>OV277711.1:1415000-2815000 GCA_922987775.1 Agonopterix subpropinquella
ATTGCCTCACAATATAAAAGAGTATGCTATGAATTATTATATTTATTAATAAAATGATTTGTTTCCGTTTTCTGACTATTTAATTTGAAGTCGTAGGGCGTATTGAAGTGGATGTTGCTACCTTTGCTTCTTTCTGGCTCATATACCTACGCATGTTTTCAGGTAAATTTCATTCATACTTTTTATAAAAATCTAATTATATCCTTATTCCATCTGTTGCAGGTACACACTCAACCCAATTTACGGTAAGCGTAATGGTCTTTTCAAAGCCATAAACATAGATAAAACACATCCTAACCATTAGCCGACAAATCCTTGGCAATTTACATAATTCAATCCCGAGCTCGAGATTCGGTTGAGTAGACGATTTACAATAATGTAAAGATGGTATGCTTAGAATACATTGGGGGACATTTTGTACTAGAGACACAAGTGCTGTTAAGTGGCTATAGGTCTTAGATATTAGGTTTTAAGGCAAGGCTTAAGTGCAATGTTTTACGGAGATTTAGATAAATCGTTCAAGTCAACAAAGTCAACATAATTTATTCAATACTAGCTTTTGCCTTCGTCCACGTAGAGTTTGGAAAACCCCAAGTATCTTATGTTACTTCTAATACCTTCAAGAATATGTGTGCAACGTTTCATGAGGATCGGTTCAGTAGTTTTCGCGTGAAAGCCTAACAAACAAACTTACATTCACATTTATAATATTAATAATAAAGGGAAAGGGATAGGAGCTTGAAGCACACTTATTAAACGTCAAATCATTTTTTGAATCTACCACCGCGTCGGAACGTATTGTCGCTGTAGAGACGATGCGGCCAGAAACTCTACAACATAACACGACTTAATAACTAAACAATATAAATTCTTATGCTAAGGTTATGTATACAATAATACATAGTTATCATATTCAAGATAGTAAGGTCATGTAAGGACGAGAGGTTGCAGCTGTCTTTACCGCGCAAACTTTTGCACTTGTAGCGAAGAACTAGAATAATAGGTTAGGCTCAAGAACATTGTAAGTAGGTATACAACGTGTTAATGAATTAACGCAAAACTAGAAAGTAGTTTGTTTAGAATCGAGAGCAGAATCGAATTATCATGGTTTCAATATAGGATTTTTTTTTTAAATAATTTTTTATAAAAATTTTATATTTTCTGAACCCGATGTCAACCCACCGCACGGGCACACTCACAATACTTACAACCAAAACAAGATTATTAAAATGTATCATTCATGCTGAAATGATAACAAATCATTTTAACCTCAAAACTAAAAATGCGAATAACTGTAATTTTAACTACCAAAATAATGAAATTATTGTTTCAATCTAATTATTTTGTTATAAATCAGTTGGGGTGTATGAGGTTTTGCGCTAATTCATTAACACGTTGTATATGAACAAACTGTATTACTTCAGTACTCACACAACATCAACTATACTGTATCAAGGTTTTAAAAGAGTACAATACATTTCGTGTACAAAACTATCCCACCAACAACTGCCGGAACTCAACGCTGCTTTTGACAACAGAATCGCTAGCTTTTTGACTCCGCTGTTCACACAATAAAACTACACATTTTAACCGCATGTTCGAGGCAAAATCTTCCGTATCATATGCCAGAGGCGTTTTCTGATATTACGTCAAGAACACTGTACAACAATGTGATGTGATACCTCGGGCCATATACGTGTTTAGGATATGGCAGGAATTTAAGGGACACGTTAGAAATTTTTGGTTGGAATGTCGGGGGTTCTAAAGCATCCCTAATTTACTATAAATAGATTAGTAGATCAAAAGAAATACTGTTGGTTTAAAATAGGCCAGCTGATTTATGAATTAACTAGTGTTAACCCGCGACTTCGTCCGCACAAATTATATACCAGATTTTAAGTCAGATCATAAGCTATCAAACAAATAAGTTTCATCAAAATCGGTTCAGTAGTTTTTGCGTGATGCTCGTTCAAACAAACAAACAGACAGACAAAAAATCCAAAAATTTGTGATATGGAATCAGGGATACCTAAAAACCATATCGTAACTTTTTTTTTGTGAATATCTTCAATGTACAGACACAGTTTTATAATAGTTTAGATAATGAACAAATCTTTTTGTATAATACTTTCCTTGTACAATATCCTTACTTATTAAATAAAAATTGTTAGCACCAAATAAAAAATTGTAATGTTTATTACTAGAATATAATATAGTAAGACCAAGGATGACCAGACTTGACCAGAGGCAGTAATCTGTTAAATTTTTCTTAACAAAAAACTTGCACTAATGTAATGACGGTGAGTGTGCCCTAGAGCTGCATGAGCTCATCCCACCTTCCCCTTTCTACTATCGGACTTCCAGACGCACCGCGGGCTATCACCCCTTCTTGGTTGACATCCCACATATCCGCACCAAGCGCCTTTCTGAATCTTTTATAATGCGCACAGCCAAGGAGTGGAATGCCTTACCTGCGTCAGTATTTCCGAGTACTTACAACCCGAATTCCTTTAAAGTACGAGTGAATAGGCATCTTCTGGGTAAGCTCGCTACATCTACGACCCCATCTTCGTCCTGAGGACTGGATTGAGGTCAAGAGCAATCCCATAGTTAATAAAAAAAAAAAAAAAAAAAATTGACATTAATCAATTTAAAACTAATAGAAGTGCGAGAGAGTTTTTTTTTAATGTAGGTAAGTATATTTCATACATTGATAAATTCAATTTGTAAAACTAGACAGCCGAAAACCTACCTGTACAAATAAATGGATTCTAAGACGGAAGTATAGTCGATCTGGTAATAGTAACCCTATCAAAGTAGAGCAAATGTGAAATGCAATACTTTAAGAAAATATTGTTTCCGATGTTCCATTCGTCTATGATTTGAAAGCTTCCTGAGAATAGAAATACCTTTCATGTTTTAGAAACGTGTGATCCGTTTTAGGGATCTGATTGGTGTGTACCTGCCATTCGAAATGTATCCGTTTTTGAAATATATATTTCATTCACATTCGAATGAATGTTTTAATATGACTGATGCATCCATTTTAAAAAGAATTGTTGATGGAAATGTAACGTATCGGAGGTAGCTTCAGTTTAGGATGTAGATAATTTTGCAACTTTCACGTTCTAATTCTTCTCCTTATCGTGTGGGCAGAGCCCTGGTGTCAGAGTTTTTTCAGACCGTCTGACATTGTTTTTATGTAACGACTACTACCAGAGATAGTAGCCGGAACCGACGGCTAAACGTGCCATCCGAAATACGGAACCATCTTTCTTATCAAATGATTAGGTGATTCAGCTTACAATGTCCTAACCAACTAGGGAAAAACGCACAAAGTGACATATCACTAGATGTCCTCCGTGGGAATCGAACCCACGACCTCCGAGTCAAGAGCCCAGTACTCCAAACCATTAGACCACGGAAGCAGTTCACTTTCAAGTTAAATACTGTTAACGTTAAAGAGCAATGCTCTTGTTAGTGAGATAGAGAGGTGTGGTCATCATCATCATCAATCAGCCGGTAAATCTCACCGCTGGGTACACCAATTAGAACGTTTTTACGATTAGCTGGTCTCATCCACAGTTTGCCAGCCAATCTACTGATATCGTCATCCTATTTATCCGTCTTCCTTCCCTTGACCACCAATCCGTCAATGCTTTTCATCCATATGCAAAAGCATGGTACCTTTGTAATGCAGAGGTATGATGATTTGGTAAGTATAATGAATGATTGTTAAAATATAATTACTGCCCCAGGCATAGAAAATTTCACAAGGGCGATCAGGTAGCCTGCAGTTGCTTTTCCATTTCACACATCAGGTTCTCTTATTTCCAAACATTAAGGAGTTGCTCTACAAGTGATTTGAGTACCTATTTCAAATCTATAATCACCTCGGTGATTTTTTCATCCAGGTACTCCATCATCAGACTATTATGCGTCCCACTGTAGGGCCTGTGATAGGCCTGTGCCTATCCTCAGGGAGAGGGCATTAGCACAGCCCGGACACTGCATACAAAAATTTTAAATTGACAAGATGACGTCACGACATGCGAAACTAAAGAAATTGAACCTTAAATCTTCTTCGTAGAACCAGAGCGCGGTAACCAGAGGGCGATAGAGGGGTGAGGTAAAAAGTTGGTGGGAGGAAGGGAGTGTCCGTACTGTATCTAGTAATAGATACTCTTTCTTATACTGTGGCGCGGCGTTAGTCTACCGAATGCGGGCTTCCTTACGATCGATGTTTTCCTTCACTCTTTGAGAGTAGTCGGTATTACGTATACAACGTGTTAATGAATTAACGCAAAACTAGAAAGTAGTTTGTTTGGAATCGAGAGCAGAATCGAATTATCATAGTTTCAACATAGGTAATTTTTTTCAAAATATTAAATAATTTTTTTGTAAAATTTTAAATTTTCTGAACCCTATATCAACCCACCCCACGGGCACACCCACCCTAGTTACTACTAAAACAAGATTATTAAAATGTATCCATAAGTACGTTAGCGCCTTCATTCATTGCTGAAATGATGACAAATAATTTTTACCTCCAAACTTAAAATGTGAATAACTTCAAATTTTAAATATAAAAATAATGAAATTATTGTTTCAATCTAATTATTTTGTTATAAATCAGTTGGGGTGTATGAGGTTTTGCGTTAATTCATTAACACGTTGTATAAGTTAGAGAAAATCATTGGTACTATAGGTATGTCATTCATGCGGATTCGAACCCGGACTCCAAGATTGAGTTTCCATGCCTCTCAGCACTGCCCCACCGAAGCTTCCAGGTGATTAAAGTGGAATAAACTAATTCAGGGTTGTAGCTGTTGTTGAAGAATTTGCGGGTCTTTGAATAAATCGATTTAAATTTCATTTTGGTACTGGCGCATCTCCAAGTGTGGACATTTTCTAACAAAAGGCAAGAAGTAAGATAACGTGATGTAACATGCATCCTCAGGCAATATTCGTGCAGAACCAATGCGGGATGCAATACTTGGCAGAAATATTGTTTCGATTCATCATATTGATGGTGATTTGGTTACTTTGGTAGGGTAAAATATTATATAATAATGAGAATTTTGGATTGACGTTTCAATGTGATTTGGTAAGGTAGAAATAAAACTTAAGATGAAAATAAGCTTACGCCACTGTCCCATGGGGGAGGAAGAGACTACATATAAGCTAACGATTCTGCACTGCAATCTTTTTATCATCGGCGTCCTATGAAAACCTCGCAAGTACCAAAAAGTTTTTAAGTCACATTAAACTTTTACTATACTCTGAAATTTTAGAGCTCCGCTTTAGAGAAACATTCGGGAACTATATCTTAATAAAAACAATCCAATGTTAACAGGGGCTTCATTAAAAAAAAAAAGGTATTTCTTGGTTCTCCTGCAAAATTCGGTCCCATGCACATACGTGGTTTTTAGAGGACGCCAATGTTATGCACTTTCACGGATGAGGGTGCAAAGATCATTAATTTTAATCATGGTATGTTCTCCGAACCGAACCTTGTTCTTCGAGTATTAGAAACGAAAATACTGGTGAAACGTTAAGTTTGACACTTAAAATTGTAAACGCATAAGTCGGTTCTCTATTAAAGACTGTAGACATAACCTATGTTCTATTCCAACCATATAATCCCAGTAGTCTCAGAGCAAACAACTAAAATATAGAAGTCCTAACCGACGACTGGAAGGTTTACAACTAAACCACGAGAGTTCTATGTTTGACCACAGAATTCTAAAAATTTCCTTTTGTCCACATCTAGTTACTTGTTGAAACTATAGAAAAAAGTATAAAGAGTTTCTACGCGAAGTTACATAAAAAGAACTAAATAATCAGATGGAAGGCTTTAATCAAACAACTCTTTACAACAGGATAAAAGAATCGCAAATGTTAAAGGAGAGAGGAAACTAAACGCCAGCTTTGAAGTCAGCAACACAGACTTAGGTGGAATAGAATAGATGACTAGATGACGCATAGATGATTATGAATAGATAACGCGCTCTGACAGTGATACGCTCAAATACTTTGTCATTATAAATGCTGACGGATTTTTAAACAACGACTCTTTAGGTAAAAAGAATTACAATGCTTTGAAACTATCAAAGATTTTATAAAAAAATTACAAGAATTACTTAATAACTTACAATATTTTTCTTTATTTTTCTTTCACACACGTAAACAAACTCACCTGTTTTTTTAGGGTACCGTACCCAAAGGGTGAAAACGGGACCCTATTACTAAGCCTACGTTGTCCGTCCGTCCGTCCGTCCGTCCGTCCGTCTGTCCGTCTGTCCGTCTGTCCGTCCGTCCGTCCGGTCTGTCCGACCTATTTAGGGCTGTAACTTTTGAACTATAAGAGCTAGATAATTGAATTTTTCGCAGAATGTGCGTTATTACGGCGGATTTTAACAAATAGCGGCCCGTCCCGGCTTCGCACGGGTGGACGTCTAATCTTTTCTAGCAATAAATATAGCCTATGTTACTCAGGGTGAATGCAGCTTTCTAATGGTGAAAGAATTTTTTAAATCGGCCCAGTACTTTTTGAGCCTATTCATTACAAACATACAAACATACAAAAATAGGTACAAATCTTTCCTCTTTATAATATTAGTGTAGATAATAAAAATGTCAAAAAGTTAAAAATTAAGTGGGGTTCTCAACAAAAAACTAGTTTTTATCAACGTTTTTTCTTCACGCTCTATCGTAAAAACGGTAATATATACAAGCGTCAAACTTAGTGTGATTATAGAGCAAACTCTACAGAATAACAACAAATACTAAAAATCGGCCAAGTGTGAGTCGGTCTTGCGCTAAAGGTCCCGGACAAAAAAAGTTTTTTTTCGTTAATAATGTTGTGTTCTGTGGTGGTGTGGCACGGAACTTTCGGTGCGCGAGTAGCCCAACTCGCACTGGACCGGTTTTATTTTTCATATTTTCCCCATCAAACTTATTTAGGCTTTAGACTGTCTGAAATTAGCGCTAATACGTCGGCGTCATATAATTAGACTTTATTTGTTCCCTTTGTGGAAAGGAATATCGAATCCCCGTAATAAACATCACACAGTCAATCTCACTGAAATCAAAATTCATGCAGAATTTGCCGATTAGCCCAACATTTGTTCCTAGAACTGGAAACTTATATTCGGCGAGATAAACAGCTCTACATTTTTCCTTGATCTGTGCCGTAGATAATTTGTTTTGTTCGTATTTCTGTGTGTGTTGTTTTCTAGTGTGTGTTGGCTCTAAGTCTGTGGTATAAAGACCTATTCCTGTTGTCACAAACTCACAATACATTTCTATTTGTTTTCTTTTTCCTCGCGCAATTCTGAGTCGTGTGCGTTTTATTGGCAACTTGTATATTTGATCAGGATATGAAGTGAAAATTCAATTTTAACATTATTCTATTAAGTAAGTGTATTAGAAGGTAACATTTTTCTTTTTATGCAGAAGTACTTAATGGTACGATGGTATATATATCTTGGACAATGTCACACGAATTATCTAGCCACATTTAAAGTACCAGAATCTAGCCTGGACTTGTATTATGATGACTAAACAACGATATAGAATACATATATAGATACAAACATCCATGACTCGGGTACAAATATTCATATTCATCATACAAATATTTGTCCCTTACGGGATTCGAACCCGCGACCCTCGGCACAGCAGGCAGGTTCACTACCGACTGTGCTACCGGGCTGTCAAAAGTATGGTAGTTTAGTAAAAATAAGAATATAATAAAAATGTTTATTCCATGTTAAACTTAAAGTCAATAGACTAGGCTGGTATCTTCTCAATCCATGCAGGGGCAGCGGTTCAATCCCAGCTTGGATCAAAATCATACCATCGTTTTTAGGATTTTGTATACGATTTGTAATATCACTGGCCTTTGGGTTAAGTAAAACATCGTTAGGAAATTTTATTAATGCTTAAATTTTTCACATCAATTCACTTTCCAATAAAAGTGGCTACAGGCTCGCTATCTGTCTCTCGTTCGACAGTAATTACTATTTAGCCATTGTGGTAATGACATAAATTTAAATTATAGTAATTTATTTTTCTATATTTCTTTCTTTTCGTAGTATAGGTACATACTATTTATTTAAATTTATATTAAACTTTTACAAAATGATTATGATCTAGAATACATAATTTCTCTCCAAAACATCATAAGAAGTTTAGCGGGAGATGCACAGTTGCTGTGCGACGTTAGTCATGCTCACCACACACTAATTACAGTGCAATCAAAATTACAGTACAGTTACCTACGTTACGGACCTACATTATTATGTCCCTCTGGGGTAGGCAGAGACAATAGATCGCCACATGCAACGATTCTGACACAAAGCTATAAGTTTCTTCATACAAGCTCGTCTGTTCCGGGTACATTTTATTTGGCCCTTCTTCAGCACGCATCCGAATTGGTCAGAGTACGTGAGTCTAGGGCGACCCCTTTTTAACCATTCCATTCACTCTTGCCTTATAAATCTACTTTCGCTCATTTTTTCCACGTGGCCAAACACCTCTACATAAGTTTTTAACATAGGTCAACTCAGTACACTTTTTTCGTGAGTTCTGTATTTAGATGCCGCTGTCCATTTCTCTGTAAAATTAAAACCATTAAACAAATAAAATTATTTACTTTCCCACAGAGTAACAATCTAGCAACTAAGAGGAATTATATTAAAATTGAAACACCTGTTTATATAATAAAACAATAATCCTCTTGCACGGACGGGACGTTAAGCGGATGTACTTACTGAAACTCATTAAAATTTGAGATCACTTCTATGTTTTATTAAACGAATATACAGGGCAGTTTTGGACTTTATGTCTGTTTCAATAAAGGCTTCGTTGTCTGCAAATAATCGGCGCTTTATACCATAGAATCGGGTTCGTTTTCGAACTCGAGCTGAACTCTTACCATGGGATCAAATTTGACATCGCTAAAAAAGGTCAGAGCTCTTTTATACATTTTTGTCGAGAAGCTATTGACATTTTCGTTATTGACTCCATAATGAAAGCTGTTCAGTTTGATGGTCTTAAGCACGCTGTTCCATCTTCAAAAGGACCCTAGGTCCACGGTGAAGAAACGACTACTTAATTAAACAAAATGTTCATCCATGAAATCCATGTGATGGATCCCAATACTTCATCCTTTTCGAAATCATAATGCTGACCTTTAATTACGGCCTCTATTTCCCCTACTTTAAATAACATTTCCGTTCCATGAACCTTATATTTACCATTGTGATAACACATAAATATTTTATCTTTCCTTTTGAACGGTATAAACACAAAAGATCATCCTTTGTGATTATTCTGTTTGAACTTTTGATCTTGCGGCACTATTTTGTATGCTCTTCAATATAATAGAGATATACATACATGATACAATAAACATACATACAATAAAGAATAATCAGACACCTTGCTAGAAGTTCCGGATACATTTTGAAGCGAGCAGTCGCAGCAAGTCTTATTTTCAGCGTATTGAAGGTTGTGACAACTGCATACTCCAGAAATAATATTTATACTATAATATAGGTAGAGGTTCGGTCGACGACGTTGGAGACTGGATTACAAAGTTGAATTCGAGGTGGGTGGGACATTTGGCTAGAAAGGAAGACGGCCGGTGGACCAAGGCAATATCGGTATGGTTGCCAAAAGAAGGAAGGAGGTCCGTGGGTAGACCACCGATGCGTTGGTCAGATAAGGGTAGCGGGTCGGATATGGATCAAATTGGCACAGGGCCGTGAGAAGTGGCGCAATAAAAGGGAGGCCTATTCCCAGCAGTGGGTTGATCGATTGATTGTTATATGATATACGGAGTATTTAGTTATCATGATAATTTTATATAGTTTGTAGTTTTAGCAAACTTGAACACCCGATAGAGATTATAGTGTTTTTTTTAACCTATTTCGTCCCATTGTTGGGCAAAGGTCTCCCCCAAGCTTTTCCAGCCTTCCCTATCTTTTGCCATCAGTTGCCATTTCGCTTCGTGGGCATCCAGGTCATCGCGCCATCTCTTTCTTGGTCTGCCCTGGCCCCGGCTTCCATCGTCGGGCTCCCATTGGGTCGCGATCATTGTCCACAGCTCCGTATGCATGCGACAAACATGTCCGGCGCAGTCCCACTTCAGTTTGGCGGCCTTAACACCTGCATCAGCTATGTGGGTCTTGGAGCGCAGAGTAGTGTTTCTAACCCGGTCGATCCTTCTGACACCTAATATCGTGATTTCATATAAAATTATGCAGAGCCCGCATGCCCGCATGCTCTGCCCACACGATAAGAAGATATAAAATTATAAACAATAAAATTTAGATGTAAAGGTTTCAGAATGGAATGGTGTCAATTATGACAGATTTCTATCCTTTCATCACAAAACTGTGTAAGAAACCTTGTCCCTCGTACGAAATGCACATTTTTTATAGCCGTGTCCCAGCTGTGAAACACCGAGAATGCGTCCCACTGCTGTGATACTCTCATCCTCCAATCTTCCATATGCAACAAAAACTCGGGCCTATACTTTGGGAAGGTCATCAATTCATTTTTCATTGTATTTTATTCTCGATGTGCAAAATGAATATTGGTTATCTTCTTCTTTTCGTGTCAATTGTTCTAATATTGAGTTTCTCTATAATATTTTATTTGCCAGATATCTGGCGAGCCTGACACCGCAGCGTCCAGTGTTGCTTAATATTTATGATGTGTCGTCTCTACGTTGTCATCCTTCTTGTGGAATACATTCTTTAAACTTCTTGTTCCACCTCTCCGGATTCATGCAGAAGATATTTCCTGCCCAGTTCTACTTCAGCTGAACTTTCTTAAGGTTTACGTACTAGGTTTGGAGCGCAATTCTATATTTTGTAGAAACACGTCAGTGAATTTTACTCCAAAAATGCGGCGCCCCATCGCACAGTAACATATAAATTCATTAATCTCTCCATGTGTGATATATTGCACTGCACCTACCAGACCAGTGTATACTTAAAAAAGCTCGTCAATGAAATATGTCCAATATACAAAGAAGGGGAAGCCTGTTAACGGTTATTTAATACGCCATGATCGATGGGGCTGTGTACTTTTATTATTTTTTTCGTCATTAATGGTATTACTGCGAAATATAAAAAATACCCATGATATTATAGACATAAACTCTTTTGCAGTAATGAGTAGTCATTTGTTTGTTTAATAATCTGTCGTTTTGTCGCGGATCCTTATTATTTTTTATTGCTACAAAGCAACCAATGAGATATATGATATACATATAAGAGGTGGAGGTGACTAACCCCTTTAGACATCTTTAACATATCTGATGCCCTCACCGTATAGCCATAGGCTAAATGTTACAGTTACTGCATCTGACCTTACCTCTGATAGTAACAATTTCCCGTGCCATCTGATTCAGGAAAGTCATACATAAATTCACTCTCGTTCAGCTAAGAACTGCCTTTGTAATTCAGCAGGTTGTCAAATTGACTAGGATACTCAGTCATCGAAGGTCATCAAAGTTATGAAACAAGTCAAAAAAATATGGAACGTCGAATTTTCAAATGAGATTACTAAATTAGTGTTACTAATGAAATACCCCACCCGTTGGATGAGGGCAGCGCAGGAGAGGCCTATATGTCCAATGGACGTCTGATGACTAATAACATAGTAAAAAAATAATTATAATTCGTCAAGAAAAGACTGGCAAAGAAGATTAACCAACATCTTCAAAATAAAATATACTCATAACCTCATTTGAGAAACAGATAAATCCCAAGACACTTCCCCACAGCACTGAATTTACTTATGTATGCAGTATACCTCGTCAATATTCTAAGCTTTCGCTGACTGTACATTATTACGTCGTCGATCATCTGACACATTGCTAACGTGTGCGTGGCTGTCAAACGTTTATGTTGGAGAAAAATACGTCCTCGATACTGCCTCGAAAGCAGATTCTGAGGGACAATTTTTCTTAATAGTTCAGCAATTTTAGTGCTATTAAGCACTGTCTTTGCCTGTGATATATCTTTGTCTGTCTTAGACACTTTGATTTCTTCAGAATATAATAACATTCTACTTACATACTTAAAACAGCTTACATAATCCGTTTTGAATTGGTAGGTACTTTTGCGGTAGGGTCTTCAACTCTGCTTGATATCATCCCTGGAGTTGGCTTACTAAATAGTTATTCTTTTCTTGTCACTCCTTTTTGCAATAGAGGGAAACCAATCTTTGATTAAATTAACTGTGGGTTAGACAGATTAGATTCATACCCATGATCACTGGACCTCATTGTCTAGTGCTGTGTGGTCGTCGCTGTTGATCCTGGTTTACATTTATTTTATGTAAGGCCCGGTCTACCAAAGGAGATGTGTCAAATCCACTAATAGCTTGCTCGCTCGATCGCGTCATACAAAAATTGTATCTAGTAGATTTGACGCATGTCCGCTCCGCTCCGCTTAGTTGATACCAGTTCTAAATAAAGAACATCACTTTCAGGGCAGTCAAAAACTTTGCTATGCCATTATAATCTTTAGACTTTCTTTTGAGCGTTATGTAGTGCCGACAAAAGTATAGCTCTTCAGTAAGATGATGATGATAATGTTGTAGCTTGCTACAAGTGTCCTAAGACTATGAAGTCTTCTAAGAAGAGACGAAAGGTTTCACAGCTACTTTACTTAACACTTCAAATCATCCTTATCATCCTTAAATGTCGTTTTAAAAGTTTCCGACCACTCCGAAAAGAAGTACAGCCGTTATTTTATGTATATAGAAAATTTAGACTCGAGTTAAAAAGAAATTGTCTGAAACGAATCTGAATTTTATAATGCCTCTAAATTCCACCTATTCAAATAAACAATCAGACCCTTTTCCACTTAACATGCCCATTTTAAAACCTATATTAAATATTTAAACGTTTACTTTTATAGAAAGACTTCTAGTAAAATGCTCTTGTATATATATTATTTAAAAATGGGCACCAAAATGGTCGGTCGGTTCGTAGTAATTTATGATCCCTGGGGCCGAAACAGACGCGGATAAACGCGGGGTCCGTACACGGTTTCGTATTTTTGCTGGTTATTTTTTTATTTTGAATTTATATAGTGCCCCGACGATGTGGGCGGCTTATACTGTATGTTTTTTCTGTAAATAATGGCTTTATGTGAGTATTGAAATTGGGTCAATTTTCAGGGAGGTTTTATTGTATTTTATTGCTTTCGATTTGACTTTGCCTATTTCATTCGCTTTGATTATTTTGGAACTCTCACTTTTATTTTCTTCGTGTACAGTTATAAAAGTAGTTTCATTATAATAGTAGATTTATGGATGGACTTTAATTATACTGTTATGCTGACAAAAAATTTATTATCAATTATTCTGTCATTATCAATAAGATTTATTGGTTTAATCACCCATATTTCGACTGTTGCCAAACCGAGAATTTCTTGATCATCTTTTAATCAATTTAAGTTCTTTAATTTATTGTAAAGATTATTAAGTATTATCAATAAAAAATCTATGTGATTCATCATTTTTTATTACATAAATGAACTTAACTTTTATAACCCTTTCTTTTCATATACAATAACAAGTACATTTCATTTACTTCCATCTTCACTATAAATAATATCCAGACTCAACATAGACCTACGAAGCTACGAGACATTTGTAAAGATTTTCCGTCACGAAATAAAATATGAAATCATAAAAGGAAATAAAATTGTACCCTGACCTTCCCAGTGAAAGGTTCGTCGCAATCTACTGAATGCTACTAGTTTATCGAGATTCGTTCCTATATTCGTCTTGTTAGGGTACCGTAGTCAACGAGAAACCATATTTTTTTTGTTGAGTCGATAGCATGTTGTTGTATATACATATCTTTTTAATCCAGATCAGTATATTTCCACACGGTTATTATGGCATTTCCGGCAGCTTTATTTACGTGCAAGGGCCCGGGTAGAAAAGGTAGTATCTTGCTATATCCGGAAATATCTCTCCTCCGAAAATACTAACGAAGTTATAACGCTCACAGGCACATACAATGTAATGATCCCTAACAAGCACTATAGGCTTTTTATTATGGAAAGCATACAACAACGGCACAAACATCCATGACTGAATCGGGATTCGAACCCAGGACCCTGGTTTGGCAGTCTGGCGTGGTAACCATTACACTAACCAGATCGTCAAAGAAGATGTAATTAAGAAGATAATGAATGATTATTGAAGTTAATTTAACCCAATGACTTTTTGTGAAATTACATGACCTAGAAAGTCATAATCTGTGTATGAGTTTTGTAGTTACATTAGCTTAAAATTTTTTGTATTTACAAATCTTTGAATTAGTGTAATTTTGAAATATGCAAATATTTTTTTGGAATATAGCTCGAGATATTTACTGTCAATTTATTTTTCGACGTTGTCTCCATAGTGAAAATAGTTAAATTTGATGTTTAAACCACCCCTTTGAATATTACTGGGGTGTTTTGTTACACCTTGTATAATAAGCATTACAATAGTTTTTTTTTTTTATGTTTTAGAAGAATAAACATTTTTTTTAATGACAATGGAACCCTACTTTACGCGTATCCCAACACAGACAGGGCATTATTTCGATATTAGAACATAAATTGTCATATTTTTCTGGAAGGTCCTTCTTATCTGTAAAAATACTGTTCTTATTTTGTGTCCAATAACTTTAAACGCTGTCATATATTTTGTCTCATGCCTACTAGGTAAATAAAACCAGTTCATTTTTTGACATATCTGGAATGTATCTAGTATTTCACACTTCCTAAATGGAATATGAAATACGAATAGGAATGTGTAGAAATAAAAAAATTGCAGTCCAGATACTCTGTACTCTTACGTCCTTTACCTATATTATGTTATTGTTACTGCACGTTTTTGTTATGTAAATAAATAATATTTATGTTATGTTATACTTTCAGTTTAAGAGGGCTATCGGAGTCCAGTGGCGCCCTCATCACATTAATAAAGATTTTTCAATAAAGAAAGCCTAAATTAAAAAAGTGCTCTATTGACAAACTACAAAAGCCTTCAAGCCATTGTTATACAATCTGTGATTCTTTTATATGTTTTAAACATTCCACTTTTAGACAGTTTCGAATAAAAACAAAAATGGCCGTTTTTTTTTTCTTTTTTCTAAATGTGTATGTTTCGACCTTTAAACAACCTATAAAAGTTTTCTATGAAAATAGCTTGAAGGCTTTTGTAGTTTGTCAATTAAGCACTTTTTAAATTTAGGCTTTTTTTATAGAGAAATCTTTATTAATGTGATGAGGGCGCCACTGGATTCTGATAGCCCTCTTAAGCCAGAAAACTCTTTCTACATCGATTTAGTTTCCTTATACCGGTAGAAGATCACTTAGGAAAACACCATCTGTGTCCCTTTCAGAATATGGATAAAAATTTTCATATTACGGATAATGTTTCCATGTACACGATACGTTGGACAATTTCAAAATGTAGTCGACACCGCTCACAGGGTACAACTTCACTTAACGCGAGCTAACTCAAAATTCAATATTCAACACGACATTTTGGTGTAAACATCGCGTGACAGTTTGCTTAGGGTCCAAGTTACAAGAGATGGGTTACTATGTTATGTTATGTATGACAATAAATAATTATGATAAACTACAACTATGAATATGTACGATTCTTCTGCCCTCATCCTATTATTCTTCCATTCATATTGTAGCCGTCATTCCAGAGTGCTCACTCCTTTCTGACATGTTATATTGTATCATCTTTCACAAATTCCTTAATTGTTTTAGTAATCCTCTCTTCATGCAGTCATCTACTTACATTAATTCTTAACAGTTTTCTTAAAACATTCAAATCTGTCTTCATTGTATTATGTATATTTGTCAGTATTGTCCTAAGCTTAATGGATTCAGGTTATAATATAAGGCAATGTAAGATGGTGATGAAGACAAAACTTAATTAATAAAGGAACCAAGAATAAAAAATAAATTGTATACATAGTCTAACCAGGTCCAGGTACAGCAATCACAAAATCTAAAATTTGTGCATCAATAAACAATTTGTGCATCTATAATAAAACCGGTCAAGTGCGAATCGGGCTACTCGTGCACCGAGGGTTCCGTACCACACCACCACCGGAACATAACATTATTAACTTAGAAAAAAAAACTTTTTTTGTCCGGGACCTTTAGCGCGAGACCGACTCACACTTGGCCAGTTTTTAGTATTTGTTGTTATTCTGTAGAGTTTGTTCTATAATCACACTAAGTTTGACGCTTGCATGTATTACCGTTTTTACGATAGTGCGTGAAGTAAAAACGTTGATAAAAACTAGTTTCTTGTTGAGAACCCCCCTTAATCTTTAAGTTTTTGACATTTTCATTATTTGTTAACAAATCCGCCGTAATAACGCATAATCTGAGAAAATTTCAACTATCTAGCTATCACGGTTCAAAAGTTACAGGTCTGAATAGGTAGGACAAACGGACAGACGGACAGACGGACAAACGGACAGACGGACAGACGGACAGACGGACGGACGGACGGACGGACAACGTAGGCTTAGTAATAGGGTCCCGTTTTCACCCTTTGGGTACGGAACCCTAAAAACAAAACTAGAGTATTTGTAGAGCAAAAACTCTTTTCAATATTTAGTAACCATCATAAATTGTACTACTTACAGCAACTTCGTTAATCTGCGACGTTAATAGCTAGATTTTTATTTCCACAAATATTTTCGATGAGCAGCACTGTTTTCCTATGCTTTCGGTTCCGCCCACGCTTCAGCTTGTATTTTAAACAATCCTTAGGAGTTTTGTTGCGTCATCGATCATCTTCAGCGGTTCTTTTCGCCCCTAGTCTCCGTGAGTGTCGAAAATTACTTGCGGGTACAACATGGCTGCGCGTTCAAAAAAGTTCTTTCCATTTCCTCTTACGTGTAAAAAATACAAAAACTGGCCAAGTGCGAGTTGGACTCGCGCACCGGAGGGCTCCGTACTATCATACAAAATTACCAAAAAAATGGTTTTCTCCTGGACCCTTTCACCCTTAAGAGGGCTATCACAATCCAGTGGCGCCCTCATCACATTAAAAAAGATTTCTCAATAAAGAAAGCCTAAATTTAAAAAAGTGCTCAACACGAACACTACTAAAGCCTTCAAGCCATTGTTATACAATATTTTTATAGGTTCTAAACATTCCACTTTTAGACAATTTCGAATAAAAACAAAAGCGGCCGTTTTCTTTTTTCAAAATTTGTATGTTTAGATTAGACCTTTAAAAAAACCTATAAAAGTATTATATGAAAATAGCTTGAAGGCTTTTGTAATGTCCGTGTTGAGCACTTTTTTAATTTCGGCTTTCTTTATTGAGAAATCTTTTTTAATGTGATGATGGCGCCACTGGATTGTGATAGTCCTCTCGACATAGTTATACTTGGCCGGGTTTTATTATTTTTTGATTTACCATAGAGTATAGTACTATAATCACACCAATTTTCACGCTTGTATGATTGATAAAGCAAAAACAAAAAAGACATTTTTTTTTTAACTTTTTAATTTTTTATTATTCGTTCGCTTATCACATAATTCAAAAATAATAACACATATTCTGTTAAAATTTCTACTCTCGGTTTAATAGATACAGCCCTTTAAAGCTAGGACAGATGGACGGACGGACAGCGTAGGCTTATGAATAGGGCCCCGTTGGCACGTTGGCACCCTTTGGGTACGGAGACTTATAAAAGTCATGTAAGTATTTACTAAGGGATAAATAAGGGTTTCTTATGCAGTATTTTATTAGGTGAAAGGCTAGCTAATTATTACTATCCAAACGTCCTTTTCATGATGTTCTTATAAGTAAGTCGACTAACTAAAATATAACTAATGGTATCATCACGGCATCCACTCTCATAAGTAACTCGTATACACAACGCATTACATGTTACTCCAAAAAGGCATGTACCAGTACAGGATGTTTTCTTGAAAACAGCTAGAAGTTTTTGCAAATTTTTTATCACATTATTATTTTGTTGTATAAGGTTATTTTTAATACAATTCAGGTTTCCAGTTTCTAAACGCCTATAAATTGTAATACATATATGATTGTATTTTGTTTTGTATAAGGTCTTACAAAATTAGTTGAAACTATTTTAAGGGAATGATCAGAATATCAAACTGAACAATTTTCTCTATGCGACCAATATCGAAATCGCGAAAAAAATAAAAACTGTCCCATACAAAACTGCAAACATAACTCGACTCAAATGTATGATGATTTCTCTTCTGGCGCGCGACTCGGCTTTATTCCATAGCTTGTCGCGGCAAGCGCTGCTTTCGCTCTCCAAAAAGCGCAGGTAATTTTCTATGCAGCGAAGGCGCGTCGCGCGCGTGTAGAGAAATCATACTAGACGTGCTGGACCGACTCTCTCTCACCCTTTTTTATGAGAGGAGACCTTTGTACTGTGGTAGAATCCTACTGGCTATAGACGCATTAATATACACAGTATATAATATACATAACATAAACTGGTGACCATAATCCCTTTCGGCTCGTGAGAAACATTTATAAACCAACCAGCACGGCTAGCATGCCACCCCCGAGAAAACGATAAAAATCGAGATTTGCCTCCATCTTTATTATTTTACGTATGCCAGTAAGAGCGCACATGACGTTTTTTATCGTTTAAACGCTTTGTCGTGGGTGGCATGCTAGTCGTGCAGCTGTCTTACATGCATCTTTTAATTTGCATTTTTAGATCTTGTAGAAACGCCCAACCAGTGTAGAAAAAATTGTAGAGATAAAATTATAAAACTCCTGCTTTGTTTACCCAAAGTTAAGTAAATTAATGGACAATTATGCAGACACCCTGTACACAGGATCCATTATTTTTATGAGCCAAGAACACAAGATGACGGAGTTTTGGCGGGAAAATAAAAAATGATCACTATGACGAGGCGGTGAGACTGGAGTAAAGTGATATAGATGTCAACAGAAATAAACTTGTATAAATGGATGTACAGAATGAAAGATGTCTTGGGAAAATGATGAACAACCTGTGATGTTCTGAGAGTTAACGTTACTAGGCCATGTGTTAATCCAGCAATATGTACCTATTCTGGAACACTATACTATACATAATTATAATGTATAAACTTTAACAACCACGGACGCGATATTATTGAACCACCCAGTGCAGAGTGTGTATCTATTTATTGGCTGTGTGCACGACACTAGCGCCATTTAGCGCAATACGGCCCAGTGGATCTATTTTACATAAAATGTTAGGATAAAGTTTGTTATTTTTATTTAAAATAAAGTAAAAACTAAATAAATGAGCAATATTGATGATATTAAAAATGTTATAATACCTAACTAGCTGGGATTCCCATTCTTTGTTACAAAATTCTCATTCAAACTTTCACCACCATTTTCACACCTTTGGGGGTTGAATTACGAAACATTTTGTTTTTGTGAAAATGGCAATAAAAAAATCCCTGCTAAATTTTAAGTATTAGTATTTGCAGTTTTGGATATTTGAGTAGGTATTGAATGTGTGTGCGGATTTGCATAGATTCAAGCAAACCTGACACAGCTTCGCCGTCCGTAGTTCAAATTTCTGCCACAGCGTGCGATCGACTTGATAGTTCCCAACACCCACTTCGCACATAGCCAATAGTCAAAATAGACTTTTGCATGTTGTATAGTCATTTTACCATTTTTACGAGAGAAAAAAAAAACAGAAGAAATTATTGTTACCAATACAGAAAAAAGTCCAAGAACTCTTCAAAAAATTACGTAATAAATTATTCAGCAATTCCTAAAAATACAGTCGAGTACACGAGCGTGATTTGTACTGTTAGTTACACGCAAACCATGATTAATTCCTAACTAAGGAACCCATGTTACATGAATGTGGAACGCACCATCAAATTGGACAATGATACACACGGCTGTTGCTATCGGCGAACTGCGTGAATCACTGGTTCGAACCTCTTAGGGTGAAAATATTTGTGGGAAATACTTTATTAATACAGGGTGTAAAAAGACTACTCCCGAAAACTGAAACTATGGATTCAGACCATGATACCTAACACTTTGGCACTGAAATTTATTTTTTTTATTTTCACAAATGTAATTTTTTTTCGGTCCTTTATTTCTACAATTATGAACATTAAAGCCTACCAGTGACATAATGCAATACAATTTTAATTGTTAAACACAAGCATTTCGAAAATAGCAAAAATCCGCAATGTAAAACGCACTCATCAAACTCGTCGCCAAGCTACGGTCGCGCGCCACACAGCTGTAAGGTCACTGCCCGCTCACCCGAGCGATGTACGCTTTACATTGCGTGGCAAGAAAATTGAAAAATCACGAATAATTTTTATAAATTTAAAAGGTTAGCGCCATTAATTTTTATATAGGTTCAGTGATATGTTCTTAAAGTTTTCGGGAGATGTCTTTTTACACCCTGTATAATAAGTCTATGGAAATACTGTCAGAGAACTAAAGTGGTTGACATAGCTCAGAAAATTAGCAAGCAGAAGTGGCAATGGGCTGGTCATATCTGCCGAAGAACTGACAACCGTTGGGTGTCAGAGTTCTAGAGTGGAGACCGCGATCTGGTAGGCGTAGTGTGGGACGCCCTGCTGCCCGCTGGACAGACGACTTAAAAAAAGTAGCGGCGAGCGACTGGATGAGGAAGGCCGAGGACAGAGTTTTGCGGCGCGCCTGCGAAGAGGCCCACGTTCAGCAGTAGACGATGATAGGCTGATGATGATGGATATCTATACTATTATAAAACTGTAACAGAAATGTGTCTGTAAATTGAAGATATTTACAAAAAATACCTGTCCCTGATTCCAAATCACCAATTTTTGAATTTTTTGTCCGTCTGTTTGTTTGTTTGTTTGTTTGTTTATTTGTTTGTTTGTTTGGGTGTTTGTTTGTTCTAGTATCACGCATAAACTACTGAACCCATTTTGATGAAACTTTTTTTGTTTGATAGCTTATCATCTGACTTAAAATCTGGTATATAATTTATGCGGACGAAGTCGCGGGTAAAAGCTCGTACTTAATATTTGTACTCCAGTCATGCATATAATTGACAATTTTACCCTTTGGCACCCGCGAAACCTGTTTGTCTACATGATGGAAGACAACTGTGGTAAAGCATGTAAATACCATAGAAGAAAGAACCAGGCTTCGCCTGAATAGAAGTACCTTACTGAACTGCTTATACAATTTATTCACAAAAAGGTCAGTATGAAAATTTAACGAAGATTCAGTAATGAAGATAAGGTTGAATTTAATTTGATCCAACCGATATCCGCCTTATTTTGAACCTCTTGTGCCTTTTTTCTCTCTGTATTTTAATGTTTTGGTGTAAAATAAAGAATACAGGATGTAAGGAAAAGTATCATTAACCTTTAAGCCACATACTCTACCCATCAAACTGAACAACTTTTAGTATGGAAGCAAACCGATCGGAACATAAAAAAATCAACTGTCCTATACTAAACTCTAATCCCTACTCGACTCAAATGTATGCAAGAGCAGGGGTCTACCCGCACATTCGATTCGAACTTTTGCGTGAATGTTTTCGTTCCAATTTCAACTCTATTACAATGAAGTGCGGACCGAAACAGTGGCGATATAGTGAAGATCGAAAGTGCAGTGAAGATCGAAAGTGCAGGTAAGGGGGCAGATTTTTTTTGCTACTATCGGTTTGCTCCCACAGTAAAAGTTGTTCAGTATGATGGGTAGAGTTGTTTAATTTAAAGGTTAATTATTCTTTTCCTTACACCCTGTATTTGATTGATTGATTGATTATTTTTTAATTTTGTGTTCACGCTATAGTTTTCGAACTAAATAATCCTCATGCTATTTCTACTAAGTTATCTTTTTTTGTGGTAATTTCCATTCTATGGTGTCCGCGGTTGAACGCTGGCAAAATTTTCCATCGCCTGCTTAGGGCCTTTGAGATTTAGGTTTTTCATAAAAATCTGTTTCCGTTTGTCACCCTTACAAGCACTACACCACAATTGTTATTTACTCCCTCCGCCCTTTTATTAGCCGCAGGAATTCTTTACAAAAGGTTGGCACGTAACATGGCACTCTTTTATTTTGTTAGGGCTGTAGGGATGAAACGATTAGCAAGCAAGTATCGATACTTTTACGTGTACTCGCATCGATATCTACTCAGCACGGCTAGCATGCCACCCACGACAAAGCGTTTAAACGAGAAAAACGTCATGCGCGCTCTTTCTAGCATACGTAAAATAATAAGGATGGAGGCGCATCTCGATTTTTGTCGTTTTCACGGGGGTGGCATGCGAGACCTACAGGAGTGCGATTTTTGAACATTACACGTAATCAGAAAGTCTATGGAGATTATGCATCTTTCTACTGCTGATTTGAACGTGTGATATTAAAAATCGCACTCCTGTACTTATCAATTGAAAAGTATCGATACACACTTGCATCGAATGCAGATCTATTGTTTGTTTGAAGAAATGGACAGCGTTTTTGCGGTTTAACGATATTTTCATTAATGTATATGGATTTATTATTCTTTTTTGTTGTGATCATAATCATGGTCATAACTTAGGGCGCTTTCCAGGCATTTTTCAAGCCGCTTGATTTTTATTTAATTTTTTTAAGGTTATTTTGTTGACTCTAGATGAAAGTAATTATCTTTTTTTTTATTTGGCATCATCGCAATATGTGATCTTCTTCTATTCATCTCACTATGGACGAAAAGTATCGATACCAAATTTTCCTGGTATCGAATGAAGAGTATCGAGTATGTACAAGTATCGTTACGTCCCTAGCTATGTTTGAATGAGTATTAGGTATGTTATACTAGAGAGCTCGCTATTCAATGGATAAAATTGGTCGCTATTCAGACTTAGCGTTTGTAATTTGGTCTATAGAGATCAGTTTGCAATTAGTCTATCAATATGTGTCGTCATCATCATCAGCTGCAATCGTATTCACCACTGGGGCCCAGCCCTACCATTAGGGCACAGTAAATATGATAGACTATGTATGAATAAGTAGACTTTACATAAGCAAAAATAGGTGGAATGGTTGGAACAGAACTCGCCAATTTTCCTGTTGATATTCCTGATATAATATTATGTTGCAACTTTCCAATAAACATGAAATTACATTTATTTTCGGCAGTATCCTTCAGAAGCCGTTTTGATATGTTATTTCAAAAGTAAATTAATCCGTTGATCAAAAATGTCTCATTTTCAACATCTTACAGTCTTTGATGTCGTGTGGAGCTTCCGTCAATATCTTTCCTGTCTTGACATTTTTGTTTTCTTGTTGATATACTTACGTGTGATTCTATTTAATAAGATGGGTATGGATTATGATGATTTTGATATTAAATAAATAAATGAATAAGTAATAACGCTCACAGGCACATACATTGTAATGATCCCAAATTAAGCCATTATTATACAGGGTGAAATTGATATCATTAGCATTACCCATCAAACTGAACAACTTTTACTATGGGAGCAAACCGATCGGAGCAAATAAAAAATCAGCTGTTTCATACTAAACTGCAATGTCGACGCGCGAGTTCGCGACTCAAATGTTTGCAACAGCTGATTTTTTTTTGCTCCGATCGGTTTGCTCCCATACCTAGTAAAAGTTGTTCAGTTTGATGGGTAGACTCTTATTTTAAAAGGAAACTAATGATATTAATTTCACCCAATATATGGATTTTTACCTTTCCGATACTTTCAGGGGTGGTTCCGAGCATCAAACTGAACAACTTTTACTATGCAAGCAAACCAGAAAACGCAAAAAAAATCGGATGTTCCATAGTAAACTGCAATGCCAACTCAACTCAAATGTATATGGGACAATCGTTTTTTTCTACGAATTCAGTTTTGCTTCCATAGTAAAATTTGTTCAATTTGATGGAACCACCTGAATGTTTCGGAACGGTAAAATATTTTTTATTTATTGATATTATGACACTACAATGTTTAGTAAATTAACAAAATAATATCGACGCACTATTAAACCATAACTGGTAACTAAATCTTTGTAAACTAGAATTAAACATTTTAACGGGTTCTTACCGCGTTTTGCGCGCGCGTTTGGTTCTCAAAAACTGTATTAAATCTTAGTATTTATGTATATTATATTGTTTTCAAAAATAAGAGAGGGTTTTGAGTTCTAGAGTACATAGACTACAGCGTTATTTATGTTTGTATGAAGAATCGGGGATTACTTGATCTCTGATGGTAATCCCCGATTCGTGATCTCATATAACTTGATAGTCAGCACATTATTTCACTGTATCAATGCAAAAGCCTGCGTATAATTCTGCTCGCGCTGAAATGGAACCCATTTTATAATTAGCTCGCTAGATATTTTCATATACAAAGCGTGACATAATCCTAGTCACAGATATAATACGTTGGTTGATACTCTAATGTAGTGTTTCCCAAACTGTCGGCCGGTCTCTGGCGTTTTGCTGAAATAAAATAGGTAGATCTTTCTATGAACTACATTTTATTTCACATGGTCGAACAAATTCCATGACTGTCTCATCGTGAATATCGTGATACCTCCAAAACTACGAAGCCTACAAAATAATAATGAAATTTGGCACGAATGTAATTTGTTTTGTCTGCTAGTAGTCCTAACCAGATCTTGTCGTGAATTTTTAGACTTTTCTATAACCACTTTTATTCCCTTGTAGAGTTAGGTGGTCTTTTTGCTAAGTTTGAGAATCTTTTGGTTCAAGTCAAGAGATACAGTAAAAATATTTGAATCATTTAAAGCTATAATGCGAGATTGTGGACTGGCAAGCTGTAGAGTTTCTCTATTGTAAAAGAATAGATTATGTATCAGGCTAAGTGTCATGATATCCTGATTTAAAGTTCTATTTTGGCTGAAGTCATATTGAATTATTGATAACGCTGCGCTGTTCAGAACTTTTAATCGAAAAAATTCTCTAATGTAATTTTATTTCCATACGTCTACAATCTAACTACGTATCTGTTTTATTTCAAAACTCTATTGCTCAATGACACATTATTAAATACAGTAGAGTAGACAATTTTAAAAAATTTTAAATAAAATAAAAACAAGTTTTAAGTTTATTTCATTTATCATTTGGACCATAATCAGTAAGCGCTAAACTGGTGGCGATATTGAATGCATAAATAAGTCCTCATTTCACATTTGCATTTTGGCTGAAAATTGGTGAATGATACGGTGTGTGTTATAAATTATAATTATTATTTACATTTCGTGATATTATGTTCGTTTGTCAATTTAATTAAAAATTTAATGGACACGAGGCTATTATGACAAACATTTTATATTCCGAGAGATAAGTGTACTTTTTGCAACCATCAGCAGCAAGGCTGATTCAGTGTTTATGGGGTGTAGAGCTTCTCTGTGATGGGGATGGACCAGGTCTGCCTGCATAACTCCAGTCGATTAAGGAGTTACTGATGATTAAAGGTCTGTAAAAAATTAGCGATCAGCTGCAAGGCTGATCGTATGTTATTGTTGTAGTATGTACTGTAGCTATGGGAACAGAACAAAAACTGTCATGGTTCATCAGGTCGGTTTAGGAGATACAGCCGTTCAAAGGTCGGAACTTTGACTGGCTGTATCTCCTAAACCGACTGACAGAACTTGACAGTTTTTGTACTGTTCACATAGCTACAGTGCATACTACAACAATATTATACGATCAGCCGTGCAGCTGATCGTTATTTTTTACAGACCTTTAATCATCAGTAACTCCTAAAACGACTGGAGTTATGCAGGCAGACCTGGTCCATACCCATCACAGACATGCTATACACCCCATAAACACTGAGCCTTGCTGCTGATGGTTGCAAAAAGTACACTTATCTCTTATACTATTAGTAGGTATTCAAATGTAGTTCTATATAAATGATGAGTGGACTATAAATTATAATAAATAGGGCATCGTCATCATCATCCTCTTACCATCCCGAGAACAAGCATGTCCTTATGGTATTATCCAAAGCAGATTTTAATTCAGAGTACGCAGGTATCACGTTTTTCTGAACCGTCCGAGAGCAGTCAGTATCACGTAAATAAAATAAAAAATAATATAATTATCTACGTAAGTGGTGAATACTTTCAATTGAATAAGACTGATATGAGAAATTTCAGCTTAACTTATTCCATCCTGAGGTCAAAAATCTTATTACAACAACTAGTTAGATCTTTAAGGGGGCGGTTGTCCGGGCGCCGCCTGAGGGCGCCACATACAATTGCTGGGTCCTTGGGGCCAAAATGTTCGTTGCAGACCTATCGGGGGGTCTCAATGAGACCTCTATCTAGTGACCGCAGAGCTGGCAGCTTCCTGGTACAAAGAATCAGTCTCCCCATCTAGAGGGGAAATGCTGCTAGCCTGTTGGGCATCATGTCTTGCGCGACGCTCTGGAGTGTGTGTACTATTTGTAATTTTTGTGTTTAGTTTGTTCTGTTGTATTATTTTTCTCCATTAAACAATACCTAAGTGTTACATAATTATACAATCTAGACACTAATCTCTGTCTGCATTTTGTAAGAGTTCCGTTAGTTTCTAGATCATGTTTAAAAAATTGCACTTAGTTTGTCTTTAATTGGTTAATACTGAAAATAGGCCGAAACTTCGTGTGTTATAGCTACAAGGACTACCCTATTAAGCTTTCAGCGACGACAACATTCAGTTTTAGCAGGTTTCAGTAAGGATCAACGTGGATGTTTAGTGATGACCAGAGATCGGAATCTGGGTGCGATTTTAGACGTTATCACTAACATGGATATGACTTGGAAATGCCGGGATTCCGGGGAGTCAAGGAATTTTTATTAGGTACCTAATATGAGTTTAAATAAAAGCTGCCATATATTTTATTACGTTTAAATCGAGAAAAATATACCCTGAATATCATGATTGTTTTATTTACTTAGTTTTATTTACTCAGTTTCATGTTTTTTTACTTAAAGGGAACGATTGTGTATACTGCAAGCAGTAGAATCATGCGCATTCGGGATCCTAGTAATACCTATATTTACATGCGTTATAAAGGTACCTTATCCTTCATAGGCTTCATAGCCTAGCCCACCGCCGCATTAGGATCCCGAATGTGCCTGCTTGTCGGTCTTCTACAGATTGTACTTCGGTGAGTGTGCCCTAGAGCTGCATGAGCTCATCCCACCTTCCCCTTTCTACTATCGGACTTCCAGACGCACCGCGGGATATCACCCCTTCTTGGTTGACATCCCACATATCCGCACCAAGCGCCTTTCTGAATCTTTTATAATGCGCACAGCCAAGGAGTGGAATGCCTTACCTGCGTCAGTATTTCCGAGTACTTACAACCCGAATTCCTTTAAAGTACGAGTGAATAGGCATCTTCTGGGTAAGGTCGCTACATCTACGACCCCATCTTCGTCCTGAGGACTGGAT
This sequence comes from Agonopterix subpropinquella, assembly GCA_922987775.1. Classification (NCBI taxonomy): domain Eukaryota; kingdom Metazoa; phylum Arthropoda; class Insecta; order Lepidoptera; family Depressariidae; genus Agonopterix; species Agonopterix subpropinquella. The sequence continues at coordinate 1,442,497 of OV277711.1, forward strand.
TGAGGTCAAGAGCAAACCCATAGTCAATAAAAAAAAAAATCCCGGGGTTTTTGGTCATACACAATCTACTATACAATACATACTTTTGATAGTAATCGCACCCGTAGTTCCGATCTCTGGTGATGACAGGCTTGTAGGTACGGTACATAGTAACTGGGGGGTCCTCAAACTATGAAGCTGAACTAAAAAGTAAAGAACTAAAAAACCCGCCAGTGTCATTTTAAAATGAAGGTACTAATAACAAAGTTTATAAAAAAACTAAAACATAAAAAAGCATAGTGTTGTGTTGACCATAGTTATTCATATCTCTTTGGTGTTGACGTGTGTCACCGAATAAATGTCTTTGGCTCAATACGTCTCTTATTGAAAAGTGGCGACGTAGGTAAATAAATTAAATAATCGACGGTAATCGTAATGTCGGTGGGGAAAATCAATGAATTTAGTGTAGAAACGGGGAATTGGGACGTATACATTGAACGTTTAGAGATGTATTTTAAAGTAAATTCGATTAAAGAAGATTGCAAGTTGCCGACTCTGATCGCGGTAATGGGGGATCCGGCATACGAATTATTATCAACCCTATCCTCGCCCCAAAAGCCGGTGGACCTAACTTATAAAAATGCCGTGGAGCAAATGAGGCAACATGTCCAACCAAAACCATCCGTTATGGCGGAGCGATTCAGGTTTCGACAAAGACGGCAAATGGCGGACGAGACATTGGCAAATTATTTGGCCAACTTAAAAAAATTAGCAAGGTTCTGCGAGTTTGGAGCAGAGTTGGAAAATAATCTGCGGGATCAATTCGTGTGCGGAGTCTATAGCGACGTGATAAGACAAAGGCTTTTTGCGGAGAAGTGGTCGGAACTAAATTTCAAGCAAGCGGTGAGTTTAGCTACCACGATCGAAGTGGCGGAGCGCGATGCCAACGCGGTAAAGCTGAGGTCAGAGCACAGGCAGGAGCGAGAGGTAGAGGGCAGCTTGCAACAAATAGCGCTCATGCCATGTGCCGCGTGCGGAATAAAAGGCCACGAGAAGATGCGTTGCAGGTACAAGAATTTCATATGCAGCTTCTGCAATAAAGTGGGACACTTACGGAGAATGTGCCGAGAGAGAGGTGACCTTTTGAGACATTCAAGGGAGGAGGATATACGAAGCCCTCCGAATATCAGGGGCGGTAGCGGTGCGCGAGGTTGTCGCGGAAACAGCGGCGCGGGCTATAGTGCCCGGTACCGTGGGCGCGGTGGACACAACCAGCGCGGTGCTGGCTCATACTGGCTGGAGGGAGAGAACTCGGAGCCAGGGGAAGATGTAGAGAGAGAACGGGAATATAGAGTCGGAGGCCAAGAGGCCGGCATGGTGGCCGGGCAGCCAGGATTCGACTCTGGCGAAGATGATGACGACGAACCCATTTACAGGATGGGTTTGAGCGACTATAAGCCGGTGTGTATTAGTCTAAAGGTTGAAGATACTATGGTTAGAATGGAGATCGATACTGGATCCGCTTTGTCGTGTATAAGTAAACAGACTTACCGTGCGTTATTTTCACACATTGCATTATGTCCATGTAAAATACGACTAAAATTTTATGATGGCTCGGTAATTAGGCCTTTAGGTTATATTCAGACTAAGGTGAGTCACGACCCTATTGCGAAACGTCTAGATTTGTATGTGATAGACAATGGTACGACTAATTTGCTCGGTAGACAATGGCTAGCAGAATTAGGTATACAGATACCGGTTTTAAAGATAAATAACTGTCAGGTCACGGGACCCGACGACTCGGGTAGAGATAGAGTAATGAATGACATATTTTGCAGATATAAAGAAGTGTTCGATGGGTCGCTGGGGTATTTCACCGGGTGGCGGGCCACACTGCGCTTGCGAGAGGGGGCTGAGCCTGTGTTCTGCCGCGCTCGGCCGCTACCCTACGCATTACGCGAGCGGGTCGACCGCGAGCTGGATGAGATGCTACGCACCGGAATCATCGAGCCCGTCGACCACTCGGACTGGGCCACTCCACTGGTGATCGTACGTAAGCCGGATGGCGCTCTGAGGTTATGTGCGGACTACAAGGTGACACTTAATAAGGTTTTATTGGTCGATAGGTACCCAGTCCCAAAAATTGATGACTTGTTGAGTGAATTGGGTAGTCGTAACGCTTTCTTTTCTAAGTTAGATCTGTCACAAGCGTATAATCAGATTCCGCTAGACGATAGCAGTCGCTACACGGTTATAAACACTCACAGAGGACTTTTTAAGTATCACCGACTAGTATTCGGTCTTTCTTCGAGTCCAGGAATTTTTCAACGGATAATGACAAACCTCTTAAAGGATATACCTAATGTTATTTGCTTCTTGGATGATATTTTAGTTGTAGGGGAGACTTTAGAGTCACATCTATGTGCGTTAAAGGAGGTTTTTTCCCGGCTTAAAAGTAATGGGCTGAAAATAAAGAAAAATAAATGTACATTTCTAGCTGACCGGGTAAAATATCTAGGGTTCGTAATAGATAAAGAAGGCATTAATGTGGACAAAGATAAAATCGAGCCGATACTAGGTATGCCACCCCCAAGTAATGTTTCCGAATTACGATCATTTATCGGGATGATCAACTTCTACGGGAAGTTTATACCGAATTTAAGTTCAAACTTACAGCCACTTTACACTTTACTCAGGAAAGGATCCGAGTGGAAGTGGGGTGTGCAGCAGAAACAGGCGTTTGCAAAGATTAAAACATTGCTTACGGGCACAGATATACTAGCACACTTTGATATATCTAAACAAACCATCATAACTTGTGACGCGAGCGCACGGGGTATAGGCGCAATCCTAGCTCAGCAAGAACCGGACGGGCGCGAGCGCGTCATCGCCTATGCATCTCGGGCACTTACGCCAGCGGAGGGTCATTACAGTCAGATACAGAAAGAAGCACTAGCAATAATTTTCGCGGTTAAAAAGTTCCACCAATATATTTACGGGAGGAGATTCTTATTGCGAACGGACCATAAGCCTTTGGTGTCTATCTTTGGAGCGGATACGGGAGTCCCAAGTGCGACGGCAAGCAGGTTACAGCGATGGGCCATTATACTATCGGCGTACGAATTTTCTATAGAGTATGTGAGTACAGATAAAAACACAGCGGATGCGCTGTCTCGGATGATTAAAAGCCATCGGGAGGAGGTAGTTAAGGAAGATATCCCAGAACAGACATATCTCCACTTTGCCTCGGAGGCACTGTTATTAGATAACTTAGTTCTAAGAAAAGAAACCCAATCAGATCCGTTGTTAAGTAGAGTTTTGAGTTATATCAGAGACGGTTGGCCGGAAGAAGTCGAAGTGGTAGAGTTGAAGCCTTATTTAAATAGGAGAAAGGAATTGTATTGCGAGATGGGTTGCATTCTTTGGGGTCACCGGGTCGTAGTACCGAGCGTGTGCAGAGAGAGAGTCCTGCGCGAGTTGCACGAGCCACACATGGGCATCGTTAAGACGAAGGCGCTGGCGCGCAGCTACGTATGGTGGCCAGGCGTCGATGAAGCGGTGGAGGCGACGTGTCGTGCCTGCACCGTGTGTGCAGCACTCGCCGATGCGCCTGCGCAGCACACGCCCCAACTCTGGCCCTGGCCGGGTCGTCCGTGGACGCGACTCCACCTGGATTTTTTAGGTCCGATTGCAGGTTCTTCGTACTTAATCTTAATTGACGCTACCTCAAAATGGATAGAAGCTATTAAGATGTCCTGTACTTCCGCTCGAAGTGTAATTAAAGAGTTGAGAGCTTTGTGGGCTAGTTTTGGAATTCCTCGCCAAGTCGTCAGTGATAACGGCCCGCCCTTCTTTAGCGAGGAATTTGAATCTTTCCTGCGAAATAACGGGATCGAGCATCTTTTCTCGGCGCCATACCATCCTGCGTCAAATGGGGCTGCGGAGGGAGCAGTAAAAATTTGTAAGAGGGTCATACAAAAGGCGTTCAAACAGAAATTGGACCCAGAGGTTGCGTTGTGGCGATTTTTATTAAACTATAGAAACACGGAACATAGCGTGACGGGGGAGAGTCCCGCCAAGATTCTCCAGGGTCGCACTTTACGGAATAGACTTGATTGTCTGAAGCCGGAGCGCGAGGCTAAAGTGGGCCGCGCCCAAGCTCGCCAGGAACGTGACGCCGGGGGGGTACGGCGGGAACTGTCCGTAGGAGATGAAGTCTGGTACCGGCACTATCGTAGCGGTGATAAGTGGATGCCCGGGCGGATCGTGCAACGTTTAGGCAGTACGGATTATACTATTAGAGAGGTTAATGGGACTGAGGTACACCGTCATATTGACCAAATAAAACGTCGAGTGTCCATTGTACATCCACCGCATCCGAGTAGTCCCCAGGGTCGCCGGGACCCTCGTTCGGTGCTGTTACATCCACAAGCACCGATAGACAGAGCGAGTGGCCCAGTAACGGGAAGGGCGGGGGAGTTGACGGCAGAAACGCGTGGGGCAGCGGGCGAAGGCCCGTCGCGCGCGCGAGAATTTGGTTCCGCAGACGGTGGTGCGCCCGCCGGTGAACCTCGACCCGCGCGGAATAGGAGGCCGCCTATTCGTTTCGGTTTCGACAGCTAAGTGCGGGTTCGGGCGTTCGATGTGTTTTAAATTTTCTATTTTAATTTTATATGGTTTAAATGTTGTATGGATTTGTGTGTATTAAGGGGGGAGGTGTTGTGTTGACCATAGTTATTCATATCTCTTTGGTGTTGACGTGTGTCACCGAATAAATGTCTTTGGCTCAATACGTCTCTTATTGAAAACATAGTTCACGTCTGTTCGCGGCGGCAACTTTCGGAGTTAGCGCTCGTTGTCGTGTCGGGGAAAACTTGTAACTCGTAACAAATGTTAGAAGTTATTCGTGAAAACATCCAGTGTTCCGAAGGTCTTGTTCGTTTCGAATATATTCTAAACTTTTTTCCAACTTAACAGTGAAAAGATTTCACCAGCTGCGAATGCGGTCACATCGGAAAAATTTACGTAGTATTCTATGATTATACTGCGACAAAACTACTTACTTTCCTGAAAATTACAGTTTGTATTCCTTCGTACACCATTTTTCGAATTGGTTTTGGGATTCATCAGTGTGGGAAGTTTGCCACAGATAGCATCACCCACAAAAGCGCTAGTTATAGCAACGACGCAAACAGATGGCACTACCTGTCGCACCCATAAATGTGCACGTAAGATAACTTGCGACGTCTCACTGGTAACCCGTCAGCTGCTTCACATAAGGTTCACAATCGTATACAAGACATAAATCGCGCAAGACATATTATCACAGAGATTCGATAAGGTCCAACTAACAACCGTTGGACCACTGCCGGTTCCCAGGCTTCACTTCTAGCCTGGCGGAAGATCTTCCCTTTTCAATGGAGGATCCTCCCAAGTAGTTCCTCTATAATCAATCAGAATCAACAGCGACCACTCACAACGAAGCTCAGGAAGCCCTACTACTCTATTCTGTCTTGGAGGGGTAGAACTTTTTTCACTCCTCTAGGAGGAAAGATGTTCTTTCCTACTCCACCTATCCTCTCAGATTAGATTTGTTGTGGGTTCCAAGACATATTAGAGTTATATTGTGTTTTTCTTCCTTTGAACTAAGGGTTGCCAACTTTTTTTAGACCAAATATAGTATTTCGAGCCTTAGTGCCAGAAAAATATAGTAGATCGGGGAAAAATAGGAAAAAATATAGTAATTGTCGAATTTGTTAATTTAGTTTTTTTTAACAAGATATTTTTTGCAACTTTTTGGTTTGAATACCTACCAAGTTCTTATTTTTAAGGAACAATCACTTCTCTATTTGGTATTCGTTATAGAAAATAATGTATCCTGTAAACACAGAAGTCGCTGGATTCGATACAGAAATAATATATAATTAAAAAAAAGATAAATCTGACTTTAGCAAAACTTGTTATCACTTTTCAGTAGTATATTTAGTAGGAAATTGTTTATGGAACAAATGTGATGAAGAGGTAGAAAATTGTTAAAAATAATGTTAAGTTATTGGTCATTTTTATAAATTATTTGCTCATCAAAATATAGTAGTTTTGCCTACTATATATTTTTCTCATAATTATAGTAGTAGAGCCCCTAATATAGTAGGATACTATATTATATAGTAGGGTTGGCAACCCTACTTTGAACAAACATACGGAAATAAGCACATACAATTTTTATACACCTACGTAAAACCGACTGCTTTTAAACGCTGAAGGAAAACATGGAAACCGGCATACGCTGAAGAAGAAATTCCAGTGCGTGGTGGACTAACGTCCATACCTCCCTGAGAGTAGGCCTGTGCCCTGCAGTGGGATGTATATAGCATAAAAATTTTTATGGACGCAAGAGATATTTTATTCCCGATGTTCCAATATATTTCTATTGTTGCTTCCATTTATTTTCAAACAGAAAAAAAGCTTAGTTAAAACATTGAAACAAAACCTAAAATAAACATTACTTTTAAAACGAAAAATGGTTATCCACAGCAATAAACTAAACCGCGTACCATTTTGCAAAATGAACACCGCACAATAGATCATCCATGTACACAAAACCATCCCATTAATCTCAAAACAAACAAAACAATTACAGTATTTATGTAACACGCATTATTGTGCTCTATGTAAATTTAATAAGACTGAAACTCGGTCTAATGGTCCGCACCGGTCTATTATCTTTCCGTAATCCAAGATGGTAAGCATGCCACTTATTCGGGGCACGATATATTGTGCCCTTTACAATGGTTCTTGGATTAACTCTGGAGCAGATTTACACTTGGTTAAGTCAAGTTGCGAGTTGACTTACTTCGCTGAATCTTTTGAGAGGATTTCTTTCATGCCTGTAATGATATGTCATCATATTATTAAGGTTATAAGTAAATAATATTTCATTTATTCATTATTATTATTGCTTCTCGACGCAGCAATTCGTAATACTCGTAAATACTTACTTACTTACTTACTATGCTGGCTCAGGGACCCGAAGTGGGTCTTGGCCTCCGACAACAAAGCAAGCCATTCATCTCTTTTCTGTGCCATCTCAGTCCAGTTGGGCACCTCCAGCTCCACTCGTAAATAAATCAAAGGGGTTGCCTCAGGTCATCAAACTGAACAACTTTCACTATGGAGTCATCATCGAAATCGTCCATTTACATAGAAAACGTCAATGGCTACTGGACCCAAATGAATAGGGCATTAGCTGATTTTCTTTTAGAAGGTGTATTCATAGTGAAAGTTGTTCATTTTGATGGTCTGAGGCACATTGTTTGATATTAATGCATTTAAGTTTTCACCCTGTATAATTATCTTTCTTTTAGGCGTTATAAAACATTCAAAAGTAATTTTATGAGAATAAATCGTTTACGGTAACCAAATAAATTCATATAGTTAGTCTACAAAGGAGGTACTCACGACAGAAGTCGAACTAAGTTTCTGTGCACTCCAACAGCATGGTATTTACGGTAATTTATAAGTATGTTAGGTTACCTACCTATTCTATGTACCATCATACATCTCCTAATCTCCATCATAATCACAATTTCAAACACAATGTAAGTTGTTCATGAATAAATAAATCTGAATCCGAATCTCACCATTAGCGCTATCTTTCTTTCTATTCGTGTCAATTGTTCTACGATTGTGTTTCTATATTTTATCGTACAGAAGCCATAGCATGTTGCCCATGATACAGCTATATCACGAATTGTATCTCGTTCGTTTGCGAGCAAATAGAAAGAGAGCGAAGGCGCGATAGCGATTGTTATTCGTAGGATAGCGCTGTATTACGCTGCCATACTACGGCCGCCCGCAGGTATTTGGCGAGCTTGACGCTTTATTGAGGTCTTCTCTCGTGCAGTTGTTCGGGCACAAGGGACATTCTAGAAGGTGTACCATTGATGGGATAGGTTCGCTGCAATCACACTGCATTTGGCCAGATTCCCTTTGATAACTTTTGTATACAATGGCCCCGATTCGGACTGTGCCACGACTTAACTTAACTAAATTTATTCCTGTCATTTTCTCAAATAAGATTAGGAAAAGAGACAGAAAACCAACAGCTGACTTTAGTGCTGTCAAAGTGACGTTACACGCCCAAAAACGCCTTAAATAAGATGGCGTACATTATGATGGCATCTTATTTTGGGCGTGTAACGTCACTTTGACAGCACTACAGTCAGCTGTTGGTTTTCTGTCTCTTTTCTTAATCTTATTTTAGAAAGTGACAGGAATAAATTTAGTTAAGTCGCGGCACAGTCCGAATCGGGGCCAATGTATGGTCTTGCAATCAATGGCAAAAAATCGTACAAATAATACCCACAATGTTTTTGTATCTAACTCATTAGGTATGACAAGTATCATTTCAATGACTAAGAATAGGTAATTCCATGGTACAATAACATACTGCGCCTGGTATTCTCTTCCGATCACGTGACTGACCACGTGACTGACACAAGCCTACGTCATCATACCCTTTTACCATGTTTAGCGGCCATTTTTTTGTGACGTAGGCCTGTGTCACTCTGGGAATAGAAGACCTTGTTTTTTAGACTATGGGTAATTCTATCTCGCAAAATTACTAGTTTCGACTTGAATTCCCATCTAATATCTCTAACACCAACGCTTTGAACATGACTTCGCTAACTAACTCATTTTCGCAAGTTGACTAAAAACTTAACTGCGCAATGTGTGAATCAGGCTTAAGTTGAAGTTGAAGCTACCGGGATAAGTTGGGATCTAGACTAATGTTGTTGTTTGAGGGTCGGAAGGTAAGGATAAAGTGAAATCTGCTGAGTAACAAGTCAATGTTACGGGTTTAGGGACTCTCAGTACTTTCAAGATTTTTCTTTGTTGACGTGTAATGTGGGGACCAGGTTCAAATATAAATAAAATACTCTTATATTAACTTGAGTAATATTTGATCAATATACAAGGCCGAGGCCTTATGGCGGTCTGAAAAAACTCTGACACCAGGGCTCTGCCCACACGATAAAGAAGAAGAATATACAAGCATTTTAATCAACTTCTCAGATCAAATAATTATGAAGAATGATAGAAAGCTGATATCCGGTCCAGAAAGTAATTAAAAAAAAATACAGGACATCATCGGATTTGGTCCAAAATGTGAAAGTGCCGGCCAACAAAAAAATATGCGTCATTCTGTTAGGAATTGTCCGTCTAAACATTTATTATTATGGTATCTTTTTCTTGTATGATTTACCAAGCTATCGTTTATATAGGATGTTAGGGTAAACAGTTGCACTACTTTAAGTGGTGGTTGTACCCATAATACTGAGCAACTTTCCCTAAGCAACCTATAAGATACTCACAAAATATTTTATTTTTTGGACTTTCCATACGAAATGCAATCTGCTGATAGATCGTTTGTATGAAAAGTCGAAAAAAATTGGGAATTTCCTATAGGTTTCTTTAGAAAATTTGTTCAATATCATGGGTACAACCCCTTAAAGTAGTGCAACTGTTTACCCTAACACACAGGGTGTTAGGTTACTTACCATTCAATTCTCATCTACAGGTAATTAAAGTTCTCCTTTAGTTATTGAAGATAACAATATCTACGAGCATATTCTACAACAGTTCAAAATACCATGCTACAACTTTAGTACCATGTTGTCATATTGCAAAGGAATTTCCTCGCGACGTTTGTATCCATTGTATTCCTGTTGGTTTCGTTTGGTGCAATTCACAAACGTATTTCTGTTAATTTTGAGAGCACAAATGTGTCAATTTTTCTCCAAGGAAATTCATGATGCACTATATATTATTATTTTTTTTTATTAACGATGGGTTTGCTCTTGACCTCAGTCCAGTCCTCAGGACGAAGATGGGGTCGAAGATGTAGCGAGTTTATCCAGAAGAAGCCTATTCAGTCGTACTTTAAAGGAATTCGGGTTGTAAGCGCCCGGAAATACTGACGCAGGCAGGGCATCTCAAGGAAGACGCAAATGTAGCAGCAGCACAGTAGCTGCATAAAGGAAATTTCCTTTATGCGGCTACTGTACAGCCGCTATATAGCTTACGTGTTCCTTGGGATTCCACTCCTTGGCTGTGCGCATTATAAAAGAATCGGAATGGCGCTTGGTGCGGATATGTGGGATGTCAACCAAAAAGGGATGATATCCCGCCTCCATGGATCATATTATATATTTATGATCCATGGAGTTGGCTTACTGATATCACTGAATAAGTAGTAGCTGCTAGCTGATACCGTGATTTTCCTATTTTGCTATTGAGGGCAGTTGAATGTTTATTTTTTTCTACTCTTCTATCTTCTTTGAATAAATTCGCTGGCCTTCATTAATGGTCGCTGTTGATCCTGGTTGACAGGAAATACAATGGCAAAAAAACACTTCGTGTTCCAAGCTGCAGAGTCAACATTTCGGTTCATGTCCGATTATGGTATTTCGAGGCATTTGCGCAATCCCTGCTTTTTTATTAGAGATGTGTTTACGCTTGGCTTCAGCTCACTCAAAGGATATAACGCGCTCATACCCAATTCAAATACAGGGTGAAATTGATATCATTAGCATCCTTTTAAACTAAGAGTCTACCCATCAAACTGAACAACTTTTACTATGGGAGCAATTCAATCGGAGCAAAAAAGAAATCAGCTGTTGCATACATTTGAGTCGAGTAGTCGTTGCAGTTTAGTATGGAACAGCAGATTTTTTGGTTGCTCCGATCGGTTTGCTCCCATAGTAGAAGTTGTTCAGTTTGATGGGTAGACTCTTTCTTAGTTTAAAAGGATGCTAATGATATCAATTTCACCCTCTATATCCTGATTGTATTTGTTTGGAAAAACGGAATCAGGAAGAGAGTTCCAATTCCAATCCTAAGGTTTGGAACTCTCTTCGGTTCTCATTATAAAAGGACACGCGTGGTGGACTAATACCCATAAACCCTCCTTGAGAGGCCTGTGTTCTGCAGTGAGACGTATGTAGGCTGATGATGATGAGTTACAAAGCGAAAAACATGTCGCTGAGAAAACGAGAAACACCTAAATGTGCCTCCACCAATTTCTTGTTAATTCTTCTTCTTTTTATGCTAATGGTTCTTCTGTGGTGTTTTTATATTTTAGTAGCCAGGTGCTCGGCAAGCCTGACAGCGTCAGGAGTAGCTGTATTTAAATTCTCTCTCGTGCAGGTGTTTGGGCACAGCGGACATTCCAGCAGATGACCCATCGACTGGATAGGTTCGCCGCAATCACACTGTGTTAGACCAGAATCCCTAGACCCCCAATTACACAGATTTAGTGAATTGATAGCATAGCATAGCATATGCTCACGACTATATTCCCCGTTGCTCGTATGGCTTCTGAGCGTTGGATCAGAAGAACACTGGAGTGGAGGCCCAGAGAAACCACGCGAGGTAGAGGCCGCCCACCAGAAAGATGGGTCAATGACATTAGGAAGCACGCGGGTCCGAACTGGATGCAGAGGGCAAGGGACAGAACGTCATGGAGAAATATGGAGGAGGCCTATGTCCGAAGACGGACTGAACAAGGGCTGTGATGGATGGATGGATGGATATTCCCCGAGGAAGGTAGTCAGAGATATTCTGAAACCTCAGAACATCCACGTTTCACTAGTGGTACCTAAACTCTGTCTAGTGTGACGGGGAGTGAGCTCGTCGCCACTTTTAATGAACAGTAGGTACAATACATGCTTCGAAATTGAAGCATGCAGGTTTCCTCACGATGTTTTCCTTCACCGAAAAGCCAGTGGTGTTACAAATCGTACATAAATTCCGAAAAATTCATTGGTACGAGTCGGTCTGGACGGGGATCGAACCATCGCCTCATGCACGGCAGGTAAGGTTACACGCCAGTGGACTGAATTGATAGGTACTGTAGTTGATTATAAAGTCAGCTTCAGTAATTCTCTAATAACTTAAGTCATAAACTCCATAAGCATATTATTCCTCGGCAAACTTTCTGTAATATTACGTGGACTTAGAAGGGCTTTAATAGCGTTTTGTTTTTGTATAATAGATTTTAAAGTTTCATACGGCGGAGTAAACTTTTCCAGTTTAATATTCAACATAGATGTTTGTTTTTAATAGATACGTGGTAGGTAGCCTACGAGTAGTAATTAATATTCGCATTCTTAATAGAATACTGACTTAACTCAAAATTTCAGTGTTTTTAGTTATGTTATGGTAGCAGCATGACCTAAAAGAGCATGCTTTACAACCTAGACCCCAAAAATACACCTACTTCAATAAGTTGGGTCGTTATTCTTCCAGCGCAAATTACCTATTTTCTTAGCCGAATAATGACCGATTTAGTATTGCGTCAACTAGAACCGATTGCGGCTTTACCGAATAACAACTGATTTGGAGATAAGTCTACAGGGTGTACAATAAAATGGGACAGCTACTCAAAGGGGTGCTTCAGACCATCAAATTGAACAACTTTCTCTATGGGACCAATATCGAAATCGCGAAAAAAAATCCGCTCTCCCATACAAAACTGCAAACATAACTCGACTGAAATGTATGGGACAGAAGATTTTTTTTTCGCGATTTCGATATTGGTCCCATAGAGAAAGTTGTTCAGTTTGATGGTCTGAAGCACGCCTTTAAGTAGCTGTCCCATTTTATTGTACTCCCTGTATATTTTATAAAAAAAATGTTTTTGTCTATAATTTTTTTTGCTTGTTTTCGTTTTAATGATGGCAATCATGTATTGTATATCGTTGTCTTGCTAGGACGAGTTGTCTGGTCATCATAATGCAAGTCATGGCTAGATTCTGGTAGTTTAAGCGTGAGTAGATAATTTGTGTGACAACGTCCAAAATATTCATTCAGCTGTCTGTGAGGCAGAAAACTCCAGTACAGATTGCTGATCTACTCACTCTGTAAGTGCATGCGTTTTGGAAATAAGTATTTAGTAAGTATTTTATATTTTTTTACGTCATAAAATACAAAGTGCGTAAATCTACGACAGGCTTCGTCACTCAGATCCAAAACTCGTTTCGTCAATAAATACATCCGTAATTTTTTATGTTATATGTAGAATAATGGTTAAAATAAATATTAATTGAAAATGTACAATTTTCAATACACTAGTCTCTTTTATCATCAATGTTATTAATAATCACTTAAAACCGAGCAAATTTTGGTGGAAAACCACACCATTCACTTTGATAATTTCCATGAATTTTAAATTATCATTATGATTACAGATTCCCATTTCCATCAATCCTCTATATTACAAATTACAACAATTTATAATTCAAAATTAAACCTTTCAGCTTCAATATGCAAATTGAAAACCACAATATTCCACACGAAAATATTTGATGGACCAAGGGACCGTTTTACACGGGCGGTAAAATAAAATCCCACAGCGGAATAAATACATCAGTTCGACGCACCGAGGTTTTTATTTATCGCCCCCTGTGGATTCCCCGACAGGTATAAACGGCGCTGACCGTTTTACCGACTTGTGGTTGCTTATAAATAGATCTACATTAAACAGGACATCTATCTAGACGTGTTGCGATTTATTATCCGTCACGCTTTAGGTATTGGCATCACATTCATCAACTGCTGCAGAGATAATCTTAATAGGAGCTTTATTCAGCTAAAGTTCACCTGGTTGTATCAACTACAGAACTTAGAATTGATTGGGATTTCTTGAGTGAATACTACGAACTTCTTCTTGTGGATCTCCTATTGAAGGTTGGTTATCATTAAGGCTATCAAGACCCTGGAGACTGCAGGCCTTAATAGTGAGAACATGTTCATATTGAACAATTCACACAGGTGCATAAGCCAGGAAGTCCTTTTTATAACAGACAGTCGTCTCCCTAAAATTTTTCCCCGCAGAAGAATCTGGAGAAGTTGGTATTTTGTTTAAAGACTACTGTTAGCGGAAATGTGGTTTTTGGCAGACCCCCCCTGCGTGCTCTATGGGTCACCCCTTTGCCTACACCCGGAAGCTGTATATACTGACAGCTGTCACCTTCTCCCCGCGCTCCGCACGAGTCGCATACGCCGATCCGATAGTTTTATTATAATAATTGAGGAAAAGTCTATTAAAATGTATATTTGCCAGTATCCAGAGAGTTTCAGTCTTATACTACGAAGTGGCAGGCGTAAAATGTGGTTTGCTCTCTGGCTCGCGCTGGATGAGACTGAGGAAGACTGAGGACAAATAGCTGGGATCGGTAAGATAAGGAAAGTTGAAGACAGAATTCGCGGGTGCGCCTCAAGAGCTTAAAAATATGTTCAGAAGAGGACAATGATATAAGGTTATTTATAACAGAATTGAGTGCTACTAACATATAGCCCCGCTATGGCTATGTTAGTAGTCGATTCAAAACTGCGTTTTCAGCATTACCCGTAACTGTGATGACTGCTACATGCCATGCCAAACGTGAGTCGTGAGTCGCGATCTATCAGAGATTATGCGATAATTGCGATATACCTACGTATAATGTTGAAGGAGAACTTCTATCCTTGAAAATCTAATTATTTCCGATGACTCCAAAAGAAAATGTTGTTTGTTGTTTACAGTTATTTAACTGAGAATATTGTGTTATTAGAATCACCAATAACGTTGTCATAATTGTTTCATTGATAACTTAGTTATATCAATGATTGTTATTGTCTTTTGTACCTACTATTTTGAAATGTTTTGTATGTTGTTTCAGGTAAGCGTCGTCTCTATTACAGATGTTATTCCAGGTAAATATACAATTCCATCTGCAACGTTTACAAAGAACTATACTTAATTCCAACATTTTCTTAGTATTTTGTCACATTATTATTTGGGTTCTTTGAAATATAAATGATTCAAAGCTGACGAATACAGTCAGAGCAATGAGTTCGCAGAAGCAAAGAGAACACCGTCCATAAGGTACCTTTCCATATAGCCCAGTCATTTTACGGAGTTTTGTTAAGAGGGGTGGGGAGTAATTATTAATGGGGCTTTTAAACTGTAACCGGCACCATTCAGTGACAAAAAGACGGTATGAAAACGTATTAAAAAAAATCGCTACGCAACATAGAAATCAAAATTGTATCTCACAGAAGGCTTTTAACTAATTAATATTATTACCAATGTATTTTTCAAAGCCTTCTAAGTAGACAAAAATATCAACACCATGTTTGAAGTATGTATAATAAAGCCTTAAAAATGTGCAAATAAAATTTTTCCATCTGGTTTGTTAGAACGAGACAAATGCTGAATTTTAAATTTGGGGCTGTTGCTGAAGTAATTTTTTTTAGATTTTGGTACATTTCTAAGCTCATATTGGCTCTTAAATACTATACCGAAAAAAAATATCAATTATTAATTTAGTCCCGGCTCAAACCGTAAAATGATTGGGCTCATATGGATGGAGGGATGGACGTAATTATAATATTACTTCGACTCCAATTAATGGGATAGGGATAGGAGGATGAAAGTAACTATAAAACATAGATGCACTCGCTACCGTATTCTCTTTTGGTATTGAACAGGAACTTTTCAACATCTACCAACTCATTGATGTGTTCGTTCACTGGTAATAGCGGCTGAAGTGTTACACTGCCGGGAAAGAGAAATAAGCAAAAACATCAAAGAGCATACCAAAATGATTCCCATTAAGTACGCCATTATAAATCCTTCTGCTCGTAAATGAATCATACTTAAATTTTATTATCACTCGAATTTCCTTTGCATACACCAGAGTATTATAATGCCGTGAGAGATCCTGCTCCTGCATTATGTTTACGATGTGGCTGTTTGGTTGAAGTTATAGGAAACTAGCGACCCGCCCCGGTTTCGCATGGGTGCAATGCTGAGATAAACCTTCGTTTTGAATCACACTATCTATTTAAAAAAACGCATCAAAATCCGTTGCGTAGTTTTAAAGATCTAAGCATACATAGGGACAGACAGACAGCGGGAAGCGACTTTGTTTTATACTATGTAGTAATTAGCATCAACAATGTTTCATATTTTAGATTTTCTACTATAGCTAGGTGTGAAATGACGTCAAAAAGCTATCTATATGATATTATTTTGAATAAAAAATTTTGCATTTTGAATTTTGAATTTTAGCAAGCAAGTATATCGTTTACAGGTATATACCTACTTAAGTAATGTAATTATATACTTAATAATTATTAATTTTGGAAATCAGGACTTAGTTGTTAATTATCTTGTCCTATCTCTCATAATTCCTGGACCGGTAATCAATTAAAACTATGGACCATTTGATCAAAAGGTGATTCATTGATGGGCTATCTAATATCATTGTCAAGAAGTGCTTCAGATGGCACGTTAAGCCGGTGGTCCCGGCTACTATCTCTGGTGGTAGTAGTCGTTACATAAAAACCACGTCAGAGGCCGTAAAGCGGTCTTAAAAAACTCTGATACCAGGGCTCTGCCCACACGATAAGAAGAAGATCGCTGCGCTCCGCTGATCTGTGAATATACTGAATCTTAATCATTGCTAAAAATTTTGGTAAACGCGTGAAAGACAAAGAAAAACAAAGAAAGTAACAAAGACCTGCCTTGTTACTTTGCGAAAGCGAGCGTGCATTTTTAGTCGTTTTTTGTCGTGCGATGCACATGCGATGTAGAGTTAGCGTGCCACGTACGACTCGCTAGCATCTTTTGACTTAGACCAACCACCACGCGACCGTCATAAAACGGGGTGGCTCTGAAAAAGACATCATCGCAGGAGATTTTGGACTAGGTGTGAAGTTGGATCACATACGATGTGATTACACTTTACGACTCCAATGATTTATTCCGTAGGGCCCAGTTTGAATATTATCCTTCAGATATGAAATATGCTGTCAGTTCTAAGAGCTTTTATGGATTTCGAATGGTGTTTATGCGTTAGAAATATCGTATTTTGAAAGTTTATTGCTTTTCTGTGTTTTTTGTGATATTTCAATTTGAGGAGTTTCACTCAGAGTTTTTTGTATTGCTTAATAACTAACTCCTAACTAAATTATAGGTTGCTCGCTTTTTCAAACTTCAAACTTCAAAAACTTTATTGCGACACAGGTAATATAAAGGTGGTGAACAGTTTTTTAGCGGTAATTCCGCTTTATTTGTACAATAGTCAGTTTTGTTTCCTGTCGTGTAATGTATTTTTGTGTTTGGTGTCAATAAATTATATTTCATTCATTCATTTGCCATTATGATGTTCAGATGACAGTATGAAACTAATAGAGTACAGTTTGGAATACAAGATTCGGCTAATTTCTGATATCCAGGATGTTTGAACTTTAGGCCATCTAAATACTAATATACAGTGTGTTAGGGTAAACAGTTGCATAACTTTAAGGGGTGATTTTACTAATGATACTGAACAACTTTCCCTAAGAAACCCATAAGAAATACGAAAATTATTTTTTCGACTTTTCGTACTAAACGTTCGATCAGCAGATGCATTTAGTATGGGAAGTGCAACAATTGAATTTCCTATTATATATTGAACCTCCTTTTTTGGGTACTCCTTAAAGTAATGCTACTATTTACCCTAACACCCTGTAATTTATATTCGTTCGATACTTCCTTTCCTTTTTTTTTATTTATAATTAAATGGACTCTTGCTTGTGCGTTAGCACTGCATTTCCGCCAGTGTCAAGTGTAGTTTATTGGGAGAATCTATCCCAATCTCAGGGACTGTTTTCGGACAAGAACAAGAAAAGATTGAGGAATGTGGAGCCTCGTGGCAGGCACAAACGCGACGCGCGAAACCACGCGAGACGTGTACTCGGGTCAGTTCCTGCTACGTGACTCTTCCTTTCCTTTCTGTAAATTTTTCTATTTCATACCGTACGTCAAAATAAAACTCACAAAATACCCTATCAATTGACTAAAAGAAAAGAAAATAAATAAACAAAAACTTAACCAGTCAGAAAGCTTTCATTGTCCATACAACAACAAGCAACAAAAGCCGGCGAAGTATCGTGCTAGACAGTAAATGTCACAGACGTGTTTTCATAGAAGTAGAAAATAATAAAATTTACAACGTACTGCGAGGTTTTCTGCTGCAAAAACTCATACTCAGCGCAATGAAACGACGACGCGACATGTAATTTTATAAACATCGCTTTTATAGAAGCAGGGGTGGATTTGGAGAACGCTTGCGAGGGTCTGAGGTATACAGGGTGAAATTGATATCATTAGCATCCTTTTAAACTAAGAGTCTACCCATCAAACTGAACAACTTTTACTATGGGAGCAAACCGATCAGAGCAACTAAAAAATCTGCTGTTCCATACTAAACTGCAATGTCGACGAGCGAGTTCGTGACTCAAATGTATGCAACAGCTGATTTTTTTTAGCTCCGATCGTTTTGCTGCCATAGTAAAAGTTGTTCAGTTCGATGGGTAGACTCTTAGTTTAAAAGGATGCTAATGATATCAATTTCACCCTGTATAACTAGAGATCGGATAATCGGCTGCATATTTACCTAAACTTCACTTTTTTCTTTATGAAAACATAATATGGATAAACCTTGCCTTTCTCAATAGTTAGTTGAAAAAAATCGGGTCACTCGTACCGTTTTGTCGTACTGATCCTCGTAGGTAGTCAACAGTAGGTAGAACAACTTGGACAATATGAACAACTCGGTCAACTTGGACAACTCCGACAAAATAAATAACTCACTCAACTCGAAAAACATGATATATGTATTCTATATCGTTGTCTAGTCATCATAATACAAGTCCAGGCTAGATTCTGGTACTTTAAATGTGACTAGATAATTTGTGTGACATTGTTCAAGATATTTATTTTATTTATTTTTTTATGAATAACTTGGTCAACTCGGAAAACTCTGTCAACTCAGACAACATTGTATAATTTGACCAAATTATCAGAGTTGTTCATGTTGTCCGAGTTGTTCATGTTGTCCGAATTGTTTAAATATCCAAATTCTACGATATTTTAGCAACCCTGGGACTTGAGAACGATCTTGGGATTGTTTCATAAAATAAATGAATTAAGACTTGTCCACATTATTCTTGTGAAAAATGAAGTTTAGGTAATATCCGAATATCCGATCTCTATATATAACAAACCATTGACTTTATAGAGGTTCGTTCGAACTGCGTTCAGTAGAGGTATATACCAACTACTGAACGCAGAGTCCGTGTTCAAAACTGTCCGATCCAAAAGAGCACCAAAACGTAAAAAGGGAACCAATAACGCGACAGTCTTCGTTTGATCAGCCGACTACTCGCACGCGCGGGCGAGCGGCGCGCGACGTGCCTTGCATGGTATTTCAGCATTTTCAATGTTTTTAGTTGGTTTATACTACTACCACATTTTGTTTGTGTAGTCTTGTCTCGGACACTTTTTTCAGGAATTTCTATGTCCAAGTCCATTCTACGTCAATGTAGCAAACAAACCATTTTTCAATGGGGAAAATGTAACAAGATTGTGCATATATTTCAATCTTCATATTCAGCTGTTTATCAAAAGTGACAATAGGCTCTCTGGGCATTGGTAGTGAAATGGGTATTCTTAACTTTTATGGATATGGAATGAAATCCTTCATTTGTGCAGATAAAAAATAGCCTATAACAAACACTGCACTCCTAATTATTTAATCCCTTTTAACAACACCTACGGGAAAACAGTGTATTCTGTTCTAAGTTGGAACCGCATGGCACAGAACGACATTTCGGGGAATGTTTCGTGTAATTCGAGCAAAGAGACCACGAAATTACTAGCTGCACTGGCCACATTAGTGCCGAAACCGACTGCCATCTGTGAATACGGAACAGACATAATGTTAGAGGTGCGTTAGTATAATTTATAGCAGATGGTAGAAATACGTCTGTGTAATACTCAAACCATAGAAGCATTGGTAGTCAAGTGTAAGTAAGTTTGCGCAGACTTTCAAGATCAAAATAGGATTTCGGGGGGGCATAAAATTTTTCCCAACCCTCCCAACATACATTTCGTTAGTTTAGTTATATTTTAGGTTTAGGACTTACAAATAAACATTATTAGGCCTTGAAAAAAAAAAGATTATTCTAAAAAAATATCTGATGTCGTATGAAATACATGGACTCACACTACTAATCTGTGTAGTCTTGTTGAAACAAGTTTTTGTAAAAGTGACAAAAAAAATTCTGACCATACGATTGGTAATAGAGATGGTTGGAAGATTAAAGGAGAGGCCTTTGCCCAGCAGACGGATGAAATAGGTTAGAGAAAAAAAAACGTATAGATTCGAACGTAAAAGTCATAGTTAGGCTGAAATATTATTTTTCACTTTTTTATTTTTGAAGTCGGTTTTTATTTTTTGGTAAAAATTTAATTTTTGTGAAGGAAAGCATAGTAGGGAAACTTATTCGCGTTAATTTCATAATATGTATCCAAAATATCCATTAAAACTAGACAAAGTTAGGACCATGTTAGGACACTGCTTGCGAAAATTAAATCGGAAAAATACAGTATCTCTTATTTTTTTACCTATTTTTATATTTTTCATTAAAAATAGGTAGTTAAAAAATGTAAATTATGCTATTGAACCAAGACTCGTTGGTAATTCAGTCATGGCTGTAGTATGTACACAGTCTATCATGCTTGAAATTTGGCAGAAGTGAAGCCAAAGTGAAATCCAAGCTTGCTTTAAAAGTTCGAGCTGGTGTCACGCAAATATCACAAATTTTAATTAATTTTAGTCAACAACAATACTTTAATACCAACTAGTTTTAAACTAAGATTTAAATTCTAGTTCCGAGTCAGACTTCTGCATTCCAGCGTAACCTAGTTTAAACAGAAACAAAACGCTGCATTTCCACCGTTTACCCTCTCAAAATATAAGCTTGCATTTTGTACGAAACCGCCCTTTTTCCACACCTGGTCAACTATTAAATTTTAACAGAAGCGACGTTATATATGCGACTCTGTTTTTGCTCTGAATACTCTCACTGAGGTCACAGGAAAGATATATACAGTAAAGCAACTTCATGCAAGCGCTCGAATCCACGCACGCACACAGACGAACGCCACGTACAGTCAATAGCACATCAAGTTTTACACTCACAGTTCGATTGTAACGCTTATGGCGCACTAAATAAGAACGGTACAAAGTCCAAAGTGTCAAGCTTGACGTGCTCTTGACTGTACATGGCTCGATATGGTAATTCGGGTTGCAACACTACAAGAGTGTGATTTTTGAAAGCTAGAATGGACCAGGACCACCCGGTTTCTTCCCGTGGGTTTCGAACGAGACGAGGCGACTAAGGGTTAAGGTTTCTTGTGCAGTGTTTCTTATGGGCGAAAGTGTAGCCCCCTGTCACCACCTCACACGTTATTTCATCTTGAAAAATTCAATGTGCTAAAAGTGAGCCTTGATCGCCTTCTACTCCTGAATTGAAGGTGCGACTTTCAAAAATCGCACTCCTGAAGTACCTTAAGCCGTTGGTTACGGATACTATCTCTGGTGGTAGTAGTCGTTACATAAAAAAACACAGATTACATAGGCATACAGGGCCGCCGACGCTCGCCACACATCTATGGTTTTTCACTGATATAAGCAACGCGAGTGAGCGAGCTAGAAGTAGTGCGACCTTGAAATGGCCAATCACATTGCACCGTTTCGTGCCCCGCTACCCGCACCTACCGCCAAAAATGGTGACTTCGGGCGTGAACAAAATGTTCATCATGCGGTATCTATTGGGGGTAATCTGTGCATAAAAACGATGATAGAGGCCGTAAGGTGGTCTGAAAAAACTGCTTGCTGCCCACACGATTAGAAGAAGAAGAAGTACTTTAGCGGGGCATGTACGACTGTACGTGAGCGTTCGTCTATGTGCGTGAGTCGATTCGAGTGCTTGCATGAAGTTGCTTTACTGTATATCGGTTTTCTGTGCTGAGGTACTCCAGTGTCTTTATTATTTCGCTCTAACTAGGACGGAACGTTGCGTCCACACAACTGTTTATAACTTGCATCTCATGCAGTGGACTTGTGGAACAAAGCTGTTTCTACCTTATGTTCTGGTTGAATGAGTATTGTAAACTGCGGTTTGTTAGAAAATACGGACTTTACAACGTAGAAACGGTTCTAATTAAAACTTTATGAACTATGGACCAATGTTTGTGAATTTAACCGATATCATTTTAAACTAGGATTGTAATATTAGAAAATTTTCCGATTTACATTGTATTTACTTATTATAGGCACGCAGCATAAATTTGCATTTGAGCTTAATCAACTTAATTGACTTCTGGCATAGTACCATCTAACTATCAGGGAACAACTGCTTGACGTGCCTTCTGAAGCATGGTGGTGACGTTGAAATACAACTAAAACGGTAACCCAAGTATATGGTACTAATAACAACTGTTATTTCTATTGAATAGAAATTTTCTTTTTCTGTGCTTGTTAGGAGCTCTGCAGTATGTACTCAAATATCTTAAAGGCTAATGTTTTTCTATTTTAAATAAAGATTACTTTAAAAGCCGTAAATGCCTTTTGCACTTTGTGTTTTTATCTTTAGATCTGTCTAACGTTTTGTTCTAAGAACTTGAAGCTAACATTTTGTTCTTTGATTTTAAAACCATCAAGAACTTTAATCTTACTGAGGTATTGAACTAAACTTATTTGACTTTGAGAATAATTAATTTTTTGTCTAAAATGTCAGTTTTCATCTTTCTTTCATCTGGTTAATAAAAGATTTTTTCGAAGACGGGGTTATGCCTTTTATTAAAAGATCGATAAAATTGTGGTGGGTGATATACATACAAGGTCCTTCCTAATTTGTCGACACTTTGTAAAGGGGATGATCAGACCATCAAACTGAACAACTTTCTCTATGGGACCAACTTTGAAATCGCAAAAAAAAAACAGCTGTCCCATACATTTGGCTCGGGTAAGTTTGCAGTTTTGTATCGAAGACTGTTTTTTTTTGCGATTTCGATGTTGGTGCCATAGAGGAAGTATTTCAGTTTGACGGTCTGATCATCCCCTGAAAAAAGTGTTAGCATATTAAGAATGATCCTGTATAATATGTATGATTATATGAGCTTAAATTATGATAATATGAAAGCCAATAAATCTATTAGAACAGCTAACCGCAACAGTACTCCAACCCCATTAAAATAATTTAGACTAAACCTACGAACGTTTCTCTCAATCTTCGTCAGTGGACGAGTGACAGTACAGCTGCTGAATTAACAGCAGTAAATTACACCGACGCCTAATGTCTGGTCGAATTGGCAGCCGGCTGCGAGGCCCGCAGTGGATAGCGCGGAAGCAATTAAACACGTAATTGTTAGGACCGATGTTGAGTATTTTAGGTAGAAGGAATTCCATAAACAGTTTTGGTGTTTGAATTTCGATTATTTGATGTAAGTATGACTTAGACCATTTAAATAGGGACCTGCCTTACAAACCAAGGTACAAGATCAAATCGTCGGCTTATCGCAAAAAGTCATTAACTACTATTTTGTAAACCCGATAAAATAAATCATTAATTTTGGCATAATATTTTTGTCTGTAGTGTTATGAACTTTATAAATAGGTCATAAAGGCGTAATTTGAAGTGCTATTCAGATAACGATCTTTGCTTTTTTAATAGTTATACTCGTCGCGGAGAACTCTGGTGTATGGTCAGCTGTATTTAGTGACTTTTTGACGTTAGTTAATGACTTCTTGCGATATAAACCGATAAAGGTGAAATTTGAAGAACTATCCAGATAATGATTTTAATGAGTACTCGTTGCGGTGAACTCAGTAGTATGGTCTTAACCAGCAACTGGGGAAAAACGCAAAAAGTGACATAATATCAGTAGGGTTGCCCATGGGAATCGAACCCACGACCTGTCGAAAGCCCAATGCTATTTATCAACCATTAGCACACCTTGGACACTTAGCTCTGTCATTTCATAAAAATGGAGAAATTTAAAAGAATAGGACCCATGTGTGATACTGAGTGAGTGCAAATGAGAAAAAAATACGCATTTGCTTAACATTGGTAACTGTCGAGGTAATCAGAGGAAAATAGAGGGGTTAAGGTAAAAAGTTGGTGGGAGGCAGGGAGTGTCCGTACTGTATGTAGTAAAAGATACTCTTTCTTATACTGTGCCATTAGACCACGGAGATAGTTATTTTGGTAAATTACGTCAAAACATAGACTGAGAATTCAGAATAAATAACAGTAGAATTTTTTAGGAATTCAAAACAAAACTCTTAAACAAAACAACAACAATAGACAAAAACAAATCAATACACGAGTCTTCAACTAAAGTCGCAAAAAACAATATTGTAGAAAAAACATCGTCATTTCTTTCCAAGACAACTTAGCTAACAATATCATCGCTAATCAACACTCAGCCCTACGTTCCGTCGCAAACGAGTGCATCTCGACAATAAAAGAGGGGAAAACGAGCAATTTCACCCCCTCCATCCCCTCCGTCACCCCCTCAGAGCCCCTGTGCCCCTTCACGAAACTTCAGCGAGTCTTTTGTGAATCGTCAGTGAGGAAAAAAAGTCTTGGAAACTTTTTGCTTTTTTTTTGTGTCGTGGAAAAAAGATTTTTTTTTTATTATTGGGCTATTTTAGAATGTCCCGAAAATTTTGGAGTTGGTATTTAGCAGGGTGTTGGTCAATTGTTTAGAGTTGAATAAAATTTTAGATAGAAACAAATTGGAAACAAACAATTGATTTGCAAAGAAAAGTTCCTACCTACTAAGATTGTTATTGTTACAGACATTTTTTAGGAATAGAATTTGGCCACTAGTTAAGAATGTTATTATGTAGTACCTACTAGATACTCTTTCTTTTCTTATACTTATCTGTGACGTTATGTTATTATAGTTAAAGGCATTTGTTTCTCAAAAGTAATAAGAACTAACTTAATTGTTTCTTTGGACAATAGGATTAACCACAGAACATTATAAAAGGGGTTAGAAATGCAAAGTAGGTATGGAACGTGTCGCAACAGGTTACGCAATGATTTGCATAGCACCATAAGGCGCGAGGCGTGGTGCGAGCGAGAGGTCAAGAGTAATTGTGGCAGCGTGAGCGGGAAGACAAGCGGCGACAGCCGTCTCCGAAGCAAAAGCGCTACTTTGCATTTCTAACACTTCTTATAATGTTCTGTGGGATTAACGAATGAATATTCATCCTATAGTCCCAATCCAAATCGATTACTTTTGAGAAACAAATAATTCTTAACTAGTAAGGTATTTATAGTGTCGATACTATCAATAGTACCAATTATAAAGTTAATAGCGATTTTTAAAATATAGTACAATACCTCTCGATTGTATCGAAGTTATTGATAGTATTTTAACTATGAATCTACAATCAATTAAATGGCACTGCCCAATTCTTGAATATCGATAAATAGAAATCGATAGATAGTATCGATACTTTAAATATTTCCTGACTATCTATCTTCTATCATTATTTGTTAGATACTATCTATAATCGAATATAGAGCAACAAGACTATCACATGGCCGAATTATCCTATTTAAAAAATTGTTTGAATAACATAAGGGAACATTTTAATATATAATGTTTCAAAAAGTTTTAATATAGGTATGAATGACCTTTTCAACTCCCCCATACTTTGTTGGGTTTTTCATAAAGGGTAATGAAGTATTTGATTGTGAAAGGTAAAGGGTGTACCGCCCTCGTTTCACGCGTACCACCTGTAATCAAAAGCTAATCGAGTCATAAAAAACGGATGACGATATCAGGATAGCAATTTTTGAAATTCATATGTCCCTTGTGGTTCTTGGTTTTGTCACACCCCGGACAAAAAATTGAAATTGACAAGATGACGTCAGCACATGCGAAACGGAGTCTAGTCTATATAACTTTAGCACCCGTCTATTGCCTCCGTGGTCTAATGGTTAAGAGTTCGTGGGTTCGATTCTGATTGGGGACACCTAGTGATATGTCACTTTGTGCGTTTTTCCCCAGTTTGTTAGGACATTGCAGGCTGAATCACTGAAAAGAAAAATGATTCCTTGCTTCGGATGGCACGATAAGCTGTTGGTCTCGGCTACTATCTCTGGTGGTAGTAGTCGTTACATAAAAACCACTTCAGAGGTCGTAAGGCGGTCTGAAAAAAAATCTGACACCAGGATTCTGAAGAAGAAGATGATAGAAATGGTTCTTGATCTGCACGATTCAATTCAATGCAATTACATTCGGTTGATGCAAGTTCAGTTGGATAGTATAATTCCTATTTAGGGCTTTCGTTACTATTCTTGTAAACAATATTTTTTTAAATTAAAAAGATAAACTTTTAAATTAAAACAGTTGGCGTGTTTCAAAGTTGCCACTGACAATTTATTTCATTGAAATTCTTTCTTCGGATTCCATTCTTAATTGTTCCTTTGAACTTCTTTGTACAAAGAGCGTTATTTTAACATAAACAATTTTAATCTTATCTGTAAATTGATTTCTTGTAATAAATAAACATACGTGAAATACATACATATACACATGAAATATCGTCTAGCTGTAAAACAAAACGACATCCAAAGAAAAACAAAGAAGTAAGATTAAAATAAACGGGCCAAGACTGTGCCTAACTCACAATATCGAGAGTTCTGTAACGAGTTAACACAAAACAACACTACATGATGTTAGGGTAAACAGTTGCATTACTTTAAGGGGTGATTTTACCCATCATACCAAATAACTTACCCAAAGAAACCGCAAAACCGGAAATTCGCAATTTTTTTTTACCCTAACATCCTGTATAATAAATGTTTTATAATTCTTCTTACATAGAGTCGAGCATGCCATTTTTTATATTTTCCAGCTGCGTGCAAGTTTCCGGGTAAGAAGGGCAGGATATGATATGGGTATTGTCTGAGACAACAACATAATATTTACAACATAGAGCCCGTTTAAAATGTGATATTCGCTCGAACTGTTCGAGTACAGTATTTGAACCTACTTGTGTATTCTTTTTTATACTACCAAGATAGCAAAAAAAAAAAAAAAATATTGTTACGAGCGACGGGTTACGGGATTGGAGTGAAACGCTAAGTCCAATTTTACAGAGTTTATTTGGGATACACTTACAAACGGTCCACCTCGCAGAGGTTCCCCTATATGGTTCACTTCACCGGGTCCTCCTCGCAGGGATTCCCCGTGCACCACTTACTGTCACTGTTCACAGTCCACTACGTCACTACTGTGACGACACGACACGCGTCACGGCTATGACGTCACGACGCACGACACTATGACGACACGCACTATACTGACACTATGACGTCACGTACTACACCGACACTATGACGTCACGCACTACACTGACACTAGTCTACTCACTGTTCCACTCTTAGCACTTTTCTCTTCACTAGTACTTTTCCACTTTTACTTTTCTTCCTTTTGTTTCGCACTGTTCACTGTTAAATCAAATATTCAACCATCAGACGGAATGCGCCGCCTTTTATATCCCGCAGAACGTTCTGGAATACCCTTTTTCCGATCTTCTTTTCTTTACTCGTTTGTTTACCTCCAGATATTTCCAACCCCGCCTTCTTTTCTCGAAACCGATCGAAGACACGCCCACTTTTCTGATTCTTTTCAAATATTCGTAATTTCGCCTCCTTTCTCGAAGTTCCTAGACACGTCACCTTTTTGTCCCCTTTTAAATATTCCTTCTCTTTCTTCCTTCTAGAAAATTTCTAAAAACACTAAAATCTAGAAATATTTTTGGCGCGGATCGGATTCGAACCGTCACCCCCTAGCATGGGAGGCGGAACCTTAGACCGTAGGACCACGGCGATTGTTAATGAGCCGGCCGAATTTTCGAATGCCTTCTTTACGTTTGACGTTTGACAGCGGCCGTAACACTGCCCCTCCCTTAGTTCTGCTCGTCCCGAGCATCATTACTGCTGAAATATCGAGCCAACCGGTCAACGTGCACTAACTTCAACGGGCTCCCTGGCGGACGCCGGAATTGGTATTGGCCGACGTTCATCCTGGTCACTACCTCATATGGCCTTTTCCAACTTGATTGTAACTTCGGACGCTTCTCCTTCTTACGAGCAAACGGAATGCGCCTAAGCTGCTGATTGACTGGCGCTACGTCTCCTGTATTGTTCGCATGCTTCACCAGGTCTATTTTACCAATATGTGCGCCGTTCTTAGAGAGCGAGTTCTTCGCTATCACAGCCTGTGGCTTCGCCAGGTCCTTGCTGGAGTCTTCTACAACTTTCGATACGACATCCCCCTCAGCCTTCTGCTTCCTAGGAGGATTATCTCCACAGTGATCAACAACCTCCCCCTTCCCAATCGTCAGGTCCATATCTCCAACGTTAGGTATCAGGATCGGAGCAGAAGAAACTGGTCCAACTACTTTCCTCACCGGAATCCAACAAGTCCCAGCTTCAACCTTTTCCATCACAGCACAGCTCCCATCGTTACTCTTGGGCAAAACAACAGGTACCAAGTTCTGTGATCCAGGCTCGAGAACCATTCTTCTCACATGGTAGCCCTTTTCCGATGATCCACCTTTCATCGGAACCTCCTCCGTATTACATCGTAGCACTCCGTTCTTCATGTCTATGTTGCACTGGTGATTTTGTAAGAAATCCAAGCCAATGATGCAATCGTCCACTATCTCAGCTACAATTACCTCATGTTTGAAAAGAGTCTTACCGATCGTAATCGAAACTCCCAACTCCCCCTTAACTGGTATGCGCTGGCCGGTCGCAGTCGTTAACTGTAGTTTGGTTCGCTGCAGAAGTCGTTTCTCCTGATAACTTTCCATTTCGCTTATCAGTCGAGCATTGACCACCGTCCTCGAAGCTCCGGTATCCACAGCTAGTTGACAGATTCTACCATTCACCCCTCCTTCAACCAACAGACTATCTCCGTCCGATATTTGCCTGACTCTAATGATTGGGTTTGCAACATAACCGGCCAACGTTCCCCAGTTCTCCTGCTGCTCATCAGTCGAGACTCCTATGTCCCGACGACCTGTACGCTTCGGGCAGGAACTGCGAATATGCCCCCGTTCACCACACTCGTAGCACACATAACGACGGCCTGCGCGCCCCGTGCAGGAGCTGCGAATATGCCCTCGTTCACCACACTTGTAGCACACATAACGACGGCCTGATCGGTTCGGACAGGAGCTACGAATATGCCCTTGTTCACCACACTTGTAGCACATATAACTGTCACTCCGATTTCTCGGCGCTGACGCTCCAGTCACCACAATCTCCCTGAGACGACCGGAACGAGGATCCTGACGTACAGCTTCCACTTCCAATGCATGAGCAACAGCGTCCCTGAGTGTAACATGGTGCCCAAGTCGCACTGCAGCTCGCACCTCCGGGTCCCGTATCCCATCCGTAAAGGTCTGCAGGAGCATGTTATCGATGACTGCCGGTGACGACTGAAAAGCCTTCCGCACGAGCTTCTCCACTTCCACGGACCACTGTTGCAGACTCTCGTTAGCATGTTGGTTACGTTCCTTCAACCGCGCCCGATACACGTGTTCCATATGTCCATCGCCGAATCTAGCCTCCAGAGCTCCAAAAAGATTGTCGAACGACAGGTTTCCTCCAGCACCCACGGCTTCTAGTACTGCGAGAGCCTGTCCCTGGAGTGCTAATATCAACGCAGGCTCCGCCTCCTCCTTGCCCCAGCCATTAACTTTCATCGCTGTCAAAAACTGTAGCTTAAAGGCGGGCCATGACGTCAGTCCATCGTAAACCGGAGTCTTCACGCCTTTTGGTTGAATGGGTGAGTCAAAAACAGCAGCGACTCGGCTATGAGATTTGCTCTGTTCAATCTCTCGCCGGATTTTGGCAAACTCACCCTCCACGCGGTCAAACCTCCCTTCGAACTCGCCCTTCACACGATCCAACCTCCCTTCTACGGCTTCGACTCTCTCTACTGCCTGCTGCAAGCCTTTCGTGATATCCTTATGAAGCGCCTCCTGCATCGTGCGTATTTGGTCTTCCTGCCGGCGCGCCTGTTCCTCCTGCCGGCGAGCCTGTTCCTCCTGCCGGCGAGCCTGTTCCTCCTGCCGGCGAGCCTGTTCCTCCTGGCGGCGAGCTTGCTCTTCTTTCATTGCGTGCAGTTCGTGAACCTGTTCCTCCTGCCGGCGAGCCTGGTCCTCCATCATGCGCTGGATTTGATAGAGTAAATTTCCTGGGTTCTGCTCTGGAGTGCGCTGCACTTCACCCCCCTCAGGTCTTCTCTCCGGGGTTCGCTGCACCTCAGTAACCGGGGCCGCACCTTCCTGCCGCGCCTCCGACATGGCCCGGGTGGTGACACCCTTCAGCTCCTTTGGCACCAGCGGCATCTTACTCCAATCCCACTTCTGACACCAAATGTTACGAGCGACGGGTTACGGGATTGGAGTGAAACGCTAAGTCCAATTTTACAGAGTTTATTTGGGATACACTTACAAACGGTCCACCTCGCAGAGGTTCCCCTATATGGTTCACTTCACCGGGTCCTCCTCGCAGGGATTCCCCGTGCACCACTTACTGTCACTGTTCACAGTCCACTACGTCACTACTGTGACGACACGACACGCGTCACGGCTATGACGTCACGACGCACGACACTATGACGACACGCACTATACTGACACTATGACGTCACGTACTACACCGACACTATGACGTCACGCACTACACTGACACTAGTCTACTCACTGTTCCACTCTTAGCACTTTTCTCTTCACTAGTACTTTTCCACTTTTACTTTTCTTCCTTTTGTTTCGCACTGTTCACTGTTAAATCAAATACTCAACCATCAGACGGAATGCGCCGCCTTTTATATCCCGCAGAACGTTCTGGAATACCCTTTTTCCGATCTTCTTTTCTTTACTCGTTTGTTTACCTCCAGATATTTCCAACCCCGCCTTCTTTTCTCGAAACCGATCGAAGACACGCCCACTTTTCTGATTCTTTTCAAATATTCGTAATTTCGCCTCCTTTCTCGAAGTTCCTAGACACGTCACCTTTTTGTCCCCTTTTAAATATTCCTTCTCTTTCTTCCTTCTAGAAAATTTCTAAAAACACTAAAATCTAGAAATATTTTTGGCGCGGATCGGATTCGAACCGTCACCCCCTAGCATGGGAGGCGGAACCTTAGACCGTAGGACCACGGCGATTGTTAATGAGCCGGCCGAATTTTCGAATGCCTTCTTTACGTTTGACGTTTGACAGCGGCCGTAACAATATTATCACTCTTTTTGTAATTTTATTTTTTATTTTATTCATTGATTTCTTTACGATTGTTACATTGTTCAAAGGAGAGCAGCATTGTTAATAAGAAGAGCTTCGTGCTATAGTGAGTAAAAACAGCTATATCGAACCCCTAAATTTTTTATTATTCAAGAGTATAAGAATACAAACAAAAATTTACTTTGGTTTAGTAGATACAAAAGAAAAGGCATCCAAAAAAGGAGAGTATATCAATATAACAAACAAGACAAACAAACAGACGGAGGTAGACGATAAATTAAAATGCGTAAATCTGAGCTATGGGGCTATTTAAATTAGCCCCTCATCAATGTCTAATGCCCGCCAGGGGATCGATCCGATATCCCCGAAATAGGAAAACAAACATTGTTTAAAAATTAATTAAAAATTGTACCGTAGATCAAAAGTTATTTGAGTGGTGTATTCATATTTCACACAGTCTGATGATTCTAAAAATATCAATAATTTTGTTATTTCTAAAAATAACTTTCCATTACATTTTAAAATAATTTGTTTAGGTAACTCCTGATGTTCGCTGTGCGTTATTCACAGACCAATAAGTAGCTTTCAGCGACTGATATACTTCATCATCATCATCATCTCAGTCGATGGACGTCCACTGCTGGACATTGGCCTCCCCCAAGGACTGCTCATCCGTTCAGTTTGATGGAATGATCATCCCCTTAACAAAGTTTCAGCATAAGATTATTTCATCCCAATTCAAGTACCAATTTACTTAAGATTTCTATGACGGGACAATGATATAGATATAGGTAGATCAACAAACATTTTAAAAACAAAATAAAAAAACTAACAAAATAACTATTCTATTTTTAACTAAAAGTCGGATGTTTAATGCCGGAACTAAGTAATTAAGTAACGTCCCAAAAGGTGCAGAGGGGCTTAAAAGATATTCTATTTTTGGAAACCGAAACCTTAAAATCATCCAGAATAGATTAAAAGCAATTTAATTATTTATTAAAACTCGCGTTTTTAAATGTTATGGCATACATAGAAGCCACAGCCAAGTCTGCTATGGCATACATAGCAGACAGCCCGGTAGCACAGTCGGTAGTGAACTTGCCTGCTGTGTCGAGGGTCGCGGGTTCGAATCCCGTAAGGGACAAATATTTATATGATGAATATGAATATTTGTACCCGAGTCATGGATGTTTGTATTTATATATGTAATCTATATCGTTGTCTAGTCATCATAATACAAGTCCAGGCTAGATTCTGGTACTTTAAATGTGACTAGATAATTTGTGTGACATTGTCCAAGATATTTATATTTATAGAAGTTCTGTCTGTTTGATAATTAATAAAAACATATAAACACCGCCTAATTATTTATTTTTATAACATATAAATTACAATAAAAGAAGTTTGGCGGTCAGCCATGTAATTTAAGACCCGAATATGAATATGAGGTCCCATATATGAATGAAACTTAGTAATATACGTGTAGAGTGAAACAAAACTAACACAACAGTAAATTGGCTGTAACCTGGAGAAGTTGGGGGAAAGGTATTTCTCCTTATGATACCTTTTGTATCAAGTGTGTGAAACTCATAATCTTTCTTATTAGATAGTCCACTCAATCTTCTACGCATTCATTGTGTTTATTGTAATGAAAATTCACGATAACCATACCATATTATGATAATGGAAGAAAACTATCTATCAGTTGAACCAAGCCAAATACGTTCCGCAACGACCAGAAATACCTCAGTGATAATATTAGATGGAAATAGCTGTCGTTGTTGCGTTTTGCGACTGTTTTTGGACGATTTGTCTATATTACTAGTAATTTCTACTTTTGAATCCGGACTTCTGGAGATGTGAAAGTTTTTTTAAATAATGCCTTAATTTATGACCGCCATCCTGAATGGCTTTTAGTTTTCGTAAAAAATGGCTGGGTCCAAATCTGTCAATCTTCTTTCGTGCGATTGTCTAAGAACATAGAGAAACTTAAAAAAAATATATTTTTGCAAAATATTTTAAAATAGGCGCGACACAAATCAGGTTGGAAAGCTGCTGTAGCCATACAATACCATAACCAATGGAAGTCTATATTCTGTTCCGAATTCCCAACCCAAATACAGTTAAATTTTCTAGCCTAAACCTTTCAATTTACAAGGCCACTACTTACAAAGATAATTCAATCCTATGTAAAGTTTCTAACCCTATTATATAGAGGGTGATCTAACTCGTTACAATTATAGGGGAAAGAAGCACGGGTGAGATTCTTATCATTTCAAATCTACGAATTTTTTATTCGTAGTTTCAAATCGTTCAAGCAAAGCTTCTAACTTGGTTTAAGGACGTCATCTGGCGACAGTTTTCAGCCATCAATAATATCAGTAATAATCAGCATCATGTTTTAATTCATTCTTTCTCGTCCGATATTTTTCAAAATCTGCTCACTTTTAACGTTTCTTCAGAAGCAAGGAGACACTAAAGAAGCAGAGATGCAAATGAAGAACATATTGGTTGTAACTATTGTTTCAAACTTATCGGTTTCACAATCGTTAAAACATCGGTAAAAAAGTACGACACCGTAGTTAAAACCAAATCGACATGACTAACGCCTACTATTATATACGCTAACATTTTTATGTTAGCCTATTTCCCATACTAAGATTGAGGATCTTCTTTGTCACACGAAATAGTTACATAGGTTTATTAAGATAAGCCTATGTTCACCCAGGGTATAAAGCCTGGGGCTCAATTATGAAATTCTTCCCTGTCCAGTAGTTTCAGATATCTTCGCTACTCCTTTCAGCTAACCTCTCTTATCTTGAAGAGTTCCATTGTTATGTTTGTTAAGAGCATTGAGGTACCTACTAGAGGCGACATCAAGACTATTTTTTTTGTAACACTCGTTTAAGCTAATTGGTTCAACCTTACTTAGCATGTGCTGGGCGCGTGCTGCACCGCGACGCCCCCAGCACGCGCCCCGCACTGCTGCAAGGCTAGCATGCCACCCACGACAAAGCGATTAAACGAGAAAAACGTCATGCGCGCTCTTTCTGACATACGTAAAATAATAGAGATGGAGGCACATCTCGATTTTTATCGTTTTCTCGGGGGTGGCATGCGAGGCCTACTTAACTGATCGTGGTGCACAGATTTTGTTCGCGTTGTCTATTCTATACATAGTTATTAAACGGTTAAGAGTACATAGTATCTTCGTAAAATGGTTTCGATAACATCCTGTACAATCTGTTTCGAAGATACCCCGACCTATCCAAAATAGAACTTCTAAAAGTTGTCTGAATCTGGAATTTAGCGTCCAGCATTAATTCAGGCAATAGATTCAGTCATGCGGATCAGTTAGAAAGTTAGTTTCTATTAAGTTTAGTTCATTCTTGGACCTTGTAAAGTGTGTAAATGAAATTGACCGACATGGAGTGATGAGAAACAAAAAATACCTACTTTTCTCCAATGATCATTAAAAAGCTATAGGTAGGTACCAAATATACTAAATTCCTATTGTTTTATCCCATTATACAGGCTGTTAGGGTAAAAAGTTGCAATACTTTGAGCTGTTATGGTATCCATGATATTGAACAAGTTTCTATAAGAAACTTATAGGAAATTCACCAAATATTTTTTGGACTTTCCATACGAATGGAATCAGCTGAGCGAACGTTCAGGTACGAAAAATTTTAACTTTTGGGAAAGTTGTTCAATATCATGCGTACAATCATCCCTTAAATTAATGCAACTGTTTACCCTAACTCCCAATAGTATAAATTTTTGGTACCTAGGCTTGGGGTATATACAGGGAGTAACAAAACACCCTAGTAATACTTAAGTGTATGCTTCAGACCATCAAACTGAACAACTTTCACTACGAAGCCAACATCGAAATCGCAAAAAAAATCAACTCTTTCATACAAAACTGCAGTACCGTCTCAACTCAAATGTATGGGACGGCAGATTTTTTTAATTTTTCTCGACTTTGGCTCCATAGTGAAAGTTGTTCAGATTGATGGTCTGAAGCACCCCCTTAAGTATTACTAGGGTGTTTTGTTACACACTGTATACAACCTCATTGCTACACTACCTACTTACAGACGAAAATTCAATTAAAATATTCGTAGATGAAACAAAAAAAATGATTATAATTATAAATAAAAACAAAAAATCTTCATCCCACTGAACACAAATCAATTATTAACGACCCAATCTAAATTCAAAACAATAAAATCCGTCGAAGAGATCTACTTTTACCGGAAAAAAGAATAAAACAGCGGGTTCAACGAAAAAACCGGGGAAAAAAATTGGTACTTTATTTTTAAAGATGTTCAAAACAGCTGCGTGCGCGCATCCAAGGGAGGCAACGATCTGTTTATTGTAACTCTCGTTTGTGGGGGAGGGATGGTATTTTGTTAGTTTGTTCCACTTTGACACTTTTGAATGCTTTCTATATGCACTTTGTTATGTGATATTATCATCTTGTTCAACAATTGGGATTTTGGGAGGCATTATACAACGTGTTAATAAATTAGCGCAAAACCTCATACACCCCAACTGATTTATAACAATATAGTTAGATTGAAACAATAATTTTATTATTTTGATAGTTAAAATTTAAAGTTATTCGCATTTTAAGTTTTGAGGCAAAAATGATTTGTTATCATTTCAGCAATAAATGAAAGCGCTAACATACTCATGGATACATATTAATAATCTTGTTTTGGTAGTAAGTAGGGTGAGTGTGCCCGTGCGGTGGGTTGACATCGGGTTCAGTAAATTTTAAATTTTACAACCAAATTATTTAATATTTTGAAAAAATTACCTATGTTGAAAACATGATAATTCGATTCTGCTCTCGATTCTAAACAAACTGCTTTCTAGTTTTTCGTTAATTCGTTAACACGTTGTATAATCTTCTAGCATTCAGTTAGGTAGGTACTTATTTGGTATATTCATATACGATTTCCTAAAATGGGACGATTCCATTTAGTATGACAAGTGCAACGATTACCCTTATAGTTTCGTCCTGTCCGTCCGCCTGTCCGTCTGTCTGTCCGCGGCTTAGCTCAGACGCTTAGTACTAGAAAACTGTAATTTCGCATGGGTATACATATTAATGGTCCGTGTGATGTCGGCTAAGAATAGCACCACCCCATTTCCTCCCGTGAGTGCCGTAAAAGACGACTAAGGGATCTACCGGAGGATGGGCAGCAGCGTCCTCCGAGTACACACATTCAATCCAACTGCGATCGTCAACCCGCCTGCCAAGCGTGGCGATTATGGCAAATCCCCCCATTGTGGGGGAGGCTTGTGTCCAGCAGTGGACGTCTATCGTCAGATATGATGATGATGATACATATTAATCACGCCGACAAAGTGGCAAAATAAAACGTAGAAAAATATTTGTTTTTAGGTACCTCATCTACACGTGAAGTGGGGATGACATTTTTTATTTCTCGCTTATCCCATGGTGTCGGGTATCGTTGGATAGGTCGTTGAAAAATATTGTGCGTGTAGGAAAACCCATTCAGTTTCATGAATATAATCACTAAATACTGGCTGGTGTCTTCACATCTTACTCCTGGTATACAAGGTTCGTCTTTATAAAGCCGAACGTTTTTGTAAGAGGATAAATCGCAGGTCATCAAAAGTTGGTTAGTTTGATGGTCTTATCACTTCCTAAAAACCGTCAGCATATTAAGAAGAAACCAGGAGACCGAAGTCGCGGGTGAAAGTTAGTACAAAAACGCCTCAACTGCTTTGAAGTCTAACATAAACATGACTTTCTAGAACCCAAACACCAGCGCCAAGTGGAGTGACCCGCATGCAGCTGGTGACTGTCTGTCTGTCACTCTATCAGTTACCGTTCAATGTATACGTACGGACGCGTAAACAAACTTCTGTATACACAAGTTTATGTTTCTTGGGAAGCGCTCCGTTTCCATTGTGTAAATAATTTAAATAACGTTTCTGTAGGCTGGCCAAAGTTTGGGATTTATTTCGGACATGTTTTGGTTTTTAGGTCGGCACAGCCGCTCGACTCGGCTGCTTGATTTTATAGTTAGTGCAGTATCGTACAGCCTATATAGGTATGAAGAACTTAATCTTACTTTTTTTCAAAATTTTCGTTCCCAAAACATCTGTTCCTGATTTATCAGTTTCTCAGAAGATACGTATTTCGAGCTTAGACGTGTTTTGTCAAAACTTGGTGACATACAAATTACGATAAATACTTAGATAATCTGAAAAAATATTTGCCCTATTTATACAGGCTTCAATGCGTTACACACTTACGAGGGGGTGATTTCGATCATCAAACTGAACAACTTACTATGTGACCAACATTGAAATCGTGAAAATGAAAATCTGCTGTTCAAAAGTGAAAGATTTTCAGTTTTATGATCTGAAGCACAGGGGTTGCTTCAAACCATCAAACTGAAAAACTTAACAAAAGATAATTATATAAGTAACGCAAAGAAGTAAGTGAATTACGCATTTAATTTTAAACCTTAAGTACATAAAACTTGGCACGCACCTAGATCTGAATTATTTTATCAATAAAGCCAACAAAATTATCTTTTTACCCTACTGCGCCAGAAGGAGGGTTATGTTTTTCGAGCGTATGTATGTATGTATGTAAGTATGTATGTATGTATGTATGTATGTATGTATGTATGTTTGTATGTCTATTTCTATGGCACGGCTTGATGGATTTTGACGTATGAGGTGTCGTTAGATTCGTAAAAATCATGAGAGTGTCATAGGCCATATTCTTTTGTTATGACGTCTGCGAATTAAAAAAAGGGGGGGAATAAAAAAAACTTTTTTTGTAAAAAATACAATATGGATATCAAATGAAAGCTAATAAGCAGACGATTCCAAATATATATCTATTATAGTACTTTTATGCTACCATTTCGACACAAGACTAAAATGTATGAAATAAACTGGGTTATGTTTTTCGAGCGTATGTATGTATGTATGTAAGTATGTATGTATGTATGTATGTATGTTTGTATGTCTATTTCTTTGGCACGGCCTACAGCCTAAACGGCTTGATGGATTTTGACGTATGAGGTGTCGTTAGATTCGTAAAAATCATGAGAGTGTCATAGGCCATATTATTTTGTTATGACGTCTGCGAATTAAAAAAAGGGGGGGAATAAAAAAAACTTTTTTTGTAAAAAAATACAATATGGATATCAAATGAAAGCTAATAAGCAGACGATTCCAAATATATATCTATTATAGTACTTTTATGCTACCATTTCGACACAAGACCAAAATGTATGAAATAAACTAAATTATTACGAAAAACAAAAAATCCGACTGCATAAAAAAACTATTAACTGAAAAGAGAAAAACAAGCTCTATAATCACTAATCAGCTATAAGAACACTAAGCAAATATAATTTGAATGCTATTAGGTAGGTATTGCAGGCGGGGACAAACCAAAGGTACGTACTTAGGTACAAACGTTTTATAATTCTTCTTTGTTGCGATACCTACCTAATAACATTCAAATTATATTTCCTTGGTGTTCTTATAGCTGATTAGTCATTATAGCGCTTGTTTTTCTCTTTTCAGTTAATAGTTTTTTTTATGCAGTCGGTTTTTTTTTTATAATTATTTTATTTTTTGGTACGAATCTACTATCCAAGAATCACATTATTATCATGGTGACACTAGTTGCGTGGAATCGTCGATACATTCGCTTTTGTTCGGTGATTTGCCGGGTCTGTTCCGTTGTTTGCTCTATCCCCCTATCCCCCCCTCTTCCCCCTCTCTCTTCACTTCCCCGCTCCATTCTTAGACATTGTTTATACTGAATGAGAATTTAAGTTCCATATTGTGCGAGAACTCATCGCGAAATATAGCATGTTTCATTTTTGATGTTTAGTCACAGATTATTTAATAGTGTTTGGTCACTGACTTACCAACTACTAGACGTAGGGTTCGCGCTCAAAAGTGTCCGAACCAAAAGACCACCAAAACGTAAAAAGAGAACCAATTACGAGACAGTCTTCGTTTGATCGGCTGACTATGTGCACGCCGCCGCACAATTATTATGGTATGGGGGAGTTTGTTGGAAAATAATTTCAACATTTTCAATGTTTGTAGTTGGTTTATATTACTACACGTACTTAGATTTGTTTAGGTTAGTCTCGGACACTTTTTTCGAGAATTTTGTACTAGACCCGGCGTCCATAGTTACAGCGTACATCTACGTCAATGTGTTTAGTCAAACAATTTGAAATGTGGACCATCTTAGAACATTTTCTTAGCAAACTATTTGCTGTTATTTTTAACAGAAGCTTAATGACGTTAAATACAGGTGATCGTGACTTAAGTTTCTCTGGTGGACCACATTTCAAATTTATTGACTTTACCTACATAATCTTCACTTCTCAATTCTGTTTCGTCAGAAGGTTTATTGTAAAATCTAGACCAAATAACTTAGCGTGTCTACAAATGATTGTTCTTTTCCTTATCGTGTGGAAAAGCCCTGGTGTCAGAGTTTTATCAGACCGCCTTACGGCCTCTTACGTGGTTTTATGTAACGACTACTACCACCAGATATAGTAGCCGGGACCGACGGCTTAACGTGCCATCCGAAGCACTGAACCCCCTCGGAGAATATAGTCGTGAGCATATGCTTATACTTATGCCGAAGCACGGAATCATCTTTCATCGGACAATCAGGTAATTCAGCCTGCAATGTCCTAACCAGTTGGGGGAAAACGCATAAAGAGACATAATCATTAGGGAACCGAACCCATGACCTCCGTGTCAGGAGCCCAATGCTCTTAACCTTTAGACCACGGTGGCAGTTATACAAATGATTGATAATTTTACTATAAGCAGAGTACTGGTTACTACTTTTTGTGTAAACTGTACACGTGCTAGCTACACAAAATATTTTTATTAAATTTTGTTTGGCAATATCTAAAAATTAATCCAAAAATAAAACTAAAATTTTTCTCGTGTTATGACGATTTTTTCCAACTGACAATATTTTCCAGCAGTAAATATTAGAAGAGATCCGCGTATGTTAAAAAATAGCCCAAAAAAGTGCCAGTGTTGAAAAGATTTTGTTTTTGGCATGCACTTTATCTCTAGCCATGTCCATCAATTTCTAAACTACGCAAACCTCTAAAAAACCTCTAAAAAACAACCTCTTTCCACGTTTTATATTCAGCCAGTAACATTCGAATTTCAAATGCATCTGTTTTTTATTTGCTTTGATATTTTTTTTGTGCGATGTTTTTGTAAACGGCATCGCTAAATCCGGCCTATTTTTGTTATTGGCCAGTGAACCGCGTCGGGCGAGCTTTGTTTTTGACTTCTCGAAAATTCCAAATTCAATATCCTAATAAAATGGATGATTTGTTAACTTATTTGTGGGTAGTTTTGGTTTCAAAATATTTTGATTTGTTATATTGAATTCAATATTGATCGTAATATTGATGACTTTACTATATCAATCGTCAGTTTGGATGATTTGGGAAGGACGGTGTGGCATTACTCATTATGCTCAAGACAATATTCGCCGAGGAGGTAATTAGACAGCGATATTATAAATAATATTATTTATTGCGTAATGCCACACTTTGGACACTTAGCTGTCATTTCATGCAAATGGATTTTTTTTTAAAAGGAGCGAAGCATGTGCATTTGTGATACTTCGTCAGTACAGACGAGAAAGGAATACGTATTTGCTTAACATTGGTAACTGTCGTGTTAGTTCTATTATGTAGCAAATAATGGTTCAATGCTTATGCCGTAAAAAATTAGTGTGTTTCCATCATACTTACCAACTACTAGTCGTAGGGTCCGCGATCAAAAGTGTCCGAAACAAAAG
Organism: Agonopterix subpropinquella; assembly: GCA_922987775.1. NCBI lineage: Eukaryota > Metazoa > Arthropoda > Insecta > Lepidoptera > Depressariidae > Agonopterix > Agonopterix subpropinquella. The sequence continues at coordinate 1,483,562 of OV277711.1, forward strand.
AGAAACAAAACACATAAAGAGAAACAATTACGCGCCAGTCTTCGTTTGATTGATGGACTACGCGCACGTCTGCATGCTGTAAGAATTTGTAAAATCTACGCAAGCTAAATAAAACTAAAATATCATCAGTTTAGTATTTTTAGATGGATTATATTACTAACACGTACTTTCGTTAATGTAGGTTAGTCTGGGAAACATCATTCGAGAATTTTGTTTTTGATCCGGCGTCCATAACTTATTAAGTCAATGGTATCCATAAAATAATTCCCGCAAAGCCCGTAAGAAATCACATTAGATGAAATAAAAACCGCTCCTTAAGAATCTCGTAATCCCGCAAACTTGGAGAGCTGTCGAGGACACCTGGTGGCCATTTTGTGAAACTTTTCAACCCTCTACTTCATACTTTACGGCCTTTTGAAATCGTTTGTCTCTAAGGTGCTTCAGGCGAGTGTATTTCAAACTTCGCGATTGGCCGTTTTTGTGTTCTTTTTTCGAAACTTTGCCGTTTATAAAAGTTTGGAGTATTTTTTTTTTTCAGTTCAATAGGCAATTTAGCCTTTCGTTAGGAGTTGAAGAGTTACTTACTTCTTTTTTTTTACAATCTTTTTTTTTATATTCCGTTCTGAGCTAGAATAGACCATATCATTTCTTATCTATGGCACATAATAATAACAATAGTATTATCATTATCAGTCTATCATCGTCCACAGCTGAACATAGGCCTCTCCCTCAGAAAAAGTATATGTCTAGAATGAGCCTCATGCTTCTACCGTATAAAACAATAGGGGCCAACTTTCTTAGGTTGGTGTGCGTGAGGAGTCATACAAATTATGTCTGTGTGCGTGTATATGGATTAAGAAGCCAGTACTGGTTGCATTTTGTTTCTACGCGTTCGTAGCTTCGACTGTCTATCTTGAGAAAGGCCTTTTCTAAGTTCCGCCACAAAACTCTATCGTCTCAGCCTTCCTCGTCCAGTCACTTCGCACTACCTTTTTTTTTTGGTCGTCGGTCCAGCGGGCCTCTGCGCTGGGCTTCCCACACTACGCCTATACTACAATAGTAATAGGATTATTATCATAGCGTAATAACAATATAGTGGAACAGTTCGGCGGTCGCGGTAGATCAATTGAGCGCGGTTTGCAGGGGTCAGGCGTACCCTAACAGAATTCGCTGTTACGCGCAGCTCCTCCCGGCCCCCATCATTGACCTGACGCGACCGAGCTGGGCTACTACATACATACCTGTATGTATGTAGAATCTGTTATCCCATACATTTTAGTCGAGTCGGTAGTGTCGGTACTGCAGTTTTGTATGGGACAGCAGATTTTTTTTATTTTTTCTCGATGTTGGCCCCATAGTGAAAGTTGTTCAGTTTGATGGTCTGAAGCACCCCCTTAAGTATTATTAGGGTGTTTTGTTACACCCTGTATAGGGTCCTTCTTAATATGCTGACACTTTTTTTAAGGAGACGATCAGAACGTCAAACTGAACAACTTTCTCTATGGCTATGGCACCAACATTGAAATCGCGAAAAAATAATCTGCTCGTCCATACAAAACTGCAAACGTACTCGGTCCAAATTTATGGGGCAGCAGATTTTTTTTTCGCGATTTTGATGTTGGTCCCATAGAGAAAGTTGTTTAGTTTCATGGTCTGATCAACCCCTTAAGAAAGTGTCAGTATATTAAGAAGGACCTAGTATACATAGCTTTTTGTTCCCCCTTTATGTCACTTACTTCAGATACCCCACCTCACTCCGCACAGTGCTCTTCAATAGACATTTCAGTCCCGCTGTGCAAGAGCAGAGGACACACACAAGCGCACGTGTCCCAGTTGCGCAAGTGCATAAGACACCTTGTAGTAGTAATAGTAAATATTAAATTCGAAGGACTGAAAACCAATGGGGTATCAGTGTCCTAGAGTGGAGATCACGAACTGACAGGCATAGTGTGGAACGATTATGGCCCGCTAGACAGACCTACTTATAAAAAAGGTAGCTGGTTTTGTGGCGCGCCTTGGGAGAGGCCTATGTTCAGTGGACGATGATAGGCTAATGATAATGAATCTGAAATTATCATAGACTTATTATCAACTAGACTAGAGATTGGAAATATCAAGCTGTACAAAAAAATTACAACCTGGGCGAATTAACTAGGCACCTGGCTCGCACGTGGCTCGGAATGTGACACCCCTCCTGCTACCCCCCGCGGGACCCCACCGTCGCCGTGCGAGGCCGTAGCATAGCATTTCAGTGACCGTTGCACGTGTCCCTGCGCTTTAGCATTTTCGAGTTATGCTTTCCGAGTTTCCAGATACTTTTATTCCGAGCCACGTGCGAGCCAGTTGCCAAGTTAATTCGCCCAGTTATTGTATAGTCCTTTATTACAGTCGCACGACAGATGTCATAAGAGTGACAGAGCTAGATAGCTGTTAATCTGTTACGTCAGTTAAACAAATGTCTCCGTCTTTTTCAAGCAAACCAACTTTTAAATTATAATCTTTTATTTTTTCAACACAAATCTTCTTTTTGTAATCTAATTTAAAAAATCTCAAATCGTGGAGAGTTGCTGTAACTACACTACAAGATTGTTGATAGGAAAGTTTTGACGACCCAGAAAGGGTATGGTCGTGATTTTATTCATTGTTTTTCAAAGTTTGTGGGTTGTAGATGACCCATGGTTCGATATTGTTAGAGTGGGATGATTGGAGGAAAGTCAAGACCCACGTATTAGTTAAAAATAATTTATAGACGTATATTTATAGTCAATTACTTAAACCTAATTTATTTTATTTTGACTGTCTTTATGTGCAGAGAAAAATACCGTTTGAGGATTTATTGCTTCCAGACTTGTTGTAACTTGTTCTTTAAGCAGTAGTAAACAATCTGAATCCCAAATAAACTAAACTCACGATAAAGGTAAGTGCATCGTTACGCAGGGTCGCAAAAATCCGCTCTTATCAGTTTTACACAATTTATGAGTCCCTACCGCACCGGCGCGGCGCGGTGTACAAACAGACCAGTTATGGCCTAAGATGTTTTTATATGTAGATACGTTTTCCGCGCTCCAGAATGGCAACAAAAAAGTAGGGTAATTGCCCGGCTTTCACATAGTACCGCTGGTGTACGGGCTACACGTCACTATATCGCGCCATTTTAAAGTGCAGTGATGTTAGCGTATGACGCGTCTAACGACATAGTACGTCGATAATTTTGTTAATTTACTAAACAGTGTATTATCATATATCAATAAATAAAAAAGATGAACTATCCCATACTATGCCGGCATTATTGCGCGGCGGATTTCCTTTCATGCAATGCGGCCCGCTCCACCCTGATGCGGCCCCTCGCAGTGTCATACCAAGAAGCGGAACTTTTTACACTTGTGCAGTGTTACGTCACAGCCCAGACACTGCATACAAAAAATTTAAATTGACAAGATGACGTCAGCACAGTCATGCGAAACCAAAGAAATTGAACCTTAAGTCTTCTTCTTAGGTAACGAGTAACCAGTGCGAGGTAACCACTTAACCAGAGGGCGATAGAGGGGGTGAGGTAAAAAGTTGGTGGGAGGAAGGGAGTGTATCTACTTACTGTATCTAGTAATAGATACTCTTTCTTTTACTCTGGTTACGTCTAAAAAGGTCCGCTACATACAATACATATTAAATTCCGGAAATTTGGGTATGGATTTTCCTCCATAATAAAATTGCCTTCGGAATTGCAGAGGTGTCAAACCCTACATAAAATCACAATCCTGATTCGGATATATGTGTGGCCCGCTCTCGTGTGCAAATTACGCATTTTCCGCTGCGATGCTTTTGCAGAATTAAAACCCGCATCGATTAGTTATATTATACTTATAAAACAATGTAAACCTAACACAATTAAAACTAAAGCCAACCAATTCCTTTGTCTAGCCCACGCCACGCCAGCGACTGGCCGGTTACGCAAGCCGTGGTGGACGGCCATTAGTTTTTGGCCGACACGGCTATTTGTCAAACTCGCGCCTCCGGTGCAGTGGTCGGTTGGTTTAGGACGTAACTTGGTACGTTACGCTGGTTATTATTCGATAAAAACAATTTTAGTAAGTTGCTGAATTTGATTCTTCTTCTTGCGTGTCATCATAAGCTATGATTAATGCTGTAGTGAAGTGTAAAGATTAGCCAGTCAGCAATGGTCGTATAGAGGCTAACTGTCCAGAGTGCGGCAGACTAACTCCAGTTTCGTCACTCTGGCTGAATTTGCTACAAAGTTAGAATACCTATAATCTTTGTATGTCATTATACACTTTTAAGACTCGTTATTTTCTTTAGGGTTCTTGTTGAGAACATCTCGCGAGAGTGTAGTGCATGCATATTAAGAGTAGAACTACAAAAAAAAACTTACTTTATGACCACCAAGAATCCAAGTAACATAATGTGCCATTCAAGATTTATAGCCTAATACCTATTTCTGGAATCTTGATGAGTCATCATCATGTCGTATGGCATTTTTGTCTTCCTGCTTGGATCCGGGGAAGTCTAAATTTCGAGATCAAGATTCTTCAGCCAGTCTTCCGCTGCCGGGGTTAGCCTATGGAGTTCCTCAATTCCACCGGGGAAACGGCGCAGATGACACTCATTTACCACGTGGGTGAGGGTTTGGTCAGGTGCCCCGCAGTCGCACATTGGTGACTCCCTCAGACCCCACTTGTAGAGGTGATGGTTGGTCCTTCCGTGGTTAGTTCTGAACCGGTTTAGCTTAGCCCAGGTCTTCCGGTCCTTATCAAACCCAGCCAGTTCGGCAGTTGGGTCTCGCACGAGGTTTGCATGCAGATGGTCAAAAAGGCCCCAATCTGACCGCCATGCACTATTAATATCGTACTGGGAGTGAATTCTGTCATCGGTCCAGATAGGTGATCTGGATGGGAGACGGTAAGTAGGAATTGACTCCAGCGTTTTCCTTATAGGCATGGGGGCTGCGTGATTTAGTTGGAAGCACTTTTTCCATTCTTTGGCAGCTGCTTTATTCCTGCGGAGCTCCGGTGGAGGGATGTGCGAGAGAACAGGAAGCCAAGGCAGTGGGGTCGATTTAATGACTCCCGTAATTAGGCGCATGGCTTCGTTGAGCTGGGTGTCAACTTTGTCTCTGTGTGCACTGCGGTACCATACCGGAGCGCAGTATTCCGCGACGGAGTACACCAGCGCCAGGGCAGAGGTGCGGAGAACAGGAGCTGTAGCGCCCCAGCTTGTTCCGGCCAGGTTCCGGATGATGTTCAGTCTTGTCTTCACCTTTTGTGCAACGTTATGGAGGTGTTGTCTGTATGTCAGTGAGCGATCTAGAGTTACTCCTAGGTACTTGGGGGTAAAATTATGCTTCACTGATTCTCCACAGAAGGTAACGTTGAGCTTTCTGTTCGCGAGGCAGTTAGTGAGGTGGAAAGATGCAACTTCTGTTTTTGAAGGGTTGGGGCAAAGACGCCACCTGGTGTAATAGTCACCCATGGTTTTCAGGTCGTCAGTGAGAGCTGATTCACCGGATTCAAAGGTCCTGTCCTGATAAGCTAGAGCCAGGTCGTCCGCATAAACGAATTTCTGGGACCTGGTGTCCGGCATATCGCTGGTATATATATTAAACAGGAGCGGCGCCAAAACCGACCCCTGCGGAAGCCCGTTTTTGAGGAGCCTATATCGGCTGCATTTATCTCCGAGAAAGACTCTGACACAGCGAGGGCCGAGCAAAGCCTTAATGAGGCGAAGTGTTCTGTGGCAAGGAATTATGTTGCTGATCTTACTCAGGAGCCCGTCTATCCAGACTGTATCGTAGGCCGCACTTAGATCGACGAAAGCCACCGATGTTTTTAAGCCACTTTGATAGCCAGCTTCAATAAGTGAGGTCAGTGCCAGGACTTGATCAGCGCAGCTTCTGTCGCCCCTAAAACCAGCTTGCTCTGATGGGATAGTGAGTGTATCTTGATGAGTAAATCTGTATTTGATTGTGATTGTTTTTTTTTTCGTTGTATATTTGGAATGCCTCGTGGTTACTTTTACGCAATTTGTCCTTCTGTGGGTGTCGTACAAGGTATGAAAGGATTATTTTCCAGGGTTTGAAGAAGAAAGGCTGAAAAGGCCTTCAATGAAAATGGTACTAAAATTTAAACATACAACATGCTAAAAGAGTCAGTTTTTAGTACTAAACACCCCTAAAATGAATACGTTCGTGAGTATATAAATGTACGTCAGCAGCGAGTTGCCGGTTATTTGATATTTTGGTTAAATAGGAACCTAAATATAATAATTATGGAGGCTGTGGAACATGCAATAATAATTTGTACATTGAGATTAATTAATATTAAATTTGCGTGTACATTTTAGTAAATATAACGAAATAGGTATACCTATCTACCTTTTCCTATTTAAGTTATATACAAGTGTCACTTAGTATGCTGATTAATGCCTAATCAAACTGAACAACTTTCTCTACGAGACCAACATCGAAATCGCGAAAAAAATCAGATGACCCTACATTTTGGTTGTGTAGGATTGCAGTTTTGTATGGAACAGCAGATTTTCTGTTTCTTGCGATTTTTCCCTTAGAGAAAGCTGTTCAGTTTGATGGTCTGGTCATCCTCACACATGCGTTGTTTGTGAATTATGAATTCAAGGGGTAATTGAGTAAGTGTTACTAAGTAGTGTTTGATTTATCGTTAGTCAATAATTGGCTTAAAACAGAAAAATATTACAGTATAGCGGATTTCAGTTTTTTTTAAATTCCCGTCACTTTCCTGCAAAATGTGGAAATGATAATTGAGTAGCTTGATGAACCAGTGAACGCAAGAATACCTCAGAGAACCTTATTCTTATAGAAATAAAGGTGACAAAAATGTTTGTAAACTTTCGTTGCAACTGCACTTGTAATTACAACGCAATTAGTGTAATGGTTTCAGAACGAGATCATTAGAGATTCTAGAGAAGACCTTAGAATCCAATTCCAATTTAAAAGGATAGTCCTCGCAGTGCGCTTCATACAAACGAACTTGCGTCCTTTTTCAATATTAACCAATTAAACATACATACGAGTACTACATATACATACATAAATTCACGATCGTTTTCTCTTTCCGGGTCGGATGGTTAGAAACATAACCAATTTTAAGTCAATGCATTTTTAAACACGATCTAGTAACTAATCTCTATGCCTGTGGTATGTCAGATTGGTGGTGGTGTGGTTTCTATACAGATCTGAAACTAATCCTAGCTTTGAAACTATACGTTTTAATGGAAATTTTACAAAATACAGACATAAATATTAGTTTCTAGCTTTCGTTTAAAAATGTTTATTGACTTTGATTAATATTGAAAATGCCCATATCTAAATCTCATGCTCAAACAAATATATCTAAGAAGTTTTTGTCTCGATATTGCTCCGTTTTCTGTCAGTTTTTTCGGCGTAAAACAGTTACGTTCTATCTCATAACTCTACTGACACAATTACTTTTATGTGGGAAACTTTTGTGAACTAACGAGGAAATAATTTTTTGGACGTCGATTAATTGATACTAGACAGCGTTTAAAATTTTTACTTGTTTGATTTCTCTTTGCAAGCAGAAGTGCGAGTATGTACATAAACATACGACCAAATTCCCAGTTTCTGGGTCAGAAGCATTGCCACAAGAACCAACTTAACTATCTCTTTAAGGCTGCCTGTCCATTGACGCGAGCTGGCTGTGCGAGCTGTGTAGCTGTGTAAACCAATTAGAGATCCGACCGAGATCGGCCGAGCTCCTGATTGGTTACTATTTACACAGCTACACAGCTCGCACAGCCAGCTCGCGTCAATGGACAGGCAGCCTAAGTCAGGGGTCGCCAACACGTAGATCCTAGACCGCCTTGACTTTTATGGTAGCCGTGAAGAGAACAATAAGGAATACGAACAATTTTTTTTTATTTAAGCACAATTTATCTAATTTTGGTACCAAACTTTTTGTAGTGTTTTTTGGATCCACCTATATATACACCAGGTTCCAGAGGTTATGCATTAACTTTAGCCTGTTATTGAGACCAGAATTTGATCATATTTCACTTTGGGACAAACATTGAAATAGCGAAAAAAAAAATTGTTTTTCAACCCATGTTCTTTAGAGAAAGTTATTTAGTTTGATGGTCTGATCATCCTCTCATAAAGCAGTCAGCATTTTAAGTTGGGCCCTGTACAGAAGGTGCCACAAAGGATTGTCTTATCAGCAGACCTCCGGCAGAGGTATTGGTAAACGAAAACGTAGGCAGGAAGATATCTAAGTCAAAAAACTTAAATCTATCATTTTCATACAAAAAGAATTTCTTTTACAGTACTGTAGTTAAATGGAATCTCGTAAAAGTCAAACAAAATCTTTCTGTTATGAATGATTTCCGCCTACGAAAATATCAAACAAGAAAACGAACATTAAACCAACGTAATTTTAAGTTTTAAAACTGCTGAGTTAAGGTGTATTTTCGATTAAAAGAATTTAGAAGCGTGGCCTATTTGAGTCCGACTTAGAATTGTAATTATTTCAAAAGAATACACAATGATTTAAAAAATGCGAGATCATTTTTCTTTGATGTTGATACAATCATTAGTTAGAAAAGGTTTACAACATGTTGGATGTTGTTTAGGGATTTTTTAATCATGACATTACATCACACATTCATGTTTATTATTATACCGATGCTATTTGTCATCGCAGACGCAGATATCTATAATGATCGCAGTTGGGGTGCAAGGTGCAAGAAAGAGCTTCACCAAGTGACGAAACCAGATACAGTCAACCTCGATACGACCCTTTTCTTTAAATGGTTCAGTCATACCTTGCTTACACAGGCTTCCAAACGGAGACGTCTAAAAAATGTTTTTAGGTTCCACACATCTACTTGTATCCGAAAATACCCCATGTATGTTCCACGATTTTTTGAAGTTATGATTTTTTAAACGTGTATTTGAGTATTTTCTACCGGAGCGGCTTAAAAATGTCATAACTTTTTTCATAGTAAGAATTTTACGAGTTTTGTTTTTGCACCATGATCGCCTGAAAACACTCTTCCATACGCGAAATAATCAGCAACACGACATCCTAACAAATTACCGAAAAAAGGGTCCAAAGTGAAAACTTTAGGTTTGAGTTGCACGGAGAAAAATATTCGAAACTCTCTTAAAAAAACAAAATGGAATTTCCATAGGTAAAAACTAATTTTAAAAACGTCAGTGAATATTCAACTTACCGAATAACAAATAATAAGTTCTTCTTAAAAGGCCATTTTACGCTGGAATCGGCATCCAAAGTTAATTAGGTGAAAAATCTGCTAAGAAAAAATGTTGTTTGAAAAAATTGTTTTAGCAATATTTTTGATTCTTATGGCTAACATTAGTCGACTATTGTCAAAAACATAACAAACAAACAGTAGTTAAATTTCAAATGAAGAGAATTCTGCTCTTACGTGACGCTATTATTAATCGCGTCATATGAACGCGTGTGCTAGGTCTGGCTTCAGGTGGCCAGTCTGTCTTTGTCTGTCGCCGATGGCCTATGTCCAGCGAGGCGTATCCATTTCAAAGCCCAGACAGAAGCGCAAAAACCAAGCTGTCACTCGCCTTTAGCTAACGAAGCAAAGCAAAATTTGCGATTAAGCACAAAATCACGCGCTCATTCGTCTGTCCCAAGCAAAGCCTCAAGGCTACAAATCAAGCTCATTGTTCCAAACAGACTAACAAGCATAATTAATGTATGCATGTGATGTATAATAACATAACTAAACCTTTGAGCCAAGACATTGTTTGTATGTATACATTATCAGCGATGTGTTGATAAACTAATTATTTATTCATGTTTCTGTCTTGTCTTGCGGCTTTTGGTGAGGTAGAGGTTGGGTATTAGAAATAGATTAGAAACGATTATTGAAGCTAAACACCACAGATCTTTAATACCTTTAGATTAGGCAACCATTTTCATGGGTTTCATCGAATTCCGTGCTTCAAAAGGCAAGTTAATCAGTTGTTCAGACCTCCGATAGTTGTATTTGCTAAGCCAACTCAAAGGTTTAGTATAATAATTATTAGGGTGGTTCACAACATCATGTATGGCGAAAGATCACCCTTATAATGATGCCTTCAGGATGCTGCTGGGGCTGCCGCGTTTTTGCAGTGCGTCTGGCATGTTCGCGGATGCTCATGTCGATGAGTTTCTCACCACGATCCGCAAACGTTGTGCCGCTGCACTGCAGAGGGTTCGCGCCTGCACCAATAGCATTCTGATCCTGAACATGGTCTCCAGTAGATACTATGACTGTGACAGTTGCTTTATTTAACACTAGATCGGACTAAACAACATTATTGGTCTAGGAGGCGATAAACAAAAGTACACGTGATTATTAAATATTGTGTGCTTCTCCGTAATCTAAATCTAGTTTCAGTTACTAACGTCAAAGTCTGGCTAGCGGCAGCGGTTGCGTTTACCTAGAGGGGGTCCAGTAAGTACTGAAAAACCAAGGGGTAAATACGTGATAATGACAAGGAAATTTTAGGTGTTCAATCTTTTTTATATTCGTAAGTATGAGGTAATGTGGCCAGATCAGTATATATTGCAAAATCTATGCCAGACCTATTTGAAGTCGAAAAAAGGGGACCTCATTCATATGATAAGGACAAGGCTGCGGCATGCAAGTACTTTATCAGCGCGTTTACCAGTAATTTGCTTCGAAGATAAATATGAAAACCCCTTTTTAATTGACCAAAAATAGCAATAGGTACTGCCCATATTCAAAGCAATTTTTATTGAAAAAACATATCAGATGTATCCGACAGCTGGACAAAGAGCCTTGTTTCTCATCGATATAAGCAAAAAAAATTGAGATTATAACAACGAAAATGTCGTTGATTGATTGAAAGTTGACAGAACAGATTATAAAGAACAATGGAGCTCACTTAACAAGTTCTTTAGGAGTCTGCTAATCAAAGCTTTTAGAGTCTTGAAACACTTTACTTAAAGCCTTGCATCATTAAAGTTATGATCAAAAGGTCACCTTTTTGAATTTACGAGTATCCGGCATTAGATAAAATAATACTAAGACTTTTTGAAGAGTCACGTTGCAAGTTTTGCCGCGAGCTTTCTTTCGCGTGGAGTTCGCGCGGTTCGCGTTTTTGCTGGCCACGAGGCTCCGCAATCTCATCTCAACTTTGTTTTTAAGCACAAAGGTATAGATTCTCCCACAAACTTTTGTATATGTATTGCTAACGCACGAGCAAGAATCCATTAATAAGGGGGTGGGGGGGTTGCACCCATGATACTGAACAACTTTCCCTAAGAAACCTATAGGAAATTCGTAAAAAAATTTGTATACTTCCCATACTAAATGCAGTCAGCTGAACGAATTTTAGTATGAAAAGTCGAAAAAACTTTTTGCTTATTTCCGATAGGTTTCTTTGGGAACGTTGTTCAGTATCATGTGTACAATCACCCCTTAAAGTAATGGAACTGTTTACCCTAACACCCTGTATAATTCCTACGTACAACCGTGTGAGAAGTAGTGAGCACACCTTTCATGTGCACTTAAAACACCTCTCACTTAAAAACATTGCATCATTAAACCATACTAAAATCAAACGAACCGACAAAACGGTCTGACATCATTATCATAAACGTATAAACTTTATGTTTAAAATGTATATCGCAGAGATAAATCCTTAATGAGAATCTTGAAACGATAGTGATAGTACGAGATCCGACCGTAAAATTATGCACCTATTTCTTAGGCGAACGAAATGTGATTCTAGTGTATGTTAACACAGGGGTTAATTCAACGCCGCCAAGTTGCCTATAAAAATCTTGCTGCAAGTACTTTTCCATTATGATTTTTGGTATAACTTTTTACACCTGTCTGTTGGGGAAGTAAATGAGGTGCCATCGGAAGGAGGCTGATCTAAAGTACTGGAAAAACTAGGGTTGCCACCTCTCAATCTGCCGCAACTACAGGGTTGCCAGGTTCAAAAATTACTTCTTTGAACCTGCTGTTAGTGATAGTTGCGGCACATTGAGAGGTGGCGCCAGTAGTTTTTCCAATACTTTAGATCAGTCTCCTTCCGATGGCACCTCATTTACTTCCCCAACAGACAGGTGTAAAAAGTTATACCAAAAATCATAATGGAAAAAGTACTTGCGGCAAGATTTTTATAGGCAACTTGGCGGCGTTGAATTAACCCCTGTGTTAACATACACTAGAATCAGATTTCGTTCGAATAAGAAATAGGTGCATAATTTTAGGGCCGGATCTCGGACTATGAGCTTGTTTGCAAAATTCGCTTCTATTTGAAAACTCGAGTCAGGAACTCAAATTAAAGTTTCTAGCACACCGTCATTGCATCTTATGCATTTTGAACAATAGACTTTACCCTGAACAAGGCAAAGCAACATAATGTAGCTCATTCTCACTAAAATTAATATTAGCTCTAGTGCGCGAGTAGCCCGACTCGCACTTGGCCGGTTTTTTGTAGTTGATACGGACACATCGGTGCGCGAGTCCGACTCTCACTTGGCTGGTTTTTATACAGAGTGAAATTGATATCATAAGCATCCTTTTAAACTAAGAGTCTAACCATCAAACTGAACAACTTTATAAACCAATCGGAGTAAAGAAAATCTGCTCTTTCATACATTTGAGTCGAGTAGGCATTATAGTTTAGTATGGGACAGCAGATTTTTTCTTGTTTCGATGGTTTGCTCCCATAGTAAAAATTTGATGGTTAGACTCTTAGTTTAAAAGGATGCCAATGACATCAATATCACCCTGAATAATTATACCGATACAAAGGCTTCTGTTTGAACTACAGATACAATTTAATTGGTCCAAGAAGATAAAACTATCTCTAACTGTGAAGGAAACATCACGAGGAAATCTACATACATTAAAGAAGATTAGTCTGATGTGTTTGTGAAGACCACCAATCCGCATTCGACTCATGTGATGGATTGACGAAATAATACACCGTACTTCGAATCATAATTATTGAAAAACGTATTTTAGAATTATATACCTTTTTTTTCTGGACCCCTCGGGGAATATACTATAGACGAAAGATTTTTTTGCAAATAAAAGATGGGTTTTCTCTTGACCTTTTAGTCCTCAGAACAAAGATGGGGTGGAAGATGTAGCGAGCTTACCCAGAAAAAGTCTATTCACTCGTACTTTAAAGGAATTCGGATTGCAAGCGTTCGGAAATACTGACGCAAGCAGGGCATTCCACTCCTTGGCTGTGCGCATTATAAAAGAGTATGAAAGGCGCTTAGTCCGAATATGTCGGATGTCAACCAAGTAGGGGTGATCCCTACTATTGACATCCCACATGCTTGATCCCGGGGTGCGCCTGGATGTCCGATAGTAGAATGGGGAAAACGGAATGAGCTCATGTAGCTCCTGGGCACAGTCACCGAAGTACACTCTATGAAAGACCGACAAGCAGGCTACTCTGCGACGGTGGGCTAGGCTATGAAGCCTGCTCTCCACCAGCTTATTGTCACCAATAGCACAGTATAAGACAGTAATCCATCTTCATACAAAGACGCGGCTTGTATGTGTGCACGCCAGTACGTGCCAGTACGTACGATGATATCTAAAGGTGGACTTCCGATGCCAGCGGCCGATGCGACTAACGCGCGCATCTGACGACAGACCTCACTTCCGAGGTCAGCGACTGACGCGTGCCTATTGTGCAGAGTGTTATCACTTTAGGGTATTTTCCCCGAAATTTAGGGTATGTTCTTATGTTTTGGTGTTTTGTTTAAAAACACAAATAAAAAAACAACACATATTTTAATAAATAATATTTGATTGATTGATAGGTTGATAGGTTTAGAGAAATATATGAATGCATTTTTTTTACAGGATTTTTGATAAAATACATTTTTAAGAGTTATTATAATTAGACAGGGATGCGTTGCGTCCCTTGGCTTTTTAACCTAATAATAATTATGTAGGTAAGAGGGATTTTCCGAAAAAAGAAAAATTAGTTTCAAATGGATCGATAGATGGTGTTATCGCAACCATAGACATAATATGTTTATGATCGCAACGTGGATGAGCGACCTTGCAGATAATAAAATACAAATAAAAAATAGTGAAAATTAAGCAAATTTTCGGTAAAAACATCGTAATATGTCTGGCAAACATTCTTGTTCTGCGTGACGTTAGCGCATAGCCGCGCGCGGCCGCGGCCGATGCGATAGACATCGGCCGCACGCGTCTGACGCGCGCGTCAGTCGCTGGCATCGGAAGCGGTGCCATACGTTTTCATAGTAACTAGTATGGCCGCATCGGCCGTCGGCCGCGAGCCGCGCGCGTCAGACGCGTCGGCCGCTAGCATCGGAAGTCCACCTTAAGGCAGCCAAAGCAGCGCCAAACGGGGCTACGCGAGATATATTGTCAGTGTGTACGTACTACGAGGCGTACGGCGCGTTTGGTACCATTGTATGAAGATAGATTACTGTCTTATAATGTGCCAATGGGCTCTGTGTTCAACCGAGTCGAGTGTGGCTAGTTGGTACTTGGCTGAGCCATCCCACAGGTGGCAGCAATACTCCATACAAGATCGGACCTGAGCTTTAATATAATAATAATAATGCTGCAGGGCAGCTTGTGGCGAGCTGTTGGTGATTGGCGACACCACGGACCCGATTCTCCAGAGGGCCCGGATTGATTTGGCCCTCACCTCCTGTCTTGCCTTAACCGGCCGGCCAGGAGTGGAGTCGCAAGAGCGGAACCTATGCTCCAGGTTGGAAGTGTAAAATGTCATAACGCCGGGACCTGCTGACTGGTGCGCTTAGCACCGGGAACCGGCGCCCGCAGACTCACCTCTCTACAACCTTAGCCACTCACTAGATGTTGCCGCCTTGTCGCTCCTTGCGAGCGGCCGTTTTGGGGGGCCCATCAAATGAGTTGGCAAGTCACCGTCTGCCATTTTTGACAAACCAGAGACATTTGTTACGGCAGGCGTCCCGAGTCTCTCCGCAATAACCCAGATTTCCCGGCCCACCAAGTTCACCCCCATAACCCGAGTAGTTTTATTTTGTCCTTCCTACAATAGTCTCTGCACCGAACGTGATAAGTCTTCTGGTGCATTTTCATAATGCATTCAGAGATAGACCACGGTTGGTGCATCCCATTGCATTTAGATAAAAGTGTCTCTAAGGGGCCTCTACGTGTTGGACCTGTGTCCCCACGCAAGCCTTCCAAAGGTCCGGGCTTCGGCCCGAGAAATACCAACAAGAGATACATAATAATAATAATCATTTATTTTTTATTTTTTTTTTTTTTTTTTTTTAATATGATATGCATGCTTTAGAATTATAATAATTTCCATGCAGATCCCAAATACCTAGTCTGCAAACAAAAACTTTAAGCCTTTGCTGTGCAAATAATGTGTTTAAGAATTCATAACGAAAAGTATAAATATAAAGTTGCGAATTTAAATTTTAGATTCTGAGTTCACTTGTATTTGCTTCTTCTCTTTGATGTCGAGTAGAATAGGTCTATAAATAAATGAAATAGGTCAAAGTTTTGTTTTAGATTAAAACGTTGAAATATTATTAGTTTATTTGTGGTTGTGACCCTGGGTCCATGGGGACTACAAGCAAAACTTATGCTCATTAAAGAGCTGTCCGCGCGCCTGGTCGAGTGCACAGGTGACAGGAGAGTTGGCAGCTTCCTCCACAGCGGATAAGCCTAGCAATCCAGAGGGGGAATTCTGCCAGCCTCCTGGGTACGGCACACAGATTACTGATATGTAGCAAGCTACAGATGCGACAGTGAAATTTGCACTTAGTTCCATCATTTCCGTTCTGGCGTTCTGTCGTCAAGCTAATGTGTATAGAACTTGTAGTTATAGGTATGTATACATACACTGATTCCAGGATGCAAAAATAGGGATATTTGACCAAGGAACAAACTATTCAACGATATTATTATGTCATACGACGGAGAAGAATTGGGGCTTCTCAAGGATTCTCAACTCAAGCGAAAATACCAGGAAAATAACAAGATATAAGCTTCTGACGCAAAAACACGGCATCAGGCTGCTGTTGTTGTAAGTTCAATATGGCGTTGTATCATCGTCCAATGAGGACGATTCATGAGGGGAAATGTGACTTCAGCGCCACAACGGTAAAACCGGAACTAAAGCTGTCATAGGCCTGGTACGGCGCCCCAAGATGAGGTGTTTTGTTTATAGGGTTTTTACTGACTTTATTAATTTTTTTTACGATACTCATATTCTAAGTATGTACCTCACATTTATATTGAATAAATAGAATATTTAGTAAAAAAATTGTGATTGTCATTTTCTGAATACTTATCGGTGGTGTTTAGGAAATGAAAATTGTTCAAGGAATCCACCAAGACCAAAAAGTCTTTGGAATCCACCCTTGTATAAATGTTATGTTTCTAAGGAGCGCGCTGACTGGTATTTCGTCAAGATTGAAAGACTCGAACTCTACATTCTACAATCAAATCTACTACCAGTCTTACCAAAATAAAGCTAAAATTTCAACAACTTTACCACCTTTGCACTTTCGTAACATCACAAGCTATCTAGCCCAGGCAGTAATAATAAAACCCGTCTTTGCCTCGTTAGGGATTTTATCAGAACGTAGGGTTCCTACCTCCGAGCACCTTTGACTCCACTTTGCTTGCAGGTTAAGAACCCTTGAAGTCTAAAGTTGGATGAAGATATCCTTTATGGTGTTACGGTCGATTGTGTTTGTAAAATCTCACCATTCGATCAATAACAGCTTTTGGTGTTTCATTTCATTGCGATAAAATTTTGCAAAGAAGTTTGGCGGAAGGCCATATAATGTGAGACCCAGACATATAGGTCCCATACATGAAAGAAACTTAGTCATACATGTAGAGTGAAACAAAACTAACAAAAAAGGAAATTGGTTGTAATCTGTAGAAGTTGGGGGAAAGGTATTTCTCCTTATGATACCTTTTGTCTCAAGTTTCTTATTAGGTAGCCCACTAAATCTTCTACGCATTCGTTATGTTTGTTTTAATGAAAACTCACGATAACCGTACAATATTATGATAATGGAATCAAGCGAAATCACACACACTATCAGTTCAATAAAGCCAAATACGTTCCGTAACGTCCAAATCTACCTCAGTGATAATTAGGGTTGCCAACTTTTTTCAGACCAAATATAGTATTTTGAGCCTAATGCCCGAAAAAATATAGTAGATCGAGGAAAAATAAGAAAATATATAGTATTTTTCGAATTTGTTAACTTGAATTTTAAAAAGACATTTTTTGGCTCATTTTTGGTTTGAATACCTAGTTTTTAATCATAAGGAACAATCATTTCTCCATTTCGTATTCTTTATAGAAAATAGTGCATCCTGTAAACGCAGAAGTCGCTGAAGTCGATACAGAAATAATATAACTTTTTTTTAATTAGATAAACCTGACTTTAGGAAAACTTGTTGTCTATTTTCAGCAGTAGACTTAGTAGAAAATTGTTTAGGAAGTATCTACCTACATGGTCCAGTCTAGATCAAATGGAACAAATGTGATGAAGAAAGAGACATTTTTGGAAATAATGTTAAGTTAATGGGCATTTTTTGGACCTAAGTAGCAATATATTTAAATTTTGTATTAATTATTTGCTCATCAAAATATAGTAGTTTTGCCTACTATATATTTTTCTCAGAATTATAGTAGTAGGGCCCCTAATATAGTAGGATACTATATTATATAGTAGGGTTGGCAACCCTAGTAATAATATTAGATGAAAATAGCTGTTATGGTTGCGTTTTGCTACTGTTTTTTGGATGATTTGTCTATTTTACTAGTAATTTCTACTTTTGAACCCGGACTTCTAGAGATAAGGAAGTTTTTTTAAAAAATGCCTTATTTTTTTCTGTTTATAATAATTATGACAGCCGTCCTGAAGGGCTTTTAGTTTTCGTAAAAATGGCTGGGTCCAAATTCTCCAAAGTTCTTTGTGGTTATAAGTGTTGTTACCATGGTTTCATGGTTGCCATCCTATTCTTTCTTTGTGTCAAAGTTTATAACCAAAATAAGCATAATTTAATATGGCACTCAGGGAAGAAATAGGGAATAATATATTGTCTTTATGAGTAAATAATATTCTAGTCATATCTATTTATTGTATTTTTCATAACTGTGTTGTTTTTATGTACAATAATGTTAAAGAGTCATTAAAGCAAAGTTCCTATAAATCATATTATTCGTATTATAACCGAAATTATCGTCGAATAATCTGAAATAAACAATTTTTTATTTAATTAATTTAATAACAAAATAACTTTGATGAAAAATTAAATAACACACTCAGCAAGTTTTCAAAATAGCTCCTTTGTTTTTAACCACACATTCATGTATTCAATTTAAAATATTACATGCTAATGGAATTTTCAAGAGAAAAATAGTTCGGTTTATTACTCTCCGATCAGCTAGGCCGTCAACTTTTTGTAGAATTACCACAAAGAATTTTATCGATTTCATAGTACCTAGCAGATAACAAAAGGATTAAAAATTTTGTCTTGAGCTAGAATTTTTGAATTTTAAATCTAATCTAATGCCTTTAAGATTCAGAAAGGAATTCAGACTTAGCAGAAAAGACTTCACACTCAGAGTCGTAGCGATCGACAAACAAATAATAAATTCAATTAAATTATACTTTATAGTCCAGCAAATCGACAACTTGTATTTGAAATATAATAGATAAATACCCGAAAAACATAAATTAACAATAATCCCTGATTTATAATTGTGTATTCATGCATAATTTAGACACGTAAAAAGCAGTGTTAGAAACTTCAATTTATCGTAATTAAAATAAGGATTCAACATGAAATAATATTCCTGAACATCAAGCGCCACCCTCGGTGAACATAATATTAAAAATTAATACAAACCATCGGTTTTTTCTCCGAAATATTATAAATGACGGGTGAAAGACTAATCCTAATCGATTTTCAAATGCATTTAATCATCTCTCTATACTTTTTCTCTTTATATTTGGTGTCGGCAAGTGTCAAAGAAATATTGTGCTCTCTTTTTCACCCAAATATCTCTATACATGAACTAATATTTGTCGGAACAAAATTATAGTCAAATAACTATAATAATGTCACATAATATACGACTTGTTTTCCGAATATAAACACAATTTTTTGCAGAACATTTCTAAAACTCAATATCCTCTATAATTTTCTCCATTAAACATGTTTAAAACTAAAAATTTCTCAAAGCAAAAGTCCTTCAAACTTTCCAGCGCTGCTTCTTGCAAGAAACAGCCAAGAAAGCGTTCTTAGCTACCCTCTAATCAGATGCATATCGAAGCAATCTCTAAGGCTTGTTATAATGCATAAGTGGAGAGTAAGTCGGGCGTATCTAATTCGATTGGCAGTTTGGTTTCGATTGGTGGTAGCGGCGCTTGGATAATTGAGCTATTAGTAAAGGCTTTACTGTATTAAATAACAGACTTAATTTACGTTGTTCAAACTGTTCAATGTTAATGGAATGTAAATTTTATACCTATTTTTAACTAGTATCGAATTACCACTACTTAGCGCACATAAATTATTATTGTCCTCGAAAAAGAACTAAGTAGGTATGATAATATTTTTTTTATTTTTTTTTGTCCTTTATGAGTGTTTATTCGAAGAAAAAAATACATACTACAATAATGACAAAGTGTGTTGTGTTTATTCAATTATGACTAAGTAGTCATCATAGAACATTTTAAAATTTGCAATTAATGTTTAACTTGTCAGAAATTTTGCGAAATGGAGTTCTGACAATTTGCGTGTCTGATTATTTGCGAATCTGGTACGATGTGTTGGAATAAAATTAAAAATTATGTAGCTGTACTAAAAATAAGTTTGTGTTTTTAGTAAAATTCACTACATCACGGCAATACGCGTTATAAAAATTGTAATATTTATTAGTTAAGTTTTTTTTACTAATAAACAATATATGAAATAACAAATATTAAACCGATTATTGCGAGTAAATAGTTGAAGTAATTGTGCGTACCTATAGGAGGAAAGCCGTAAAGGTTTTGAAATATAATTTCGTACCAAGTCAAGTCAAGTCAAAGTCAAGTCAACAATAATTTAATCAATATAGGAGCTTGACACGACCCGGTTGGTGTAATGGTTACCACGCCGGACTGCCAAACCAGGGTCCTGGGTTCGAATCCCGGTTCGGTCATGGATGTTTACATGTTTGTGCCGTTGTTGTATGGTTTCCATAATAAACAGCCTATTAATAGTGCTTTCTTGGGATCATTACAATGTATGTGCCTGTGAGCGTTATTTATTTATTTATTTATTTATAATGCCTATTAATTGTAAATCTAAATAGTGGTGGCCTAATGCCCATACACCCTCCCTGAGGGTAGGCCTATGCTCTGCACGCTCTGCAGTGCGACGTATATAGGCTGATGATGATGATGATAAATATGAGGTATGTGTACTTTGGTAGACGTTGATAAAAATGTTGTCAGTCTTGTTAAAAAAGCTCTCAAAGTACAATAAATTATGAAATTGTAGTTCTTTGCGTGTAGCAGACACGATATGCGAAAGAAATTATGTCAATTTGCGTGTTTAGATTTTAAAAAAAGGTATAAGTATTTTGGAAATAACCTATGGTACGATTTTTAAATGGCTCTATATGACAAAGTATTTCGTATTTTTTTGTTCGGCAAGTAGTGGGTTCGAATTAACAATTAAAATATTATGACCAGAATAAAAAGATATTGATATCGTCTGTAAGTTTCTCTAAATAATTTACCATCCATTTTTTGACAAGTCATTAATAGTAACATAATAAACACCATCGTAATTAAAAGAACTAATTATAAATGCAAAATCACTTGTCAAGTTCAATTCATTCTCACCTAAACACCTGTCATTATCAACAAGTTTTTTTTTTAAATTAATGTTCTAAATACAACCGGTGTATTAACCGACAACGGATCAAAACATTTCATAAATGTCAATGTGTCAATTTGTGACAATCAGTTTAATACGTAGATCAATTCACTAATGAAGCAGTAGCGAAAGTATAAAGGTGTTTTTTTATCACTGTCCGAAATATCAAGGTAGGTTCAGATAATCATATTGAAAAATGTTCACTATAGGAAATGTTCACTATGTTCATCATCATTATTATTAGTCATTATGTCCCTCTGTAGGGCACACAACTCTCTTCTCAATATTAGTAAGAGAAAGTCTCTTTCTCACCAGAGGCCAAAGTGTAGATTGAGTGCAACATAATGGCCAACTATCATAGTCGTGTCAAGCCGCTTCAATAGGCCTCGGACATGGCTTAACAGAAATCTAGCTTTCGATACGTCGTTACACCCAGAAATACTAAAACACACATTACACACGCACACAAACACTCCGCAATTATTGAAAGTCACACGTTCAAATCAGCTATATGAAATGGCAAAATCACTATAAAGATTATGCATTTTTCTATCATGATTTTGAAAGTGTGAGATTCAAAATCGGTGTGATAAGAATGTAAATTGCGAAGAACTGCACGTTTAAAAATATATTTGGAGTTGTAGAAAAGGTTAAGTCTCCCTCAAAAAGGAATCGCAGTATCTGTATGTATATCTGT
The DNA here is from genome assembly GCA_922987775.1 of Agonopterix subpropinquella. Taxonomy (NCBI): domain Eukaryota; kingdom Metazoa; phylum Arthropoda; class Insecta; order Lepidoptera; family Depressariidae; genus Agonopterix; species Agonopterix subpropinquella. Next base: position 1,505,220 of record OV277711.1, read on the forward strand.
AGGTACTGTAGGTATGTTTAATGGTAAGTACTACTTGAATAGTGTATTGTGTTCGTAGTTTACATAATAAAATATGATTTACACGTCGGTCGTTAAGACGAAAGTGTGAAACATTTAGTTGAAACTGGTTTCATATAGTACTGGTCCATATAAGGGAACATCAACTCGAAACATTTTATTTCAATCGGCGATAATTTGCTTTACATTTTTGAGGAGTTCCATTGTATATCTCCGAAGCCCTTTACCAGATCTTCTGCAAATTAAAATGGGGCTCCTTTGAAGTTATGACCTGCCAAACAAAGAAAAGAATCATCAAAATGATTGGCGGAGTAATCGCGTAACAACCATACCAAAAAAAGTTTTCTATATTGCAAACCTGAAGTAACAAAAAACTGCTTTTCCAAACTAAACTGCAATGTCTACTCGACTCAAATGTATGAACAGCTAATTGCAATCGCAGGTTCGCTCCCATAGTAAAAGTTGTTAAATTTGATGGTCTGAACTACCCCTAAATATGTGTAGACTCATTTCGATTACACCCTGTAGAAACTTAAATTACAATTTATTAATTGAGAAAGAATACAATAATGAACATTCACAAAAAACAAAAATAATGTTTTGTTTTGATTTACTTATATTTTTATTTATACGATTTTTATAGATACAAATACAGATACACCTACAGATAGACCTTGATACAAATACACACTTAAATAATAATTTAGTTGATAGTATTAACACAGAGTACTAGGTATAATTAGGTATTAACAAAGCATCTGACCACCCCGTAAACCCATAAAGGTTACAAGTAGTTAGTTTGTAAAAACGCATTCTTTCCCAAAGTCATTTTCTCACAAGAAACCCTTCAAATCACCTTCAAAAATAAAAACCGCGTAAAATCAAAACGCACGGGAGTGTACAGCGTACGTCGTACGTCTGAAATCGCTCGTTATTTGAGCGTACACAATACCGAGTCCCAAACATGTCGAGGACACGTGTTTGCCGAGCCGTGGTACACCTGGGCATCACGGGTCCCCTACCATTATACTTGTATCTTATTTCCAATGCCGTATTGAGGTAGACTTTAGCGACTTCCACTTTAGTCTATAGCAGGGTTGACGATGATGACTGATCCTGGAAATTGAACGAACGAACGAATGAACGAACGAATGAGAACGAATTATTATTATAGGGTCCAACTTAATATGCTGACACTTTTCTAAGTGGATGATCAGACCATCAAACTGAACAACTTTCTCTATGGGACCAACATCGAAATCGCGAACGAATAATCAACTCAAATTAAAGATTGAAAAATTAATTCTCGAGCTCGGCTGTAACATTCAAGTTCAAAAAAAAAAAAAAAAAAAAAACAATTATGTTTTAAATAATCAACTGTTCCATACGTTTGGCTCGAGTAGGTTTGCAGTTACGTATGGAAGAGCTGTATTTTACGCGATGTCGATGTTGGTTATCGATCCACCCATAGAGATATCCATACAGAATGTTGTTAAGTTAGACGGTCTGATCTTAAAAAGTGTCAATTTATAAAGCACGAAAATTAAATTCTTTTAAGTGTTTAAGATAAATATAAAACAATTTTTAAAAAGGAATAAAAAACAATTAGCGTCATCTTATTTGTAATAATTTATTGAAAAAAAATTAATTTTAATCTTACTTTAGGTAATTTTTTCGTCCATCCGACACCTGAACATAACAGGTAACTAACACACATACACCCACTGAATGTATGTCGATTTATCGATTTCAAACGACTGAACAAAGTAGTTCGAGAACTCGTCATTCATTCTTTTGGCATTCGGTAAAAGGTAGGGAATTGTGCAGTGTCACTGGTTCTCTATTCTATTGATTACTGCGCGGTAAGATTATAGGTTCAAATCGTTCCATTTAACTTTTTATTGATTTCAAAGTTGGTTCTATAGTAAAAGTAGTTCAGTTTGATGGTCTGAAACCCCATAAAGTATTTTTACGCGCATTTTTTATGTTAAAACTTGTTCTTTTTAAAGGTACAATACCTATACAAAATACTATATGCTAGTTCCTACTAATATTCTAATTAAATATTTAAGTTATGTATTTGTGGCTCAACTGACAATTAAACGGATTTGGATCAATTTGGGCACACAAAAATATGTAAGTCAATGCAGACGAAATCGCGGGCAACAACTAGCTGGTAATAAAATGTAGTTATTACTACAGTGTGAACCTATTGTTGGCTTACATATTCGATTTTGAATGCAGTGGCTGCATAGACTTTAAAATAAGTATATGCGCTAAATACAGAAAGAATTACTCTTTCGTTTTTACCCTCCTGAATCAACGAACGAGAAACCACTACGATCAGAGAAAGGATAAATCAGATACAGTTACCAACCGGCAGCCACACTATGAAGGCAATGCCTATGGATATCAATGTAGGGACTAAACTTTAGTTCATTCGTCTTATGGGCTTCTGTCTACCACATAAGGCTTTTTGTATAGTTTACCTGTTGCTAACATTTTCAGATCAGGCGTCGAAACCTTGCTTTGATCTGTGACATCCGAGTCTATTCAATGGGATTGAATCTTCTATTGCGTTTGATGTACACAAATCAAAGTCACTGTTTTGTCACTCCAAACTTCACTCGAGTTTAAAAAGTACGTGTGTTTGCACATGCTAGGTTTTTTGAATGGCCTCAGAGCTCGTCAGCTTTTTGATTTTCAAATAAGATACGGTTTCAAATCTCATGTCGAGAACGTCTTGGTTATTGAATGCAGTTTTTTGTTGGTCTAGCTTTTTAGATTTGGACGAGCTTCTTCGCTTTCTAGCTTTTTTTTTTTTCAGTTTTTAATTGGACATGGATGTTGAGTTTCCTTGTCTGTTTTTCGTTATTGTGTTATTTCAAAGGTTTGTTTACAAGGCAATTTATGACGCTTTAGCAAAAAAGCTATGTTTACATTCTTTGTGAACCGTGTCGTATGTTGCAGACCTTTATTTGCTTGTATTTTAGCATTTGTGTCATCGACTTGGAATTCATTTTTAGACTGTTTTTGTCCTTATAATTACTTGAACAATCTTTGCATAAGGGTGTACACACGGCGACAGATCAACCTACCCATAGTGCGACCTTATGTCCATGAACATAGAGTTCAACTATGGGTAGGTTGATCTGTCGCCGTGTGTACATACTTGTTTTTAGGGAGGGGTAGAAAATACATTGCCCACGTGACGAACTGTATTTGTTTCAAATCGTCTACTAACGATTGAGTATGATCAAAGAACAAATACAAAGAGTATGATAGCTAAAATTATACACAAACAAAAAAGGAGAAATAATCATACTTCCCAGGAAATCAAAATTATCATTTTCTATTGTGGGATTTCTTATAAAATTCAAAAAGTGTAAGAAATTCCATAGTATTACATACATACAAGAGCTCACGCCATTGTCCTTTAGGGGTAGGCAGAGACCACGGACCGCCACACGCTACGACTCTGACACACCTCTTTAGCCTCATACAAATTTATACATCTTTTCATGAACTTCCCTCGTTTTAGGGTGCTTGACCACTTTTGACGCACTTGACCTTTTCGGAAAAGATCATCGATTTGATAATGTCCTCTCCGGACGGTCTCTCCTAATACTTCCGCTCACCTTTTGATATATTTCATTCATAAGTCTTCTATCATTCATTCTCTCTACATAACCAAACCATCTAAGCATACCCCTCTCAATCCTTGTTACTACATCATCCTTCAACTTACATCAATAAATTTTTTCTTTAGAAACTCGATACTATCAATATTAATGGCTTTTTAGATGAAAACTATTGATATTTCGACAACACTATAATCTCACTTAATATTATAAATGCGAAAGTTTGTGACGATGTTTGGATGTTTGGATGTTTGTGTGTTTGTGGCTCAATCACGCCTAAACGGCTGAACAGATTTAGATGAAATTTGGCATGCAGATAGAATGTGTTCTGGATTAACACATAGGATACTTTTTATCCCAGCAATGGGTTACTGTGGGAGTCTGTGGGATAATTTCCAATGTTTTATCATGCTCACTAGCGCCGACTTGACGCTGACAGATGTATTTGGGTAGATTCCAGTAATAAATAGTGGTTGCTTTTTTCAACACTTCTCTCAAGAGCTGTGTAGCGTAGTTGGGAAATGGTCAGATTTTCGCGCAAGAGGTTGGAGGTTCGATTCTTGGGTGAGATTTTTTTTTTTAAAACTTTTATCCATTTTTCAACGGATTTGACAGAAGCAATTTGCTGACCTTAATAATATCCTGAGATTAGATCAGATCCAATTTTAGGAAAGTACGTTTTCTTTGGCTTTTTTCTTATTTTAATACATACGTTGTAGTGATCCCAAGCAAGCACGGCTTTTTATTATGGAAACATTACAACAACGGCACAAACATAATAATGTCCATGACCGAACCGGGATTCGAGCGCAGGACCCTGGTTTGGCAGTCCGGAGTGGTAACTATTGCACAAAACGGGTCGTCAAATATAAAAAAATACTCTTTCTATTAACCTTTTTTAAAGTTATTGTAGTACGTTTTCATGTTAATAGATGGCGTGAGGCGTTTTTTAAATGCAAGTGTGCAACAATAGAATTATTTATTCCAAAACCTAGCTAGCAGCAAAGGCTAGCAGGAGCTTAATTTAGTTGATAAATCCCTGATCTCAAAGTTCATACATTTCGACCATACTTGCACTTACTCGTAACTCACGCTCAAGGCGTCTCAGAAATTTGGTCTTACAGATTTGATTGTAAAGTAACTTACCGGGTGAATTGAAAAATAATTAAATAAATAATGCTCACAGTCACATACATTGTAATGATCCGAAGCAAGCAGTATAGGCTTTTTATTATAGAAACCATACAACAACGGCACAAACATATTACATCCATGACCGAACCGGGATTCCCTGGTTTGGCAGTCCGGCGTGGTAACCATTACACCAAACGGGTCGTCAAATATTTTTCTTTCTTTTAACCTTTTCTAAAGTTATTGTAGTATCGTTTTAATCTTCATAGATATCGTTAGGCGTATTTTTAACTCTAGCAGGAGCTTACAAATTGATTGAATACATCTTTGTATGTAAGTATAATGGTGGTAGTTTGAGCCCAATCTGAGCCAATTCTACGGTATAATAATTTTGTTTCAGAAAATTTTGCCAAATGTTCGTTTTGTTTGATTTTCGGTTCTATTATGATTTCTTGAGGATTTGTGTAGCTTAACTATAGAACATCAATCGACCACAATCTATGAAAAGATAGGTACCTATTTATCTAAAAAGTCCTTATAACACCACAGTTTGGTATTGTGCCTAAGTACTTTCATAATAGCTAAGTAAGGTTAGAGATTTACAAATGTGGCTTGAAAATAATTCTTTTAACAAGTTGACCATTTTGCTTGCTAGAATATTATCGTTCTAGCTCTTGCCTACACCATTGTGCACTAGCCCGCGTGGTGGAGTATCCTCTATCATCATCATCATCTCAGCCGATGGACGTCCACTGCTGGACATAGGCCTCCCCCAAGGATCGCCATAACGACCGGTCCTGCGCTGCCCTCATCCAACGTTTTCCCGCCGCCTTCACCAGGTCGTCGGTCCACCGTGTGAGGGGCCTACCCACGCTGCGCTTTCCGCTTATCCTCTATCCTCTAACGTTTATTTGTGAGTGGAAGTCTGTGATCCGCAGTGGGTCGTAAGATGATTATTATGCTGCTCGACATAAATAAAACACTAATAACCGACGAACAGTAGAAAAATTCAAGTGAAGGATCTGTGAATGCCTTTTTTTTATACCTACATACTTACTTAATGTAGGTACTTTCTAATTTTGATTCAGCTCAATTTCATGACTATTATCCTATTCTTATCCTATTATGGGGGCTGGCAAGCCAGCAACACATCAACCCAATGGTACCTATCTTTTGTGTTGACTCCTACTTAATATTAATTTTTTTCCATTGAAAAACGTGGAAAATGAGAGAGGCAATAGTGTTCAGGGGAAGAAACCTGTAATCTCCCAGTTTTGAATAACCATCTCTCAGTCTCAGGACACATACGTTTAGCCACCAAGACATCGCAGTCACACAGTATAAATGTTCCATGGTTTCCTCCTCCTCTCCGCACGCTCGGCAACTGGGATCTAGGGTGAGCTTTATCATGCCTGTGAGGCGTAGTACCCGGTGAGAGCTCCGACGATAGCACGAGCTTTGTTCCTGCTGTTGTTCAGTATGAACTGTGGGATTCGTGGTGTTATATTGCTGATGAATTTCCTGCAATGTTGCAGACCCAAGAAGCCAGAGCATTCTAGCATGTGTATTTTATCAGCCCATTCCTTAATGGCCATTTTAATGTTACATGCCAGGGTTTCTAGACTTGGTTCTGACCATGACCTTCATGACCCTTAGACGAGACATGAGACAAAATCACATGTCCACGCAGACGAAGTCGCGGGCAACAGCTAGTAAGTCAATATAAAAATGAAATAAAAAATCAAAATGAAACTGACATACTGTCAGTTTAAAATAACAATGTGCATGACCTTGAAGGGCCATTCGATAACTTCACTCGGTTGTAAAGGAATATAGACTCTATATAAAGGAAATTATCATTTGAATGACTCGAGTGAAGTTCGTGTGCAAAGATTTTTTTTGGTCTATGTATAGACCAAAAAAAATCTTTGTTCGTGTGATTGAGTGACGTCACATGTGCGAGCGAGGTCATGCACATTGTTATTTTAAACTGATAGTACTATCGATGCGACAGAAGTACATTTGAAGGATGCTAGCTATTATACTTTACGCATGGCCAAAACTTTAACGGTCATTAATTTAAATATTAATCAAGCTACGAATGATCCATGTCACTTTACAATGTCAATTCATCTTGAAAATTCTAGGCTCGAAGTTTCTGTAATTAATTGTCAAGTTTTAAGCTTTAAAGTTTTGAAGATGTTGTCTCTAACACTTTAACTTGTCGCTTGATATTTCGTTATAGATTTTCGAAGAGATAACGGTCGGTGTTAGAATTGAAATCGTAGAACTTTGTAACTTCGTTCTTGTAAGTTATTGACTTGACACAAAAGAATACTTATGCCACATTTTATATTTTGCTTATCGCAAAAATGTCTTGTTTTTTGACATTTACAAAATTGGTGATGGGTAGCTAAATACTACTAAGAAACTGACGTTCCTACTTAGGTACTGTTTAATTCTAGACTACTAAAAAAATTTATCAACCAACACTTACCCGTTTTCCTGTTAGGTAACTACTTCACTTCTTCTTACCCAAGGCAATCTGAAAGTTAGTACTTAGCTACCCACCACCAATTTTGCAAATGTCAAAAAGCAAGATGTACTTTAGGCGCACCATCATCTAATGACACTAACTGTTCAGTTTACCTGCCAAAGTACGGAGGCGCTCGAGTTGAAATATCAATAAAACGGTAACTAATCCAAAGACTGTATTATCAATCTTTATTAAAACATCGATATCAGTGATCACATCATTTCACAAAAGCACCAAATATCAACAAAAATATTTTTACAATCCAATCCAAAAATGGATTTGTTGTTGCGAAAGATGACAAAGGCATCATAGTCACAATGTCATGTCTGTACAATTTATCCATTCAATTGAGTATATTTTTAGAATCTTCCCATTGTGACAGCATCCATGTAACCTGACCACCCGTCGAGACTGTTTGGGATTGAATATTTACGATCTTGGACTGACATTTCAATATTGTTAATAGAATGAATGAATGAATGAATGAAATATACTTTTATAGATTTTGAGTTGAGAATTATTGCAAGTTTCGTTGGTGTCTTGACGTGGGAAGACAATGGGTGGACAATGTTTGGATCGAAGCTGATTTATTTTGTATGAATTACAACGGTATACTACGTTTCCGACTTTCCTCTATTATAAATCACAAAAAACACACTAACGCAGTGTGTTTTTTTTTTGACAGTTATTCCTGAATTATTATCAAGAGTAGTGTGATAGTTAATTAAAAGCGACGAAGGGATCGCTAGTCCCACTTTGTGCGAAGTTTGGACACTTAGTTTGAAAATGCAATATTCAGAATGTCGATGACTTTCTCAAGAAATCTAGTCTGGATAGCACTACATAAGCTTATCTCAAATTATCAATAATTATGGTTTGGAGAGTAACACTTGTAGTCAAGTCAAAGTCAAAATCATTTTTATTCAATATCTTGAAGCCCACTTATATTTTTCTGAAGCTACCACCGCGTCAGAACGTCTTGTCACTGTAGAGAAGATGCGGCCAGAAACTCTATAAACATAACATGACTTACAATTATTATGTATACAGTACAGTACAATGCATAGTCTCTTTAATTAAATAATTGATATTATATAGTAGCCGTAGTTAATAATTGATATTATGTAGTAGTTACCTAAACTACTAGTATAGTATTATTTGAACTGTTCCTAAAGTATTATTTGTAATCTGTGGGAACACACAATTTTATACTAAAATAAGAAGACAAACTATGTCCTTCGAATGTAAAAGCATGCATTGAATGCATAGTATAAGCGCACAACTGTGTTCCCAGAGAGGGTAGTCAGAGATACTGTGAAAACTCGGGACATCCACAAAAGAAAATAAAAACCGGTCAAGTGCGAGTCGGGCTACTCGCACACCGAGGGTTCCGTACCACACCACCACAGAACACAACATTATTAACTTAGAAAAAAAACGTTTTGTGTCCGCGGGACCTTTAGCACGAGACCGACTGACACTTAGCCGGTTTTTAGTATTTGTTGTTATTCTGTAGAGTTTGCTCTATAATCACACTAAGTTTGACGCTTGTATGTATTACCGTTTTTACGATAGAGCTTGAAGAAAAAACGTTGATAAAAACTAGTTTTTTGTTGAGAACCCCCCTTAATTTTTAACTTTTTAAATTTTTATTATTTGTTAATAAATCCGCCGTAATAACGCATAATCTGAGAAAATTTCATATAGCTAGCTATTACGGTTCAAAAGTTACAGCCCTAAATAGGTAGGACAGACGGACGGACGGACGGACGGACGGACGGACGGACAACGTAGGCTTAGTAATAGGGTCCCGTTTTCACCCTTTGGGTACGGAACCCTAAAAAACATTCATAATTCCCGACAAAGGTAACAATTCCCTATTTGTAACTCCGGAAGCGAAAATAACGTCTGACATAGAGCTTGGGTCAGTTTCCTGCAGACCTTACATCTGATATCAGTGACAGGTAGGGTGAGGATATAGTGGAGAAGCTAACTGTATTTACCGGAGCAAACATTATGCTCTCACGACATAGCCTGCTACATAAAACAAACAGTCAGGTACACAGTATATGTTTAAGTGCATAGACCAAACACAGATGACAAGAAAACATTATCTCTCCGTACCGAGGAAAACAGCCAAAGATGATATGATGAAGCATAATATATCGTTTCGCTGACTTTTATGTAGATCTAATGGTGATAAATATTTTTGTACAGTCGCCATCAGATATATCGTAGCATACAAGGTGTCCAAATATTTCTGAGCAGTGCTAATTTTCATTAAATTATTTACAGTAAATGTTACCAATTATATCTAAACGTGTAAGTATTTTGTCATAAATATGTGAACAGCGAATTTTCAATAATTTCTTTACAACGTTATTTAAAATTAACATGTAAAACAACGGAGTAAGGTTTTTTATCCGAAACTGTTCAGATGTTTATGGTCACCATGACTGCGTCGATATATTTGATGTTCTCGGCGTTCCTATATTTTTGATTGACTATGAGTAAAGAAATTATTGAAAATTAGAACTGCTTAGAAATATTTGACCACCTTGTTTGCTACGATATATCTGCTGGTGACTGTAGTACATTCAATCAAATCAGCCCATACCAACCCACTGCTGGACATAGGCACAGTATAAGAAAGAGTATCTATTACTAGATACAGTACGGACACTCCCTTCCTCGGAACCAACTTTTCACCTCACCCCCTATATCGCCCTCTGGTTACTTCGCACTGGTTACTCGTTACCTATGAAGAAGACATAAAGGTTCAATTTCTTTGGATTCGCATGTGCTGACGTCATCTTGCCAAATTAAATTTTTTGTATGCAGTGTCCGGGCTGTGGCATAGTAGGTGGCATAGGCCTCCTTTTTATTGTGCTACTTTTCACGGCCAATGTGCCAATTTAATCCATGTCCGACCCACAACCCTTACATTGTCGTCTGACCAACGCATCGGTGGTCCGAACCCCCTTCCTTCTCTTGGCCACTATTACGATATTGCTTTGGTCCAACTGTGAACTGAGTTTTTTTCTTCCCTTCTAGCCAAATGTCCCGCCCACTTCCACTTCAACTTTGTAATCCGATCTCAAACATCGGCGACCTTAGTTCTTCGACGAATTTCATAGTCTAAAAAAACAAGGTCTTCTATTCCCAAAGTGACACAAGCCTACGTCACAAAAAAATGGCCGCTAAACATGGTAAAAGGGTATGATGACGTAGGCTTGTGTCAGTCACGTGGTCAGTCACGGGGTCGGAAGAGAATACCAGGCGCAGTATATTATTGTACCATGGACGAATTTCTACGTTGGGTACACGATCCAAAAAAGTTGTAGTACATTATTTATTATTATTTTACCATGGCATTTTTAGCAATGTTTCACTTTGGATAATTTCCATTCTTTTTCTTATTTCTAGATAGGTACTATTTTTAACTATCCTTCCAGCTACCGCCTCCGCTCGCCACAAACAACCTTCCTTTACAAACGAACCCAAATTGAACGCATAACTTCTCTTTACCAATGACACAGGTGGGCCTGCTCTTCGAGTTAGGAGATATATTCCCTCCGTGTCCTGCTTTGATTCAGATTCTGATATAGTACCTTCGGTTATTGGAATCTAGGGTTTTGACAGTGTAGCTTCTGTCTATGGGAATTCATTGTTGTTTGGATTTATGGTTTTAGGTCTGGTATTGTTGTTCTATTTTTTTCTGTAAAAATTTTTGAGCACTGAAAATTGGACGACGCGGCTATCTAGTTGGTAGGAACCTGTTTGAGATGCCGAGCCTAGCAAATACTGAAACGGTGAACTCAGAACATCAAACTGAACAACTTTCACTATGGAGCCTACCCCAAGAAACGCGAAAAAAATCAGCTGTCCCATACAAAACTGCTATACCTACCCGACTAAACTGTATGCAACAGTAGATTTTTTTTTTTCGCGATTCCTGAGTTAGATCCATAGTGAATGCTATTCAGTTTGATGGTCTGAATTCACCATTTCAGTATTTGCTTGGCTGTCACTTACACCCTGTATTTTAATCATAAATATATCATGATCGGAAAATTTTCATGCTACTACCAGTGCCTAAATTCTGTTCAGTAAAGAGCCAATCGCATTACCATTTTAATGTACAGTGGACAAAATACTCTTCCCGAAATTCATATTTCTGGGTTTTTTTACGACCGTTTTTTCTTCACCGAAATGTTAATAGTGCTTCTATGGGAACATTATTTGTATGGTTTTTTTTTGGAACAATCTGTACAATATTGTATCAAGGTTACTTTTAGCTGATATAAATAGATCAGCCTCTACGACACAAATGAACTAATAACATAGAGCATCACTTTCAATTCATCGAACTAACAATTACATGTTGTACGACTCACCACCGCTGTTTGTTCGAAATAGGCAGATTGATTCCACACATAATTTAGTTCAAAACCGCAATTCGATGGCGGGAGTACACTGACAACATTACCAGCATGTATAATTTAATTTGACGAATTTCCATTAGAATTAGCTTTCCATAAAATTGTAGGTTTCCGAAAAAAAAACGTGCATTTTGATGCATACAACACGATCCATATCTCGACGAAGGAGACCTTGTTTTTTTTTGTATTGAAGAAGCAATTATAAAAACTATCGTATGTATTTGACAAAAAAACTGTTCGATAGAAATAACGACGCCTTAGAGTGAAGAACTCATAAGTGCAAAAGAGATTACTTTTCAGGAGGAAGAAAAAAACTTCGTCTTATTTAGGTCCACCACACATAATATACGGAATTGCAATCCGGAATTCCGAATCAAGATTGTGATTTCGTATAGGATTTGACAGATGCGTAATTTCGAAGGCAATTGTTGAGGGGGGAAATCCATACAAAATCGTAATCCTGATTCAGGATTCCGGATTGCAATTTCGTATGTGTGTGGCCGACCTATACAATTTTTGTAAGTTCGGGGGTATTTGAGAGGTTCACGGTATAGATGGCATTACGAGTTTTAGATTATTTTTTGAGTGAAATTAGGACATGCTTTGTGAGATTTTCTTGCCAGAAACGTAATAATAAAAAATACAAAAATTTTATTCCCGAGGGTTTCACTCTAAGGTGACGATATAATATGTATGATTATCTTTTCAATGTTAGTCAGTATGCAACATAATTATAATCTTGCTTGATGATAGAATCCTTCTCGAAGGACCATTTGTAAAACAAATCATTATGGATATGGAGTAGAATCTAGTTTCTTACATTGCATTGAACTGGAACACGCAATTATTGGGTGGATACAAAGCCTCTGGTTGGTCGATATGGACGTATGTTTCGACACACACCGTACAGTACCCAAACCGCATTTGGTGTGTACATTGCAGTAACTATTATAATTGACAATTACGTTTGATTTGATTAAGTAAAACCGAATTGTTTTGTTGCTGATGAAATAACCATTGTTTCCTAAATTATTTTGTTCCGATACACTTTCCCACCGCTGTACCTAACTCCTGTATGGCGACCATTTGCAACACTGGACAATGAAGTCCAGCGAGCCCGGGGGATGACTCTGCAAAAAGGGTTAGCTCATATGCTCAACTAAGATGAATTATTATTTACACTATAGGCGTAGCGTAATTTATTAATGCAGTTCTTCAATTTAATAATACCCTAGTTACCGATCTAGTTTCATATCTCCGCCCACTCGTTCAACCGGGCCATTATTCTCAGCTCTTTATCGTAACACGCTGACAGAAGGTTTTGGCATCCAATATCTTAAGACACTGTTTAAGTTATAAGCTTTGGAAGCCAGCGAGAGTACCGCTTATATTATCGTCGCGCTGTTCTCGGAACCCATGAGTTTTTTTCGTGAAAAGTATTATCATTATTATACGAGACGCTTTAGTATGATCTAAAAAATATTTATTAATCGCAATAAAATAAAATAAATTGGTTTTATTAACAAAGGCAGCGCACCATAGAAACTGTTAAAAAACAATTATTTTCAGTAGGTGCCCAAAGGTTTATACGTAGGTGTCTTATTTGTTTTTAGGGAAACCAGTTAGTTATCGATTATTGTTAGTAATGTTTAGTAGATATGACTTAGTGACAATGTTCCGTTGGCAACGTATTTGTTGACGAAACGAAAGGTTCAGCCTAAAATCATGTTATACTTAAAATTTACATAGCTACAACTGTCCGCTGAAAATTCTGGCTGCTCTTATAGAAATTACGATCGTGGGTTCCTTCTGTATGTATGTATGAAAATATCTCCACTCAATTCTTATAACTTAAACCAAACACAGACTTAATGCCTGTCTCAGGGAAGAAGAATCGCTTTATATAAATTTCTCGGATGCAATTAATTCTGTTATGTCAAGGGCTATCGACTGAACTTAATTAACCTTTACACCGGAGCGCATCAATATCTATGGGAAAAAGGCTTTTGTAACCCAAACCCAAATATTTGAGGGCACCGAAATTTTACCCTAATTTTATCGCGGGTCAATTTTGAGCGATGGGTTTTGTCGGATCCTTTAAGTGTTTTCGGTTTTTTTGTTATCAGATTTATCTTTGTCTTTGTTTAGATTTTTTGGAAATTTTATGTTATTGAAGACAATACCAGGATCGATTACTATTTTGACGCGATTGTGATTAGGTACATTTTGGCTGTATTCAAAAATATAATTACTGTCAAATAAAATTGAACGCTTTGCAAAGGCATTGGTTAGGCTGGCTTATTTTGTGGTCGTCAAAAGGATTTCATGTTTCGTAATCATTGGTTAAGGGTGGATTGCACCTAAAAGTATTTTATGATGCTATCACTATCATCAGTATGAGCAGTATGTGAGATAGAGCATCCCTAAATAAGTTTAAGCTTTTTGTTTTGATTCAAGCCAGGCCTAATATTGTTTCTGTATACATAATTTTCAGGTTTTATACTCATTTGTTTTATTCTTAAGTAATAACTTGTTAATTTTATATATAAAGGGTGTAACAACACACCCTGCCCCGGTAATGTTTGAGGGGTGCTTCAGACCATCAAACTGAAAAAATTTCACTATGGAGTCAAATTCGAAATCGCGGAAAAAACAGCTGTTCCATACAAAACTAAAGTACCGACTCGACTCAAATATATGGGACAGCTGATTTTCTTTTCGCGATTTCTAAGTTGGCTCCATAGTGAACGTTTTTCAGTTTGATGGTCTGAAGCAACCCCTCAAGTATTACTAGGGTGTTTCGTTACACCCTGTACCGCTACCGGACTTAATGTAATTCTGTTCCAAATTTATTTCCCACTGGGTCAGATAAATCTTGGAAAAACCCTTTCCTAATACCTAACTACGTAGCATTAGAAATTATATGCTAAAATTATGTTACTTATGTATGACCTAAAAGTACTATTTTAAGAGCACGTTTTTGTAATAAAATAAAAATGTGCCGTGGTTGTTTGCTTTTGTAGCCTGATTATACGCTTTTTCTAACTGATTGGGTTTAGTAAATGATAAAGGAAACCATCTTGATCTACTTCTTTAAGCTTTGCTAAGAAAGGTAATAATAGATAAATAGTTAATAACACTGCTTTTTGCTGTTAGACATGAAATTACCTTAAACGAGGTACATTGAAATTACAGCCATATCTCATTATAAATTAAATCGCAGTTCCTGTAACTATGTCGTTAAATATATCGTAATCGTATCTAATTGATGTATAGTCTTATATGTAGTACTGTTTATATAATTCCAGGTATTGATAGGGATTTCTGTTAATCGATAAAATGATCTTGGTTATTTTAATTATCAATTTTTTTTTTCATATTCTTGGACGTGTCACATGAATTCACATGATTTGCTTAAAATATAATAAGTAATGGTTTATGGTACCTACTTAAGTTTAAGTTTATATAATTAGGGTCCTTCTTAATATCCTGACGGTTTTAAGGCTTTGACTGCCAAATGACCGACATACAATAGAAAATCTATTGTAATTGTGACCCGCCGGCGTTCAACGTGTTAATGGATTTTTTCAATTTGAACAAAATTCTCTATGTGACATCGAAATCGGAAACAAAAAATCAGTCGCGTAAGTTTACAGTTTTGTATGGGATAATTTGTTTGTAGCGCCGTACGATAAGATGATGATTACAGTTTTGTATGAAACAGCTGATTTTTTTCACAATTTATTTTCAGTTTGATGGTCTGATCATCCTTTTAAAAAACCGTCAATATAATAAGAAGGACCCTGCATAAGTTTGTTGAAATTGTTAAATATCGTAATTCGAACTTTATCACTGAGACCAACATCGTAATCGAAAAAAAAAATCAGCAGTCTCGAGTAGGTTTGCAGTTTTGTATGGAAGAGCAGATTTTTTGTTCGCGATTTCGATGTTGGTGGTAGAGAAAGTTGTTCAGTTTGACGGTCTAGTCATGCCATTAAAACAGTGTCAGCATTTATTAACCCTTACGGGTAGGTACATTCTTGGTTTGGGTTTTGGTGTTTCTTAAACCCTTGCGTTCGTTTTTGATTTAAAATCTTTTCTGATATTTATTTATTTATTTATTTATCACAAAAAAAGAACAATAATATAACACCTTTTAATTGGAACCGAGCATGCGTTTAGACTTATCTAGGTGTTGTCTGGATTCCTAATTATTTATCTTTATCGTATCGATAATCTCACCCATCTCTATCGACATCTCCATCGTCCAAGAGCGTCACTACCAACATTAACATCACCCCATTCAAATGGGTAACGAGCGTATAATTGATCAGCGGAGCATTCTATCGTAGTATGAGCTTGCTATTATAATGGCCCACTTCCTACCGTGTGATTTACTGGATCGCCCTGGAGCTAGTCATCTGGTTTTGGATTTATGTTTTTATAATCTGATTATAGTCAGTTTATATCCATTGATACGGTTATTGGTTACACCCTGTTTGCTAATGTAATTGGTTACACCATAGAAATTAATATTAGGATATTAGCAATAAAATGTTACCTACTAAGTTGGGAAGAACACGAGGTTCCTTCGGAAGTAGACTGATCTAAAGAACTGGAAAAACTAGGGTTGCCACCTCTCAGTCTGCCGCAACTCTAGAGTTGCCAGGTTCATAGAAGTCATTTTTAAACCTGGAAACCCTAGAGTTGCAGCGGACTAAGATGTGGCAACTTTTTTGTTCCAGATCTTTAGATCAATCTCCTTCCGAAGGCACCCCATTTACATCCCAAACACATAGGTGGAATTTTTTTTACCAAATATCATAATGAAAAAGGCACTTGCGGCAAGGTTTTTCTAGGAAACCTGGCGCCATTGTATTAACCCCTGTGTAAACCTTCACCAGAATAACATTTCGTTCAAAAAAGAAATAGATGCATAATTTTACGGCCGGATTGCAGACCATAAGCACCCCCTAACTAAAGTATGTACCGCTTTTAAGTTTACATTACACCCTGTAATATTTGAATTAGGAACTTTTTTTTTGCAAAAACTATCTCTATTATATCCATGTATGAACAGTGAAAGAAAACTTGGTAAAATAACGTTTATACTACCGGGATCATTGAGGAAAGGTCTGTGCCCTGCACGAACAAGAACTTAAGTCAATAAAAAAGACTTCTTTACCTGAACAGAAGTTATTTAGTTACCTTAATAACCATAAGAAACGGGGAAACATATGAGTTTTATATCGCATAACGTTCCGATATCCCTATCTCAAACTTGAGTGCCCATTGACAGTTTACTACACAATTTTCTGTCGTAAAAATGAACCATATTCAAAGTAAAACTGTGTTTCCATAAACTGAAATCTAACGTCTACTGCAGCTGCCACTAATAAACGGCTGTACTATACTTTCACGGTTATGCACCAATTTTCTTTGGAAGCACTGTAACATACAATTTTGAATTGTATCGTCAGACAGTAAGGTTTAGATTTAAGCGTGTTTCGTATTCATATCAGGGACAATATGTTTTTATGATAGAATAAATTTAGCTGAAATGAGCAGATTCGTTGTAGAATAGGAGTTTTGTTTCGCGAATTTGATCGAAAACTTTCACGGCGTTCTTTCTAAATGCTTGTAGGAAACACTGATATAAAAAAGATTAACAAACCGTTCAAAATATTTTCATCCCCACACCCTTTTACTATCCCACAAAACGAGCTCTCCTGAGCGACTCACTGTACCCCCGATCTGTTTGGCACATCCTGGAAAACCAGCCTTTCTTATATAGTTTTTCTATGCGTGTGCGACGCGTGTTTATTGCATACAAAAGGAACCTGTCCCATGCTTTTCAGAGAGCAAAAGCCACGCTTGCCGCGACATGTAGTATGGAGAGAAGCCGAGTCACGCGCAAGTAGAGAAATTACACTAGAGGGGCGGGCAGCAGGCCTATAATTCTCATTGGCAAGACTCGAGACTGTAAAACTAGTCAGATAAATAATCATAATAATAATTATTATTAATTATTACAACTATAGCAATTTTTCATTCTTAATTTAGCCATAAACGATGACCCCAAAAATATGAAAAACATGGTGTCTTGCCTCATCTACCTATCCATTGACACATGAAATCAATCAATCGAAATGACACGGATTTTAAAAGCCTTGACTCCAAACATTTTTTTGTACACTATGACTTGATACTATAGTAATTATCAAGTTTCAAAATTGGATGTAAGTTTTCCTATTGTTGTGTACTCAAGTAAGAAGCGATAGCGTGAATAGATTTAATATGCGTTTCTTTTTGATTTAACGTATAAATGATAATGTATAAATCCCATATAATTTATACCAATTTCGAATTTCACATTTATAACATAGAGTTTTCAGTCTTGCTGTGCCTTTCTCACTTTTAGCATTAAAGGATTTGATTTGTACAGTATTTTCCCAATCGCAAGGGTATTAGCCAATTTTAACATTATGTAAGCTTTGTACTAAGGAAATAATTCACTTATTATTGTGATGCCTTTTAGTTTTAGGGCTGTTTCAAATCTGGCAAATTTAAAGGCGAACTGATCAGAAAGGTAAAAACACCTCGATCAAAAAGAACTGACACTATTTTGTACCCACAAACAAACCATTACCAAACTAACACCATTTTCGGATTAATAACATAATCAAAGATTCCCACGCTGAAGTTAATAAATTACTCCACAATAGCAACGCATAGGCTTAACAAAATGACACATCACCACTATAAGAGTGGGAGGATAATGATTAATATGACGAATTATTCTTTATAATGGATGGATTACAATTGCTGAATGAAATTAATATTAATTACAATGTGTTGTAAGGTTTGATTTGGGTTTGGAGGTCCGGTAGATGAAAGGTGATCCCATAAAAGGGCTGGTAGCCTTGTAGGAACAGCGTAAACAAAACAATTATTATAAGTGGAACAATGATATGATGCCAAATCAAAATATTCGAGAAGGGCCTAATAAAATGTTCCCAGAACCGAAGGCCATGCAAGAAGCGACATTGGATGTTGAATAGGCGACAGAAGTGTATCAAAAACGCAACATGTGGTGGTCAATTGTCTCTGGTTACACCAGTAGGATATGGGCGTGAGTATACATATGCAAGTGTTCCTTTATTATTATGTAAGATGCAAGATGTTACATAAGTACATTAATTTCAAATCCAAAGATGCAATAAAATCGTCTTCTTCTTCTTTCTCGTGTGAAGGTGATCACACTTTGTCTTTCCAATATATGGCCACCTCTGTTTCTCTAGGAGAAGCCACTTTTAGGCCCTGGAGAGAGCAAGATACAGGGCACAAGCTACACTGCGATAGATTTCGAGTAGTTTACACCTGACCACACCCACACTCCACAGACGCATCGGCCAGCAATGTGCCCCATATCCTCAGATTATCTTTGTGAAAAGGCTAACTACCTATTACCACTTAACTCGCCATTCCATCCTATTCTATCGATAAGAAAGTCTTGCTTGTCTTGCATACTTAAAAAAAGTCGTTGGTAGTTTTAGCAAAGTTTCTTAAAAGATCCAACTAAGAACAGGTTTGCCGCGGTTCTGGACATTCCAACAGCCCGTGGAAGATCTTCCATTTTCCTTTCATCATCATCGTATTTTAAGAGCAACGATTTTGTCAGTAGAGTATTCGCGAATCCTGTATTTGTTGGTGGAGTATTTGCCAATCCTGACTTTTCCGCAAGTGCGCTGAGTTCTTAGTACGACACGACTTCAACCTTTTCTTGCAGCTGTCTTTTATAACTCTGCCCAAGTATTTTTCAGTCTCTTTTCTTCCTTTAACCACTCGCAACCCGGCTTTATGATAATAATAAATTGGTCATTCAATAATATCGCGTCCGTTGGAGTTTAAGGCCACTACGGGCTTACAAAATACTTATGGTAAAAGCGAACGTGGCATATTATTTGGAAAATGCTTGACACAATCTGTGCTGAATCACCAACTACCTTAACAAAACCCTTACACAAATACATTCATAGGCAACAAAAACAAGTCAGGTGGTGTAAATTGATTTCTACCGAACATTGTCGTTTGCAGCTATGTTCTTGATGTCGCCGTCCCCGATATCAAGCTATTTTCTCCTTTATGACTAAGGTACAAACGTGTTGATAGGGGACTCAGTATTTGGCACAAACGTGTGTTCGCAATGACATTACCTTACATCGGTGAAGCAGGTGCGATGAAGTTTTATTGCTCTGTGTAGCGATTCGGCGCTGAATTTGCATTGAAAAGCTAAGATTATTTTCTGGCTTATACTTTTTTATACATACGACTGTAATAACTTTCATAGTGGTCAGAACCATAATTACAGCTACATAATCTAAGTGTTGTTGTTGCAAGTCTTTGTTTGAAATTGAAGATTTTATGGGATATTTAAAATACAACAGTTTTAGTGCGTGTCTTAGAAGAGGTCTATGTTCAGCGGTAGATGATGACAGGCTGATGATGATGATAGTTTGGTACAACTGCACGCTTTCAAAGCTATTTGGGAGTTTTATTAAATATAACATAAATATTCTTCTAATAGCAAATATTCTAATCACCCAAAAGAGAATATAGATTTGAATTTCCATTTACGAATAGTTATTAAATAGTATAATGCAAAACTTGAAAAATATACAATCGGTACCGAACTAAAAATAACTAATTTTAGCCTTTCATCATCTGTAACATTTGCCTCATTTACGACAAATTTTTCTTCAAAGAAAAAAAAACTTAAGTTGATTGCGGTTTCCACAAGGCTTCAATCTATGCCATGCCAAAGATGACCTCCAACTTATGGCCTCCGTGGTATTTCCTGTCCAATAATGACGCGTCATTTTTAATAGGATTATTATGGAACTAGTCGAACTTGCCCATTTTGATGACATCATTAAAATTATTAGTTTTAGATTTTCGGTCAGAGAGATCGTGAGAATGAGGCATTTGTTTTAAATTATAGAAATATCTGATTAATAATGTTATAATTATGTATTTAAAAACGACATTTAAATTTCCAAAATCCTTTTTCTGCAGGCCTTTTGTGAGTTTGACTTAAGTCAAATTCTTATCACTATTTCATATACTACAGTTATAAATTACTATCGCACATTATTTCACTGGAAGACTTACACAGCTGGGTACGCCTTCTTCAAAGTTTTCCATAACAATCGATTTTGTGATTATGACCCTCCTCACTAGATGGACAAAACGACCTTGACCGTGGAGAGACGATGTATGTAACCTCGAAGTCGATCGTTATGAAAAGTTCCAGTTAGATTGTGGGTGTAATTGACTGCAGGCAGGTTCCATTTATTTTATTTTAAACTCTACGCTGCCGGACACTGCATACAAAAATTTTAAATTGACAAGATGACGTCAGCACATGCGAAACTAAAAAAATTGAACCTGTCTTCTTCGTAGGTAACGAGTAACCAGTGCGCGGTAACCAGAGGGCGAAAGAGGGGGTGAGGTAAAAAGTTGGTGTCAGTGGTGGGAGGAAGGTAGTGTCCGTTCTGTATCTAGTAATAGATACTCTTTCTTATACTGTGCTAGATACTCTTTCTATAACAGTATAAAGCACAGGCTTTAAAAGATACTCTTTCTTATACTGTGCTTCAGTCATTCCTTCTTTCTTTCTAACCATAGAGTTTAAAAACAATTGTACATAGGTAATATGTTTTTCCGTTACATACTTTAGGGGGTGCTTCAAACTACCAAACTGAACAACGTTTACTATAGAACCAACATTGAAATAGCGAAAAAAAAACATGTTTCTGCCATTTTGAAGCTTTGAAATTTTCTATAAAACAGTGTAATTTTTATTCCCGATTTAAATGTTATCTTATCTTACCTTGTTGTGGGGGCTGGCAAGCCAGCAACACTTCGACCCAGTGGGATCTTTTGTGTTAGCCCCAATACTTTTTTACTTTCTTCACCCTTCAAATACATGATCAATGAAGGAGGCAATACCATTGAGGGGAAGAAGCCTAAGATCTCCCGGTTTTGGATATCCATCACCGAGGAGGCACATGCGTTTTGCCGCCAAGATTTAAATGTTGATAATAATTAAATAATTTAAATGCATTAAGTATATATCGCATCCTGTATTTTTAAACTACAATTGCACTGCAATAAGCCTCTGCAACACTACGGAAAAATTAAAAAATACAATCTACGTGATGAAATCAATCTATTATGTTATTCATAATAATTTTATATTAAATATAAAATAACTTAAATTTTGTGTTCCAGTTATTCGAATACGGATGTTGTAGCTAGGACATTGACTTATGATTCTTGCGACTTATAAAATGACGTCATGAACCATGACTTATGATGATAAATTGTATGAGTAAATAAAAATATACGCAAAACACTTGTTACAAATTGTAGCAAGAAATTAATTGGAACGTCTTCTGTGGTTCAAATTACTAGGTATTGAATCTTGTTTGAATAAAACTGAAAAGCGTGAGTTGGACTCACATATAGGTTCCGTACTTTGGAAAACTTAGCAGGAATTTAGCAATTTCCCTCTTGTCCTTGTATCTTTCTAATGAATACCTATCTTTTTTTTTTGTTTTTGACTTGTCTTTGTTCCTGTAACAAAAATTCAGCCTACTAAACTTACTGGGTATACAGAGCAAGGAATATAATACTCCCTTTTTTCTTAATAATATGCTGATGGTTTTTAGGGAGGTGATCAGACCATCAAATCGAATAACTTTCTCTATGAAAAGAAGTATATATTTGTGTGCCATACATCAAAATCCGTTTTGACTTTTTATGCATGATTAAGTAATAAACATTTATGATAGATACTAGTAGTAATATAATTTTATTGGTAGGATTATATATTTTCTTTATAAATAATTTCTAAAAATGCGATGTAACGATTCTAACAATTATATTTCTTATTACAAAACAATAAATAAATAGTCCTTTAAAGAAAACTATTTTCAGACATAGATATCAAATTTTTTATGCTACCGTATGCAAATATTTGAACCCTTGTGAAATAAACGTCTTAGAATCCTTTGACGAACGGACGTTTGGGAAGATAGCGTTCGTTGCCGCAACAATAGGCACCACCGAACCTTTAGGTAAGGAACCTTAAAAAGATTAAATAACCGGTGTATGTTAAAGACTAAATATGTTCAAACCGTTTTTTTTTTTGCCGAGTTATTACTTTTAAGGTTTCAGGACGGAATGATGTAGTACCTGTCAAGTGGTGAACAACACTGCATACCAAACAACGTATCTCATAGTTACCTCCTGTGACTCCTACGGGAGGAAATGGGGTGATTCATTCTAAAGACCAGTCAAATTAAGGTCTTCTTCTTCTTATCGTGTGGGCAGAGCCCTGGTGTCAGAGTTTTTTCAGACCGCCTTACGGCCTCTGACGTGGTTTTTATGTAACGACTACTACCACCAGAGATAGTAGCCGGGACCAACGGCTTAACGTGCCATCCGAAGCACGGAATCATTTTTCCTTTTCAGACAATCAGGTAATTCAGCCTGCAATGTCCTAACCAACTGGGGAAAAACGCACAAAGTGACATATCACTAGGTGTCCCCCGTGGGAATCGAACCCACGACCTCCGTGTCGAGAGCCAGTGCTCTTAACCATTAGACCACGGATCTGAGGTCTGATATATTATTTTAGAACAGATAAAAAGCTTTAATTGGCCTACAGGTGAATACATTTGTAAACCATTTGTTTTATAGCTGTAAGCTCCCAAATAAAATAAAATAAAATAAAATCTCTCTCAGGAAGAGAACAAAATAAAAAATAATAATTACGTCGCCAACAGCCCCGAAAAATATGTAGGTATAGCATTTATTTAGATACACAAAGGTTTATGGCAATAACAGTTTTTCACAATTTCTGAACCTACCACACTTTGAACACGGAGTAAAAATTTTATAATTTTTTAATGATGACATGACATGACACCTTTTTAATTCATGTGTAAATTTTATTGTTATATAAATAGTGTAAATAAAAGTAAATTTTATTGTTAAGTGTAATTAAAATGAGCACATTACTATCATATTATTTTAACGTTACAAGACTTCCCGGAGATATAATTTTGATTCCTATGTTGCGTAGCTGTCCTTAAATATTTCATTCAGGTTGAATTTTCGTCACTAAAATGGTGCCAAAAAAAGACCCTAAATAATGACTTTCCACCCCTTCATACTAAATGTCGTAAAAAGACTGGCCTACTAACGGCTTACCTTCCTTCAGCTTAAATGGTCGTGACTTTATACAACTTATTAAAAGCAACATCTTTTCAATCAGTTTCCTAGGAATTTGTGAAAC
Source organism: Agonopterix subpropinquella (assembly GCA_922987775.1). NCBI lineage: Eukaryota > Metazoa > Arthropoda > Insecta > Lepidoptera > Depressariidae > Agonopterix > Agonopterix subpropinquella. Next base: position 1,529,352 of record OV277711.1, read on the forward strand.
AATTTTTAATGAAATCAATTATCTGAAAGCGGAACGTGCTCAATCTGTAGAAAATTTACATTTTTATAAAAAGCGTCGTTCAACGAAGTAATTTTTTTATTTATTTATTCATCGACGTTTGCGATAAGGTTTCCGTATGATTTAAAAGTAGATACATAATTTATTAATGTTGTGTTTATGAAGTTTATTATTATTGTAGGTAATATTACTTGTATCGTCATCATCATCATCAGTCTATGTACGTCCAACTGCAGGGCACAGGCTGACTCTCAGGTAGGGTGTTCAGGCATTAATCTATGGAGGTGCAACTGGGAATGTTCCTCCTTTGAAAAGGGAAGATCTTGCGCCAGGCTATGTGTGAAGCCTGAGGACCGGCCGTGGTCCAACAGTTCTTAGTTGGATCTTTTATATTTTATCGAATCTCTGTGATTAATTCCCTTGCGCGATTCATATCTTGTATACGATTGTGAACCTTATGTGTAGCGGCTAACGGGTTACCAATGTGACGTCGCAAGTTGTCACGTGCACATTTGCGAGTGCGACCGTAGCGCCATCTGTTAGCTTCTCTGCTATAACTTGTGGGTGTTGACATCTGTGCCAAGACCCCACAATACGCGTGCCTAATGCGGATTGGGCACACGTGGGGGGGATGATTTAAGCGTATGCAGGTTTCCTCACGATGTTTTCCTTCACCGTTTGAGAGCAGTCGGTATTACGGACATAAATTGAACATGGCATGTCGTCAGTGCGGATTCAAACCTGTAACCTCGTCATTGATTGTCCACCTTAGTATAGGTCCACCAGAATCTCATGAATGAAAAAAAAGTAAAAAAAATATAGATTTTCACATGGCAATGTCAAACTGTCATCAAGTAGGCCCTTTACAAACTGTAACTTTTTGCGGCGATAAAAACGCGCGTTTGTTAACGGGTGTATATTTAAGAGCAAACGCTCCTACTTCGCGCTTTTGGGCGTTCAAACGAACGCCCAAATCATCTGGCTGAACATTTTCATCTTGTTTATAAGAAAAAGGTATATAATTTTATAGCGGAATTTTATTACGAACGTTTTTCTTCGTGGCTGTATGGTATTTCAGAAGTGCTGCAAAAACGGAAAAAAGTCGCAGTGTTAGGGCCCTAGTCCAATTACCCCAGTGTTGCTTACTCTAAAATTTGATTTCATTCTTTTTCATGAGATTTGGTCGACCTTTAGTAGTCCATTGTAAATTGCATGAGAAAGAAGAGGCTGAAAACAGCCTGTACCGGGCTTAATGCACTGATGGTGGCCATTATTTTTAGTTAGAGTTCGAAGTGATAATTATACGTTTATAATTATATAATTTATCGAAAAAAGAAAAAGCTTATAGGTACTTGCCTACTAGAAATGTCACGCTATACCTACAGGGGGTAACAAAACACCGTAGTAATACTTAAGGGGGTGCTTCAGACCATCAAACTGAACAACTTTCACTATGGAGCCAACATTGAAATCGCGAAAAAAAAATCCGCTCTTTCATACAAAACTGCAGTACCGTCTCGACTCAAATGTATGGGATGGCAGATTTTTTTTTATTTTTTCTCGACTTTGGCTCCATAGTGAAAGTTGTTCAGATTGATGGTCTGAAGCACCCCCTTAAGTATTACTAGTGTGTTTTGATACACCCTGTATGTATCCGATCACGATTTGCGAAAAAAAGAAGCTTACAAACTCGAAATTAGTTCTTCTCACTGTTTTCTGTTGTTTTTCTCAATAATTTGTTATTCATTGTGGTACGAAACGAAAATGCCGATGACTAGTTTCTGTTTGGTCTGAATACAAGTGCATCAAAGCAAAAATATCCATTTTAGTACTTTGAGTTACAAACTTTACTTAAAACTTAGAATCAGCTTGGAAAGAAATCATCATCATCATCATCATCAGCCTATAAACGTCCCACTGCAGGGCACAGGCCTACCCTCAAGGAGGGTGTATGGGCATTAGTCCACCACGCGTGCCCAATGCGGGTTGGTAGACTTCACATACATATCAGAATTTCTTCTTCAGTGTATGCAGGTTTCCTCACGATGTTTTCCTTCACCGTTTGAGAGCAGTCGGTTTTACGTACATAAGTTAGAAAAACTCATTGGTACATGGCATGTTGTCCGTGCGGATTCGATCCCGGACCCCCATAATTGGGAGTCCATACCTCTCCGCAACGCGCCACCGACGCTCTTGGAAAGAAATATTGGAAGAAAATAATTGAGCGAGGAAATGCTGCCAGCATCTTGGCTACCCTCCCGCGCGGTCCAAACCTGCACCATATTTTAGGTTAAGTTAGTTTTAGGTTCTCAATATTTTTATTTATTTATAATGTACTTACCCACTTTTATTTGTTTTACCAATAAATAACTATCACCATTATCTTGATAATATCGAACCCTGTTTTTACTACAAATTGTTAAAAACTTCGAGCCCTATTTGGAGTCCATAACAAATTAGTTTATTACAAGTATCAAACATAAGAGATAACTTGATTAAACAAAATTCAACAGCACTTAGTCTCAGAGAAACATAATCTCTTTTAAACAAAGGGTTAACTTTAACAAAAACAGGTTAAAATCATTCGCAAAATTGTGGCAAGCTACCGAATTTCAATTATAATGTTATCAGAAAGTTACTAAAATAAAAGTTTTGGTATCAGTTACAATGAAAACCTCTCAGTGGATTATTATTTTAACCATGTAATTCTTTAACATACTGCCATACTGCCTGCAGTGGGATCATAGAGGTACATCCCACCCTAGACACTTCATATAAACGGGCTCGTACGGACAAGAAGAGGTAAGAACGTGCGATAACATAGCATAATAAGTGAGTGCGAGTGAGAAAGAACTACGCCATTGTCTATTGTCGTCTTCCTCCCGCCTTCCACGAGGGGTGAGGTAACATTTTTTTAGGTGCAGGGAGTGTCCATACTGTACATAGTACCGTTCTATTTCTTATTCTATTGTAGAGTTCATAATTCCTTTGGGTACGATTTTTGATAAAGATACCTCTTTATAAGAAAGCTATCTGGCACGCAGGATACATTTAAGGGCACGAATGTGTGCGCAAAACACAAATGCACTCTTTCATCAATCGATCAACCCTTTTGAATCTAGTCAGACGTATCGTGTGGCGATCCATGGTCTCGCCTGAATAGGTTTCTGCGATAGTGGAGCGGTGCTGGAGGGGGTGAAATCTGACGTAACAACACTTTTACTGACAGTCGACAAATGACCTGAACCTGATAATGGCTTGAACTTAGACAAAGAATAAACAACGCATAGGCCGCATTGGTATTTGCCCATTCATCATCATCTCAGTCAATGGACGTCCACTGCTGGACATAGGCCTCCCCGAAGGATCGCCACAATGACCGGTCCTGTGATGCCCTCATCTAACGGGTTCCCGCCGCCTTCACCATGTGGTCGGTCCACTTTGCAGTCCACGCTGCTGTGCTTTCCGGTACGCGGTCACCACTCGAGAACTCTTCGGCCATCGGTTCTGCGAGCAATGTGTCTCGCCCATTGCCACTTTAGTTTAGCAATTCTTCTAGTTCTTCTGCGCATCACTTCATTTCTCATTAGATTTCGCAGGGAAACTTTGAGCATAGCCCATTATTATGCCCAAATAATGTTATTTCTTCGTCAACATATCTAATGCCTTCACCGTGTGGCTGCCGGTTACACACACTGCATCCGACCTCAACTCTGATCGTATCGAATACCCGTTCCATCAGATTTAGGAGGGTAAAGACGAGAGAGTTCATTTTTATTAGGGTTCCGTACCCAAAGGGTAAAAACGGGACCCTATTACTAAGCCTACGTTGTCCGTCCGTCCGTCCGTCCGTCCGTCCGTCTGTCCGTCTGTCCGTCTGTCCGTCCGTCCGTCCGTCTGTCCTACCTATTTAGGGCTGTAACTTTTGAACCGTAATAGCTAGATAATTGAATTTTTCACAGAATGTGCGTTATTACGGCGGATTTGTTAACAAATAATAAAAATTACAAAAAGTTAAAAATTAAGGGGGGTTCTCAACAAGAAACTATCAACGTTTTTTCTTCACGCTCTATCGTAAAAACGGTAATACATACAAGCGTCAAACTTAGTGTTATTATAGAGCAAACTTTACAGAATAACAACAAATACTAAAAACCGGCCAAGTGTGAGTCGGTCTTGCGCTAAAGGTCCTGGACAAAAAAAAGTTTTTCTAAAGTTAATAATGTTGTGTTCTGTGGTGGTGTGGCACGGAACCCTCGGTGCGCGAGTAGCCCAACTCGCACTTGACCGGTTTTTCTTATTTAGCGTAGTAAGGTTTCGTTTAGAATTTGTGTGGCTGTCAGGACGAACCCCTGCATCCGACCACACCTTGGCTCGTATCGCTTTCCCATTTCATCAGCTTTAGGAGGTTAAAGATATTCATCGGACACACTTATGCACTTAAAAATATCTTTCGTACTTGACTTTTCTCATAAAGGTGGTCGCCGTATTTGAAATCGGCTTTGGGAATTAAATTCATTTATCTTTCCGATCAACAAAAACCCTTGTATCAAAAATCCCTTCAGCGTACAATCCAAGACCCCTCAAATCGCGTGTAATCCTTTTTATGAATCGACCAAATTATAAAATAAAGGGCCTCCGATAAGCTTTCCGTTCGTTCGGACGATAAATCAGCCGAAATCGCGGCCTTTGTCGAATTACAAGAGTGGGCTACAACAAAAATATCGGCTGTAGGTAATTTTGTTCACTGCTCATTTCCTTTGGCGTGGGTGAGGTTGAGTTGGGTCACACTGGCTTAGTTTTTTTCCTGTAGCCAATCGTCGCGGTTTTTCTGGGATGTTAATTGTTGAGTGGAAAAGTTTTGTGGTTTCTGGAGTTTTGTTGATGGAAGAGTTATTTAACAGAATCATTCAGTATCGGACAGAACTCGAATCCCGATCCTGCCAATCTGGGGCTTTTCTTTTGTCCAAGTAAGCTACTGATACTGTCGATACCTTCAGAATCTCGATCGATGGTTTCCTCTTAGTCATATTGTAGTTTAGCGAAAAGTTGTTGATCTGTTAGTGGCTCCATCTCATCCCGGCTTTCTTTAAGGTACAGTTAAACTAAACGGTCTGTGAACGCAGCTCAATGCACTATGTGTATCTATATGTAGCTGTTATGTTCGTACATAGGCATCTCAAAATTGATTGGCCATTTCGATTCAATTATTTCTTTTTCAACAGGTATTTTTTCTTTTGATTTTCCATAGATGTGTGGATATTTTGTGTGGCCACTAACTATCCTTTCGAAATAGGTTTCAGACAGTTTAAAAAAAAAAGGATTTTTTATCAAGGCTTCACTATAAATTTTACTACTCTACTATTATGATCTGGCTAGACATATTTTGACGAATAGAGAATTCGTTTGAGAAGCAATTATTTATCATTTTGAGATCCAACCCCTCAAACAATCGTACAAACTAAAATATCAAAATTGCGTACGTTCCGACATAGCTTTTACGTGACGTGATTGTGAACAGACATTGATTGCGGTTTCATTTGTGGGTAAACGACACGTAATGTTTGCCAATATCCCCTTTTTACTACCCTTAAATTATCCCTTTTTCCTGCCTTGTTAGCATTCTGGGCATCGATCAAGCGAAAACTGTGGAATTTTGCTTTATTTTTCCCAACTGAATGTCGTGTATTTAGAATGTTATTATAATAATATGTTGATTAGTAACCTTTCAAGTTTTACAGTCATATTATAGTGGTGCGCATAAGCGTGTTATGCAAGTATGTATTTTAGGGTTCCGTAATCCGTACCCAAAGGATGCCATCGGGATTCATAAGCCTACTCTCTGTCCGTCCATCTGTTCTACCTATGAAATTCTTTTGAACCATAATAGTTAAAAGATTATAGTAAACAGAATATGCGTTATTATGGCGAATTTGAAACTAACAAAAAAAAGCCAACATTTAAGAGAGGTGGAGCATACAAGAAACCTGTGTCTTCCAATGTTTTTTTTGTTTGTTTTTGGCCTAACCTAAGAACTGCAATACATACAGGGTGTAAGTGATAGCCTAGCAAATACTGAACAGGTGAACTCAGACCATCAAACTGATCAATTTTGACTATGGAATGGAGCATACCTCAGGAAACGCGAAAAAAAATCAGCTGTCCCATACAAAACTACTGTACCTACCCGACTAAAATTTATGGCCAAGCAGATTTTTTTTCACCTTTCCTGAGATAGGCTCCATAGTGAAAGTTGTTCAGTTTGATGCAGACCATCAAACTGAACAACTTTCACTATGGAGTATTTGCTTGTTCACTGTTTCAGTATTTGCTTGTCTGTCACTTACACCCAGTATATACAAGCGCCAAAATTGGTATGATTATAGAACATACTTAAAAGTAAAATAAAAAGTAATAAAAATCGGCCAAATGTGTGTCTGGCTTGCTAATCAGCTCTACAAAGTCACCTCCGCTAGCTGTAGTCACTATTCACTGGGCTCCTGTCCTCTTGTAAAATTTTGTAAATAAGATTAAGTAACTTTTTAACTTGTTTTTAATATTGTGTGTATTTTTTCCAAAACCGTTCATGTACTTATATATTTTGCTTTTTATGTTTTTTGGCAATAACCTGATTTGATTTGATTAACTAAGGAACCCGGAAAAACATTTTTTTAAGTACCTACGGTGGTACAGAACCCTCGGTGCGTGAGCCCGACTCGCACTTGGCCAGTTTTATAATTATGTTAAGACCACGTTTTTCTCTACGTTATAATTTTCACCTAGTGTGTTTGCGCGACATGCACGGTGACCATATTTGGGTCAACGCAACTAGCCCATATAAGAACATACACGAAGGCACTTAAATTGATGTTGTAGAAATCACCTTGCAATAATAATCATGTAAACCTATTAATAGTTTCCCTAATTTACTGACTTTATTAGAGATCATTTATTTTAGTGCTACGTTGTCCTACAGTTTTTGAGAGTTACGCGGTTATTATTTAATCTACACGGTGAAATTGATATCATTGGCATCCTTTTAAACTAAGAGCCTACCCATCAAACTGAAAAACTTTTACTATGGGAGCAATACGATCGGAGCAAAAAAAAAATCTGCTCTTGCATACATTTGAGTCGAGTAGGCAGCGGCGGCCGGTGCAGTTTAGTATGGGACAGCTGATTTTTTAGTTGCTCCGATCGGTTTGCTCCCATAGTAAAAGTTGTTTAGTTTGATGGGTAGACTCTTAGTTTAAAAGGATGCTAATGATATCAATTTCACCCTGTATAATTAAACATTGTCCATTTACGTTGTCCTAGCTAAAGATGGACACTATTTATTCACGTAGATGTCGTAAAATGTGACAAAGGATTTAATTAACTAAAGAAATAGGACTTCGCATCAGTGCGCTATTAACGGGACCACTAAGTTATGCCTAGTTGTTTTACATTACTGCTTTGTGACTAAATATATTTGAAAGATTTGAAAGGACTGGAATGTCAACGGCAATTAGGGTTGCCAACTGTACTTTATATAAAGTATTATACGTTATTTTCAGTCGATGTACTTTATATTTTAGAACAACCATAACGTACCCAAAAATACTTTATTTCAGCCCTATAGGTTTTTACGAAAATAAAATCTAAGTAACTAACCAACAATGCGTGAAATGAAACGTAGTTAAACTGACAAGAACGCAGCCATAAAACAGGCACTTCACTATACGAGAACTTTCAAGGAAATTACTACGGCTTATGACGCCCCGAGAACAATGAAGGGCATCTATCTGCACTCTCGTTCTCGGCTGTTCTCGGCAAGAATGTAGTGCCCGCATAACAATTCTAACGCTCGCAATTTACGAATGTTGATTTTGAATGCAGTGCATCCCACCAAACCTTTATAAAAGATAAATCTTTGTTATTATGTGCAAAAAATTTCAAAAAATACAGTTACAGTTTTTTAAGACTGTACTTTTATTTACCATCCCTGTAATAAAATATACGTTATGTTCGCTAAAAAAAGTTGGCAACCCTAGCGGCAATGTATGACAGCTGAGCATAACTGATGCATACAATTAGAGACATGTGCCATGTTTAGGCTTTATTATTGTATGACGTAATGACTCTATGGTTATAAAAACTCAATGAATTAACTTGTAAAGTTTTGCATTGATGCCTTCAAAACCATCATTTTTGATCTGGTCGTCATCAGACCCTGCAAATTGTTTATTTCGCCACAAGTCAAAGTCAAGTCAAAGTCAAAAATAATTTATTCAATATAGGAGCTTGAAGCACACTTATTAAACGTCAAATCTTTTTTTGAAGCTACCACCGCGTTGGAACGTGTTGTCGCTGTAGAGAAGATGCGGCCAGAAACTCTACAGCATAACACGACTTAATAACTAAACAATATAAATTCTTATGCTAAGGTTATGTATACAATAATACATAAACTTTTACTTCACTTCAGCTCCTAAACTTTTGCGCTCAAACTCGACAATTATATCTTGTTTGTTATGTGTTGAGTAACCTTAATCCACACACTTATGTCCTTCGAAACTATTGTCATAGAGCTCGTTATAGAGGTCTTCGTCAAACTCTGAAAATATAGAATCCCCGTAATTTTACTAGACATTTGTACCAAATCTCGATGTTCCTAGAGCAGATTTTGGCGGACATTTCCTTTCAAGTTTTTAATTAAAGCTGATATTAAAGAAACGTCTGAACCGATTTTCTTGAAACAGCTAAAAACGCTTTCTCAAAAATTTGCTGTCAATTATTTAAAAAAAAACATCTGTTTATTGGTCCAGCTGATGTTTGAGAGCTACGATGCTACAGACATAGACATTGTCATACATCAACCTTGTAACACCCTCTTTTTGCGACGGGGGTGAAAATTGTTTCACCTATCATTATCAGAATTTGACAGAAATCAATCCTTCACGGGCAGCTTGGTGGGGCAATAAACATTTTATAGCGCTTTTTATCTTACTTTAAAGTCTAACTTAAAATACAACAAGAGGTGCGATAAAGCGTTTATCGCGGAATTCTTATATCATGTCAAAAAGACATAATTTCTCCAGCTATGGGGAAAAGGCCCCCAAAAATATTAGTGTATAGTTGACGTATAGCTATGGAACTCATGTCGATTTGTTTCTCATAATCTCTAGATTATATTGGTAATATTAGCTATACCTCATCTAAACAGAGTGTCGCGTAACCGCAGTTGTCGCACATCTGCGTAAGATATTATGTTGATTTTTTATTTTCGTATCAACATCTAAGATGTTCCTATACACGAATCATACACATTGCTTGATACCTACGTGCCGTTTTAATAGGAAAAAAGAATCTTGGCAAAAAAGTCAATATGTATTTCATAATTCCATTTGCATTTTTACCTAATCTTTCGTCCGATTACTATAGTAAATTAAATTATGTTTTTTGAGTGTAATACCTACAATAAATTGACTCCTTTGGCCTTGCTTTACTTCCAAGCGTAAAAAGAAACTTAGTAGTTGCAGCAAAGTTTCTTACCACCCTGAAAGGGTTTGAGTACTTATGTATGTTAAAATTGGTACCTAGCTAAATAATTTCAATCAGTTTTCTCAAACATAATTACTTAAAACTTATTATACGAATTCATAATGAATGAATGAGCTCTGTGACCTATTTGTAAGTCTTAAGACATATTACGTCTACATCCAGAACCAGAAAGGCTTATAAACATGACTGAGCACAGCAAATCAGTCTTTCTGCATCAGTTATTTCGTCTCAAATTGATTTGTGCTTCTCTTCATAAATTTACCAAACGAACCGTTGTAATTTACGAAATAGGGGAAATTAAATCAAATCTAGAAATTCTACGGTTGATTAAGTTGACATATACGGTATGTTTTTGCTTCGACAATTTGCTTTTTTTATTTATACCGTATTTCAAAGAAATGTACACACGGCGACAGATCAACCTACCCATAGTTGAACTCTATGTTCATGGACATAAGGTCGAACTATGGGTAGGTTGATCTGTCGCCGTGCGTACAGTGACGGTAAGCTACGTGGTGCGGGTTTTGCTCTAGTTTTGTGACAACTACTTCGATATTTTATCTCGAGTGTTTGCCGTAGGTAGTGAGTATGTAACTACATTCGACGAATGTATACAGGGTGTTTTTTAAATGCGTTACATGGGAAAATTCAGGACATCAAATTGTGCAACTTTCACTATGAGACCTCGAGAGAAAATCACCTGTCCCATTGAAAAACTCAATGGCTACTCGACCCATAATGTATGGAACAGCTGAATTTTTCCTTGCGATTTCCCATTCCAAAATATTCAGGCAAAACGTTCATGAGAGCATCTGCGTTCACCGCTTACACTTACGCACTATAACTTCCTGCCTGACTGACTGACTGTATTTGTAACTAAACTTGCTGTGTTTATTATTTGGTTGTAAGGGCTTGGTCAGTGACCAATAGCTTGCGACCTGAACAGATCTATTGTAGCTGTCACCCTTGACCTAAAGGTCATTTCCTAGGCCCACGGACTTCATGAACCGTGTTATGCTTTTGAAGGGGAGGTCCCTAATGTCAGTAGGTGTGAAGCAGTGCACGTTGTATCTTTGCACACTGGAGTAGTCGAGTTATCCAATATTCATGTCGTCGATGTTCAATATATAATAATTATAGTATGGTAATAATTTTATAGTCCCCTAATATCTACAACATATTTAAATCTATCTATTATATTATTTATTATTGTTAATAGTTTCCTGTGTAGTATGTTATTCTGTTATAAACATGTATACCAAGTCAACCCACCTCTAAAAAGCGGTCAGAATCAAAGTGTAGTCCGAAAGCACTGCGATTCTGATTATGACGTTTAAAACATAAATTGAATGTATATATATTACTTACTAAAAAAAAAAAAAAACGATTACGTACCCACCTAGATGGCGACTCCTGCTGAAGCATTTGCTGTAGTCGAAATCGATAATGAGTACCTATCTAGGTATAGGTACCTATCCTATCTAGATGTTAGGAAATACCTTAGAAATACATTGTACGAAAACTACACTTAACCTAAAAGTAACCTTATATCCATTATCGAAGTATCCGTTCCTAGCGTAGCGTAGCGTGCCTAACCTCAATATTCGTGCAAGTAACAAAAGTTTTTTCGACACAAATATAGTTCAATATGAGAAAATAACAAGGGATTTCATGTCGCGATGCCGTGTGTGATTGCCCTTTAATGTCAATCATTCTTTCATAATGAATTACGTTTTGTGTAACTAAAATAGAATATGATAAGTATGTGAAATCTTATTCAAGGTCATTGGCATTTTAATGGTGCGGAAGTGTGAAGGAATTTCCTGCTGCTTTGTGTTCTCATCGGTGAACTTCAAAACGATGGGTTCCTGAGGTCCAGGAGTGGTAGGTATTTTTGATAGTCATACCACAGGTCATACGTTGAACTCAGCAGTATAAAATATCAAAATTGTGAAGAAAAAAAAATTGGTTTTCTTCAACCAACATCATGACTCCATATGAGCCTGTCAACATCATGACTTCTCCGACTAAGAGAACTTTGTGAAACGAATTCGGCTTGTTGTTACAACTAACCATCTTTTGTTTTTAGTAAACAATCATAACGTCATTTTAATTATTGGTGCTAATTAAGAGTCTTAGTTGGCTCGCATTTTTTTCAGCGTACTATGGAGATATGCGTCTTTCCAAAATCCTACTCTAGGAGTGCGATTTTTGATGCGATACCACTCCAAGGGCCAAAAAAAATAAATGCATAGGTATTTTTCGGTCCATCACTAAATATTTTTATTTTATTTTATTCGGAAAACTTACAGCTTACAATTACAATAATAGTTCTGTTAATGCTATATATCTGAGCCAATTACAAGTTTTCACCAGTAGTACTAAAATAGGTAGTTACAAATTACTAACAAAGAAGATTGGCAGATTTGGACCCAGCTATTTTTTACGAAAGCTAAAAGCCATTCAAGACGGCGATCATAATTATTATAAACAGAAAAACTTCAGGCATTTTTTAAAAATCTTCCACATCGCCAGAAGTCCGGATTCAAAAGTAGAAATTATTAGTAAAATAGACAAATCGTCCAAAAACCAGTAGCAAAACGCAACCACGACAGCTATTTTCATCGAATATTATCACTGAGGTATTTTTGGTCGTTACGGAACATATTTGGCTTGGTTGAACTGATAGTGTGTGTGATTTCGTTTTCTTCCATTATCATAATATTGTACGGTTATCGTGAATTTTCATTAAAATAAACACAATTAATGCGTAGAAGATTGAGTGGACTATCTAATAAGAAAGATTATGAGTTTCACTTGATACAAAAGGTATCATAAGGAGAAATAACTTTCCCCCAACTTCTACAGATTACAACCAATTTACATTTTTGTTAGTTTTGTTTCACTCTACACGTATTACTAAGTTTCATTCATGTATGGGACCTCTATGTCTGGGTCTCAAATTATATGGCCTTACGCCAAACTTCAAGAAATTAGGTAACAGTCTGTAGTTAAATATACTGAGATACATCAGCGGAAACGAGAACATAATAGGTAGGTATATATAGGTACTTAAAATTTTTACAAATTACAAATATTATTTATATATTACATCGTTACCATTGTGTTTGCAACGTCACTCACACCATCGTTAAATATTACAACGAGATTCTTTCAAATTAAAAATAATCGATATCTATGAAAATTCATGTGTGAATTTAAACCTGCCTGCAATTACAGCTGCAAGAGAGAAAGTTCACGTTTTATTTTGCAATATTTTCTATTCAAAATACATTGGTGTATTTGTGAGTGAAACTGGCAAATTACTGCCACAAATGTAAGTTTCAATAATCATTCGATTGCAAAATGGGTGCTTTGATTCATTGATGGTTTCATTCTAGGTTTCATTCCAGTTTCTACTTCACTCCAGTTGCATTTATCTGCACATGTATTCCAACCTTATTCCTATCGAAATAAAGCTGCAATACACGTACAGATTTTAGTACAGTAGTGGCAACCACATACGGGTAGCCGTTCCAAATTTGAACAACGCGTTTCGCTTTTGTTTCGTCAATCTTATCTCAATTCGGTCCATTTGTAAGCACTCCATCAAAACCGGTTGCAGTTCAGTTAACATCTGTAGTTGTTTTACTATAGAGTTGAATTTTAAATGTATGTTTTCCAGGCAGTTACGTCTGTCTTGATTACGTTCTGTGCCTGACTGCTCATGTTTTGCTTGGCTGATCTTCTAGTGGTCTGACAACACATTGCCGACGTTGCAGTATGAAATTGGACGTTGTTTGTTCTAAAAGCTTGTAGGTTTCTGGCGTTTGAACAAATATATGTATAAACTGTGTAAAATATGACGTTCTGGTTCTTTGACGATAACAATTTTATGTAAAGGAGAATTTTATTTATTTATTTATTTAAGGCTCAAATTAATTTGCTGAAGGTTCTTTAACAGGATAATCAGATCACTAAACTGAACAACTTTGTCTATCGGACCAATATACAAATAGGGGGAAAAACTGCTGTCCCCTGTCCCACAAAGGAGTCAATTTAATGTAGGTTCACAAACAGTTACATTTATTGATGGTATTACCAAGGTATTACCAGTATTACACTCTAAAAACATAATTTAATTTCCTATAGTAATCGGACGAAAGATTAGGTAAAAATGCAAACGGAATTATGAACCGTTTTGACTTTTTTTGCTAAGATTCTTTTTCCCATTAAAACGGCACATGTAAAGCAATGTATAGGAAAATCTTAGATGTTACTACGAAAATAAAAATAAGAAACCAACATATCTTACCGAGACAAGATGTGCGCCAACTACGATTACGCGACGCTCCGTTTGGATGAGGTATACCTAATATTACCACTATAATCTAGAAATTATGAGAAACAAATCGACATGAGTGCCATAACTTTATGCCAACTACAAGCTAAAATTTTTGGGGGCCTTTCTCCCATAGCTGGAGAAATTATGTCTTTTGGGTCGAGTAGGATTGCAGTTTTGTATGAACAGCAAATTTTTTTCGCGAAATATTCATAGCAATTTTCTGTCATATGTCTCATCTACATCTACACTAATATTATAAAGAGGAAAGATTTGTACCTATTTTTGTATGTTTGTATGTTTGTAATGAATAGGCTCAAAAAGTACTGGGCCGATTTAAAAAATTCTTTCACCATTAGAAAGCTGCATTCACATTTCATTTATTGCTAGAAAAGATTAGACACATCCACACGTGCGAAGCCGGGACGGGCCGCTAGTTATCTCATAAAACAAATTGACGAATACCTACTTAAGAAAATGTCAACGAAATTTTTTCAATCCTGTTACCTTACGGTGACCTAAGACCTTTTGTAACAAATACATGAAGCAATAAAATATATCACGACTGAACTATATATCACTTGAAACGCTAGACACGAGTATGGACACTACTAGTAAAATACAGATTTTATGAATATATTTACTGCCCTCTTGAGAAATACAGTCTTGAACATCATGTATATCATCATTATCATTTGCCTATCACTAACCACTACTATAAACACAGACGTTTTCCAAGGCATTCCATAAAACTCTTTCTCCAGCCTTTTTCGTCCAGTTTCTACCATTTCTCAACTCACAAGTTATCGGTTCAGCTAGCCGGATAACTTCATACACTATTGGTCTCCATTTTGGAAATTAAATTTCTCATCGTTTATCTGTTATTCGACAGATATCACTAGCCCGTTGACACTATAATCAGTGCCGGGAGACGTGGCAAAGCGATGTGGGTTGAATGCAAGTATTATTATATCAAATTTTTAAAACGATACTTTCAAGATGTTGTGGAATTCGCGATAAATGCAACTACACTCAGTTATCGTAGTACAAGGGCCGGTTTTATCTGGTAAACTGGCCTGTACTGCGTTTACTGTAGTGTAAATGTAGTAATCTCGACAATGATCAATTCTTCATCTTCTTATCGTGTGGGCAGAGCCCTGGTGTCAGAGTTTTTTCAGACCGCCTTGCGGCCTCTGACGTGGATTTTATGTTACGACTACTACCACCAAAGATCGTAGCCGGGACCAACGGCTTAACGTGCTATCCGAAGCACAGAATCATCTTTCTTTTCAGACAATCAGGTGATTCAGCCTGCAATGTCCTTACCAACTGGGGAAAAACGCACAAAGTGACATTATTACTAGATATCCCCCTTGGGAATCAAAACCACGACCTCCGTGTCAAGAGCAGCTCCGCCTTCGCTCTTAACCATTAGACCACGGATGCAGTCAATCAATACTAACCACAGTTCTTCTTCCTCAGTGCCAACATCTGACGTGCAAGGAGTCCTCGGGAAGAAAGCTTCGCTTCCCTGTGACATTCAACCTCTGCACTCCGACGACGCCGTCGTCATGGTGCTCTGGTTCAAGGAGGCTGATGGAGAACCACTGTACAGGTAGCTTCTTTTTTATTTATTTGTTCAGTAGGTGTAGAAGCACTCGTTGGCGTAGTGTAGCTTTGTCATTGGAAATAATCACCGTAGTTAAGCTACGTCAGATCTTCCCAGTCTTTTGATGGGTGACTGTTAAGTGGTATTTTATCTCAAGCTACTCTGTGCTTCAAAACACCCGCTAAGCAGTTGGTTCCAGGTAGTTCCGTCAAATCGCGGTGTTACTATTAACGATTTGTTAAGCCAGATCAAAGGCTTATAAAGCCAGCGTGAAAATCTTCAGGCAGCTAGTGACCACTAACTAATACTAATTTGTATTGGACCCGCATGAGCCATACTCCGCCACGCGTAGTGACTTGTGCCAGCTGCCGAGAGCCAGTGACCGAAAGAGAGGTTGCAACTTTTTACAATTGTTGAGGAGGCCTTTGTCCTGCAGTGGGATCCTACAGATTATTACTTAGTTAACTTAGTACACAATACATCATACAGTGCGTTATTATATCAAACTGTACCAGGGTTTTTCTTAATAGCTTTCAAATAAGTTCTTTTACCACCACACCACATTTCATAAATTGCCTTTTCCGTGATAGCAATCTATACTGTAATATTCTTTTAACTCTGTGAACCTAGCATGCCCCCCTAGAGAAAACGACAAAAATCGAGAGATTAAGAAAGCGAGCCAAAGGCGGTTTTCTCGTTTGTCGCTTTGTCGCGCATAACATGGTAGACCTACTGTACTGGCATGACTAATCATACATTCAAACATGACTTTTTGAAGGAT
This sequence comes from Agonopterix subpropinquella, assembly GCA_922987775.1. Classification (NCBI taxonomy): domain Eukaryota; kingdom Metazoa; phylum Arthropoda; class Insecta; order Lepidoptera; family Depressariidae; genus Agonopterix; species Agonopterix subpropinquella. The sequence goes on from OV277711.1 coordinate 1,545,645, forward strand.
ATCGTAATACCATATTTTCTTCCAAACAGCTACGACATCAGAGGTCGAACCTACAACCAACCGAAGCTCTGGTCTTCTCCAACGGTCTTCGGCACCAGGGCTTTCTTCCGAGGAGGAGCTACTCCAGCCGTCCTCATGATTGATAACGTAATGGCTGTCGATGCAGGGGTCTACAGGTGCAGGGTGGACTTTAAGAATTCTCCCACGAGGAATCTGAAAGTCAATTTTACTGTAATAAGTAAGTGTTTTGTTTTTTGTGCCTATTTTAGAATTGAATCTATTGAGAGTACTTCTTTGTTTAGCGCATACACGTATGCACTTCAAAATATCCTGCGTAAATTACTGCTTTCCTATAAAGATTAACAAAGTCTACAAAAAAGACACTGCGAGATTTTCTATGGAAGGTGGCGCCTTATTTTTCGCAATTTTTTTTTGGCGCATCCAGCAACCAAACTTGAATATTTTAGTTCAGAACAAAATACCGAAAAGAGATATAAAAATAGGAATTCATTAGATTTACTTCAAGCCTTTATATCTCCGTCCGAACTGAGTTTAGAGATACAGTCATGTAATAACAAGTTTTGTTTGTTTCTTAATTCTGAACTAAAATATTAAAGATTGGTTGCTGGCCCCGCAAAAACACAGGCAAAATAACAAAAGGTGCCATTTTTAGGCATTGGCTTTTGCCCTGATACCTACACATCTGAAAACTTTTTACGTGTAACACAGTTTCTTATTAGGCACATCCTAAGGGTACGTCAAAAGGAGGCTGAATCTTTTGTGAGATATTTGTTCAATAATCAATATCTGTAATTTATCAAAATATACCTAGAGATTGAGCGAAATTCCATAAGTTAGTTTTTGCTGTTTAGAGAGCATTGACTCTGATAAAAGTATATGAATTGCCTCACCGAACTCTAGTTAGAACCCAAGTACCAAGAAAAGAAATTGTTTTTTTCAAGGAAAATCTAAAGAAAGACAAATCATTTATTTGGATCTTCGACAAAACAATTCGTTGTTTTTTATTACAAAAAATATATAGGTATATTATACTCGTAGAATCTGAAATAAATAAACGTACCTACATTATTCATATCAATAGAAATCACATTATTATGTATTTTCATAGGTATGATAAGCAAACATAGACAGTATTCCAAGTATACTCAAAAACGATTTCAAACCAAACTAAGTTCAATTTCCTATAGATGTTTATTTAACATTTTTCTTTCAGTACCTCCTAGCCGTCCAACGATATACGATGCCAAAAGGAGAGACAGAACGAAACTAGTCGAGCCTTATAACGAAGGCTCTAATGTTCTGCTCATTTGTGAAGTTGAAGGAGGTAAGATTAGAACACATTGTAAGCAGTTTTAGCATTGTGAACATGTTGTAGTGGAGCTTCGTAAGAGGTCTGACTAAGCAAGTTCTGAGGCGATGCAATCAACGGATCTTAAATGTTAATGCATCCGACACGGCGCGTTACAAGAGCTTGAATAGATTTCGAACTCGGGTTGGTCGAAGTAAAGACAACCTGTTCAAGTGGGGTTATATAGGCGGGTTGAACCTCAGGTTGTGAATGCGGTGTTCCTCCTGAAACTATGGCCCATCTTGTATCCTACCCGGACACTTGCACGCGAACAGAGCTGCCGGTAACGCTATCCGTGTGGCGAAATAATGAGCTGGAAAGATTTAAAATAACAATGCCATCGACTCTATAGAAGAAAAAGCGCATCACTACCTAGTAGCACAAGAATAAATATTCCAGAAAGACAAAGCTTTATATACAATAGCGTTACCACACTGCTACAAGGCGCGGCGTACCTATATTTTCTTTGGCGGCGGTGTGTGTCACATTTCACCGACGAGTTCACCTACACGCGGCTCGTGGAGAAGCTGGTTCGGCCAGTTTACATTCTACAGGATCCTTCTTAATATGCTGACACTTTTTTAAGAGGATGAACAGACCGTCAAACTGAACAACTTTCTCTTTGGCACCAATATCGAAATCGCGAAAAAATATCTGCTCTTCCATCATACAAAACTGCAAACCTACTCGAGCCAAGTGTATGTAGTTCGAGATCCGACCGTAAAATTATGCACCTATTTCATAGGCGAACGAAATGTGATTATAGTGTATGTTTACACAAGGGTTAATTCAACGCTGCCAAGTTGCGTAGAAAAATCTTGCCGCAAGTACCTTTTCCATTAAAATTTTTGATATAACTTTTTCCACGTATTTGTTAGGGAAGTGAATGAGGTGCCATCGGAAGGAGACTGATCTAAAGAACTGGAAAAACTAGGGTTGCCACCTCTCACTTAGCCGCAACTCTAGGGTTGTCAGGTTCAAAGAAGTGGTTTTTGGCAACCCTATAGTTGCGGCAGATTGAGAGTTGGCAACCTTAGTTTTTCTAATACTTTAGAACAGTCTCCTTCCGATGGCACCTCATTCACTTCCCTAACAGACACGTGGAAAAAGTTATACCAAAAATTTTAATGGAAAAGGTACTTGCGGCAAGATTTTTCTAGGCAACTTGGCGGCGTTGAATTAACCCCTGTGTAAACATACACTAGAATAAATCACATTTCGTTCGCCTATTAATAGGTGCATAATTTTACGGTTCGAACCTCGGACTAATGGGACAGCAGATTTTTTTTTCACGATTTCGATTTTGGTCCCATAGAGAAAGTTGTTCAGTTTGACGGTCTGATTATCCCTTTAAAACAGTGTCAGCATATTAAAAAGCACCCTATACAGGTTGTAACAAAAGTAAAAATAAAATTTTTATACTTTTAAGGGGGTTTTTTAGTTAGACCATCAAGCTGAACAACTTTCACTGTGGGACCAACATCGAAATCGCAAAAAAAAATACTCGGCTGTCCCATATATTTAGCTCGAGTAGATTTGTAGTTTAGTATGGAGCATCAGTTTTTTTTTCGCGATTTCGATATTGGTCCCACAGTGAAAGTTGATCAGTTTGATGGTCTAAAGTTCTAAATCACCGCCTTAAATGTTTATTTGTATTTTTGTAACACCTAGTATAAAATAAAAAGTTTAGCTCGATCGAAAGAAGTTGGGCGGAAGGCCATATAATTTGAGACCCAGAAATAGAGGTCCTATACATGAATGAAACTTAGTAATAGGTGTAAAGTGAAACAAAACTAACAAAAATGTAAATTGGTTGAAATCTGTAGAAGTTGGGGGAAAGGTATTTCTCTTTATGATACCTTTTGTATCAAGTGTGTGAAACTCATAATCTTTCTTATTAGATAGTCCACTCAATCTTCTACGCATTCATTGTGTTTATTTTAATGAAAATTCACGTTAACTGTACCATTATTATGATAATGAAAGAAAACAAAAACACACACATTATCAGTTGAACAAAGCCAAATACGTTCCGTAACGGCCAAAAACACCTCAGTGATGATATTAGATGAAAATAGCTATCGTGGTTTTGCTACTGCTTTTTGGACGATTTGTCTATTTTACTAGTAATTTCTACTTTTGAATCCGGACTTCTGGAGATGTGGAAGGTTTTTAAAAAAAACGCATTAATTTTTTCTATTTATAATTATTATGACCGCCGTCCTGAATGGGCTTTTAGTTTTCGTAAAAAATGGCTGGGTCCAAATCTGCCAATCTTCTTTATACCGTGGATCGATAGCACTTGCTTACCCAGAAGCTACCTATATATTTACTTTTAATATGCTGCAGATACTTTTAAGATTCATTCCAATTTTCTGTATTCCTACAGGTAGACCAAGGCCGCGACTTACTTGGTACCTCGAAAACGTAGTCATCGACGACTCCTTCGAGCAGAGACCAGATGGCATCACGGTCAATACGCTGACGTTCCCCAACGTTGGACGACAACACCTCAACGCGAGGCTGGTCTGCCAAGCTTCGAATACAAACCTGGCGCCGCCTGAAACTAAAGTTCTTATACTGGATATAAATCGTGAGTTGGTTGATAGTGTTATGGTAAATGAATTTTATGTAGGACACAAAGTTGACCCTAAAAGTAGGTGTCCTAAACAAACTAAACAATAATGATCATCTAAGGATCCAACCTCTTGATGAAAATTTACTCAGGAACTAACTTATATAACATTAATAGATAAACATTAATATTCATAAAAATTCGTAATAATTATAAATTCTTCAGTTTAGTTTCCCACTTTAGACGTCGGAGGTGCGTTGCGTTTTTTTCTATTCTATTTCGATCTTCTTATCGTGTGGGCAGAGCCCTGGTGTCAGAGTTTTTTCAGACCGCCTTACGGCCTCTAACGTGGTGTTTATGTAACGACTACTACCACCAGAGATAGTAGCCGGGACCAACGGCTTAACTTGCCATCCGAAGCACGGAATCATTTTTCTTTTCAGACAATCAGGTGATTCAGCCTGCAATGTCCTAACCAACTGAGGAAAAAAGCACAAAGTGACATATCACTAAGTGTCCCTCGTGGGAATCGAACCCACGACCTCCGTGTCGAGAGCCCAATGCTCTTAACCATTAGACCACGGAGGCAGTTTTGATGTTGACTCCATAGCGAAATATGTTCAGATTGATGGACTCAAGCACCCAATTGGATACACCTATGTAACCGTTTTTAATTTTATACACTGTATAAGTCCATACCACCGACACTGTATAGGTCGCACCACCGACCCTCTCCTGAAAAACACATAACTACAATAAACAGAATTGAAAGCTTCAAACCTGAGTATTGTAATATGTATGTACTTATCTACAATCAAATCTATCTCAATTGTGAATAATACTCAGGTTGAAGCAGCAACTCAAGTTGCATGTTTCACTGAACCCTGCCTTTGCTCTCGACGACACAAAAGAAAATTCAAATAAAGGCCACTGGATATGAGATTGAAGATTAAAATTACTCATATCTTATTTCAAAAATCCCTTGACCTAGAATCGAAATTCTTTGTCCTTTGTCAAGAACACAACATAAGGCAAAAATTTTACTAGGATTGAAGAGGGGATACGTTCATGCGATCTCAACTTACAATGGAATCTTCGAATGTGAAATTCTGTTGAATTTTTCGCTTTGAATTTCAACTTATTATTTTGAGAGTCCATGAATCCAATTTGTTATGCCAATGATTTTGTGAAAATTAATAATGGAAGTTGGTTTTAATGGAAAAAGAAACATTATACTTTGATTTGTTTTTGGTTTGTTATTTGATATTCTCAGAGAAAAGATACTGTCTTGGGACTTAAGTATAATTATTTTCCTCAACTGATGTCAATTGGATTAACGTACAAAATCAAAGGCCTCCATAGCGTTACTTGATTGAAACCTGTAACTTGGCTGTAACTTAGGTAACTTTGCAAAGGTACAGTCGCCATCAGATATATCGTAGCATACAAGGTGTCAAAATATTTCTGAGCAGTGCTAATTTTCATTATATTATTTACAGTAAATGTTACCAATTATATCTAAACGTGTATTTTGTCATAAATATGTGAACAGCGAATTTTCAATAATTTCTTTACAATGTTATTTAAAATTAACATGTAAAACAACGGAGTAAGGTTTTTTATCTGAAACTGTTCAGATGTTTATGGCCACCATGACTGCGTCGATATATTTGATGTTCTCGGCGTTCCTATATTTTTGATTGACTATGAGTAAAGAAATTATTGAAAATTTGAACTGCTTAGAAATATTTGCCCACCTTGTTTGCTACGATATATCTGCTGGTGACTGTACCATAGCAAAGATCAGTCGGAAAATGTCACAAACACCAAATATCAATATTGTTAGCAAAATCTCATATTCACAAAATTCCACATTCACGTAACACCGTATACAACGTGAATTAACGCAAAACTGGAAAGTAGTTTGTTTAGAATCGAGAGCAGAATCGAATTATCATGGTTTTAACATAGGTAATTTTTTTCAAAATATTAAACAATTTGTAAGCAAAATTTAAAATTTTCTGAACCCGATGTCAACCCACCGCACGGGCACACTCACCCTACTTACTACCAAAACAAGACTATAAAAATGTATCCATGAGAACGTTAGCGCTTTCTTTCAGAGCTCAAATGATAACCAATCATTTTTGCCTCCTTAGGACCTACCTGTTTTTGTTTAATAAGTAATTGTATATATTTTTTCATCTTTTATTTCTAATTTAAATTTTTATTTTGTTTACTGTGTGTTGTAAATTGTCAATATTGAATGTTTGTTTATAGTTATTAAGAATACATTATTTATTTATTTATTCATGTTTAAGGGAGGGACAGAATAGCAGTGGCAGACGGCAACCCCGACTGTTAAACTGAGTCCTTTACCTTTTTGTCTCCATTGATATTTTTAAAACCATGCTATATTTTTTATGTACCTGTGTATAAATAAGAGACAAATAAATAATTTTTAATTTAATTTAAAATTTAAAATGCGAATAACTTTAAATTTTTACTATCAAAATTATGAAATTATTGTTTCAATCTAATTATTTTGTTATAAATCGTTGGTGTGTATGAGGTTTTGCGCTAATTCATTAACACGTTGTATATTAGAAAAATGACGAATTTGGGAAACGTCATATTCAACATTGGCAAAATGTCATATTCGTCAACTTCCATCATGCTGAGTCAATAGACCTATCTCTTTTATTTGTCTCAAAACATATACCTATCTCTAATTGTCAATCTTGTGCTACATTTCTTGTGCCGTTTGATACAAAAGAAAAAAATTATTACTTATATTTATTCGCACAATGTCACATTCGCAAAATGTCACACTCTACACCAAAAACAACTCAAAAAGGGTTTTTTTCGCGTCTCCAAACAACTGGAAAAAAATATCACCCGCAAACCAAAACGACACAACCCAAAAATAATAATTTACAAACAACTTTGTTCACAGTGAAACCGATAACAGTAAGCATACTGAACAAGGAGAAGCAGGTGTCGGCAGACAAACGTTACGAAGTGGAATGCAAGACGACGGGCTCCAGACCGGAGGCATACGTCAGTTGGTGGAAGAATAATAGACAGTTGAAACGGATGGCGAAAAACGTGAGCGCTTTGTTTTTTTCCACTGTTACTGCGGTTACCTAAAAGGTTTTCCTTTGCTTTTTGAAAATACATGATTTTAGAAGCTGTGTTTTTGTTGAGAATACTCTGGTATTTCGTAAAAAAAATTGTTAAAATTCTAGACAGACTTAGCAAATGAATGAATGATTTGTTAGAATGTAAACTAAACGCAATAAGAAAGCACTAACAAAACGCTTGAATGTCAAAGTGAAATCCGTCACTAGTTGTCTGTGCCCCGCTCTCTACTCTACGGACCGCTAGCCAACTGTGTTCCCCTTTCTTTGTTCGAAACAATAAATTCATTAATTACTTAATAATCGTCTTATTTATCGCCATAATCTTACATGATTCACATGGCTCATTTTGACTACAGCGATCGCTTTATTAGATACTAGCGACCCACCCCAGCTTTGCCCGGGTGGGATCTTTAATATTAAACACGTAAACCTTCCGGAAGAAATTCTCTAAATGACAGTGAAAACCGCATCAAAATCCGTTGAGTCGTTTTTTAGGGTTCCGTACCCAAAGGGTGAAAACGGGACCCTATTACTAAGCCTACGTTGTCCGTTCGTCCGTCCGTCCGTCCGTCCGTCTGTCTGTCTGTCCGTCTGTCCGTCCGTCCGTCCGTCCGTCCGTCTGTCCTACCTATTTAGGGCTGTAACTTTTGAACCGTAATAGCTAGATAGTTGAAATTTTCTCAAATTATGCGTTATTATGGCGAATTTGTTAACAAATAATAAAAATTTCAAAAAGTTAAAAATTAAGGGTGGTTCTCTACAAGAAACTAGTTTTTATCAACGTTTTATCTTCACGCTCTACCGTAAAAACGGTAATACATACAAACGTCAAACTTAGTGTGATTATAGAACAAACTCTACAGAATAACAACAAATACTAAAAATCAGCCAAGTCAAGCCAATCGCACTTGACCGTTTTTATTAAAAAGAAGTAAGCGTCAAACAGTACTGATGAGGACAGACTCGGTTACCGGATAGTGACTTTGTTTTATTCGATTTAGAGATTTTTAAGTGCATAAAGAGAGCGCAAAACACATAATCGTCCTGTCCTTTCTGAAAATTATGAAAGCTCGTTCGATGACCCGCGGCTGTTCCACAATAAAACGCTGAATACGCCATTAAAATATTTTATTTTGCCGCTTTTTACAAATTGATGTAGGTACCTTGTTCAAATATAACAGAATAAAATTTAGGATCCTTTTTTAAACATTAAAATTTGGAAAATATTTTAAAAGAATTTATTGTGTACGATAAGTAAAATAAATTCTTGAAAGTGACTCCGGTGTAAAATGTTCAAACTCTGACACCAGGGCTCTGCCCACACGATAAGAAGAAGAAGAATGTTCAATGGCATATTCAGTGTTTTATTTTGGAATAGCCACTGGTCCCGCTACCGTAAGAAGCGCTACATCATTTGTGACATCAAATAATAGGGGATCGGACAGTCCGGGACAATTAGTCACATCAAAACGCGAGCGATGTGTGAAAAATTGTACTGAATACCCACAAGTGACGTCATCTGACGTCATCAACATTTCATTACTTTTTATAGTTCATCACGTATTAAAAATAGTATTTCAGCTTAAAAAAAACTAAAAATGTGAAGATAAAACTAAAATATATTTTATGCAGTCCGCTCCACTATTATGATAATGCCTGAAGGAATTAGTTGCCTTTTACGACCCTTGCGACCTACGAATAAGCTTACGACACTTGACAGTATTGCTTTGGTGCTATTTGAAGCCGAATACCACACGGCACATAAATCACCATCATAATCAGCTCGGTAAACCGCACTACTGGGTATAGGCATCTTCATTCTTTCCATCTGCCGCTGGTCTGACCACTAACCGTTCCTCCTCCATCATAATTGTGTGTATTAAATATAAGAACCATAGAGTCATGGCCATTGCCGATGGCAGGCAACTTATAGACAAAAATGTTACTTTAATGAAACATTTATAATTAAATTTTGTAATTGGAATAAAACAAGTATAAAAACTTACAAGATTTAATATTCTAGTACCTAAATAATGTACGCAAGTCAGACTTATAATTCGAATTTTAATGTTGAATTCCTTAAATTGTTCTCTTAAGTTAATTAGATTTTCTCTTCAAAAATTCTTAGATATGATTTTAATTAAAAAGCTTGCAACATGTAAACACTTTTCTTATATCTTGGCATAATATTATTCCACTCTTGAACAGTAATATTATAAAAAAAACTGAAACTTAAAAATACAACTGTAAAAGAGTTAGTAGGTAGTTGTAACAAGGTTTGTGACCCTTTCAAAAGGTAATGCAGTCATTTCTTTCCGCTTCTCAATTTTCTTAATTTTATTATTATGACGTGTAGGTAGCAGAATTCACCAGAGAGCAGAAATCTACTTTGTTCTATAAAAATAGCACACTGATACCTTCAATTCCAGTTTGAATAACAAACAATAAAAATCAGTCAAGTGCGAGTCGGGCTACTCTACGCTACTCTACGCACCGAGGCCGAGGGTTCCGTACCACACCACTACAACATATGACGTAAAAAAAAATTTTTACTCCGGGACCTTTATCGCGAGACCGACTCACACTTGGCCGGTTTTTATTATTTTTTAAATGACCTATACTGTAGAGTTTGCTCTATGAACCACATTAAGTTTGACGCTTGTATGTATTATCGTTTTTACCATAGAGCGAAAAGAAAAACGTTGATAAAAACTAGTTTCATGTTGAGAAACCCCCTTAATTTTTAACTTTAGACATTTTTATTATTTGTTAGCAAATCCGCCGTAATAACGCATATTCTGTGAAAATTTAAACTATCTAGCTCTTTCGGTTCAAAAGTTACAGCCCTAAATAGGTCGGACAGACGGAGGGACGGACGGACGGACGGACGGACGGACGGACAACGTAGGCTTAGTAATAGGGTCCCGTTTTTACCCTTTGGGTACGGAACCCTAAAAATTAAAGTATAAATAAATAAACAGCCGTAAACATGTAATTTAGAATAATTGTGTGAAAATCATTTAAATATTGCTATAAGAAATGCAAATACCACTAAAACTGTTCTTTTTAGGTTACCACACTTTAGTGAAGAAGCATTTTCTTTTACATTTTTACGGACTTTTGTCCTTTTCAGACTCATGCCCATTGTGTTTTAATTAATAGATTCTTTTCAGTTTTTTTTTGTTGGTTTCCGTATAATGACTGGTGACGTTTATTGTTCTGTAATGTTCATGGTCATTAGGGCGAGAATTGTTTGAAAGAATGGACAGTTGAAGTGTTTTTGTTTTGTTTTTTGATATGATATTTATCTCTTGAGTCTGGTCCAGCCGGTCCAGTGGCGAGTAACCTTGCCTGCCGTGCAGAAGGCGATGGTTCGATCCCCGTCCAGGCCGACTCGTACCAACGAGTTTTTCGGAATTTATGTACGATTTGTAACACCACTGGCTTTTCGGTGAAGGAAAACATCGTGAGGAAACCTGCATATTTCAATTTCGAGGCATGTATTGTACCAAGTGTACTTGTAGTTACAAGTGGCAACGGGCTCACTCCCCGTCACATCGGACAGAGTTTCGGTACTACACGTTGTAAAAAAGTGTTGGCCTCCTTTGGAGTAAGGCGCGGTTTATACATAAGAGACGTGTGGAGGTCGCGGATATAAACCTAAGGCACGGTTTAGGCGCTGTCCTATTGCCATCGCACGCGCGATCATGCGTCCGTCCGATGAAAATGATCGTGCGATCGTGCGATCAAACATAGGAATCAGTATTGACTGTCCTAATTTCGATCGCGCGATCATGCGATGCGTTCGAATTGTTCTATTTTCGACGCACGATCGTACGATCGTGCGATCAAACATAGGAATCAGTATTGACTGTCCTAATTTCGATCGCGCGATCGAGGAGCGCGACGAGGCAAGGGTGTACCTACACTCAGCGGGACCCCGTGTCCTAGAACTTGTTCTATAGAATTTGTTCTAATTTCAAATATTATTGATTTCAAACATATTACAGCCTTTGGATAACGCACTTCCCCGGTTTGGAAGGGTGCGGGTTCAAGTCCGACTCGAGACTTAATTTTTCAATCTTTAATTTGATTAGAATTTGTTCTATCGAATCCAATTAGAAATAAAATGTGTTCCGTCAAAATGGGAGAATGGCATAGGCAAAGATTTTTTTTGGTCTTTACGACTAGAATTCGAGTTTCAACAACAACAAAAAATGAAAACCGACTTCAAAGTAAAAAAGTTAAAAAATAATATTTCAGTTTGACTTTTACGTTCGAATCTATAAGAAAATTAATATTTTGTTTTATCGAAGTTTGATAAAGGTGAGAAATAAAACCTTTGGCCTTAATAATTAAACTCAAGTTGTTTTATTAAAATAATCAAGCACTGTTGTACAAGTAAGAACATAACATTGTCTACAATTGTATCATGGACAAACTTTTTCTATCATCAACCGTTGTCGAGATATCTGTCTATTACTATTTTAATTAATTCGTTTTTGCAAATATCTCATTTCGTATGCATCAAATCGTGAATAAAGTTATAACAAAACTTGTAAAAAATAATATTGTCTACAATTGTTTTTCAGACAAACTTTTTCTATCATGAACCGTTTTCGAGATATCTGTCTATTACTATTTTAATTAATAATTTTTTGCAAATATCTCGTTTCGTATGCATCAAATCGTGAACAAAGTTATAACAAAACTTGTAGTACATAACATTATCTAGAATTGTATGCTACACAAACTATTCCTATCATCAACAATTTTCGAGATATCTGTCTATTACTATTTTAATTAATTCGTTTTTGCAAATATCTCTTTTCGTTTGCATCAAATCGTGAACAAAGTTAGAACAAAACTTGTAGAACATAACATTGTCTATAATTGTATTTTTAAGAAACTTTTTCTATCATCAACAATTTTCTAGATATCTGTCTATTACTATTTTAATTTATTCGTTTTTGCAAATTTCTCTTTTCGTATGCATCAAATCGTGAACAAAGTTATAACAAAACTTGTAGTACATAACTTTATCTACAATTCTATGCTACACAACCTTTTCCTATCATCAACAATTTTCGAGATATCTGTCTATTACTATTTAATTAATTCGTTTTTGCAAATATCTCTTTTCGTATGCATCAAATCGTGAACAAAGTTAGAATAAAACTTGTAGAACATAACATTGTCTATAATTGTATTTTTAAGAAACTTTTTCTATCATCAACAATTTTCGAGATATCTGTCTATTACTATTTTAATTTATTCGTTTTTGCAAATATCTCTTTTCGTATGCTTGAAATCGTGAATAAAGTTATTACAAAACTTGTAGTACATAACATTATCTAGAATTGTATGCTACACAAACTTTTCCTATGATCAACAATTTTCGAGATATCTGTCTATTACTATTTTAATTAATTCGTTTTTGCAAAGATCTCTTTTCGTATGCATCAAATCGTGAACAAAGTTAAAACAAAACATGTAGAACATAACATTATCTATAATTGTATCAAAAAGAAACTTTTTCTATCATCAACCGTTGTCGAGATATCTGTCTATTACTATTTTAATTAATTCGTTTTTGCAAATATCTCGTTTCGTATGCATCAAATCGTGAACAAAATAATGACATAACTTGTAGTACATAACATTATCTAGAATTGTATGCTACACAAACTTTTCCTATGATCAACAATTTTCGAGATATCTGTCTATTACTATTTTAATTAATTCGTTTTTGCAAATATCTCTTTTCGTATGCATCAAATCGTGAACAAAGTTAAAACAAAACATGTAGAACATAACATTATCTATAATTGTATCAAAAAGAAACTTTTTCTATCATCAACAATTTTCGAGATATCTGTCTATTACTATTTTAATTTATTCGTTTTTGCAAATTTCTCTTTTCGTATGCTTCAAATCGTGAACAAAGTTATTACAAAACTTGTAAAACATAATATTGTCTACAATTGTTTTTCAGACAAACTTTTTCTATCAAGAACCGTTTTCGAGATATCTGTCTATTACTATTTTAATTAATAATTTTTTGCAAATATCTCCTTTCGTATGCATCAAATCGTGAACAAAATTATGACAAAGCTTGTAGTACATAACATTATCTAGAATTGTATGCTTCACAAACTATTCCTATCATCAACAATTTTCGAGATATCTGTCTATTACTATTTTAATTAATTCGTTTTTGCAAATATCTCTTTTCGTATGCATCAAATCGTGAACAAAGTTAGAACAAAACTTGTAGAACATAACATTGTCTATAATTGTATTTTTAAGAAACTTTTTCTATCATCAACAATTTTCTAGATATCTGTCTATTACTATTTTAATTAATTCGTTTTTGCAAATATCTCTTTTCGTATGCATCAAATCGTGAACAAAGTTAAAACAATACACGTAGAACATAACATTGTCTATAATTGTATTTTTAAGAAACTTTTTCTATCATCAACCGTTGTCGAGATATCTGTCTATTACTATTTTAATTAATAATTTTTTGCAAATATCTCGTTTCGTATGCATCAAATCGTGAACAAAGTTATAACAAAACTTGTAGTACATAACATTATCTACAATTGTATGCTACGCAAATTTTTCCTATCATCAACAATTTTCGAGATATCTGTCTATTACTATTTTAATTAATTCGTTTTTGCAAATATCTCTTTTCGTATGCATCAAATCGTGAATAAAGTTAAAACAAAACACGTAGAACATAACATTGTCTATAATTGTATCTGAAGGAAACTTTTTCTATCATCAACCGTTGTCGAGATATCTGTCTATTACTATTTTAATTAATTCGTTTTTGCAAATATCTCGTTTCGTATGCATCAAATCGTGAACAAAATTATGACAAAACTTGTAGTACATAACATTATCTAGAATTTTATGCTACACAAACTATTCCTATCATCCACAATTTTCGAGATATCTGTCTATTACTATTTTAATTAATTCGTTTTTGCAAATATCTCTTTTCGTATGCATCAAATCGTGAACAAAGTTAAAACAAAACATGTAGAACATAACATTGTCTATAATTGTATCTTAAGAAACTTTTTCTATCATGAACCGTTGTCGAGATATCTGTCTATTACCATTAATTAAATATTAATTATTTTTTGCAAATATCTCGTTTCGTATGCATCAAATCGTGAACAAAGTTAAAACAAAACTTGTAGTACATAACATTATCTAGAATTGTATTCTACACAAACTATTCCTATCATCAACAATTTTCGAGATATCTGTCTATTACTATTTTAATTTATTCGTTTTTGCAAATTTCTCTTTTCGTATGCTTCAAATCGTGAACAAAGTTATTACAAAACTTGTAAAACATAATATTGTCTACAATTGTTTTTATGATTAACTTTTTCTATCAAGAACCGTTTTCGAGATATCTGTCTATTACTATTTTAATTAATAATTTTTTGCAAATATCTCGTTTCGTATGCATCAAATCGTGAACAAAATTATGACAAAACTTGTAGTACATAACATTATCTAGAATTGTATGCTACACAAACTATTCCTATCATCAACAATTTTCGAGATATCTGTCTATTACTATTTTAATTAATTCGTTTTTGCAAATATCTCTTTTCGTTTGCATCAAATCGTGAACAAAGTTAGAACAAAACTTGTAGAACATAACATTGTCTATAATTGTATTTTTAAGAAACTTTTTCTATCATCAACAATTTTCTAGATATCTGTCTATTACTATTTTAATTTATTCGTTTTTGCAAATTTCTCTTTTCGTATGCTTCAAATCGTGAACAAAGTTATTACAAAACTTGTAAAACATAATATTGTCTACAATTGTTTTTCAGACAAACTTTTTCTATCAAGAACCGTTTTCGAGATATCTGTCTATTACTATTTTAATTAATAATTTTTTGCAAATATCTCTTTTCGTATGCTTCAAATCGTGAATAAAGTTATTACAAAATTTGTAGAACATAACATTATCTACAATTTTATGCTTAACAAACTTTTCTTATGATCAACAATTTTCGAGATATCTGTCTATTACTATTTTAATTAATTCGTTTTTGCAAATATCTCTTTTCGTATGCATCAAATCGTGAACAAAGTTAAAACAAAACATGTAGAACATAACATTGTCTATAATTGTATCAAAAAGAAACTTTTTTTATCATGAACCGTTGTCGAGATATCTGTCTATTACTATTTTAATTAATTATTTTTTGCAAATATCTCTTTTCGTATGCATCAAATCGTGAACAAAGTTAAAACAAAACATGTAGAACATAACATTGTCTATAATTGTATCTTAAGAAACTTTTTCTATCATGAACCGTTGTCGAGATATCTGTCTATTACTATTTTAATTAATAATTTTTTGCAAATATCTCTTTTCGTATGCATCAAATCGTGAACAAAGTTAAAACAAAACATGTAGAACATAACATTGTCTATAATTGTATCAAAAAGAAACTTTTTTTATCATGAACCGTTGTCGAGATATCTGTCTATTACTATTTTAATTAATTATTTTTTGCAAATATCTCTTTTCGTATGCATCAAATCGTGAACAAAGTTAAAACAAAACATGTAGAACATAACATTGTCTATAATTGTATCTTAAGAAACTATTCCTATCATCCACAATTTTCGAGATATCTGTCTATTACTATTTTAATTAATTCGTTTTTGCAAATATCTCTTTTCGTATGCATCAAATCGTGAACAAAGTTAAAACAAAACATGTAGAACATAACATTGTCTATAATTGTATCTTAAGAAACTTTTTCTATCATGAACCGTTGTCGAGATATCTGTCTATTACTATTTAATTAATTCGTTTTTGCAAATATCTCTTTTCGTATGCATCAAATCGTGAACAAAGTTAAAACAAAACATGTAGAACATAACATTGTCTATAATTGTATCAAAAAGAAACTTTTTTTATCATGAACCGTCGTCGAGATATCTGTCTATTACTATTTTAATTAATTATTTTTTGCAAATATCTCGTTTTGTATGGATGAAATCGTGAACAAAGTTATTACAAAACTTGTAGTACATAACATTATCTACAATTTTATGCTACACAAACTATTCCTATCATCAACAATTTTCGAGATATCTGTCTATTACTATTTTAATTAATTCGTTTTTGCAAATATCTCTTTTCGTATGCATGAAATCGTGAACAAAGTTAGAACAAAACTTGTAGAACATAACATAGTCTATAATTGTATTTTTAAGAAACTTTTTCTATCATCAACAATTTTCTAGATATCTGTCTATTACTATTTTAATTTATTCGTTTTTGCAAATATCTCTTTTCGTATGCATCAAATCGTGAACAAAGTTAAAACAAAACATGTAGAACATAATATTTTCTATGATTGTATCTGTAAGAAACTTTTTCTATCATGAACCGTTGTCGAGATATCTGTCTATTACTATTTTAATTAATTATTTTTTGCAAATATCTCGTTTCGTATGGATGAAATCGTGAACAAAGTTATAACGAAACTTGTAGTACATAACATTATCTACAATTGTATGCTGCACAAACTATTCCTATCATCAAAAAATTTCGAGATATCTGTCTATTACTATTTAATTAATTCGTTTTTGCAAATATCTCTTTTCGTATGCATTAAATCGTGAACAAAGTTAGAACAAAACTTGTAGAACATAACATTGTCTATAATTGTTTTTCAGATAAACTTTTTCTATCATGAACCGTTTTCTAGATATCGGTCTATTACTATTTTAATTTATTCGGTTTTGCAAATATCTCTTTTCGTATGCTTCAAATCGTGAACAAAGTTGTAAACTTGTAGAACATAACATTATCTACAATTTTATTTCTCAAAAACTTTTCCTATCATCAACCGTTGTCGATATATCTGTCTGTTACTATTTTAATTATTCAGTTTTTACAAATATCTCGTCTCCTATGCATAGGATTGTAAACAAAGTTTATACAAGCGTGAAGACCATTAAATTTCCAACAATTTTGTTCATTACAAATTTTTTTCTATCACTTACCATTGTCGAGATATCTGTCATTTTTGTTATATTATAAAAGTGGTCTGATTCTGGAAAGGTGACCGATCCGCCATGTAAGACCGGGTTTTTCGTGATGGGTAAAGTGTGTTCTTTCGATCCAAGTTGGTTTCACATTTCCTATATGTTTAGGCCTAAGACCTATTTTTTTTTATTTTCAACCCCAGTCTGATTTTGAACGGTGACCGATTTGAGAATAACTAAATCTGCTGTGGTGTTCTCCTAAGAGGGCTCTTTCTTAAAATGCGTCCAGTTCGTATCCTATATATTTAGGCCCAGACCCCATTTTTTCGCGATTGTCTTACCGCTGTAAAAAAAATCAGTGACCGCTTTGAGTCATAAGACCGAGGCTAAATGATGTACTTTGGCGTCTATTTTCGAGCTAGACTGAATCCAGCTTTCCTATAATTATAATACGTTTAGGCCCTAGACCGTTGGTGGCTCTGGATCTAATTCTTCCATTTTGACGGATTTTTTTTTATTTCTAATTGAATTCGATAGAACAAATTCGGAACTAAATCCCATACATACTCGCATCGTTCTAGGACACGGGGTCCCGCTGAGTGCAGGTACACGAAGCAAGGGAGGGTGATCGATCGCATCGATCGCATCGCACCAAATTAGGACACACGTTTTTTGATCGCGCGATCGGTTTCATCGCGCGATGAGATCGCATCGCACCATCGCGCGTGCGATGGCAATAGGACACCGCCTTATACAGAAGAGACGTGCTGTGGTGGTGGCGGATAGTCAAAGTAACACCAAAAATAAACCTTATAGTACGTACGAGGGGCGTTCAATGTATTCTCGGTATCGGGGTAATTTAATAATAATATAGATAATTTAATTATTTACCTAGGTAATGACACTATCTGAGGGTATAAATACAAAATTTTGTTTAATTCTCATCAGTAGTTCTATAGTAATCCTTATTGAAAGACGATCGGACAGACTGACGCGACAAAATTGACGAAAATCGAGCACCGCGCTGTGATAAAGTACCTTACAAAACAAGGAAACGCTCAAACAACATTTATCAAGAGATGGTGGCCGTTTACCATGACTCTGCCTCATCATTTTCTATCATTCAAGAGGGGTAAAGTGAATTGAAAAGCAGTAGAGAAAGCATTGAAGACAGCTCGCGGTCGGGCGGGCCGGTTAGTGCCACTACTGAATAAAACGTCAAAAAGTTGAGAAACTTGTACTCAAACATGCCCGATTAAAAATTAAAACAATAGCAAAGATAACTAACCTATCCATAGGTACCATTAACACTATCCTTTATAATCATCTGAACCTCTCCAAGATTTGTGCAAGATGGGTGCCGCGAATGCTCACCGCATCTCAGAAACAAGTGCGAGTCGAGTGCTGCAGGGAGTTTTTAGAGCTCTGTACTGAAACTCCATTGAGTCTTTTCAACCAAATTCTCACCTTAGATGAAGCGTGGGTTCATCACTATGACCTAGAAAATTACTAGGATTCCATTTAGTGCCAAAAAAGGGTGCTGTACCCCCAAAGATATTCGAAGTCATTCCATGGGCCGGAAAAGACATGGCCAGTGTTTTGGGTCTCCAATGGAATTTAACTGGTCGATTATATAAAAAAAGGTCAGAATTTAATCGCTTTATCTAACGCAACAACTCTGTATAATTTAAAGAAGGTAATCAAAGATAAGAGAAGAACAAAATTGACCGCGAGTGTGTTGCTTCTCTACGATTAAGCGCCGGCTCGCATTGCACGTGTTGCCAAGGTTGCTGTGTGAGACTGCGGTTTCGAAGAAATAAATCATCTACCCTGTAGCCTAGACGTGACCCTCAGCTTCTATTACCAGTTTCCAAACTTGAAAAAAAAGCTTCTTGGAAACCTATTTTCCTCGATGAAAAGCTCAAGGATGCACATTTTGCAGAGACAGAGGGATCGAATTTTTTAGAGGGTTTTGAAGAGGTAGTATACAGATGTATTGAGTATATTGAGGTTCTAGAGGACTATTTTACTAATTATAATTATTTCAGATTTTTCAGCAGTTTCCTTCATGCCTATACCGAGAATACATTGAACGCCCCTCGTAGCATAGCGGCGTTTGGAGAATTACGCCCGCGCCTCTAGGCGACGTCACCTGGCGATTCTCCTTTATGACAAAAATGACGCTATGCTACGTACTATAAGGTTTATATTGGTGTTATTTTGACTGACCGCTACCGCCACACGCCTCTTCTGTATAAACTGCACCTTATAGTAGGTAGCATAGCGTCGTTATTCTCGTAAAGGAGAATTACGTCTACGCCTTCTTGAATTCTCCAAACGGCGTTATGCTACGTGCTATAAGATTTATATTGGTGTTAGTTTAACTACTCTTCCGTATAAACCGCGCCCAAGATGATAGCATAGCATAGCATATGCTCACGACTATATTCCCCGAGGGGGTAGTCAGAGATATTCTAAAACTTCAGAACATCCACGTTTCACTAGTAGTACCGAAACTCTGTCCAGTGTGACGGGGAGTGAGCCCGTCGCCACTTGTAATGGACAGTAGGTACGATACATGCCTCGAAATTGAAGCATGCAGGTTTCCTCACGATGTTTTCCTTCACCGAAAAGCCAGTGGTGTTACAAATCGTACATAAATTACGAAAAACTCATTGGTACGAGTCGGCCTGGACGGGAATCGAACCATCGCCTCCTGCACGGTAGGCAAGGTTTCTCGCCACTGGACCACCACGGCTTCCAAGATGATGGATCGACTTAATTTGATTTTCCTTCCACAGTTCTCTGAAAACAATGAAACCCTGAGCGTACTGAGCCTGGTGCCCAGCGTGGAAGACGACGGAAAGTACCTGACGTGCCGGTCTGAGAACAAACAGATACCAGACTCCGCCATCGAGGACAAGTGGCGGTTGAATGTACATTGTAAGTTTTAAATAGGCAGATCTAGCGGAAGTATATGAGAGTGTCCGATGGAGAGATATACAGGGTGTAACCAAACATCCTAGTCTAATCTGAACACCTTTCACTATGGAGTCAACGTCGAGAAAAAATATAAATAAATTGCCGTCCCATACATTTGAGTCGAGACGTTACTGCAGTTTTGTATGAAAGAGCGTAATTTTTTTCGCGATTTCGATGTAGCCTCCATGGTGAAAGTTGTTCAGTTTGATGGTCTGAAGGACCCCCTTAAGTATTACTAGGGTGTCTTGTTACACTCTGTATAGGGTTATTTTAAATTAGTTGGCGAAACGGAACCAGGGCACTTGTTAATGATAAAAGATAGCATGATCAATGTTTATTGATGAATAACAACATTATTAATATCGTGCGTAGGTACGCGCAGTGCGTACAGATGCGTGGCGCGGGCGGACATTGACCTCAAAATCATATGATCAAGCGGGGGGTCATTATCACGTAATTTTACTTAGTAACAGATACCGAATGCGTTTCATAAGTTTCGCCAACTGATTAAATTTTACCTTATAGAGATATATGTATACAGAGATAAATCCACGCCTTTAAAATTTCCTTCAATGTAATGACGACATTAAAACAAAGTTGTACTACAGAGTACTATAATTACAACCTTTCTCTACTATACAACCCTTGTACTCGTGTTTGCTTCAAAACCCTTAAGGCTTAAACCGTCTCATTATTTGACTATTTCATTAGTGAAGTTCCCAGACTAATTAATATTTAATCTGATATTGTAGTAATTCTCATTAATTTTAATCTCCTTTAATTTAAATAGGAGTAAAGTACAAGTCTAGACCTCTAGAACTTAATGGAGTATTGTTTCAGCACACATACCTACTTTATTATAAACTTAATAATTAAAATATACGACGTTGTTATTTTCGGGGCAATTTTTTTTTCACATTTATACACTCACGCATAAAAAGAAATACGTACCATATTTATAAACATAAGGCACCAAACCACTAGTAAGTAGGTACCTAGGTACCAAAACTCTGTCCACAAATTGCAATAAATGTTAACGATTGTAATACAATCTTAAATCTGTTTTTTAAATATGATGCCGACATGAAATCTAAAGTTTTTAATGAAGCAACTTTTCATAAAGTATGTTGTGATAAAAAATTTTAATTGATTGACTATTAAAGTATAATGTTTCTTATTTATATAAAAATTTCCATTTAATGCAATTCACTTAAAATGTTAAATTTTAATATTAATAAATTAAGTACCTAATATATTAATATTAAGTACCTACCTAATAATATTATATTAGCCGTGTGGTGCCGCTAAGAATATTGTACCACCGCAGCCCATCCGTGGCTGAAGGATGGGCAGCAGGCGTTCTCCGAGTATATTAACACCCAACTACGATTGCCGACCTGCCTGCCAAGCGATTATGGCAAAACCTCCCTTTTGGGGGATGCCTATGTCCAGCAGTGGACGTATAAAAAAGGCTGAAATGATGATGATGATGAATATTATATTAAGTAATTGGTAGTGATTATCTTGGTAGCGCGTTGGTGGTGCGTTGCGAAGAGGATATATGGACTTCTTCTTCTTTTCGTGTGTCAGAGTTTTTTCAGACCGCCTTCCTTATATGGCCTCTGACGTGGTTTTTATGTAACGACCAACAGAGTTAGTAGCCAGGAGCGTTGGTCCTGGCTTAACGTGTCATCTGAAGCACGGAATCATCTTTCTTTTCAGACAATCAGGTGATTCAATCTGCAATGTCCTAACCAACTGGGGAAAAACGCACAAAGTGACATATCACTAGGTGTCCCCCGTGGGAATCGAACCCATGACCTCCGTGTCGAGAGCCCAAAATGCTCTTAACAATTAGACCACGGAGGCAGATATATGGACACTAAGGGCTCTTACAGACGAGCGACACTTTGCTGTCGCGGTGGGTCGCAGAGCGTCGCGCTCATACATTTTACGGTCCTCCGCGACAAGTGTCGCTCGTCTGTGAGAGCGCTAAGTCATGACGGTCCGCATTTATCATACTGTAACTAACATGATAATTTGTTCAACAGACATACCAGTAGTAGACCTGAAAATGGGCTCAAATCTGAATCCAGACGAGATCAAAGAAGGCGACGACGTTTACTTCGAGTGCACTGTGAAAGCGAACCCGAAAACTCATCGACTTGTATGGTTTCATGATGTAAGTAACATTACATAAAAAACATAAAAAAAACATAACATACTTAAATTCTCTTTATTTCCACGCCAAGAACATAATTATTAAAGAAACGGAATAATGTGAACATTTTTTCTAAATCTCTTTACATTTTTATCGCTAAGTTTTGAGGGTCTAGGGGATATATGGTAACTAATGCCGAAAGCCTAGATTTGGCTCCAAAATTTCGGTATAGATTTGTAATTAGATTTTATGTAAAAATTATTCGTTTTGTATTTGTTCTTTTTGATTAGAAGAGGTAAAAGCCATACTAATAGTTTATCAAATAATAATAATTTATCACAAATTCCCTCACATTTTGTAAGTACCTATCGTTTTCTAAAATTGGATATCATAATCTGTCAATGGAATGCTTTGCTACGTCTCCCGGCACTAGCAAAATTACTAAATTCTTGGACTGGAATCCTTGTTCCACCTAAATAAATATACTAACTTAATCATATTTTTATTGAATGAACAAAATCACCTACTTATTTCTCTGTACAATATTAGCAATTTTTGATTTGAAACTTACTGTAACTTTGTCCTCCAGAACACAGAAATCTATCACAACGAAGGGGCAGGCGTCATCCTCAGCGCCCAAAGCCTGGTCCTTCAGAGTGTGACCAGGGCTGCAGCTGGTGACTACACCTGCATGGCTGCCAATAGCGAGGGGAAGGGCACCAGTAATCCTGTCTCACTCCTTGTTCGATGTAAGTATTCTTAAGGCATACCCCCACTGAACGACCTTGACCCTTTCTGAACCGCTTCTCCTCTACTAAACTACGTCATTTTAGTAGGTACGAGCTTTTACCCGCGACTTCGTCCGCATAAATTATATACCAGATTTTAAGTCAGATGATAAGCTATCAAACAAAAAAAGTTTCATCAAAATCGGTTCAGCAGTTTTTGCGTGATACTCGAACAAACACCCAAACAAACAAACAAACAAACATACAAACAAACAAACAGACAGACAAAAAATCCAAAAATTGGTGATTTGGAATCAGAGACACCTAAAAACCATATCGTAATTTTTTTTTGTAAATATCTTCAATGTACAGACACACTTCTGTTACAGTTTTGTAATAGTTAAGATACCTATTTTGGACTGGCTCGTCCTTCAATATGTTACTATGGTGCCTTCTAATGCAAAAGAAACCAAATTCGAAAATCATATAAAAATTCGCACCAAAGGAGATTCTTTCGACCTTTTCTGAAAATGCCAGCTGAAATTGTCTGCCCATTTTATTCAAACCCGTTGCGTACGCGTGATTGAATCACAAACGAACAAACTTTCACATTCATAATATTACTAAATTGACTTCGTAAGCATTGACTTTGAAAAGTTGCCTATTTGTTAACTCAGAACACTCTCTCTCTTGTTCTATCTGTATGCAAAGTTTCATCAAAATCCGTTAAACCGTTCATGCATGATTGAGTCACAAACATCCAAGCATCGTTATTCATACTTTTCAATATAAGGCGTAGAATAGGATAGTAAAACTGGTTGGATAAATTGTACGATGAACCCAAGACTACAGGGCCTCTACTCGCACATTCGAACTTCGCAATTGCGTGAACATTTTCATTCCAATGTCAACTCTAACCGAAACAGTGGCGATATAGCGAACATCGAAAGTGCGGGTACAGGGCCAGGGTGTTAGGGTAAACAGTTGCATTACTTTAAGGGGTGATTGTACCCATGATACTGAACAACTTTCCCTATGAAATCTATAGTTAATTCTCAAAAAAAAATCTTTTCATACAAACGTTCGAGCTGATTGCAATTTGCATTTAGTATGGAAAGTCGAAAAAAAAAAGTTTTGTGAATTTCCTATAGGGTTCATAGGGAAAGTTGTTCAGTATCATGGGTACAATCACCCCTTAAAATAGTGCAACTGTTTACCCTAACACTCTGTATAATATTCCCTTTAGACCAGCTTTAGACTTAATAAGAAATTTAGCTTTACTATCAATATTTTAGAATTGTAAGCTTTCTAAAGAAATTAAGCTTAAGCATTCTTAAGAGCTCAGGATGACATGAAAGAACAATGGCAGATTTGGACCCAGCCATTTTTACGAAAACTAAAAGCCATTCAGGACGGCGGTCATAATTATTAAAAACAGAAAAAATTAAGGCATTTTTTAAAAAAAACTTCCACATCTCCAGAAGTCCGGATTCAAAAGTAGAAATTACTAGTAAAATAGACAAATCATCCAAAAAGCAGTGGCCAAACGCTACCACGTCAGCTATTTTCAATTTTTCATCTAATATTATCACTCAGGTATTTTATGGTCGTTACGGAATGTATTTATTTTCGTTAAAATAAACATAATGAATCAGTAGAAGATTGAATGGACTATCTAATAAGAAAGATTATGACTTTCACACACTTGCTACAAAAGGTATCATAAGGAGAATAACTTTCCCCCAACTTTTAGATGTTACAACCAATTTACTTTTTTGTTAGTTTTGTTTCACTCTACACGTATTACTAAGTTTCATTCATGTACGGGACCTCTAAGTCTGGGTCTCAAATTACAGGGCCGGCCGCCAAAATTCTTTCTCTTTCTTATCAATATTTTAGACTTGTAAGCATTCTAAAGAAATTAAGCTTAAGCATTCTTAAGAGCTCAGGATGACATGAAATTTCAAGTAGGTATTCATGACTTTAACCTAAAAAAAAAAAAAAAAAAAAAAAAAATGTTTTATTTCAGACTAAGAATTGCCTTTATTTTGTTAGTAGCACAAGCTTACATCTAATATTATTATAATCACATAAAACAAAGAATTATTAATTGGATCGATTCACCGATCCACACCTCTCACATGCAGATCGATGAAACGACCGAGGATAGCTGTATCCATCCGATCAGCGATCATCTTCAAGATTCTGTTCGGGCTCCCCCGTATTCTGCGCACAACAGACGCGGTCTTTTTGCGTATAATCGCATAAAAGTCATCTAAAGCAATGCTCTTTATAATATGGATTGCTGTTGCTAGAGAAAAAGCGTATGACAGTTTTCAGAAATAATTATGATGCATGCATTTTTGTAAGTAAAATTACATTAAGAATTCAAGAAATTTAAAGGTTGCCTTATATTTTGATTCTGACGTCATCATAAACATCATGACGTGATATTCACTGAACAAGTAATCACTACTTTTTAGTAATATTGTGATTTGAATAATTGGTTTGTTCAGTTGAATATTTTTATGGAGCTTGAATTTTGAATTCATCCCAACTCCAAGTAATTTTACAAAATGACTATTAAAAATAAAGAATTCGATATTTTACATACGAGACGTACATTATTAGATTATTACATTTGAGAAGCTAGTTTTTTTTTCTTCAAAAATATGTTATTTCATCAGACAGAAAAACACTTTCAAGATTCACTGGTAAAATTGAAATTCCATCAGTTTATTAAACCCAATATGATATACAATAACACTATATAAAACGAAGTTAGCGAAGTACCAACACGAAAATTTAATAAAAGAACCATTTCATGTGAACCGAAAAAAGGCAAGACATTTCATTGTGAGATAGGTGCTTGCTTGTAACGTGATCAGTTGTCTAAAAGCCTTTTACGTAGAAGAGATCCGATACCGGAGAGTTTTCACAAAACAGCTGTGGAAAAAAGGAATATACGTACGAGTACAAAACCAACAGCTGCTTACTTTGTTTTTGAACCCGCTAGAATTAAAATATTTTGTGGAAGCAGGTGCACTTGCGAAAAATATACATTGTTTAAAATGTGCTTACATTTTTTTACAATGAAGATAATTGTTATAATAACCTCGTCGTAATAATGATAAAATAGTTACACGTTTCAATCATCATCTACAGTTTGAATCCACCCACTGCTGGGCTTAGATTAAATTAAAATAGTAAGATAGGTAGGTGACTAGCCTACAGTGCATGGACCGCATAAATTGAGCCCACGTCGCCTAATTTAATTAGTCGCTATACGAGCGGCATTCCGTGATTGAGATACTTTTTTGATTTTAGGTGAAATATAGGTACCACAATGCCTTCGTGTGCTTTTACTCGTTGTACAAATCATTCAAAAAGAATAAAACAAATCACACGACATTACTTTTTTCTCAAACATGCTTGGAAATGTGAGCATTATTTTGACAACCTTCTTCGAGATAAAACGAAATTGCTGTACTGGCCAAATACATGCGCGCAGCGGCCGGCAATGTTTGTATGAAAATCCATATCTGTCGTGTTTAGCCACCAAATAAATTACATAGTAAACTCATATCTGTCGTGTAATTTAAAAATGGAACGATCTTTTTCTCCGAAACATGGCGACCAAGGAGGTAACTCATCAAAGGTTTTATTTAAATTTTGAACTGGCTTGCAAATAGAAAGCTGTTTATTGAAAAAAAAAATATTTTGTTCGTTTTTCGTCATTGATTTTGAAAAGAGTTTTAATTTC
Organism: Agonopterix subpropinquella; assembly: GCA_922987775.1. NCBI lineage: Eukaryota > Metazoa > Arthropoda > Insecta > Lepidoptera > Depressariidae > Agonopterix > Agonopterix subpropinquella. The sequence continues at coordinate 1,572,416 of OV277711.1, forward strand.
TGCGAATACTGTTTTAATTTCCGCGCATTATTTGAGAAAATTACTATACAAGCCTTGGTCACAACTAGGCATTGATGGACTTACGTATGTGTTTATACGTTCGTCTATCAATGCCTCTGTTGCTGGCCGCTGCAGTAATGTACTATTACTCCTAAGTACATGAAAAAAAGATCCATTGTTCGAGTACGTACGCAAGAACGTCACCTATCTTCCGCTATTTTAATTTAATCACAGCTGCTGGGTATAGGCCTTCTTTTGTTTATGCCACCCTGCTGTGTCCTGGACATCTCGTATCCACTTCGCTCCCACGAACTTTTCCACAAGCATTTGAGCTACATGGTGTTAGAAATAGGCACGGGATCATGAAGGTCCAGGACAGTCCAGGTGCAAAACAATACTATGGTCGGGGTTAGGTACAAGCAAGCACGTCATGCCATCGACTGCTCTCAAACGGTAAAGAAAAATATCGTAAGGAAATCTTGTATATGCGAAGTCATCCAATCCGCATGCTATGTGCACTCGTGATGGTCTTAGCTTGATATTAGGCCTGTGTTATGATGATGATGATGATAATGATGATCAATCCACCGTGATCACCATTTATGATTACCAATATAATCTAGAGATAATGAGGAACAAAGGGAACAAATCGACAAGAATCCCATAACTATACGTCAACTATACGCAAACATTTTTTGGGGGCCTTTTTCCCATAGCTAGAGAAATTATCTTCTTTAATAAATAGACCCTTGTTAAGTTTTAAAATAAGATTGTTGTAGAGTATTCTCTCTTCAGAATTTGCTGGCATTTAGTGTGAAGAAGAAAATGTCTGGGGATTGCGGGATTCGCACTGCATCTCCGCTGAACGAGACTTATATTGTCAGCTTACTTCCTCCGCTTAAGTAAGGCTGTAGTGGGAGCGAGAAGCGATTATTTATCTTATAAGAGGAACTTTAGCCTGGGAATGGATTACGAGACTTTGTATTCCTTTTCATTATTAAATGAAACGGCATCTCATTTAACTCTGTTGTTGTAAGGTTCTACATAATGGACAGCGATTTGTCAAGTTTTAAAATACGTAATGGAGCTGTGATAACCCATACGGAAGAGAGCTAGCATCTTAATGACGAGGCGGGGTTCGATTCCTGGCCTGTACCACTAAGTTCTATAGAATTAATGTACGGTCGTTTTTATCGTAATCACCAGCTCGGTGGTGAAGGAAAATATCGTGAGGAAAAACGTATGTATACTCGAGAATGAAAAGAAAATACCACATGTTCGAAAGTATGGATAAAAATAGGGAGAGCTTGGAGCAAAATTCAAAATTTTTTATTCAAAATTATATCACATAGATAGCTTTTTGACGTTATTTTTTGACTCTACCACCGTGTCGGAAGGTGTTCCGTTGAGAGAAGATGCGGCCAGAAACTCTAGAACACACATCTTTTAAACAAACAAAATGTAAACACAATAAATCAGCAATGGTCGCAGTGTTATATGTGAACATGACTTGCTGTTAGCCCATACAAAAATAATAGAGATGGAATGACTCAAGTCTTAAATGTATGATTAAAATGATGTTGTAGGTAGGTAGGACTTTCAAACTCAAAAATTTTCATTAAAATCAGTCCAGCAGGTCTAGTATGATTTCTCTACACGCGCGCGACGCGCCTTCGCTGCATACAAAATAACCTGTTCCCGCGCTTTTCGGAGAGCGAAAGCCACGCTTGCCGCGACTTGTAGTATGGAAAACAGCAGAGTCGCGCGCAAGTAGAGAAATCATGCTAATGCATGCTATCCAGTAGTTAGTTAGCTGGTCCAGTAGTTTTTGCGTGACGCTCGAACGAACAAACAGACAAAAATCTAGGATTTGAAATCACGATTATGGTGTTTAGGTGTCCCTGACCTAAACACCATAATCGTGATTTTTTCTTCTTCATCTTCTTTCTTCTTCTTCTTCGTTCGTATGTTTCTGATCACCCCGAAAGGGATGATGATCGTGAATTTATATATGTAACTATTCTTAAATATCTTCAATGTACAGACACACTTCTGTTAATATAATTTACAAATCAAATACCAGTGCCCTACGAATGCAGTATCAAACTGCAAGAGCTAACATTTCCCATGATATCAGATGTTCTATTTTACCCAGCGTTTTCTAAACTGGAAAATAAAGCTTAGAATAAACTTTGCTACTGTTTCATATTAAATTAAACGGGGTTAGTCGCTCATACGAGAACCCCGACTGAAAACATGGCTGGCTAGCAAAATTTTAGCGCTGCCTAGATTGCTTTGGGATTTGTATGTGACTAGTGACTGCTTAGAATAAGATTAGAATCCCCTATTGAGGACGCAGAATATCAGACGACAATGAATACGTAAATTATGTTTTGAAATAATCCGATTTAAGGTATAAATGGAGTTGCTGAAGCACGAAATTACAATAAAGCATCTAACAGTATACTAAAATATTAATATCTCACATCACATTGTTCAGAATAAGTACAATAATAATTACTACGAGCTTTTACCCGCGACTTCGTCCGCATAAATTATATACCAGATTTTAAGTCAGATGATAAGCTATCAAACAAAAAAAGTTTCATCAAAATCGGTTCAGTAGTTTTTGCGTGATACTCGAACAAACAAACACCCAAACAAACAAACAAATAAACAAACAAACAAACAAACAAATAAACAAACAAACAAACAAACAGACAGACAAAAAAACCAAAAATTGGTGATTTGGAATCAGGGACAGGTAAAAACCATGTAGTAATTTTTTTTTTTTGTAAATATCTTAAATGTACAGACACACTTCTGTTACAGTTTTATAATAGTATAGATAAGTAATACGTAAGAAACAAATGTAATGTTATACCAAAGATGTAATCAGAGATAAAGATAAATAAATATTTGGAAATAAGTCGGCGATATTCTTAGGGTGGCTATGTGAAAAAAGACAGGTAATTTTTCTATTCCAACATGGCATTCATGAATTAAACTAAGCAAAAAAGTATAATATCAAACGGGGAATATGAAAACTAAAAACATTCCAGATTAAAAGAAAACTTACGGGGTTTTTAAAACAGCTTAGAATTATCTCTAAAACTTCAAGATATTTTTGTTACCACCCTTGGTCGACGACGCGACGTAAGCTTTTATAAAACAAAGTGCAATTTAATCCTAACAAGATAAGGGTAAGTATTACCCCTAGATGTCTCTCGAGATATTAATTTCCCCCAGCCTTAACCCACGTAATTATCCAAAGACAAACTTTACCTCTTTAAAGCCCAAGATTTCATGGCAAACTTAGAAGGCATCAATCTGGGTTAAGTTGAATAGTTTCTTCTGTTATTTTAGTAAAGTTTGACCCTGTCATTAAAACTGAGGAGAAGTCCAAGTTCGCTTCAGGAACTTTTATAACGATCTCGAGTTCCCTTGTTAGATAAAGATTGGATTGTTTTTTATTGACGAAGTAACCGTTCGTTGTTATTTCCATTGAGTGCAGTGCTCGTTTTACTGCCGATGGCAAGGCATTTTTATTATAGCTGTGATTGCATTTTATTTATGTTGGTAAATAGGATCGAAGTGCACCTGGGATACAACCTGCTATTGGCAAATAGAGTTCAAATTGTTTCGTACTGCAAAATGCACTAAATGCACTAAACACGTGTTGTAATAAAGAGATTCATTTTGTCTGAATCACGATAATGCACAAAAAAACGTGTTCTGCAATCTGAATAACAATATTTCTCGCTCTATAGCGCTATATATTTCTGAACGAAAGAAAGGAAAAGCTATGGAAAATTCTCTCTTCGGTGAGTGCTCAGGAGTTACATGACCTGATTTCACCTTCCCCCGTTCCCCAACGTACAACAAGACGCGAGAGGCTGTTTTCATACGTAGTGGATATTCCAATGATCTGCATAAAAAGGTTTGCACGATTTGCATCCTATTTTATAATGAGAAACGGTATAAGATTTGGAACTCTCTCCCTGCGTCTGTTTTACAAGCAAATACGATCATGATATTTTAATTTAAAATAAAAGAGGAGTTAAAAGGCTTTTTCTGGGTGAGCGCGTTACATCCTCGGCTTCATCTACACTTTCTATTAGATGAAGTGAAGCCAAGCGCAAGCCCATTACGAACAAATCAATTACATGCGGTCAAGTCAGGTTCTTTCAATAATTCCATCTTTTTCTCCCCAGATGCTCCTATATGCGCGGAGAGGCGAGACGGTGAACTCTTCGGTGCCCTCAAGCATGAAACTGTCTCGATCCATTGCTCCGTCGACGCCAATCCTGCTCTGGTCTCCTTCCACTGGACCTTCAATAACTCAGGGGAACAGACTGAGATTCCTCCACGGTAGGGCATTATTATTACATATTTTTACAAAAACACAGTCACATTTATTGCCAAACTGCATAAAAATTTGTCCTCATGCGTAGAATTTATATGAATAAGTTTGTATAAAAAAGTAATTTGCAGTTTTCAAAAAGTTTAGGGAAGTATCACAGCAAATTCTTTCGAGAAGGTAAAAAAATTCGCCACTACCAACAATTATCATTTAACGTGCTGATAAGTAAAACATATCCTTAAAACCAAGCCGACCTTATCCGCAGAGCATAAACTAAGGAAAATGTGTTCTGTTATCTCTCGTTTGGTTTTGAAACATGAACTCTGACTAGTGCACAAAGTCATGGTCGCACAAAGAGAAATGGAAAGAGCTATTGGAATATCTAAGAATTACACTATTGAACCGAATCCCAAATGTCGAAATCAGACGCCGAACAAAGGTACCTAGTTGATGTCGTCAAGCGGATTTCGACTTTGTTTCTTTTTTATGACACCATTCTTTTACTTTGATCTATGTCACCAATGAGAAAAATTGCGGTGGTATATCCATGGAGTAAGGATCCAAGACATTATCTTAGATCTCTACTACATCGTAGAAATGAATTTAAACTAAGCTAAACCATCGTAATATTTTCGAAAAAAGATCTATACCTGAATCTACTACGATGTGTTCCTATCACTTATAATTTTTCTTCGTTTTAAAACCAGGTTATACAGCAGCAATGGTCATACATCAACACTTAACTACACCCCTACTACGGACATGGAGTACGGTACCCTGGCGTGCTACGGCTCAAACGCGGTCGGGCAACAGAAGGTTCCATGCCATTTCCAGTTAGTCGCTGCTGGTTAGTATTTAAAAAGATTTCAACCTAATAGTGTGACTACTAGCGCTATACGTAGGTAGGTGCGCGGCGAGACGGGGGGTAGAAACTTTTACCACTCTAAGCGCTCTTACAGACGAGCGACACTTTGCGGTCGCCGAGGGTCGCGCGACGGTCGCACGACTCACTCCGACCGTAAAGTCTATGAGCGCAACCCTCTGCGATACACGGCGATCGCAAAATGTCACTCGTCTGTAAGAGCGCTAACTATTCACCGCTAACATTCGCGCGGGCGAAATAAGGGGAGCGAGCTACTCCGATCTCCGCCCGTCTCACCGCTCGCCTACCGAAGGCGTGGTACAGCGCTTGCGGTCACACTATACTATACTATAGAATCTATAGATCACTGTTTATTATGTCAACCGTAAATAATTATAAGATAGTGAGCGAGTGAAGACATGTCAATACTCTGTAGCTAAGAATCGAGATGAAAAGATTTTATGTTAACATCATCAGTCATCACCGTCATCACTACGACCATTATCGTTTTAAAGCTATGTCGTATCATGTATTTATTTGTAGGTATTCAACAACAACAACAATAAACATATATTTCACACCATGTCAATGTGTGTATTTTTATATTTTTTGCGTAATCGTAATCCGGGCAGCCCTGCTGAGACGTTTGCATGGTTTACAAGGCAATATCCATTTAGTTCAGTAAATCTGTTTGGAAAATGATACCCTACCTTACAAAAGGTCGGGTATCCGGGATTTTTGGATATGTTATACAGGTAGAGGTCCTTAATAAAAATACAAGTTTTCGACCTTGGGGTCCTGCCGCGGGCTCTGGTGTGACCATAAAACAACGAAAATTTTGAGACTTTTTCAGTAAAACTTAAACGTTGGGTTTTAGAGCAAACTTGTTTACTAAAGCTTTAAAGAAGACCAAATCCGCTACAATTTGATAGTTGAATCATCTTTATATACTGAATAGTTCCCAAGATACAGCACCTCAAAGTATGGAGAGGTATGACTAATTCCTTAAAATTTCGTTTTTTTTTTTAAATTAAATATGTTATTAACTTTAGGTTTCACTGTGAAGGTGTTCAGAAGAAGTATAAATAATGCGCTACTATATGTTTTTTGAACCATAAGATGCGACACTTGTAAATTTTCAGCAAATACCAATTGGCAAACAAATACTTAGATATCGAACAGAATTTTTTTTTTTTTACAAAATAAAATAGCCTATGGTAATCAGGGATAGTAGCTTTCTATCAGTGAAAGAATTTTACGAATCGGTTTGGTACTTCTAGAGATTACCTACATACAAAAAACCCTCTTGAGCCCAGCTTTTCTGCACCCACAGGCATAGGGCAGTTAGGAATTAGCCCTAACTGCCTTTATTTTGAAGTGCTGTATCTCGGTAACTATACAGTATAAAAAGATGATTCAAAAACCAAACTGTAGCGCATTTAGTGCTCTTAATTCCTCTAAAACATAATTTGACTCTAAAACCTAAGCTTTAGATTTTAAATAATGAAAACTGAAAAATCTTCGAAATTTTCGTTCTTTTATGGACATGGCAGAGCCCGCGGCAGCACCTTAAGGTCGAAAACTTGGATTTTTAATAAGGACCTATACCCGTATAACATATAAAAAAATCGTGGATACCGGACCTTTGGCAAGGTAAAATGTTTACATTTACTAGGCTAATTGGCGTAGCTAGATAGTTTCTAGGTGTTTAGAGTGATTCCAGGTGATTTTGAAATTGAAAAAGTACAGTTACTGATATTATATTATAATTTCACCGAACTTTAGTTTGTTCGCAAATAAAATTACCTTTACATATTTGTTCGTACGTAGTTGAACTAAAATTAATCTTATTCCTTTCAATCAAGGTCGACCATTCCAATTACAAAACTGCAGCGTCGCAAACCAGAGCATCGATTCCCTATATGTGGAATGTGTCGAGAACTTCGATGGCGGACTGCCTCAGACTTTCCTGATGGAGCTTCGGGAACTACCTTCTTTGGCTGTGAGTAATTTACAACTTTAGTGATGTTGGAATACAGTTTAATTTAGTCTTCATGTCATGTTGCTTGTTAGCTGCAGAGGTAGCTGCATTTTGAACTTTAACTTAAGAGGAAAGACTAGTGCCGGTTAGTCTATACAAGCGTATTCCCCTGTTTTCTCCCTGGATAATGACACTAGAGCAAACCAATTACCACACAATCTATATCACCTCTGCCATGTCCCTAAGTTTGTTCTTCGATAAATTAATTAAGTACAAAAGTAAAACCGGTCAAGTGCGAGTTGGGCTACTCGCGCACCGAGGCCGCGAGGGTTCCGTACCACACCACGACAGAACACAACATTATTAACTTAGAAAAAAAACTTTCTTTGTTCGGGACCTTTAGCGCAAGACCGACTCACACTTGGCTGGTTTATAGTATTTTTTGTTATTCTGTACAGTTTGCTCTATAATCACACTAAGTTTTGCGCTTGCATGTATTACCATTTTTACGATAGAGCGTGAAGAAAAAAAGTTGATAAAAACTAGTTTCTTGTTGAGAACCCCCCTTAATTTTAAACTTTATGACATTTTTATTATTTGTTAACAAGTCCGCCGTAATAACGCATAATCTGAGAAAATTTCAACTGTCTAGCTATTATGGTTCAAAAGTTACAGCCCTAAATAGGTAGGACAGACGGACAGACGGACAGACGGACAGACAGACGGACAGACAGACGGACAGACGGACGGACGGACGGACGGACGGACAGACAGACAACGTAGGCTTAGTAATAGGGTCCCGCTTTCACCCTTTGGGTTCGGAACCCTAAAAACTGAGAGTCTTCGAAAATTACGAAAAATTGCTTAATTTTACCGTTGTGTTCAGAAGCAAGAGGGCTAACCAATTTGTTGAATCTAAACAAGAAAAGGAAAAGATACAGGCCGCATAGCCAAAGTCTTTTTCTTTCATGGTTATTCGAATAAATACATTTTATTTATTTATTTATTTTTCATATTATTCTTAAAAGAATTATTAAAATCGGTTTAATTACGTTCAACACCATCTATTAAAAGGAAAAATCATTAATTTTTATATTTCAGGATTCTAATGTAATTTCCAATTTAATAACAATAATTAACAAAATAAAATAAAAAATTTATTTAATAAAATAAGTTTGTAATTTAATTAATTTGTATAACAATTGGTATCTATTAATGAACATACAAATAGGTGCCTGTTCATTGGTAGTAAAATCTAATTATGATATCTACCAAGAAATCCAGAAATCATAATTAGACTATCAATGAACAGGCACCTATTTGTAGGTACCAAATTGATATACAAATTAATTAAATTACTAAATTAATTTTATTAAATTAATTTTTTATTTTATTTTGTTAATTATTGTTATTATTTAGTACACGACATGCGTTATGGAAACTTAAATATAAAACTCACTGTAATATACAAGTATATTAATTACTCTGAGGTATGAGCAATGAAATTTGAATGACAACTTAGTCATTATTATTGAGAGTAACAGATAGTAAAACAGCTTTTATTATTCGACACTCCGCTCAAGATACTAACTAAGATTATTATTACACTCTGCTAATTGTATAGGATCCGATAGAAATATCAAACTTGCCAAGTTACTAGTCTAGCTCAAGTATTATTGTTTTATAGCACAGGGTTAAGGAATGAAATGCGCCACAATAGTATTATTTTGTGCTGTAAAATACTTTTGCTCCATTTACGGAGAATAAAATGACGACTGATGGCAATCATTTTATTGAGACATTCGACGTTACTAAAGCAATTAGCTTTAGTAAAGCTAAATCATAAATAGACACAAGAACATAAATTTTTAGTAAGTATCTAATCATTTCATATAACTTTACTAAAAATCACCTGTAGTGTTATAATAGAGTTGGAGGTACCTAGCCTATGCGTTAGTGTAGGGAGCAGGGACATCCATAAAATTGACATAGGTTATGTACAATATGATTTTTAGTGAAGTTAAATTAAATGATTACTAAACATTTTTTAAGTCCCTATTTTATTTTAGGTTACATAAATGCATTGCGCGCTCTGGAAACAGCCTATAACGATGTATAAAGAAATAGCATGTATATTTGAGAGAATACTAATCTTACTGCTGTCCCCTACACTATGAATTATTACAAGCTAAGTGTGAAATACTCGATGTCTTTGAACATCAACTTGTTACTTGGAAATTAAACCGTGTTCTATTCTGAAGACTTATCGACTATCTGCCTTATTGCAAATTAGACCTTGCCAGAGTTCAAACTAAGTGTAATATTCAGCCACTCCAGATTTAACTGTTTTGAGAGTACTTGTTCGTCTAATATTAAATGGAACTCTAATTCTGGCAAGGTGATTGCACGTTTGGACATTATTGCCACTCCAAATTTAAATTGAGGTTCTCTCTTTAGTTAGGTGGGTACTACGTAATTATAGTATCTCCTCAGTGGTATAATACCCTTAGATCAATGTTAAATTAATGCTTGCGTTTAGTTGAAGTACACAACTAAGTACACTTGGTCCATACAAACTAGCACACTTGTCTGTCATCTCGGTACATACTTGAAGTAATACCTACCTGTCATCTGTCTTATTTTTCTGGCTTGAAATGTTCGCGTAAGGCTCTTAGGTACTACCATAGAGTAAATAAATTATACACAACAGAGGGTCAATGCCCATACTAAGAATGAGAGAGAAATTCTTATATGAAAACTCGCGCAAGTACAGCGCCGGTGGTGAGTAACCGGTACTACAGCAACGTTTAATTACGTTAAAATAAGTGTTAAACACATTTGTTATTAAATTTTTTAAAGAAAATTAATCTATATAATTTATTTCCATATAACAAAACTCAAATAATAGTGATCTAATAACGTTTAATTAAGATTTATCACTCGTTCAGGCCAGTAGCAACATCTGTTTGCGCCAAGACTATACTAAATCTAAAATGTATGGAACTGTCCATACATGGTACTACCTACCTTCGTAATAAAAATTATAGTTCTCTGTGAGTAAACATAGACGAAATAGTGGGCAACAGCTAGTATATTATGTACATTGTACAGATTGCAACAAAATACCCTACTAATATTTAAAGTGGCGGTTTAGGTTAGGCCATCAAAATTAACAAATTTCATTATGGAGCCATCATTGAGAAAAATAAAAAAATCGGCTATTTCATACAAAAGTCTAGACTTAAATGTAGGATGGGACAGCAGATTTATTTTCGACTTTGTCTCTATATAGTCCGAGATCCGACCGTATAATTATGCACCTATTCCTTAGGCGAACGAAATGTAATTCTAGTGTATGTTTATACAGGGGTTGATTCAACGCCGCCAAGTTGCCTAAAAGAATCTCGCCGCAAGTACCTTTTCCATTATAATTTTTGGTATAACTTTTTCCACGTGTTTGTTAGGGAAGTGAATGAGGTGCCATCAGAAGGATACTGGTCTAAAGTACTGGAAAAACTAGGGTTGCCACCTCTCAATCTGCCGCAACTATAGGGTTGCCAAGTCCAAATATGACATTTTTTTATCTGGCAACTATACTACTTACTATTTTTTTAGTCTTGCGGCAGATTGAGAGGTGGCAACCCTAGTTTTTCCACCAGTCCAGACCAGTCTCCTTCTGATGGCACCTCATTCACTTCCCTAACAAACACGTGGAAAAAGTTATACCAAAAATTATAATAGAAAAAGTAACTACTTGCGGCAAGATTTTTTTAGGCAACTTGGCGGCGTTGAATTAACCCCTGTATAAAGATACACTAGAATCACATTTCGTTCGCCTAAGAAATAGGTGCATAATTTTACGGTCGGATCTCAGTCTAATAGTTGTTTTATTTGATTGTCTAAACCACCCATTTAAATATTACTAGGGGTTTTGTTACACCTTGTATATCGTCTATCACTTAAAATACTATTTAAAATGTTAAAATTCGTTCTGAAACCAATCAGAAAAATCAATCAGTACTCTACTAATCAGAATATCGTTTGATTTATCGCAGGTCCGTTACAACGTCTCCACGAACAGATCCTCACCATACTTCGAGATCCGAGGGCTTCCACCAGGCGTCAGCTACAGGATAGACCTGTATGCAGTCAATGCTAAGGGACGCAGTGACGTGTCCACTATTGAAACCGTCACCCTGAAGGGACAGGCTAAATTCACTGGTGAGTTTTTGGTATTAATAGAACCGCTAATAAGGTTTTCTTAGACATAAAAGTGTCTTTTCAAAATACGATATGATTTGATAGTAGAGATCGTGTATAAAAGGGTGTAGATCACTAGATTTACATTTGTTTGTACAAAACAAATATGAGGGCTCGGTAACCACTATAGGAAGTGGAAATGGGCAGGACATGTTGCACGTATGGATGCTGAGCATTGGCCCAGAAGAAGAATTGATTTCGGTTGTGGAGAGATAGCATGCGGGGTAGTGGCCGCCCACCAGGAAGATGGGTTGATGATATAAGGCGACACGAGGATGTCAACTGTGTGCAGAGGGCCCTTTGCACTCTTATACTGTTATAAGAAAGAGTATCTAGTACTAGATACAGTACAGACACTCCCTGCGCACCAATTTCTTACCTCACCCCATCTGGCAGGATCGTGGCGTAAAATATAAGCAAATGCGTATTCCTATCTCGCTCGCACTCACTCAGTAATAGAACGCACATGCTTACCTCTTAAATTTTTCGCATTTGTATGAAATGACAGCTAAGTGCCCAAGGTGTGTAGAGGGACAGCACGTCATGGAGGAATATAGCCTTTATCCGAAGACGGACTGATTAAGGGCTGTGATGGATGGATGGATAAAAAACTTGGCAACTTTGGCAAGGGGTGGTTCAAAATTTTGCTATAATGACCAACTATCTTTCTGTTGTACCAAGGCTCACCTTTAGTCTATTGATGCTTTTATCACACCCCAGACACTGCTAACAAAAAACAGACATTGACAAGATGACGTCAGCACATGCAAAACGAAAGAAATTGAACCTTAAGGGCCTGTTTCACCACTTCTATAATAGATACGTCATTGTTAGCTTATAATATGACAGATAATTTGACATACATGACAAAATATGTCAAACGATCTGTCAAGTCAGCTAACAATGACTTTTGTTAGTGTGTATGTAACTGGAGGCCGATAAATGGGGTGAGGTAAAAAGTTGGTGGGTGGCAGGGAGTGTCCGTATTGTATGTAGTAAAAGATACTCTTATACTGTGGTTGTATGATGAAAAGACATTGTAAACTGCCTCTGTGGTCTAATGGTTAAGAGCATTGGGCTCTTGACACGGAGGTGGGTTCGATTCCCACGGGGGACACCTAGTGATATGTTACTTTGTGCGTTTTCCCCAGTTGGTTAGGACATTGCAGAATCACCAGATTGTCTGAAAAGAAAAATGATTCCGTGCTTCGGATGACACGTTAAGCCGTTGGCCCCGGCTACTATCTTTAGTGGTAGTAATCGTTACATAAAACCCACGTCAGAGGCCGTAAGGCGGTCTGAAAAAACTCTGACACCAGGGTTCTGCCCACACGATAAGAAGAAGAAAGATTGTAAAGTGGTAATAAATGGCTAGCATTTGAGACTACACGAGAATTGCATAGCCAAACATATCTCTTAGGGCTCATTTTCATTGGTCGATAACTCGGTCGATATACCGTATGCGGGGACTCCCCGCAGGCGGGCTAACGACCAATGAAAATCAACAAGTCGATACAGTGGTCGTTACGCCACCTACGGGTATTCCCCGCATGCGGTATATCGACCAATGAAATTAGTCGGACTTTTTAAAGAGGCAGGTACGACTTTTGAACTTACCAATCATGTTCTTTTGCACCCTGCGGTCGTTCCCTATCGACCAGTGAAAACGGTTCCCCGCATGCGGGCCTTATGGCATGCGTTACGGAAATCTCTCGCATCCCGAATGCGGGCTACATCGACCAGTAAAAATATTTCCCATAATGCGGGACTATGGCATGCGTTACAGAAATCTCTCGCACCCCGAATGCGGGCCAGAACGACCAATGAAAATGCGCCCTTATGGCTATATCTGAGACTATGCCGACACCGCAAAGTCGCACCAATTTGGCCCAATATTTAAATAAGTCAAATTATCAAACCCAGTTGTTACCAGACAAAAAGCCTAATTCCACGTTCAAATCAGAACTCAGTTACGTCGATCTAATAATTTAAACTGCTACCAAAGAGGGTTAATTTACATTTAAATAACGAAATAGTAAATTGTCGGTTACATTTTGGCACCGTTGGTTTTCAACAGGGAACTTTGAAACTGTGGAAGTTCCTTAGTAGTATCTTACTTTTATAAATCTAGAGCACACTTCTGGCACTCCATACAACGATCTCACAATGCTTGAATAGTACTGCAAAAGAAACAAGATGGCGTCGGCACGTCCCGCTTGCACGCGCGCGCCGGCTGCATCTGTTTCTTACTCTACCCCTTAAGTTACCCTCGAAATGCGGGATGAGGAGGATGAGGGATGAGGTCTGTAGTTAGGGAGCGGTAGGGAGTGGGCATTCTGCATGTAGTAATGTATCTATTCTATATTCAGTGTGTGATAAGGTTTTCACTAATAGATGGACTGATTCACAAGGAAGATTTCTGTATATTTCCGTCAGTGCTGCCTATAAGCACAGGGTGTTAGGATAAGCAGAGTTGCATTATTTTGATGGGTGATTGTACCCATGATACTGAACAACTTTCCCTAAGAAACCTATAGGAAATTCCCAATTTTCTTTTTCAACTTTTCATACCATTCGATCAGCTGATTGTCTTTAGTATGGGAAGGCCAAACAATGTTTTGGGCATTTATTTCCTATATGTTTCTTAAGGAAAGTTGTTTCAATATAATGGGTGCAATCACCCCTTAAAGTAATGCAACTGTTAACCCTAACACCCTATACAGGGTGAAATTGATATCATTAGCATCCTTTTAAACTAAGAGTTTACCCATCAAACTGAACAACTTTCACTATGGGAGCAAAACAAACGGAGCAACAAAATAATCAGCTGTTCCATACTAAACTGCAATGCCTACTCGACTCAAATGTATGCAACAGTAGATTTTTTTTTTGCTCCGATCGGTTTGCTCCCATAGTGAAAGTTGTTCAGTTTGATGGGTAGACTCTTAGTTTAAAAGGATGCTAATGATATCAATTTCACCCTGTAGTTGTCAGACTAGTGAATAATAATCTTGACACTTCTGTGTGGTGATCAGACATCAGAATGTATACGAAGAATAAAGATCCAAAACAAATATTTCGGTTGTTCCACAATTCATTTAACCAACACTGTTTAACGTTTATTTGGTTCTGCGGTTGTATTTAAACTCTTCCATTGGTTCGTTCCCGTAATATTATTGTTGTAAATGTGGGCTAATAATCGGGCGGGTAGTCACGCTAGCAATAAAATTAAAAAAACGACTTCATTTCGAGTTTAAAGTGTAAAGTTTGAACAGGAACGTTGTGAAATGAGAAAATTATTGACTTTGTGAACCGACTCTGTTTAAATTAGATTTAGGAATGAATAAAATATATTTAGCTTTGCATTTGTCATCATTATCATCATCAGCCGTTCTACTGATAGGCACAGGCTTACTTGCCAAAGACTTAGTTCACCATGCATGTCCAATGTGGTTTGTAAGACTTCACTGCGTGGTATACACTATAGAATTTCTTCTGACTTTTTCATGTCACCAATAATCTCTGTTGGTCTATTTACTTATGTTTAAATTATGTACGTGGTAACGTCTCCCGGGGTAATTGTAACATTTGCAAGTATGAGGCAGTTGCACTTATAAAAATCACAATTCAGTTCTTCTCTTTATACAAACACCTGCCTTCTAGATGACTAGGCGTGCATCTATTAAGGGAAGAACTGAACGGTGATTCTTATAAAGTGCAATTGCTCCATAGGTGCACCACATCCACATGAATAAATATCCCTACAGAACAAAAGCTTCATACAAGCTTCCGCTATGTCGGTCGGTGCACTCACAACAAGTAGCGCACATTAGTGTGTGCACCTGTTTATACGTCCTCTAACGCGCTATTTATTGTGTGGGTGCAGCTTTCGTTCTGTATGGATATTTATCCACGTGCTTGCAATTACCCAGATCGACCTTAAATAAAGGAAAACGCCCAATCCTGCTCGCCTCAAAACTGGTTTTAATTTAAATTCTATAAGAAATGCCACGATAGAAGAGGATATACCTATAGATTTCCACTTCCTTGGGAAGCACGATATTCCTCCTATCCTGTGTATAATTTCAGCTATCATAGGATTTGTATGTGTTCTTTGATCATACACATCCGCCAGCTACGAAACGACCCGAAACAAATACACTTCGTCACGTGGGCAATGTCTTTTAGTTTCAATTTTAAAGCTTTATGTCAGCTGAACCTAGAAAATTGTTACAAAGTCCCCTTTGAAAGCTAAAAAATCATTCATCATATGCCTGCAACGTTTAAATACAAACTGCACGCTAATTCAGATCGCGTGCTAAGTGCATGCTAGTTTCGGTAAATGAGAAGTTTCTCTTAATGGTTTTTAACGTTACCTTTATTTATGGTTTCGCGCTTTTCAAATACACACTTTACGTCATGGCGTGTGTTAGGAGGTAATGTTTAGTAGTAATAGCGTATTGTAGTTGTATAGAAAATGTTTATTATTTTTACATCGATCAAGAGCTTGTTATTTTTTTTTATTTTACAATATGGACTGCAACTGCAAATTATGCTTAAGGTTATAGATGTAGAGAAAACATTTTTCGTCAGTGCGGAAACCTTAACCATAGTGTAAAGAACGAATAGTGGTGAAGCTCAGCGGTCGCGGCAGGCCAATCGTGCGGGGCGTGCGGGGGCGTCCCGGCCCACGCTGCCTGCGCGCGTACCCTAACAGCGAATCGAGTTAGGGTACTCCCGTCCCCCGCCGTACCCCGCACGCCACGCGGGCATAGACCCGCCGCGACCGCTGAGCTTCATCACTATTTTATTTACACTATGCCTTAACCATGCATTTTATTTATTAATTCTATGTTAATTCTATAATATCTATGTCAGAGTGAAAGGAAAAATATCATTAACCTTTGAACCACATACTCTACCCATCAAACTGAACAACTTTTACTATGGGAGCAAACCTGTCAGGACAAAAAAAATCAGCATACGTTTGCATAGAGTAGGTATTGCAGTTTAGTATGGGAAAGCTGATTTCTTTTTTATTCTGACAAGTTTGCTCCCAAAATAAAAGCATATTCCGTGGTAAAAGTTGTTCAGTTTGATGGGTCGGTAGAGTTTGCTTTTTGTTTGCTTGTTGCAAAAAGTGTTTTAAATTCCCTTGTTTTCCTATAATTCTAATACGAAAGTAGTCCATGAGACATTCGACATTTAAAAAGTGTTCCACAACTCCCAAAAAGGTCAAAAAACCCTGCATTAGATTCATTGCTGCATAGCTATTGGCTGCTAATAAAATGACCTATAAACCCCTGCTCACATAATCCAACTACAATAAATAGGTCAACCATTGCACCGCTTTGATCACGTTCCCGGATATCCATCGAAGTAAAATAATAAATCAAACACAATAAAGGATAGGTCGACGAAAGACCTTGTAATCCCGTATCGTGTTTTATTAGTAGGATTGACGTCGAATTGACAGAGGTAAGGACGTTTTGATCGGGGTGGTCGTATTAAGTTGGAATTTACTACTTTGTCATCAACATTAGCGCCTTAAATACAGGGTGTAATATAAAATGGAGCAGTTACTTAAAGGGGTGATTCAGACCATCAAACGGATCAACTTTCTCTACGGGACCAATACTGAAATCGAGAAAAAAAAATCGGCTCTCCCATACAAAACTGCAAACATAACTGGACTGAAATGTATGGGACACCCGATTTTTTTTTCGCGATTTCAATATTGGTCCCATAGAGAAAGTTATTCAGTTTGATGGTCTGAAGCACCCCTTTAAGTGACTGTCCCATTTTATATTACACCATGTATAAAATATAGGGCACAGTATAAGATAGAGTATGGTCACAGCCCGGACACTGCATAAAAAAAATTGAATTTGACAAGATGACGTTAGCAAATGCGAAACCAAAGAAATTGAACCTTATGTCATCTTCTTAGGTAACGAGTAACCAGTGCGAAGGAACCAGAGGGTGATAGAGAGGGTGAGGTAAAAAGTTGGTGGGAGGAAGAGAGTGTCCATACTGTATCTAGTAATACAGTCCTCTTTCCCACCTCTTTCTTATACTGTGGTATGGTATTACATGCAGTACAGACACTCCCTACCCCCTACCTGAACATCTCTTGATAGGAAGTGTGGCAGAAAATATAGGCAATGAATGGTGTATTGCTGTCTCACACGCACTTACTCAGTATCGCACATGCTCACCTTCTTTTTGTCCGTTTTTCCTGTTTGTATGAAGTGACAGCTACTCATAAGTGTGTAGTCTAGTCGATTTTGCGTGACAGACAGACAAGAAATCCAAAAATCTGTGATTTTGAGTCAGAGATACATAAAATACCAAATCGTAACCTTTTGTACAGTACGACTAGGAAAATAATTACCTTCGTCAGTCCCCGTCAAAACCTGAAGGGTGAAAAGTCGGGTAGTAGCGAAAAGGGCGCAAAACCTACTTAATATTTATTTATACATACTAACAAGTGACTATAATATACTTTATTTACACTGAACCGCACGATAGTTGATAGAGATACATTAAATTTTTAGATATAATGAGGAAACCTGTAATTGGTCATATTTTAAGTTGAATATTACTATGTTAAGATTATCATAGAAATAAAAAAAATATATATATTGTCAATCGCGGCAAGGGATTTCAGGCCCGCGAAGTTGACACATCCTGATAGGACTGCCTCCGTGGTCTAATGGTTAAGAGCACTGGCTCTCGACACGGAGGTCGTGGGTTCGATTCCCACGGGGGACACCTAGTGATATGTCACTTTGTGCGTTTTTCCCCAGTTGGTTAGGACATTGCAGGCTGAATCACCTGATTGTCTGAAAAGAAAAATGATTCCGTGCTTCGGATGGCACGTTAAGCCGTTGGTCCCGGCTATTATCTCTGGTGGTAATAGTCGTTACATAAAAACCACGTCAGAGGCCGTAAGGCGGTCTGAAAAAACTCTGACACCAGGGCTCTGCCCACACGATAAGAAGAAGAATACTTAAGGGGGTTCTTCAGACCATCAATCTGAACAACTTTCACTATGGAGCCAACGTCAAGAAAATTTTTTAAAAATCTGCCGTCCCATACATTTGAGTCCAGACGGTATTGCAGTTTTGTATGAGAGAGCTAATTTCTTTTTCGCGATTTCGATATTGGCTCCATAGTGAAAGTTATACAGTTTGATGGTCTGAAGCACCCCCTTAAGTATTACTAGGGTGTTTTGTTACACCCTGTATAGACCTGGTACTACTGTACAGTTTTACAATAGCGTAGATATATAGAATTTTATTACAGCTTAGAGTTATATTAAATTTCTTGTCCCCAGGTGAAAGCAACGCCCTAGGAATGTCTCCGGTCTTAGCTTCAATAGCGGCGATGTCCGCTCTCCTGGCTACAGCAGTCTGTGGCGTGCTAGCGGTCCTGTACAGACGCCACTCGAACAGACACCGGCACCTGCCTACCAAACACGCGCCTTTGAGGTAAGGAATGCTTGAGCTTAGTCAAAGGTTAAAGGGTAAAGTTTTAGGTGCACGATGTTTGAGGGGTTGAAAGTGATGAAATTGGTTCCTTGTTGGATAAATATTGATGTTGCTTATAACTACAATGGAAAAGGTTTGTGATCAAATTTTCGTTACATGTTTCATTTTGTAGATTGAGAAGTTTTCATCTTGCAGAAATGCGATAACTAGATTTTGTTAATTCAAATCCAGTTTTAATTATAAAAGAGCCGTGACGACTGACTGACTGATTCAATGACTGACAGCTGATAACGCACAGCCTAGACCGTTGAGGATAGGAACAGAAATTGGGAATATGTATTCGACAAAGGGTGTAAGTACGAGTAAGTAGAGGTGCACTATGAACGTAATTTTATTTGTCGAAAATCGACCACTAAATGGATACGCAGACAAAGTGACGGGTCAAAAGCTCGGAAATATTATACGTTTACCAAACACTAAGACCACGTGTAGTCAGTTTTTGGTACTAATTTGGCAATTGCCACTTGATATGGTCTTTAATCGATCGACAAAACACAACGTTTTACCGAAATCTGACGTCACACGCGCTCTGAATCTCAGCTTACCATTTTTTTTCCGTATCGCGACAATCACCGCCAATTTCATCATAATTCAATATTTCCTTGTTTGATAAAATAAAAACATTACTTTCAAAATGAGTGCGAATATGTTACACTCATCAGCTCATCACCATGTCGTACCAGTCATATAAATTTTTACCTCTCGTAGTAAAACGTATGGTAAATTTAGTCAACTTCAACGCCACCAAAACACAGGCTTGTCTGTTCACCGCAAAAAGGAGTCCGTTTAATCTGACTCCTACTTTCCGGGGTACATCTGTCCCTGTTTCCGACAGTCTTGGGCTTCTGGGTATAAGCTTGACCACAAAACTCAACTTCGGCGCTGACATCGAGTCTAAGGCTCAAACTGCGGCCAAAAAGCTGGGCATCTTAAACAAGGTGAAGCGGTACTTCACTCCTGGACAGCTCTTAGTATTGTATAAAGCTCAGGTCCGATCATGTATGGAGTACTGCTGCCACCTGTGGGATGGCTCAGCCAAGTATCAACTTGCCGCACTCGACTCGGTTGAACGCAGAGCCAGGAGGCTCATTGGCGATAGTAAGCTGGTGGAGGCCAAGCTTCATAGCCTAGCCCACCGCCGCAGAGTGGCCTGCTTGTCGGTCTTCTACAGATTGTACTTCGGTGAGTGTGCCCTAGAGCTGCATGAGCTCATCCCACCTTCCCCTTTCTACTATCGGACTTCCAGACGCACCGCGGGATATCACCCCTTCTTGGTTGACATCCCACATATCCGCACCAAGCGCCTTTCTGAATCTTTTATAATGCGCACAGCCAAGGAGTGGAATGCCTTACCTGCGTCAGTATTTCCGAGTACTTACAACCCGAATTCCTTTAAAGTACGAGTGAATAGGCATCTTCTGGGTAAGCTCGCTACATCTACGACCCCATCTTCGTCCTGAGGACTGGATTGAGGTCAAGAGCAAACCCATAGTTAATAAAAAAAAAAAAAAAAAAAAAAAAAAAATAAGTATGATTTTCACTGCCTTAAGATGGTAATAATGTGAATAAAGATGTTTTTTGTAAAGATAAATAATATTAGCTTGCAAACAAGAAAAGCACTTGTCGTTACACAAACGAGGAAATAAATTGTCTGCGAATGCACGGACGATTGCTCTAACGCTCTACTCAGCTCTATGGAATGGATGTTCCAAATGGATCACGTTTCTGAGTTGTTTTTAGTTGTATACAGGACTAAAATGCGTTACTTATTGAGCTTTAAACCATAAAACTGAATAGCTCTCACTTAGAGGCATTGGCTTTGCGATTGCGCAAAAAAAAATATTTTTCAAACACTGTTTAAAAAAAAAATCTATGGCTACTTGATCGAAATGTATGAAATAGCTTTTTTGCGGTTCAATGTTTAATTTTAATTTTTATTAATGATGGGTTTGCTCTTTACCTCAATCCAGTCCTCAGGACGAAGATGGGGTCGAAGATGTAGCGAGCTTACCCAGAAGGTGCCTATTCACTCGTACTTTAAAGGAATTCGGGTTGTAAGTGCTCGGAAATACTGACACAGGCAAGGCATTCCACTCCCTGGCTGTGCGCATTATAAAAGACTAGCGGCCCGTCCCGGCTTCGCACGGGTGGACGTCTAATCTTTTCTAGCAATAAATATAGCCTATGTTACTCAGGGTGAATGCAGCTTTCTAAAGGTGAGAGAATTTTTTAAATCGGCCCAGTACTTTTTGAGCCTATCATTACAAACATACAAAAATAGGTACAAATCTTTCCTCTTTATAATATTAGTGTAGATTCAGAAAAGCGCTTGGTACGGATAAGTGGGACCAAGGTGGTCCGATTTTGAAATTTATCTGGAGCTACTCCATTAAATAGCCATCCAATTTGTCGAATTAAAATTCCGTCTACCCGATTTCTTAGGTCCCTATTTTTATAAGATCAACTGTTCCATTTCGATCGAATAGGCATTAAAGTTTCTTTTAAAAAATTTTTTTTGCGATTTCGGGTGTCTGTCCACATGTTTGATGGTCTGATCCACTCTCCAAATCAAAAGCTAGTACAGTACGACCAGGAAAATAAATACCCTCGTGAATCGTCGTTTGCGCAGTCGCTTCGTAATCAAAGAGTGCAAAGTCTGATTGCAGCGAAAAGGGCACGAAAATAATTAGCCAATCCTGGAAAGGGAATGAAGGTGGCACATCCTGATTAGTCAATTTAATTTCGCGTGCTATTAAACTCAACTGCGCAGGTACATCGGGGGAACTTATAAATCTGGTACTACTGTACCTCACTATCTACTTTGCCTACACAACATAAATAACCTTTTTAATTTTTCTACAGTGAAGCCATGTACACGGAGAGGCAACCACACTGTCCAACGCCAGTAAAGCAGGACCCAGACTCCCGCGCAAGCAGCGTGGAGCCGCGGGGAGAGCGAGGTGCGCGGGGGGCGCTGCTCCATGCGCCTGACCCGAGGGAGGACGACGCGGATCCTGATATCATTCCGTGTTTGTATGGTGAGTGAGCACAATATTCCCCAAGCGGGTATTGTCAGGGATATTCAAAATATCCATGTTTTTATCGGGCATAGTTCCACCAGATATTGCCACCGTTGCTATTATCTCCTATAAACTAGGATCAACAGCCACAGTAACTCGCAACACTGGACAACACTAGACAATCCAGCAAATCCGGGGATGACTCTAATGTTAGTCACAGTCTTAAAATATCTATGTTTCACTAGCAGTACCAAAAATTTCCCCAGTGTGACTGCCAAATTGAACTCTGAAGGATATTTTCCTTCACAAACCAAACTAGAAGTAAAGCAACTAACATTCATAATATTTTCTGATCCTAAATTGGAGCTAAATGACCACTATAACGATGTGATAAACATATAAAATGCTTAACCGAACTGGAATTCAAACCAAAGACTAATTTGGCAGTTTGGTGCTTACGCCAATTGGAGAAAAATTTGTAGTAAAGTTGGTACAGCTATTTTTTTTAGATTGAAAACTGTTTTAAATTCAAAAATTTCTTTAACAGAACGAAGGCCAGTATCAAACGGATACATGAGCCTGCAGAGGCCTCCGTCAACAAGCAAAATAACAAAACTGGGCGACGATATACGCTCAGAGCCCGACGGTGGGGCTTACTACACCGACTTTAGAAAGAAGGATTATAGGATACCATTAACTAATGTAAGTATGATTGTGTTATAATTATCATCATCATCATATCATTCTTTTAGTCTGTATCTAATAAAAACCCCCAACGCCAAAAAACAACATTTAAAGAGTGAAAAATAATTCCATCACCTATAATTTATTTTTGATGTGAGCAAATTATGTATGTTTTACTTCTTAACTCTCTTTAAGATATTTATGTATTTTAGTTCAAATTAATGTGTCGGGACCGCAAATGATTGTCGAATAAAAAAAATCATGGACATTTTCATAGCGTAGCGGTCCCCTTAGCATTAATTGACCCAGAGAGTTAAAAATACCCTGTCTATTTGGGATAGGTTAGCATAATTTTATGATAATCTTAAAGAAACAAGCCTTTTGAATTTCTAAAACTACTAAATAAATGAAAAAAACAACGAGTTGCACTCCGGGAGTGCCGGCAGAAGTGAAAACTAAGATATCTTACGTTTTACGTCACGTGACGTCACGGTCTGACTATATTCATGCTTACGAATTTTCGATCAGGTTACGTGACGTCACGGTCCTGACGCGAGTTTAACATTTTTTACCCATCCCAAAAAGTGCACAACGCCGCTAAAGAAGTTTTCACTTAAAAAAAATAGAAAATTCGGAATGTCGCTAAATTATCCTGATACAAAAAAATCCTTCAAAAAACCTATTCTTATTATTAGCCGCCGTATTTCGACCATAACTGGCCCCACTCATAAATTACGGATTTGCCACATTCGCCACACTAAGCAGCCGAGTAGGCGATCGCAATAACTTTGAAGTGAACTAGTTAAATACTGCTTGGAGTAGAGTAGGGTTTCCCAACCTTTTTTGCGTCACGCCTGGTATAATAAGTAATATTTGCATGCCCCCCACTATGGAAATTTTAACGACAAGTGCGGCTGGAATGGTGCTATCTGAGACCTGCTGAGCCTGAACATGTCAGTAACATCAAACGAATGGGTGAATTAGTAACTGAATGAATGAGTTAATTTTTAAAATGAATTAATGAGTGGAATTTACGTCGTTAACTGGATTTATCTTTTCAAAATGTAAACGCATTGTCCCCCCTGCGATATTACTACGCCCCCCTTGGGGGGCGCGCCCCACTGGTTGGGAAGTCCTGGAGTAGAGGGAAACGCGTGGCCCTACACTAATCCCTCCTCCACTAAGATCTCCTTTTCCTTATTAGATAATTTATTTGTTACAGTCGTACCATAGTTTAGGACGCGTCAAC
Organism: Agonopterix subpropinquella; assembly: GCA_922987775.1. Lineage (NCBI taxonomy): Eukaryota > Metazoa > Arthropoda > Insecta > Lepidoptera > Depressariidae > Agonopterix > Agonopterix subpropinquella. Next base: position 1,596,388 of record OV277711.1, read on the forward strand.
AAAGGAGTTAACGCATGCAGCCCTAGTTCTGCGACAGGTGTGACGTCATCGCTGACGGCGCACAGACTTCGGCCAGAGGTCGTGACCACCTCCCATCGGGTGCAGGAAAGCTGTATATAAACCTTTAGTCCTCCGATGTATATATAGATAGTTATGTAGATAATTGTTAAGATATTGACTGTGTTCCTTTGATAGTTCAGGCTCTTTGTATGCGATAAGATTTTTGTATATTATGAAGATTTTATTTATAAAAGGATCCAAATCAGCCTTGCTGCTACTAAAAATATGGTACTTGTTTGTAGCAATGTTTCTGCTGACCAATCCAAAGAATATTATGGTCGTGAGTTATACAGGGTATTAGGGTAAACAGTTGCATTGCTTAAGTGCCGAGGGTTGCGGGTTCGAATCCCTTAAGGGACAAATATTTGTATGATGAATATGAATATTTGTACCCGAGTCATGGATGTTTGTATCTATATTATGTATTCTATATCGTTGTCTTGTCATCATAATACAAGTCCAGGCTAGATTCTGGTACTTTAAATGTGACTAGATAATTTGTGTGACACTGTCCAAGATATTTATTTATTATTTAAGTATTATTTAGTACGAAATGTCGAAAAAAAAAATTGCGAATTTCCTATAGGTTTCTTAGGGAAATTTATTCAGTACCATGGACACACTCATCCCTTAAAATAATGCAACTATTTACCCTAAAACCCTAGAGTTTGTGCACTTAGATTAACGTGTTCACTTAAAACGATAAAAAAATTATGTTTTTTTTTTCTATTTATTTTCATTTTTCGATGTTTTGTTACAGTTGCCATTATCTTGGGATTATAATAGAATATGTTGAATAATTTTAGTTGTAATATGGAATATGTTGAAATATGTATGGTTGGAAATCGTATTTTATACTAACTCGTTCTGATATAGTCTTTTAACTGTTTGGAATAACTTATCGCATATTAAAAGAGCCTTAACCTTTGTATAACAGAATTTCAACTTTATTGTGTACGAGTTAATGTTGTATTTGTATGTGATATTGCTTGATGCAAAAGTAAGTGAAGCATTGTTTGAGAATATTTTTAGTAAAATGAAAATTAAGCTCAACATTTTGATATTTATTTTGGCCCATTGATAAGCTAAACTGTGTGAAATTTCTACAAGAAATTGTATTTTTTTAAATGTATACAGGGTGTAAGTGACAGCCTAGCAAATACTGGAACGGTGAACTCAGACCATCAAACTGAACAACTTTCACTATGGAGGCTACCTCAGGAAACACGAAAAAAAATCTGCTGTCCCATACATTTTAGTCAGGTAGGTACAGCAGTTTTGTATGAGACAGTCGATTTTTTTTCGCGTTTCCTGAGGTAGGCTCCATACCATAGTGAAAGTTGTTCAGATTGATAGTCTGAGTTCACCGTTTCAGTATTTGCTAAGCTGTCACTTGCACCCTGTATAAGCTAATTGAGATTTTCTTGTAAAGATATTTTGTTTTAAATCCACCTGCGATTTTTTTTTTTAAATTTACTTATGAAATGAAATGAAATGAAATGAAATGAAATGAAATTTATTGTGTATGGATTCAGGTATACAAGCTTTAGCCGATGTTTTACAGTGATTAGACTCACTGAAGCCTACCTTTGCAGGCGTTTACACAAAATCTTAAAATCTAAATCAATCATGTCAAAAGTTATAATAATAAATTCAATTCAATACATGACGTCCATTGAAACAATAAAAATAATAAAAACAATCAAACAATAACAATATAAATAAATTGAATTGAATTGAATAATTTACAGTAATTTTAATAATAACATATTAGATTTAAATAAATGAAAACGACACAAAGACACAAAGTTATATTATTTGCTATTCATGCTCTAGAAATTCTCTCACGCTATAGAAACACCTTTCCACAAGCCATGACTTCACAACTTTTTTAAATTCTTTCATCTCTAGTTCCTTGTAATAATCAGGTAGCTTATTAAATATTTTAATCGACATAACAAATGCATTATTTTCAACCAACTTTAATTTTGATGCTGGTTTAAATATTTTGTTTTTATATTTAGAACGTAAATTTCTATTGCTCACCTCATGATTTTGTTGAAAGAAGTGTCCATTTTGGTGTACAAATATACAGACATTAAATATATACAAACATGGGAGTGTCAATGTCATCTTCTATAGTCTTCTTTGTGTCGGTATGAGCTATAATAGCATGACAATCACTCATGATGAACTGGAATTATTAGCCAGTGTCAATCAATGGTCACCTGATCATCATCATCATCATCATCATCATTTTCAGCCCGTATCCACCCACTGCAGGGCATAAGCCTCCTCCCTATTTTGCCATTCTTCTCGGTCCCATGCCAGTCGCACCTGATGATGTCGGTGAATTATTAGGTAATTCATGGTATTCATCTATTCATAAAATCTTGGACCGATTTTAATACTAATTATTTAATTGCGTTAATAGTACCCAAGAGCAAAGCTTAAACAAAATTGTGCTTATAATAATACAAGTGTTTCAAAACTACACAAGAATTTTGTTTCTAGTAAAATATTTAATGAAATTCCTTGAAATCATTACACTGAACAGAACTTGTGTAAAGTACAAGAAACTTAGCAGTTCGCTTTTGTTATGAACAAATGTTTAAACTAAAACATTTCCAATAATTAATTCCTGGAAGCATCGCTAGAATGTTTCTGAACTGATTTTTGTTGATCACTTTTGAATGGGCTGTAAGGATAGCGATTTGAGAGTATGAGAAAGAGAGAGAAAGAAAAGAATTGTTGAAACTTCAGTTGGCATAGCATAGCATAATGCTCACGACTATATTCCCCGAGGGGGTAGTCAGAGATATTCTGAAACCTCAGAACATCCACGTTTCACTAGTACCGAAACTCTGTGCAGTGTGACGGGGAGTGAGCCCGTCGCCACTTATAATGGACAGTGGGCACAATTGGGGCACAATAAATGCCTCGAAATTGAAGCATGCAGGTTGACGGTTCGGAAATATTTAATCGATCTGTAATGACACCATATTTGGCATAAGCCTCCTTTTTGTCACGATCTAGCTAATCTGATTCATTGCTAATCCGCCTACTTCATGTCGTTAGACCAACCGTCATAGTAGAAGAAAGGATTATGGTACTGCATACAGTACGAACACTCCCTACCCACCAATTTATACCTCTCGACAGACTAGATACAGCATAAGCATATGCTCACGAGTATATTCCCCGAGGGGGTAGTCAGAGATATTCATTTATTAGATTTCAAACCTCAGAATATTCACGTTTCACTACGAAACGAACAAACCGAACCCCTGTCATGACGGGGAGTGAGCCCGTCACCCTTATAACTACACTAGATACAGTTTATAATTTTTTTATCTGACAACATACCTACCTAGTCCATTTTCACTCGCACTCACTCAATAATTCAATATCATACATGCTTACCTCTTCCTGCTAGTTTTTCCCCATTTATATGAAGTGACAGTGAAGTTTACAGGATGTACGGTGGTCTACCCAGCCTACTAGGGTTGAACCTCATCAGGCAGCAGAAAACGAACGACAAAAAATTTTTTGACGCTCCATCCTTTTCTGTTGCTCAGGAACGTCATTGGCTTGAGCGAGAAAGGTCGCAGCACTTCCGGTGCTGCCGCGTGCGATCGCATCCCCGCTATCTTTCTCGCTCTAGCAAATTACGTTCCTGAGTGAACGAAAAGGATGGAGGGACGGAAAAATGCGATGCGGTGCTGGCAGATGATGTTAAACCCCTACCCTCCATCCCTGCCTTGGTTAAAAATCTAATAGGAGCAGTCTACCGGTCGTGTTCACATGCCATATTCCTAAAACTTAAATCGCTACTCGCTAACTTCCAAGCCCAACCGCACCTCACCGGCCACACGCGAAGTGTCGTTAAATTGAACGACAACATTTATCTAAATTCAAAGCTCCGATAGTTTTTCACTTTTGTAAATTGTGTTAAATGGTTCATGTCTCGAATAACTCTGTTCAAATTATGAGTTTGTCTTCGTTATTTGTCTATTATGCGTGTTTACATTGTTGGTTTGAGTGTCTGTGGCATTTAGCTTTTTAAAAAAAGTGACGTAGTGCGTGCTTTGCTTATGGAATAATGGTTTCTTTATGCGTTTGATAAAAGTGAATAGGTGTAAACATACAAAACGTTTGATGCATGTTAATGTTAAATTAGTTAAATGCGCCATGGAAATAAATGAAGTTATCAAATATGATTATGATAATATGCCATGTACCAATGAGTTTTTGCACCTAACGGTGAACGAAAACATCTTGAGGATACCTGCATACGCTGAAGAAGAAATTCTAGTGTTTTCTAAGTGTGTGTCCGCATTGGGAACGTTTTCTAGACTAACGCCCATACACCCTTCTTGCGGGTAGGTATGTGCCTTGACAGAGTGACGTATATAGGCTGATGATGATGATGATGATGATAATGAAGAAATAAAGATAGAATTTGGCATTAAGTTTTCTGGGTATGGACAGAGAGAAAATAACAGTTTATTTAATGAGCTTGAATTAAAAAAAATTGCCACCTAAGGGGTCAAGCAAATGCGTGTTAAAAAAAAGACATTTATAAAAAAAAACCAAACAAAATACCCATTGTTCTTTTCGCAAATCAGTTGGACTTAAAAAAGTCAAACGAATGGTAGCTTCCAAGAACCCAAACTTCTCTTATAACTTCAGACCAATCATAGCCCAGGTCATGTCCTCTCCGTCCATCAATGTAACACAAGAATGTCCGCAATGTAGCGGACTCTAGCGGACGCAAACAATTATAGAGAACTTGACATGGGTCTGGGTCAATTTGGAGGAACATGTGACTTGGGTATTCAATAGTTGAAACGTTTTATGTATTTTACGAATACACAAAAGAATATGAGGAAAGAGAGCTTTGTGAAAATGTGTAGCTACAGTACTATACTTATGGTAATATTGCTCGTAGATTATTTTCGTATTTTGAAATAGAAATACGGTTGCAAGCGAGAGTAAGTGCGACAGTCAGAGGTAGTCGCTCTGTATTGTAAAATAAGTAGGTACTCTACCAAACTTTTTTTCCCTATACATCTGAATTTTTTAAAATTTACATGGGTGTATAAATAAACTCACGACTATTTTAGAAAACCCTTTTGGGTTGATCATATGCTTTGCTATGACTACCAACTATCTTTAATAAAAATAGTTACTTCAAAATTTTAAGCATGCAGTTGTAGCAAAATAATACTATGTACTTAACATATTATATTGAAGGTTGTAGGCTGGAATGACATGTCAAGTGGTGAAAGAAGGCTAGGATGTTCCTCCCAGAAACACTGTATAAGAAATATTATCCCTTAGACGCTTCATACAACATCCACGGGAAAAAATAGGGTGGTCCATTCTAAGGCGAAACCACACGGCTATATACCTACTCAGACCATAGTTCCTTTCTGTGTGTAACTTTTACTTCAATTACAAACTCGATTTTAAGAATGCAGCAAGGCTTTAGAATACTGAATTGATTTCAGTTTCAGGGTATTCATAATCAAATTAGCCCACATCAACCCACTGCTGGGTATAGGCCTCCCATTTATTGCACCATTCCTCGCGGTCCTGTGCTAATCTGATCCTATGCGAATCCGTCAACCTCACATTGTCATCGGATCAACGTGCTGGTGGTCTACCTACTAACGTTCCATCTCTTGGCCACCCCTCTTATACTACCTATAGTCTACCGTCCCTCGTAATAATAAATTCTCTCCGAACCAATAAATAAAAAAACAGTTAGCTAACACTCGTCAAAAGAACCGTAACGTCCGTAACATTTTGATCGGAGCCTTTGTAAACTAAAGCCGACATCACACGCCCGGTTCCGATCCGGCTTAAATACCGGATCGACACTCAAACTATATTGGACATGCTTAATCCGATAATGTCCGGTATCATACTTACACTTCTGGAGTTACTATATGTATTGTCAATGAAACTGCAAACGGTGTTGCCAAGTAGGGGTTATCAGCTAGTGTATTGTAATTTTGTAATACTCGTTTGTACAAGTTTGATTATAGTATACACAAATTTCCATTATTGAAATAAAAAATAAAAAAATTATTTGCTGATAAAATTGTCAATCCTAATAATTATTTGATTGATTGACAATTTTATTATTTCGAGGTTGAATAACCAACTACCTTGCAAATATTTTATCATGTTTTTTTTTGTAAGTAGTAACAATACTTTTGTGCAGAAAATACTGACAGTAAAACATTTTCTTTTATGTTCGAGTGTTTTTGCTTATGGTCAGTCATTTTAGCACAACCAAAATTAAATGTAAGTAGTCAGAAAATAAAGATTTAAGTTAATTAAATCATGTCAAGCCATTTAAAACTCAAAGAGAATATTTTAGGTGATAAAATTAAACGTTAGTTTGAGTTCAAAATCCGGACTCTGTCAGATTCGTATGCGATGAAACCCGGTCCTTTAATTCTCTGAAAAAATAAAAACGAAGCTTCGAACCCAAATAAGTGTTAAGAACTGCACGAAAAATAAAGCTTCGTTGAGAGATCTGGTTACAACGGATATTTCCTTAATTCGTATGTTTGAATTTCGTAAGTTGAACTCTGGTTAAACTGGTAACTGTGTAGCTCTGCTTTTAATGGTTATTACTTTGTTTTTTAAAACTGAATTTTGTAACATAACCTCTAAGATGCAAATTTTGTTAAACACAGTATTGAATTCAATGGGCCTTTTTCTAACTTTGTACTGAATTAGCATTTTAACCCCTAAACCTAAGATTAACATAAAATGTAAGTATGTAAATTTTTGTAAATAGAATTTCTATAACGAAATTTAAAAAACATCTAGTCTAATTTAGATCTAACGGTGCTAAGTATTGTACATTAGTATAGTTCTTCCATCTCACTATTATACTTGAATCTTCCAATTAGTACATACATAAAGATCAAGACCTTATTCTTTTCGGGGGGGGACATCTAGATAAAATTACAAACTATTTTTTAAGAGCAGCTAAATTTATTTGTGCATAATTTTTTCTTCCGCAAAAACCCTGCGAAGAATCCCTTAGTCGCCTCATATTATATCAAATTAAAGGAATGGCTTGATCTGTTCAAAGCTGCAAACGACAAGCTAAGTACACCCTGTTTTGTTACACCCTGTATAGAACGACTATACAGGGTTTAACAAAACAACCTAGTAATATTTAAAGGGGTGGTTTTAACGGTGCTTTGTGAAGTAGTGTGTAGTTCGTTTGTGTACTTATGGACTAAAGCACGCACACTATAGCAACGTGTACGAATATGCAATACTACTTGGAAGACTCTCGCGTAGTTGTGAGATGTAACAACTATAAAGGTCCCTCAAAATAACCTGACGGTTTTCTACATTATACCTCCATAGGTAAAAAATAATATTTCTGTCTTTTTTGTTTGCATAAGTTTTCATAACTGGCTATCTCGCTCTCTCATTTCTTGACTCCATCTTTCAGCGTAAGCGAAAAGTTTTTAATCTAAGTTGATAAAGTATCATATTGACAGAAGCAACTTCATTCAAGAAATTGGATCGCATTATGTAACAAGTGGCAACAATTTTAAGGTTTTTTTCTTTATTGTTTTATGGGGGTCAAAATAACAACACGACAAGTTATTTTCAATGCAATATGGACCTTATTATCTATGGAATTGTAGTGTGAAAAACAGTCAGTTTACTGAGGAGTACCTTGTATATTATAAGTAGGGTAATGTCAATTGCGCTGAAACCCATACTGAGTATGGGACTTAACTACTGTTGATAAAAAGAATTGTTTCTTGTAAATGTTTCCAAATAAAATTGTAAAGCATTTATGAAAAAATTTGGTGGTTTTATTTCTCTGCTGATTTCATTCCTATTAGGATTAGAATAAACTTTCATGAAAGCCAAAATTCACAATTTTTTATTCAAAATAATATCATATACAACGTGTTAATGAATTAGCGCAAAACCTCATACACCACAACTAATTTATAACAAAATAATTAGATTGAAACAATAATTTCATTATTTTGATGGTAAAAATTTAAAGTTATTCGCATTTTAAGTTTTGAGGCAAAAATGATTCGTTATCATTTCAGCACTGAAAGAAAGCGCTAACGTACTCATGCATACATTTTTATAATCTTGTTTTGGTAGTAAGTAGGGTGAGTGTGCTGGTGCGGTGGGTTGACATCGGGTTCAGAAAATTTAAAATTTTGCAAACGAATTATTTAATATTTTGAAAAAAATTACCTATGTTGAAACCATGATAATTTGACTCTGCTCTCGATTCTAAACAAACTACTTTCTAGTTTTGCGTTAATTCATTAACACGTTGTATATAGCTTTTTGACGTAATTTTTTGACTCTACCACCGCGTCGGAAGGTGTTCCGTTGAGAGAAGATGCGGCCAGAAACTCTACAACACACATCTTTTAAACAAAACAAAATGTACAAAGTACAATTAAAATACAATATTGCATTACATAGGTAGTGTAAATTGTCAAGACTATTTTATGCAATCCTGATTGGTTATTAAAACTCCGCTTCGGCTCCGCCAGCCAGCTCGCGTCAATGGACAGGCAGCGGCGGCGATGAGACGCCGAGACGGCGACTCATACTTACCTACTTACTAATTTAACCGACTTCAAAAAAGGAGTAGGTTTCTCAGTTCGACCGTATATATTTTTATATGTTTGTTCGCGGTTAACTTCGTCGTTTACCAACCGATTTTGAGGATTCTTTTTTGTTAGAAAGGAGATGTCCCAAGGGTGGTACCATGGTAAGGAAACTGCGGGATCTGATGATGGCATCCCAGATAAATATAGGGAAACCTTCGAAAATAGTGATAAATTCGGCATTTCTTGACCGATTTGGGTGATAATTTTTTTAGTTCTGAAGGATTTTAGGCGAAATGGTTCCATTTTAATTCGGTGAAGATCTGATGAAGCGCTTCGGAACTACACAATAGTTCTCCTCAAAAATTGCGAGACGGCGACTCATACTTACCTACTTACTAATTTAACCGACTTCAAAAAAGGAGTAGATTTCTCAGTTCGACCGTATATATTTTTTTATGTTTGTTCGCGGTTAACTTCGTCGTTTATCAACCGATTTTGAGGATTCTTTTTTGTTAGAAAGGAGATATCCCAAGGGTGGTACCATGGTAAGGAAACCGCAGGATCTGATGATGGTATCCCAGATAAATATAGGGAAACCTTCGAAAATAGTAATAACTTCGGCATTTCTTGACCGATTTGGGTGATAATTTTTTAGTTCTGAAGGATTTACCCTCGAAATGGTTCCATTTTAATTTGGTGAAGATCTGATGAAGCGCTTCAGAACTACACAATAGATCTCCTCAAAAATTGCGAGACGGCGACTCATACTTACCTACTTACTAATTTAACCGACTTCAAAAAAGGAGTAGGTTTCTCAGTTCGACCGTATATATTTTTTTATGTTTGTTCGCGGTTAACTTCGTCGTTTATCAACCGATTTTGAGGATTCTTTTTTGTTAGAAAGGAGATGTCCCAAGGGTGGTACCATGGTAAGGAAACCGCAGGATCTGATGATGGCATCCCAGATAAATCGAGGGAAACCTTCGAAAATAGTAATATCCCCAATTACTGAGCAAGTTCAGATTTCGCGTCCCAGCTAGGTATCCCAGAAACATCATAACACCGATGGTGCCTTCACTAAGGAGAACGGTTTTGGGTTCAAATTCATAAATTCCATCCTTATTTAATACGTCTACTCTGTGTTAAGTATGCTAAAATGTTTATTAGTAAGTAAATTTAAATCTTTGGCACTATTCAGAAACAATTCCGAAAATTTTTTGAAAAACTAAAGTATCTTACAATGGATTGCTCTAAAGTTGCTCTACTTGCTACTGATAAGCTAAATATTATTGCATGCTGTATTTCTTTATAAGTGGTTGTGCATTTAGCTTTAACTTGAACATTATGTAACGTCTACCTTTGAACAATGTAACAATCGTTAAGAAATCAATAAATAAAATAAAATAAAATAAAACTTCGGCATTTCTTGACCGATTTGGGTGATAATTTTTTAGTTCTGAAGGACTTACCCTCGAAATGGTTCCATTTTAATTTGGTGAAGATCTGATGAAGCGCTTTGGAACTAAACAATAGATCTCCTCAAAAATTTAAAGCAAATCATCATTAAATCATTCGCTTCATATCGATGTTATATACTCTTTGCGTGTATAACTGATATCTGAGTCGAACTAATGAATTCACCACTGAAAATTGTGAAATAGGTAAACAAAATTTTAACAAATAAAATAAGTAAAAAAAATTTTTTAAGTAAAACGATTTTAATAAAACTGCACTAAACGGTAAAAAATAATTTTGTTAAATTTTCGTACTATGTTGCACCATACTGTTGTTAGCTGGAAATTTGTGAGTATAACCTATGTTAACCTATCTTCAAAATAATTATGACGAAAAAAGGTATTACAATAGGGATTCATATTTTAGATTAATACTTTGTTCATTAATTTTGATTATAAAATCGTGGGCGCTTGCTAGTAAAATATAAAACTTTCCTAGCAATTTTGCTATCATTCTTACCTTATAGTACAGGTACGACAGCCTTCATAGCTCGATACCATAAAACAATGAAAACCACATCGATAGATTAGCCGCGTTTACTAGGCCTATTTAGTTTGAAAATGTTTTGATGTAATTTTTTATTTTGTAATTTAAATAGTAGGTATATATATCATAAGTATATATAACATTTGAGTTATACCTATTACTATGCAAGCGCCCACGATTTTATAATCAAAATTAATGAACAAAGTATTAATCTAAAATATGAATCCCTATTGTAATACCTTTTTTCGTCATAATTATTTTGAAGATAGGTTAACATAGGTTATACTCACAAATTTCCAGCTAACAACAGTATGGTGCAACATAGTACGAAAATTTAACAAAATTATTTTTTACCGTTTAGTGCAGTTTTATTAAAATCGTTTTACTTAAAAAATTTTTTTTACTTATTTTATTTTTTACTTTTTAGTTTCTGACTCATGATCTGCTACAATTAGTTGAGATGACTCCATCATCAGACGCTCAATCTTACCGAGACTAAAAAAGTATTCATCGAAACAAATTAAATGATACCAAACATGAGTGTTCTGCTACAATTAGTTATAAGTGTATAGATCCTTTGACAACCTTCCATCTCCATTATCAGACACTCAATCTTACCAGTACCTATCATTAAGTTCTCATCGCCAAAAGTTGTATGATACCAATGACCAATATTGTGCAACAGTTTACTGAGAAGATCCCTTAGTCACCTTCCTTCAGACCCTCAATCATACCGGGACTATAAGGTCGTTATCAAAAAGAATTAAATGTTATCAAATACCTACGACTGTGCTCCATTATCAGTCCCTCAATCTAACCGAGACTATAGAATCCTCATCAAAATCTATTAAATGTCACCAAACACGAGTGTTCTACTTCAATTAACTGAGGAAATCCCTTAACCACCTTCCGTCTCCATCATCAGATCCTCAATCTTACTGACACTACAAAGTTCTTATCGAAGCAATTGAAACGAGATCAAACCCGAATGATTTGCTACACTTGTAGAGTCCACCATCCATCTCCATTATCAGACCCTCAATCTTACTGGTACCATAAAGTTCTCATCGAAACAATTGAAATTACAACAAACAGAGTATTCTGCTATAATTCAAGGAGGAGATCCCTTCCTAGTAAGTACCACAAAGTTCTCATCGCAACAATTTAAATTACATCAAACACGAATGTTCTTCTATAATTCATCGCGGAGATCCCTTTACCATCTTCCATATCCAATATCAGAATCTCAGTCTTACCCGGACTAAAAAGTCCTTATCAAAACAAATGAAATGACATCAAACACGGATGTACTGCTACAATTTACTGAGGAGATCCCTTGACCACCTTCGTCTCCATCATCATATCCTCAATCTTACTGGTACCACAAAGTTCTCATCGCAACAATTGAAGTGAGACCAAACACGACTCTTTTTCTATAATTCATTGAGGAGATCATATGACCACCTTCCGTCTCCATCATCAGATCCTCAATTTTACTGGTACCACAAAGATCTCATCTCTACAATTGAGGTAAGACCAAACACGACTGTTTTGCTTTCATTTATCTTGGAGATCCCTTGACCACCTTCCGTCTCCATCATCAGATCCTCAATGTTACTGGTACCACAAAGTTCTCATCTCTAAAATTGAAGTAAGACCAAACACGACTGTTTTGCTTTCATTCATCTTGGAGATCCCTTGACCACCTTCCGTCTCCATCGTCAGATCCTCAATCTTACTGGCAAAACAAAGTTCTCATAGCAACAATTGAAATGAGCCCAAACACGAGTGTTTTGCTACAATTCATCGAAGACATCCCTTGACCACCTTCCGTCTCCATCATCAGATCCTCAATGTTATCGGTACCACAAAGTTCTCATCTCTACAATTGAAGTAGGACCAAACACGACTGTTTTGCTTTCATTCATCTTGGAGATCCCTTGACCACCTTCCGTCTCCATCATCAGATCCTCAATGTTACTGGTACCACAAAGTTCTTGTCTCTACAATTGAAGTAAGACCAAACACGACTGTTTTGCTTTAATTCATCTTGGAGATCCCTTGACCACCTTCCGTCTCCATCATCAGATCCTCAATCTTACTGGTATCATAAAGTTCTCATCGCAACAATTGAAATGAGCCCAAACACGAGTGTTTTGCTGCAATTCATCGATGAGATCCCTTGACCACCTTCCGTCTCCATCATCAGATCCTCAATCTTACTGGTATCATAAAGTTCTCATCGCAACAATTGAAATGAGCCCAAACACGAGTGTTTTGCTGCAATTCATCGATGAGATCCCTTGACCACCTTCCGTCTCCATCATCAGATCCTCAATGTTACCGGTACCACAAATTCTCATCTTTACAATTGAAGTAAGACCAAATACGACTGTTTTGCTTTCATTCATCTTGGTGATCCCTTGACCACCTTCCGTCTCCATCATCAGATCCTCAATGTTAACGGTACCACAAAGTTCTCATCGAAACAATTTAAATGATACCAAACACGAATGCTCTGCTATAATTCATCGAGAAGATCCCTTGAACACCTTCCTTCTCCATCATCAGACCCTCAATATTACTTGTACCTCAAAGGTCTCGTCGCAACAATTGAAATGAGCCCAAACACGAGTGTTTTGCTATAAGTTATCGAGGAGATCCCTTGACCACCTTCCGTCTCCATCATCAGATCCTCAATGTTAACGGTACCACAAAGTTCTCATCGAAACAATTTAAATGATACCAAACACGAATGCTCTGCTATAATTCATCGAGAAGATCCCTTGAACATTTCATTTCATTTATTCATGCAAAATCATATGGTACAATGTAGGTCTTAGGTAGTAACATTATGGTAAACCAGCACATGATACCCATTGTGGGCATAGCAGAGAATGTAAGTAAGTATAATATATAAATCGAATTCTTTGTAAACAATTAAAAACAAATTATAATTAATTATACAATAATAAAATGGTACCTAAACATAGAAATAAACGAATATGGTAACAATAATAAATGTAATTTATGACAATTGATTTAGGAATACATTGATAAGATTTAATTAAAGTATCGAATTTACCCATAGAAAGAAACAGTATTGTAATAAAGAGTTATTAACTTAATTGATTATATTATAATATAATAATAGAATTGTGGCATTAGAAATTACATTACAACATCATTTAATAAAGTATTAACATAGTTTTTTAAAACTTATAAATATTTTAACATAATAATAGTATCGGAAACAGAAACAATATATCTGAATACCCCTTCAGGATCGGGATACAGTCATGAGCATAAATTATGCTATGTTAATAATTTATTTATTTATTATAAAGATTTTTCATTTAAAAATTCATTCAAATCATAGTATCCTTTTTCTACTAGGAATAGTTTTAGTTTTTTATTAAACAAATGGTGTTTTTCCTCGGATTTAATGCGTTCTGGTATTTTATTATATATTTTGGCCGACATTACGTAGGGACTTTTACTGTACATATGCATGGTTGTGTGTGGTACCGTGAGTTGGTTTTTGCCTCTTAAATTATGGGTTAGGTATTCGCTTTTTTGAGTATAGAGTGATTTGTTTTGATGCACGAATTTTGCCATTTCCAATATGTATAGCGATGGTAATGTTAGAATCTGTGTTTGAATGAAAACCGGTTTGCATGTTTCTCGGGAGGGGATACGCGCTAGGATTCTAATGCATTTTTTCTGCATAACAAATAAGTCGTGGCTGTCGCAGGAATTTCCCCACAGTATTATTCCGTACCTCAGCCATGACTCCGCGTAAGCATAGTATGCTGTTAGTGCAGTGTTTAAATTCGTGTTTAACCTTAGTGTGTGTAGTGCGTATACAAATCGACATAATTTAGTTCTAATCTGTGAAATATGTTCCTTCCAATTTATGTTTTTATCAATAGTTAGACCTAGCAGTTTATAGCTATCGACTTCTTGGATTTGGTTATTATCTATTTCTATTCTTAAGGTAAGTGGTGATCTTTGTGGTGGGTGAAATTGTAGTAATTTTGATTTTTTTAGATTCATTTCTAAATTATGCTGATGTAGCCAATTTTTAACTGATTTTAGTGTATCTGTGAGTTTTTCGTGATAGTTTTCGCCGGCGTTTAGTTTAAATAAAAGAGAAATATCATCTGCGAACAGGACACTGAACGTGTCTAGACTTTTAGGCAAATCGTTGATATATATCAAAAAAAGGGCACAAGCGATTACACTGCCCTGAGGAATTACAATGCCCTTTAGTTCACGGCATCCAGATCGAATGGTTTTGATGCAATAACTTGTTTCGTCGTGATATTCCAATTGAACGTACTGCGTACGGTTTTGTAGGTACGATTTAAACCAGTCGTAGGCCATTCCGCGTATGCCCGCTCTGTACAATTTGGATAGAAGTATTTTAAATGACACTTTATCATATGCTTTGCTCAAGTCTAACATAATACCTACTGCATATTGTTTATTCTCGATATATTTTAGAGCTTCTTGAATTATTTTGTAAACTGCTTGTGTAGTTGAGCGATTTTTCCTGAAACCGAACTGATTTTCATCAAAGAAACATTGTTTTTCTAGAAAACTATAAATACGAGAGCACATTGCCTTTTCAAAGATCTTTGAAAAAACCGGTAGTAACGCTATTGGCCTATAATTGCTAGGATCTTTCTCATCTCCTTTCTTAAAGATTGGTTTTACAATCGATGTTTTCAATAAATCCGGGAATTTGCCGTGTTCAAATGATTGATTTATGAGTTTGGTCAATGGGGGGACTATCTCCTGATTGCATGACTTTATGAGTGTTGCCGGTATCTCGTCTATACCTACACTATTTTTGTTTTTCAAACCGCGTATAATCATGCTTATTTCACGCTCATCTACAGGCCTAAGATATATAGATTGCTCTAGTTGTGGTGGATCAGAGACCGGTATCGGAGGGAGGGACGGAGTGGTGGGGTTTTGTGTGTTTGCATTATTTGTCGGTCGCGTCATGTTTGGTTGTGTTGATGTCTCGCACACGCTTACAAAGTAGTTGTTAAAAATTTCTGTAATCATTTCAGGTGATTCAGTGATTCGATTATGCGATGATTTTAATTTTATATTTTTGTATTTATGTAGTTTACATTTTCCGTTTGTATCGTTAACACCTTCCTTCTCCATCATCAGACCCTCAATATTACTTGTACCTCAAAGGTCTCGTCGCAACAATTGAAATGAGCCCAAACACGAGTGTTTTGCTATAAGTTATCGAGGAGATCCCTTGACCACCTTCCGTCTCCATCATCAGATCCTCAATCTTACCGGTACCATAAAGTACCCTTCGAAACAATTTAAATGATACCAAATACGAGATATAATTCATCGAGGAGATCCCTTGACCACCTTCCGTCTCCATCATCAGATCAACTCCATGTTACCATAATATTGTATTGTCATCAGAACTATACGTGTGTGTAAAGTTTCAACTTAATAGGTTGATAGGAAATGGGTCAGAATTCGATTACAAGAATCCATTGTTAGTTAGTTAGATAGTTAGACAGCTTCGAAGTTAAATAAAATCGTTTAAAAATTAAAACCACCTTCAAAAAAACTAAAAAGTTTGAAAATAATATTGCAGCCGATGAATTTTCGTTCGCATCATAAGAACATTAATTTGTTTTAATATAGAAGTCGTTGTCAAGCCAAGCCTAAAAACTAATGCAAGCCCTGTCGTGAATCGTACCGGCTTGACAGCGACTTCGATAAAACAAATTACTGTTCTTATGATGCGAACGAAAAATAATAACGCTCACAGGCACATATATTGTAACGATCCCAAAGTAGCCTTAGGCTTTTTGTTATGGGTACCATACAACAACGGCACAAACATATAACATCCATGACCGAACCGGGATTCGAACCCAGGACCCTGGTTTGGCAGTCTGGCGTGGTAACCATTACCCCAACCGGGTCGGCAGTGCAAAGCAGCTGCAATATTATTTTTTAACTTTTTAGTTTTTTTGAAGGCTGTTTTAATTGTATCGACAAATCGTCGATCGCCTTCGATCAACGATCGATCGATGCGTCGTAGCCCTTATGATAAGGGCTCTACAGGGTGTAACAAAACACCCTAGTAATACTTAAGGGGGTGCTTCAGACCATCAATCTGAACAACTTTCACTATGGAGCCAACGTCGAGAAAAAATAAAAAAAATCCCCTATATTTTAGTCGAGTCGGCACTGCTGTTTTGTATGGGACAGCAGATTTTTTTTTTTTTCTCGATGTTTGCCCCATAGTGAAAGTTGTTCAGTTTGATGGTCTAAAGCACCCCCTTAAGTATTACTAGGGTGTTTTGTTACACCCTGTATAGAAAAATATATCTCAATCTGTTTAAATTTTTCGTTTATTTGTTTAACATTGTATAGAGATAAACTAACAACGTTTCATCGGACCAAAGAAAAACAAAACAAACCCCAGACTCAACGCAAACAATATCTAGAATTACAAAGAAAAGTTTCGTGTTTGTTTCAAAGTTTTAATTAAGACGGATCGTAAGAAATACTTGGGTTTTGTTGACAACGGAATGGATGGGCTAATTGATTTACTGGTTATCGGATACCTGGGTTCGGTTCCCGGCTTTGTTATTTATGTAGACAAAACGTTATTTACTGTGATACCTTGGAGGTTGAGAAGGGGTCAAGTTTTAACTTATTTCTTACAACTATTTTCTTACAAGTAATGCAATTGTTTACCCTAATACCCTGTATAGCTGACACTTTTTTAAGGGGATGATCAGACCGTCAAACTGAACAACTTTATGTGTGGCACCAACCCTCGATGCGAAAGTCTAACTCGCATTTGGCAAATTTTTTTCTTTGGTTTCCTTAATATTTAAAGCCATTTTACAATACATGGCAGCTGAGGTATTTCCCTTTCTGTTTCATAAACTAACCAACGCGAAAAATTCTTCGTCTATGTAACCAACCATTATTGGCGTAATGGTTGGTTACATAGACGAAGAATTTTTCGCGTTGGTTACCACGCCGGACTGCCAAATCAGGGTCCTGGGTTCGAATCCCGGTTCGGACATGGATATTATATGTTCGTGCCGTTGTTGTATGGTTTCCATAACAATGCTTACTTGGGATCATTACAATGTATGTGCCTGTGAGCGTTATTTATTTATTTATTACGAGCTTTTACCTGCGACTTCGTCCGCATAAATTATATACCAGATTTTAAGTCAGATGATAAGCTATCAAACAAAAAAAGTTTCATCAAAATCGGTTCAGTAGTTTTTGCGTGATACTCGAACAAACAAACACCCAAACAAACAAACAAACAAAGAAACAAACAAACGAACAAACAAACAAACAAACAAACAAACAAACAGACAGACAAAAAATCCAAAAATTGGTGATTTGGAATCAGGGACATCTAAAAACCATATCGTATTTTTTTTTTGTAAATATCTTCAATGTACAGACAAATTTCTGCTACAGTTTTATAATAGTTTAGATGTGTCCACGCCTAAGGTCCATGCATTGTAAAGTTTATGAAACAGAAAGGGAAATAGCTCAGCTGCCATGTATTGCAAAAAATAGCTTTAAATATTAAGGGAAACCAAAGAAAAAAAAATTGATAAGTGCGAGTTGGACTTTCGCATCGAGGGTTGGTGCCACACAGAAAGTTGTTCAGTTTGACGGTCTGATCATCCCCTAAAAAAAGTGTCAGATATACAGGGTATTAGGGTAAACAATTGAAAATAGTTGTAAGAAATAAGTTAAAACTTGTCCCCCAAGGTATCACAGTAAATAACGTTTTGTCGTCAATATTGAACATGTAACGGAAACATTTATGGTAACATGTCAATTCCTTATTTGAATTCATAAATCGAAATTATACTTTACACAACATTTTCTAAACTTCCTTTACCACGTTACAATCGCCATCACCAAAAAACAACTACAGCTTTGAAAACAATTAGAGAAAGTTGAAATTCTAACGTTTGAGTGTAAGTTAACTAAAAGTTAAGCTTGTCAACTTTTGAACGATATCTGTCGTATGCTACTTTTGAAGCACATTGAATTTTATAATACCCCCCGTCGATATGAAACCGTTCGAATTTACGATCGAGATTTACTACGATTTTTATATTTTTCAGTTTAACTGCTCTATTAAAAATTTATAAAAATATGTCTTTAATTTAATAAAACTCTTGTCCATAAATTTGTTGATTCAGTAATACAACTTTGTTTAGATTTCGACATGTTGGTAATTTAATTAGGAACTTGCTATACTACTGGATTAAAAAAATCTAAAAATATTCAATAATAATTTAGCTCTTAGTTGGTATGTCAACGGTAGTAGTGAAGTCTTTGATTAAATTAAAATGGAAAAATAGGTGACTAGCCTATAAATAGCGCATGGACCGCATAAGTTAGGCCCCGTCGCCTAATTTATTTAGAGCGTTATTTTAGCGGGGATAAAGCTGCCTGTCCATTGACGCGAGCTGGCTGTCGGAGCGGGGAAGCGGAGTTTTATTAACCAATCAGGATTGCATAAAATCTCGGCCGAGATTCGGCCGAACTCCTCATTGGTTAATATTTTCCTCGCTACTCCGTTCCGCCAGCCAACTCGCGTCAATAGACAGGCAGCCTTAAGGTACCACAATGCCTTCACGTGCTTAAAACTCGTATTAAAATCATTCAAAAAGAAAAAACTACTTACTTGCATTACTTGTCACTCGTAAGTTCATGAAAATCAGGGCCATTTTTCGAGTGCGTAATGCAAGAACGTAACCTATCTTCCGCTATTTTAATTTAATCAAAGAGTGAAGTAGTTTAAAAAAATAATATATATAACGGACGATGTAGCGTCACCAGTGTCAGAAAAAACAAACAAAAAACCTCTTCTGAACAAAGTGTATTCAAAAATAGCGAAGCATTAATGCGTTACATAACGAACAGGGTGCTTCAGACCATCAAACTGAACAGCTTTTACTACGGGACCACATTGAAAACGCGAAAAAAAAAACAGCTGTTTTTTTACATTTTGGTCAAGAAATTCATGAAACAGCAGATTTTTCTATGGAGCAGCATAAAATCTCATATTGATCTATCATAAACTAATTTGTCTCTAAACAGAACTACCGTTTTCCCCATCACGTACATTAACTTGTCAAAATAATCTGTAATAGCGAACTAAAGTAATAAAATTACCATTTTATCAGCAAAGGAAGTGTAATATCAGTATCGTTTCCTATACCGACTTAATTGGACAGAACAAAGCTTATCGAGGTTTTGGGGCGTGGCTAGAGTGTAAGCGGATAGCGTTAAAAATTTCACCGGGTACGTACAGCAGTTTTGTATGGACAATGTCCAAGATATTTGTATGGAACAGCTGATTTTATTTGTGTGACAATGTCCAAGATATTTGTATGGAACAGCTGTTTTTTTTTCGCGTTTCCTGAGGTAGGTTCTATAGTGAAAGTTGTTCAGTTTGATGGTCTGAGTTCACCGTTTCAGTATTTTCTAGGCTGTCACTTACACCCTGTATACCAACAATTTTAAAGTAAGTTTGTTTTTTTTTTTTTGTAATTTAAAGATTAAATGTTACGTTTGTGTTCACTTTTCAGCTGCTTTTTTTGCGTTTTGTTTTCTTTTCTTTTATCTATGTAAGACTGTTCTTATGTATGTAAGTGGATGAGGCGAGAAAGGATTGTTAGAGTCGTAGCAAGTGGCGGTCCGTGGTAATTTTTAACTTTCTTCGTCCCACTGCTGGGAAAAGGTCTAAACTCTTCCACATATCTCTAGTGGTGGCCGTAGTAATTAATAAAATTATTGTTTGTTAACTTCTTGTCACTGCCGCTATCATTGTGACCACATCCTTTCTAGCTCTTCCCACTACTCGAGTTTCCATTCAATTAATTAATAACATGTTTTAATTATAAGAGACATTGTTTTATGATCATTAATATACATTTCTTTTTGATTTTGTAAGTTAATTTAATTATTTAACTTTAATCATTATTTGAACTTATTAGAAAGAATTCTTAATTTCAAATGTATCTTTTGATAAAGGAAATGTTTGATTCCTCAATAAGTTTTTATCTGTAATTTTTTTTTAATTTCATAAGGATTATAATTATTAAAAGGTATTTATAATACCTACTCTATATATCAATTTCACCCTGTGTAAGGACATTAATGTGTTTTATACGTTTTATACTACTTTCAGACTCAAAACTCATCATTTTTAGTGTTCCGTACCAAAATTGGCAAAAAGGAACACTTATGGAATCAGCTCGGTGTCTGTCCGTCCGTCTGTCACAGGCATTTTTCTCAGAAACCATAAGACATAGGAAGTTGAAACTCGGTATAGATACAGAAATTGCTGGTCCAATATCATAAATGAAGTAAAAAAAGCTAAATTTTTATATTAGGGGGCAATTTGGAGAGGTAGAAATGGTAAATTAAAAAAATAATTTTACTTCCCTATGGTGTGGGGTATCAATTGAAAGCTTATAAAAATACGAGTCTAAAAATATACTTTTCAAATTGTTTATAAAAATCAGGGTGGCTCTAACTTGGATAGTTTTCTTTCTATACCTAAAAAACACACACCAGTATAAAATGATCTTCAGTTACTATGTGATCACATACTAAGTAAGTGTCAATTTATAGTTGTTGTTTCAATGATTCATGTTAAACAACTGGTTTTTTTTGTTGTTATTGTTTGCGTTTTCGAAGTATGTAGATATTAATTCATATTAATATGTTCAAGCAGAACATTTTACTAGAACTTAATGTAGGGATAAATTAATAACAATAAAATATAACTATGTAACTAAAATATAACTAACATTTTACTTAGGTAAATAGAAAATCGGGGAATACCTACCTAACTTAGGTACGTTTCTATGGAAAAAAAGAACGCCGCGCGCTTTCGTGCTATTTACCTATTGACTGATAATGATAATTATTATTTATAGGCTGTCTCGTTTAGTAATAAGGTAAGTATAAAATTGTAGTGAAATTCACATGGTCAATTGATCGTGTAACTTGGAAGACGGGAATGCTAACGCAAGGCTGGTCAGTGGTCATGTGTAGTAGTTATATCACACGTTAGACACTTAGCAGTCGTTTCATCATCATCATCACAGCCTATATTGTATACGTTCCACTGCAGGGCACAGGCCTACCCTAAGGGTAGGCTTAGGGAGGGTGTATGTGCGTTAGTCCACCACGCCACGCGTGCCCAATACAGATTGGTAGACTTAACAGTCTTCACATACGCATCGGAATTTCTTCTTCAATGTATACAGATTTCCTCACGATGTTTTCCTTCACCGTTTGAGAGCAGTCGGTATTTACGTACATAAGTTAGAAAAACTCATTGGTGCATGTCATCCGTTCGTGTCATTTCATACAAATGGGAATATATGCGATAAGTACTCATGCAAGTGAGACAGACAATTTCCTATATGTTTCTTTGGGAAAGTTGTTCAGTATCCTGGGTACAATCACCTCTTAAAGTAATGAAACTATATATTATTGTAAGTAATTATACAGGGATTAAGACGTCCAAATTTTTTTTGACGCAACGCATTCCAGTACTTTTCCTAAGCATATTTTTACAAGGATATTTTTGCAAATAACTTCAATGTATAGCTACGCCATGTTTACAATTTTATTATTATTGTTTATGTTTGTTTATTGTAGACTTAGCTTGCTTCTGCTCGCGACTCTGTCTGCGTGGACTTTAAAAAAGTATCCTATACATATTCTATTGGTAAGCCAAAATTCATCCAAATCCGTTCGGTCGTTTATGTGATTGAGTGACAAACATCCGAACGAACGATTTTATTTGGTCTTCAGCTAATTTTCTTTAGTAAATCTCTAACTTTACATAGGCAGCATACCTACATAGATGTTAACCATGTAAGAACAACTACTAGTGGAACGGAACACTAATTGCCCGAGTCCCGACTCGTACTTGGCCGGTTTTTTTAACCGAAATGATATTATATGTGATGACTGAGAGGACTTCATCTATTGCACTAATTTGTAATTTCTTCAATTCTAGTTAAACGGCACATTAATTTTAGAAACGTTTTAATCTAGAACATAATTTTTCAACATGCCTATTCAACATTTTCTAAGACGCCTAAAAAATGCCTGACCAACCTTAAAAATTATTCTCAAATTATCATTTCAAACATTCCTAATGGTAAATCATAAATTAATTTGGCTTTAACAAAAATTGAATCGTCATTGAGGTACGAAATGTAATTAATCATAGAATTAGTGTGTAATTGTGGAGTAATCATTTTGTTACCGTGGAATTTGAGGCTATGAAATCGGCGGGTTAGAAAAGCTTCTAATGATCTTGATGGTCGATTTACCTTTGCTTTAAAATTACCGTGTAGGTAGTTCCGGCTTAGAAAAGATTATACAGGGTCCTTCTTAATAATTATGTATAATTCTGACACTTTTTTATGGGGATGATCAGTCCATCAAACTGAACAAATTTCTCTAAGGGAAAAAAATCGCGGAAAAAAAATCAGCTGTCCCATACACTTGGCTTACATTTGGCAAACATACTCGATGTTTGCAGTTTTGTATGGATGAGCTGAATTTTTTTTGCGATTTCAATATTGGGTTGGTAGTTGGTACCCAAAGGGTGAAGAAAAAACGTTGATAATAATTTTTATCAACGTTTTTTCTTCACGCTCTATGGTAAAAACGGTAATACATACAAGCGTCAAACTTAGTGTGATTATAGAACAAACTCTACAGAATAACAATAAATACTAAAAACCGTCTTAGTGTGAGTCGGTCTCGCGCTACCGGTCCCGGACAGCAAAAGTTTTTTTTCTAAGTTAATAATGTTATGTTCTGTGGTGGTGTGGTACGGAACCCTCGGTGCGCGAGTAGTCCGACTCGCACTTGACCGGTTTTATTTTAATAAACATAAGAAAATCTATGACGATGCAATCTGTCTCATAAGTCGTCCTCTGCTTTAAAAAGCCAAGCCTAAAGTAATCTTTAATACCGATTTCGTAGCTCCAACATCCAAACGACACTAATTTATGGAACAGATAGACCTAACGCAATAAATTAAATGTTCGTCTATCAGAAAACTGACGCTATTAATTATTTCGGTCATTACTCATTTTATTACTCATTTTTGTATAAGAAAGGTAATGCTGTAATCTTTAATGGTGATGCTTTTACTATCTAGGAATGTCGTGTGAGTTTACTTTCCACATTAGTTTTGTTTAGTACATACCTGGTACATACTTACATAATATGTGTGGCATGTGGGAGAAATTATCTCCAAAATACAAAATTTTCAGGACGAGTTTAACACATTATTGTCTCTTATAAATAGAAAATAACATATAGTAAGTATAATTTAAGTATAATAGTAAAATATCATTATAATCAGTCTTATTTTTAACCGACTTCAACAAAAAAAGGAGGATGTTCTCAATTCGAACCGTATGTTTTTTTTTATGTTTGTTATTTGTATCGTAGCATGTGTCGGAACATAGGTATGAGCATTATGTTTGTATGTTATTTACATAAAGAGTTCACAAATTGGCACAACAGTTTAGCGACTAATGTGTCTTACTCAACCAAATAAATTAACATTATGAAAATTTAATTAACTCTGAACTAACAAAATATTATAACTTTCACAAAGAAAACAACGAAATTGCCAAACAAATCAGCTATTATATAAACGTCAATGGCTACTTTTCCCAAATGCATAGAACAGCGGATTTTTTTTTCGTGGTTAATGTTGGCTCCATCCATAGTAAAAGTTGTTCAGTTTGATGATCTGAAGCAACGGGCCCTGCTTATGTACCTACATACATACATATTCTCACGCCTGTCTCCCACCGGGGTAGGCAGAGACAACGGAACGCCACCTGCTACGATCCTGACATACCTCTCTAGCTTCCTCCACATTCATAAAACAAAAAAACAACAAAATAATTTTATTTCTCCACAAATTGTTACATACAAATAGACAAATACACAGAAAATACAAGCATTTTTATACAAAACAATTAGAGGGAGACTGGAGCCTAACGTAGGTAAACCAGAAGGTAAACCTGAGAATTGTAAGTCTCCAGGCACCCCCACCCGCAGCTTATTTAAGTTACAAAAGTCTGTAATATTAATCTGATTGATCCATGATACATAAAAAGTTAGGAGAAACAAAGTATAACTTGAAACATTATGTTTTAAGAACAACAGTTTGATAGTAAATTAAATTAAGACTGAGATAATAAAATATTTTCATATACTTACCATTTCATGAGACGTGTTGATTGTGGATAGACTGTGGTGTGTAGTGTGGTGAGTGAGTGTGATGTATGAATGTCGGGCTGAATTTAGTGACCAACGCTAATCCGTTGGCTGAAGAGACACATCCAATACAGCAATGTCACACCAGCCAACCGACCAACGCTGAAAATAGCCGATCCGAAAAACAAGGGAGAACAAGCGTTTGGGCACATCCAAAATAAGACCTTAATATGTACCTAACGTATTTAAAACCCTGTATATTTGTGTCAGTCTTGGTTATTGGTGGGGGCAGGGAGTATACCTACTTTATGTATTTATCTTTTATCATCATCATCATCATCATTGGCCTTTCCATCTATAAAAGATGATTTAAGCAGCGTCTTGGCGGCACTTACGCTCGTGACTAAAAAGCCCGATACGAGAGCGACAGGTACGGCCGCATGTACGGCAAGTAAAATTCGAGTTTGCTGTGCCAGTTAGGTTTGCAATCCGATCATGCCTCCTTTCCCGCTTTTCAGCCAAGGAAGCAAACCACGCCCTATCGTGCTCAGCTCTTCCCTCCGCTAAATGTTTCCTCCACAGTTCGCGATTCTGTGCGAGATCCACCCAGCTGCTGCTTATCTTTTATACCGTATGCGTATCGTAGCATATCATCTCACGATGCTTTTCAGATATGCGTTTCTGCGTCTAGATCTTTCTACGACACAGTCTAGTTTTCTAATATCAAATTTTCAAATCAATTACAAGTTTACTATCATAGGTCCCAAATTAAGCCTAACTTCCTAGGGATAGCGTTCGCCTATAAAGATCCTTTGTGATAAATTAACGTTGCGAATATAGTACCGTTGGATTTAAAGGTCGTTTACCCAAATACAAGGTCGGTTATCAATTTCATATGAAGGTTTATGACCTTTTAAACTAGGTACGTTCTAATGTGGTTCAGGATTTGATTCAGGTAATATTTACCTGAATCAAGTATTTTGTTGTTTATGTATTTATCTTATTTCCCAATATTATCTCAGGGCAAAGAAATAAAAAAAAATATTATTTCCTAATCCAAGGCATCTTACATGGAATCTCCTTTTTAGGGTTCCGTACCCAAAGGGTTAAAACGGGACCCTATTACTAAGCCTACGTTGTCCGTCCGTCCGTCCATCCATCCGTCTGTCCGTCTGTCCGTCTGTCCGTCCGTCCGTCCGTCTGTCCGACCTAATTTAGGGCTGTAACGTTTGAAACGAAAGAGCTAGATAGTTGAAATTTTCACAGAATATGCGTTGTTACGGCGGATTTGTTAAAAAATAATAAAAATGACAAAAAAAATATAATTAAGGGGGGTTTTCGACAAGAAACTAGTTTTTGTCAACGTTTTTTCTTCTCGCTCTATGGTAAAAACGGTAATATATAAAAGCGTCAAACTTTGTGTGATTATAGAGCAAACTCTACAGTATAACAAAAAATAATAAAAACCCGCCAAGTGTGAGTCGGTCTCGCGATAAAGGTCCCGGAGTAAAAACATTGTGTTTTACTTTAATATGTTGTATTGGTGTGGTACGGAACCCTCGGCTTCGGTGCGAGAGTAGCCCGACTCGCCCTTGACCGATTTTAATTTTTTAAAATCCGTTTAAAAATTCAACCATAACAAAATGGAATTGTGCATAAGCATAACGCTCACGAGTATATTCTCCGAAGGGGTAGTGACAGATATTCTGAAACCTCAGAACATCCACATTTCACTAGTAGTACCGTAACTCTGTCCAGTGTGACGGGGAGTGAGCCCGTCGCCACTTATAATGAACAGTGGGCACGATACATGCCTCGAAATTGAAGCATGCAGGTTTCCTCACGATGTTTTCCGTATGCTTTTAATATCTTTATAATGTCATGTTATGTAATAATCATCAATCACTATTATGTTGTGACCCATTTTCCACATCAAAACAAACATTAAAAGTTACTTTAATCAGCTGTCAGAGGCAGGTGAACTGTAACACCTGTTTTACTTTTAAATTAGGACATTTTCGTAAACAAATATTTGAAAAGATCAAAACGTATTTAAAGAAACTATCTTTATGAATTGTAAACATAAGAAACAACTTTAGAAAGGCAGTCGCATTGGAGGATTTTTAACTTTATTGTAAAGAAATAGGAGAGTGGATCTGAGAATGAGAAGTTATTAGTTAAGGGAATTGTTTATAAAGGGACCGTTGAGTTAACATACTTTGTAGGGTTCCATAGTCGAATAGAGGAACCCTTATAGTTTCGTTGTGTAATGTGTCAAACACTTTCCAAATTTTGAAGGGTGATTCAGAACATCACTGAACAACTTTTCCTATGGGAGCGAGACAAAAAAATCTGCAACTCAGCAACAATCTAAACTGCAGTGCTTACTCGGCTGAAATGTATGAAACAGCAGATATTTTTTTAAGATTTTACGTTTGCGTTTGCTCTGCTTTGCTTTGAACTAAGGAGTTAAAATTGTTCAGTTTGATGGTCGGAACCACCCATAAAAATTTGGAAAGTGTTTAAAAAATCCGTCTGCCCCACCTCAATTACTCTTTCATTCTTGCACCTGTCTATTAAAACAAAATTGGGCATGAAGGAGGACTGTAGCTCAATGATTAGTGTCTTTACTGCACTAAGCCCACAATTTGAACACAATTATAAAACAATGGCTACGGAATCCTTATCATGGGCGATTCCGCAACGCTCTTGGCCAATTTCTTTTTGTGTTTTTAGAACATCACCTGTATGAATATACGTGTAATGTCACACATCATAGGATAATGCTAAAAGCATAAACAGTACAAACAAAACCTTTGTTGTGTTTTGACACATTTTTTTTTAATAAAAAATATTTTTGTTTTCACTCAATAAGCCGTACATTTTATGATTCTCAAAATATAAGATATTTTTAGAAGAAATCTGTGACACTAATTAGGGAAACTATGACTCTCAAACAAAGTAAATCTAATCTATGAGAGTCAGCGGTCTTCACATTTTATACAGGGGGGTGCTTCAGACCATCAAACTGAACAACTTTCACTATGGAGCCAACATCGAGAAAAAATACACCCCCTTAAATATTACTAGGGTGTTTTGTTACACCCTCTGTAGGTGTAGATAAATAGTTAGTGGCAGGAAATCAATTTTTTGTGTTACATGATAACAATCAGTGGCAAAACATGAAAAATTTTAATTAAAAACAAAATAGAGCTACAAGGACTTTGTTGTCTGAAACTCACGAACGAATTCCATTGTAATAAATAATAAATCCTCATCCCTTGGAGGAAAGACCGAATCCTGGTGTGGGACGCCACTTGACACCGTAGCGCCCTTACACCTCTCTGCCACTTCTCAAAGAGTTGGCTCGGTGGCGGCTGCTGCTGAGCAAATATGTGACCCTCAGCTCAAATATGTGACCCTCGGCGAGGGTTACTTATTGGCGCCGTTCATTATGGAGACTCTGGGGCCACGGGGACTGGACGCCCGACAAATCTTAAAGGAGTTGTCGTCGCGATTGGTCGAAGTGTCCGGAGACCGAAGGGCTGGCTCGTACCTCGGGCAATGAATATCAATTGCCATCCAGCGAGGTAATGCTGCCAGCGTCGTCGGCATTCTCCCACAAGACGGCAGCTTCGAGAACATCTTCTATTCAGCATAAGCCGAGTAGAAGATGTGCTGGACGGAGCCTCATTCTGCCTATCTGTTTAAGATTTTTTTTTTTTTTTCCTATAGTTTGATTAGGTTAGGTATTATTTACATTAATTTTATGTATTTTAATTTTAAGTATTTTTATGTAAATGTTTATGTACACACGGCGAGACATCAAGCTATACAAAACGTGACAAAACCAACAAAGCTGGCCGCGCGACGTTATACGCTACAATCGCTACGCTATCCATGGTACAATAATATACTGCGCCTGGTATTCTCTTCCGATCACGAGACTGACCACGTGACTGACCCAAACCTACGTCATCATACCCTTTTAACATGTTTAGCGGCCATTTTTTTGTGACGTAGGCTTGTGTCACTCTGGGAATAGAAGACCTTGTTTTTTTTAGACCATGCGCTAATCGGCCTACGCGCGGCCAAGCTTACGTTGGTTTTAATTATAATATTATGAGGGACGCCCTGCTGCCCGCTGGACAGACAAACTAAAAAAGGTAGCAGGGAGCGACTGGATGAGGAAGGCCAAAGACAGAGTCTCGTGGCGCGGCTTTGGAGAGGCCTATGTTCAGCAGGGGACGATGATAGGCTGATGATAATGATAATGATGATGACACTGTGATACCACTTTTGTAAAAATTCAAAATGGCTCAAAGCTCGTACCATTGCCGCTAATCTTCAAACCCCTTTACTCTGTTGCAACATTTTATATACAGGGTGTAAAATTAAATGGAACACTTACTTAATGAGGTGTTTCAGATCATCAAACTGAACATGTCTCTCTACGGGACCAGTATCGAAATCGCGAAAAAAAAAATCTACTGTTCCATACATTTCGTCCAGTTATGTTTGCAGTTTTCATAGATTCATAGATTCTTTATTGTACACAAAAACATAGTTATGAAAAAAATTACAATAAGTCGTGCAGTTTTGTTTGGGAGAGCTGTTCTTTTTTTCGCGATTTGATATTGGTCCCATAGTGAAAGTTGTTCAGTTTGATGGTCTAAGCTTGGTCTAAGCCATAAATGTTTATTTGTATTTTTAACACCTTTTATATTTAGGTAGGTATTTAATAAACTGGTCTGCGCGTACGAAGTTTCGGCACAGATTAATAATAAATGTTTCTGGTACAGCTAGTTAAAAATAAACTGGCTTCGTATATACCAAGCGAAAGCTTAAAAATAAATGTTCATTACCGTTATAAACTCTTACATAGTAATCCGAGGGATTTGCATGTAATTAAAAACAACTCATTGTCAAATTAGTAGCTTGTTCGCATTATTGTTGGGTCATAAAAGTCAGCTTGTGTAATAATAAAATGTGTGGGCAAAAGTTGTGTGATTAGAGATGGATTTAACTTGATTAGAGCACCATAAAGGTGGCGGTTGACAGGCGACCGCACGCCGCACGCCGCAACCGCATGTCGCGACGACACTACTGGTTTGTATGTAATTCTATGAAATACCCTGCGCAGCCGGCGACACGCTGCTCGACTTCACTGCGGTGCGGTCGAGCTTCACTGACGCTCGACCGCAGACCAGTAGTGTCGCCCAGTGCTGCCAGCATGCGATAATTATCTTAGATTCACGATATTTTTGAGTGGCATGCGATAGAACATAAAAGTCGGGTATAACAAGATAATTCATACAAATTCCACTATATTTCTTTAATTTAATGAAATTTCTATTTTCAACCACATTTTCCGTTAAATTCCAACAATAAATCATATTGGCGTTTGGTATTTGGTAAAACAGTGTTTAAATATTACTAGATATAATAAATACGAGATGATAATTTTGGGAAACAAATAAAAAAAACATGTTTTTACTTTTTACGGAAATTTTTTCTACTTATTCGTTTTTACGAAAATCTTTTCTATTCACCCTTTATTAGAGCTCAAGTTACGGCATAGTAGATATAAAGCATCATCCGAAATCTTAAAACCCTACTGAAAATTATTACCCCAAAAAATACCCTAAGTTGGCAATACTGTCTGTAGCTGCGGCGTGCAGTTGCGGCGTGCGGTCGGCTTCCAATTCACGACCGCAGCGACGTGTCGCCGCGACACGTCGCGACCGCACGCCTCATGCGGTCGGCTACCAATTTGCTCCTTTAGGCAAAAGTTGTGTGATTAGAGAAGGATTTAACTTAATTAGAGCACCATAAGTATTAATCTAAGGTCTTGCCAAACGCTTTTCTTCTTATTCGTGGTTCTACACAATATGGATTCCGCACAACTGCTATTGAACACATTCTCTATTCCACAGTCTTCAATTTTACACAAACGCGTTTCTTCCCAATCGCAATTCTACACAATATTAATTACACGCAATGCCTTTCATCAAATTCGCTATTCCACGCATATAAATGAAATTGACATCATTAGCATCCTTTTAATATTGTGTAGAATCGCGAGTAGGTAGAAACGCGTTTGTGTAAAACTGAAGACTGTGTAGAATAGAGAATGTGTTCAATGGCAGTTGTGCGGAATCCATGTGTAGAATCACGAATAGGATGAAAAGCGTTTGGCAAGACCTTCGATTAATCAGATCATAATACTAAAAGAATCAATGGCCGATGGGGCCGAAAAGTTCTCGAGCGGCGACCGCGTATAGGGCCTACTTCGATACTACCAAAACAAAACCACAACCAAAAACGTTACGTTATGCACAATTCGTATCGCGCAAATTATATTAACGGTAACGATTTAGCTTTATTTCAGAAGATAAATGTTGGCGTAAGGTTTGATGTCCGTTCGATCGAATTTTCTGTATTGTGCGATTTAACGATTTAACGCTAAAAATTTTGAGTTCTGAAAAAAATATCGCGATAGCTTTTTTACTTCAGCTAAACCAAATCTAAACCAAAAATTAACCAAAACCAAAACCAAACCAAAATCGTATAAAATTGCGCAATTGAGACCCTGGAAAGCGCAGCGTGGGTAAGCGACCGTGGACCGACGACCTGGTGAAGGCGGCGGAAACCCGTTGGATGAGGGCAGCGCAGGACCGGTCGTTATGGCGATCCTTGGGGGAGGCCTATGTCCAGCAGTGGACGTCCATCGGCTGAGAAGAAGATGATGATGATGAATACTAAAGGGAAGCAGTACCATGACTCTATAATAAGCTCGTGAATCAATGCACACACGAGTAACACGAAACTTCATATATTTTTTAATATTAGTCTCGTCGAGAAAGCTGTTTAGTTTGATGGTTTAATCGTACGCCTATGTCGCACTGGGGTAGGCAGATACAATATATCGACACATGATACGATTCTGACACACACCACTAGTCTCGTCAACATCCATGAGTGTTTTCATTTTTATACATAGGTACTCTTCGGTTCCGGATAGGTTAGTACATTTTATTTGGCCCCTTTTTAGTACGCATCCTGCAATTGAGTCAGCGTACGTGCGTGACTGGTGACCACGCAACCGTTCCATTCATACTTGCCTTGCACATACATCAACCTACATTTGCTCATTCTTGCTAGCAAAATAAAATGGCCACTATTATAATACCTAACTAAAATAAATTATACATTGTAATTTTAGTACCTAATAAGTGCGTTGTAATATCATGATGTAAAAATTAATATATACGCAGCTACCTACTCTGAGTCAGAATTGAGCCTTCAGACACGACATTGTAAGGTTGTTTCATTAATAAATGTTTCTGAATCAATTAGCTATTAAAATCAACAGTCTGCAATCTAGATTCTAGACCTCTATGTTTTTATTTCATTACAATATTTGAAAATTCATGAATTCTCCAAATTGCTACGAGCTCCGTATGTGCATTAATTTAGTTAAATTGAGATCTAAAAATAAACATCTCTTGTAATATAAACTCTCTGAACAGATAAGTACGAACCAAATTGAAGATCCACCAAAAAACATAATAGGAGATAAGATTTATAAATCCAGTGCCGAACGGATTTGAACCCGCAACCTGCCAATCCGGAGCTGTTATTTCATCCAATTAAGCTACCGGAACTATACCTGTCCCTCTAGTATGATGATTTCTTTATTCGCGCGCGACGCGCCTTCGCTGCATGACGTCTTCCCACGCTTTTTAGAGAGCGAGCGTCGCGCTTGCCGCTACAAAAAAATAGTATGGGAACAAGTAGAGTCACGGGCATGTAAAAAAATTATATCAGAAGGCCAAGCATCCCACCCCCGACAAAACGAATAAAATCTAGATGTGCCTGTATAAATATGCTGCCACTTTTTTAAGAGGATGATCGGCCGTCATCCTAAACAAAAAAAAAATCAGCAATTCCATACTGCAAAACTACTTAAGCCAAATGTATGGGACATCAGATTTGTTTTTCGCGATTTTGATGTTGGTGCCATAGAGAAAGTTGTTTACTTTGACGGTCTGATCATCCCCTCAAAAAAGTTTCAGCATATTAAGAAGGACCCTGTTTAATATATTTGTTACTTTATACTAGGGATGCAACGATTACGAAGCGGTGCATCGTTTTGCATCTGTAATCGTAATAATCACGATTAATAACGATGCAATGCACCGTAGTAAGAATCGTACGATTATTAAAATTAATTAAAAACGTCAATCAATTGCACTTGTTGACAAATACTAGACCTGAATACTAGGTTCCAGAGCCGAAAAACAACTTTAAAAAAATCGGGTCTTTCGCTGCCATATTTAGCTCATTTTGAGCAAAATCTGACTTCTTTTTGGTCAGATTTGACTCTTATTTTTTTTTATTTTAATTCTACTGTGGTCTTTGATATGATTTTCGGTTTGAATTATTACAATCCACATTTCAAAAGATTAATCTCCCACGTAAATCGGACGAGATATCACTTTATTAACGAGATTATACAGAATCCTGTCCCATATAAATGAAATTAAATTTAAAAAGTATTATCACCAACACCATTCTGAAGGCTGTTGTTGATAAATTTGACTGTCCCATTCTGGCTCACTGGGTCAAACTGGTGAACAGGTACTATATTTATATAGTAGTAATAATTGACATTGTTTTTATATAATTTTATTCTGAATTTTTCTATTTGATGTTTTTAAGTTAATATAATTGTATTGGATAATTTATAATATTGTTAATGTAATTCTATTAATTTTAACTATGTCCTACCTCTAACTTATATGGACGAAAGTCGGAAATAATTTTTTTTTTTAATTATGAAACTTAAATATTGTGCTTTTCAAAGCAAATTAGCCTCAATGCATAAAAAAATCAGAATCCTGACCAAGTGTACATTTGACTTCGATCTCAAATTAGTAGAAAAAGTTACAAAATCTTGGAATTTAAAAATAATTTTTTTTATGATTTTACTTTCATTGGAATGCAAAGAAACACTATGTGAACTCATTCTGAGGATAATCTCAACTAAATTTGTTTAAATAATCGTAATGCATCGGTTATCGTAATAAATAACGATTAATATCGTAATCGTAATCGTAATCGTAATGGCCGAATCGTTGCATCCCTACTTTATACGCATCCTAAAATGAGCGCGCATGATGGTTTTCTTGTTTTGCCGCTTTGTCGTGCATGCCATGCTAGCCCTACAGAGGATAAGTAAGTCCTGAATTATTAAATCTCTCGCGTCAACACAAAAAATACTCTTTGTACAGTCATTTAAATACAAACAACAAAGTATTTAATAATAAAAAAGTTTAAAATGAGAAATTTTTAAAATGTTGCTGAAAAAATAGTAGTTTTTCAGCAAGCTCGTTGAGAGCTCTCATAGTTGAAAACTGAAGCTGAAACAACGGCAATTACCTACTTTCAAACTGATTGTGAAAGTTCACTGAAAATGTATTGGAGTCGTGTTTCTCATAACCTTTTTTAGGGCTCCGTAGACAAAGGGAGAACTCGTTCACATAAAAGTATTGATACCTAGACTATTAAGTACTACTTAAATTAAATTAATAAAACTTCCAAGTTATTATTTGTTTTACTTACGTAATTAAATTAAAATTTAAAATATTTGAAATTATACTAAGATTGTACTGAAACTTGATTTTGTACTAAAATTATACTCAATACTCAATATTTTATTGCCTTCCATAATTTACAGCATTCATTACATGAGATGGTTATTAAAAGCTAAGAGATCATTATGGACCCTGTATTCTAGGGCATAAGGGCACTGCAAACAAGTAGAAGAGAGGAGGCCTTAATATTATTCACAAAATTAACATTACTCGTTCAATATACAAAAAACTCATAGTACGCAAGCATGCATGTCTTAAAACATTAAAATTAAAAAATATAATCTAATAGTGATGATTGTATTGATAAAAAAATTTTATATTGCAATATTAATAAAATTAGTATGTATTATTTATATTTATAAAATTTGTTTGTTAGTATATTTAGTTATTATCTTGCAATTATTTATTTATTATTAGTATAGTATTCATTTTCATAGCGATATATTTTATATTTATTATTATTTTTTATTTTATTTTATATTAACGTATTATTGGGTGTTGTATTACTGATTAGATAAAATAGGCATTTTTACAATTTATCTTCCAAGTATTCGGTATACGTATTACTAGCATTTGTCATAACTAAATTCATTGAACAGGGCATAAATTATACCAATTTAGTTCTGAATATACCGAAAACGGTCACACTGCTTATTCTCGTATCGTAGACGACGCGACGTCATTGTTCGTCACGCACGACCCACGTGCGCGACCGGCAACGTCGCGTCGTATTTGTCGTCCTTGTCGAACGTACGCGCGTCTCGTGTTCTCTCTCGCGTCGGTCGTGCGGTTAGGTCTGCGGTCGCGCGCCAGCCGGCCCCACTATTTGTGTTGTAGTTATTGTGTTAACTCGTAGTTGATGTGAAACATCTATTTGCGCACCTTGATAGTAAAACCGACTCGTGACGACAAATTATGGAATGACGCCATCACGCCATGTTTGACAGCTGCGATTAGTTTTTTTTTAATAAGCGCGCAAAATACTACGGTATTTCGATGTTTCACATCTGCCGGACTTCCTGTGACGGCCACTTTTTTTTGTTTTATCGCATTAGAATATTAATTTACCTACTTTTAATGTACCTTCCTTTTTTACCTTTTTATGTTTTATTTTTTTATTAGTAATGTTTCTTTTATTTGTTCCATAATTTTTTTTATTTTCAGATTTCAGCTAATCATGAATGCACGGGATTAAGTACGGTCGTTAGTTCATGTATGTGTGTGTTTGTGTATGTATGTATGATTTTTTTATTAAGTCACCTTTTTTATTCGTTTATTTACGTATGCATACTAAATACTTACTTCTTTTTCGTTATTTATAATTATATTTATCGTTATTATCGTTATTTATAATTATATATATTAAAAAGCTTCCTAGCCTATTATTTTTGTTACTTTAACACATTGTGCAAATTCGCTAATAAAATAAAAATTTAATAAATTAAATAAAATATACTTTTGTTATTATTTAAGATACCTACCAAGTCGTTATACATATTTTTCCATGAAATAAAATTAAAAAATGTAAATAAATTTATTTTTAAATATGATTATTTTTTACATTTGCGTTTTATACTTAATGTAACTGTAACTAAA
Organism: Agonopterix subpropinquella; assembly: GCA_922987775.1. NCBI lineage: Eukaryota > Metazoa > Arthropoda > Insecta > Lepidoptera > Depressariidae > Agonopterix > Agonopterix subpropinquella. Next base: position 1,632,659 of record OV277711.1, read on the forward strand.
CTACCTAAATCAAATAACATTAAATTTATTATTAACATTATTAGACTTTTCTAAAAACATCCGAGAGCGTGACTGCGACAAAACGAGCGATCGATCGCGACACGGCAACGCCGCATCGCACGGAACGCACGCCACTGCACATGACGCAACCATTTTAGTTCTCTTTCGATCGCAACGCTCGTCCGACGTATTTTGCGATTATTACGCATTATATAATTTTACATAGTTAGTGACATTGTGTATTTGTGGTATTAAGTGTGTTGATTGATAAGAACTGATTTTATCATCAAGTTGTGTTCAATGCTAGAAGGAGACCTGGATAGAAGGCAGAAGATTGTGAAAGATCCAAACAAGCGTTTCGCAATGTACACACACAAGCGTGAGGCTTACCTACACTAGCACACAGCTCGTTGCTATACAGATATTCCGAGTTCGTGTCGATCGTTCGCTTTGTCGCCCGAGAAAGGGTCCCATATAGTCCACCAAAGAGTAGACAAAGTGTACAATAGTTGTCAAAACATTATCCTAATTTTTCCTTCACCGTAGTCGGTTAAACTGACTGGTTTACTTCATAATGAGTAACTTTAGCGATTTATTGATAGAAGAGGTGATGAAACGTGAACCATTGTGGAATAGGACGAATGAAAATTATAAAAACAGAGCTGTTGTGGATCGGGGGTGGGAGTCTTTGGCTGAAAGTCTTGGTAGAGATAGTAAGTATCTAATAAATAAAGTATTTCTTTATGCACAGTTACATAGGTACGTCATTGGTTACATTACCTAATTTACCTACCGAAAGGTGAAGCGTGGGTTGGTCCTCCACAAGGTCACAGTATAAGATAGTTATCTATCTTCATACAATGGTACCAAACGCGGCTTGCATGTGTGCTCGCCAGACTCGCCAGTACCACCCAGTACTATCAGTTTAAAATAACAATGTGCATGACCTTGAAGGGCCGTTGGATAACTTCACTCGGTTGTAAAGGAATATAGACTCTATGCAAAGGAAACAATCATTTGAATGACTCGAGTGAAGTTCCTGTGATTGAGTGACGTCACATTTGCGAGCGAGGTCATGCACATTGTTATTTTAAACTGATAGTACGTACGATGATATCTCAGGCAGTCAAGGCAGCGCCAGACGGGGCTACGCGGAGATATTCAAATCAAATCAAATAATTTATTTATTTATATTGTCAGTGTGTGCGCGTTTGGTACCATTGTCACAGAATAGGTAATATATAGTTATATTGTATGAAGATGGATTACTATCTTTTACTGTGAGAAGGTGGACGGACGACCTGTCATGAGTTCTCTACGTTTGCGCGCGACTCGGCTTTTTCCATACTACAGTTGTATCACGGCCAGGGCTGCCGATTCCGGGGAATTTCCCCGATTTTCGGGGAATCAGGGGTGCGTGCGGGTAGAGCGCGGGGAATGATTCAAATCGGCGAATTTCGGGGTATCGCCTATTCGTAATAAATGTCGAACAAAGGATGTCTAATGAAGGGGAATTGCTAAAATTACAACCGAATCGGTCTAATCTTAGTCCAAAAGTGTCGGAGAAATATAAATAATAAATAAAACTCACTGTATTCTAAATATTGAAGTAGATTTTTTGATAAAAATTAGAAGACAAAGAAGTTGATACCTACGCTAATTTTTGAAACATTTAACTACATTTTGCATGAAAAAATGCTTTATTTCTTGCATATTACACTGTCGGGGAATTTTCGGGGAATGCATGATTGGAAATCGGGGAAATTCGGGGAATTGAGCCTACTTAAGCGGGGAATCAAGAAATTGACATTGTCAGCACTGATCGCGGCATGCGCGATTTCGCTCTCCTCAAAGCGCGATAAGAGATCATTTTCTATGCAGCGAAGATTATCATCATCAACCACTCGGCTAATCACAGTAGTTTATGATCACGTGGCCACAGAATAAATACTAGTGACTAAAGTAGACAAAAACAATGTTTTCTTTGTCGATTTTCTCTTAAAATATCCAGTATTTTTCTTAACTGACTAAATACATAGTTGGTTACTAAAATGCATAATGTTCAATACGTTGGCCATCAATAGATCCTATATTTTAAATGCTGAGAAACCTATTTTACTGTTGCTAAACTATACAAGGTGTTACAAAAATACAAAAATCGCGAAAAAAAATCTGATGTCCCATCATCATTATCATCATATCAGCCGATAGACGTCCCCTACTGGATATAGGCCTCCCCCAAAATAGGGAGATTTGCCATAATCACCATTATTTGATGCGTTTGCGATGTTCCATACTAAAATACAGATCTGCTCGAGCTAAACGTATGCGACAAAAGATTTTTTTTTCGCGATTTCGATATTGGTCCCATAGTAAAAGTTGTTCAGTTTGATGGTCTCAACAACCCCCTTAAAAGTTTGAAATGTTTATTTTTACTTCTGTAACACCCTGTATACTGTTGGTGTGCCATATTAAATAAACCGCCTTCAAAAAAACTAAAAAGTTAAAAAATAATATTGCAGCCGATGACTTTTTCGTTCGCATCATAAGAACATTAATTTGTTTTATCGAAGTCGCTGTCAAGCCGATTCGCGACAGGGCTTGCATTAGTTTTTTGGCTTGGCTTGACACCGACTTCTATAAAACAAATTAATGTTCTTATGATGCGAACGAAAAAGTCATCGGCTGCAATATAATTTTTTAACTTTTTAGTTTTTTTGAAGGCGGTTTAATTTTTTTGTTAAAATTTTGTTTATTTCACAATTTTCAGTGGTGAATTCATTAGTTCGATTTAACAGTAGTGCTTCAAATTAACAAACGCACTAGTCGGCACTACGATTTTCGAAGGTTCCCCTCGATTTCTCTGGGATCCATCACCAGATCCTGGTTTCCTTATCATGGAACCACCCTTGGGATATCTCCTTTCGACCAAAAAAAGAATCATCGAAATCGGTTCATAAACGACGAAGTTATCCGCGAACACACATTAAAAAAAAAATATATATACGGTCGAACTGAGAACCTACTCCTTTTTTTGAAGTCGGTTAATAAAATAAAAATATTTTACACTCTGTTTAGTTGATTCGTTCCATTTATTGCGGACTTAGTACAACCTCAGCTGTTCATTGCTGACAATGCTGCTTTGCGCACATTGCACAGTATTGTTTATCAAAACTAAATGAATATTAGAGATTTAATTAGAATGAATGCATTTGTGGAGGTGCTACTTGGGAATGTTCCTCCATTGAAAAGGGAAGTACTTCCGCCAGGCTAGGTGTGATGCCTGGGGATCGGCCGTGGTCCAACAGTTCTTAGTTGGACCTTCTATACAACGTGTTAATGAATTAACGCAAAACTAGAAAGTAGTTTGTTTAGAATCGATAGCAGAATCGAATTATCATGGTTTCAACATAGGTAATTTTTTTCAATATTTTAATAATTTTTTTCGTAAAATTTAAAATTTACTAAACCCGATGTCAACCCACCCCATGGGCACTCTCACCTTACTTACTACCAAAACAAGATTATTAAAATGTATCCATAAGTACGTTAGCGCTTTCATTTATTACTGAAATGATAACAAATCATTTTTGCCTCTGAACTTAAAATGCGAATAACTTAAAATTTTAACTATAAAAATAATGAAATTATTGTTTCAATATAATTATTTTATTTATTATAAATCAGTTGGGGTGTATGAGGTTTTGCGCTAATTTATTAACTCGAATCTCTGTGATTACTTCTCTTGCGCGATTTATGTCTCGCATTCGATTGTGAACCTTATGTGTAGTAGGTTACGAGATGCGTATTTTACGATGAACGTTGTCTTTGTATGGAGCATATTTCCGTGAGCGACGGTATCGTCATCTGTTGGCATCTTTTGCTATAACTTGTGGGTGCTGGACATCTGTAGTAGTTCCCCACACATTATTAATCACTTATGGCTTACACAATCCTTTTGTTACAGAAGAAAAAATGAAGCAGAAATGGCGAAATCTTCGAGACACGTACCAGAGAGAGCTAAGAAAAATACCTCGAACTCCAGATGGCGAGCTTGTTGAGTACACCGGCAAATGGGCATACTTCTACAAGCTTTCATTCCTCCAAGACACTCTCCTACCAGCAATCAACAGCAGATTGAGATATAACAACCACCTTCAAGGAAGAAATCAGGATACCCTTGACGATGATGGCGATGATTCCGATGATTTTGCGGAAGAATCTGATTCTCCTAATCAGAATATGATAAAAATAGAACCCTGGGTATCTCCGAGTAAACCAGAAGTTCAATATACAGCTCGTAAAAGAAAGGCAGATTTTGAAGACCCTTTGGACCCAGAAATTGAACAAAGTGCGTCGTTTTCAAGAGAAATTGAGACGGATATCGATGACGATATGTGTTTTGTTAAGTCTTTAGTTCCTTATTTGAGAAGGCTGAATCCAGTTAGGAAATTGATTGTGAGAAACGAAATGCAGAAGCTGCTGATAAATCAGCTGTTGTGTGAGGGTTGTCGTACAACTGGACCGAGAGATAATTGTTCATGTTGTTCTTAAAGTTGTTTCTAACTCTCTATTTCTAATAGATAAGGGCAGGTTATCCCAGTCCAAGCTACTCTTTACAAGCATACGTTTGCAATCCATCCCACTTCAATTGAAAGCAGGATTGCAAAAAAACGTATTTTTCACCAATATCTTTTCTTTTGAGTGTTTGGGGTAAATACCAGCCTCAGAATAATGTAGACATTGTCATTTTCAATTTTTCAGTGTATATTTTTTATTTATAGTAATAAATAAATAATAAATAAATAAATAACGCTAACAGGCACATACATTGTAATGATTCCCAGTAAAGGGGCGTCCGCCCGGTTTTGAGTAACTTTGTAACCATTTTGTTGTTAATGTATATTAACTATGGCACTTTTTAATCAGAAAACAAAACTGAACAATCTACAGGATATGAGAAGTGATGTGGTTTTCCTCGAAATCTATTTTAATTAATAAAACTGAAGAAAAACGAATCCAAAGTCACCCCTTTTTTTCCAGTTGTAACCGTTTTACTCTTACATTGTTGATCAGAAGAATATGAAAATTTACAATATTCTTCACAATACAATATAGAATGATGAGGTTTTCTTATTTTTTGAAAATTCATATAAAATCATACAGGTTTTCAAAGAAACCGGAAAATTCTGACCGGCGCCACGCAATTGAAGCGGGATGGCTAATTGCAAAAGTTTGCTTGTTATAAGAAAGAGAGCCTTGCACTAGGGAGGGAGAGCCTTAAGCACTATAGGCTTTTATATTATAATATGGAAACCATACAACAACGGCACGAACATTATAACGTCCATGACCGAACCGGGATTCGAACCCAGGACCCAGGTTTGGCAGTCCAGCGTGGTAACCATTACACCAACCGGGTCGTCAATAGTGTTAATAATCTTTAGGTAAAACTTGAAAAATAGTCATAAACTTACCTATCTTTGCATTGGTTTATGAACGAGAGACGTTGTATTTTGAGCCTAAGAATAATCAAGAACAGTTCATGAACAACAAAATATATTTTTTTCTGGATTAAATAACCACTAGGTATTTCATGACTTAAGACTTAACCAAAAATAGGTCGATTTGAAAGAACCTGCCATTAACTGTTTTGCTATTTTTGTCATTGATTGGTATAAATAAATTAAAAGTACAAACAACTGGATATCTTGATATAATGAACACTGGATAAAGCACAAATGAGTAAATACCCTACAAAGTCAACGCTTTATACAATCACAAGCTACGATAGATTATTGTTTGTATTAGTGTAGGTACAGGGCGCGGCAGTGTGCGCGTGATTTTTCACAGAACAGTTACAACGCTGCCCGTGGAAAAATCGGCTCGACCAGTGGACAATCTGTGGACGTTGTAGGTGATTGATTATTTTGTGTCCTTGCCTTTCTCTGTGTTATATTTACTTATTTTCTAATCTTATGACATAATTTTAACACTTTCGCTGCTAAGCTCAAAACCATGATCCTCGCGCAGTGTTAAAAAACCCCCCTCGTAACCGTAGGTCAAGCCCACAGTCGTAGTCGTAACGGTGAAATTATAAAATGGCTCACCTCGTGGGTCATCCGCATAGGCGTATGGTTAAGGTCACCGCACCGCCGGTAACCGACTCGTTACGTGGTGTGGATTCTTCAGCACTGCGGCCCATTTGTAGCCGACCTACGACGTAAGTCGTCAGCAGCGAAAGTGTTCAGATATTAATTATAATTTATTTTACTAACATTGAGTCGATTGCCAACGAGGTATGATAATTTTATTGGTAAAAAAGTATATTGGTAAAAAAGTGTTTTTGTTATTATAATTTCAATTGGTAAAGTACAATTGTACCTATTTTTAAAACGCTTTTGTAAAAGTGTCACACCCTTGTTCTCCCGGTTGTTAGTTTTAACAAATACACTGATCATTCCGAAAAACATCGTAAGTGTATGTTATGAAGAAATGGTTGTTATTGAGATTCTTACGCCTTTTCAACGCCCATGCTATGGAGAAAAGAAAATGAAACCAAAGTAAAGTCTCTCAGAAATACAATGTATGAACCAACAGCAAGCATGCCGAATGATTTACGTTTGAAACATAAATTATTTAGACAAATCCGGAATGTGAACGCGATTACTAATCTCGAACCTAATAATAAAGCAGCGTGATTGAAAATTTATTACCTTTTGTATTTTTGTTGCTTGTGCGAACGGAACTTTAATTTTAGTTGTATTTTTAATGTTTTGTGATATTAAAATAATATTGTTTAATTTTGTTACTTTCATTTTATAGCGTTTGTTGATACCAGAAACGTTTTGAAAGTTAGAAACTAATGTTACTTATTCGATACGTACCTACGTCATGTGTTTTTTTTTAGGGCTAAATCGAAAACCATTTCGCAACCATTTCGTGATAATTGCCTCAATAATAATATTTTCTGTCAGACATTTACAGATGTTTTTAATAAAATAACGTCGTTTTTCGGTTCAACGTTCCCAAACACCGTAGAGAAAAACGTGGAGTACGTGTTTCTCTATGCCAAACACATAGGTGGAAAAAGTTATATACCAAAAATCATAATGGAAAAGGTACTTGCGGCAAGATTTTTCTAGGTCACCTGGCGGCATTGTATGAACCCCTGTGTAAACATTTACTAGAATCACATTTCGTTCATAAAAACCGGCCAAGTACGAGTCGGGACTCGGGCAATTAGTGTTCCGTACTACCAGTTGTTTAACATGGGTGAAACTACTATAAATTGACACTTACTTAGTATGTGATCACATAGTACCTGAAGATCATTGTATACTGGTCTTACTGGTGTTCGTTTTTTGGGTATAGAAAAAAAACTATCCAAGTTAGAGCCACCCTGATAATTTTCCCGCCATCTACACGTTATTTCTGATGTTCATGATTTTTTTCAGATCTTATACGGCTATATTTTTTGAAATAGAGGCGGGGACAGCAATTTCTCGGATTGAATTGAAAATTTTGTTACACAAAGTTTTTATAAAAAAATTTAAAAGTATATTTTTAGACTCGTATTTTTTATGAGCTTTCAATTGATACCCCACACCATAGGGTACAAAAACATTTTTTTTTATTTACCCTTTCTTACTCCCCAAATTACACCCCAATATAAAAATTTAGTTTTTTTTACTTCATTTATGATATTGGACCACCAATTGCTATATCTGTACCGAGTTTCAACTTCCTATGTCTTACGGTCTCTGAGCAACATGCCTGTGAAAGACGGACGGACAGACACCGAGCTGATTCCATAAGTGTTCCGTTTTTCCAATTTTGGTACGGAATACTAAAAATTGTTATCTAGCGAGTAAGCTTCCCATCCTCACATCTATTTACCTATCTAGCCTTTCTATCGCATAGAGACAGTACAAAAATAGGGAAAACTACCAAAGGACGACCCGCATTGCAAGTGTTTGCTCAGCGTTAGAGGTCGCAGTTCGGTTCCCTGTTGACACGCTTATGCCTCTGATTGTTGCGTGAAGTGCTCTTCGTTTTCACATTTTGGGTATTGATTTGTATGGTGGTAACAAACGAATGACCAGCCTTGGAAGCCATCACAGAATCACTGACAAAAAAATATACTGCTAGCCTAGTCCCGAATTGTACCAACCATGTGCTGGTAGTTTAGCGGTATGTTAGTTTAGCATGTGCTGGTAGGTTAGTTTAGCGGGCTATGCTCAGAGTTTCCCTGCGCGAGATCGAATCAGAAATGAAGAGATCCGCAGATGAACCAGAGTAACTGACATAGCCCAAAGAATTGCTAAACCGATGGACGGTGGGGCCGAAAAGTTCTCGAGTTGCGACCGCGCACCGGAAAGCGCAGCGTGGGTAGGCCCCGGTCACACGGTGGACCGACGACCTGGTGAAGGCGGCGGGATAACGTTGGATGAGGGCAGCGCAGGACCGGTCGTTATGGCGATCCTTGGGGGAGGCTTATGTCCAGCAGTGGACGTCCATCGGCTGAGATGATGATGATGATGTGCTGGTACTGCAAAAAAATACGTAGGTAGCTACCTAACTACTTAATAGAATAGAAATTCACACCAAACACAAAAATTATAATAAACAGAAAACAATTAGTAACTAACTATTAATATTAACACATTCGCGGACAGTGAACGAGACACGATAGAACTTTTATTGTTATCACTGCTATAGCCGGTCACTGTCCGCGAATGTGTTAATCAGCTAATCACTATCACTACATAGTATAAAACAAAGTCGCTTCCCTCTATTTATCCCTATGTATGCTTAGATCTTTAAAACTACGCAACGGATTTTGATGCGTTTTTTTAAATAGATAGAGTGATTCAAGAGGAAGGTTTATATCAGCATTGCACCCGTGCGAAGCCGGGGCAGGTCGCTAGTTATTAATAAACTTAATGACTGCCTCCGTGGTCTAATAGTTTAGAGCATTGGGCTCTTGACGCGGAGGTCGTGGGTTCGATTCCCACGGGGACACCTAGTGATATGTCACTGGTGCGATTTTCTCCAGTTGTTTAGGACATTGCAGGCTGAATCAACTCATTGTCTGAAAAGAAATATGGTTCCGTGCTTCGGAAGGCACGTTAAGCCGTTGGTCTCGGCTACTATCTCTGGTGGTATTAGTCGTTACATAAAAACCCCGTCAGAGGCCGTCAGGCGGTCTGAAAAACTCTGACACCAGGGCTCTGCCCACACTATAAGAAGAAGTTAATTATTAGTTAATATTGCTATTAAACCGAACCGAACCCAAAGCGATTTCTTCCAGACAATCTTAGGAGTAAGCCAAGTGTTTCCATGAAAGCACTGAAGCTTTCAATATGCTAAAAGATAGAATTACTACAACGTTAGCGTTTTTCAAAAGATATAGTAAAGTTGTTAGTTTAAACAAAGCTTTTTGACCACCCCGCCCGAATGGGATAATGTTCGTTACGTTATGTATTTATGTAATGTAGATGAATCTACGAATTCATTTCTCTATTCGTAGAGATGAATAAAATACGAAGAAAGATTAATTCAAAAATGTGTATTTAACTATTCTTAACTATAAATCATTGCTTCACTATAGAATTTGTGAGAAAGACAAATGTTTAGTATTACGTCTAAGCATCATCATTATTCTGAATTCGATTTAACAAATTGTATAAGTACTTATTATGTTTCGTAATTGCGTCTTTGTGATTATTAACCACTTTTGTTTTATTTTCACACAAATTCGCAAGGTAATGATTTTTTTAAAATTTCTTTCAAACAACCCTTTGATTTACATGAAAATTAATTCACTTGTTAATTTCTTTGTTTTCTTTGGATGTGGCTGAAATGAATAAAAATATGTTTTTGTTTTCATTCGGTGTGTTATTTTAGTAATAATATAATTTATCCGCGACTTCATCCGCACAAATTATACACCAGATTATGCGTCAAATCATAAAGCTATCAAACAAAATAAGTTTCATCAAAATCGGTTTAGCAGTTTTTAGCATTTACAAGGTTTTTAACAAGTCACAATCGAGGTCTCAGAATTTAATCTAAGTTCCATATAGATTTTTGTAATACTAGTTTTAACTCTACACAACATACAATCATCATCAGCCTATATTGTCCCACTGTAGGGCATAGGCCTACCCTCATGGAGGGTCTTTGGACATTAGTCCACCACGCGTGCCCAATGCGGATTGGTTGACTTCACATACGCATCAGAACTTCTTCTTCAGCGTATGCAGGTTTCCTCACAACGTTTTCTTTCACCGTTTGAGAGCACTGCATGATAGAGTGTCCATACTTCTCCTACATGGCATGGCATACAGTCCGTGCATCTCTCCGAAAATACAATATTGGATTCTAATTCGCTACCGTCCTCGGCTTTGTAAGTTCACTGCCGCAACTAGACTATTGAGTTAAAGTTTGGGCGTTACTTAAACGATATCGATTCGATTATTCAGAATAGTGATGTGGTGCACAAAACCAGTTATTTTTAGATTCGATTACTTAGACCATTGTACTGTGAACATTCTTTTGTTGTTTTTGAATACAAACGTTCAAATTGCTTGTTTTAGTATCTATTTTATTTTATTAGTTAGTTATCAAAACGTGCTATTGGTCCTTCAATTTATTTATTTCATTGATTTTATTTTGATTTTGAAAGAGAATTCTTAGAAATCAAAATGTTATGTTGTCGTAAAAATCATTTGGCAGGTGAATGATCACTGTAATGGGCTTTATATTTTTTAAATTGACATTGATTGTTGCAGCCTATTCAATAGGACAATGAAAATTTAACTATGCAATTACTCTCTTATCGTGTGGGCAGAGCCCTGGTGTCAGAGTTTTTTCAGACCGCCTTACGGCCTCTGACGTGGTTTTTATGTAACGACTACTACCACCAGAGATAGTAGCCGGGACCAACGGCTTAACGTGCCATCCGAAGCACGGAATCATTCTTTTCAGACAATCAGGTGATTCAGCCTGCAATGTCCTAACCAACTGGGGAAAAACGCACAAAGTGACATATCACTAAGTGTCCCCCGTGGGAATCGAACCCACGACCTCCGTGTCGAGAGCCCAATGCTCTTAACCATTAGACCACGGAGGCAGTTACTTATCATAAGTTTTATATTTTCCTACAATAGTTCCTTACCTACTTGTTACTGATAGTAAATAAAAGAAGCCGACATTTTGAAAGGTGCTTGTGAAAAGTTTTTTTTTATGCCAACTATTTCTTTTTAAACCCGAAAGCATAAGTACTATCCATGACCTCTACAGGGTCTCGGAATATACAACGTGTTAATGAATAAGCGCAAAACCTCATACACAAAATAATGAGATTGAAACAATAATTTCATTATTTTGATAGTTAAAATTTAAAGTTATTCGCATTTTAAGTTTTGAGGCAAAAATGATTTGATAGCATTTCAGCAATTAATGAAAGCGCTAACGTACTCAGGGATACATTTTAATAATCTTGTTTTGGTAGTAAGAAGGGTGAGTGTGCCCGTGCGGTTGTTTGTCATCGCTCATCGGGTTTAATAAATTTTAAATTTTACAATGAAATTATTAGATATTTTGAAAAAAATTACCTATGTTGAAACCATGATAATTCGATTCTGCTCTCGATTCTAAACAAACTACTTTATGGTTTTGCGTTAATTCACACGTTGTAGAAGAGTACAAACAGGGTGTAATAGAAAGGTGTTGTTATTTTAAGGGGTGTTTCAGACCAGCCGTTGCAGTTTCAGTGAAGCCGTGGTGGTCCAGTGGCGAGTAACCTTGCCTGCCGTGCAGGAGGCGATGGTTCGATCCCCGTCCAGACCGACTCGTACCAATGAGTTTTTCGGAATTTATGTACGATTTGTAACACCACTGGCTTTTCGGTGAAGGAAAACATCGTGAGGAAACCTGCATGCTTTCAATTTCGAGGCGTGTATTGTACCTACTGTCCATTACAAGTGGCGACGGTCTCACCCCCCGTCACACTGGACAGAGTTTCGGTACTACTAGTGAAATGTGGATGTTCTGAGGTTTCAGAATATCTCTGACTACCCCCTCGGGGAATATAGTCGTGAGCATGGTTATGTTTATGCTGTTTCAGACCATCATAATAAATAATTTTCAGTAACAACGTCAAAATGGATGACCTTGGATATTCTGAAGTTTCAGAATATCTCTGACTACACCCTCAGGGAATATAGTCGTGAGCATATGCTTATGCTTAATCACTAAAAAGTTATCTGCCATCTTATTCCATACAAAACGGCTAAACAACTCGACTTATATTTTTCCATGATTTCGATGTTGGCTCCATAGATAGTGTCAGTCTAAAGGACCCCTTAAAATATGGTCATACCTTGTTTTCGTGATCTGTGGTCATACCATAAAGGTATTATATAGAGGAACTGACAGCTGAGAGAGCGAGATATACCTAGCGGCGCTACTGTATAATAGAAAGAGATACGTGACGCGAGGCAATAGAACCGTTTTTGGGAACTTGTCGGCACTATCGACAGGGTAAATATTCGGGCTCTGTGAATAATTAGTGAATCTGAAGTGAAATCGTAGATTATTTTGTGAAACATACGAACACTATTTCATTAAATTACCTACGATTTCACGTTAGATTCACAATTATATACAGAACTCGAAGTTTTAGGGTGCCGATAAGTGCCGACAAATTCACAAAAAACGGTTTCATTTGACAACTCATGTCAGTTACTCTATTCCGACAGGTATAATAACTTTTCACACCACCCGCTCGAAAATGGAACATTATATGTCATGTAACTCGAACCTAAAGCAAGTCATTATAGCCCTGGGCCTAGCCGGGCAATAATATTGTACTGAATTTCATTATAACCCGCTGGTCAATAATGAGATTTGAATATGGAACCGCATCCACAGATTATTTAATAGTTACTACGACCCTTATCTTAAAATTCGTATGAACATGGCACCAAAAAGAACTTAATTCGAAATTTGAACTGGCCACCACGAGTATTGAACACAAAAAAAGAAAAAAAGGCGCGAATACTGCATATCTCTGTACCTATTGCTACGAACAAAGTAATAAAAAAATATTACATTGTCTTTCCACAACTGGAGTGCGTTTTTTGAATCTCATTCGCTGAGTTCAGCAGTTGAAAATGTCAAAATTATTATGGAGATACGAATCTTTCTACTGCTGATTTGACTTTCGAAAATCGCACTCCTGGAGTATGATTTTTTAATGTCAAATCAGCAGTAGAAAAATGCACGTCTCCGTAGTAATATTGACATTTTCAACTGCTGAGTTCAAAAAATGAGTTTCAAAAATCGCACTCCTGGTTTAATGTTTCAAATATCTACTTTCACTTTTAATTTAATAAAATAGTGTTTTCTAAATACTTACTAAGTATACTATTGAACTCTAATACTTTGTTATAAACTCTAATAAAATAATTGGTTTCTAACCATAGAGAATTCACATGCTCCCCTGGGTTTCTTTATTTGTATTGCTTTTTATTTTCTCGCGGAGGGTGTGAAAAGTAGAGTATGGTCCTCGGGGATAAACGTGTTTTCATCTTGGGCGAGCTTGAATCCCTCGCTTCACTCAGGATTCTAGTCTTAACTCCCTCGCTACGCTCGGGAGTTAACCCTAGAATCCCTCGTTACGCTCGGGATTCAATATCGCGCCCGTGATGAAAGACACTGCTTTATCCCCTTGGTACATAATCTACTATTACGGGTCATACCTTTTCAATAACAACTTGTATAATACAGTAATTTTTAAAGGGGTGATTTAGACCAAACTGAACAACTTTCACGACTATGAATACAAAGTCGAAAATAAAATTGGTTGTCCCATTCATTTTATGTTCATCAGTTTCATGGTCTGAAGCGACCCCTGAAGTACAAGCCCCGCAAGTTGATATTGCGATTGGCGGCCATCTTGGTGACGTAATTGTGACGGAGTCGACGTGCACCATCAGTACCGTTCGCAAGGTCAGCCCGCGCTTACGTTAGAGTTTTTTGCGACGGATGACGTCACACAGCTGTTATTGTGACAAGGTTCCATCGCAATATCAACTTGCTTACTCTCTTATATGTATGTAACGCATTTAAGTTTTTTTCTGCAACTGCATAACTACTTTCGCTTTGGTAGATATGAGTTTGTACCAGGCAAGGATCGAACCGCTGTCCCCTGTACGGAAAGCCCCTATTTATCACTAAACCACCTTGCCTGTCTCATCGATTATCTAATGACCGCCAAAACCACAGAACATTATAAGAGGGGTTAGAAATGCAAAGTAGCGCTTTTGCTTCGGAGACGGCTGTCGCCACTTGTCTTCCCGCTCACGCTGCTACAATTACTCATGCCCTCTCGCTCGCACCACGCCGCGCGCCTTATGGTGTTATTAGTGGAGTTCTTGATTTTTTTTTTTAATGAAGGTAATTTAAAATACTACAACCTTTACAGTTTTAAAATTGACGCTTTTTTTTTTCGTATATAAATCTTTGAGCCAGTGTAACTTTGAAACTATATATAACATAACGGAAATCTAATAAACCACAGACAAAGATATTAGTTTCTGGATCGTGTTAAAAAAAATCATCAAATTTATTTGGTTAATATTCAAAATAGAATCAAACTCCGTTTGTATGGAGCGCGCTCATCAAGGTTTATTCGTCAGCCAATCTCAATTAAAATTGCCTCAATTTAAAGAGTTAATGTCCTGTTCTTACATGAATTCGCAAGTTGTGAAGCATTTTTTCTTAAAGTATTTTTTGGGTTACAACTTTTTACTTGACAGAGCGTCAATTTTTTAACTATATTTTAACTATATTTTTAAACTTAGGTTGTAGTATTTTATATTACAGACGTTTTAAAAAAAAATCATGAATATCGGAGCAGTTTTGATCGGTTCCGAAGCAATAGAACTTTTTAAAGCTACAGGTACTCCGTTATATGCAAATCATTGCATAACCAAGTGGCACGCGTTCCACGCCTACTTTGCACTTCTAACCCCTCTTATAATGTTCTATGGACTAAACACTACCCGTTCTATATCGTACCCGTTTATTCTTTCTCTTTGACCAAGTTGGTCAAACAGCTGAGCGATTCTCATCACGTCACACGAAAATGGCGGACAAATTGGGCCGACATTAGTTTATCGGAATACTGAGGCAATTTCGGCGTTGATTGAGAAATATACCGAATTATTTGCGGACGAACTTTCCCGGGACGCGTTTATCTTTGTGAATTGTTAGATATTTTGTGATATTTTGTTTGGGATGTTATATCGTACCGTCTACTATTTAGGTTGACGTAATTTATTTTTTACGTTGACGTCTTTATTTTGCTAGTTGTTTTATCTATTAGTGACAGAAATGGGATACCTACTGCTTGACGTACCTTCCTAAGCAGGCCAAATAACAATATTCAATGTAGGTAATATACAGGAGTGCGATTTTTGAATCTCATTCGCTGAGTTCAGCAGTTGAAAATGTCAAAATTACTATGGAGATAAGCATCTTTCTACTGCTAATTTGACTTTCAAAAATCGCACTGCTGGAGTTTGATTTTTGAAAGTCAAATCAGCAGTAGAAAGATGCATATCTCCACAGTAATTTTGATATTTTCAACTGCTGAACTCAGCGAATGAGATTCAAAAATCGCACTCCTGAAGTGGTATTTTAGAATCGAAAGTGACGTAGGTAGTCGTGATCGTAGCATTACTGCGCCTCTACTCGGACATTCGAACTTCGCAATTGCGTGAACGTTTTCGTTCCAATGTCAACTCTATTTACAATGAAGTGCGGACCGAAACGGTCGCAATATGTTGAAAATCGAAAGTCCGGGTACAGGGCCAGGGCCCCTAGACAAAGTATCTTTCGGTTAGCGTTAACGACAGTAGAAAACATAAAAACGTATGGCTTGACGTATGGTGGCGAAAGCAAACGTCACAATGTTTCGATCGCCAATGTCAAATCCATAGGGTACATTCTGTTTTTTCTACATAGAAATGTCACTTTGTCAAAATTCAAAAAAATTCAAAATTAAAAAAAAAATTCAAAATTCAAAATTCAAAATTCAAAATTCAAATTCAAAAATTTTTTATTCAAAATAATATCATATAGATAGCTTTTTGACGTCATTTTTTGACTCTACCACCGCGTCGGAAGGTGTTCCGTTGAGAGAAGATGCGGCCAGAAACTCTACAACACACATCTTTTAAACAAAACAAAATGTACAAAGTACAATTAAAATACAATATTGCATTACATAGTGTAAAATTGTCAAGACCAGACATTTTGGTCATTCAAATAATCATCGAGTTTATAGTAACCTTTTTTACAGAGGACTTGTTTAACATGAGACTTAAACTTTTTGTCTGGTAAGTTTAGAATATCCTCTGGTATCTTATTATAAAAGCGTATACAGTGCCCCATGAAAGATGTGTTGACTTTACTGAGTCGAAAATGTGGGAATACTAATTTATTTTTATTTCTTGTATTGTAATTATGAACGTCACTGTTTTTGTCTATAGGAAAGCATCGCCATCGGTACAATTTCGCGATTTGTACAATTCTCTGTTTACACAAATTATCAATTCGTACAATGACACAAATTATCAATTGGTACAATTCTGGCATAGGTACAATTTAGACATTCGTACAATTTCTCTGTTCACACAAATTATCAATTCGTACAATGAGCGATTGGTACAATTCTGGCACCGGTACAATTTAGCCATTCGCACAAATTTAGGCCCAGCCCCCTTACCCGCACTTTCGATCTTCACTATATCGCCACTGTTTCGGTCCGCACTTCATTGTAATAGAGTTGAAATTGGAACGAAAACATTCACGCAAAAGTTCGAATCGAATGTGCGGGTAGACCCTCTGATTGCGCAACGAAACACGAGCGATGACCTTGAATGCGCAGAAATGAAATCCGCGTCTATTTGGCGGGGGAAGCGGAGGGCTGCCGCCGACGCGTGAACGCCATTGGCCGATAAGTCGCCTTTTACGCCATGAACCTGCGTAAAAATCCCCACCACTTTCCCCCAGCGCTCATGATTCGTTGCGCTAGCTGCACTGTACGTCTAGTACGATTTCTCTACTTGCGCGACTTGGCTTTTTTCCAAACCAGACCCCCTAGCATGATTTCTCTACTTGCGCGCGACTCTACTTTTTCCATACTACAAGTCGCGGCAAGCGCGGCTTTCGCTCTCCGAAAAGCGCGGGTACAGGTTATTTTGTATGCAGCGAAGGCGCGTCGCGCGCGTGTAGAGAAATCATACTAGACCTGCAGGTACATGTCGCGGCAAGAGCGGCTTTCACTCTCTGAAAAGCGCAGCGGAGGCGCATCGCGCGAGTTTAGAGAAATCATACTATAGGTAGACGTGCTGTACTTGACTTTTGAAAACCAACTTCTGTTTACTCCCAAAATTCAAACTTTGACTATAAAATTCCTTTACTCCACAATTTGGTTTTACGAAGTACAATCCGTGCTCGGGCAAGTAATAAAAAGGGGAAGGACCGCCGTTTATGCCTTTAATACTAACTTCTAATAATAAAGCGCACCTGAAACCCGGTGAAACCCACAGCCTTGGGAAGCGCATTTTCGAAACGCGGATACTTTATTCGGAAATCGATACGATATTCTTTTGTACGATACCTACTTTGTATCAGCGCTCTGGAGTGTGATTTTTGAAAGACACACGTTGAAATCAGCAGTAGAAAATGACCTAAGCAGATTGAAGTTTGTGTAATAATTCAGTCATGATTTAAAATGGTGTATACCGAATTATCGAGACTGCATCTGCAACTTTAATGCTAACCGTTTTGTCGCGATTATTAAGTCCGTACTGACGCGAATGGGGAAGAGAGAGGACCATCGCATTCCAGAGCGTATAGATAATGTAGCTGGTTGTAATTTTTTTTCATTTTATTTAATTGATCTGTGAGGTACTTTTTTTTAGTTCATTAGTAGATTTTTGCCTCAAGATACAAGGTGCTTGTTGTGGGACACAAGATGAAATAACAAAACATTTACTGCTAGCGACTACCTACATTTATCGAGGTTTCCTTAGTTGCAGGTTCCTTCGGTTTAGACCCACGCAAGCCATCCAAAGATCGGTATTCCTTTCCCGTGATAAGGAAAATAAACAATATTAATGTAGTTCTCATCGACCAAACCCATCCCAATCCCTTACAGAACCACACCGATCTCAGCACCCTAAAATCACCTCAACAATCCATAGGTTTTCAAGACGCTCAACCGGGAAAGCCTTTTAAATCCCGCTGCTGTTTTTAAAGTCTCTTTTACGAGTTTTAGAAGTTCAATATCTGTCTATGGTCGAGATCGGAGCAACGTTGCAGAGATAAAATATTGTTCCTCGTTCAAGAAATCTTGTCTTATAAAACCTGGTGAGATTCGGAAAGGGAATCTATGAAACGATTTGTGAGTAATGGTCGGCTATGTGTTATCTGTGGTCCAGTAGTTTTCGTTTGTGGAAATGGCTAGGGTTTTGTTTGGTTAGTGGTTAGAGCTTGAAAAATACAATGCATTCCTTGTTATTTCTCGGCTATTATAGACAGATAGGACAATTAGAGATGCATTATAGCTGCTCTAGTAAAAAAGTTAAATAGGTATTACTTTTCGTGTGGAAATGATTTAACCTACTCAAAAGATCTTAGTATAAATACTTCCCATGATAAATGACACATAGTAAATATACCGTATTACTATTCCATTGGATGCAATTCAATTGTTAGACGCCATAACTTGTAATAATATCAAACTTACAAACGACGTGTGTGACTTTCCCGTCTCTATTTCGTATGCATTATTTGTGTACGGTCAGCAGATTCAAATCAAAGAAAGAAAAAAAGTCTTTGTAAGCATTTTCTAAAATATAAATTAATTCTTTTCCCACGGATAAGCATGCTTTTGTAAATAAGTAGCAGAATTAGGTAAGTAATCAGAAAGCAGTAACTACTTTGTTCAGAGAAGCTCCTCTTCAGTATGGCATCTGTCATATCATCTGTCTTCCTGCTTGAATCCAGGGGGAAGTTAAATTTTGAGATCAAGGTGTTTCAGCCAGTCTTCCGCTGCCAGGGTTAACCTATGAAGTTCTTCAATTCCACCAGGGAAACGGCGCAGAGTGCACTCATTTACCACATGGATGATGGTTTGGTCAGTTGTCCCGCAGTCTCACATCGGTGACTTCCTCAGACACCACTTGTAGAGGTGATAGTCTGAGGACTCTGCCATTGTCATCATCATCAGCCTATATACGTCCCATTGCAGGGCATATGTCAACTCTTAAGGAAGGTGTGGTAAAAGCAGCACGCGTGACCTCCTATGCATCAGAATTTCTTCTTCAGCGTATGTAAGTGCAGCGTGCCACGTATTATTGAGTTTTTTTTAGCTTATGTACGCAATACTTATTAATACTCACTGCTCTCAAACGGTGAAGGAAAAAGTCATAAGGAACATTATGTAATCATGTAAGTATAAATGCGACCTGGTGAAGGCGGCGGGAGCCCGTCGGATGAGGGCAGCGCAGGACCGGTCGTTATGGTGATCCTTGGGGGAGACCTATGTCCAGCAGTGGGCATCTGTCGGCTGAGATGATGATGATGAAGTATAAATGTGTCTCAGGTATTATTTTTATAAAAAAATTATAAAACATAAAACGTATTAAGTACTTCATATGAATTTGTACAAGTAAATGATATTAATTTACGAACCCTACCTCCTATCAAGCCAACAATGACGTCCACAACAAAATTGAATGAAAAATGCTGCCAAGGTAACTTGTACATTATAATTTGTGTCACAACAACAATGATATCCAATGAATATTTATGTTCAATACGTTTTGAGGAGGCGTGGAGCTGTGTGCGATGTAATTCGGTTTTATTCATTTTACAACGTGATAACAATATTATAGGTATAAATTGGCAAAAGCTATTCGTTGCAATTATGGTAAGCGCATATTAAAGCGAGTTGGTTAGGTTGCATCAAAAAAATCTACCCAAATCAGATTCAGAACAAAACACCCTTCACCTCCAACTAAGAGTAAGGATCTCCTTTATTCTAAAGCATAGAGACTGCATCAATTTACGATTGTAGTTAAGTCTCTTTTGTCTTATGACGTACCTTTAATAGCAGAAGGAGACGGAACTATAGATCTTTGTTTATGCGGTTGTCCACTTTTCCCTTGTCACTTTTGTACTAGATTGGTCTAATTGGTCTCTTTTGTCCATACTACTTGACACCACACACTTTAAACACAAACGTAAAAAAAATTTCATTCTTGCAATACTATGGCTCCCTCCTTGCCTTTAGAATAAAGGAGATCCTTGCTTTTAGACCTCCAGTGGTTAAGTTGTTTGCCGCGCAGTGTTTGTTGTATGAAACTGGTTACGCTGCATAGGTTTCGTAAGCAATTAGGCAGCCAAAGGACTTTACTCCAGCTAGTTTGCACTTAAAATACATGGTGGTACGAGCTCGATACTACGAATTATAAAACTCCTAGAAATTCATAACTGTACCATTTCGATCGATATTAGAACAACACGTTTTAGCCCTGATTAAGCTTACACTTATTCCACGAAATCAATAACAAACACTTCCCACAAACCTTGCCTTCCAATCAACCGTGATTGCACTAATCAACTAATCCCCAAAATGGATCAGACAAAATTGTTGTGGCATTTAACAAATTGTTGCGGGCCCAAATGCTAGGAATTGAATGTGATTAGTTAGTGGCCCGTCAAATGGAATCGCTGGGTGTAAAGGTAAAACGTTGATTTTATTTATTTACTAGTTGGTTTTGTGTAATTGGTATTTAATCGTATTTCGTTACTATCTACTATAGTTAATAGTTTAGTATGGGAAACTGAAATAAATACATGGATACCTACCTATTAAAAAATATGTTAATCTACAGGGTGAACAGGATAAACAGTTGTATTAGTTTAAGTGGTGATTTTACCCATGATACTGAACAACTTTCCCTAAGAAACCTATAGGAAATTCGCAATTTTTATTTTTAATTTTTCATACAAAAGTTCGATCAGCATTTAGTATGGGTGGCACAAAATTTTCTATAGGTTATATATTTTTTCACGAATTTCCTATAGGTTTTTTAGAAAAGGTTGTTCAGTATCATGGGTATAATCACCTCTTAAAGTAATGCAACTTTTTACCCTAACACCCTGTATAAGCTTGTCATGCCTAACGCCTGAGAATTGTATACAGGCAAAAAGCACGCCATAATGTATTTATATGTTTTTTTTAAAATCATAGGTCATTTTATTTCAAAAAAAAATCTGTTATTCTGAGTGATTTATCAAAACACTTCCCAAATTTTCAGGGGACGGACCAGATCACCAGACCATCAAACTGAACAACTTTTACTATGGGAGAAAAAGGGAGCAAATCAGAAATCGTATTTAAAAAATCTGCTGTTTGAATCGAGTAGGCTTTGCAGTTTAGTTTAGTAATGGAACAAAATATTTATATTTTGCAATTTCTGGTTTGTTCCAAAATAAAAGTTGTTCAGTTTGTTGGTCTGAACAGGGAAGCGTGTAATATCTCTATGGTCTAACTCTGAACTATCCTTAAAAATTAGGAAAGTCATTACAAAATCACCGAATATCATAAACATTGGATTGGATGTAAACACAGACCAGTAAGCAAATATACAAGATTCTATTTATTTATATAATTATATTTATAGAATCGTGTTTTTTGGAGGGTCCTTCAAGACATTTCATGACTTCCATTAAGTCATGCGCAAAATTCACCATCAACTTCACAATCTGAAATTCAAGCTTTTCTAAAAAAACACCATGTTTCTTACAAAGCAAAGCCGTTTTCATAGCACTCTAGTTGTTTCTTTCGCGAGAGCACTCGTTCCGCGTAAAAGGATCCTTAAAGGACTTAGGTGCCACTTGTGGTGTTTTTTGCCCCCAAAAAAAGAAACACAGCGGTTTGTTTATTCCTTATCTTTTATTTCATTCGCATATTCGATCGCTGGTGCGAATTGTGCTCAATCTTGTTGATCTTTTCCTTTTCAATCTTTGGAAAAATTGGTGCAGATATAATTTATGTTGAGGTTTTATTAGTAAGAAGGAACATGAACTAAGAGTGCTGTCTCATTTTCCAAATAATGTTGCTCTTATAGCTTTCTCTTTGTTCCAATCGATCCAACGATAAGAAGAAGAAATCTAAAACAGGTGTTTTAGATTTCTTCTTCTTATCGTGTGGACATAAAGCCAGAACTGGTGTCAGAGTTTATCAGACCGCCTTATGGCCTCTGACGTGGTTTTTATGTAACGACTACTACCGAACGAGAACGAGATAAAAGGCGTGATATAGCCGTATCACGCGTAACATGCTACGGCGGCAGTTCATCTTAGTGTTGCGGATGGATAGGCGACAAGCGATAGTATATCGATTTGACAGAAAGACTATCGTTCCACCGATATTTCGGATCACGATAATATGGAGTGTACTATTGATAGTTCAAAACAATCGATATTATCAGTAGTATTGTTTCCAGAACTTCGATACTATCGATAGTTTATAATTAATGAGTAGCAATACTGTCTACAGGGTGTAATTGATATCATTGGCATCCTTTTAAACTAAGAGTCTACGCATCAAAATGACGCATGACAAACGCATCAGACTTTTATTATGGGAGCAAACCAATCGAAGCAAAAAAAAAATCTGATGTTGCATACATTTGAGTCGAGTGGGCATTGTAGTTGGGACAGCTGATTTTTAAGTTGCTCTGATTGGTTTGCTCCCATAGTTAAAGTTGTTCAGTTTGATAGTGTTTGCGCCTACGAAAACACAATAAGCAATCACACTAATCGCAGCGATTGCTCCTTCAATGCGTCATAGATTTTTAGAACCGCAGCCTAAAAATCTACATGTCATCGTCCACTTTTTTTCCATCCGTCGAACCTACGACATCAAAATTATTTTATTCTGTTAACTTTTTGCTAAATAGAAAGTTATACGTATTAACTGGAGTTTTATTCTAAAAGTAATACTCCCATTTATGTCAGCTAAAGACATAAAGTGGCGACCGTGACAGGACGTGCGCTAAAAATCAGCACGGTCAAGACGAACAAAAGAACAAAGGATCTGCGAAGGCACGTGCTTGAGTCAACCATCAAGCCCTTGGAGCCAATCCAGCAGCCGCTGTAGCGAGGAATCGTGGTGCCTGAACTTTGGGAGTCGCGCGAGACGGGCAGAAAGGCAGCTAAAGCAGTTTCCCCGTGCTAAGAAGACATCAAATGAGATAAGTGCCCTTCCTTTGTTTCCCACACTCACTACCTATCGTACAAACCCTTCCGTATCCTAAAATACACAAAGATTCATAGTTTAGCTCCTCCACTTGCGCAATTTAACGTAATTTTACTGCATACTCAACCGTTAACAATACATTTCAAATAAGTGCCTATTTACGTAAAGGTTAGATTGTCAAAGCAATTTCCTCGTTCAAAATCATTGTAAAATCTATAAATACCTAATTTCTAAAGCGCATAAATTCATAGTAATAATCTACAGAAGTGTTATTCTTGAATCGTGAGATTCGAAATCACGATCGAATTCACACAAACGTAATAGGTACAATTTAGGTTATTTTCTACTACTGATTTCAACGTGTGACTTTCTAGAATCGCACTCAGTTTGTATATAACACAGTTTGTTAACATAGTATTGCCGAATATATTCCAGGATTGCATCGCGGCCGATAGCGTCGTCGGTGCATACCTACCTACTTCTCATCATCAGTGCAAGCGAACCGGTTCCCTGGTCAACGGTAACGGTGTCGCCAAGCGAGGAGCGTGAGCTAACAATTTCATTATTATTCTAACTTATTCCTATTTTTTGCTGACAAACATTCATCTAAGTAAACGTCTAAATCATTGTAAACAAGCGCTATTTTAGTGTTTACGTTATTTTAACGTTATAGATTAACGTTATTGACCATCATTATTACTACCGTTATTCATTAACTTTGTACGTTTCATTGCAAGACAATAGTTGTTGGTTGCGGTCATAGTCATTTTATATTCATATAATCACGACCATAGTCCCTTTAGGAGTGGTCAGAAACGTCCTACAACTAAACATACTTAAAATATATATTTAAGCGTACATTTGAAGCGTAGTCAGTATTTTGTATTTATACGGCGGTATTTCACGACTACAGTCCCTTTCGGGGTGGTCAGATACTTTAAAACTTTACTTTTAAACGGTTTTTTCAGAGTTCAAAGCTCATTTAACCCTCCGTATCGTTAAATTCCGAACACGTTTAATTTCTAATTGTTTTTTTTTTTGTTGTCACGGATCTGTGACAAATCTATACGAAGGGTTAAGTTGTAATTATTTTGGATTGTTTACAATGCAGTCCACTGAAGGTAGTAACAAAGCTAAGCTTAAGGATTTATTCACAAAACGTAGCTCATATAAGGGGCAGTTAACTAAATTTAAAAATTATGTAGATAAAATATCTAACCAAGAAAAAATGTCAAGCATTGAGATAATTGAATTAACCCTCAAGCTTAGTAAACTAGAAGGTTTGTCAGCGAAGTTTGATGACTTGCAATCTGAAATAGAGGTGTTAAACAGTGATCAAATAGATTATGAGGTTAATGAGCGTGATAAAATTGAGCAGGATATAATAAGCAATATTGCTGCAGCAAAAAATATTATTGAGATTCAAAATAAGATTCAAAGATCATCAGAACAGCAACCCTCTCATGAAGCTCAATGTCGTCACGATCATGACCGCGACCTAGGTTTTAAATTACCACAAATGCAAATACCTAAATTCGACGGCGCGTATTTCCGCTGGCTTGAGTTCCGCGATACATTTACGTCAGTCGTCCATACTAATACTAGAATTCCATCTATTCACAAATTTCACTATCTTTTGTCGTTTCTTGAAGGCGACGCCGCCAGAGTGGTCTCCAACCTTGAGGTTTCCGCAGATAACTATAAGGAAGCTTGGGATCTAATGCTTGAACGGTACGACAACAAAAGATTGCTTATCAATCACCATTTAAATTCCTTATTTAACATTCAATCGCTCACACGCGAATCTGAAAAGGCGTTGAGGTTCCTCGTCGATCACGTAGCCAAGAACTTGCGCGCTCTTTCTAGTCTCGGTCAACCGACTGACCAGTGGGACGTCCTGTTGATCTTCATGATATGCTCCAAGCTCGATGCTCGTACTCTCATGAAATGGGAAGAACAGCGTAATAGTTACGACGAGGTCCCTACGCTTGACCAATTCAAACAATTTTTAATCGATCGAGCCGATGTACTCGAATCGCTAAACCGAAACAAATATGAAAACAATGCTCTAAAGTTTACTAATCATACTCCACGTCCTACTCCTCCTGTATTTAACAATAACAATCAATCAAATAATCAGAGGCCGCCGCGCGCGCCCTATACAAAGACTTTTACTGGTTCGAACAATAATCCAGAACAGTCATCAGCGTTTATATGTATAATTTGTGATAAAGATCACAATATTTATGAGTGCCCAACATTTAAGTCTAAAAGTATTTCCGAGAGAGTAGCTGACGTCAAGAAATACAAGTTGTGTATTAATTGCTTGAGACAAGGTCATCCGGTTCACAAGTGTCGTATGGGTCCATGCCGAGAGTGTAAGATGAGACATAATAGTCTTCTGCATTTGCGGTTAGGCAGCTCAGGCAAGGGTGATGATGATGGTCAGTCTGGACCGGTAGTGACTTTTTGCAAGCCAAATGCTACGGAGGTGCTTCTCTCAACAGCTTTGATTACTGTATCGAATCCTATCACAAAGCGATCTGAAAAGGTTCGTGCCCTTCTGGACTGTGGGAGTCAATCCTCTTTTATAACTAAATCTCTAAAGGAAAGATTATGTCTAGATTCAACTCCTATACACGCCTTAAATGTTATTGGAATTGGCAACAACTCTGCGAATAAAGTTGTACAAAGTTGTTCAGCCCAAATAAGTTCAAGTTCTAAATCATTTGATGTGCTCCTGTCCTGCTTCGTGCTGGATGAGTTGACTGGCGAGTTGCCCAAGGCAGCCATAGACATAACGCAATTAAATTTGCCTAAAAATATACAATTGGCTGATCCTACTTTCTATAATCCCGCTCCCGTAGATGTTTTAATTGGAGCCGATGTTTTTTGGGATATAGTAGGCAGCGAACAACACTCACTTGGCTCTAACAGCCCTAAACTAATAAATTCAAAGCTAGGTTGGCTGATTTCTGGCCCTATTATTTCTAATCCTAGTAGTACTTATATTCATTGCAATAACGCAGTTACAACAAATACTAATAATTCATCCCACTATTCCGAAATTGATGAACTATTAACGAAATTTTGGCAGATCGAAGAGCTGCCCAAAAGGCAAATTTTAAGCGAAAGCGAGAAGGCATGTGAGGAGCACTACCAAACCCACACAACTCGCCTAGAAACTGGCCGATTTTGTGTTCGCTTACCGTTAATTGATTCTCCGGACTGCCTTGGTAGTTCCTATTACGCTGCTAAAAAGCGTCTAATTAGTTTAGAAAGGAGATTCCAAAAACAACCTGATTTCAAATCTAACTATGTGGATTTCATTAAGGAGTATAGAGATTTGGGACATTTGTCCGAATCTCCAAAAGACATACCAATACCGTCCTATTTTTTATGTCACCATGCTGTTATAAAGGAGAGCAGCGAGTCTACTAAGCTCCGAGTGGTGTTCGACGGTTCAAATCCCTCCTCCTCCGGCTATTCTGTCAATGACATCCAAATGATCGGCCCAAATATGCAGAACTCTCTTTTCTCTATATTAATAAGAGCGCGCCAGTACAAGTACATCTTAACTGGAGATATAGAGAAGATGTATAGGCAAGTTGCAGTTCATGAACTGGACCGTAAATTGCAGCTTATTCTATGGAGAGAAAATGAGTCTGCGCCGATCAAAACTTGGCAACTAAATACTCTAACTTACGGCACCGCAAGTGCGAGTTATTTAAGCACACGATGTCTTTGGCAGATAGGGGAGGAGTGCACAGACAAAATTAAAACTATAATACAGATCGGGGAGGAGAGCACAGATAAAATTAAAACTATAATACAAAACGATTTTTACATTGACGATTTAATAACCGGATCAGATAGCGTAGAAGAATTGCGCTCTATAAAATCTTCTGTATCAAGGGCGTTACTAACAGGTTGTTTCAAACTGAGAAAGTTTAAGTCTAATGTGAGTGCCGTACTTGAAGGTTCTTCTTTAGATAATCAAGACAATTTGACAATAAGTGAATCGTCGAGCACCCTCGGATTGGGGTGGAATCCTAAATCTGATGATTTACATTTTCCCATTTCAATGCCTCCTCAAAACAAAGAAGTAACAAAACGCTTCATTCTCTCAAATTCATTCAAGATATTTGACCCTTTGGGATTATTAAGTCCATGTATGATTCAGCCTAAAATGCTGTTGCAAAAATTATGGTTAGAGAAAGTAGATTGGGACCAACCTGTACCACATGTTATCAGAAAAGCTTGGGATGAATTCGCTTTAAACTTACCTTACTTAGAAAAGTTACGAGTTCCGCGAACCGTCTTGGGTAACTCTGCAAAGGTTATCGAATTGCATTCCTTTAGCGATGCGTCTCAGTGTGCATACGGCGCTTGCATTTACATGAGGTCCTTAGATTCTAAAAATAATGTGACAGTGAAGCTTTTATGTGCCAAATCTAAGGTAGCCCCATTGAAGCCTACAACTATTCCGCGCCTCGAACTTTGTGCTGCGTTGCTTGCATCTAAGTTATGCACAACAGTAACAGAGTCGCTGAGACGTAAACCTACTCGTTATGTACATTGGTGTGATTCCAGCGTGGTATTGGGATGGCTTAATAGCAACCCAGGCAAGCTTAAAACTTTTGTGGCCAACAGGGTAGTCGAAATACTCGAAAACACAGATTCTTCTTCATGGCGTTACGTGCCCACTGCTGCAAATCCAGCTGACCTAATATCTCGTGGTGTCAATGCCAGTCAGCTACAAAATTTGGAGTTGTGGTGGTCAGGCCCTAGCTATCTATCTAAAAATGAGGCTGAATGGCCAGTTCTAAATCTGAAAAATGAAATACACTTACCTGAAATCAAAACCATACTTACCTATACTTACCTTGGATTTACCGGGGAACCTATAATAGATTTTGAAAGACATTCTAGCTTGAACAAACTTAAACGATCTCTGGCTTATGTAAAAAGGTTCATTTACAATGTTCGGAACCCAACTAAAAAACTACTTAATGGCTTGTCTACTGATGAGTTAGACGATTCTTTTCGATATCTTTGTAAAGTGGCTCAGAGTCAGTCATTCAAGCTGGAACAAGTCACCCTACACAAAGGGGAATCTTTAAATGCAAAATCCAAAATTTTGTCACTATCACCATTTTTAGATGATAGTGGTTTAATTAGAGTCGGCGGAAGAATAGATGCCTCCAATTACGCATACGACAAGAGGCACCCAATACTGCTAGATTCTTCACATCATCTAACTAAAATTATCTTTGAGCATGAACATTTGCGAAATTTGCACGCTGGGCCCCAACTGTTGCTGTCTATCATTAGAGATAGTTTGTGGCCAATAAATGGTAGGCATCTTGCTCGTCGTACTGTTCATAAGTGTGTACGATGTAGACGTCTTCAGGGCAAAACCCTTTATCCTAAAATGGGAGACCTACCCTCTCAACGCATTAATCCCAACTTTCCTTTTCTTTCTGTGGGATTAGATTTCGCCGGCCCATTCCAAATCATAAATAGGAAGGGACGCGGTGCCAAAGTCATCAAGTGCTACCTATGTCTGTTTGTATGCCTAAGGTACAAGTGCCTGCATCTTGAGGCAGTTAGTGACTTGACTAAAAATTCATTTATTATGACGTTAAGACGATTTATTTCGAGACGGGGCAGGCCAGTGGAAATATTTTGTGACAATGGTCGAAATTTTGTGTCTGCAGCAAAAGAAATAAATCAGTTTCTAAAATCAAATGCTTCACCTCTGTTTGAGTTCGCAAGTCAACAGGGAATAAAGTTCGTTTTTTCGCCTGCATATGCTCCTCACTTCGGCGGCATCTGGGAGGCCGGGGTTAAATCCGCAAAGCATCACATTAAACGAGTAATGGGTAACACCCATCTAACCTTTGAGGAGATCTCAACTTTATTTGCGCAAGTGGAGGCAATTCTTAATAGCCGTCCTTTGTGCCCATTATCCACATCTCCTGACGACTTCCTTTCCCTCTCCCCAGGGCACTTTCTCATCGGAAGACCACTCACTGCTCTGCCAGCCCCTGCCCTGGAGAATATGAATGAGAATCGACTACAGCGCTACGCGCGTCTAGAACAAATTCGCCAACACTTTTGGCAAAGATGGCAACGAGAGTATATTTCTGAGCTACAGCAGCGGACGAAATGGAAGACAAACACTACCAACCTACAAATCGGAGATCTGGTGCTGCTGCAAGAAGACTATGTACCCCCATTATGCTGGCGGCTCGGCCGAGTTGTTCGTCTGTTCCCTGGACCTGACGGGATTTCCCGAGTAGCCGACATCCAAACAAATCGTGGCTGTATACGAAGACCTTTGGTCCGTCTCTGTCCATTGCCTTCGGCTGAGGATTTTAAAATTTAAGGATATTGAAAGACCAGCCTTTCAACGCGGGGGAGGATGTTTGCGCCTACGAAAACACAATAAGCAATCACACTAATCGCAGCGATTGCTCCTTCAATGCGTCATAGATTTTTAGAACCGCAGCCTAAAAATCTACATGTCATCGTCCACATTTTTTCCATCCGTCGAACCTACGACATCAAAATTATTTTATTCTGTTAACTTTTTGCTAAATAGAAAGTTATACGTATTAACTGGAGTTTTATTCTAAAAGTAATACTCCCATTTATGTCAGCTAAAGACATAAAGGAAGACTCTTAGTTTAAAAAGATGCCAATGATATCAATTTCACCCTGTATAGGTATTATTGATAGTATTTCACTTTGTCAATCTTAGACTAAAAACTTTTCGCTTACTGTCAGTGTCAATAGTATTGTCACGATCCGAGCGAACGGTATTATCGATAGTGTGACTGTTTTAATATAAAAAGTATCGATAGTTCAGCAGCACTAGTTCATGGTCTCCATTCAGAAACTCAGTCTCTCCAACGGTTAAAAGCTCCAGTAACTAATCTAGAGAGGCCTAAATCATACTAACCTTATACAATACGAGCTTTTACCCGCGACTTCGTCCGCATAAATTACCTATATACCAGATTTTAAGTCAGATGATAAGCTATCAAACAAAAAAAGTTTCATCAAAATCGGTTCAGTAGTTTTTGCGTGATACTCGAACAAACAAACACCCAAACAATCAAACAAACAAACAAATAGACAAACAAACAAACAGACAGACAAAAAATCCAAAAATTGGTGATTTGGAATTAGGGACAGGTAAAAACCAAGTCGTATTTTTTTTTTGTAAATATCTTCAATGTTCATCACACACACACACACACACGTTGTTCACACACTTCTGTTACAGTTTAATAATAGTTTAGATTTACTTAAATACTAGAGAGTTTGAAATACAAGACCTTGAATACATGAACCCAGAAAACGCTTACTCTGGTCTTCGTTTACCTCCTCAGTAGTAGCCCAAAGTATAATCATTAAAATTACCTACATTAATATTCTCACCAATATCATTGAATTGCAAATCGCAATTTCAAGTGACGAACAACACCCGGACGGGAAACATAGCTAAACTTTGAAGTTATTTCTGTAATCAATCATAGCGCGGAAGTCGGCCGTGTCAATAAGTTTGTTTCTGTCCCCTGAAAATTTTGGGCTCTTCCTATTTTAACCAATTCCTCCTATTTGAAATTTTACACTTTACGGGTACTTACATTTTAAATATTTGAGTTCCTGCTGGTACAGTAGCGTAGCGAGGGGGGGCTAGGGAAGCAAATGAACCGGGCGTCACATTACTAGGGGCGGCAAATTAGGGAAAAATATAGATTGATTGAGATCTGTCTATAACCAATTCATAGAGCAGAGAAAAGTCGAGCTCGCTTCGCTTGCTCTAAGTTTCTGTTTTAATTATTTTGCCTACACATGAAAGAGGTCTGACCACAGCTAAGACGTAATGCTAAAAATTTGAAGCTTGCTTCGCTCGATCCACAGCTTTTACTTAGGTTACTTTGCAGATGTTTTGTACGTTAAAAGTTCTGGCACTAACCGATTCGTATTGAGAAGAAAAGTCGATTAGTTTCTATTTTTGCACGGATAAACCGTAAGATGTGACCACAACCCGAATCGATGTGCAAAAATATTTCGAGCTCGTTTCGCTCGCTCGTTTATTTTGTGTAGGTCTTCTTATAAAGACAAGGGGGCGGCAAAATCGGTCTGTGCCCCGGACGGCAGAAACACACGCTACGCTACTGTGCTGGTATTTCGGCATTGTGACAACAACATGAATCCCCACAGAAACCAAGCTTTATCCAAGCGGTCGCTGTCGGTGCATATACCTTTATATGAACAGGTGCACATATACTTTTGCTGTTTGTATTTTACCTACGTACCTACTCCAACGCGCGCTATGTGTGAGTGCACCGATATCTCAGCCTCTTGTATGATGCTGGGTTTCTGTTATTTGTTAATGTCACAGAACATTATAAGTTAGAAATGCAAAGTAGCGCTTTTGCTTCGGAGACGGCTGTCGCCACTCTTGTCTTCCCGCTCACGCTGCTACAACTACTCATGCCCTCTCGCTCGCACCACGCCGCACGCCTTATGGTGTTATGCCAATCATTTCATAACCTGTGGCGACACGTTCCACCCCTACTTTGCACTTCTAACCCCTCTTATGGTGTTCTGAGGTTAATGTGGTCACAACTGCCATGATCACGGGATGATCGAAGAACTGCATGAAGATATCAGATCTATAGCAAACTAATCTGTCTAGGTACACACGGCGACAGGTCAGGTTACCCTGTTTGGACTTTGAACTATTAGAAGTTGAACGCTGCGAATCGTGCGAGAGGGTGCGGTATGTTGTTGTTGTTTCGTCTCACAGCACGGCACGCTGCGCCCGCGCCGGCAGCCGCGTCTATGCAGGCTCTTTACCGCACTATTTTGTGTTTTGTACGTAGTGTAGTATATAGGGTGCGTAACCTGATGTGTCGCCGTGTGTACCAACACCATCTCATCCTTCTTGATTTGCTTCTACTATCACTATTGCCAAAGTATTTACTAGTATATTTACGCTATGCTATTGCAGACTATTATCGCCTATTCTATTTATTTGTGTCGAGTAGCTATATTGATTTTTTATGGTACAACTAGGGTACAACACAATATATTGTCGTGATTTCGATGTTTGCTCCTAAATGGAAGTGGTTCAGTATTATATGATGGGTTGAAGCACACCTTTCAATATTGAAACGTATTTAAGGTTACACTATGTCTACTTCCATAGGGACCTGACAATCCATTGTGTCACACCCCACCCATTGTTTATCTAGCGATTATTTCTAGACCTAGCAGGAGTATTCCAAACGGTGACACAGACAAATTATCATGCTATTTACAGTCATTTGTTATTCTGAATGATAATTACAAAGACAAGCTGTTGATAACAATCTACTTTTAACTATCTGCATTATTAAAACGGGGACTTTCATAAAAAGAGATTTGAAGATTAAAAGTCTTTAACGTACAAGTTCTGGAGTAGTGTTTAGTCACTGACATAACATGGTATTATTGTACAATGCATGACTTCCCGATAGCTCAGTTGGCAGTTAAGCTGCCTGTTGATCCGAGGGTTGCGGGTGCGAATCCGGCAAGGGGCAAATATTTGCGTGATGAATATGAATATTTTGTACCTAACCGAGGCATGCATGTTTCTAAAATGCCTTCAATGCATGAAAAAAAAAGAACTTAGGTAAGTCATAGTTTGTGGAATCATACTGCAGGGCAAAGGCTACGAATTATTTGGTAGGTACTTGAGAGGGAGTGGGTCATACTCCACAACGCGGGTGGGCGGTTTGGTGGAGGCAAGAAAGCGGTCAATTTACTATCCAGGGAACTATCAAAGAACCGGAAATAGGCCTCTGACCTGGCGTAACGGGTAGTTAGTTACACCGTCATCTGTCGTAACTATCCAGGACCACCTGCTTAAAGTGCCTTCCGAAGCACGGAGACGCTCAAGATGATATATCACTTGAACGGTCACCCATTCAAAATATTTTCAATACCAAAGTTTCACTTCGCCAACGAATTCGAGTTCATCCAATGTGAGAGGGAAAATCAAAAGTCCAAGAAAACACCTTCAAGGCTGTATACATGAATTTGGATAAAGAGAAACAAGGGGACAATGGATGGCGGGAGGTATATTCTTATTTATCTTTCTTTTCTAGGATAGAGTTTTGCGGCGCACTTTAGAAGAGGCCTATGTTAGTAGATCACGTACGCACGCACGTCGCGGACGCCTGGAGCGGCCGCGGAGCTGGCTGCCCTGGTGGTGGATTATCTTTTTGTACCTGTCGCCGTTGAGACCACGGGGGTTTGGGCTGCCGAGGCTAAGACCTTCGTTGCGGAGGTTGGCCGTCGACTGAGGGAGCGAAATTGTGACCCCCGTTCCGGGTCGCTTCTGGTGCAAAGGCTAGCCATAGCAATTCAACGAGGCAACGCTGCTTGTATTATGGGCTCCTTTGCGCCGGGATCGACCAGGGGCGGGTTATTCGACTGAGCTTGTATTTCATTGTTTTGACGAAGCATGTTGCTGATTTAAGTCTGTTTTTTTGTACCTTTGTTTTTGACGACGCTTGTGCTGACCGCTTTATTGTTAAATTAATCTAAATGTTATTACCTGAATAAATCAATTGTTAGTAGATTACTTTTACTGCAACTATCGAACGGCCGGATCAGGTCAGTTATGTCCTTTTCCCCGAACGTTCACTATCGACCCGAACGACCAGTTCCCGGTTTCGTCCATTTCCCCGAACGGACATTTACTCGAACGGCCACTAGCCCGAGGGTCCCATACAAAATTAGGACTAAGAAAATTTTCAACAAAAAACAATCGCCAGATGTAACATTCGGGATCCGGAGGATGTGACCTTGACCTTGACCTTAGACATGAAATGGTTGCTTTTGTTTACAGGTTTCAATTGTCACCACGCGTGACCTCTGGTGACCTTCAAGGCCATTGAACTTGACCTTGAACATGAAATGGTTGCTTTGTTTACAGGTTTCATTCTGTTTTCTGACATATGAACATTATGAACCAGCGTTTTATGAGATGTCATCTAATTTTTTAACCGACTTCAAAAAAGGAGGAGGTTTCTCAGTTCGACCGTATACAACGTGTTAATGAATTAACGCAAAACTAGAAAGTAGTTTGTTTAGAATCGAGAGCCGAATTGAATTATCATGGTTTCGACATGGGTAATTTTTTTCAAAATATTAAATAATTTTTTGGTAAAATTGTAAATTAACTGAACCCGATGTCAACCCACCCCACAGGCACACCCACCCTACTTACTACCAAAACAAGATTATTAAAATGTATCCATGAGTACGTTAGCGCCTTCATTCATTGCTGAAATGATAAAAAATCATTTTTGCCTCAAAACTTAAAATGCGAATAACTTTAAATTTTAACTACAAAAATAATGAAATTATTGTTTCAATCTAATTATTTTGATATAAATCAGTTGGGGTATATGAGGTTTTGCGTTAATTCATTAACACGTTGTATATATATACATATATATATTTTTTATGTGTGTTCGCAGATAACTTCGTCGTTTATGAACCGATTTTGATGATTCTTTTTTTGTTGGAAAGGTGATGTCCCGAGGATGGTACCATGATAAGGAAACCAGGATCTGATGATGGCATCCCAGAGAAATCGAGGCGAACCTTCGAAAATCGTAGTGCCCACTAGTGCGTTTGTTAATTTAAAGCACTCCTATTAAATCGAACTAATGAATGCACTGAAAATTGTGAAATAAACAAAATTTTACACCTAAATTTAAACCGCCTTCAAAAAACTAAAAAGTAAAAAAATAATATTGCAGCTTATGACTTTTTCGTTCGCATCATAAGAACATTAATATTTGTTTTATAGAAGTCGGTATCAAGCCAAGCCAAAAAATGCAAGCCTTATCGCGAATCGTACCGGCTTGACAGCGACTTCAATAAAACAAATTAATGTTCTTATTATGATGCGAACGAAAAAGTCATAGGCTGCAATATTATTTTTTTTCTTTTTAGTTCAGTCATGTTCTCATGTCTCTGACTACCCCCTCGGGGAATATCGTCGTGAGCATATGCTTATGCTTATACCAGGCGGAGGACATTTGCCTTTTGGTGGTCTTTCCGATTCAGTTTGCATAGAATGTGCTGCCATCTGTTAAATATATCTTTTACTATGAAAAAAAAAGATTATATTGTCTATGTCAATGTCAAATTGACAAATTTACAAAATGGCGACCTACCTTCTGTAATGTGCGTGTTGTTTGTAGTTTTTGTTCAATTTTGTGCCGATTTAGTGATGTTCTGGAGTTTCAGTTGTTCTCTTACCAAAATGTACAGATTACAGGAATAGTAAGGATACTGGAATTTCACTCGATCGGTGCGGGATTGAACGAAAACTAGCATTCAAACAACGGTATGAGTATATAAGTATATATATAAGTAGGTATGTATAGTATAGGAAGAATTATTTTCAGAGAATCACAGATGGCGCTAGCTAGCCTTCAATTTGACATAAGGTGGATGCATAATGTTGCCACGAGTGGGTTCTCTTTTCTAATATACTTATATTACTCTTTGGCTTATACTCATCTCATTTTCCCCGTCACCGCGTCTTTCAACAAACCTCCACAATTTATCGCATGTAATTAAAAAGCTCTACAAACCCCCAGCTATTGTTATCGTAGCAAACATATTGCAAAACAACTTAGTAAAGGAGAATTTATAACGTCCTATGAAAATCCAGTAGCGGATTTTTCTGTGACATGGGTCCCAGTAAGATATCCTGGTCTAATTGAATACGTCGTGTTTGTTGGGAATAAAATATTAAACCCTTTGCGTTTTTGCGTAATTACTTTGCGGTACTGCATAAAATGCTTATAGGTATTCGTGACAGGTTGCAAACGAGGTTTCTTTCTTTTCGAGCATTTTAAAGCATTGTGCATTATAATACGAAGTCATCTTTGACTTTGGAAAGGATTTTGTAGCGGTTTTTGCGAACAAGTGTCTACCTTTTGATTGGAAAAACTTTGGTCGAAAAAAAAATAGTTTGTTCACATAATGTTAAAACATAACTCTGGCACTTCATACAACGATCTCATGATTACTGCTTGAACAATTATTCTGCTTCAGAAAAAAGATGAAGCCAAGATTTGTGATTCATGCTCAGCTACCTTAAAACGTCCCCAGAAAGTGGTGGTATGACGCCAGAAAGTTATCTATATGATATTACTTTGAATAAAATGTTTTTAGTTTTGAGTTTTTGAGTGCCTATGGTGACGTGCGGTACCTATTTGAATTCGGAAAGGGACAGAGAGTGTGTCATTCTATATGTAGTACTTACTACATACTATTATCTATTCGGGGATTTACACTTGTACATTATTTACTACTATAGTACCTTTGCAGTATAATATAACTTAGTATCTGTAGTTGCTGGCTGCAAAGAGTGGCAGTGACGAACAGAATGACGGACATGGGAGTGACCTTATTGATAACAGATAGATCCTAAAAACAAAAGGGGTTTTCTTTGAGGGTCGGAACAAGTCCGGAACACAAGAGATAAACTTTGCTCTATTAGAGGTAATACAACCCACGGCAGAGTTCATCTTAGAAATAATTATTATGCTTAGGCTGACACAAGACGGACTGCACCACAACAGCCGCACGAAGTCGCATCAGCAACCGCACGCAGTCGCTATATCAACTGCATGCAGCTGTACGTTCAACTTCGTGCAGTCATGATATCAACTGCACGCGGTCGGCTGCAGTTGAGTGAAGTCAGTATCAACTGCAAGCAGTCGTGCCTACTGTAGCCGACCGCGCGAAGTGTAAGGCACGACTGCATGCTACAGTAGGCACGACTGCATGCAGTTGATATTGACTTCACTCAACTGCAGCCGACCGTGTGCAGTTGATATCATGACTGCACGAAGTCGAACTTACAACTGCATGCAGTTGATATAGCGATTGCGTGCGGTTGCGATGCGACTTCGTGCGGTTGTTATGGTGCAGTCCGTCTGATGTCAGCCTTAGATGCTGAAAGAAATTATTATGTCTAAGAGGAAGCCGACCATACTATCCTAAACAATGCATAAGCATCGTA
The DNA here is from genome assembly GCA_922987775.1 of Agonopterix subpropinquella. Taxonomy (NCBI): domain Eukaryota; kingdom Metazoa; phylum Arthropoda; class Insecta; order Lepidoptera; family Depressariidae; genus Agonopterix; species Agonopterix subpropinquella. The sequence goes on from OV277711.1 coordinate 1,670,128, forward strand.
GACGATAACAAGCATAACTACCACGCTTATAAGTACAAAATAGACAGTAATGGTGACAAAACGAAGAAATAACCCTAAAAATTCCTCAACAAAATCATTCATCCCTCACAAAACACGCACAGTCGCAATTTGAACAGTTTTTTGTGCGTGCAACCATAGTAATTGTTGGTATTAATTCAGCGCCATGTTTATAATGTAGAACACGCGATGTTGGGTTACATTATTATACCAAATTTGTTTTTATGGACACATAAATCTGAGGAGTTAAGGTTTAGAATAGAATTGAAGTAAATTTGGATGATTGGTTTTTGGTGCTAGTTTGTTTAGTTTTTAGGTAATCGTAATTATCCATCAAATTATAAGAGTAATTTTAGGTACCTTACTATAATATTCCCGATGGGGAAAGTCAGAGATATTCTCGAAACTCATAAAATCCACGTTTCACTAGTAGTACCAAAACTCTGACCAGTGTGACGGGTAGTTAAGCCATCGCCAATTATGATGGACAGTGGGGACGACAGATTGAAACAATGTATTTTTTCTCATGATGTTTTCCATTACCGAAAAGCCAGTGGTGTTACAAATCGTACATAAATTCCGAAAAACTTATTGGTACGCGTCGGCCTGGACGGGGATCGAACCATCGAGTACTGCATGGCAGGCATGGTTACCCGTCACTATAGACCACCACAGTTTCTTTATTCCTAGTTTCCTACTCTTTATCTATGAAAATAGGCTCACAGAGTTTCTGTATAATTATGTATAGCTTTAAAAAGTTCTATTGCTTCGGAGCCGGTCAAAAATACTTCGATTCTCATGATTTTTTTTTAAAACGTCTGTTATCTAAAATACTAAAACCTTTATAGTGTAAAAATTGACGCTCTTAGTCAAGTAAAAAGTTGTAACCCAAAAATACAAATTTTAAGAAAAAATGCTTCACAACTTGCGAATTCATGTAAGAACAGGACATTCTCTTTACATTATTTTTTTTTCTTTTCTTGTCATTCTGGACATTTTCTTTTCTCTTTGTTTTGAGGCAATTTTAATGGAGATTGGCTGACGAATAAACCTTGATGAGTGCGCTCCATACAAACGAAGTTTGATTCTATTTTGAATATTAACCAAATAAATTTAATGATTTTTTTTAACACGATCCAGAAACTAATATCCTTGTCTGTGGTTTATTAGGTTTCCGTTATGTTATATAGTTTCAAAGTTACACTGGCTCAAAGATTTCTATACGAAAAAAGCGTCAATTTTAAAACTGTAAAGGCTGTAGTATTTTAAATTACCATCATTAAAAAAAAAATCGTAGTAGTTGTGACGGGTTCCGAAGTAAAAACCTTCAGGAACTCCACTAATATAAGAGTCTTCTCCATAATCTTCTTATCTATACTAATTTCTATTTCTCGGAAACATTTCATAATAGCCTTAGAATAATTTTGCAGAAAAACTTTCTCAAAGAGATCTTGTGACACCTTGCAACGTTTCAGCTTTACAAATAGGTTTTGTTGTGAGGAAACAGGGTAATCAGACTCCCCTTGTTAGGCCATGACTTGAAAACTAGGTGTAATTTATCACACTCCTGTGTCGTGATGAATACCTTTGACTTTACACTATCTTGTTCACTGTTATTTTATCGGTGGAGAATAAAATAGGGTTCGTACATTGGCCTATTATGTACTCAATTCCAAATAATTACAAAAGAATTTTGGCGGCCGGCCCTGTAATTTGAGACCCAGACTTAGAGGTCCCGTACATGAATGAAACTTTGTAATACGTGTAGAGTCAAACAAAACTAACAAAAAAGTAAATTAGTTCTAACCTGTAAAAGTTGGGGGAAAGGTATTCTCCTTATGATAACTTTTGCAGCAAGTGTGTGAAACTCATAATCTTTCTTATTAGATAGTTCATTCAATCTTCTACGGATTCATTATGTTTATTTTAATGAAAATTCACGATAATGTGATGATAATGGAAGAAAACGAAATCACGAACTATCAGTTCAACCAAGCCAAATACATTCCTTAACGACCAAAAAATACCTCAGTGATAATATTAGACGAAAATAGCTGTCGTGGTGGCGTTTTGCCACTGCTTTTTGGATGATTATTTTGTCTCTTTTACTACTAGTAATTTCTACTTTTGAATCCGGACTTCTGGAGATGTGGAAGTGTTTTCAAAAAAGGCCTTATTTTTTTCTGTTTGCAATAATTATGACCGCCGTCCTGAAGAGCTTTTAGTTTTTGTAAAAAATGGCTGGGTACAAATTTGCGGTTATTTTTAATTACAGAAACAATCAGAGATTTGAAACACTTACTTTCGCTTATTCTTAGTAAAGGTCCAAGAATTGTCGGATAGTATAATATCTTTCTGATAAATAAATTATATAATAAAGAGGCACCTCGTTGGGATGACCAAATCTCAATTAGTGATTAATTGTTTGTAAGATTTTATTGCATTTTGTTTTGTTTCCACTAACTGTATGGATCAAATAGTTATCTGCATAAATAGAGGTTTAATTTAATTTAATCAGAATTGGCCAGAAAGCTAAACAGGAATTGCAATTTTGGAATTGAAAGCTCGGTGCTCTCTGAAACCTGCAGACAGCAAGTACCTATTTAAAAAATAAGTTCATGAAATACAAAAGTAAATAAAAGAAAGAGCAGCTATCATATCCTTGGTAACATTTATCGTTGCCCGGGAAATAAAGAGGGGAGCCTTGTAAACCAATTTCAAGGGGATTATCGGGACAAAGGATTACTCTGGATATAGTCCTTGATGCGAACAAATTACGATTGTTAGTTTGCAAGGATTGTTTTTTCAGATAAAGATGGAAGTGTGACTTTATGATAATTCGTGCTTGATTTTTATACCGCTGTTCTCTATTTGAATTAGAGAAAAGACACTGGTTTTCTGTATTCTCAGAATTAATTATTCCGGACTAGCGACCCGCCCCGGCTTCGCACGAGTGCAATACTGATACTACCTTCCTCTTGAATCACTCTATCTATTAACAAAACGGCATCAAAATCCGTTGCGTAGTTTTAAAGATCTAAGCATACATAGGGACAGACAGACAACAGGAAGCGACATTGTTTTATACAATGTAGAGATTCCAAGTGTAAAAAATATTACTGATCACTTAATGAAATAGTCTTCAACAACTACAACTAAAAAATTTACTTCGCTGGCACCTTAAAGTTGTACTCTTATAATATTCCGTGCCTAAAGTATCTACCTAGGCCCTTGCTTCCGAAACGAGAGAGTGCCACTTTTACCGATTAAACCTTTTTCGATCAAATCAATTTTACCTTTTACCGACAAAGCAAACTTTCACCAGTTTCCGCCGTCGCCGTCGTCGCCACGATAAGTTGCGGCCTAGGCTATAGTCCATGTGGGTTAGGGCTTCGTGTCTTCTTCTTCTTATAGTGTGGGCAGGGCCCTGGTGTCAGAGTTTTTTTAGACCGCCTTACGGCCTCTGACGTGGTTTTTATGTAACGACTACTACCACCAGAGATAGAGATAGAGAGCGCCTATGTAATGCGAGACTGATTCTCGGTTCCTACAGCCAAACCGTAAAATACGGTTTTGTAGGACTACAACTAAAAAACATGTAATTTTGTAACTTTTTATTAAATAAATTAAAAAAAAAAAAAAAAAAGATAGTAGCCGGGACCAACGGCTTAGCGTGCCATCCGAAGCAAGGAATCGTTTTTCTTTTCGGACATCAGGTGATTCAGCCTGCAATGTCCTAACCAACTGGGGAAAAACGCACAAAGTGACATATATCACTAGGTGTCCCCCGTGGGAATCGAACCCACGACCTCCGTATCGAGAGCCAATGCTCTTAACCACTAGACCACGGAGGCAGGCACAGGGCTTCGTGTGAAACTTACCCTCAAGGGACGCTCATTACCCGGACGGACGAAATTAGTCCGATGATCAACGAAACAGTAAACGATCGGATCAGAACTTTTCACGACAAGGCGCCGTGAAACGGTAAGGCGCCGACGCGTCACGGTTTGCCCTGGTGATGTGGCCACTGCACAGTAGCCAGTAGGTCGACCTATACAGTATACTTAAGGCCTGTTGATATTCCGATTCTCATCCGTTCTATCCACGTGGTCAAATCAGGTGGTATAATGTCATGTCGACAATTAGTAGGCGATGGTAGTTCAGGCTTTGATGTGCCTTTAAAGTCCTCTACTTCATCATGTTGGGTCTATGGGTAAAGAATACTACTAATTGGGTTTTCAAGCTCGTTATTTTTATTTCAGTAACGAGAAAAAAAATAAAGTAAAGAATAATAATATTTTAATTACCGAGTATGTTCTAAAACAGAATTGGTACCTACATGTAGTAGGTAATACTTATAATGGAAATACAATACATGGATTTCGAAGAATTTACTTAATTAATTTCATATCACGCAGCATAAATTAAATGCCTTTATCGTTTATATTATAATAAACCGAACATTCCATTTCATTAATAATACATTACATTCGATACCTACTCTAGTGTATGTACTCGTTAAAAAGAAATTATTATTCCGATTTTGAATAAAAGTTTGTATTGGTATTGTACAGGGTGCAACAAAACACTCTAGTAATACTTAAGGGGGTGCTTCAACCATCAAACTGAACAACTTTCACTATGGAGCCAACATCGAAATCGCGAAAAAAAAATCCGCTCTTTTATACAAAACTGCAGTACCGTTTCGACTCAAATGTATGGGACAGCAATTTTTTTAAATTTTTTCTCAACGTTGGCTCCACAGTGAAAGTTGTTTAGATTGATGGTCTGAAGCACCCCCTTAAGTATTACTAGGGTGTTTTGTTACACCCTGTATAGTTCAATTTGTTTGGATTTTCCCCCTTTGATTCGTTTGGAAAATTTACCTGGTCCAATGAAAAAAATCTCTTCAGAGTTTCAGAGAGAAGCTCGCCCTTTACCCATGTCTATTTTGTATCACTGTACTCGTGTAAACAGCAAAATTTTTAAATAAATAAAAAATCCTTTTTGATTCAATTTTACAATTCTTTAAAAAAATGCTGCAAACATCAAACGGACGGCAATCAACAAGGGGAGCCACAAAATTCCGTTCAGTTCAAGCGTAACGAACGCGAAACAAATCGTAACCGGATTACAACCGGCCCGATCCGGTTCCAGCCGGTGAACGATCGACGTTTCACGCACTTGAATAGCGGCCACTTTTCTGGGACGTTGGAGGTTTTCTTGCCATGTTTCATAGCCTTTTCTTGGTCTGTGTTGTTATCCATGAACAAAATGCTTGTAACCACGAAGCGCTAATAGTGGTGTGTAGTAAATAGTCCGTTTAAGTGGTATTTTAAGGCTCCCTTAGAGGTGGACCGACGACCTGGTGAAGGCGACGGGAACCCGTTGGATGACCAGGCAAGAGAGGGCAACGCAGGACCGATCGTTGTAGCGATCCTTGGGGAGGTCTATGTCCAGCAGTGGACGTCTATCGGCTGATGTGAAGAGTTTTAAAACAGAAGACCACAATATCAAAATTGGTTAAGTAATTCTATTCACACCCGCCCGACGAATTCGAACTTTATGCAAGTAAAATATAGAGCTATTTATGCTTAGCTAGCTGTTTTGAGCTGTACATTTGGGCTAGATTCTGGTATTCCCCGGAATGATCAATGACTATTCAATTCAATTAAAAAGTTTCCGAAAAAAGTTCCATAAAATTTTAAGTAGTATGGTACATAATGTTCTCTTAGTTTAGTACACTACATAAATGATTGAATGTTATATGAGTTTACTCAATGATAGCTGACTAATGTCTCTCGGTCTGTTTCATCACACCATACACAGGTCGCACAACAGTTTATGAGCGCTGACCTCGAATGCGCAGAAATCTTTCAGGTCTATTTGAAGGGGTGAGGGGTGGGTGGTGGTTTGTAGCGCGATATTGACGGATATCAGTCACCTTTTACGTCAACTTTTACGTCACCTTTTACGTCAACTTTTATGTCAACTTTTACGTCACCTTTTACGTCAACTTTTACGTCATCAGCTTTAGCAAGAATCTCTACCACTTTCCTCGAGCCGATAAAACTTCGCGCCTGCCGATGAAACCTGTATTCGAGACCCTTGCATGTTTTTTTCCATATCGTAACCCTTAACCCCAACCCACCCACCTTAACCCTGTCACAGTGACGTATAATTAGTACGTCGTGCGTGTGCCGAGCAACCGCGTAATCACTGATGTTAATTCAATTCCCCGCCACTTTAGACACGCGATCCGTTTTACGCATTCATGACATTTTTAAACACACTTTTAGAGATGTTTTTGAATTTGTAGAAGTTAATGAGCTTTGGAGTGTAAAATAAATTCGGTTTACTGTCGTTCGTGCGATGAATCATGAGTTTAATGTGTCTCCAGAGAAATTATAGAATGAGTTTTGTAGGTTTTTAAAACCATTTCTGGGTGTCATTAGTTATTAGCAACAAGAATACGCCGTTGACCAATTCTCATACACTATGGACACTTCGGAGAATACAAACAGGCTTGCATTTATAAGAAGAGGTAAACATGTGCGATGCGAAGTAAGTACGACATCACTGACTACTGTCCTCCATATCCAGTAAAGGAGAGGAGGCCAAAACTTGTGGTGTCTATGGAGTATCCGTACTATAGAATAGAATAGAATAGAAAATATTTTATTGCCAGTATAAACTTTACAACACAAAGACTGCTTAATCTACTTAATTAAGAATTAACATTTTTATTTTTAAAAATATGAGAAAACAGAAAATAGACAGTAGTACACTACAATGGCGAACTTGCACCAAAATTATAATGAGAAATTATTAGTTGCTTGCTTATCGTGTCGACTTCAACACAACAAAGTCGCTAAATAGTACTTTGCCAGAATTTGGCAACCGATACTGCACCGTCGCTAGCGGTCATGAGCTCCTCCTGCGTGCAGGTGTTAGGGCACGCAGGGCACGATGTGAGATGGGCCATCGTTTGTGGAGCTCCACACAAGCAAGACACATTTTGCGCATCCGAGAATCCCCACCTGGCCATGTTGTCCTTGCTGCGACCGACCTGGGTTCGATTATTATTAGTTGTGAATAGAACATTACTGAAAGATTTATTCTGAAGTTTTAATATTTTTCGAAATATTTCAATTATAAGTTACGTGGATCGGAACGTAATTTAAAACACCAGTCAGCGCAAAGTGACGTCATTCCTTAAGCCAGGTTGTCAATTAGTAGGTAGTTAGAAGAGTACAGCAACAAAATATGTAGCTGTGTACCTACTCTTCTAATTTGTAATGAGCTTCACGCTTTAAAATGAATAAGGAGTGACGTCACGTTACTGTGTACGTTTTGGCACGGAATTTGAAAAGTCAACTTTTGATTATTATTTGTGCATATTTTACGATTTTTGTTTTTGGCATATTTATGTTAGCCTTAAATCTTTATGATAACCTAAAAATATAAAACTGTGCACGTTCCCCATTATAATTAAGCAATGGAATGGCTCTCAGCATATGCTGACAGCAGACAAAAGGTCTGATTGTACAGCGCTGTTTTTCAGGCCACCCTGTACTACACCTATAGTATACTCTTTCTTATACTGATACTGTGCTTATACTTCCTTGAGGTTACACGCTATCAGGCTTGCCGAACACCTGGCTACTAAAATATAAAAACACCACAGAAGAACCACTGACACGAAAAGAAGAAGAAGAAGGCCTGTACCATGCAGTCTTCTTGTTATCGTGTGGGAAGAGCCCTGGTGTCAGAGTTTTTTCAGACCGCCTTACGGCCTCTGAAGTGGTTTTTATGTAACGACTACTACCACCAGAGATAGTAGCCGGGACCAACGGCTTAACGTGCCATCCGAAGCACGGGATAATTTTTTCTTTTCAGACAATCACGTGATTCAGCCTGCAATGTCCTAACCAACTGGGGAAAAACGCACAAAGTGACAATTACTAGGTGTCCCTCGTTGGAATCGAACCCACGACCTCCGTGTCGAGAGCCAGTGGGACCATGCAGTGGGACGTACGTGTAGCTCTTTTCTCAATATCATAAACTCCGCTGATAGACGTTCAATGCTGGACATAGGCTTCCCCCATGGATTACCATAAACGACAGGTCTGCGCTGCCCTCTGCAAAAGGGTTCCTCAATAAAATAATGACCAAAGTAGGCGATTTTCCTCCTCGATATGTATACAATATGTTAATGAATTAACGCAAAACCTCATACACCCCAACTGATTTATAACAAAATAATTAGATTGAAACAATAATTTCATTATTTAGATAGTTAAAATTTAAAGCTATTCGCATTTTAAGTTTTGAGGCAAAAATGATTTTTTATCATTTCAGCAATGACTGAAAGCGCTAACCTACTCATGGATACATTTTTAACCGACTTCAAAAAAAGGAGGAGGTTTCTCAGTTCGACCGTATATATATATATTTTTTTTTTATGTGTGTTCGCGGATAACTTCGTCGTTTATGAACCGATTTTGATAATTCTTTTTTTGTTGGAAAGGAGATGTTCCGAGGGTGGTACTCCCAGAGAAATCGAGGGGAACCTTCAAAAATCGTAGTGCCGACTAGTGCGTTTGTTAATTTAAAGCACTCCTATTAAATCGAACTAATGAATTCACCACTGAAAATTGTGAAATAAACAAAATTTTAACAAAAAATTAAAACCGCCTTCAAAAATGACCTATGACTTTTTCGTTCGCATCATAAGAACATTAATTTGTTTTATAGAAGTCGGTGTCAAGCCAAGCCAAAAAATGCAAGCCCTGTCGCGAATCGTACCGGCTTGACAGCGACTTCAATAAAACAAATTAATGTTCTTATGATGCGAACGAAAAAGTCATAGGCTGCAATATTATTTTTTAACTTTTTAGTTTTTTTGAAGGCGGTTTTAATTTTTAATAATCTTGTTTTGGTAGTAAGTAGGGTGAGTGTGTCCGTGCGGTGGGTTGACATCGGGTTCAGTAAATTTAAAATTTTACAAATAAATTAATTAATATTTTGAAAAAAAAATCCTATGTTGAAATCATGATAATTCGATTCTGCTCTCGAATCTAAACAAACTACTTTCTAGTTTTGCGTTAATTCATTAACACTATATCCTACTACTACCACTACAGATACTTCCTTGAGATTGGCTTGTACCATGCAGTGGGACTTCATCTTTCCTCAATATCATCATCATCAAAAGCTTCGCTGATAGGCGTCCGATGCTGGACTGGACATAAGCTCCCCCCATAGATCACCACAAACCACCGGTCTGCGCTGGCCTCTGCTAAAGGGTTCCTCAATAAAATAATGACCAAAGTAGGCGATTTTCCTCCTCGATGTATATAAGTAAAGCTCTCTACAGCTTTAATAACTTGAATAAGCAAAAACTTCAGCAAGAACAATTTCCTTCCCGTAAAGCTTTAATAAAGTCTCAACTTATCCCGTATTACAAACATCTCAGGTGTATAAGTAATTAGCAAAGAATGAGTTAGCGAGTTACCGAGCGAATGACTGAGTGAGTGAATGAGTCAAACACTAGAATTCGAAGTCTGAGACAAGTTTTAATGAGCAACGATGCAGCGGTTTAGTTCGAGAATGAGTATTTACTTGTAGCATTAAGATTTACGTGGAAGTTTGTTGATCTTACAACTGCGCCTGTAGTTTTGTGTTAACATAATAAGTAACAAACTTAGACTTACGACAATAATCCCTTTCGACGTGGTTAAAAACTTTGCTGCAAGTATGACCTATCTTTTTCAAGCTTGTAATTTTTATAAATGGATGCGATTGGCGCAGGACCGACAAGGATAAAATAATGGGTTGAAGGCTTATGCATGCTTTAGCCTTGCAGTGGGTGGATACGAGCTAATGGTGACGATCATCCTGAATATATACCTACCTAGATAGACAAATTGTATGCAATTTGTTCCTCATACGTCAATCATGGTATTTTGGGTGCTCCATTCTAAGCTATATAAAATGTATAGCCATAATTAGGGGAGTGTCCATACCTCTCCGCAAGGCGCCACCGATACCGACCGAGTTCTAAGAATAGGTGAGATTAATAAGTGTTCAAATCTCTGCTTCTCTAATTCATAATAGCCTTAAATATTCGTTGCTATTTGGAAAGGTATATAGTTTTCTCCTTAATACTTAACCACATGTCACAAGAACACTTTAATATTTTTAATTAAAGTACATATTTGATTTCGTGAGTTGCGTGACAAAATCACCCTTCAGTCCAATTCAATTTGACTGGCTGCAATTAGGGCGGGCTGATTTACAAAATCACGTCTGAAACGCCACTTCTTTGATTTACTGGCCACTTCTTATACCTAACGGTTTGTAATTATACTACATGCATGATACAACTTTAAGTTTCTGGAATACTCATATGGAGGTGCTACTGGGAATGTTCCTCCATTGAAAAGGGAAGATCTTCCACCAGGCTATGTGTGAAGCCTGGGGACCGGCCGTGGTCCAACAGTTCTTAGTTGGACCTTATATATATATCGAATCTCTGTGATTATTTCTCTTGCGCGATTTATGTCTCGCATTCGATTGTGAACCTTATGTGTAGTAGATTACGAGTTGCGTATTTACGATGAACGTTGTCTTTGTATGATTATTTCCGTGAGCGACAGTATCGCCATCTGTTGGCATCTTTGCTATAACTTGTGGATGCTGGACATCTGTAGTAGTTCCCCACACTCACATTTATATTTATATGTAGTTCAAATACATAATATACTTATAAGGTCTAACAAAATTAGCTGAAACTTTTTTAAGGGGATGATCAAACCATCAAACTGAACAACTTTCTTTATGGGACCAATATATAGAGATCTCAAAAAAAAAATCTGCTGTTTCATACTGCAAACATAAGGCGAGGCTTTAAATGAGGTGTTTTCTTTATAGGGTTTTTACTTTATTTATTGTTTTTTTTTCCTATATTAATATTTTATGTACCCCTAAAGAATAAAATAAAGTTAAATAAAAAAAAAAACTGCCAATATTTCTCTTTATGGAACAGCAGATTTTTTTTTCGCGATTTCGGTATTGGTCCCATAGAGAAAGTTGTTCAGTTTGATCTGTAGAATACATGCTGAAGTTATCCGCGGTGAATAAAATTAACCTTGTATATTTGGATGTTGCTGCCATAGAAAAAGTTATTCAGTTTGACGGTCTGATCATCCCCTTAAAAAAGTGTCCCCCTGTATACAGGCTCCTTCTTAATATGCCGACACTTTAAAAAAAAATCTGCTGTCAAAAAATTGGCTTGAGTTGTTTTGCAGTTTTGTATTGAAGAGCTGATATTTTTTCGCGATTTCAATGTTGGTGCCATAATGAAAGTTGATCAGTTTAACGGTCTGATTATCCCCTTAAAAAAGTGTCAGTATTATATTAAGAAGGACCCTGTTTATAATGCTTCTGGTAGCTGTTCTTTGTGCCCCATCTTAACTTTCTACCCTGTATAAATAGATATACAGGGTGTACAATAAAATGGGACAGCTACTCAAAGGGGTGCTTCAGACCATCAAACTGAACCACTTTCTCTATGGGACCAATATCGAAATCGCGAAAAAAAATCCGCTCTCCCATACAAAACTGCAAACATAACTCGACTGAAATGTATGGGACAGCAGATTTTTTTTTCGCGATTTCGATATTGGTCCCATAGAGAAAGTTGTTCAGTTTGATGGTCTGAAGCACCCCTTTAAGTAGCTGTCCCATTTTATTGTACACCCTGTAGATTGTATGAAAACCTTTCAATATTGATACTTTTCTCAACATACACTCCATAATATTTATCCAACGTTAGCAAACATAATCTTTCTTCACATTCAGTATTTATCTATTCGCCAACTACATCGCGTGCTCTATTCAGAACTTTTCCTACAGGTCTGGTCCTTCGAAGAAAAAAATATTATTATGTAAATAGAACACCGTTATGTTACCTTCAACCCATTTTACCCTTTGAATAGCCGTTTACCTGGCAATACAACATCAAATACCAACCGGTGATGTGTGATTCAGCGTTGTGAAGGGTTCAGTAGGTAGCCTACGCTGGTTTTATTGGAAAAGATGAACAATTCAGTCAAATAAGAGAAGAACATCATATAAATGAGATTATGAAAAGTATAAAGGGTGTAACAAAACACCCTAGTAATACTTAAGGGGCGTCCGCCCGGTTTTGAGTAACTTTGTAACCATTTTATACATTAACTATGGCACTTTTTAAGCAGAAAACAAAACTGAACAATCTACAGGATATGAGAAGTGATGCAGTTTTTCTCGAAATTTATTTTAATTAATAAAACCTCTTCCTTTTTTGAAGTCGGTTAAAAACTGAAGAAAAACGACTCCAAAGTCACCTCTTTTTTTCCAGTTGTAACCGTTTTACTCTTACATTGTTGATCAGAAGAATATGAAAATTTACAATATTCTTCACAATACAATATAAAATGATGTGGTTTTCTTATTTTTTGAAAATACATAAAAAATCATACAGGTTTTCAAAGAAAACGGAAAATTCTGACCGGAGCCGCGCAATTGAAGCGGGATGGCTAATTGCAAAAGTTTGCTTGTAAGAAAGAGAGCCTTGCAGATGGGAGGAGTAGCCTTAAGGGGGTACTTCAGACCATCAAACTGAACAACTTTCACTGTGGAGCCAACGTCGAGAAAAAATAAAAATAACCCTCCTTCTGGCGCAGTCGGGTAAAAATATGCCGACCCATACATTTGAGTCGAGACGGTATTGCAGTTTTGTATGAAAGAGCGGATTTTTGTTTCGCTATTTCGATGTTGGCTCCATAGTGAAAGTTGTTCAGTTTGATGGTCTGAAGCACCCCCTTAAGTATTACTAGGGTGTTTTGTTACACCCTGTATAGAATGAGAACAAAACATCCTATGAATATTAAAATAGCCTAGACCATTAAACTGAACAACTTTGACTCACTTTCACACACTACCTATGTAGCAAAAAATAAAAAATAAACCGGCCAAGTACGAGTCTGGACTCGGGCAATCAGTTTTCCGTACTACCAGTTGTTAAACATGGGTCATTGATGAAAACCACCATAAATTCACACTTACTTAGTATGTGATCACTGATCACTCATAGTTTCAACTTCCTATGCCTTACGGTCTTTGAGAAAAATGTCTGTGACAGACGGACGGACGGACGGACGGACAGACACCGAGCTGATTCCATAAGTGTTCCGTTTTGCCAATTTTGGTACGAGACACTAAAAATCTACTATTTCATACAAAACTGGCAGTACTTTTTTTTTAAATTAAGGATGGGTTTGCTCTTGACCTCAATCCAGTCCTTAGGACGAAGATGGGGTCGAAGATGTAGCGAGCTCACGACTCGACTCAAATGTATGGAACGGTAGATTTTATTTCGATGTTGGCACCATAGTGAAAGTTGTCCAATATGATTGTCTTAACTACCCGATAACTACCTCATTAAATACTATTCGAGTCGTTTGTTAAATCATGTATACATTATGTATTAAGCAAGTTCTAAAATTGCCATCTCAGCATTTAATCTAACCTTATTAGTATAGTAAGGTAAGGTACCATTAGACCAGGACTTCCCAACCAGTCGGGCGCGCCCCCCTGGGGGGGCGTAGTGATATCGTAGGGGGGGGCACAACGCGTTTGCATTTTGATAAGAAAAATCCAGTTAACGACGTAAATTCCACTCATTAATTCATTTTATTAAATCATTCATTCATTAAGTTACTAATTCACCCATTCGTTTGTTGTTACTGACAAGTTCAGGTTCAACAGGTCTCAGAATTCTCAGATAGCATCTTTCCAGCCGCGCTTGTCGTTAAAATTTCGATAGTGGGGGGCATGCAAATATTACCTACTTATTATACCAGGGGAGGCGTGACGCAAAAAAGGTTGGGAAACCCTGCATTAGACATTCAGTTTACATCAGCATATTATTTAATCGTTATATCTTAGCAGTAATTATATTATCAGAAAATCAATATTCTCTCTTGAGTCATTAGTCATTACATTGCTCAATCTCCAGCATATAAAGGTACATAACCCGTACACTTCAGAATACAGCAGTTTTCTTTGAAAAATGAGATGAATATTTATGAATTTTCAAAAGATAAAAAAATCAAAATATCATACTAGGTATGTTGTATTGTGAAGTATGTTGTATATTTTCATTTTCTTCCAAATAACAATGTAAGAGAAAAATGGTTACAACTGGAAAAAAGGTGTGACTTCAGATTTCCTTTTCTTCAGTTTTTTATTAGACCATTTTTTAAATAGATTTCGATTTTAGATTCCGTTTTAAAATAGATTTCGACAACAACCAAATCACTTCTCATATCCTGTAGATTGTTCAGTTTTGTTTTCTGCTTAAAATGTGACAGTTAATAAATAAAATGGGTTACAAAATTACCCAATTGTAAGGTAAAATCGAGCGGTCGCGCCTTTGATCGAAGAGTACCGCCTTGACTATCAAATAAAGGTAACCCAGAAATAAGGGCTCATCCATTTACACCGGTAAGCCTGATCGGTACGGTGTTATCCGGTACATAACAAGTTTGGACGTGTTCGCGTGATGCCGGCCCCTGAAGCGTGAGTGTCCTTGCTCTTTGAACAACATCCGTAGCGTGTCTTCGATACAATACCTACGGGTTTACAAGTTCGTGTTGTGAGATTTGTAAACGTTCATTTCAATAGAACTTGGTGATACAGTGGTGCTTAGGGTTTTCGTCCCGGGACTCTCGAGTCTCGAAATCCCGGGAGTCTCGGTACTTTTTACGTCGAGACTGAGACCGAGACTTTGACATTTTGGTCCCGGGATTTCGAGACTCGTTTTCATATTAAAAATAATTAAATATGACTCACATTTTATACAATATAAACAATGTTTCCAGTTTATTATTGTGCCTAAATACCGATTTCAAAACTATATATTTTTTTAACGTACATAATGCATGATATTGAGTTATTTATTGCTTTTATCTAAGCATTTCGGTATCGAGTTTAAGAATTGTCTTGTCTCACTAACGATCTACTGAGACTTGTCTCACTTGTTCCGCATGGTATCGAATTTTTGAGACTTTTTTTATTTTAATAGTTCGGGTCCAAACTGGCACAGGCATGACACTGCCTGTACGTGAACGAGCGGTCCGGTACCTTGGGCCGGCGTGAGTAAGAGATAGGGTCGATCGATACCTACCGAAAACGAGGAAATAATAAAAGTTAAGTTTGATTTACGTAAATTAAATTATATTCTCATTGTAATGTGAATTCCTCATTGCATAGAAAAAAAATCATGCTAGCAATAAATCAGGGACTTAGGTCGTGTATTTTTGAAAATCAAGGTAGATACGGGTTCCTAAACTTAAACCTGAATAGTTAATAACGAAAAAGTAGGGAGCAGTGTGACCAATCATCAAAATTAAAATACCTATTGAATTAACTTATTTAAAGAAGGTAAAGTATGAGTAGGCAGGAAGGAAACACAGCAGTAAATATATAGCACGACATGTTTCCGCACGTGATGGTATGAAGTCGCTTTGCCCGTCGAGTCGAGCGAGCGAGTGCAGCCTTGTGATTCGGCCGTCATTGACATTAAATGGGCATCCCGCCACTTCTAAAAGCACACATGCATGAGTGTCGCTTCTTTTCGCGTTAGAGTATATATTTTCTTTGGACTTGGTACGTAACTTGGCATTGCGAGAAAGACTGCAGTACAGCTCAAAGCAGCAGAAATCGAAGGTTTTCTCATTGACCACGAACGCTTAGCAAAGAGGCAGGTAATAGGTACTCTTCAATCTACTGTATAATCTGCTGGAGCGTATAATTATAATTATGTGGTCTAATGTTGAAGCCTATTCGGACCGGCCCCGGCTTGTTTAGGGGGTTGGAAGACATCGATCCTGCGTGCGAGATTGTTCGTAATGACTCTCGAAAACAACTTACAGACGACTAAGAAGAGAGAAGATGGTGCCTTTCGTTCTTCAGCAAAGGCATTTTTGCCATTTTTTAAAGAAGAGCGCTACCAGACTTGTTCAATGCCTGCGGCATTTTCCCCGCGAATGACTGAATTATACCACTTCTGCAGCCGTCTTCAGGAGCTCGACCGCGATTCCGGTAACCAGTTCGGTTACCAGATTTGAGGATTATCGAGTACTCTCCCTTTCTTCAGACTTCGATAAACTAATTAACGTCCTATTGTAACCTGCTTAATTGTTGCTTGCTTGTTCTTCCTCAATTTCAGTGAGCTTGTAGTGTGTACACTGTCGCATATACGTACGTTGTACGTGTACGTTGCCAGGTGCAGCCTGTCGTCGGTTTTGGTAGCCAAATCTCTCCCAGAGTTTGCCCCGGGTCGGGTTTTGGTTGTTCTGGCTATGTTATTGGTAGAATTTGCCTTGATCGCCACGCTTGGAGGGTTGGCATTCGCAGTTGGACTGTTTACTGTGAATATTGTGATTAAGCTTGTTTTCTAGCTATTGAGACTGACATAAAGGTAGATTTACCAGATAAACTAGGAATTTATGATTATTTTGTGTTGTGATTCTGCATGGCGATTGCTTTAATTATACTGAAAATCATAATTAAATAACCAATTTTGATGTAACTTTTGAATAATTAATTAATCTAATAATTAGTTACGTTAGAATAGTCGTTTACTTATGATTTTGCTTAGGTTTAAATTAAAAATTAGATTTTATATCGCCTGACATTTTATGCATTTTACCTATACGCTAAGACTGTCTAAAGCCAGAAAATACCGATAATTCCTTGTATTTTTAAATTAAACCAAACAGTCTCGAATTTCCCGGGAATCCCGGGCCTGGGGTTTGAGAATCCGAGACTAGTCCCGGGACCAAAAATGCTAACGAGACCGAAATCCCTAGTGGTGCTTTATAGGAAAAGCTCTTTTTAAGACATACAATGGGAAATACGGCAGTGGTGCGCGCGCTCCCCTGCGCGCATAATTTCTCTATGGGCGCGGCTCAATTTTACGTGCCAATTTCTATGGAGGTAACGTACCTTGTGTGTAAAATAAAATAAATAACGCTCACAGGCACATACATTGTAACCGCCGTTGCCGCAGTTGCCGCAGTTGCCGCCGCCGTCGCCGTTGTAATATCATTGAGTTTGCCGCAACTGGAACCTTATTTCTAAAACGCTTATGTAAACGACTTTAATCAGAACCCTGACATAATACAACTGTGTAGGACAAATGGTTCTTCTTACAAAAGTGGACCATTCTCGAACAAGCCAGTTCGGGGCCAACATCATCATCATCTCAGTCGATAGACGTCCTCTGCTGGACATAGGCCTACCAGAAGGATCGCCACAACAACCGGCGCTGCCCTTATCCAGCAGGGTCCCGCCGCCTTCACCAGGTCGTCGGTCCATTGCGGGATGGAGAATGAAAGCTGTCTGTTAATCCTTTTCAGGTTTCTAACATGTAAACAGTAGATTCAAAAATCTCAACATCTTCATCGACATCCAAAACAAAATTCAAAAGCCGGAACACAGCTATTTTCGTATTTCTCCCTGCACCTTTAAGTAAACTTCCGTTACTGCTTCCGTGTACCGGATAGAGCAGTCTTGCCCACTACAATGCTCCCATGTAGTGCTGCCGAACTATCGATAGCTGGACCATCGATAATAAACATCGAAAATCTTTTACAGTTAAATACCGATAGGGCTTTACAAATTATCGGCGACAGTATTGGTCGTCAATAGCAACTATGCTGTTATTATTAATAAAAATATTTATTAACATATTTACATATTTTTTATTATTTGCTTGTTATTAATAGTCATCATATCAGCCGATAGACGTCCACTGCTGGATATTGGCCTCCCCAAAATGGGGGGGGGGGGGGATTGGCCATAATTGCCACACATGGCAGGCGGGTTGGCGATCGCAGTTCGATTGAATGTGTGTACTAAAAGGATGCTGCTGCCCATCCTCCGGTAGATCCCTTAGTCGCCTTTTACGACACCCACGGGAGGAAATGGGGTGGTACTATTCTTAGCCGACACCACACGGACAATTAATAGTAATGCATAGGAATCGATAGTAACGATACCATTGATAGTTTTTCCATATCAATTCATGCTATTGTAATTCAGATCATTATCGATATTTCAAAACTATAATTATATAGTATTGATACTATGGATAGTTTTGCAATAATATTTGCAATTGATAATGTCGCTTGTTTATACAATACAAGAGATAGACAAGGAGTAATACAATTGGTATTGTCGATAATATCGATGGAAGAGTCGCAGTCCCACAACAAAATTGTATTACTTATTTCCTGTCATTGTTATTTACTAAAGATTGTTGATGTTTTTTTTTCGATACTGCTCTATATTTGGTATATTTCTGAGCTTACGATAGTTTTGAAACTATTCGAATGTTGTCTTAACGTCGATAGTTTACTTATCCATTGGCAACACTACTCGGATGCAATATTGTACCGTTATTTCGGAAGCGGTTATTTTTGGATTCACTTCAGTGCCCCTTTGTTCGAATTGCCACCCAAGCCTTTGTAGAGGATCTTGTCTTAAGAGGTTTTATTTTTGTTAAGTTACTATTTACTTATACAAGCCCTGTACCCGCACTTTCGATGTTCGCTATATCGCCACTGTTTCGGTCCGCACTTCATTTGAATAGAGTTGACATTGGAACAAAAATGTTCACGCAATTGCGAAGTTCGAATCCCGGAGTAGACCCCCAGGGTGAAATTGATATCATTGGCATCCTTTTAAACTAAGAGTCTACCCATCAAACTGAACAACTTTTACTATGGGAGCAAAGCGATTGGAGCAAAAAAAAAACAGCTGTTGCATACATTTGAGTCGAGTAGGCATTGCAGTTTAGTATGGAACAGCTGATTATTTTTTTGCTCCGATCAGTTTGCTCCCATAGTGAAAGTTGTTCAGTTTGATTTGTAGACTCTTAGTTTAAAAGGATGCTAATGATATCAATTTCACCCTGTATAGGGTCTTTTTTAATATGCTGACACTTTTGTAAGCGGATGATCAGACCGTCAAACTGAACAACATTCTCTAGGGCATCGACCGCGAAATCGTGAAAAAAAATCACCTCTTCCATACAAAACTGCAAACCTACTCGAGTCAACTGTATGGGACAGCTGATTTTTTTTCCCGATTTCGATGTTGGTCCTATAGAGAAAGTTGTTCAGTTTGATGGTCTGATCATCCCCTTAAAAAAGTGTCAGCATATTAAGAAGGACTCTGTATAATGTTTGGCATACCTATATTCTAACTTAAAAAATACATATAGCAGTGATTTGAATGACACAGATTCTAAAATGACCATTTCAAATGGACACTAGGTATCTCATTAAATCTAAGACCAAACAAGACGTGTTGGTCTTGTATCTACAGGGTGTAAGGAAAAGTAGGTATCATTAACTTTTAAACCACATACTCTCATGAAACTGTACAACTTTTACTATGGGAGCAAACCTGTCGGAGCAAAAAAAAAGTCAGCTGTTCCATACTAAACGGCAATACCAACTCGACTCAAACGTATAGGTAGAACAGCAGGAGGCTTGCTCCCATAGTAAAATTTGTTCAGTTTGTAATGTAGAGTATGTGGTTTAAAGGTTAATGATACTTTTCCTTACACCTTGTATAGTGGACTCGATATGCTGACAGGAAATCGTACATCGAGTACAATCGTACATAGGCTACGTAACCTAGCGTGCGCTGGACGTAATAGCGTACCATTATTATTCCTAAGTAGAATAACAAAACACTTAAACATTACAATTACAATATCTACTAGAACTCAGAACTAAGCTGTTAAAGTCGCCTCATTTACAGAATAGCTAAATAGCCCGGCAAAAGCTAACGACTATAGTTAACAAGTAAAAGAGAAGAAAAAAACACGAAAAGGAAATCACAACTAAAACGAAATAGGACTACTATAAAAGTGTTCGAGTTCTCGAGAGATAATGAAAAAAGTTGGTCAAATGATCACTCTGCCTTCCGGCCGAACCCTGGCGCATAATATCGTAACGTTTTAATTATGGTTGTCTGAAATGAGGTAGATTTTCTCATCTTTATTGGAACCCATTTGGGAGGAGAAGATGACGCGGCGTAGAAAAAGAATGTATGAGCTGGAAAGAACTGAGCACTATCTGCCTTTAATATAAAGGTATAGGTGATTCGAGATTTATGTCCCTAATACGCAACCACAAGTCTTGATAATTATGAGAATAAAATGTAATTCCACTAGGTAGGCAAAAGACATGCTTTTGTTCTTGCCGGGGTTTGGCCTGTTCGATGTCTGTCTTGCAGTTAGATGTGTGCAATTTGAATAAAATGAGTAAAGGAATTTTGACTTTGGGGATTATTTTAAACTATTTTGATTTCCTTTTGTGTGGTAATAAAAATCTATATTACATTTATGCTGATGAAGAAATTCTGATGTGTTTGTGAAGTCTAAGAATTATTGGGCGTGCGTGCTGGATTAACGCCCATACACTCCTTGAGGTTGGCGTTTATATAGGCTGATGAAGATTTCAGGTAGGTATGTACTAGGAAGATGTATGTTGCAGAGTTTCTAGCCGCATCTTTTCTACAAAGGAACACCTTCCGACCTGGGGGTAGAGTCAAAAACAAGATCCATATGATATTTTCTATCCATGTGGTATTTTGATATTTTTTTTGTGCTTTGGTTGTTTTGATCTAGCTTAGCGACAGGTCAATTATTAACACTTTATCAGAATTCAACACAGAACCAAACTGAGTTTTAAAAAAATGCCTCTTGACTTCTCCACTTCTGATCCAGTACAACTTTTGAAAGATAATTACTTCCTAGATGTAAAAACTACCGTTCTTTATACTTAGGACGAAAAAAAAGAACTTTTTTAACTGTATTAATAAATTTGAACTCTCTGGTTTGAACTAAAGACTCGTACACTTTAAACTAATGTTCCTGTTTGGGTTAATAGTTTGAAAGTTTAAGCTTCAACTTTTTAACCTGTAAAAAGAAGCATAAAATATTTTTTTATGAAAAGTGCTTTTCCTACTCACTAGCATCCTGGAGTGCGATTTTTGAAACTCAGCAGTTGAAAATATCAAAATATGGAGATATGTATCTTTCTACCGCTGATTTGACTTTCAAAAATCATACTTCAAGAGTGCGATTTTTGGCAGTCAAATCAGCAGTAGAAAGATGCGTATCTCCACATTATCAACTGCTGAGTTCAACGTATGAGATTCAAAAATCGCACTCCTGATCACAAAAAATACAGGGTGTAAAATTAAAATACGTTACTTATCTTAGCGGGTGCTACAGATCCACTGAACAACTTTCACTATGCCGCCAACATTGAAATTGGAAAAAAGCTCTATAAAAGTATTGTACAAATATAGCTATGCCACTGCTGGTTTTAACTTAGGTATGTAGGAAATAGGTGTGTGCACAATGCGAATTGGCGAGTTTCCCATACCTACGCATCAGTATTTCTTCTTCATCTTATGCTATGTAATATACTGTGCACATTCCGACGGGCCGCAGCGGAAAAAATCTCCCGAATCGCTTTTGCCGCCGTAGTAGGTATGTTGCACGTGATACGGCTATATCACGCCTTTTATCTCTTTCGATCGTGTTCAAATAGATAGAGAGCGAAGGTGTGATAGTGTTATATCATGCTGCCATGCAAGCGATGCTGTACAATTTATGTAAACTATCGCACAGTACATCGAGCCCGAGCGGGTCGCATTATTGCGCGGCAGATTTCCGTCCGTGCGATGCGGCCCGACCTAGTGTTCTATACCTATACTTATTACAACGTCTATACAGCAATATTATGTCATGCTATACAGGGTGTAAGGAAAAATGTCATTAACCTTTAAACCATATACCTTACCCACATACTAGAATGTGGTTTAAAGGTTAATGATACCTATTTTTACTTACACCCTGTACCCTGTATGATCCCCTCTGTCCTTCTTGATCAATCAAAGTAAACAACTTTCTCTATGGGACCAACATCGAAATCACAAAGAATCTGCTGTTCCATGCAAAACTGGAAACCAACCCGAACCTAATGTATGGAACAGGTTAATTCGATTTTTATCTAAGTTATTCAGTTTGACGGTCAGATCATCCCCGAAAACACCGGTAGTATAATTATTATTATGAAGGACTCTGTATAAAAATCAATCAATGCGTTGCAACCCAGCCCACTCTAGTGTGCGAAGTACGCATTTTCCGCTACGATGTGGCCCGTTTCGCCCCAATGCCACCTGTCTTAATATGGACTTACCTTTATTAAACATTTAAGTTTCTTCACGATTTTTCCTTCACTGTCAAGGGAGAATGCACCATAATATAATCTCAAATAACTCATAATAGCCACATGCGACAGAAATTCAACAAAAATACCACAGTCACGATTGCAACAGCATTAATGTTGGTTAAGCCTTAATTAGCTACGACTACGACCCTGCTTTATGAAGCACAATTTGTTAAATTATACTTTTCAGGGTTCCGCAATGGTATAATATGAAATAGGTAATGTTTTAAATTGATACTTAAAGTAATAAGTTAAAGCCTATTGAACCCCACTGCAGGACAAATACCTTCTCTCATGGAGAGAGGGGGGATAGGGGGAAATGGGGATATTAAACCATGAAAAAAAAAGGTTGTTCCATAGAAAAATATAAATGGCTACTCGACCCAAATGTACAGCAGATTCAGATTTTCAGATTTCAGATTTCTTTTTCGCAATTTCGATTAATCAATCGATTATACTTTATTTCACACCAAAACAGAAAATTAATACATTTGAATAAAGATAAAGAATTACAAATAGGTAGCTACAGTCAAGAGCACATCAAGCTTTACACTTGCAATTCGATTGTAACGCTTATGGCGTACTAAATAAGAACGGTACAAATTCCAAAGTGTCAAGCTTGACGTGCTCTTGACTGTACAATGTTTTTCCCATGGTGAAAGTTGTTCATATTAAATAGAATAAAAAAATTATCTTAAAATTCATTATTTCAGACATTACATCCATTACCTATGTTGTTAGTATCACACTTAAATACACTACTCTATATACGCTGGACGGACTTATGTGTTGCATTTCAGTTTAAACAGATTACTGATTATTACGATAAATATTATATTTCTACGGAACTCGCAACGCTCGATCCAGGCTCGTAACTTAACCACCCGTTTCCCTACAAAACAAAACCGTACACAAGTAGTTGCGTGCGCGCCTCGTGTAAATAAATGTAAAGCGACCGATTAGTTTTTGTTCCACGTCAATTAGCACAAGAGCACGTGACGTTTGCCTTCATACATTTTGTTGTTGAATTTTGTTACCTTAATGGTATTGCAACTGCCTCCGTGGTCTAATGGTTAAGAGCATGGGCTCTTGACACGGAGGTCGTGGGTTAGATTCTCACGGGGCACACCTAGTTATAAGAACGCCGCCTTTCACTTTAACTGAAAAGCACATGTATAATAAATTTTGATGTCTAGATTTTATTTGAACTGATTTTTTTTCTCTTTTGTTTTTTAGTGGTTTTTTTTTTGTTCGTTACGTATTGCCTATTTATTATATTTATTGTTAGTAGTTAATAAGACTCTTATAGTACCAAGTAGATATCTTTTTTAATTTTAAGTTCGGCTGTGACAATAATAGCAGTGGTAGTTGGTCTGACCAACTACCGTATACTGAAGTCACAGACCATTTTGTCTTGAATATGTTTATTTTTTGTGTTTTTCATTGTATTTGTAAGTACTGGCCGTGTAATATATTGTTTTTTGTAATGTGTTTTGTAAGACAAATAAAGAAAATTCTATTCTATTCTATTCTTTAAGTCACTTTGTGCGTTTTTCAATTCAATTCAATTCAATTATACTTTATTGCACACCAAAACAAAATATACATTCCCCAGTTGGTTCCCGGTTTACGTTTTTCCCCAGTTGGTTAGGACATTGCAGGTTGAATCACCTGATTGTCTGAAAAGAAAGATGATTGCGTGCTTCGGATGGCATGTTAAGCCCTTGGTCCCGGCTACTATCTCTGGTGGGAGTAGTCGTTTCATAAAAACCACGTCAGAGGCCGTAAGGCTGTCTGAAAAAACTCTAACACCAGGGCTCTGCTCACACGATAAGAAGAAGAATGGTATTGAGTGTCGGTGGCGCATTGTGGGGAGTTATGGACACTCAATCATGAGGTCCCGGTTTGAATTTGCACGGACGTCATGCCATGTACCAATTCGTTTTTCTAACTTATGTACGTAATACCAACTGCTCTCAAACGGTGAAGGAAAACATCGCTGGAAAACATGCATACGCTGAAGAAGAAATTCTGATCCGTATGTGAACTCTACCGCCATAGATAGTAGCCGACCAACAGCTTAACGTGCCATCCGAAGCACGGAATCATCTTTCTTTTCAGACACTAAGGTTATTCAGCCTGCAATGTCCTAAGCAACTGGGGAAAAACGCACAAAGTGACATATCACTAGGTATCCCCCGTGGGAACACAACCTCCGTGTCGAGAGCCCGATGCTCTTAACCATTAGACCACGGATGTGGCGACTCTGATGATGAATGGTATGAAGTAGTATAGTAGTTGAAGTAGTTGGATTGGCTTAAACCGGCAGCCATACGGTGAGGGCATCACAGTTGTTGACTTAATAAATGCTTGAAGGAATTAGTGTTCTTTTCAACAGACGTACTCGAAACTAAATTAAGACTATAACTTTAGGAGATTTAAATGAAATTGTTTTTATCTGTTTGTGTATGAGTTACACAAACACTTGCTTATGATGACCTATAGAGTCTTTTTCACGTGATGCTTTCAGTATAGTGTGAAATATATGTTCACACAAAATGTTTGAAATCTCTCAAAAAACCTTCTCACGTAGCGCTTTCAGTTTCGCGTTGGCAATGCATTGCATGGGAAGAGGCAAATAGGGTGAAATTATGGATCCTATGACTATCGAGACCCTCTACTCTACCTAGCAGTAAACTAAATCTATAACGTTATTTCATCAGTATCAGTAACAAAATTCCAGCACAAATTGTAAATAGAACAGCACAATTGACTCACAAGTTCAACTAGTATATTATGAACTGCACAAATACAATCAAACCGGAGTCAGACCTTGGGGAAATCTAACGGTTTGTAAATACATCTTTAGAGGGAGTAGCCGATGGGCGCGTTTGTAAATTATTTGCTGAGTTGACTTTATTACTCTACAAGCAGGTAGCTACTGCTTCGCTTATGATATCGCTTAGTGAAACTCAAATTTCAAGTTTTCCCGCGAGGGGTTGTCATTTGCGTGGTTTTTGCGCAATTCGCGATAGAGATTGCAACGGGCTCCGCAATCTTCTTCTCAACAGTGTTTTAGCTGAAAAACAATCCTTGAAATGGGAAAGATAATCTCCAACCAAACTAGACTGGCAAAATTCACTGCTAACGCACCGGCAAGAATCCATCATCATCACTACATGGTATAAAACAAAGTCGCTCTCCGCTGTCTGTCTGTCCCTATGTATGCTTAGATCTTTAAAACTACGCAACGGATTTTGATGCGGTTTTTTTAAATAGATAAATTGATTCTAGAGGAGGGTTTATGCTGTAGCATTGCACCCGTGCGAAGCCGGGGCGGGTCGCTAGTAAATTTATAAAATAAAAAACCACAAGTATTCCAGTAGTCTCTGTATTTTACTGTTTATGTTATGGTGTAAAATAAACTATATTGATTGATTGATTGATTGAAGGTGAGTTGGCAGCTAGGCAGTAGGTAGTAAGTTCCACCACATGTATACGTATTTTTATGGTATATAATATCATTGCATGCACTTTAACAGATGAGGGTGCAAGAAACATGTTCTTTTCGAAAAAGATAATAAAGTTAATTTTTATTCGGAAAGTTAATTAGATCACAATGATGTATTCTTCTCCTCGTACGTCCTCTCCTTATTCCAGCGCCATTTTTACAACAGTTTATAGCAAAATCGAAAAATCTTTTATCCAACATCTGATGTGCGATTTTTGAAAATCATACGAGCGACTTGGCAGTAGAAAATGTCAAAATTACTATGGAGATTATGCATCTTTCTACTGCCAAGTCGCTCGTTTGATTTTCAAAAATCGCTCTTCAGGGCTCGTTGATTTCCGGTCCACAGTCTTAAAAGTTAAACCTAGTTTGAACAGCCACTACTAAATAACCTTACCAACTGCTACCGGCGGCTATACCTAGTACTGCCGTCCTTAGCATAAACAACGCACTTGCATGGAGGGAAAATTCGAGAAAATGGCGCGTAAAGTTTTTTTTTCGTTTTTGACCGTCTCTTAAAATACTAACAGATATGAATTATTTTTTATTAATTGACTATGTAGTACCTTTCTTTTTGCTATATTTATTTTTCTTAAATAATAGTGTTTCATATCAATTAACCCCAAAATATTGTTTATTACCTTCGCATGTGTTACGATTGCGTGGCTTATGTCTAGGAAATGCAAGTATGTTACTCATTCCTAGTATAAATATTTAAAGTATCATAATGGCTTAATGGCTATTACGTTGTATATGTTAGGAATACCTATGGAAAATTTGCAAGTGCGACAAATTTTGCTTATCAAAAAACACAATAAAAATAAAAATAATGAAAATTGGATCAGTTATACTTGTAGATCTCTTTACGCTGATTCCGAATATACCCGTAATTCGATATGTCCAAAAATGTCGATTGCGTTGTTTATGATAAGGACGGCAGAGTAGTAGCCTGCTATAAACTAGTTGTAATTGTAACCACACGTCGACTTTTAGCCATTACATACAACTTTCGACTAAGAGTAGCCAGTTAATGGATAGTGGACAATCCACGCCTTGAAAATTAATCATATAGATATTTTCTCACGATGTTTCCCTTCTCTAAAAAACCAGTGTTCCAAATCATGCTTTAAAGTTCCTTCAAACCAGCAAAAGAAAACTACAACGACAAAAAAACAATTGAAAGTCCACAAACAGGGTAACTGTAAAACTCCCCTTTTCAATGTACTTAGTACCACAACTGGAAAACTATAAAAAGCAACTGAACGTAATGTGATTTAAATAAACCGACCACTTTGCGTTGACTCTCACAAAGAAATAGAACTGAATGCAAACTTTATAGCGGTCTCATATAAACCCAATTGTCAAGATAGTAAATGTAAAACTGGGGACGAGTTCAAATCACTATACGAATTTACTTTCTTACCAGTAGGTCTACCATTAGTTGAAAAATGTTAACGTAGGTACATTTTGCCAAGTTAAATTGAGTTCTCGTTGTTACTTTTCCAATAATTATCTTGTATAAATAAAGGAGTATTAAAGCTGTCGATTTAGTGCAGCGTTTTCCAGGACTAGTTAAAAGTAAAATCATCATAATATGGCGAAATTCGTTTCAAATAATTTATTTCAGAAAATGCCACAATGCCAGTGCCAAAAAGATAAGCCACTGATAAACGCCACCCCGGCCCATATCCACTCATTATATCGTATGGCATTTTTTGTCTTCCTGCTTGGATCAGGGGAGGTTTAAATTTCGAGGTCA
Source organism: Agonopterix subpropinquella (assembly GCA_922987775.1). Classification (NCBI taxonomy): domain Eukaryota; kingdom Metazoa; phylum Arthropoda; class Insecta; order Lepidoptera; family Depressariidae; genus Agonopterix; species Agonopterix subpropinquella. The sequence goes on from OV277711.1 coordinate 1,697,783, forward strand.
AGATTTTTTTAGAAAGTCTTCCGCTATCGTGGTAAACCTATGGAGCTCTTCAATTCCACCGGGAAAACGACGCAGAGTGCACTCATTTACCACATGGGTGAGGGTTTGGTCAGGTGCACTGCTATTCCTGTATAAAAAACACGAAAATAAAACTAAGCCGTTAATAAAAAAGCACTGGTGTTGGCAAAGACAATAAATTGCGATATGCTACGATTCTGACACACATATCTGCGCTTCCTCACCATTTATAAGTCTTTTCATATATTCTCGTCGTTTCCGGTTACATTTTATTTGGCCCTTCTTCAGTACGCATCCAATTTGGTCAGCGTACGTGCGACTAGGGCGACCCCTTTCAACCATTCCGTTCACACTTGCCTTGTATATTTCATACGTCAATCTACTTTCGCTCATTCTTTTCATATGGCCAAACCTCCTTAGCATACCTTTTTCAATCTTTGGCACTAGATAATAAAACATAAAATAGGTCATGTGCGAGTCGGGGTACTCGCGCACTGAGGGTTCCGTACCACACCAACACACAAATAAAGGTATAATTTTTTTTTGTCCGGGGTCCTTTAGCACGAAACCGACTCACACTTGGTCGGTTTTTATTATTTGTTGTTATACTGTAGAGTTTGCTCTATAATCAAACCAAGTTTAACGCTTGTATGTATTACCGTTTTTACGATAGAGCGAGAAGTAAAAACGTTGATAAAAGTTAGTTTCTTGTATGACCCTCCGCAATTTTTAATTTTTTGAAATTGTAATTATTTGTAAGCAAATCCGCCGTAATAACGCACATTCTGTGAAAATGTCAACTGTCTATATAGCTGTTATCCTAAACTGCCTCCGTGGTCAAGTGGTTAAGAGCATTGGCTCTCGATACGGAGGTCGTGGGTTCGATTCCTACGGGGGACACCTAGTGATATGTCACTTTGTGCGTTTTTCCCCAGTTGGTTAGGACATTGCAGGCTGAATCACCTGATTGTCCGAAAAGAAAAATGATTCCGTGCTTCGGATGGCACGCTAAACCGTTGGTCCCGGTTACTATCTCTGGTGGTAGTAGTCGTTACATAAAAAACACGTCAGAGGCTGTCTGAAAAACTCTGACACCAGGGCTCTGCCCACACGATAAGAAGAAGAAGATAGCTGTTACGGTTCAAAAGTTACAGCCGTAAATAGGTAGGACAGATGGACGGACAACGTAGGCTTGTAATAGGGTTCCATTTTCACCTAGCACCCTATGGGTACAGAACCCTAAAAATGCCTTATAATCGTTACGTTTTTTTTTCGCAAAGAAAACGCAGCCGTCCAGTCTTTCTCTATTCGGAACCTACTGGCAAATCGTGTGGAAATCCTACGACAGTTATTACTCTTCTGGCCGAATTTAGTCGTATTGGCGGTCGAAGAAATGTCACAACTCACGGTTCGAGGCTCAATTTGTGAATTACGTATGTGGTTGGGGATAAAAGATATGTTAGGATGGGTTAGGAAGGGATTTAATGGTATTTGGTTTTTAATGTTTTCGGGGTACAATCGTTTTGAATACTCTGTTGCCGGATGTTTTTACTTGCTTTAATAAAAAAATATGTTTATTTAAGTTTCGCTTTCGAGACGTTTGCGATGACCGACGACCTGTTAGATGATGGGAGCGGACACCCGTTAGAGGGAGGTTACACGTTCAGTATTTCGTCATTCTGGTCCATCAGTCTGGTCTGAATGACGGGAGAAATGCGAGAATGATGGACTGACGGAATGATGGTAAACCATCCATCCAGACTGATGAAAATTAATTCCTTCATTCCATTGTGAATGATGAAATACTGATGGGAAACTGATCGTGTAACCCACTCATCATTCTGTCATCATTCTAGCGTCATTCTGGCGTCATTCAGAATGATTGTCCAGACTGATGAAATACTGACCGTGTAACCTCCCTCTTAGGGCAGCGCAGGACCGGTCGTTGTGGCGATCATTGAAGGAGGCCTAATGTTCTAGTAGGGAACGTTTATCGACTGACATGACAATTCCAAATTGATGTAAGATATAGATAAGCACATCAAGCTGTACTCCTCTTTTCATACATTAACGTTACTAGAAAGAGTTCATACTAAATCATTGACCAAGCACAGAAAACTAGATTCCAAGAACATGACAAAATAAGTAAATAACCTCCAGCAAATACCCCATTCAAAAGTGCTTTCAAACGAACATCAAAGGGCACTTTCGTCCTTGAATTCTTATCTTAAAATTTTGAGACTCCATCGTAGTGTTGATGATTTTGATAATATCTAGTTTAAATAACAAGAGTGCTTAACGTTGATGTCTTCCAGGAATGTACAGAAATATACACTAGAATTGTTCTTCTATTTGATCAAGATTACTAACAATCTATTCCTTTGGTGCATTCTATTCGTTGACCCTAAGAAACTCATAAGCACTCGAGCTCAGAAGCAATGCAATTTCAGGCACTTAAATCCTAGTGATTCCATTATCTTTCCAATTACATATAGCTTTAACTTTATCTCCTTGGATAATACAAAGCGTATCTCACATGTTTTACAATTAACCCTCTCGTTTCTTCCTACATTTTCTGTTTCTCTCCAACGCATTAAGCTCGCATCTTAGTTTAATTTCTATAAGTTAGCAGTACAAAGGGATATATAGTTAATGCTGGAAGCTTATCGTTTCTTTTGTGTGTTTCACTTAACAGTAACTGGTAGACGCACGCAAGCATTCACTTGGCACGCGTTAAGGATGCGTTTAGATGGTGCGATTGTTTAGTTGCGATCAAACGCACGCACGAATTAATCGATAGAGGGTTTTAAATTTAGCCGTCGGCTTTTAAAACCCTCTATCCTCTTCGCATCAGAATTTCTTCTCCTGTGCATGCATAATTCCTAATAATTAGGAAATCTGCATGCACAGGAGAAGAAATTCTGATGCGTTTGTGAAATCTAATAATCATTAGGCACGTGTGATGAACTAACGCCCATTCAGACTGAATAGAGAAAGAAAATAAATAGCCTTGAGGGTTAGGGGAGACCTGTGGCTTGCAGTGTTGATAGGCTTATAATGATGATAAGGCTTAAGTTTCTCTCGAGTAAGGTCAAAAATGAGTTTATTCTTTTCGTACCGGCTCCTAACCAACTCCAAATTTTACCGGGAAAAAACTGGTACCTACCAAAAAGCATCCCGCAGATGTCGAATCTGAGGTCAGTTTTCCATCTAATTTATAAATTTGACCCACACGTCACGCGCGGGTCAAAGTTCGGCTTACGTATGAACGTGTGAGGCCAGGCCCGTTTAGTTATAGCAAGTAGTTTTTAATCAAAAATATATTTTGTAAACTGTACGTGCACTCTTCTTTTCAGTGCGAGCCCGTTTGTATGAACTATCCAGGGTGTGGCTAATGGTGTGGGATGCTTAGTTAGTATTTTTTTAATTCTTCTATTCATGCGATTAGCCAGCGATTTTCAGTCGCAATCCGTCCGTCTGTTCATACCCTAACCCATACAACCGGAGGTGACGCGGGTCGCAGTAGGTTTCGCGGCGGCTAAGTAAACTTCCGCCTGTGCCTTTGCCCGCCGGATGCGAATTCTCCCATTTGCCGGTAACCGAGAGCGTATCCGCAATCATTTTGTGTACCATTTTGTTTTGTTGTTCGGTTATTTTAAGCAATTTGCAGCGTTATTGCGGTTTGGTTGGTTGTAATGTTTTCTTCTTTACAATTCGTTTGGTTTAGAATACCAGGAGATTTTAAACCTGTATATTTTAATGATCATCGTATACCGGAATACTTTCGAAACAATTTCATTCACACGTCATTCCATTCTGAGACCTTAAATATGTACTTACTTTGACAGTAGGGTATTATATGTATGTAGCATTATATCCATCATTTTACGGTAAAGTTTTTACCCCATTTGGCTATTCTTCTCAGTCCTACACCAATACCATCCAAGTTTTATCGATGCTTCTCTTGATGTCATCAACACACCTGGAGACAATGTTTTTGCCTAATCTCGGCCAGAATCTGTTGACCCAATTGTGCCACAAGTGTCTTGTGTTTTTGAGACAATACAACATCAACCATTTCTTTCAACAGTGCTAGATATCTGTCTAGGTCGGAATATATCTCTATTCCCTTCGCCTTTCCTTGTTATCAATTAATTTGTTTGTATTCATCGTTTCCATACGACTTCTCTTCATTCCTTCTATAATCATCTGTTTATTATTTGTACCATAATCAATTTTGTTTCCTGTGGTTTACCTTAATTATTTTTGCGTTTGGTGTTAGTAAAGCATATTTTCCTTCATTCGTTCAATTAAATCATTAACTACATTTCTCTCCGTACATACCTATCTATCAGACATGAAAAAACGTCCATACCTAGACATCATCTACTCGAACCTTTAACATCACATACACGAATTACCTACTCCAATTTGATAAATGATCTATACGAAGATACCTAAACCATTTAAGCACCATAAAGGGACTCCCGTGGGTGTGCTCAAGGATCCGGGTATTTAATCTAATCTTATCTAATCGAATGTAAGGCCGAAAAGATCTCTGGTACGACGGTGAATTATACGGAACAGTATTGTGGACAACGAAATAAGTTAAATAATATAACAGGATGTAAGGAAAAGTATAATTAACCTTTAAACCACAACTCTACACATCAAACTGAACAACTTTTAATATGGGAGAAAACCTGTCAGAACAAAAAACAAATCAGCTCTATCAGCAGTCTCATACTAAACTGCAAGAACTAACTCGATTCAAACGTATGGGACAAAATTTTTTTTTGTTCTGACAGTTTTCCTCCCATAGTAAAAGTTGTCCAGTTTTATGGGTAGAGCACATAGGTTTAAAGGTTAAAGTAATAAAATACTTTTCCTTACACCCTGTAGAGATTATGAATACTTGATCATGAGATTCGAACTTTACAAACGAACGTTTTTTTTTCCTTATTAGGAATATACAACGTGTTAATGAATTCACGCAAAACTAGAAAGTAGTTTGTTTAGAATCGAGAGCAGAATCGAATTATCATGGTTTCAACATAGGAAATTTTTTTCAAAATATTAAATATTTTTTTTGCAAAATTGAAAATTTACTGAACCCGATGACAACCCACCGCACGGGCACACTCACCCTAGTTACTACCAAAACAAGATTATAAAAATGTATCCATGAGTTCGTTATCGCTTTCTTTCAGTGCTGGAATGACAACAAATCATTTTTGCCTCAAAACTTAAAATACGAATAACTTTAAATTTTAAGTATCCAAATAATGAGATTATTGTTGCAATCTAATTATTTTGTTATAAATCAGTTGGGGTGTATGAGGTTTTGCGCTAATTCATTAACACGTTGTATAAGGAAGAAGGAAGATTTTGGAGAGAAAATGTTTGTTCTAGGTCATAATCTTTTTTTTTCAGTGAACAATATATTTATTTACAACAGATACATAAAATAGTGTCATTAAAACAATAATTACAAATAAAGTGACTTAAAACATTATTAAACAGATTATAAACATTCAGTAAAAGTTAATAAAAAAAAAGAAGTACCGAATTACTCTAGACGGTGAAGATTTAAACAAACAATTTTTTAGTTTACGATGCTACAAAACGTTAGGGTTAAAACACGTTAAAATAAAAAGGTTCTGATGACGATAGTTTTATTTTACGGAAATAAAAATATCATAATAATTTTTGTGAACACTGAAAATTTTTCTGAAGGCTGGGAAAGGCGCTTCGGGAGAAGCCTATCTATGTCATGTTTCATGTAACGGTAGGTGCTTCATGTTTGTAATTTACGGCTTCTTCTGGCAAAAAAACAGCCTTCTTCCCCATTCGTCTTTTACGATCACGATCTAAATTTTTATAGCGTGCACGTACAAAATAGCAAAGCGTATATTCAAAGCCGAAGATCCCCAGGTGAGCGTTAAACGAATGAGGTTCCCGGGTAAAGGAAAACGGACAGACGAATGGCACTCGCCGAGTGCGTTGTTTAATTCCTAGGGTTTGTTTCTGTTTATTTTATTTGTCTAAGGTTCCTTGGGGCGTGTGAGAGAAGCCGTGACATTGTATTTGTGTCTGGCAGTTCATAGGCTAAAATGTGGCGTGTAAAAATATTACTCTACAGCCCTGAGAATACGGGATGAGGAAAGCCGAGGATACAGTTTTGTAGCGTCTTTGTTGTTCCTAATGGCAAGTTCTTTTTACTATTGTTTTTTACTTTCGGTAGTTGACAACGACGGGCTGATGTTAATGATGTGGAGTACATTGATCTTATTTCATGATATTCAACTGTTACTGTTTATTTAAGTCTTTGGGGCACAGTGGTAGAATCTTCTACTTACCACTTTTCTTACCTAATTCTACTGCTAAATACTAGATGGCGATGGTGATGCATTTTAATTCAAGGTGGTAAAAAATTACCACCTTGAATTAAAATTTATTGTCTAAAGACAATACCGCTAAAATTAAAACAATTAATGCGTAGCAAAAATTTTAAAAATAAATTGGAACAATATTATGTTATATTCTGATATACAGGGTGAAATTGATATCATTAGCATCCTTTTAAACTAAGAGTCTACCCATCAAACTGAACAACTTTAACTATAGGAGCAACTAAAAAATCTGCTGTCCCATACTAAACTGCAATGCCTACTCGAGTTTACTCGACTCAAATGTATGCAGCAGCAGATTTTTTTTTGCTCCGACTGGTTTGCTACCATAGTAAAAGTTGTTCAGTTTGATGGGTAGACTCTTAGTTTAAAAGGATGCCAATGATATCAATTTCATTCTGATCAATCTTAAGAAAAGTAATGTAAGTATACAACGTGTTAATGAATTAACGCAAAACTAGAAAGTAGTATTAGTTTTTAGTTTTTAGTACTCGAAACCGACGGGCATGTATGAAGAGATGTATGGATGTGCATGAGGCAAAAGAGGTATGTAAAGTGGCGCGCCCTGGTCTCTGCCTACCCCACTGGGAAAGAGGCGTGACGTTATAGATAGATATTATAGAAAGTAGTATGTTTAGAATCGAGAGCAGAGTCGAATTATCATGGTTTCAACATAGGTAATGTTTTTCAAAATATTAAATAATTTGTTTGCAAAATTGAAAATTTTCTGAACGCGATGTCAACCCACCGCACGGGCACACTCGCCCTACTTACTACCAAATCAAGATTATAAAAATGTATCCATGAGTACGTCAGCGCTTTCTTTCAGTGCTGAAATGATAAAAAATCACTTTTGCCTCCAATCTTAAAATGCGAATAACATTAAATTTTAACTATCAAAATAATTAAATTATTGTTTCAATCTAATTATTTTGTTATAAATCAGTTGGGGTGTATGCGGTTTTGCGCTAATTCATTAACACGTTGTATTGGAGCAACCGAAAAACTTAATGTAATAAACAATGACATTGTAATAAATACAAAATTAATTAGTTATAAGCAAATTGTAAGTTTTCAATAAAAAAAATATAACAATAAAAAATGTACAATGGGCGAGCTTATTTCTGAAGAGATTTCTTCCAACAGACCCGTGAAAGTGACATATAAATATTTATAATTTAAATGTCAATACATTACTTACTTAAGGGGGTGCATCAGACGATCAAACTGACCAACTTAAAAAAAAAACTGTACTTACTCATTTGATCACTCGCAGTCGGACAAATAAACGTAAAGTTTTGTTACCTAATTTACCGTTATTTACCGTCGTTTTACAGCTATTGCCTTATCACCATAAGAATAACTCTAAACAAGAGCAACATAATTTTTGGCACTTAATGAAAAATGACATTTTGTATGAGTTTTAGCGGCAAGGTAGAGTTTTTAAGGAACAAATTTAGAACACGGTGTAGTTTTTTCGGTGCCACTTTTTGAGCTTGATTTACATTTCTATACATTCTTATTTGTAGCTTGTCACAACAAAACGCAAAAACAAAAGACAAAATATACGGTGTAGTTTTTTTGGTGCCAATTTTTGAGCTTGATTTACATTTCTATTACATTCTTATTCGTAGTTTGTCACAACAAAACGTAAAAACAAAAGGCAAAATATAGTTTTCACTTGATTTCATCCAACATTACTCCATTCTATACTTATTTCTTATAATAAAGAAGTCCATTATCGTTCAAGATATCTTCCTACCCTATTCTGTTAGGTACAATAACTACATACAATGCTGCACCGAAACTCGTATATCAAAGAAATGGATAGCATAAAAATTCATCGCTTCCTTTCGATTTATCCGAAGTCAAGGAAGCCAGGGAAGCTGGGGAAGCAGTTTCCTTTTCATTGGTAGCACCAAAGATTTAGATCTTTTAGATGTCGTAAGTTTTTATTAAGATTCAATGATACTAAAAGCATGTCCATACAAACGTTTGACGCACAATACGCGTAGACGGAATTAATAAAAGTAATATTGTGTATGTAGAAAAATAGTTTAGAAAATCTATCAAATAACATTTGCAATTTATAATGTAATTACGGAGATATAATTCTTTGAAATTTTTCATACAAAATTTTCAAAGCTTTATATCTTCGTGATAAGATTATAAATTGCAAATGTTATCTGATACGCGACATTTAGATTTTCTAAACTATTTTTCCATATATACAAAGTTACTTATATCAATACCGTCTACGCGTATTGTGCTTCAAAGTTTTGTATAAAAATTGACCCCTCTGCAACCGCCTTAAAGATACTTATTTACTCAACATACAGTTGCATAAAACAACAAAACTAGGCGTCAAAGATTTTAAAATACAGGGTCCTTCTTAATAGGCTGACACTTTTTAAGGGGATGATCAGACCGTCAAACTGAAACACATTCTCTATGGCACCAACATCGAAATCACGAAAAAAAATCAGCTCTTTCATACAAAACTGCAAACTACTCGAGCCAAAAGTAAGGGACAGTAGATTTTTTTTTTCGTGATTTCAATGTTGGTTCCATAGAAAAAGTTTTTCAGTTTGATGGTCTGATCATCCTCTTAAAAAGTATCAGCATAATAATAAGAAGGATCCTGTATATCCCCAAGAGCATCCGCGCGTGGTTGCCAACAGGCTGGCAGCATTCCCTCTTTGGATTTCCGAACTTATTATAACTGCCAGCCCTTCGGTCACCAGTGGCGTCAAAGATACCTACGTACAGGTATCTTTGACCGCTCGATAGCTCAGTGGGTAGTATCCTACCTGGCTGTGCCGAGGGTTGAGGGTTCATGAGAAAATAGTAAATAATATGAACATGTCATGGATTTATGTACCTACCTATGTATATCATTGTGAATTACAAGTAGAGACGGGCTCACTCCCCGTCACACTGGACAGAGTTTCGGTACTATTAGTGAAATTCTGTACCACAAGGCTTGCGAAATCTACAACAAATACATACTCATACATAAACTCACCACCATAATAGCTTGTGAGCATTAAAACCATGTTTTGATGGGTCCGGTTGTAGCAAGGCTCATTTTTATCATTTTGAATAGGTAACTGTCTCCGTGGCTAGCTCCGTGGTCTAATGGTTAAGAGCATTGGGTTCTCGACACTGAGGTCGTGGATTCAATTCCCACGGGGAACACCTAGTGATGTCACTTTGTGCGTTTTTCCCCAGTTGATTAGGACATTGCAGATTGAATCACCTGATTGTCTTTCTTCTTCGGATGGCACGTTAAGCCGTTGGTCCCGGCTACTATCTCTGGTGGTCGTTACATAAAAACTACGTCAGAGGCCGTAAGGTGGTCTGAAAACACTCTGAAACCAGGGCTCCGGCCACACGATAAGACAAAGAATAGGTGAAATGATGTAGTGTCAAGTAGTGACGTGGCTAGCTTTCGCCACTGAAAGATGTCGCCTCATACGACAGCGACACCCACCGAGTGAAGCTTGTTACAGCTTTGTTATTACGTGGTACCGTCGTTACCGTCTGGATCGAGTGGCAGAAATCATCCAAGCGCTTCACTTACGATGCGCCTAATTATCTTGGTACCTACGGACAAGTAACGGAGACCAAAAACCACCACGGTGGGGTGGTCCATTCTTAACTTACGAAGTCAATTCCCTCTTATTCCACGTCGAGTATTATTTCATGCACCCCAGTGTGCTTTGCTCACTTTTTATTACGTATTGAAATTGAGTTACTGTTCCGATGCGCAATGGATTCTGTTTTCAATGTTATTGGTATGAAAATTATGGGTTCGGGTGTCGAGGGTGAATTATTAGAAATTGCTTTTAAAAGATGTAGATGAGGGTTGAAATAGTGAGTGAGATACGGTAATGGTGCAGATTAGCATGTTTGACTTCGAGGAATGCTGGACGGAAAGCGTGACGAGCAAAAGGCCTGCCCACCGCTATTATTAGTGTAGTTTGACAACGATATATAGGTACATAAATCCATGACTTGGGTACATATATTCATATTCACTATACAAATATTTTCTCTTCTTGCGAAATTCGAACCCTCGACGCACAGCCGGGTAGGTTCACTACCCCAAAAGCACAAATGTCTACAAGATGTCTAATAGATATCTAAGTGTCTACAAAATATCTAAGTGTCTACAAAATATCGAATAGATATCTAGTAGATATTCTGTGCTGTGTGGGTACCAACTGAGATGTCGGGCTATCAAAGATTATTAGGGTACCTAATCATGTTCGATTGGCTGTTTGGGAGAAACCCCTATACTTTCGTCCATTCTGTCTGTCTGTTTGTGTGTATGCCCCGCCTCAATTACTCTATCATTTTTGAACCCATTAAATCGAAAAAGCCAATGTCTAAAAATGGCCCCTTTTTTCTTTTCGCCTATTTTTTTAGGGCGACCATCAATCAAACTTGAATCACAGATCTGAAAAAAAGACGGATGTAATTCTACACTATAAAGATGTGAAGCACGCAATGTGCTACAATCTCGTTTGTTCTACAAGACCTACACTCACACAGATGCATCAGGTGCCACAACCCGTCGCCATTACGCACCGCGCGACAGCACCTGTCACATGTGTTTTGCATTCACTAATATTATTTAAAAATGCCTTCTTGTGTTGTTTACTCATGCAAAAACTACATGAGTAAAGTCAAAAAGTCTAATTGAATCACCTACCATAGGTAAGTTATGATGATTCGTGATCTACACTAATATTATAAAGAGGAAAGATTTGTACCTATTTTTGTATGTTTGTATGTTTGTAATGAATAGGCTCAAAAAGTACTGAGCCGATTTAAAAAATTCTTTCACCATTAGAAAGCTGCATTCACCCTGAGTAACATAGGCTATATTTATTGCTAGAAAAGATTAGACGTCCACCCGTGCGAAGCCGGGACGGGCCGCTAGTAATTTATAAAATTATGTTTTATTTACTTTGACGTAAATTGTAAAGAAAATTTGAACAGTGTTGCTGTTTTTTTGCGGGTGAATTTCCCTGAAAGTGGGGAAATCTGTATTTGTTGAATCTGTGACTCTTTAAGATCAGGTTTTGTAAGTTTTTAGGGTTCCGTACCTCAAAACGATAAGAATATAACCCGTATAAAATTATTCTTGCGTTCGTCCGGCCACTGGCCTTGTACCCGGACTTTCGATTATTGATGTATCGCGACCGTTTCGGTCCGAACTTCATTGTAATAGAGTTTATATTGGAACGAAAACGTTTACACAATTGCGAAGTTCGGATGTCTTCGAAAGTATTGTATAACAATAGCTTGAAGGCTTTTGTAGTTTGTCAATTGAGCACTTTTTTAATTTAGGCTTTATTTATTAAGAAATCTTTATTAATGCGATGAGGGCGCCACTGGACTCCGATAGCCCTCTTAAATATTTGTTATGCATAATTTGTTTATCTCTAAATAAAATATAGATAGGTAGATCGCTGTGATAATTTTAGCTACGTCAATTTAGGACGCAAGTGAATTTTGATCTTGTCACTTTATTGGCCACGTAAGTGATTTTATAAGGCACCTTTGCCTTATAAAATTTGTCCGCAGACGTTATTCTTTTTAGCGATTAGGTAATGAAAAACCAATAATACTTAAGTACACAATTACACTTTTATTTCAAAGTTTTATTAAAATCCTTTAAATCTAAACGAACCATCAACTAATTAAATTAAATTTCAACTAATTTAAAACGGTCGCACGTCACAATCATAGCCAATTCAATAGATAGTAATATGACATGATTTAATTGTGCGGGTAAAAAGTGGGCAAATTGATGACTTATATGGCAACCCTCAAAAAACGCAACACATAGAAAAGGGCGGCCATTTGCATGCTTCACTCATGATTAGACGAGATTACATCCGTCTTTTTTTCAGATCCGTGACTTGAATATTATAGTTCAAAATAAAGTAACAAACAAAACTTGTTGTTACAAGTAAAGTACATCTCTCAACTCAGTCCGACCGAACGGAGATATAAAAGCTTGAAGTAAATGTAGTGAATATATTATCAACTTCAAGTCTTCAATATCTCCGTTCGGACTGTGTTTAGGGATATACATCTTATAACAAGTTTTGTTTGTTACTTTATTTTGAACTAAAATATTTAAGTTTGGTTGATGGCCGCGCCAAAAATAACGGCGAAAAATTTGTAGCCAACCTTCCATCCAAAACCCGCATTGTTTTTGTTAAGACCTCTAGGTAACATAAATATTAGCTGATAGATGGCACTGGAACGAAATTTAACTAATACTGAAAGCTTTTCTTTAGGTTATCTAAGCTATGTCAGGACAAGCTTTCATATAAATGACTACGGAACCCTATTATGCGCGAGTCCGACACGATTTTGGCCGGTTTTTACGATTATGTCAATGAAGTGCTGACGTGTGTTATAAATTCTGAACCATATCTACATTTATTTATGTAAAAAAATATCTTCTTAACTGATTTCTTTCACACTCCTTTTTCACAATTTCACACTTAGTTTTTTTTAAACAGCACATCACAAAATGGTAATTGAGTAACCCGTGAACGCCGGGGGGCGTAATTACGTATCGTTACTCAGTATCACATCTGCGCTTAACCAGTAATTTTGCGTGTTTACGCTTTTATGTAATACCTACGTTAGGCTGGGAGTACGACACTATAAAAATATTAGTTGCATAAACAACCGTTGAAAAAATACCATTGTAACAAACTCATTATCATTGGTTTTTCCATCTATAAAAGATGGTTCAAGCAGTGTCTTGTCTAGTGTATATTTTCTTTGTCTTGGCGGTGCTCGTGACTATAAGGGTCAGCGCACACCCAGCGTAGAACTGCTCGCGCATGCTCGAGCATGTTCTTTGCAGTCGCGCACACCTAGCGGCAAAATCCGCCGGCGGCAGCGGCGGAGCATGCTCGCGCGTGTTCGAACAGTCTCGCGGATGCTCCCGTGTTGCTACAGTTGACGTAGTGAATTTTGCCGTTGTGTTTACAATATTTTATAGTAAAGACGTGCGATAACAACAATTTTATAGTATGGTAGACTGGGATTTGGTAATTATTGGGTTACAAGCAAAGGAAGAGGAGCAAGAAGAGCACATCAATAAGATGAAAAGAGGCAAGAAAGATGTACTTATATTTGGGAAATACTACGCCCTGTGCTGTGTTACGGTTTAAAGTTCTAGGGACAGTTATTTTATGGCTAGGAACTATAAAATGGAATATGAACAATTTGAAAATCTACTAAATCTGCTTCGACCTTTCAGATTTTCTTTGTATTTTCAAAAAGAGTTCGATTATTATATAATATTATCTGTAGTAAATTGCCCTTTTCGGGCTAAAGTAGTTAAAAAATATGCTAGATTTAGTCCGAAACCGGCCGAGGCGGCAACACTTACGACGGATCGCAAGCATCGACACGGGCGTATGCTCGAACATGCTCGAGCATGCGCGAGCATCCGCGCTCATGCTCGCGACTGCTCCCGTCGCCGCGAGGAGCATACGCGAGCATACTCGAACAGACGCTGAAGGGATTTAATCACTTGCAAGCTATTTTCAACTTTATTTCAATGGAAATAGAGTTCATTATCAATTGAGTCAATGAAACCTGCTCGCGCATGCTCGAACAGTTTTACGCTGGGTGTGCGCTGACCCTAAGGCCACGTTCAGAGGATCCGCACCCGCCCCGCGCTCACCCTGAGTCCTAAATGCATTGCTTGCAATTTGAGTCTTATGACACGATAATAAATCTCGTATTGTATTTTAGAGGATTTTAGGGATAAACATGGTACAATAATATACTGCGCCTGGTATTCTCTTCCGATCACGTGACTGACCACGTGACTGACACAAGCCTACGTCATCATACCCTTTTACCATGTTTAGCGGACATTTTTTTGTGACGTAGGCTTGTGTCACTCTGGGAATAGAAGACCTTGTTTTTTGACTATGAGGATAAACATTGACATAATTTGTTTTGGACCCAGCTCCCGACCTATGTTTACACTCGCGATATCGCTCAAGGAATATTTACGGCTCGTAATACGACACATAACTCTACGTAACGCGTCGATCGAACTAAATTAGGTGGAATTACATACGTTATTATTATAATATGGGAGCGACGTGCAAACTCTTAAGCCTCTTTTGACGTGATGTGGAGGACGGGAGAGGGTTAGAGGAGTAACCTATTCAAATTGATTGTTGGCTTAAGCCAACAAACAAGTTGGCTTAAGTAAACTTACAAACAAATACATAAATACAAATTAATAGATCATAGAATACTAACTACTTTTCCGAAAAGTTACGACACTCACATCGCTTCGCCGTAATATTTAGTGGATTTATACACTCTGTTAATGGTGAAATCGTTAGTGAACATTATCTGTTATCAATATATCAAATTGTGCAATATTATACAGTTATAATTATGTTTACCGCGACTAGATTCACCACAGAGCACAGTTTTGACAGTTAAAGAACTTCTTTCATTAAATACAGTAGGCGTCGCATGCCCTCCCCCGAGAAAACGATAAAAATCGAGATGTGTCTCCATCTTTATTATTTTACGTATGCCAGAAAGAGCGCGCATGACGTTTTTCTCGTTTAAACGCTTTGTCGTGGGTGGCATGCTAGTCGTACAGTTGTCTTTTCTTAGACCTTAGACTATTTCACTCGTACTTTAGCTACTGCAAACAAAGTTTTTTTTTGTATAATGAGAATAAACCAAATATAGAGTTAAGTACATCTTTGGGACTTTCGAGCCAGGGTCGCGCAGGGCAGTGCCTTTAGTTAGTGATAGTCTGACGAAGCTTATTGCATGCGGATTTTATCTCGTGTGCTGCCATTGACGAAGCTTGTAGCGGATATAGATTATATGTGATTAATATTTGACGAAGCCTGCGTTGCGGATTCGATTATTTTTGGTATATTGTGTTTTTAATTTGAATATACAGTTTATTTTAAAAACCAGCAAAAGAATTTTAAAATAAATTGTCCTACACGCATTTTTGAGTGAGCGCTCCAAAATCATGAGTCACCCCAGTCCCATGTACTGAGGTAAAAAATTCAAGTAACCTTCAGTACCCATAGTTTGATGGATGCGGATAATATTTTATGAACGAAAATTAGAGGTAACGGTAAGTAACACTTTTGGTATGAAATTACTAGCTACTTAACGATACTTAGGTTGTCTGCAGATTTTTTTGAGCTTACAAAAAATTCAAAATAAGTTTGGGTAATTTTAATTACTGTGGTCAGCTTTTTTTCATACATTTTGCAAAATTTAACTCGAAAATCTTGTGAAACGCAAAAAATAATTTGGAGATCAAGGAGAAGAGAAAGCAGACCGTTGTTAAAAAAGCACTTGAGCCATATGATGGGGCTTAGTCTGTAAGTGAAACAGCGATCATAGATTGATCAGCAAACCAACTACTGATCATCATCATCATCAGCCTATAAACGTCGCACTGCAGGGCACAGGCCTACCCTCAGGGAGGGTGTATGGGCATTAGTCCACCACGCGTGCCCCATTGGTAGACTTTCTCACGATATTTTCCTTCACTGTTTGAAAGCAGTCGATATTACATATAAGTTAGAAAAAAATTGCATGTTGTCCGTGCGGATTCGAACCGGGACTCCCATAATTGGGTGTCTCTCCGCAACGCGCCACTGACGCAAACTGACAAATTACAGATATAACACCCAATCAGAACTACTGCCGTGAGGAAAAGTGCCAAGAAGGCTGTTGGTGTTCCCTTTTTGTATGGCGATCTCCAAGGTACGCAGTACGCACTAGCCTTCTTGTCTATGTATAGCTTCAATAAAATCAGCTTAGACGCTTTTTTAGGGTTCCGTACCCAAAATGTGAAAACGGGACCCTATTACCAAGCCTACGTTTTGTCCGTCCGTCCGTCCGTCTGTCTGTCTTTCTGTCCGTCCGCCCGTCCGCCCGTCCGTCCGTCTGTCCTACCTATTAAAGGCTGCAGCTTTTGAACCGTAATAGCTAGATAGTTGAAATTTTCTCAGATTATGCGTTATTACGGCGGATTTGTTAGCAAATTATAAAAATGTTAAAAATTTAGGGGGGTTCTCAACAAGAAAAGCAAACTCTACAAAATAACAACAAATACTAAAAACCGGCCAAGTGTGAGTCGGTCTTGTGCTTAACACGTTCCGGGGCAGTGAATGAGACACAATAGAACTTTTATTGTAATCATAATCACGGCTATGGGCGGTCACTGTCCCGGAACGTGTTAAGGTCCTGGACATAAAAAGTTTTTTTTTCTTAGTTAATAATGTTGTGTTCTGTGGTGGTGTGGCACGGAACCCTCGGTGCGCGAGTAGCCCGACTCGCACTTGACCGGTTTTATCTTTAAGTGCTCAAGGTCTCTACTCCAAAAGGCGCAAATTACGGGTGATTAATATATTGGAATCAAACTAACAATCACACTACCAATTTCCCTTCCAAGAAATCAATTAATAAACGTCCAAGGGAAGTTAATAAGTGTTACACCTTGTAATCTTCTTCACGGCCAAATCTAACCAATCAGGAAAGTTCGCGGCCCTCCCCGCTTCGGAAGAGTGCAATCAAAAGAAAATTAGCGTTCTTACGATTTCAAATGGAAAAAGTTGGAGCGACGGTACCAATTTACCGGTCGCTGGGGACACACTTGGATTAATTAAAAGTGAGGAGTAAAAGTGATGTCGTTTTAACAGGGGGCTTGAGCCCCCCTTAAGGTGTTGCTATTATTATTTTATGTTGTTCCAGGATTTTAATTGGAATTTGGGGGTAAAAGTTTGCTGCAAATAAAAATTTTAAGTTACTTCTTAAACTTGTAATCGTAACTCGGTATCAAAAGAGAGTGTTGGTTATACAGGAAGGAATGTTGAGATGGGGTACAAAGGGCATCTACCAGAAGCATTATACAAGAAAACGTTCGAAGGTGACTAACCCTAACTTTTGGAAAATATGACTTCTGCATTCACGGATTTTAGAAAAAAAATTACAATTACCGAGAAAAACTGCAAACTGCAAAACGCAAAATTAAATTCCCATACATTTAGTGATGATTTTGTAAGAGAGATCGGTTCTCGCATCGGCAAGACGGCTACGACACGTTTAGAAAATTCAGTGCAAGACTAATGGACAATAAATACCTAACAACCAAGACTAAGAAGGGCGTGTATCAGACATGCATCTTTGAGTGTACTTTTGTACGGAGCTGAGACCTGGACGTCGTATGCAAAACAGGAGAGGCGGCTAAACACCTTCTACATGTGCTGCCTTTGGAGTATCTTAGAGATTTGCTGGCAGGACAGGGTGACAAACGAGAGGGTACTTCAGATTTCACAGTTGCCTAGTATCACGGCTGTTCTCAAGGAGAGGCGGCTTATAGGTGGCGGGGGCACGTACAACGTATGGAAGACTCTCGTTTGCCAAGGCGCATCCTTTTTGGTGAGGTCGCACATAGAAAGAGGTCAGTTGGAAGACCCATACTGCGATTTAAGGATTGCGTCAAGAGGGACCTAGCATCTTTCTGAATCGGCCAAGCAAATTGGGAAGAGCTCGCGGAAAATAGAGGAGGGTGGAGAAGGAAGACAAGAGATGGTCAGACTACCTGGTTCGCACACCTGGCAGAGAAACGTGACAAAAGGCATAATGCTGAACACAATCCCACCCTCTGGGTGCCTGTCCAATGACGCGGAGCGAGGCTGCGGAGCGGAGAAACGGAGAAATATCAACCAATAGGATCAACAGATGAAAGGTCTATGATGATGAATATTATTGCTTTATCCGTATCCAGATCAGATTTTTTCACGAATAACACCCCTGAAAAAGCCCCCTGCGTATACATAATACATCACTAAGGATAGACGCAGACCATTATGGTAGTAATCCCCCTAGTGGAAAATTTAATTACCATAGCACACATTCCGATTCTACAAAATCGTAGTTTTGTTTTATTATATAAAATTTTCAATCAAAATGCCTGCGTTATAGTTCGATAACGCATTTTTTATTATTATTATGACGGCAGAATGTTAAGTTAGTTAAGTTTTAACCTGTAGAATTCCACTGCAGGCCGAATGCCTCATCCCACAAATTTGTATTAGGTATTTTTTTATAATGGTTCACAATTTATTTACAACAAAATAGATACAAATAAATACAAATATAATCTTTAACCTAAAAACAAAAGAAAAACAAAACTTATACCTACTATAAATAAAAAATTTCGTTTAATTTTGTATAATTAAATAAACTCTCCCCACGCGGTGTGGACAACATGTCCTCAATACTTATTATTATAAAGAGGGAAAGTTTTTGAATTTAGGGGGTAATCTCTGAAACTAGGCACCGAACTAATACGCTCACGCCAATGTCCCATAGATGAGTCAGGCAGAGACTACGACCTGAAATAAATTATACATATATATATACTCATTGGTACATTGCATGTCGTCCGTGTGGATTTGAACCTGGACCTCAAGATTGAGTTTCCATAGCTCTCCGCAACGTGCCACCGAGACGCTCTCATTGTAATGTACAATGTCTGTATGTATAAATGGTTTGAAACCAGAACGTAACGTGTAAGGGCCAAGCCACGCCACAGTATAAGAAAGAGTATCTATTACTAGATACACTACGGACACTCCCTTCCTCCCACCATCTTTTTACCTCACCCCCTCTATCGCCCTCTGGTAACCTCGCACTGGTTACTCGTTTTTATTTATTTTTTTATTTAATACTTTATTGTACACACGGAAAAACAGAATAAAACAGCATTATAGACAAGTAAAAAGGCCGAGCTTATCTCTGAAGAGATTTTTTTCCAGCAGACCCATCTACACTAATATTATAAAGAGGAAAGATTTGTACCTATTTTTGTATGTTTGTATGTTTGTAATGAATAGGCTCAAAAAGTACTGGGCCGATTTAAAAAATTCTTTCACCATTAGAAAGCTGCATTCACCCTGAGTAACATAGGCTATATTTATTGCTAGAAAAGATTAGACGTCCACCCGTGCGAAGCCGGGACGGGCCGCTAGTTATAAATAAGGAGAAAGTTTAAAAAATGAGGCAGGCAAGGTGTTCCAGCAGACCCGTTATAAAATCGTTACCTATGAAGAAGACTTAAGGTTCAATTTCTTTGGTTTCGCATGTGCTGACGTCATCTTGTCAATTTCCAATTTTTGTATGCAGTGTCCGGGCTGTGGCCACGCGGAACGTTGCGATGCCGTGGCTGCATTGCTTTTGTGCACTTCACCACAACTTCATGTTGGTAAAGCAAACTTGCATTATAAGTTTCTTCACGATATGATTTCCTTCAACGTTGAGTGCAGTCGATATTACGTAATACCTACATACATATTATTATTTCCATATACAACGTGTAACAAAACACCCTAGTAATACTTAAGAGGGTGCTTCAGACCATCAAACTGAACAACTTTCACTATGGAGCCGACGTCGAGAAAAAATAAAAAAAATCCGCTGTCCCATACGTTTTAGTCGAGTCGGTACTGCAGTTTTGCATGGGACAGCAGATTTTTTTATTTTTTCTCGATGTTGGCCCCATAGTGAAAGTTGTTCAGTTTGATGGTCTGAAGCACCCCCTTAAATATTACTAGGGTGTTTTGTTACAACCTGTATTTCTTTTTCTTTATAATCCTTTTTTTTTCTCTTAACATTACTAAGAAAGTCACTGCGCGCACGAAGTCGCGGGCACAGTCCGATTTTCATGGTTTTTGATTTTTTGTATTTGTCTCCGTCCCGAACAACAGAATAACTATTAAAAACATTGGAAATAGACGAAAAAATAAAATGTCCACGCGTACGAAGTCGCGGGCAAAACCTAGTACATACATAAGTTAGAAAAACTCATGGATACGTGGCGTCATCAGTGCGGGTTCAGACCAGGAGTGCGGTTTTTGAATCTCATACGTTGAACTTAGCTGTTGAAATTGTAGTGAGATACGCATATTTCTACTGATGATTTTATTTATTATTATATCAGCCGTCGTTGTCCCATTGTTGGGCAAAGGCCTCCCTCCGTTCTCTCCATGCGTCCCGGTTTTGCGCTTCGATAGGCCAGTTCTTTAAGAAACTATCGATTTCGTCTCGCCATCTCTTTCTTGGTCTGCCTCGACGCCGATTTCCTTTTGCTAGGGACCAGTTTGTAGTGGTTTTGGCCCACAGGTCATCTGGTATGCGGCAGACATGTCCAGCCCAATCCCACTTTAGATTGGCAGCGGTGGTGGCAACGTCTGTCACTTGGGTTCTGGAGCGAATGATCTCATTTCTGACCCGGTCTATCAGTTTCAAACCAAGGATGCTGCGCTCCATAGCCCTTTGACAAACCTTGAGGCTTGACTTCTGATGTTTAGTCAAAACTAACTGATGATTTGAATTTCAAAAATCGCACCCCTGGAGTATGATTTTTGAATGTCAAATCAGCAGTAGAAAGATGCTTATCTGCATAGTAATTTTGACATTTACAACTGCTGAGTTCAACGAATGAGTTTTAAAAATCGCACTCCTGGACGGACCTTAAGACCCTATGGTAGGACAAAACGCCTTGGAGGCAACTTTTATTTTTCATGTTTTGACTAGATTTATACAATTTACCGAAACCAAAATCATACATCAGTATTTTTGGACAGGTAGTTTATCTAGTGAAATCATATATTGAATACACGATTGGAATTACTTCGCTCGATAGAAACTCGTCACAAAGATTACGTATTTTCATGTATTTTTAACCATTTTTCTCACCTGAGAAGAACTTAAAATAGTTTCAGATGTTTGGGATTTATACTCACATAAATTCACCATTACTTTATGTAGTGAAATCATTAAAAAATATATCTAAAAAGTACTTTCGATAACTCTTTTCAACCGAAAATACGGCACGCGAACGCACTTTTCGGAGGGCTGAGCAATCGCGTTTCTCATAGAAAATATTCGTCTGAACCTATGGCCCCTTAAGATTGAGTTTTCATAGCTCGTCGTTAGTATAGGTAGATAAGATACTATAGTAAACTACGTCTTCAAAATCAAATCTCGAGAAAAGGAGCACGTAAAAAAATCACTCAGAAAAAGGACAAAACACGGACGAAATGAAAAAGGGATTCGTGAAATTCTTGGAACATTCGTCATTGTCAATGAAATGTCAAATTAGGTACCTACGGAAGAAGTATTGGAATCTATTGATTGGATCCATCATCATTTATCAAAAGGAGCTATGATGCAACAAGATGGGGGATTTATTTGGAGATTTTTTTAACGTCTTCTCGGGAAATAAACGTTGGTTTCATGACCAGATCGGATGGATCCATGTATACTGCATATCCACATTTTGTGATCCGCTTACCCACGACTTCGACCTTGGTTCTTCGTCTTCTATAAATATTAGTTTTTAGGGTTCCGTACCCAAAGGGTGAAAACGGGACCCTATTACGAAGCCTACGTTGTCCGTCCGTCCGTCCGTCTGTCCGTCCGTCTGTCCTTCCTATTTACGGCTGTAACTTTTGAACCGTAATAGCTAGATAGTTGAAATTTTCTCAGATTATGCGTTATTACGGCGGATTTGTTAACTAATAATAAAAATGTCAAAAAGTATAAAATTAAGGGGAGTTCTCGACAAGAAACTAGTTTTTATCAACGTTTTTTCTTCACGCTCTATCGTAAAAACGGTAATACATACAAGCGTCAAACTTAGTGTGATTATAGAGCAAGCTCTACAGAATAATAACAAATACTAAAAACCGGTCAAGTGTGAGTCGGTCTTGCGCTAAATGTCCCGGACAAAAAAAGATTTTTTTCTAAGTTAATAATGTTGTGTTCTATGGTTGTCTGGTACGGAACCCTCGGTGCGTGAGTAGCCCGACTCGCACTTGACCGCTTTTATTCATTTTATTAAAATAATCTCTCACAAAACTTTAAACACTTGCGTATTGCGTTTCTTCACTTGTTAATCCAACTCGAGTACAACCACTTGATAATAGAAAGTCTCCTTTGTGGAGTTTTTCCGAATGGGAGACTACTTCCGGTTTCCGGGCGTCGCTCGTACCGGAAGTTTGTCCGGGCGGGGTCGGGGGGTTGGTTTCCTGTGACGTCACTGTCCTTGGCGCTGCGGCAAAGCCTTCGATTTTTATTGCCCTCTGTTTGGTTTGATGATTGTTTTAATAAGGGTGTAGAAACTTTGACTTCTGAGTTTTATTACTTTTTATGTTCTTTTGGAAATTCATTTTTTTTTTATGGCGGGGGTTAGAAGGGACTTTGTGTAAGACTAGCTGTGCCTGCAACTTTGTATGACTGAATGAGCACCTACGCCTTTTTTTTTTCAAAAAAAAATTGTCTCGTACCTAGGGTATTTTGTAGTGTGGATGTTATAAAATGTAATGTTGAGTGTATGTTAATCTCAAAACACGATTAGAATCGGTTGCTGTTTCGGTTCTGATTCCATACTGAAAGTTCAGAGAGATCTGACCTCTGACTAAAAAATTCGGAAGTTCGATGCATTTGACAATTGCAACTTTGTATGAGACAGCAGATTTAGTCCCATAGGTATTGAAAATTGTTTAAGTATACCTTTTAAAAACCGTCAGAACAATAATAAAACCCTGTATATTATTAACAACACCTACTCTCCCGCGGCATGATGCCTCGATAAACGTTTTATCGCGCCTGCTAACTCGTTCATTCGCGCGCAAAAAGAAATAGAGATAGGGCGCGATAGCGCTTTATCGCGCTGTCATGCCGCGGGTGCTGGATACTTCAAACAAACAGGCTCGTACTGTCAAAAAAAGGACAGCAGAGCTGTGTATGTTTAGTGAGCGAGAAAAAGAGAGGAATACTTATACCAAGACTTACACCGATGGAGGGGGGGGTCAGGTCAAAATTGGTGGGGGGTATTGGAGAGTCCGTACTGTATGTAGAAGATAAGAACTCTTTCTTATACTGGGGTTGAACCACATCTGGCTGCACGGAATCGCACTTCTTCACGCTCCATCCTTTTCTGTCACTCAGGAACGTCAATTGCTAGAGCGAAAAAAATATCAGGAATGCGACAGCACGCGGCAGTGCTGACCTTTTCGCTTTTCGATGGTGTTCCTGAGCGACAGAAAAGGAAAAAGCGTAAAGCGTAAAGTTAGAGCGTGAAAAAATTCCGTGCCTGCCGGATCAGGTTGAGGTCAAATCGACTACGAGCTAGGCTATTCAACCATATTCCATCTCCAACCCGTATTATGTCATCAGAAACTAATAGAACTAACACGCGTCCACGCTAACAAGCCTAATCGGCATTCGACATCCGCGAAACTTACCAAGTAAGTACCTCTGCATCCAGAGCCACGCTCTGCTTCGTTCACTTCGCAAAACTTTCGCCGCTGTAATTGGAAACGTATTGAGTTTGTTCTGAACAACCCCGGGCCTGTCCCACAGTTGTTCTGGGAATCAATAAATTCGGTATTCTAACGGGTAGGGATAAAAGATAAAGATAAAGATTTATTTGTCAGACATGAGTAATTTATAGGTAGTTGTTACAATAATTATTAAGTCCTACATGTCTTACCTTATGGCTGATAATGTTAGGGATGCCAATCAATAAATGGTCATAATAATTAAAACAAAATAAAAACAAAAAAATTACAGTAATATCAAACAAAAAAGAATATAATAAATGAAATGTAATAAAATTATACAAACAATGTCAAAGTAATAAAATAATAAAAGTAATGTCAAAGTAATAAGATTATACTTACAAGTAATGTCAAAGTACCTAATAAAATTATACAAGTAATGTCTAAATCCTGCCAAATAATTTTTTTTTAAATTTCAGTGTAACGTAATTGTATAATGATGTCAAATAAATATAAATTACGAGCGTTAACCCGCGACTTCGTCCGCATAAACTATATACCAGATTTTAAGTCAGATGATAAGCTATCAAACAAAAAAAGTTTCATCTAAATCGGTTCAGTAGTTTTTGCGTGATACTCGAACAAACAAACACCCAAACAAACAAACAAACAGACAGACAAAAAATCCAAAAATTTGTGATTTGGAATCAGGGACATCTAAAAATCATATCGTAATCTTTTTTTTGTAAATATCTTCAATGTACAGACACACTTCTGTTACAGTGTTATAATAGTTTAGATACAAGTAATGTCTAAATCCTGCCAAATACAAATTACTTGTGAAGTATTAATATTTTTTATCTGGTTCTTTTGTAGTGCAATTTTCGATTAGGGTTTTTTAATAAGACACGTAAGGTTGAATTTGGTACGTAGATTAGTTTTGTATGAAATTTTAATTAGATAGCGTCATTTAACTCGAAATTTCACTTTACATACATACATACATAATTATGCTCACGCCTATGTCCCATTACTAGGGTAGGCAGAGACTACGGATAATTTCACTTTTGCTGTAATACTTAATTTTAATCAATCGATATGCTCTTTGTGGAATAGCCAGGTTGCTCAAATTCAGAAGCGGTTTAAAATCGATGCTCTTTTTAAAATAAAATTGCCGGTAAAATGATATTTCGTAAATTTGTATGTACCTACATAAACCTAAGACCTTTCGAAATGATCAGAAACTTTGCTTCAACTACCAGCCATCTTTGTAGTAGTGTATGATGATTGATAACATGTGCCCACAAAACACTGCATACAAAACCTTGTACTTTCAAGGTTGCCAGACATACGAAGTTTTGATTTTTTGGAAAATTACTGCATGATTTTTTTGGCGACGTTTGTAGTTTAAATGAATATCCCGGGAAATCCACAAGAAACCGATCATTACTTCGATTTATTCCTAATATTCTGCTATCTGCTCTTATCTTGTTTTTTTGATTTAAAACAATGTAAAAATTGTATTTACTACAAAATATATTTTTTTCTATAAGTACAACGTGTTAATGAATTAACGCAAAACTAGAAAGTAGTTTGTTTAGAATCTAGAGCAGAATCGAATTATCATGGTTTCAACATAGGTAATTTTTTTCAAAATATTAAATAATTTGTTTGTAAAATTTTTAAACTGAACCCGATGTCAACCCACCGCACGGGCATACTCACCCTAATTACTACCAAAACAAGATTATAAAAATGTATCCATGAGTACGATAGCGCTTTCATTCATTGCTGAAATGATAACAAATCATTTTTGCCTCAAAACTTAAAATGCGAATAACTTTAAATTTTAAGTATCAAAATAATGAAACTATTGTTTCAATCTAATTATTTTGTTATAAATCAGTTGGGGTGTATGAGGTTTTGCGTTAATTCATTAACACGTTGTATGAAAAGTCTAAAACTGATTTGTGTTATATTTGTTATATGTCTGATTCTTTATTTTTTCACACTTTAGATGAATGTACGAGGTTTAATAGAAAAAGTATGAGATTTTTCTTGCTTTTGTCCGAGAAAAAATTCAGCTGTCCCATACAAAGATGCAAACATAACTCGACTCTAATCGGACAGCAGATTTTTTTCGCGATTTCGATATTGGTCTCATATAGAAAGTTGTTCAATTTGATGTTCTGAGCATCCACTTAAAAAAAGTGTCAGCATATTTATTAAGGAGGACCCTGTCTACACTAATATTATAAAGAGGAAAGATTTGTACCTATTTTTGTATGTTTGTATGTTTGTAATGAATAGCCTCAAAAAGTACTGGGCCGATTTAAAAAATTCTTTCGCCATTAGAAAGCTGCATTCACCCTGAGTAACATAGGCTATATTTATTGCTAGAAAAGATTAGACGTCCACCCGTGCGAAGCCGGGATGGGCCGCTAGTATTTTATATTAAGAAATATCATTTGAAACACATTTGGTTCTTGTTTCTAGATAGTTTTTTTTACCTGTGTATTTTGTTCTACCGACTTCTACCTTATTAAATATTCTAAACTTTAGTTTACTAGTAAATAAAATACTTTTTTAAGGGGATGACCATGAAACTGACCAACTTTCTCTATGGGACCAACATCGAAATCGCGAAAAAAATATTGCTGTCCCATACATTTGGCTCAAGTAAGTTTGCAGTTTTGTATGGACGAGCATATTTTTTTCGCGATTTCGATCATAGCGAAAGTTGTTCAGTTTCATGGTCTGATAATCCCCTTAAAAAAGTGTCAGCATATTAAGAAGGACCCTATATAGCTTGCTTTAGATTTTTTTCTAGTTACTTTTAACCATCGAAGACTTTTATCATAAAATGCGGGATCCAGTTATATGCCGCAAAGGTATACGGGATTGGAAGCTCTACAGGGTGTTAGGGTAAATAGTTGCATTACTTTAAGGGGTGGTTGTACCCAGCATGATACTGAACAAATTTCCCTAAGGAACCTATAGGAAATTCGCAAAAAAAAAATCGACTTTTCATACAAAAGTTCGATCAGGTGATTGCATTTAGTATGGGAAGTCCACAATTTTTTTTACTAATTCCCTATAGATTGCTTAGGGGAAGTTGTTCAGTATCATGGCTCTTGGGTACAGGTTAACCCCGGCAGCGGAAGACTGGCTGAAGAATCTTGATCTCGAAATTTAGACTTCCCCGGATCCAAGCAGGAAGACAAAAATGCCATACGACATGATGATGATGATGGGTACAACCAGCACCCCTTAAAGTAATGCAACTGTTTACCCTAATACCCTGTATACGGGTCGAATTGAATTGAAATAAAACCGGTCAAGTGCGAGTCGGGCTACTCGCGCACCGAGGATTCCGTACCACACCACCATAGAACACAGCATTATTAACTTAGAAAAAAAAATTTGTCCGGGACCTTTAGCGCCAGAACGACTCACACTTGGCTTGTTTTTAGTATTTGTTGTTATTTTGTAGAGTTTGCTCTATAATCACACTAAGTTTGACGCTTGTATGTATTACCGTTTTTACGATGGAGCGTGAAGAAAAAACGTTGATAAAAACTAGTTTCTTGTTGAGAACCCCCCTTAATTTTTAACTTTTTGACATTTTTATTATTTGTTAACAAATCCGCCGTAATAACGCATAATCTGAGACTATCTAGCTATTACGGTTCAAAAGTTACAGCCCTAAATAGGTAAGGACAGACGGACGGACAGACGGACAGACGGACGGACGGACGGACGGACGGACAACGTAGGCTTAGTAATAGGGTCCCGTTTTCACCCTTTGGGTACGGAACCCTAAAAAGAAGCATTTGAACAAGAACTTCAGAACTAAAAAAAGTCTAAAATCATAATACAACAAACTTTGTATTATGATTTTCAACTTTTTAAATTGAATATCTTCAATCTGCAGACACTTATTATCTATTACAGTTTTATAACAGCGTAGACTAAACTTTACTAAAAGTGTTCTTTGCGTTCGACAAGTTTTAGTAAGAATTATTATCACCAGTAAAGTGCACACGTGGCTCCGCTAGATGTCACTGTACGTTATTAAATCACGCTTTTGTTTTACTCTATCCGAAACGCTAAAAACGACACCTCTTTAGAATTAGCTCGAAGCTCGGCGACGTCTTCGACGCATTACTATGACTGTGTCGTACTTTTTGTAATCCTTAACCTTAGTTAATGGATTTTATTTTCAAATAAATACTTTCTTCAGTGAAATAGTAATAGTAGAATAGAATGACACACCGAGGTGACCGAGGGCAGGAAATTAAGAAAGGCCTCAGGAGTGCGATTTTTGAATCTCATTCGCTGCAGTGTGACCACTTTTAGTAGATTTCTACTTTTTTAGTAGATTTAGGGCAAAGAGAACGATAATTTAGTAGTGGGAAATCGTTTAGTAGATTTTGGTAGAAATTCAGTATTCAAAAATATGATCAAAAATGCAAGGATTCAATCAAAAAAATCAAAGCTGGAAATAAAAATAGCTGAGAAAACGATTGCAGGGGGTTTTCTGGAACTTCTAGTAAAGCTTTAGTGGTGTACAGCAAAATTAATCTTATCGCTTAATGTTGTTTTTTATAAAAAGGGGCTTTTATAAGACACAGAAAACTGTACCAACTTTAAGACTACATAGGGACGACCAATAATACTTATTTAGATTTATTTGGAAATTGAAGCATCCATGTCACAAAGTGATGAAAACCGATATTTTTTTACAAAAATGCGATAATAACATGAGTAATGATGAGCGTTAGTATGAAAATGATAATATTTTGTTCAAAAACGTGTTTTTTATTGAATTTTAACCATCTGGAACGACATATTATATTAGTTGGTAGATTTTAAGTAGAATTTGAAACAGGACTTGGTAGATTTTGGTAGATTTCAGCAGTCATTTTGGTAGATTCTCTGAAAAAAAAGTGGTCACGCTGATTCGCTGAGTTCAGCAGTTGAAAATGTCAAAATTACTATGGAGATACGCATCTTTCTACTGCTGATTTGACCTTTATTCACAAATCATACTTCAGGACTGCGATTTTTGAAAGTCAAATCAGCAGTAGATAGATGCGTATCTCCATAGTAGTTTTGACATTTTCAACTGCTGAACTCAGCGAATGACGACCCGGTTGGTGTAATGGTTACCACGCCGGACTGCCAAACCAGGGTCCTGGGTTCGAATCCCGGTTCGGTCATGGATGTTTATATGTTTGTGCCGTCGTTGTATGGTTTCCATAATAAACAGCCTATAAATAGTGCTTTCTTGGGATCATTACAATGTATGTGCCTGTGAGCGTTATTTATTTATTTATTTATTTAATGAGATTCAAAAATGGCACTCCAGATGTCATGTAATTGTTGACCGAGGCGATTCCGAGGTCTGATATGATCTGAGGGCTCTGATTCTGAGGCTTTCTTATTTACCTACTGTCTGAGGTTAGTACACTATTTTTCTCCCCGAGACGTAGGAGGAAAGCGACAACTTCGTTTAGCGCAGCAGCGGGACGAAAGTTGACTCTTTCCGCCGGGAGGGGTGAAATAGTTATTTGTTATGCAAGGCTGCAAAGTTGCTTTTTGGCGCGAGTACTTGTATTGAAACCTGAGCCAGCGAAGGATTCTAGGATTGAACCACGAGCGAAGCGAGTTTCAAAAGTACGAGACGCAGAATATCTTTGCTGCCGAGCGAAACACACAACTTTTCACCTCACTACCAGCGAGGAAAATTTCAATCCGCCAACCTCATTTTTAGAATAATCGCACTGGCCAGCACGAAAATAGCATGAAAAAAAAACTTGTTTAGGCTGTTTTTCTTTATTGAATAGAAAGATTAGAATTTTAAAAACTCTTTCCACGCTAGCGGATAAAATACACTTTTGCACTCAGATTTCGAATGACAAACAGAATCTTTCCGAGCTTGTGAGGTGAAAAATAAATTTTTCAACACACTTGCTCATAAAATGGCTCTAATTTCACGGCAACTAGGCACATAATGATACCTATAATCAAACTGTGACTTTTTCAGTACTATTCACTAGTGAGTTATAGTTTTTTTTTATTGGTTGAGTTGCTTTGTTCTTAAAAAAGTTTCGGTCCAAAAAAATCGTGTTCAATAGTGCAAATAAATTAATGTTCCTATTGCTTGCTCATTTCATGCAACTTCGTATTTAAATAGATAATTTCAACTTGTACGTTTTTAATAAATAAAACTGTTAAATATAACTTTTGTTTTCTCTGTAATAAAGAAAACTTTGAATTCCTCATTTTGTACGTGGCTAAAACGAAACGCTATACCTACGCGAAAAGCAAAAAACAAAGAAACCTCATATTCTTTTTTTTAGTCTATGGACGATCGCCATTGTTAGATGCGTGCGCATAGGAAAACTGATTAATTTTTTCTGCCATTGCGAAAATTTCATCTCATTTTCACTCTTGAAATTAAAGTTATTTATTAATTAAAATATCTACAAGCCTACTAGTTATGAAGAAAATGACCAATGTTGTACACCGCCCGATATAAGATGAGAATGCCTTTAACGTTATGGAAAGTTTACTACTTTAAAACTCCAAGGGCAAATATCTATTAGGTAAATAAAATTATTTTTTAGTATTATTTTCTTCACAAGTGTGTTGAAAAACGTCGTATGATACACGTGTGTGTTGATGATGATTACCGTCCTTGGCTCTCTTCAGAGCCTCGCCTGCGGCGGTAATCACCAACATTACACACTTGTACCATAATGTACTATTTTACGCACGTTTCCCGCGACTTCGTTTGTTTGGTTGTGACCATGTTGTGACTTTTAAAATATCCCATATCTAAGTAGGTACAACATGGGCGAATTAACTTGGCACCTGGCTCGCACGTGGCTCGGAATTTGACACCCCTCCTGCTACCCCCCGCGGGACCCCGCCGGCCGTCGCCGTGCGAGGCCGTAGCATAGCATTTCAGTTACCGTTGCACGTGTCCCTGCGCTTTAGCATTTTCGAGTTATTCTTTCCAAGTTTTCCGAGTTTTTTATTCCGAGCTACGCGCGAGCCAGGTGACAAGTTAATTCGCCCGGGTTGTAAGTATATTAGTCTATACATATAATATAATTATTCTATCTTTAATCCAAATCTGTTCAGTCGTTTATGCGTGATTCGGGCTTGTGAAATCTTAAACAAATAATTTCAAAGAAAATTGCCAATGCCGATAATAAAGCTACACTGTAATAAGGTGTTATATCATTAAATTGCTCACGGAATTACTGAAATGTTAAAAAGCTCCTTTTTTTATGTTAAAAAATAAAACTATCCAAGTTTGAAAAGCTTTTTCTACACAAACCTTTTACGAAATTTCACCTTGTGAAAAGTACATTACAATCCTAAAACCTTCTAAGTATCTCAAGTTTACCTAGTCCTCCAAAAACTACGAAAAAGAAACTTAGTGCTGCTGCTCAACAGTATCTATCGATAATCAAGAAATTTCAACAGTATCGATACCTAGTGTTATGTTTGTTGTTGTTTTTAGCGTGCAATTATTTAATTTTGATGGTGTGTTAAGAGGTTTCCCTGACCGAACGACCTTGACTCTTTCAGAGCCGCCTCACCTCTTCTTAAGTATGTAATTTTAGTAGGTTTACCCATTTTTGACTGGCTTGTCCTTCATTATATCAATGTGATGCCTTCTAATCCAAGGAAATCAAATTCGAAAATCATGAGAATTCGCACCAAATTTAAGAATTATTATCAGATAAACTCATTAAATGTTGGTCTTTAAAATAATTTACTTCATAGCTAATGGTGTGCGTCGCAAGTAAAAGTGACTTCCACTTATATAAAGTAGATGGACATCATACAGATTTTTTCCAATATTTATGCTTTCCTTTGAACACAGGTTTCATAATTATGTATTTTATAGAAAAATAAGAAACATACTTCATAGCAAATAAAGCTGAGATGTTGAAGATCATTGCTAAATTTTTCAATAATTTTTATGTCTTTCAAATAAAGAGAAGATAATTTCTGAAAACCAGCCAAATATGGCCCGGTCCTGCGTATACCTATGGGGAGCCTCTTAAGATACCTAGTTATCGATACTTCATATAATTTAGAATATGGCAGTAGGTACAATCGATATATTTCTCAACTATATTATAATAGTATCAGTTCTCAGTATCATCTAGCAGTAGCACTTCGTTGTGCCTTGTGCTTAGTGAATTTACGTGCCGGCAGCTACGCAAAATTAATTATAAATACTATTAAAGCAGAGCCATATAATTCGTCCGATACTATTGATAAAAATGTTGGTGTATGAAAAAAGCCTCTCCAAATCATGTACCTATTGAACTTTCTGGTACAGCTAGGCTATCTTTCCATGTACACACGGCGACACATCAAGCTACCCAAAACCAAAATAAGCTGGCCGCGCGTCCGCATAGTAATGTATAACGTCGCGCGGCCAGCTTATTTTGGTTTTGGGTAACTTGATGTGTCGCCATGTGTACATATTGAATACCGCTTCAAAAAAAAGAGAAACGTCGATACGTAGGTACTGAAGTCTTTGTTAATTTACGCATGCAAAAATGAGCGCTCTAATGAGCGCTCTAGTTTTGTCGTTTTATCACTTTGTTGTACTTGGCATGCTAGTTAGTTATTGAGGTACTTCTCTCAAATAAAGAATGTGAGTATTTATTATCGATAGTGAAACTATCGATAGTTCACCAACACTAAAAGAAACCTTTATTTATTTTTCACATACACGCAACATACAGTTAAGAAGGGTCCAGTCCAGGATTAATAAGTACTCCGGCCCATAATGATGGCGTTTTGTTTTATTACAGAAAGCAGTCTTGACGTGGACCATTAGCCGGGCCCGCCCATTCATTCGTTCGTTCGTTCACTCATTCGTTCAACGATCACCTGGGGACCGAACGGATAATCGGGGATTATTGTTCTTGTTGTACTTTTTTCTCGATGCTTGTTTTCTGGGATATATTATGTGAATTCTTGCGTATATATTTTTTACTGAAGTAGATTTTTCTGATACCGTTTTCTTTGACGTAAAAATGTTATGGAATTTGATTCTGCGAAAGGGTAGAGGTATTTCAACTAGAGAGCTTATGTGCGTCAAAACGCATGCCAGGATATCTGTTTCGATTCCGCTCTCACTAATTTGTAATTATTTATTGCTCTCTGTACCTTAGAGCAAAATAAACGTGAGAACGAAACGTCTTGAACAATGTCTTGAACAATGTCTTGAACAATGTCTTGAACAATGTCTTGAACAATGTCTTGAACAATGTCTTGAACAATGTCTTGAACAATGTGTTTCATTAAATAATCGACCCGTGGTTAAATCGTTCTAGATCGACCCTAAGGACCACGATACAGGGTGACCTTTCCAGGATCCTGGATCTCAATCCTAATCCTCTTACAGACGAGCGATACTTTGTTAGCGACAGCTTGCGACCATCGGCGATAGCTTGCGACAGCTGTCGCTAATAAAGTATCACTCGTCAGTAAGAGCTCTAAGGGGCAAATCTCCACCAACAGCAATAATTCAATGAAATGCCATCGTATTGACAGAAGAAGAACAATAAAATGACCCACTATTGTGCGGGGTTCTGGCCTTGTCCCCGGACTTTCCATTTACGATATATCGCGACCGTGTCATGTCGGTCCGAATTTCATTGTACGTAATAGAGTTGACATTGGAACGAAAACGCAATTGCGAACTTCGAATGTCCAGGTAGACCCCCTATTTCTTTACCTTTATTCGATAGAGGAGCCATAGGTTTTGTATAGAAATTTAAAGCTAACAATAATTAGTCTAAGTATTTATGAAAATTTAAACAACACAACAAACCCTACAAATAATTATTATTATTCACTTTAGACTTTTGCAGAGCTACAAGCCTAGCTATAATAAGCCTAGTGTAGGATTTAAACAACATAATAAACCCTATTCTCTTATTAATAACGAGTGTAGTTACAATTCACTTTAGACTTGCGGTTTCGAACCTTTACGAAAATGTAACTCAAATTAAACCATCCCTTAATAATTCACAATCAAAACGAAGTTAATATCAAAGAATTAGGCACCCGAACATTATAAAGCCATATTCAGAAGACAAAATATTTTCCTGCCTCAATAAATTCGGTCCCCTACCCTAATTAGGTTATCTACCCTACTTTCTTTAAACGGAACGATTACGGAACCAAATATATTATTTACAAGAGAAATTTGTCAGCAGGAAATCTATTAGGATAAAAAGAGAAATGGAGTACCAAGAATAGTGCCCTGGGGAACACTATTGATAATTTGTAGTGACATC
Source organism: Agonopterix subpropinquella (assembly GCA_922987775.1). Classification (NCBI taxonomy): domain Eukaryota; kingdom Metazoa; phylum Arthropoda; class Insecta; order Lepidoptera; family Depressariidae; genus Agonopterix; species Agonopterix subpropinquella. The sequence goes on from OV277711.1 coordinate 1,731,950, forward strand.
CAAGAAACTCAAGTTAGAAAGTTATAAGAAACAAATTAAATATACGATAAAATCGACGGTGAAAATTATAAGGAAGACTTGCCTTATCTATAGAGCTTAAGCCAGTAAGCAAATTCTCTTAAATGATTTCCTGAAGACTGAAGGTGGAGAGTCACAGTTATTCTAGCAAGGTTTTAATGTCAATTCTATTTCAATGAAGATCCAACTCAAATGATCTCGACTAATCGAAATTTGAACGTCCGAGTACAGGGCCTGAATAAATAAAGAAACAGAATAAATCATTATAGTTGATGCTCTTTCAGATTTTCAGTGATGTCTCTGTTCTTACCCCTTTTTCTCCCCTCTACCCCTTTTTCCTCGGTTTTACAAAAATACAAATAAAATTTTTAGGGGGTGGTTAAGACCATCAAACTGAACAACTTTCACTATGGGACCAATATCAAAATCGCGAAAAAAAAAATCGGATGTTCCATCATCATCATCATCATATCAGCCGATAGAGGTCCACTGCTGGACATAGGCCTCGCCCAAAATGGGGAGATTTGCCATAATCGCCAATATGCAATGCGTTTGCGATGTTCCATACTAACTACAGAATTACTCGAGATAAATGTATGGGACAAAAATATTTTTATTTTCGCGATTTCGATGTTGGTCCCATAATGAAAGTTGTTCAGTTAGATAGTCTCAAAAACCCCCTTAAAAGATTGAAATGTTTATTTTTACTTTTGTAACACCCTGTATACAGGGTGTAACAAAACACCCTAGTAATACTTAAGGGAGTGCTTCAGACCATCAAACTGAACAACTTTCACTGTGGAGCCAACATCGAGAAAAAATAAAATAAATCAGGTGTCCCATACAAAACTGCAGTACCGACTCGACTAAAATGTATGGCTGATTTCTTTAATTTTTTCTCGATGTTGGCCCCATAGTGAAAGTTGTTCAGTTTGATGGTCTGAAGCACCCCCTTAAGTATTACTAGGGTGTTTTGTTACACCCTGTAGTTAGATTAGATCGATAGAAAACACAGCAAATCTTGACTATTATAAAACTGTAAATTTTTGAAAAAAGAATTTAGTTTGTTTGTTTGGGTGTTTGTTTGTTCGAGTATCACGCAAAAACTACTGAACCGATTTTGATGAAACTCTTTTTGTTTGGTAGCGTAACATCTGACTTAAAATCTGGTATATAATTTATGCGGACGAAGTCGCGGGTAAAAGCTCGTATCTATATAAAAGGGAAGTCTTTATTACCAATCGTGAATGTTAAAAAATAACGATACGACGACGGCACCCCAAGACCAATCTTACAAAAGTTAATCAACGAATGTTTCCCGCCAGATGGCCGCAGCGAGACCCAATGGCGTATTAAAGAGCTATTATATAATAATTTTAATTTACTAATTGGGACAATGTAACAGCCAGAAGGGATAATCAGCAAATTGCCTAATGATGTTATTTCGAGTATCTGATAAAGGTTAGACCCTTGTTATGTAGTGCAAGTGTGGAGAGATGTGCGGTGCGATGTCGGAAAGTCCTGAGGCGAGGTAGGCAGAATTCCTGTTTAGTTGGGAAATATGTATAGCAGCTATACATATTGCTTTAAACTTTTTATAGTGAAATCATAATCAGGGTGTAACAAAACACCCTAGTAATACTTAAGAGGGTGCGTCAGACCATCAAACTGAACAACTTTCACTATGGAGCCAAGATCGAAATCGCGAAAAAAATATCCGCCCTTTCATACAAAACTGCAGTACCGTCTCGACTCGAATGTATGGCAATTTTTTTTTGTTTTTTCTCGACGTTGGCTCCATAGTGAAAGTTGTTCAGATTGATAGTCTGAAGCACTCCCTTAAGTATTACTAGGGTGTTTTGTTACACCCTGTATAGAACCTTCTGATGTAGTGTAAAATATTTTATGGTTAAAACTACTTTACGGTACTAAATGTGAAAAAATCTGCTGTTCCACACAAGACTGCAATATCTGCTTGACCATTAATAATATATTATAAATTATATGGGATCACATAATTTTATTTTATTTCGATGTTAGTCCATTGAGAAATTTGTTTAGTTTGAAGATCTTGCTCACTTTTTCAGAAGGACCCTTATAAAAAATCCTCTAACATTATCAATAACCATCCTATAATATTATCGTAGACATACGGGATGCGGTATATTATACCCTCAATATAATGTGATGCGGAGATATGAATATTATAATTACAAGAAGAATGCTAGGTATATACATTGTCCAAGATATTTAATATGAACGTTGAGAGGATGACCAAAGAAGAGATGAGAAGATTATGTGAAGGAAGTTATGGAAAGAGATAGGTAAGCAAGGTAGAAGGTACTAAACGTACGATGGAGTATCACATGGCACTCTCTCTTTTACCGTTGTTCGTGAGAGGAGGATTAGATGATCAAAAAATGGACCTAACTTCAAAAATCTTTTCTTTTCTTTCTTGTTTTCTTTTTCTTTTCTTTTTTTTTCTTTTTGTTCTTTCCTTTTCTTTTTTCTTTTCTTTTCTTTTCCTATCTCGAATGTTAAAGTTATCCCTTGTTTTTCCCAATAGCCTAACCTATCCAAGTAAAATATCGCTTTCCAATCAAATAAAGAAGACAATAATGTTGCTCGAACATAACTTGTACCAAAACCAAACGGAGTTCTTTTCAAATTAAGATTTCCCAATTTTCATATCGCTTATTAATGAAAAGCCTAAATGTGGAGGCATAAATTAATAATTAAGTGTTATAATTTTATTACGATGTTAAGGATTTTGAAATTTATCGTCGACTTTCATTATGATATTAGTGAAAGATTTATTTAGGTAGAAGATTTTATTTTTTCAAAATTAAGTTTTACAATTTCACTACTTATTCTAAGTATTCATAGATGCTGTCAGCCTATATAAGATGCGGCACAGTATAAGAAAAAATATCTGATGCGGTGCGTTTGACTAAATATTTTTATCGATGAAAATTCCTTGTTATTTAGGTAATAATCTTGCACAATGGGCTGACATAACCTCAGGGTTAAAAGCTCCAATAAAAAAAAACGCCGAATATTAAAAAAAAATTTGCACAATCTAAATAAAAAAATTATCTACTGATAAGAATACTTCTATCATCTTTTCATCGATAATTCACTGACAGTGTATCAAAACACCGCGCACAGTATGTTTGCAAGTATGCAGTCTTCAAAAGTAAGATACATTATTTATTCGTTTAATTTTATTATCAGACTTTACGTACGTTGTTTATTTTTTTATTTTACACATCAAAGTATAAATAAAAATAAGACGTGATGTAGTAAACAAGTGCAAAGGTGATAACAATTTGTTAAAGCTGTAAATATAGGTCAATATCGGTCACAGCAAAGACGCGCAGCCCTTTATCAGGACCACTACAAAAATTAGCTATCACATCGTATTAGTAATTCTCAACATCTCTCTAAGCTTAGCAATGATCCCTTTGGGCCTATCCGTCTAACAACTAATGACAACCATAAGTTTGTGGCATGTCTCTAAGGATATCGGTCACTATTAAGACGTCAGGAAATGAACGTGATAGAGAAAAAAGTTTGCTAAGTGTTTAGGATTGAATTGGTCGTTCTGGAGACATGAAAGAAGTGTCGGGGGATCGGTACCTACTCGCAAGGGAAGTTACAGAATCCATGTTCACCGAAATAAAAGAAAGGTCATGGGAAAATACTGCTAGAAACTGTATTTTTTTACATTTTGTATGCTGCAACTGATATCCAGCTTTTGGAATGCTATTTTTACCGATAAAAAAAAGAGGAGGTTATATTCGTCTGGTATGTTTTATTATATATTTCTCGATAACTTCAGCATTTCTAGACCGATCTGAATGACTCTGTTTTGGTCCACAAGAAGATACCCCCGAGTCTAATTCATTACAATGGTGAAAATCTAATAAAGCGCTTTGGAGCTACATAATAGAACTTCTCAAAAAATGACAGCAGACTATCGGCGATTGAAGCAATTTATTTGTATAGATGTACAGAATCAACGATCCAAAAATGGCACGGCCAAGTGGTCCTAAAGAGCTCTTTTTCCAATTAACTGACAATATACACAGCAAAACATACAAAATACGATAAAGTCCATTAATCTAATTCAACGTTTAAGTGCCACTCACCAGCATGCACACTTCATTTGTGTGGGTTATTGTGTTAATTCGGACAACAATTTGCTAAGATTTTATCGCATTTTTTTGCATTGGAATTGACAGTAAGTAGGTATTACCACCCAGGGCCAAGGCTTCCTTTCACAATCAGAGTGAGTGGAGGCATTTGCCTATCTATCTTAATGCAAAATAATATTCAAAAAGCAACAAAACGACTTTGTTAACAATTTCACTTCTCAATTAACCCAAAAAGGTTGAGAGTCTTCACTTTCGGCCGGTAAATTAAACCTTCAGAGAGCTACCGCAAAATAATTGTTCAGCCGGCCTAATTCCAGATAATGCGGTAGAAATTTATCTGTCTTTAACAAAAAGAGGAAATACAAAGGATCACGATACCGGGTCTTGAATTAATTCTCGTACCCGCATTTCGTTTAGATACGTTATAGAGTTACTATTGGTTTGCGTATTATTTAGAATCGAGATTAAGTCGTCTGTTCTTATTTATAATCGTCAAGTTGTATTTCCTTTTGAACAGAAAGTTCGCTACAATTATCACCAAATTCATCATCATCATCAGCCTATCATCGTCTACTGCTAAACATAGGCCTCTCTCAAGGCGCGCCATAAAACTCTGTCCTCGGCCTTCCTCATCCAGTCGCTCCCCGCTACTTTTTTAGGTCGTCTGTCCAGCGGGCAGCTGGGCGTCCCACACTACGTCTACCAGTTCGCGGTCTCCACTCTAGAACTCTGAAACCCCACCAGATGTCAGTTCTTCGGCAGATATGACCAGCCCATTGCCACTTCAGCTTGCTATTTTTCTGAGCTTTGTCAACCACTTTAGTTCTCTGACGTATCACTTCATTTCTGATGTGATCTCTCAGAGAAACACCGAGTATAGCTCTCTCCATAGCTCGCTGAGCTACCTTGAATTGATGAACTAGTCCTATCGTCAGGGTCCATGTTTCCGCACCTTAGGTCACCATAGGTCCATAGGTTACTGGTAGGACGCGCTGATTGAACACCATCGTTTTGAGGCATTGTTGGTAGAGCCGTGTTGAACGAGGCGACTTATTTTGCATTGCTCAGGTGGGCAAAAAACTAACCACCCTGTTACCACTTGATACCTAATAATCATTCACTGCCTATACAAGGTGACAAAACACCCTAGTAGTAAAGGGGTTGTTTAGATTAGACCATCAAACTGAACAACTTTCGCTACGAAAAAAGGGCCGAAAAAAATTTTGCTTTGCCATACATTTGAGTCGAGTCGGTAGTACAGTTTTGTATTAATATTTTTGTTTTGTTACTGTGTTTTGTTTTGTGTTATGAAACAGACGATATTTTTTCTCCATGTTGACTCCATAGTGTACAGTTTGATTTAAACCTAATAAATAAATATTACTTGGGTCTGTTACAATTTACTGTCAGCTCTACATAAGTTATTCTTATTTAGGCTTTACAAAGAATATTGGTTTTCAGAATTTTTTCCCGAGACAAGACATACCTATTCTTAAAAAAAGATTTATTACTTTCGCCGTAAAAGTCGACACTTACCAACAATCGAGTTCAACAAGTAGTTTCTAAAGTAAAGACCACCCACGTAGCGATTCACGACTCACGATAAATTTGTCTCAATAGATTCGCGAATATCCATTATTTGACGTCACGATTGCCACGCCCATTGAGTGAAACCAAGCATTACGAGATGATATATCGGGGTGGTATATTTATTTATCACCTCAGAATTCTTCAAAACTGATACGTAATTCCTTGAGGTAGCGTTTATGAATTTGTAAGATAATTATACAGTACGCTTCTGCAATTATTTCCATGAAAAGTTGACGTTGTGGTAAGGTTAGTAGCAACTTCATACACGCAGATATCTGAAATGAGTACTTGACGATTTTAAAAACTCACCTGACAACTTTTCTTTGCCGGATGTGTTGATTAAAATCTAAATTTTACTCCGTGTTAAACTATGTTCCTATGAAAACTCCATTCCTTTTAGTTCAGCAGATTATTAGTTACGTGTCAACAAACCTCGTGCAAGCAGCGTATTCAAGATTTCTCCTTTCTGTCTCTATTTTCATCAGCGTTTTAGAGTTGTCAGTTTAACGTCGTATTCGAATTACGTACATAATGTTTTGAGAATGAGATGATTTGCGAATATAATGTCTTGCTATTATTATATTTTGAGTATATCATATTTATAAGCGATATGAGGGTACATAATGTATTAAAAAAATCATTAGAATCTACCTAATACCTTTGTATTTTGTGAACCTATACCATCATGATTGAAAGTTGATTGAAACCTCTGCGCAACGTACTACCAAATTCTTAAAAGTGTTATAATTATAACCAGATTATAACCATGACATAGTTTAAAAACCGACTTCAGAAGTAAAAAAGTACAAAATAATATTTCAGCCTATGAATTTTACGTTCGAATCTATAAAAGAAAATTAATTTGTTTCGTCGAAGTCGCTGACAAGCTGGTAGGTACGATTCGCGACTGGGCTTGCAGTAATTTTTTGGCTTGGCTTGACACCGACTCCTACAAAACAAATTAATTTTCTTATAGATTCGAACGTAAAATTCATAGGCTGAAATATTATTTTTTACTTTTTTACTTCTGAAGTAAAAAAATTTTTTTCATAGTTTTTATTGATTAAATATATTATTTCGACTCAGATATCAGTTATACACGCAAAGGGTACATTGAAAAGAAGCAAATGGTTCAATCGCAGACGATTTGCTATCAATTTTTGAGGAGTTATATCATGTCATCGAAGTGCGTTATCAGATCATCATAATATTAAAATGGGACCACCTCGGGAGTATACCCCTTCAAACAAAAAAATAATTTTTAAAATTGGTTCACATTTGACGAAAATATCGGTGAACATATATAAAAAAAAAATACATACAGCCGAACATAGAACCTCCTCCTTTTTTTGAAGTCGGTTAAAAAGGGCACTGCGTCCGATCCGAATCCGAGAAATAATAATTATGAATATCACATGGACTTAATTTAATTATGTATAGACATAATTATCACTTAAGTAGGGACTAATGCATGGACATTTCATCCCTGGTAGAATCAGAAAAAAAAATTCTCCATAGATCCAACTCCAACTGCCAAAATCCATACCTTTTTGATGATCTAGGCAAATTTAGTTTTTAGGCATCGTGTATTTTAGGTACTTCGCTCAAAAGGGATATGTGATTTCTCGAATTTGGATCGGACGCAGAGCGTAACCGCCCTAACTATAAATTTACTGATATTTATTATAACTATCGCTGGGGCAATGTCCTTTCATCGTGACTGAGAAAAGGCCACATCTTCATTCATATCTCTACAGCCACAGATATTTTCAATATTTCCCCCCCTCAATATAAAGCAGTATGTGTTCCAGCCTACTTCCGGCGCGACTTGCTCTACCGGAAACCGGAAGCTGCCACGCCGTCGGCTAATGGATCGAGAGGGCAGCGATAAAACATCGCGGGGGGAGGGGGGACTGAAAGTTTTCTTATATTGTTTGTAAGTGTAGAAATGGTTGATAAGGAAAATACATAGTATTTCAGAATTTCAGAATACTTAAATTTCTCCTTTTCCTTTTTGTGAGCGAAAGCTTGTTGCATTATTTTACTGGCTGCATTTTTTTTGAGGATATAATTCGGAGCGCGTTTCATAATAACGAAGATTGGTAATATTTTCAATCATGATCCGATGTACATCCACTGCTGGACATATGCCTCCCCAAGGATCGCCACAACGACCGGTCCTGCGCTGCCCTCATCCAACGGGTTTCCGCCGCCTTCACCAGTTCATCGGTCTACCGTGTGGGGCCCCCCATGCTGCGCTTTCCGGTAGGCGGTCGGCACTCGAGAACGATACCAATTAAAGTCAATAAAATTTTTCAAAAACTATCTAGGTACTATTCTATATACTTGTATGTTGTCATATTTTCGTTAAAATGTATAGTTTTAAAGTTGCAGTGACTCAAAGATTTCCATACAAATCTGAAATTAATCAATCAATCATTCAATCAATTATACTTCCTCTTCTTCTTTTAATCCTAGCATGTATCTGTATATTTTAACGAAAATCTGACAACATTCAAGCATAGAGATTAGTTTCTAGATTGCTTTTGAAAAATTTCATTGACTTTAATTGGTTAGTATTGAAAATATAACCAGACTTTTTGTTTGTATGCAGCGCGCTCCGTATTATACAGGGTGAAATTGATATCATTAGCATCCTTTTAAACTAAGAGTCTACCCATCAAACTGAAAAACTTTTACAATGGGAGCAAACCGATCGGAGCAACAACAAAAAATTATATTGCAGCCGATGACTTTATCGTTCGCATCATAAGAACATTAATTTGTTTTATCGAAGTCGCTGTCAAGCCGATTCGCGACAGGGCTTGCATTCGTTTTTTGGCTTGGCTTCACACCGACTTCTATAAAACCAATTAATGTTCTTATGATGCGAACGAAAAAGTCATCGGCTGCAATATAATTTTTTAACTTTTTAGTTTTTTTGAAGGCGGTTTTAATTTTTTGTTAAAATTTTGTTTATTTCGCAATTTTCAGTGGTGAATTCATTAGTTCGATTTAACAGTAGTGCTTCAAATTAACAAACGCACTAGTCGGCAATACGATTTTCGAAGGTTCCCCTTGATTTCTCTGGGATCCATCATCAGATCCTGATTTCCTTATCATGGTACCACCCTCGGGATATCTCCTTTCCAACAAAAAAAGAATCATCAAAATCGGTTCATAACCGACGAAGTTATCCGCGAACACATATTAAAAAAAAAATACGGTCGAACTGAGAACCTACTCCTTTTTTTGAAGTCGGTTAAAAAATCTGCTGTCCCATACTAAACTGCAGTGCCTACTCGACCCAAATGTATGCAACAGCTGATTTTTGCTGCCATAGTAAAAGTTGTTCAGTTTGGTGGTAGTTTAAAAGGATGCCAATGATATCAATTTCACCCTGTTTATCCGTATAGTACCTAAATAGGGTCATAACCACAGAACATTAAAAGAGTATGGTAATAACCGATCGTGGTAGAAAAATGTTCTTCTATATGATGGTAATCTCGTTATCTTCTTCTTTTATGTCACTGAAAACTGAAACACAATCACACGATAATCACTCATGACATGATTTAGTGGAAAGATTAGCCAGTCAGCAATGGTAGTATTGAAACAGACTGCCTAGGGAACCAGACGAAGGTTTCGTCACCCGGGGAAGTTCTTTCCTTGTGTTAGCTCATAGACGTAAAAACTAAAGACCGGCAATATCAGTTACACAAATGGCACCACTTTTTAAGCAAATTCAAGCAAAAGTCGTTCTTAACGTAAGGAAATAGCGGAGTCTTCCAGCTGGAGGTCTGGTGACAAAATGGTTCAAGACGGTATCTGTTTACTATTGACATTTCACTTATTCTAATGGGCGGTTGTCATAAGTGTGAATAGATGGCAAGTAGTGTTGTTATGTCTTGCTTCATAATATTTATCTACCCTATAATATATATATGTGTTAGCTTCATTTAAAATTCTCTAGAATTCAGTGAGTGATTTAGAATGATTTAATAACATTTTCATAGATGGCAACACCAGCGAAAACTATACGGAAAACGTGACTGTGCGCCTTAACTTTCATAATCTGTGGTCGTGGCTTTATTTTTTTATAATCTGTGGTTGTTCACTTTCGATTTGGAAATTGTAACGGAATCACCTTGTTGCTGTTGAAATTGAGTCACAGATTATTTAATAGTTACTACCGTATTGAGTAATACAAAGTTAAATTGATGCAGAAGTCTTATTTGAACAAAGTATCCCTTAATCAGTGATCTGTGAGTACTCAAGCGTTCACTTGCACCCCACGATAGTTTTTTTTTTTTTTTTTTTTTTTTTTATCTTGGACAATGTCACTCAAATTATCTAGTCACATTTACAGTACCAGAATCTAGCCTGGACTTGTATTATTATGACTAGACAACGATATAGAATACATATACTGCTTTACTTTTAGGTGCTTCTTTGTCGTCCATAAGAGAATTCCTCGGCATAGTCAAGCGACTATAGACGAAAACAATACTGAAACCGTCCAAAGGCAATCAAATTTGAAACTTGTGACTGTCTTCGTAATACATTGTCACCCACTGACCCTTTTTGATCGTCCACCTATGATGACATTGGGTTGTATTGGTTCGTGAAGGTTTTTACAATTAGAGATATGTCTACAGGGTGTAACTAAACACCGTAGGAATACTTAAGGAGTGGTTAAGACCATCAAACTGAACAACTTTCAGTATGGAGCCAATATCGAGAAAAAATAAAAAAATCTGCTGTTCCATACATTTTAGTCGAGTCGGTACTGCAGTTTTGTATGGGACAGCTGATTTGTTTTCTCGATGTTGGTTCCATAGTTAAAGTTATTCAGTGAGATGGTCTGCACGCACGCACTGGACACACCCTCTTAAGTATCCTCTAAGGTGTTTTGTTACAGCCTGTATGCAGGGTTCTAAAATGAATGCAATCTAGATTTAGTACGGTTTTTCTCCATTGTGAAAATTGTTCTGTTTGATGGTCTAAACCACCTTTAAATATTACTAGGGTATTTTGTTCCAGAATAAGGAAAAAGTTATAGAAAGTAAAAAATCCCAGTCCAAAAGATTCCATATTCTTAGGGAAACCTTAAAAAAGATTTTCTTTCTCTGAACATAAAGTGGAAATATTAAGTATGTATTAGGGTATTAGAGACAAACTTATGAATTCATAGCCGAAGTTTGTGCGAAATTTTCTCATTTCGTGGAACTTCAATGCTTTGTTCTCTGCGATTGGTTTTTCGTATTAGATTTTATAATATTCTACCTGTATTAATGTTCTTGCTTTAAATATAATGAAATGAAAAAAAAAAAAATGAAAAAATGAAAATGAAAATGAATGATGATGATTATGATGAAATTTCGCATACCTCACCACTGCTCTCTGATAAGGAGTAGGTAGCAATATTCCTACTCACAGTCGGGACAGGTTTGGTTCCCTGCCTCTGTTTTTCGAAGGAAATACAAAATCATGATATTTTACAGAGAACAAAGTTCTCTGCGATTGGTTTTTCGTATTAGATTTTATAATATTCTACCTGTATTAATGTTCTTGCTTTAAATATAATGAAATGAAAAAAAAAATGAAAAAATGAAAATGAAAATGAAAATGAATGATGATGATTATGATGAAATTTCGCATACTTCACCACTGCTCTCTGATAAGGAGTAGGTAGCAATATTCCTACTCACAGTCGGGACAGGTTTGGTTCCCTGCCTCTGTTTTTCGAAGGAAATACAAAATCATGATATTTTACAGAGAACAAAGTTCTCTGCGATTGGTTTTTTGTATTAGATTTTATAATATTCTACCTGTATTAATGTTCTTGCTTTAAATATAATGAAACGAAAAAAAAAAAAAAAATGAAAATGAAAATGAATGATGATGAGTATGATGAAATTTCGCATACCTCACCACTGCTCTCTGATAAGTAGTAGGTAGCAATATTCCTACTCACAGTCGGGGAGAGGTTTGGTTCCCTGCCTCTGTTTTTCGAAGGAAATACAAAATCAGGATATTTTAAAAGGAAGAATTGGCTTTTTCTGGTTGAGCGCGTTACATCCTTGGCTTCATCTACAATTTCCATCAGGAGCAGTGAGAAGTGTAAGCCAATTTAAAATTTAAATAAGAAAATTTTAGGCGCCCTAGCATATTTCGTGTTAGTGAATATCACGCTTACTTATATACGTTTTAAAACTTAATTTTTTAACTTAGACAATTTAATAGGGACGAGTTACGCCATTCTACTAAGAAACATTTCTGCCTTTTTTGCGGGGGGCGAGGTAACATGAAATCCGCAACTTTAGATTTTATTCCCCATAACTTTAGATTCTAATTTTGAATGTTAAAAATCATGATAAGTAGTCTCGTGTGAACCCCAATCGTTCTAAGTTCAAAATTATTGTTTCGCTATTATAGGCTGTCTCGTTTAGTGATAAGGTATAAAATTGGGTATTGGAATAAAATTGGATTGGAAATGCTACCGCAAGACGAGTCCCTATTAAATTGTCTAAGTTTTTTAAGTATCTTTATTCTCGTTAGTTTTGTCACTACGTCGAACAAAGTAGATAGTAAATAAGTAATGGTGCTTTCAAAATTATTACGTACATGGCTACTTACACCCCTATTTTTTAATTACCTACAAAATTTTAATTCAGATAGCCAGAAAAATTTTGGCTTCCGTACAAAAGTGCGGATCACTGATATGTGAGATCCAAAAAAATATCCTTTTTCAACCCATGTTTATTTGTTCATTGTTCAGTGAAAGTTGTTTAGTTTCATTATCTGAATATACCTTTACATTTCTTTTGGTAATAAAAAAATAAGGGTAAATAAACATACGTTTTTATCCAACTGAAGATACCCAACAATTCCGAAGATGGACATAATGTTTACAGTAGTATCAATGTCAAAAACTGTACAGCTAGCCCAGTCATTTTACAGTTTGAGCCGGGACTAATTACTAATTGCATTTTTTTTCGCTATAATATTGAACAGCCAATTTGAGCTTAAAAATGTACCAAAATTAAAAAAAAATCACGACAGCAACGGTTCCAATTTTAAAATTTCGTTATTATCTCCTTCTATAAAACCTGATGCTAATTTTTTTTTTGCACATATTTAAGGCTTTACCATTATACATACTTCAAACATGGTGTAAATATTTTTGTCTACTTAGAAGGTTTTGAAAAATACATTCGTATTTTCTAATAAATACCTCATTTTTTAAATTTTAATGCCTATTTTATTGCTCAAAAATAATGTATATTTTTAAATCTAATTCAAATGAGTGCATTGGTATTAATATTATTAATTTAAAAGCCTTCTGGGACACACAATTTTGATTTCTATGTTGCGTAGCAATTTTTTTTTAATATGGTTTAGGATAGTATTTTTGTCACTAAATGGTGCCGGTTACAGTTTAAAAGTCCAATTAATAATTACTCCCTACCACGCCTAACAAAACTCCGTAAAATGACTGGCCTAAGCGCTGTAAAACACAGACCAATCCACCCCACCCCTGCTATACCTTCACCACTATCGGTATTCACACCACGAGTTCTACAACTTAAGGGTACCCTATCAGTACAAAACGCGTGAAAGTTGCCACTTCTCTGCTCGACTCACTGGCCCCTTAACAAAGGTGACATATTGTTAACTCGGCAAATGTTTCGATTATTCGATTTAGTTTCGGGTCCCGAAAGTTTTGGATCGCAGGTTATTATTTTTGTTGGCTTCTTTGAATTTCAGTTGGTTTTTTTTCTGTGGGTGGAATCTTTGGTTTTATTTTAATTTAGGCACATTCATTCATTCATTTTGATTGCAGCGTCGCTTTAAATGAATCTAAATCTAATGAAATGGGAAACGGTTAAGATCGAAGTGCGATTTTTGAAAATCATACGAGCGACTTGGCAGTGGAAAGATGCATGATCTCCATAGTAATTTTGACACTTTCTACTGCCAAGTCGCTCGTATGATTTTCAAAAATCGCACTTCAGGGGTCAGATCAACAGAATAGTGAACCCGGTTTCTTGGTGGGGGTCTGACATATTGGCTAACCGGCAGCCATACAGTGAAGGCATCAGAGAAATTGATGATTCCTTTAGGAATTGGTCACCTCTTACGACACCTGCCTGTTTTATCCTGACATTAAGTGCAGTTATCTAAAACTGTGATACCAGATACTTATTTGCTTGTTCTTCGTGGTTCTTTCAGAGTACCTACTTGACATGTAACTAACAAATTGCACTTTAATCTACAACTTTGTCTGTGAAACCCGAAACCACGGATTCGAGAAAAGAAACGACATGGTAATGATTTGTAAAAAGATAATTATTATTCTGATTGTATTTTTCTAGGAAAAACTGACGCAGGACGAGAGGTTCCATAGTCAGACATACTTCATACAAAGGGGCTTGCACTGACAGGCAGAGGTAGTCACATACGATTCTGAAGGAGTCTTCGATCTATCGAGTCGATAGCTTTTCATTGAGTCTGGCTTGCCATCTGAGAACACACAACTGCCTCTTGCGGTAACCTCGTGAACAACTGAGAAGAGGTGATGTTGAATCTAGTAGGAGACAGAGGGTGTCCGTACTTTACGTGTAAGGTCTTCAGCATATACACGTTGGCCGAGCGTGCTATGGATCGACGATATTGACCAATCGAGGGGCTCGTTTCGTGTTGTGCAAGCCGATGATTGGTTAATAGCGAAGGTGCGTTTAAAACTGTAGGTGCGTAGAGCCGTAGCGTAATTATAATAATAGTATTGCTCTCAGCGTTCGCGGCGGGTCTATGATCGCGCGGTGTGCGGGGGACGGGGCACCGGCAAATACGGTACCGTGCGCGGGTAGGTCGGTACTGGGACACGCTCACCCCGGCCCCGCTAACCGCGCACGATTGACCTGTATAACTGCAACCACTAGTTTAATTACACTATGGTAGAGCGCTGGACCAGCGTATTATTATTTGTGGTTGGGCTATTGCAAGCAAGGGTCGTTATGTAACACTGCGACCATCGCTGATCTTTTGTGTTCGCCCCAAGCTCACCCATATTTTACGCATACCTCCGAACTTATGGTATTTTCTTTTCATTCTCGGGAATGCAGGTTTCCTCACGATGTTTTCCTTCACCGCCGAGCTAGTAAATGATAAATACAACCATACATAAATTCCGAAGAACTTAGTGGTACAGGCCAGGAATCGAACCGCGGCCTCGTGATTGAGGCGCTTGCTCTCTTCCGTATTAGTGTAGGGGCCAGGACAAGAAAAAAAAAATCTCGTATGTAAGTTCTGTATATACCTACAACAGATATGGCTGTATTCGGGGTACTCTCCTGATCACGAAACTGCTTGTTGTATAATTCAAAAGTGGTGGAGGGGGTAGCAGTGACGTCATAAAGATGGCCGCCGACGGTTTTAGTTTTTCTTCAATTGTAGCGCACCTATGAGGTCAATCTGGTTGTGCGAGGTGTCATTTGAAAGCTTATTAAATTTACTTTAATCATTCCATAGACACCTAAAGTGAAAAATTTGTATTTACTGAAATATTTTGAATTTAATGCATTTTTTGCTACCTACCAGCAATCATTCCTCCAGTTTTCTCGGAAACGGATAACTATATTGTGATTATAGTTATTACATAAAATATACAGAATTTTATAAGCTATCTTAAAACTTAAATTGTATAAAAATACAACTTCAAACGACTGAGCTGTGTCAAATTTACTGGTGCACTGTTACCATGAGTTCAAGAATGCGTCGGTCTGCGGCGGGGCGGAAGGACTGCAAATAAAATTATTACTTATAGATTATTATATAATTAGGGTTTCCATTGTAATATGGCTTAGAAAAATATACAATTTTATATTATTTACTTGCACATGCGTTTACATAGACTGTAGATGTACAGGGTTTAAACTTAAATGCGTAACATCTTTAGACCATAAATCTGAACAACTTTTACAATGGGACCAACTTAGAAATAACGAGAAAAATAATCCGCAGTTTCATACATTTTGGTCGAGAAGGGATTGACATATTCTATGGAACATCCCATTTTATTTCACTATTTCTTTGTTGGCTCCAAGGTGATAGTGGTTCAGCTTTATGGTCTGAATTGAAGTAGAAGTTCCCCATTTGATGTATGTAATGTATGTAATGTATGTATTTAATTTCACACTCTGTCACAGAATAGGTAATAGTACCTATATAGTTCTTCATAACAAGGATGAAGCTGCCTTGGAAAAGTGAATAAAAAAATGAGAAATCCAAAACAAATTAACAGGTTTATAAATATTTATTGTTATAAAAAAACAATTGTTAGTTGCAAGAAGGTTGCAAGCATGCAAAGTAAAAGTAGGTATTCATCAACATCACCAAAATTATACTGATTTAAGCATAGGTCTCCCCGATATGGCATTTTTCATCTCGCACTGCAGCAGCCTGTTCTTTTAACAAAATAAATGGTTGTTGTTGTTATCGGTGACAACTTTTCGTTTTCCAATGTCCAACCATAGTTTGTAGGTGGTCCACATCTGCAGTGGCCCAAATGTATATTTGGTAATTTGCTCTTTTTATAAGTATGGTGTTTAAGAGCTTCTTGTGACGGTGGAAGATTATCCACGTTACCAATATTTAAAAAAATCTGCTCTAAGATTTTCCATATTGTCAACCGTGTACAATTTGGGTTTCTTATGACAGTAAAGAGCCATAGTAAACTTCTCGCCCTTTTGCTCTAGATCTTCTGTTAGGTCAACTACCGATCCAAAACTTTCCTGAAGATCGCAATTTTCTTTAAAGACTTTCCACGTGCCATTCTTTGAAAAACCTAACAATGAGCTTGTGTTGTCGCATCCTGTAAGAGCGTGGTACGCCAATAAATCCTGCTAGTAAATCAAATTGCAATGAATTTATTTCACAATACGTGATATACAAATCTTGAGGGAGATATAAGTAGAATTATGTTAAACAGCAGAGACACTGACGATTTACTGTTGCTCATTCATTTCTTCGACAAGTTACCAGCGAAGGTCTGGATTCAATGTGGAATGAGCGCGAGTAAACCAAAATACCTTTCAGTCCATAAAATTGTTCAAGCTGTCGGACCAGAACGACACTGTTTATTAGCGTACCACGCTCTTACAGGATGCGACGGCAAAATCACATTGTTAGGTTATTCAAAGAAAAGCACGTGGAAAGTCTTCACAAAAAATTACGATCTTCTGGAAAGATTTGGATCGGTGGTTGACCTAACAGAAGATCTAGGCAAAAAGGCGAGAAATTTATTACGACTCTTTACTGTCATAAGAAACCTAAATTGTACACGGTTGACAATATGGACAATCTTAGAGCAGATTTTTTTTAAATAGGTATTTGTAACGTGGATAATCCTCCACCGTCACAAGAAGCTCTGAAACAACATATAAAAAGAGCAAATTACCAAATATACGTTTGGGCCACTGCAGATGTGGCAATTCAAAATGTATGTACAAAGTTAAAAGATTTGGAATTAATATCCTGCCAATGCAAAACAGGCTACCGCAGTGCGAGATGCGGCTGTGTCAATAAAAATCAAAACTGCATCCCATTCGGGGAGAAGGTATGTTAAATCAGTATAATTTTGGTGATGTTGATGAATCACTCTACCTAGTTTTACTTTGCATGCTTGCAACCTTCTTGCAACTAACAATTGTTTTTTTTTCTAACAATAAATATTTATAAACCTGTTGAATTGTTTTGGATTTCTCATTCTTTTATTCACTTTTCCAAGGCAGCTTCATCATCTTTGTTATGTAGAACTATGTACTATTACCTATGCTCTGACATAGTGTAAAATAAATGCGTTACATATATCAAATAGGTTCTTCAGTTCAGACCATCAAGCTGAACCACTATCACCTTGGAGCGAACATAGAAACAGTGTTAAAAAAATGGGATGTTCCATAGAATATGTCAATTCCTTCCCGATCAAAATGTATGAAACAGCAGATAATTTTTCTCGTGATTTCAAAGTTAGTCCCATTGTCAAAGTTGTTCATTTTTATGGTTTTAAACCATAAAAATGAACAACCCCCTTAGATATATTACGCATTTAAGTTTAAACCCTGTACATCTACAGTCTATGTAAACGCATGTGCAAGTAAATAATATAAAATTGTATATTTTTTCTGAGCCATATTACAATAGGAACCCTAATTATATAATAATCTATAAGTAATAATTTTATTTGCAGTCCTTCCGCCCCGCCGCAGACCGACGCATTCTTGGACTCATAGTAACAGTGCACCAGTAAATTTGACACAGCTCAATCGTTTGAAGTTGTATTTTTATACAATTCAAGTTTTAAGATAGCTTATAAAATTCTGTATGTTTTATGTAATAGCTATAATCACAATATAGTTATCCGTTTCCGAGAAAACTGGAGGAATGATTGCTGGTAGGTAGCAAAAAATGCATTAAATTCAAAATATTTCAGTAAATACAAATTTTTCACTTTAGGTGTCTATGGAATGATTAAAGTAAATTTAATAAGCTTTCAAATGACACCTCGCACAACCAGATTGACCTCATAGGTGCGGTACAATTGAAGAAAAACTAAAACCGTCGGCGGCCATCTTTATGACGTCACTGCTACCCCCTCCACCACTTTTGAATTATACAACAAGCAGTTTCGTGATCCTGAGAGTACCCCGAATACAGCCATACCTGTTGTAGGTATATACAGAACTTACATACGAGATTTGGTTTAGAGACGACTTTTTTGCGGGTGGCCGATAGTCTATATGGGCTATCATCGCTCTTGGACCAGTGTAAACTGGAGCCTTTACACTGTAGTATGTAGAACTAATTATACTATTACCTATTCTGTGACTGTAGCTAAGCCACAGAATATTAGGTAATAGTATATAGTTCTACATACAGAACGGCCACTCCCCGCCCCCCTCTGACTTCAGATACCCCACCTCCCCTCAAACTTTACTTTGTGTGTTTTTACCTGACCCGGAGCCGAGCAAGGGAATTCAGACAGGCGCGCGCACCCGTCGGATTTGACTACATAAAATTGTGTCTTTTCAGTGCATAAAAAAACGTTGAAAAATAACGCTAAATTCACATTTTCAGTAATCCTTTAGCTCAAATACTATTTTAATAACAGAAAGTAAAATAAAAAGTATCGAAATGAAGATGACGTTAAACGCAAAGCGCGGCTTTCAACCCTACACGCAATGTCATGGACAGTTTGCACAAAGTGCGCATGTGCAGACTCCATTTCGAAATTCAAAAATTTTCTATTGAGTGCCGGACCTGTGGCTAAGCGGTTCGCATTATTAAAGATGCAAATCTTTGCAACTAATTTACGTTTGAGTGTCGCCTCGCACTTTGTCATGTTTTTTTTTCACTCCTACTTTAGCGTGGACGTCTATTAAGAGTGATAAATTTGGTTTTCTAAAATACCATATCCAATATTCCTAGTCAATGTAAAACGGAAGCCCTCTGGGTCAGCTAACCCCATAAAAGTTAGTTAGGTAGTTAATCAAATACATAGTTTTGGGACGGACTACGCAATTGAGCAACCTTTGTTCATAATAACAAACCATGTTGTATCAAACTACGGGACCTCATTAATTCAAATTTTAGACGTGATTTGAGTTAGTGATAGTGTGCGGGTTTGTGATACCTTGCTTTGTTGATAGTTTAAACTATACTTTTTCCGCAAGTGAAAAAGTTTTGTGTCAAGTGTGTGTTTTATCTTTGATGAAATTATAATAGCGGAAGATAGGTAACGTTCTTGCAGTAGGCACTCGAAAAATGGACCTGCTTTTCATGTACACACGGCGACACATCAAGCTATACAAAACCAACATAAGCTGGCCGCGCGTAGGTCGAGTAACGTATAACGTCGCGCGGCCAGCTTATGTTGGTTTTGTATAGCTTATGTTGATGTGTCGCCGTCAGTACTTACGAGTGAAAAGTAATGCTATGTGATTTGTTTTTTCTTATCGAATGATTTTTAAAACGAGTTTTAAGCACAAGAAGGCATTGTGGTACCTTTATCCCGCCTAAAATCACAAAAGTATCTCAAATACGCAATGCCGCTACTAAGTAAATTAGGCGACGGGGCCTAATATATGCGGTCCATGCGATATAGGCTAGTCACCTATCTGGCTATTTTAATTTAATCAAAGGTTCTAGTCCGAGACCCGACCGTAAAATTATGCACCTATTTCGAGGCGAACGAAATGTGATTCTAGTGTATGTTTAAACATGTTTAAACATTCAACGCCGCCAAGTTGCCTGGAAAAATCTTACCGCAAGTACCTTTTCCATAATGATTTTTGGTATTACTTTTTCCGACTGTCTGTTAGGGAAGAAAATGAGGTGCCATCCGAAGGAGACTGATCTAAAGAACTGGAAAAACTAGGGTTGCCACCTCTAAGTCTGCCGAAATTCTAGGGTTGCCAGGTTCAAAAATGACTTCGTTGAAGCTGGCAACCCTATAGTTGCGGCAGATTGAGAGGTGGCAATATGGTAGATTAGATTAGATTACTTTCATTTATTTCATATTATAACATGTCACATTCTTACATAAATATTTTACATAAAATGCCCATTCATAACATGATCGTCAAATTGTATAATAAAAATAAAAATAAAAATAGCAATGTCAAAATAAAAATAATGATAATAAAACAATATAACATTGAAGTTAAAAATAGTCTATGAAAATGTCAACAACATCATCGAACAAAATATAAAAATAAGTATAAAATACTTAAGTAGGTACTTAAAAACTTTTTATCAAGAATTCGTGAACAGAATAGATTTCGTTATCCAGGAAGATTTTGGTATCAGAAAGTTTTTCAGTTTTATGGTCTGGTCATCCCCTTAAAAAGTGTCAGCATATTAAGAAGGACCCTGTTTCGCAAAATTTTTTTAGAAAATTATCTCCAGCCATTTACTTACCTAAAATTCTAAACGAAAAATTTCGTATAATAAATAAAAAAAAAACTGAAATTCGTTTTTAATGGCGATTCATTTCAAACATCCCAGCGGTGTTGCGTTCGCGATTGTTATCGCTACGAAATTACACTTCCTTCCTTATTGCCGGGGAGCGTGAAATACGATACCTTATACAAAATGTACCTACTTTAGGTCGAAAGTTTAAAAAAGTTATAATTTGGTATGAAAATTATTATAATTAAACATGAGGCCATTTCGAATCTAAACAAAATGTACGAAGCACGTGTACAACATATTTCTGTTACATACAGAACCTATTATTGAATGGAGTTATCAGAAAAGGCATTGTCCACGTGACATAGTGTATTCGTTTCGGGTCGTTTCGCAGCTGGCGAATTTGTATGATTAAAGAACAAATATAAATCATATGATAGCTGAAATTATACACAGGATAGGAGGAATATCGTGCTTCCCAATGAAATGGCGATTGTCCTTCTCTGCAGCGGGATTACTTATAAAATTCAAATTCAAATTTACCAGTTTTGTATGGGAAACGGGATTGGGCAATATGGATTTTTTTATAACATGCTCTTTTTTCTGTTTGAAATAATGATAACCAGTACGGCCTGTAGTTTTCGTAAAAAAGACTAGGTCCAGATTCTCCACCTTTCTTTAATCAGTGTATCTAAATGAACCTTTATTAAGTTGCCATAGCAACCTTAAGGCTGCCTGTCCAATGATGCGAGTAGGCTGGGCGAGCTGTGTAGCTGTGTAAATATTAATCAATCAGGAGCTCGGCCGATCTCGGTCGAGCACAGCTACACAGCTCGCCCAGCCAGCTCGCATCAGTGGACAGGCAGCCTTAACTACAAAATACACAGTTCAACTTTTGTACGTAAAATATACGAAACGAACGACAGACAACAGAATTTAAATATAGAAACACACAAATCAAATGCAAATGAATCCCAGATTCAAATTAAAACGACCATAGATTAAATACGCAGAATGGATACTTTTTAACCTAGAATAATAATTTTAAACTGGAGTACCTACGAGGTGCATGGTGCGGGGTTGTGCATAAAAATGTTGGTATCAAAGGCACAAATCCATTTTTTTCTTGATGTTTGTCAATTTATCATGCCTATACGGCTAAACAGATTTAGATTATCTTAGCACTCAGATAGAATAATTATGTTCAGGATTAATTAAAACTTAGGATACTTTTTATAGTCACCGTAGACGAATCAAATTAAAGATTGTAAAATTCAGTCTCGGGCGGGACTTGAACCCGCACCCTTCCAAACCGGGGAAGCGCAGACGAAGTCTTGGGCAAAATTTAAGGGTTTACAAATAAAATTATAAAACGTACAAATTATTTGTTAGCTCCAAAATAATTAATGCTTCAGTTTTTTGGCATAAGGATTGTGATAAGATGAATTTATGCCTATGTGACTCCCCTGTATTAATACCATTTTACTCTATGAAGATAAGGGACTCCGCAAAAAAATACAGTTCCTTATTTAAATTGCGGATCTTTAATGGAGCGACGCCGTTTTCCTTTCAGGTTTATTTCTCTTTAATGTTTTTAATAATATGTAATTACTTATCGTTTTGTGGTTAATTAAACGTTTCCTTGTATTTTATCTGTATTATCTTTATAAAAATACATGTTTAATTATAGGAATTATACATACCTACCTCTACTTATACATAAATAATAATCTGTGCCTATATACTTACCTAAAACCTACATTGGTTACAAAATACAGATCTACGCTCCAAAACTATACAGGGTGAAATTGATATCATTAGCATCCTTTTAAACTAAGAGTCTACCCATCAAACTGAACAACTTTTACTATGGGAGCAAACAGATCGGAGCAAAAAAATAATCAGCTGTTGCAAACATTTGAGTCGATGGAACGGCTGATTATTTTTTTGCTCCGATCGGTTTGCTCCCTTAGTGAAAGTTGTTCAGTTTGATGGGTAGACTCTTAGTTTAAAAGGATGCTAATGATATCAATTTCACCCTGTATAGCTGACGTAGGCCTTAAAACAGCTCAGCTGAATTGAGTCTGGGAGGACATAACTGCAGTATGCATTCTGAAAGATGGACCCAGATGGCCACAGAATGGGTTCCACAATATGGTTGCCAACATTGTGGAAGTCCCGGGAGAAGATGAAGCGATGATTAGAATACCTTCCTGAAAGATTAGCCCGAGATTGCATTGCATATAGAGGATTGGAGGAGAAGAGAGGATGCCTTTGTCCAGCAGTGGAGCACAAGAAACAGAAACATAATATAGAAATAGTAGTAGAACTATTGACACGGGAAGAAGAAGAAGAAGTGAAACACAGAACAGGGTTAATAAAAAAATACCTTATATTCCGAGATCCGACCGTAAAATTATGCACCTATTTCATAGGCGAACGAAATTTGATTCTAGTGTATGTTTACACAGGGGTTAATTCAGAAGAAAAATCCATTCATTTAGAAAAATCTTGCCGCAAGTACCTTTTTCATTATGATTTTTGGTATAACTTTTTCCACCTGAAGAACGAAGTAATTTTTAACCTGGCAGTGGCAACCCTATCGTTTCGGCAGATTGAGAGGTGGCAACCCTAGTTTTTCCAGTACTTTAGATCAGTCTCCTTCCGATGGCCCCTCATTTACTTCCCAAATAGACAGGTGGAAAAAGTTATACCTAAAATCATAATGGAAAAGGTACTTGCGGCAAGATATTTCAAAACCACATTTCGTTCGCCTATGAAATAGGTGCATAATTTTACGGTCGAATCTCGGTCTATTAGACACTCAGAGAGTGTTGGTGACGCGTTGCGGAGGGACTGGAACATGGACTAAAGTCATGATAGTCCGGGATCGTATTTGCAGCGTGAAAATTGTTCCATGTTACCACAAATGAGTCTTCTTATGTACCACGGTGACACATCAAGCTACGCAAAACAAACATAAGCTGGCCCCGCGACGTTATACATTACTCTACCTACGCGCAGTCAGCTTATTTTGGTTTTGATGTGTCGCCGTGTGTATGTAAAATCAATGCTCTCAATCGGTGAAGGTAAACATCGTGAGGAATCCTGCATAGAAGAAATTGGAATGCGTTATTTGAAGTTCAACTATTCGCATTGGATACGCGTGGTGCCTAATTTAAATTGGTGGACACATCCATTCTAATTTGCGTTGTGTTGTGGTAAGGAACTCTCTGTGCGCGAGTCCGACTCACACTTGGCTTGTTATTCCTACGGCTTTTCACCTGCAGAGCCCAAACTGTATACAGGGTCCTTTTTAATATGCTGACACTTTTTTAAAGGGATGATCAGACCATAAAACTGAACAACTTTCTCTATATGACCAATATCGAAATCGCAAAAAAAATCAGCTGTCCCATACATTTGGCACGAGTAGGTTTGCCGTTTTGTATAGCTGAGCAGATTTTTATTCGCGATTTCCATG
The DNA here is from genome assembly GCA_922987775.1 of Agonopterix subpropinquella. Classification (NCBI taxonomy): domain Eukaryota; kingdom Metazoa; phylum Arthropoda; class Insecta; order Lepidoptera; family Depressariidae; genus Agonopterix; species Agonopterix subpropinquella. Next base: position 1,756,172 of record OV277711.1, read on the forward strand.
TTGGCCCCATAGAAAAAGTTGTTCAGTTTGATGGTCTGATCATCCCCTTAAAAAAGTGTCAGCATATTAAGAAGGACTCTACAGGGTGAAATTGATATCATTAGCATCCTTTTAAACTAAGAGTCTACCCATCAAACTGAACAACTTTCACTATGGGAGCAAACCGATCGGAGCAACAAAAAAATAAACTGTTCCATACTAAACTGCCATGCCTACGCGACACAAATGTATGCAACAGCGGATTTTTTTTTGCTCCCATTTTTTTGCTCCCATAGTGAAAATTGTTCAGTTTGATGGGTAGAGTCTTAGTTTAAAAGGATGCTAATGATATCAATTTCAGCCTGTATATTGTGTTGTGGCAGGTTCGGTCACTTCTTTTAATGGATATTAAGACACATTACAGGCCTCTTAATTTTAAGCCAGTTTGCCGTATAAAGTGTTCAATAATTAGTTCTCCCCGGTTCCAGAGTATCGAAGTTCATATAAATAAAACAGTATGTCCAGGATCTGACAGGTAAGTGGCGTCGAACAACCGTTTAACGTAAACACCTCCCTTCTTTCGCACCTACGCACTTTAATGTGATACTACACTCTTGGTCGTTCACTAATTTGTTGTGCGAGATTTAAATATGAATAAATACGTAAGCACGGCGACACATCAAGCTATACAAAACCAACATAAGCTTGCCGCGCGACGTTATACATTACTCGACCTACGCGCGGCCAGCTTATGTTGGTTTTTTTTAACGTTCTTCGTTCATTATCAGTTGGACACATGACAATCCAACCCTCATGAGAGCGCTGAATAGTACCTAACTATAATTCTATTCTGTTGAATGAATAAATTATCATAAATTAAAATACATGTCTTATCTAAACTTTTATAAAAATGTAAAAGAAGTGTGTCTGTACAGATAGAAGATATTTCCAAGAAAAAAATTACGATAGGGCTAGGTATCCCTGGCTCCAATCACAATTTTTTTTCTGTTTGCTTGTTTGTTTGTTTGTTCGGGCATCACGCAAAAACTACTAAATCGATTTTGATAAAACTTTTTTGGTTGGAAGCTTAATGATTTGACTTAAAATCTGGTATATAATTTGTGCGGACGAAATTGCGGGTAAAAGCTCGTATTAACTAAAATCAATTTGTCGTCAATTTGTATTTTTGAAACTCCAACGTGTTTAGCTTGTAGCTAAATAAAACCGATACAAAACTGCACATTCTTTCAGCGTACAGCCTAAAATTCTTGACCAACCTGTTGAATATTGATCAGAATCATTGGCGGCAATTTACAAAGATCGTCGCGATATCGACGTGACGTGTCATTATCACCAGCATCCAATTTGTAGTTAATCGTGTAAATGAGCCCTATCAGGGGGTTTTTTGTCTTCACAGGTAATTGGTTTTCAAATTAGTCGCTGTGTTGCCACCTTAGCGTGTTTCGGACGAAATTTAGCAGGTTTTCTCAGTATCTTTACTCGTTTTTTACTGCTTAAAAGGGTAGTCTAGCCACAGATTACTGGTTACTAATTTAACAGATACAATACTGCCTTAGAAAACGATAAACTCCTGTCAGATAGTGCATACAGTACATAGTATCATAATGGAATGAAATTTAATATAATGTAATGTAATTTAGTGAAATGAAATGTAATTAATATAATTCCTATTGCGGTGCCCTTACAGGGTATTATATGAGTGCATGTTTTGTATTTAACATTGTATGTACTTGTGTGATGGCAATAAATGAAATATGAAATATGAAATACAAAAATGTATCTAAGGAAGCTTGACTCTGCGTTGTTTTTTTACTGCGTTTATAGCGCGTGACGGAAGCGATGTTGCCGTCTGGCGCGAGTGGCAAATAATATATAAGAGATTTAAGAATAATTTCGGTAACCATCAGCTGCAAGGCTGATTCTGTATTCAAAGATGCTGTACAAGCATCTCTGTGATGGGGATGGACCAGGTCTGCCTGCATAACTCCAGTCGGTTTAAAGAGTTACAGACGTTCAAAGGTCTGGTTTGGCTTCAGACGCTGGATGTGGACTTATGAACTATATGCCTACAAACGAAATTCGCCATACGAATAAATAAATAAATAATGGTCTGGTATGGTTGCTAAAAATGAATATGCAGGTATTATTGTAATATATACTTTAGCTATGCGAACAGTACCTACAAATACTGACAGAATGTATAGTTTTAATGTTACAAGTGCCTCAAAGATGTCCATACAAATCTTAAATTAATCATAGCATTGAAATTGAATATTCTAACGAAAATCTGACAACATACGACAATACAGATAAGTTTTTAGATTGTTTTCGGATAATTTCATGACTCAAATTGGTAGGTATTGAAAATATAGCCAAATTTTGTTTGTATCGAGCGCGCAGCAAAAACTACCCTCTTAATTAATCGTGGATTTTCAGAACAAAAAATATAAATACGTTGCTGTCTAGTTTTCGGTTGACATTTTAAACTCTTTTATTTTTTACCGGTAACTTTAGCAGTTTTCAAGAAGTGAAGTGGTAACCCTGATTAGTCGATTGATTGAAGGTTGGTTTTTGCTTGCAAGTTGTTAAGGTGTTAATAAAAAAAGTAGGAGGTAAATTGCTGCTAATTTGAGCGGGTTACAGTAGCTTGTATTATAAGCTTAGGCCATTTAAGTTATAAGAGATTATGCATATGCTCACGACTATATTCCCCGAGGGGGCAGTCAGAGATTTTCTGAAACTTCAGAATATCCACGTTTCACTAGTAGTACCGAAACTCTGTCCAGTGTGACGGGGAGTGAGCCCGTCGCCACTTGTAATGGACAGTAGGTACAATACATGCCTCGAAAATGAAGCATGCAGGTTTCCTCACGATGTTTTCCTTCACCGAAAAGCCAGTGGTGTTACAAATCGTACATAAATTACGAAAAACTCATTGGTACTAGTCGGCCTGGACGGGGATCGAACCATCGCCTCCTACACGGCAGGCAAGGTTACTCGCCACTGGACCACCACGGCTTTATAAGAGATTATGCGGGGTTTAAAATTAAATGGGACACTTACTTAAAGGGGTGATTCAGACCATCAAACTGGACAACTTTTACTATAGGGCCAACACTGAAATCGCGAAAAAAAAATCCGCTATCCCATACAAAACCGCAAACATAACTCGACTGTAATGTATGGGACAGGAGATTTTTTTTCGCGATTTCAATATTGGTCGCATAGAAAAGTTGTTTAGTTCGATGGTTTGAATCACCTTTTTAAGTTAGTATCCCATTTAATTTTACACGCGGTATAAAAAATCTAGTTCATTGGAATGTGAACGTTATTTTATTAAACAGTAAAGTGTTTTTAGTAAAATTGTAATCTTTAAGTTGTTAAACCCGGAATATCGATTTTTATTTGTATCTTATGCATGATGATATGCTTACGACTATGTTTCCCGATGGAGGGCCAGAGATAATAGAAGTTTTGCATTATTCATATACATCATACCTTTATTGAGCTCACTAGGTACTCTTCACACTTCCATATCCACACCAAATCACAATTTCACACACTAGGGTTACAATCACACACCACCTATAAACAGTAACTTTAATCAACTAGAAACTGGTTTCCCTAGAAACAAGCAGGCTTTCGCTTGCCTACGATGGGAACCCCTGGTAAATGAATTCGGTAAGTATATTGGCTATGTGCGAAGTGGGTGTTGGGAACTATCAAGTCGATCGCAGCGCACAGGGTGGCAGAAATTTGTACTGTTGCGGGCCAAGCAGTGAAAATATGCTTGAATCGATGCAAAACCACACACTAACTAAACACGAAATCTCCAAAACTGTCAATACTACAAACTTAAAATTTGGCATGGAAGTTTCTATTGGCATCTAGATGCTCACTTAAAAAAGATTTGTTGTATTTCAACCCCCAAAGGTGTTAAAACGGAGGTAAAAGTTTGTATGAGAATTCCGATACAATTTAGATTTTGCCCGTGGCTTCGTCCGCATCCGGTCCCGTCATCGTACCGGGATAAAATATAAGCTAGTTTTTAAGTCTAATAATAAGCTTTTGAATATAAAAAGTTTTATCAAAATCGGTCCAGTAGTGTAGGCAGGATCCTCGAACAAACACAGAGTCTTTACAGTACTATAATAGTGTAGATAATTCACGGCTGGCCGACATAGTTCATGCGCTCCGCCGCGCTAGTGTGGCGCTAGTGTCGTGCACATAGCCAATAAAAATTTTTTTTCTGCATTCACCCCAGGTGCACTTTTAGTTAATATTACTTTATGATTTTTATGTAACCATTTTTTATACCTTTATTGAAATAAATTATTTTCATTTCATTTTTCATTTTCATTTCATTTCATTCAAAATATTCTCACAAGCTGATTCAACCAATAGGGTGTGAGGGTAAACAGTTGCATTACTTAATGGGCTATTGTACTCATAATACTGAACTACTCATAATCTGAACTATTATAAAACTCTAACAGAAGTGTGTCTGTACATTGAAGATATTTACAAAAAAAAAATTACGACATGGTTTTTACCTGTCCCTGATTCCAAATCACCAATTTTTGGATTTTTTGTCTGTCTGTTTGTTTGTTTGTTTGTTTATTTGTTTGTTTGTTTGTTTGGGTGTTTGTTTGTTCGAGTATCACGCAAAAACTACTGAACCGATTTTGATGAAACTTTTTTTGTTTGATAGCTTATCATCTGACTTAAAATCTGGTACTATGTAATTTATGCGGACGAAGTCGCGGGTAAAAGCTCGTACTTAATAAACCAATGGGAAACTAGCAAAAAAAAAAAGTTTTGACTTTCCATACTAAACGCAATCAGCGAATCGAACGCTTGTATGAAAAGTCGATTAGCGAATTTCCCTTCTATTCCAGGAAAGTTGTTCAGTATCATAAGTACAATCACCGATTAAAGTAAGTAGTCTACCTAATAACAACCTGAATCTGTAATTGTGTCATTATTTTATTCAGGGTACCATAATCCGGTCCCTTCAAAGGCGATTTTGTTAGAAAAATAGGTAAATTCCAAAATAAAACTGTTATCGGTAGCTACCGAATAAGAAATGAGTCTTAGGAAAACGTAGGACTTAATGTAAAATACTAAGAAAATACTATACTTTTTTTTGCAAATTACGGTAACTCAGTTGTTTGTGTTTGAAATGCAATATAATTTTGATGGACGATAACGCAGTGGTTATTTTGCTAAAAAAACATCAATAAATGTAAGAAGTAGTAAGAAAACATCGCTGCAAATGTCTTTAATGATTACTATTAAACAATGATGAACAAAAATCGGCATAGAACGGTAAAAAAGGCTTATAGAATTTATACAATTAAAGAAAATAAAATTGTATCCAAATTGTATAAATAAAATAATGGCTCAATTGACCAATTTGTTATCACTGTAAGTATAGGTACAGGGTGTAACAAAACACCCTAGTAATACTAAAGGAGGTACTTCAGACCATCAAACTGAACAACTTTCACTATGCCAACATCGAAATCGAAAAAAAAAAATCCGCTCCGTCTCGACTCAAATGTATGGGACAGCAGATTTTTTTATTTTTTCTCAACGTTGTCTCCATAGTGAAAGTTGTTCAGATTGATGGTCTGAAGCACCCCCCCCCCCCCCTTAAGGCGGTTGCAGAGGGGCCAATTTTATACAAAACTATAACGCACAATAAGCGTAGACGGAATTAATAAAAGTAATATTTTATATATAGAAAAATAGTTTAGAAAATCTAGATGTCGTGTATCAAATAACATTTGCGATTTATAATATAATTACGAAGATATAAAGCTTTGAAATTTTTCATACAAACTTTTCAAAGCTTTATATCTTCGTAATTATATTATAAATTGCAAATGTTATTTGATACGCGACATCTAGATTTTCTAAACTATTTTTCTATATATAAAATATTACTTTTATTAATTCCGTCTACGCGTATTGTGCGTCAAACGTTTGTATGGACTGAAACCACCTTAAGTATTACTAGGGTGTTTTGTTACACCCTGTATAATCATTAAAAATACTGAATCTTTATTATTTTTAACACAATTCCATTCTTTGTTTATAAAAACCCTTTCTCCTCGACTTCCAGTTCAATGCCGAGCCAGCATAAATCAAAAAGAAATATCAACTTAATTACAACCAATTAAACACCATCTTATCTTGGCATCAATTTATTTAAATTGCGCTCACTGGGCTTTAAAAGAGCCTATAAACAATGTTAAAAATTATACTGTAGCTATCGCTCTCTGATCGCTGGACCGTTTACATTGTCGATGCAGACGATTACTTACAGACCTCTTTTACACCGTCGCGTAACGTATCATAACAATTGATTAAAGATCGGTGACTATAACTAGCCTATAGCGCATGGACCGCATAAATTGAGCCCCGTCGCCTAATTTACTTAGTAACGGCATTGCGTAATTGAGATACTTTTTTAGGGTTCCGTACACAAAGGGTGAAAACGGGACCCTATTACTAAGCGTACGTTGTCTGTCCGTCCGTCCGTCCGTCTGTCCGTCCGTCCGTCTATCTGTCTGTCCGTCTATCCGTCTGTCCGTCCTATTTAAGGCTGTAACTTTTGAACCATAATAGCTAGATAGTTGAAATTTTCTCAGATTATGCGTTATTACGGCGGATTTGTTAACAAATAATAAAAATTTCAAAAATTAAGGGGATTTCTCAACAAGAAACTTGTTATTATCGACGTTTTTTCTTCCCGCTCTATCGTTAAAACCTTAATACATACAAGCGTCAAATTTAGAGTGATTATAGAACAAACTCTACAGAATAACAACAAATACTAAAAACCGGCCAAGTGTGAGTCGGTCTCGCGCTAAAGGTCCCGAACAAAAAAGTTAATAATGTTGTATTCTGTGGTGGTATGGTACAGAACCCTCTTGGTGTGCGAGTAGCCCGACTCGCACTTGACTAGTTTTTTATTAATTTTAGGCGGGATAAAGGTACTAAAATGTCTTCGCGTCCTTAAAACTCGATGTACAAATCATTCAAAAATAAAAAACTAATCTTACGGCATTACTTTTTGTTTACGGCTTTCCTTGAAGATTTAATAAAAACCTTAGCATGGGATGACAAGGGTATATCAATGGAGTATACTTGTCGTACCTTCGTTTTGCGGATGACCTAATACTGTTTGCCAAAACCAGTGAGGACCTGGGAGACATGTTGCGAGACCTCTATGATGCTTCTTTGAGTGTAGGCCTGAGGATGAACATGTCCAAGACAAAGGTTATGACGAACGCCTGTGGAGTCTCAGGTCCCGTTACTGTGGGAAATGAGACTTTAGAGGTAGTCGATCATTATGTATATCTTGGACAGTGTTTATCCTTTGGTAAAGAATGCCAAGTAAAAGAGGTCTCAAGACGTGTGCAATTGGGGTGGGCTGCTTTCGGTGAGCTGGACGAATAAATGGAAAAATGCCACAATGCTTGAAAACCAAGCTTTTTAATCAATGTGTCTTGCCCACCATGACCATGACCATGACATATGGTGCCGAAACATGGACGCTCACTAAGGAAACTATGCATAAAATCAAAGTAGCACAGAGAGCCATGGAGCGCGCCATGCTAGGCATCACCCTTCTAGACCACGTCACAAACGTCGAGATCCGACGTCGAACTAAGGTTCAGGACGTCGGGGATCGAATAGATCGCTTAAAGTGGCGGTGGGCAGGACACGTAGCTAGGCGAAATGATGGCAGGTGGAGCAAAGCCTTGACTGAGTGGTGGCCGAGATTAGGCAAAAGAGGAGTGGGTCGTCCGGCAGCCAGGTGGGTTGATGACATCTGGAAAAGTATTGGCAAGACCTGGATGCGACTGGCACGGGACCGAGAAGAATGGCAAAATAGGGAGGAGGCTTATGTTATGCCCTGCAGTGGGTGGATACGGGCTGAAAATGATGATGATGATGATGAATTTATTCGAAAACTAAAACCATACTTGTTGCTTTTTCTGTATTTTGAAAGAATATTTATCTAACCTTATTTTATCATGGCCGTGATAAAAAATCGTCAGAGTCGAGTCATAATTTACGATTTCTAAAAGTGATTTATTTTTCGCGATCTCAATATTGATCCCATGTAAAAGTTGTTTAGTTTGATGGTCTGAAGCACCCGGAATGTTACATATTATTTAAGTGTACACTCTAATATACAAGGTCCAACTTAATAATTAAGTATGCTAAAAGTTTTTAAAATGATCAGACCATAAAACTGAACAACTTTCTCTATACCATGGTCGAAATCGCAACGGACCAAAATTTTTGGGACAGCTGATTTCTTTTTCGCGATTTCGATATGGTCCCATAGAGAATGTTATTCAGTTTGATGGTCTAATAACCCCCTATACTACTTGGGGCTAACACAAAAGATCCCACTGGGTCGAAGTGTTGCTGGCTTGCCAACCCCCACAACAAGATAAGATAACCCCCTATACTAACGACAAAATCAGGACCCTATACAGGGTGTTACAAAAATACAAATAAACGTATAAGGGGGTGATTAAGATCATCAAACTGAACAACTTTCACTATGGGACTAATATCGAAATCGCGAAAAAAAATATCATCATCATCATCATACCAGCTGATAGACGTCCACTGCTGGACATTGGCCTCCCCCAATATGAGGAGATTTGCCATATTCGCCAAGATGCGATACGTTTGCCATGTTCCAGACTAAATTACATATCTACTCGAGCTAAATGTATGGGACAAAAGATGTTTTTTTTTCACGATTTCGATGTTGGTCCCATAGTGAAAGTAGTTCAATTTGTTGGTCTCAACAACCCAAGGGGGTTGTTGATTGAAAAAGATTGAAATGTTTATTTTTACTTCTGTAACACCCTGTATAATAATTTTGATTTTATTCTCTAACTTGTACTCTTCAAATTATAATAATATTGTGAACAGTAAAAAGATGAAGACAAATTTTGGTTAGAGATTTATTTCAAATGTTTGATGATGATGATGATGTTTATGTTTATTCAAATGTTTATTGCTAAACTAAACACACTATTCAATTTTATTTCAACCAACTCTGGAATAAGCACGAAACTTTTTTAGTACTCACTATTACTAGTACAACTGTTCAAACTTTTGAAGACTGCCTTATATGCATCTCTACGATCAGTAGTTTCATTTCATTTCTTCCCATTTCATTTTACGCCACTTCTCCCATTCTACGCCGTACAAAATTTTACTAACACTAAAATTCTGCAAAAGAATCTTCAAAAGTGGCTCTACCATAACATTTTAAAAACACCTAAGACAAAACAATTACCCAACTAATACTAGTCGATGACTGGAAAAACTATAAAACTGCAGTAAACTGATATTCGCACAGCTATTTTGCAGCAAACTTTATCCAGGAGGTGATTGTCAGCGGGTAGCTTTTCAAGTTTTCGTTTGGATGTCTGCCAACCTAAAATTTCCTATCTCTGCGCCACGTTGGAGTTCGTTGGCTTGCATTTCGCAGTCGAGTGGGGTGTGAAAGAGTTTGTTATTACATTTCCTAACAGTTATTAATGTAATCTCGTCTTGGATGATAAGAATGTTTATGGTGTTGCTTGCATTAGTTACGTTGACATTATGCTGTATGGATTTGTCTTAAAGTTAAGATATAGTTGTGATTGGACTTCAAAAGATCATCAGAGAACTGAAAAAAATGTTTTTCTCTAGCTTCTTCCACATTCATTAGTCTTTCATGCATGCTCGTCGGTTTCGGGAAGATCTGACCTGGCCCTTTTTAAGCACGTCGCCAATTGGTCCATATAATATGTACATCTAGGCCGTCCCCTTCCAAGATTTGCCTAATAGATTGCACTCGTCAATCTGCTCTCATCCATTCTTTCCATATGACCGAATAATCTCAACATACCTTGCTGTATTTTTAACCGGCTTAAAAAAGGAGCTTATTTGTAGTAGGTAATTAAATGAATTCGGTGTGACACGCGCCGCCCTAGCACCCTCTGTGTCCACAAGCAACCGTCTCGCCAGATTAATATTGATTAATGCCAGTTAATATTCATAGCCGTGCGATCCGTCCGCAGATACGTTTAACCACATTAAATGTTAATTCTCTTTTTAAAAAGGGAAACAGGAATTAATGGCGCTGTAAATCTGTTTCACGCGACGCCATAATTTGAGTTTTTTATTCCAAAAAAATTACACAATACCTACATACAATTAATAATTCAATAACTTGACTTTTATTGACTGGATGAATCGGAAGAATTAGTAGCAAAACTATTATTCCGAGAGATAAGTGTACTTTTTCCAACTATCAGCAGCAAGGCTGATTCAGTATTTATGGGGTGTAGAGCTTCTCTGTGATGGGGATGGACCAGGTCTGCCTGCATAACTCCAGTCGGTTTAGGAGTTGATTAAAGAGTTACTGATGGTTACTGACGTTAATTTTTTACAAACCTTTAATCATCAGTAACTCCTAAACCGAGTGGAGTTATGCAGGCAGACCTGGTTCATCCCCATCACAGAGATGCTCTACAACCCATAAACATTGAATCAGCCTTGCTGCTGATGGTTGCAAAAAGTACACTTATCTCTTATACTATAAGTGAATTCACAAAAAGATTTTCTGTTGGTTATGTTCTAGAATATGCTCACGACTATACTCGCCGAGGGGGTAGTCAGAGATATTCTGAAAACTCAGAACATCCACGTATCACTAGTAGTAGGTACCGAAACTCTGTCCAGTGTGATGGGAAGTGAGCCTGTCGCCACTTGTAATGGACAGTAGGTACAATACATGCGTCGAGATTGAAGCATGCAGGTTTCCTCACGATGTTTTCATATAAACTCACGACCGTAAACCCTTTCAGGGTGGTCAGAAACATTGCTACAACTACCAACTTTCTGTGTTGTAGCAAAGCTTTCATTTATATTTAGATTTATTTGCAGTAAATATGGTATTTACAGGTATAAAATAATAAATAACGTATCTCACACTTGGCCAAAACATAGGCATGCAAAATCTTAAACAACACAACATCAAATTAAAGAACAAAATTAATCAGCTTATAAACGTCAACCCCAATAACTTCATTTCACTTATACAGGGTGTAACAAAACACCCTAGTAATGCAAACAGATCGGAGCAACTAAAAAATCAGCTGTTGCATACATTTGAGTCGAGTAGGCATTGCAGTTTAGTATGGGACAGCTGTTTTTTTAGTTGCTCTAATCGGTTTGCTCCCATAGTAAAAGTTGTTCAGTTTGACGGGTAGACTCTTAGTTTAAAAGGATGCTAATGATATCAATTTCACCCTGTATAGGGTGTAACATAAAATAGGACAGCTACTTAAAGGGGTGCTTTAGACCGTCAAACTGAACAACTTTCTCTATGGGACCAATATCGAAATCGCGAAAAAAAAATCTGCTGTCCCATACATTTCAGTCGAGTTATGCTTGCACTTTTGTATGGGACAGCTGATTTTTTTTTCTCGATTTCAGTGTTGGTCCCATAGTAAAATTTGTTCAGTTTGATGGTCTAAAGCACCCCTTTAAGTAACTGTCCTATTTTATTATACACCCTGTATATTTTCGACGTCATTTTTTCTACCACCGCGTCGGAAGGTGTACCGTTGAGAGAAAAAAAAAAAAAAACAAAAAACAAAAAGAAATGTACAAAGTACAATTAAAATACAATATTGCATTACATCGGTGGCCGGTGGCCGGTGGGGCCGAAAAGTTCTCGAGTGGCGACCGCGTACCGGAAAGCGCAGCGTGGGTAGGCCCCTCACACGGTGGACCGACGACCTGGTGAAGGTGGCGGGAAAACGTTGGATGAGGGCAGCGCAGGACCGGTCGTTATGGCGATCCTTGGGGGAGGCCTATGTCCAGCAGTGGACGTCCATCGGCTGAGATGATGATGATGATGATTGCATTACATGGGAAGAATAGGGATTATTGATCGTTATCTGACAATATTATTCAAAAAGAATTTTGAATTAGTTCAACTTGGCACAACAATTTCGGAAAAATTCGAAAATCTGTGCCAGTTTCGTTAAAACAAAAAAAATCTAGAAAGACTATTGATGCCCCAAAAAGATTGAATGAAAAACGAAAACATTGCGCTTGAAAATGCCCACGTTCGCTGCGAGTGAAATCTGTTACTGAAACTGATATTTTTTCTGCTAAGGTCGAGAGAAATTACGATTTTTTCTTTTGTATTAGGTATCAAATTTTAGTATGTTGTTAGGTATATTCTCTAGACCCCAAAACTGCCAGGAGAGTCTCTGAGGTGTCAGGGTCTCCAGTTATGACGTCATAAAATTTTTGGATGGGATTAAAAAAAAATTGTTTTGAAACCTATCGTGTGGGGTATCAAATGAAAGGGCTCCTTGAGCCGGCTCTAAAAATATACTACACTATTACCTTTCAGCTAATTGTTATAAAAAAATCAAAAAATTATTTTCAAAACATACCAAGTTTGACCTAGTAGCACTTGGTCCAATACGAATTTCGTCCAATACGCAGTTCATCTAATGCTGGGCTCCTCCAGGTAGGAAACGGCTAAATCATTTTTTTTCAAATATACGCCAAACGAATTATAATATCCTCATATAAAACGTCAATAAAGCAATTTAAAAAATGTTTATGTTTACTATTTTTCATAATTTTTTTATGAAATTTATACTTGAAAAATAATAAAAAAAATATTAAAAATAGCAAACATAAACATTTTTGAAATTGCTTTATTGAAGTTTGATATGAGGATATTATAAGTCGTTTGGCGTATGTTTGACAAAAATTGATTCAGCCGTTTCCTACCTGGAGGAACATGGTATGTTTTGAAAATAATTTTTAGATTTTTTTTAAACAATTGGCTGAAAGGTACTGTATTATATTTTTAGAGCCGGCTCATGGAGCCCTTTCATTTGATACTTCACACGATAGGTTTCAGAACAAAATTTTTTATAATCCCATCCAAAAATTTTATGACGCCATAACTGGAGACCCTGACATCTAAGAAACTGTCTCCTGGCAGTTTCGGGGTCTAGAGAACATACTTAACAACATACTAAAATTTGGTGCTGGTATCCGAAAGTGAACTTTATTTCCATTAAGGCAATGCACTACTATAGCACTTGGCCAGAAGGAATGATGGCAGACGGACAAACGCTTTGATGGAATTGCAGCTGTGTGACGGTCAGCAGGCAAACCAGCAGCCAGATGTCGGATGACATTTGTAGAGAGGCCGGCAAACAGTAGATGAGGCTTGCGTGGGACTGAAGAGGCCTATACCCAGCAGTGGAGTTCACCGGGCTAATGATGATGATTAGCCCTATTTTGTGGTTGGGCTATTGTAAGCAAGGGTCGTTATTATAATACTGAGACCTTTGCTGATCCTTTGTGTTCGCCCCAAACTCACCCTATTTTGCGCATACCTCCGAATTTATGTATTTTCTTTTCATCCTCAGGTCAAGGTCAGGTCCTTTCAATGCAGGTCTCCTCGCGATGTTTTCCTTCACCGCCAAGCTAGTAAATGATAAACACAACCGTACAGTCGGCCGCAATAAGTTGTATACACTTTTGTTCTACGTCGTAGTACTAAAGTGTATATAACTTATTGCGGCCGACTGTACATAAATTCCAAAGAACTTAGTGGTACAGACCAGGAATTGAACCGATGCCTCATGATTGTGGCGCTAGCTCACTTCCGGGCTATTTATCGCTCTCAAAATATGTTACTCCTAATTATTCAACATACGTTAAAAACTTTTTTGTTCATCCCATCGCCTTAAGCTGACTACGTAGATTCTGTGAGCTTGCAGTTTCGTGCGATATATACATATATATCGGAATACTAACTGCTCCATGTCAAGCATAACTGCTAGTGCGTACCGTGCAGGGTACTTTACTTTTTTTACGATTTCGGTGAAAGTGATGTGATGTAAGTTCGCTGATTACAATGCATGGTTTAACGTAGTTCTCGGAAGTTAAAGTATCTGCACTGATAAAAACCCTCTAGTAACAGTTGCATTGCTTTAAGGGGTGATTATACTTACGATACTGAACAACTTTTTTCAAGGAAAGTAAGGGAAAGAAAAAAGAAAGTTAACTTTTCATGCAAGGGTTTGAGCGCTCGTTGCATTTAGTATGGAAAGTCCATGCTTTTCATGCGAATTTCCTTTAAGGGGCCATAGGTTCAGACGAATATTTTCTATGAGAAACGCGATTGCCCAGCACTCCGAAAAGTACGTGCGCGTGCCTTAGCATAAACTAATGGTGAATATGTGAGTATAAATACCAAAAATCTGAAACTATTTTAAATTCTTTCAACACGAGAAAAATGTTTAAAAATACAAGAAAATACGTCATCTTTGTGACGATTTTCTATCGAGTGAAGTAAGTCCAATCGATGATTTCACTAGATAATCTATCCAAGAATATTGAGGTTTGACTTTGGTTTCGGTAAATTGTATTAAATCTAGTCGAAACATGAAAAATAAAAAATGCCTCCGCGGTATTTCGTCCTTCTATGGCCCCTTAAGGGAAAGTCGTTCAGTATCAAGTTGTGTACAATCACCCCTTAAAATAATGCAAAGCTGTTTACCCTAACACCCTGTATACGGTGATTTTGTAAACACTTTCCAAAGAAGATCCTTCCTCTTAGTATGGAAAAAGGCTAACAAAAAAATGTTAGCGTATAGTTGGCGTATAGTTCTAAACATCTCATGTCGATTTGTTTCTCATAATCTCTAGATTATTGTAGGAACATTAGCTATACCTTATCTAAACGGAGTGTCGCGTGATCGCAATTCTGCGACTAATATGCCCCCCATTGCCACTTTAGTTTAGCAATTCTTTGGTCTAGCACAGGGTGTTTAATTATTATTGTTCATAATCATAATTGCTCTCATGCATAACGCAGTCTTGGCTCTGTTTAGTCTCAGTATACATCCCACGTTGCGGGAGCGTCCGTAAGACTAATGAAATTAGTGTAAGCTAGATAGTGTTGCCATAATCAATAGCGGCTTAATTAATAATATCTGCGAAACTAATTAATATTAGCTCTCTCACAGCTTCAGATTTTGATTATCTTGGATTGAACAATGTTAATAGGTAATAATTAATGGACAACAGTTATATAAATGAATACAAAACAAAGAAATACAGTGCTGATTGCTTTTTTTGGCTAACAGACAAATTGCTTCAACATCCAATTATATCTCTATGCTTGTATGTACGATGCCTCGAAGATTTCCGATGAATAGAATCCTAACATTGAAACTGTATATTTTAACAAAAATCATACAAAATACAAGCATAGAGATTAGTTTCTAGATTGTTTCTGAAAAAAAAAAAAATTGTAAATTGGTTGGTTTACCCCATTTGTTGTAAATAAAGCCAAATTAAACAAACAGCAAAAAAAAAAAAAAAAAATTGGTTGGCATTGAAAATATAACCAGACTTCGTTTGTATGGTGCGAGCTCCGAATTATATCCCCTTAACAAGAAAAATACTGCAACGGGCTGGAAAATAGAAAATAATACGCCATCGACTCGATAGAAGAAGATAGACCCTGAACCACACACCTGACACTGCCTACAAAAAATTGAAATTGACAAGATGATGTCAGCACAGACATGCGAAACGGAGTCTAGGCAAATAGATACTCTTTCTTATACTGTGGTCTAGGGCTACAACTTTAGCTGCGTGCAAGTAAAAAGCTTTTAATCTAAGCTGCCTATGATTTTTTCGTAAAGAAAAACGCACAAATAAAACGCATTGATATACCGTCTATTCAAAAAGAGTTTGTATCCTTCGTCCTGAGATTATAATTATTATCTTTATTCCGAAAACATAAATGTGTCAGTCTAGGCTACTGCCTAGGTAACTGAAGGGCAATTAGAGGGGTTGAGGTAAAATGTTGGCGGGAGGCAGGGAGTGTCCGTACTGTATGTAGTAATAGATACCACAGTGACAGTGATCTATCTTCATACAATGGTGCCTCGTAGCACGCACACACTGACAATATCGTCGCGTAGCCCCGTCTGGCGCATTCTTGTCAGTCTGACATATTTTCAGGGTGTGCGTGCTACGAGGCGTACGTACTGGCGAGCACACATACAAGCCGCGTTTGGTACCATTGTATGAAGATAGATTACTGTCTTATACTGTGTAGATACCTACTCTTTCTTATACTGTGCCTGAACCGATTACTTTGGTCGTTTTTAGTATGTTTAGTTACTTATCTTCAACTTTAATACTTAAGTACTATGGAACCGCGTAACTTAACAAACCAAAAAGACTATTTAACAAACTTTCTAAAATCAAATAACTCCTTTTCCACTCGAATTCCTTTCAGCGGAAGAACGTTAACATTAGAGAATTTTCCAGAAAGCGAACTAGTAGAAAAACTTAGTTAAACTCCGTCCGACTGTATGACAACTGATAACAGTGGAAGTTTGCGACACTCTTGAGGAATGGCGCGAGTTTGTGCAAGTTTTCATATAGAGGTAGAGACGCAGGATACACTGTAGGGTTTGGTGAGAATTGGGGAGTTGACTGCATCCAATTTATTTTAGTTTTAGCTTCTCAGTAAAAATAGGTTCGAAAATAATGCTATACTTACATTTTCAGTAGTTTTGTACCTTGAAAACTATTTTTTAATAAAATGATAAACTAGAAAAAGTATCGAAACGACGAAGAAAAACAATGACGTCACTATGCATGATTTAGTACAAATTTTTCATACAAAGCTCGTGTTTTGACGTTTGATAAAGAGTGGCTGATTTGACTAGTTGGAAACTCGCGGATTGGAAGAATAAGGGAACGGACAATTAGTCAAATTAGCAACTTTTAATCGAACGTCAAAACGCGCGCGATATATGAAAAGTATGACTAAATAGGTACTAAAAAGTGACGTCATCAACATTTCATTACTTTTTATAGTTCATCATGCCATTAAAAATAGTATTCTAGCTAAAAAAAAAGTGTGATTAATAGCGTTATTTTCAAATATTTTTTTACTAAGACGATAAAACTAAAATATATTTTCTCAAACATGCTTGGAAATGTGAGCATTATTTTGACAACCTTCTTCGAGATAAATCGAAATTGCTGTACTGGCCAAAAACATGCGCGCAGCGGCCGGCAATGTTTGTATGAAAATCCATATCTGTCGTGTTTAGCGGCCAAATAAATTACATAGTAAACTCATATCTGTCGTGTAATTTAAAAATGGAACGATCTTCTTCTCCGAAACATGGCGACCAAAGAGATAACTCATCAAAGGTTTTATTTAAATTTCGAGCTGACTTGCAAATAGAAAGCTATTTATTGAAAAAAAAAATACAAATTGTTGTTCGTTGTTCGTCATTGATTTTGAAAAGAGTTTTAATTTCTGCGAATTATTTGAGAAAATTTAGTGTTTTAATTTCCGCGCATTATTTGAGAAAAGTACTATACAAGCCTTGGCCACAACTAGGCATTGATGGACTTACGTATGTGTGCCTCGGCTTCGCCTCGGCCCACATTTACACGTTCGTCCATCAATGCCTCTGTTGCTGGCCGCTGCAGTAATGTACTATTTATGCAATCCGTATTGGCAAATACAGTCAGGAATAATTTAAGTTTATCTTTATTGGTTATGAAACAGCAAATTACTTAATTTCTAATACAACAACATTAAAATTTTATAAAGCCAATAATTACATGATATTTTTAAGTTCGGCTGTGACAATAATAACAGTGGTTGTTGGTCTGACCAACTACCGTATACTGATGTCGCAGACCTTTTTTTTTCTTGAATATGTTAATTTTTGTTGTATTTTTTATGTATTTGTAAGTACTGACTGTAATATACAGGGTGTAAGTGACAGCCTAGCAAATACTGAAACGGTGAACTCAGACCATCAAACTGAACAACTTTAGCTATGGAGCCTACTTAAAAAAATCTGCTGTCCCATATATTTTAGTCAGCGGGGCTGGAAGTTACCGAGGTTAGTTGTTCCGATGGATATAGCTCCGAGAAGAAAAGAGATATCGAAATGCGTGAAGTGTGGTGGACATTGATAGGCCCCTGCGCAGATATGGCAGCCACTTTAGTTGAATTTGCGCCGGCCAGGAAGTGGATGTATGTCAAGTGACCCTGCGATACGAACTGAGTAAATATTTTCCAGTTTATACTTTTTGGTCTAACTCGATTAATAGTTAATCTATTTATGAGTGTGTGACTGTGGATTGTAGAGGAAACGTTTGGGAATTGTTTTTGATGTCATTATTTGAATTATTTCATATCTTGGCCATAATTTTAGGTAAACATTAAAAAAAGAATTTTGGGGTTAAATGTTCCGTTGCTATGGGGCTGGTTGTGCCGCGGAAAAATCAACCCCAACATTACTGATTTTTTTAGTTTCCGATATTCTGGATATTTTGAACTGTTTGGAGGTAGACAATCATCCAGTACCATCGATTTCTAATCAAGAGGAACACATACCAACATCAAACAAAATGAAGAAATTTACAGACTTTTCCCTGTAATCATTAAATAGCTTTTTCAAGAAGCTATGAAACGAAGGATTCTACAGGATGATGATATGCTGATTTCAGATATAATTTTGTTTTGATTTCGCATATCTTCATGCGTTTGAATTTTTTCTGTCTTTAAGACCATTTTATTTTACATTCATATACTGATTTGATTAGGATAAGTGAAACTTACAATAACTTATTAAAATTCAATAAAACCAGTATCTTATTTCATACTAAGTAACTGAAAACAGACCAAGTAAACACACGGAACAACCAGCCTCAACAAGGGAACAACCAGTCCCATTTTGGGGTTCGTTGTTCCTTTCCGACTTGTCTTAGAAAATCGATCCTGTGCTAAAAAGTACTAAAGCGTACGATAGATTATCGACATACTAATATTCAGCGATAAATGCCGCTTGAACTAATGTAAGACTCATATACATACGACTTATTTTTCATACACATTTTTTCGATTGTTTGAAAATCGGAACTATCAACCCCGCTCTCCCCTACAGCAGTTTTGTATAGGCATATTTGATAGGCTCCATAGTGAAAGTTGTTCAATTTGATGGTCTGAGTTCACGTTTCAGTATTTGCCAGGCTGACACTTACACCCTGTATATTACAGTCAGTACTTACAAATACATAAAAAATATCAGTTCGTTCCGTTTCGGTCCGTTCCATTCTATTCTATTCTATTCTACTCTACTGCTGAACACTAATATTATAAATTATGCAGTGATACCTTATAACTCCATCGTCTTTAACAATCTACACAGAACTTTTGATATAGCCTCGCTCGCTAACCTGCCTACTGAATATTTCATTTGGACGGACATTTTTTTGTTGAATCACTCGAATTTGCAAGTTATGAGAGAAACAGAGGTGCCTTATGAAGTACTACGATATCTTTGCGTTTTGATAATGTATTCTTATTTGGAAAGTTGATAGCTTTGTGTGAAAGTTTTTCTTTTTGGAGAAAATTCAAGGGCCTGCTTGTTATGGAGAAACTGCTTGGGAGCTTTCTCCATGGAAAAGGGAAGATCTTCCGTCAGGCTAGGTGTGATGCCTGGGGACCGGCAGTGGTCCAACGGTTGTGAGATTTACCTTGTAAGTATACAGGGTGTAAGTGACAGCCTAGCAAATACTGATACGGTGAATTCAGACCAACAAACTGAACAACTTTAACTATGGAGCCTACCTCATTAAACGCGAAAAAAATCAGCTGTCCCATACAAAACTGCAGTACCTACCCGACTCAAATGTATAGGACAGCAGATTTTTTTTTGCGTCTCCTGATGTTGCCTCCATAGTGAAAGTTGTTCAGTTTGATGTTCTGAATTCACCGTTTCAGTATTTGCTAGGCTGTCACTTACACCCTGTATAGGGTCCTTCTTAATATGCGAACACTTTTTGAGGAGATGATTAGACCGTCAAACTGAACAACTTTCTTTATGGGACCACATCAAAACCGCGAAAAAGAAATCTGCTGTCCCATACAGCAGGACGACGGGCGACGTTTGGCTCGAGTAGGTTTGCAGTTTTGTATGGAAGAGCTGATTTTGTAGATCGATCGTAAATAATTGACGTTTAATTTTAAATTGGTTAATATTTTAGGAGCGTGTTGGGTATAAAATCCTCTTAAGCAGCTCCATCACAATTATTCTTAAGAGGAAGTCTCTACCCTGCAGTAAGACTTATAATATACAGGCGGATGATGATTACGAAATACAGGGTTAATTTTATATCACGCGGATAACTTTAGCATGGATTCTACTCATCAAACTGAACAACTTTCACTATGGAGCCAACTTCGAAATCGTGCAAAAAAAATCAGTTATCCCATACATTTGAGTCGAATAGGTACTGCAGTTTTGTATGGGACAGCGGATTTTTTTTCGCAATTTCGAAGTTGGCTCCATAGTGAAAGTTGTTCAGTTTGATGAGTAGAATAGATGCTGAAGTTATCCGCAGTGATATCAAATTTACCCTGTATAATCTGATTCACAATATTATTACGTCATTTATTAAATTGAAATATTCCTAAAACAGACAGCAAAACTCATTCAACCAAAAATTCCATTAAATTCTCAATTTCTTTCTTAATAAATCAAATAACAAATCTTATCATTTTTCATAAGAAATCAGACCACATCAAAATAAACAAGTCAAATTACAAGATAAGGGGGACATCACACCTATTGCTCGAACTGTAGCTTGAGCAGTCCCGAGGGTCTGAGTCGCCGAAAGGAATCAGATGGCAAATAAAATGTGAATCGACCTTTGTTTCGCCTCGAGCGGACTAAGATTCAATTTGTCACGAATCTGAATTTGGTTCAAGTGAAAGGTTGCGGTGAACTTGTGCACACACTGTTTGTCATGTCAGTTATTGTATTGAGGATCTTTTGTAACATTTGAATCCAAAATATTTTGTTTCTTTGAAAATCATCTACTTAAATAAACTAAAAAGTTATTTCTTTCAGACCTTTTTTTTTTCAATATTGTATAGTTTATTATTTTGGATATAAGTCGGGTGTAATATTTTTAGAACTGGCTCATGAAGCCCTTTCATTTGATACCCCACACGATAGGTTTCAGAAAAAGATTTCTTTTTAAATCTCATGCAAAAAATTGATGACGTCATAACTCCCCACTCCACCAATTGAGAAAGTGACACCGTCATTTTTCCTACTCAGGAAACTCTACTGAATGCAACGATACCACATGTCGGTATAAACTACTCAGTTCTACGAATTTCTTTATTTGACGACTTTATTTAAATTAGCATCTCTACTATAACAACAAAAAACATCTTGTACAATTTTATTCTTGTTTCTCTTCTGAAATCCTACTTAATATTATAAACGCGAAAGTTTGTAAATATGGATGGATGTTTGTTCCGCTTTCACGCAAAAACTGCTAAACGGATTTTGATTAAATTTGGCATACAGATAGAAAATAGCCTGGATTAACACATAGAGTACTTTTTATCCGGGTAACGCAGACGAAGTCGCGGGCAACAGCTAGTACAAAATAATTTCTTCATTTTTTCGCCGTTTATTCGCGTCAATGTAATATTTTTAAAATGTGTACTTATCATTTATTCATAAATATACACGTACATTACTTACCTGCACGTCTAGCATGCCAATCATGACAAAGCGAGAAAAATTCAATGCGTGAATTTCAGGCGCGCTCGTTTTGGCATACTACGTAAAATAACAAAGATGGAGTCACATCTAGATTTTTATCATTTTCTCGTGTACCCGGTCGGTGTATATCGGTGTACCCTCGAAAGCGTTTCATTAATATAAAGGTATGCGTTGCGAAATATTAATCAAAATCACATTGTAAATCACCAATGTCTTTTAACTTGGACAGTAACAAATGGTGACAGGGAGAGGAGAGCCCGGGGGAATTCTGGGCTTTTTGTCGTCCGACACCTGCCCAATAGATCGGGTTTCTTGTTTGTGAATTCTTATTGGGAACGACTGACAAGCGAACGTTTATACGATACGATTCTGATTTTCTGAATAATATCGTATTTAAATAATGCACCTAGTTAAATTGTCTCCGTGGTCTCCTATCCACTAGGCAACATTTGACGCGCGACATGTTGCACAACAAGGCAACAATTAACGCGCAACTCGTGACGCTTAGCATGTTGCGCGTCCATTGTTAGTTGATACGAGGCTTATTGGGTAAGAGCATTGGGTTCTCGACACGGAGGTCGTGGGTTCAATTCCCTCGGGGGACACCTAGTGATATGTCACTTTGTACATTTTTTCCCAGTTGGTTAGGAAATTGCAGGCTGAATCACCTCTGTCTGAAAAGATGATTTTGTGCTTCGGATGGCACGTTATGCCGTTGATCCCGGGTACTATCTTTGGTGGAAGTCTTCGTTACATAAAAACTAACTCTGAAACTAGGGCTCTGCCCACATGATAAGAAGAATATGCACCTAGTAACTACATGGTTGACACGCCGATCCAGACTGACTTTAAAATAAGTATTGTGCCTATTTTTACCGACTTCAAAAAATAGGAGGAGGTTCTATGTTCGGCTGTATGTATTTTTTTATGTATGTTCACCGATATTTTCGTCAATTGTGAACCAATTTTAAAAATTCTTTTTTTGTTTGAATGGATATACTCCCGAGGTGGTCCCATTTTAATATTGTGATGATCTGATGACGCACTTCGGAGCTACATGATATAACTCCTCAAAAGTTGACAGCAAATTGTCAGCGATTGAACCATTTGCTTTTTTTCAATGTACCCTTTGCGTGTATAACTGATATCTGAGTCGAAATAATATATTTAATCACTAAAAATTATGAAATAAAATTTTTTTTACAAAAAAATAAAAACCAACTTCAGAAGTTCAGAAGTAAAAAAGTACAAAATAATATTTCAGCCTATGAATTTTACGTTCGAATCTATATGAAAATTAATTTGTTTTGTTGGAGTCGGTGTCAAGCCAAGCCAAAAAATTACTGCAAGCCCAGTCGCGAATCGTACCTACCGGCTTTACAATGATTTTGACAAAACAAATTAATTTTCTTATAGATTCGAACGTAAAATTCATAGGCTGAAATATTATTTTGTACTTTTTTACTTCAGAACTTCTGAAGTCGGTTTATACTTTTTTGTAAAAAAATTTATAGTGGTACAATACTTATTTTAATGTTAGTCTGAATTTTTAGAGCCATATCTACTACAGGCTATAACTAACATAGTTACCTTTACCTACTCATCTTATCTTATCTTATTGTGGGGGCTGGCAAGCCAGCAACACTTCGACCCAGTGGGATCTTTTGTGTTAGCCCCAATACTTTTTGCTTACTTCACCCTTCAAATACATGGTCAATGAAGGAGGCAATACCATTGAGGGGAAGAAGCGTTTTACCTACTTGGTTTCCCATGAAGTCTATAATAAGTAACAAAAAATATTATTTACTTAGGTAGGTACTTGAAGTCATTCAAGAGGGAAGGGTCTGAGTTCTTTCAGAATCAGTCACGCAAATTTTGAGCTCGCAGTAAAAGGACTAACTCGGTCTAACTTGGTGCCCGTGTCCTTTGGTGTCCTTAATGAAAAGTTTTTTATATATTGGACGACAGCAAGCCAAAGACTGGCAGATTGCGGGTTTAAATCTCGTATAAGAACAAGATTAGGTCTTGTCCGATGTTCAATAAACCCTATTGTCGTGTCGTACCGTGTAAAACTAGCAGCCCCTTCGATTTGTGCTTCGTATGGCTCAGAAGGGAAATCTATTAGCCTCTCTTAGCTTTGTCGAATGTTCGGTTCGCCAGCCGTGGAAAGATCCGTGTAGTCCGATGTTTGCCGGAGGTTGTTTTATCTTTTTTGATTTTCGACTTTTTGCGCTACAATTGTTTGGGATTCCCCTTTGGGCAGGATTGAAAAACAATGTTGGGTTGTCGAGGAATGTGATTGAGGGATTCAATGTTGAGATGAAATGTGAATGATAAAAGTTCTGCCTGGGATTGGACAAAATCTCGGCGCGGGGTGCCAACATTCAAATAAAAAAATGTTTTTGTTGGAGATTTTTTTGGGGTGCTCAGAAATATAGGTACACACGGCGACAGATCAACCTACCCATAGTTGAACTCTATGTTCATGGACATAAGGTCGAACTATGGGTAGGTTGATCTGTCGCCGTGCGTACAATTACGAGCTATCTTGCATGCAGTATTGATACTGTAGATAGATTTGCAATACCTATCTATCGATAATGACCAGAAGCTTAAAAATATATTTGTCTCTAACTCCGTGATAATTACCTATATTGCAATAGTATTGATCTGTACCTATTTTATGGTCAACCATTGATAGTTTTGATACTACTGACAGTGTATACTCCAGTTTTGGAATCTTACGAGTAAGTACTTATTCTGTTTAGTACCACTTCATGTCAGTTTTATACTTGACTAAAGTTTACCCATGACTTCATCCGCACGGGTTCCCGTCATTATTTTATCTAGAGAGATAAATGATTTAGTAGATTTTTAGTCTAAACATAAGCTTTCAAACACAACAAGTTTCATCAAAATTGGTTCAGTAATTTTTGCGTGATGCGTGAACAACAACATAATTATAATAGGTGACAATAGCAGAGATGAACGATTTTGTACTACTAATTCGAAAATTATTGTTATTTATTCATGTTAAACTTTAGGAACTGGGTCATTATTTTATTCAGGGTACCATAATCCGGTCCCCTTTAAAGGCAACGGAACAAAGGCGATTTTGTTAGTAAAATAGGTAACTTCCAAAATAAAATTGTTATCAGTAGCTACCGAATAAGAAACCAGTCTTCAAATAACGGTAACTCAGTTGTTTTGTGTTTGAAATGCAATATAATTTTGAGGGACGGTAACGCAGTGGTTATTTTGCTAAAAAAACATCAATAAAAGTAAGAAGTAGCAAAAAAACATAGCTGCAAATGTCTTTCATGATTACTAAAAATAATGATGAACAAAAATCGGCATAAAACATTAAAAAAAGACTTATAGAATTTATACATTTAAAGAAAATAAACTTTTATCCAAATTGTACCCTGAATAAAATAATGGCCCACCTAACCTACCCCCAAGGCCCATATCACACGACTTTTGAGCATAGGCGATATTGCAACTGCACCGCTCGCTGCACCGATAACGCGGCGATATCGCGATAGTATAGTTCCGTCAACTGCTACGCTCAAAAATCGCATGTATGTGTGTGTAAAATTCCAAAACAAACCTTTTGAAATCGAGTTATTACTTTAATGATCCAAGTTACCCCCCATAAAATAATTAACTTTTACGATATAAAATTGTTAAGCTTACCGTTAAAGGTTTATTCGCACTAATTCTAACATTAATGCATTTTTGAACCCTTACTTCTACCATTAAAAAATTCTGCTTAACCATCTTAAACCTTAGCTACTAAATTTAAAGTTGAATTTTACTCAAATGTTAATAAACAAGGATTTTATGTAATCTAATACCGACTTACGGAACAGGCTTTAAAGTTGGAAATCAAAAACGTAATTACATGCCTTATTTCATGAAGAAATTTTAGTGAAACTAGTTAACTTGTGAATAGTGACGTTTATGGTTTAAGCAAATAACACCATGCACTAAGGCTGCATATTAATTTATAGGAAACTTTATGGATGCTATAGCAGGTTTCATTTGAAATATAAATTGCTGAATTATAAAAAGTGATGGTTTCATTTTCAGACGTATAAAAGTATCGCTTGGGTACAGGTTTATAGCATATTGGCAGCCTAACGAATACGTAAAATTATGCATATGATCACGACTATATTCTGAAACTTCAGAACATCCACGTTTCACTAGTATTACCGCAACTCTGTCCAGTGTGACTGGGAGTGAGCCCGTCGCTACTTATAATGGACTATGGGTATACATACCTTGAAATTGAAGCATACAGGTTTCCTGACGAAAAACTCATTTGTTACGAGTCGGCCTGGACGGGGATCGAACCATCGCTTCCTGCACGGCACGCAAGGTTACTCGCCACTGGACCACCAAGGCTTGCATACATATTCTCGTGCCTTTTTCCCACTGGGTCCGGCAGAGACAATAGATCGTCACATACTACCTACATCCATAAGATCTTCATACATGCTGATTTCATGTGGCCCTTCTTCAGTAGGTATACGCATCCAATTTGGTCAGCGTACGTACATCTAGCTAGGGTACCCCTTTCAACCATTCCACCCAGGGCTCTTACAGACAAGCGACACTTTGCTGTCACGGTGAGTCACAGAGCGTCGCGCTTATATATTTTACGGTCGCGCGACGGTCGTACGACCTTCCGCGGCACCCGGCGGCCTCAAAGTGTCGCTCGTCTGTGAGAGCGCTCAGACTATCAATTTCGTCAAAACTATCAATATTTTTCATTAAAACTTGATTTTCGGTATGTGGTACCATGAACCATAAATATAGGTATACTATTGACGGCCCGGCAGCTCGGTCGCTAGTGAACCTGCCTGCTGTGCCGATGGTCGCGGGTTCGAATATCCGAATATTTGTACCCGAGTCATGGATGTTTGTATCTATAATAATGTATTCTATATCGTTGTCTAGTAATCATAATACAAGTCCAGGCCAGCTTCTGGCACTTTAAATTTGACTTTATAATTTGTGCGACAATGTCCAAGATATTTATTTATACTGTGCTTCCGGTTTAAAGGACTTTTATTTCTGAGAGGTTTAATATTTTTGAGAACCCTTTATGCCTGATATGTAATTCACCAAGCAATATTGAACTCTAAAAACACATTCGTACGAAGAAATAGAAGCAAATGTATAAAGTAACACAATCAGTGCAACAATCAATAAAACACGTTGGCTGTCGGAATCTACATTCATTATTCACAGCTCCAGATACTATCTGAGAGTGTAAAATTACACTTCCTTCCTTCGCTAAGGGGGCTTCGTGTGAAGGCAAAAACAAATAAAATTCGAGCTCTTCTGTATGGTAAGGTCTTATGAGTAATTCTGGGGTTTAGAGGTGAAAAAGGAGATGCCTTCCTGTGTATCGTATTGTCACAGTCAAATCTATTATTTTGAAACAAGTAGGCGATTACAGCGAGATGCCAAATGTGATGAATTGAAAACCCGTCCACCAGCGGCTATCATCATCAGCCTATAAACGTCCCACTGCAGGGCACAGGCCTACCCTCAGGGAGGGTGTTTGGGCATTAGTCCACCACGCGTGCCCAATGCGGATAGACTTCACATACACATCAGAATATCTTCTTCAGTGTATGCAGGTTTTCTCACGATGTTTTAATTCACTGTTTGAGAGCAGTCCGTTTTACGTCCATAAGTTAGAAAAACTCATTGGTACATGGCATGTTGTCCGTGCGGATTCGAACCCGGACCCCCATAATTGGGAGTCCATCCTCCCCGCAACGCGCCACCGACGCTCTGTACAATATCAAGAACAGCGTGCTCACGTGCCCACTATGTACAAGGATCTTCTCTAAGAAGATTGGATATGTTAGCCACATGAGAGCTCATCAACGCCAACAACGGAGTTGAAGCAGTCGCTGTGGATACACACACACACACATTGTCATAAGACGTCATTGTACAATGACGTCTGTATGTACATACAAGGTGTAACAAAACAAAATAGTAATACTTAAGGGGGAGCTTCAGACCATCAATCTGAACAACTTTTACTATATGGAGCCAACGTCCAGAAAAAAATAAAAAAAATCTGCTGTCTCATACATTTGAGTCGAGACGGTACTGCAGTTTTGTATGAAAGAGCGGATTTTTTTTCGGGATTTCGATGTTGGCTCCATAGTGAAAGTTGTTCAGTTTGATGGTCTGAATTACCCCCTTTAGTATTACTAGGGTGTTTTGTTACACCCTGTAGATAAACTCACTTAAGCTAGTATGTTAATTGCAAACTATAAATAGTTATAAATAATTTATGATATTACAAATTAAGTTATAAAATGCAAAAAACAATAAAATTACAATTAGATAAAAATTAAAATATTGTTAATGTAAAATTCCAATGTCGAAGTCTAGTTAAATATTTAAATATTACAATGTATATTATAATAATAATTTTTATGTGTGATTGATGTACTTATTGTTGTGATTTAAACTGATGAATGTTGTGTACTTCTATTATAGGCATGTACATTAGATAAAATACCGCATGCTAATATTATAATCTTAATAATGTATTGTTGCTGTTGATGTACCTTAATAAATAAAATAAAATAAAATGTTAATGACAAATACATCGTAGTGGTATTACTGATTATTTGTGGTTGGGCTATAGCAAGCAAGGGTCGTCATGTAATACTGAGACCAGTGCTGGTCCTTTGTGTTCGCCCCAAGCTCGCCCATATTTTACGAATACCTCCGAACTTATGGTATTTTATTTTCACTCTCGGAAATGCAGGTTTCCTCAAGATCTTTTTGTTCACCACGGAGCTAGTAAATAAGAACTTAGTGATACAGGCCAAGAATCGCACCGCGGCCATCTAATTGAGGTGCTAGCTCTCTTCCCGATGGGCTATCATCGCGCTTTTGTGGTAAGTACATATTTTATCTTCAAATATTCCCGATTATTACAGGACTGTTACAATCGGACTGTTGTGCTATGTCAAATAAAATTAAAGAAAGAAAAACGCCAGTAGATGGCGCCACGTCCCTTTAAGACAGAATGGGTTGAAGAATTTAGTTCTCTGACGTAGTAGTCTCGGTAGCTTAATTTGACGAAAGCACAGCTCCGGTTTGGCAGATTGTGGGTTCAAGTCCCGTCCGAGACTTAATTTGACCTCTTATCTTTTACGGATACCTAACGATGTACATATTGTATATCCTACTGAAACCTTTTAAGATGATGAAATGAAATGAAATGAAATTATATTTATTGTGATAAATGTGGTACATATTGATAATGATATAACTGCAAGCTTAGAGAGACTTTTGGTAGTTGCAGCAAGGTTTCTAGCTACCCTGGATTAAATTGTGGTCGTAAGTCTAATTACACGTTGTTTTTATTGTAATAACGACTATTAGCACCGGATGTTGAGGAGGCGAGAGATGTGTGTCAGAATCGTAGCATTGTGGCGATCTGTTGTCTCTGCCTACCCCGGTAGTGGGACATAGGCGTGAGCATATGTATGTATGTATGTAGCACCGGTGTTCATTCCAAAATCAAATAAAAAACCTAACAAACACCGCTCGTTTTCTTTGACCTTTCACCAAAATTGGCGACCGCGACAACAATAAATAACTCAGTCCACTTCACTTTTTGTTTTTATTTACGAGCCTGAAAGCATATCACAGGCTCTCCGTCTTGTCGGCCGAAGAGAAATATGGTGCCTACGTGACGACTTAATCTGTCCGAGTGGAGCCAACGAAATGTGTAAATAATTTTTTATGTTCTACCCGGGGGAAGTTCGTGTTGATAAAGTTGAGGTGTATTAAGGCTGGCTTGCTCATCGCCGCAATTTAAACTTAAACGTATTTAAGACCCTTTGCGTTTAAGTGTTTTGATACAATGTGGTTTTTTGGTTAAGGAAATCTACTCGCTTCAATTTTAAGGCGTATATTTTGTTTCTCCGTGTTCATTAAAAGTGGCAACACGGTCTATACGTATCACACTAATTGGTGTTCTTTATAACTGGTTTAATCACGAGGCGGCGGTTTGATTCCTGGCCTGTACCACTCCAGAATTTACGGTGAAGGAAAAATATCGTGAAGAAACCTACGGACCCGAGAATGAAAGGAAAAATGCCATAATTTCGGAGGTAGGATATGCTCACGACTATTTTCCCCGAGGGGGTAGTCAGAGATATTTTGAAACCTCAGAACATCCACGTTTAACTAGTACCAAAAATCTGTCCAGTGTGACGGAGAGTGAGCCCGTCGCCACTTATAATGGACAGTGGGTACAATACATGCCTCAAAACTGAAGCATGCAGGTTTCCCCACGATGTTTTCCTTCACCGAAAAGCCTGTGGTGTTACAAATCGTACATAAATTCCAAAAAACTCATTGGTACGAGTCGGCCTGGACGGGGATCGAACCATCGCCTCCTCACACGGCAGGCAAGGTTACTCACCACAGGACCACCACGGTTTTTTCGGAGGTAGGTATACGTAAAAATATGGGCGAGCATGGGACAAACACGATAGACCAGCAATAGTCGCAGTGCTATTATAAGCCCTCCCAAATAATAGTCCTCAAGCAGCTGCTTATCACCGCCTGAGACTTCTCATGCCTTTCCCATATCTGTCTTCAGAGAAATCTTCATAAATTTCGCTAGCTTATCTCATTATCTGTCCCGCCTCCTTTGATGCCGTTAGTTGACGGTTCATTATTATTAAGTCAAAGGCTTATAATTAGCGAGGCTTGCAAATACCTACCGGTACCTACCTACCTAGTCACTATATTTTCAAGCCAATTCTTAATTAAGCCTTTAGATGGGTTTAGAATGCGAAGAAGTTCCGTAAATTATAGTGGGTGGATTTTACATCATTAACTAAATTTTCAGGGGTGGTTCTGGTCATTAAATTGAACAACTTTTTACTATGAGAGCAATCCTCTAACCGAAAAAAAATCTGCTGATCCATACTAAACTGCTATGCCTACTCAACTCAAATGTAAGAAACAGCCGTATTTTTTGCTATTTCAGGTTTTCTCCGTAATTGTTGTTTAGTTTGATCATCTGAACGACCCCTGATGAATTTAGCCAACGATTTTATTATCACCAAGTATACATTTGCCGCTAACTGCCAATCTCCAGTAATGGAGAGAAACCCGAAAGAAGAATATATTTTTATTATACAGGGTGTTTGGTAGAACGATGTAGATATTTTCTGAGCTGATTGAGGGCACCTTTATGAACATTTTAAACCACATATATTATGAAAAGTCTCATAGTTTTTAAGTTATGATCAGAAGTTCGTTTTTTGTTTATTGCGGGAATCGGTGCGGTTAGAGGTCCATAACATACAAGTTAGTGCCTCAATCAGTTTTCTTTTGGTTTTAAATTAATCCTAAGTTCACAGTCTTTTATCACAATAAGTTTAAATAATAATTGGAAAGGCAACCATAAACAAATCTTGATTTAAACTTGTCACAAATGATTTTTTTGTAAAAATGTTTTTACTCTACCGATCATTAAAAAAAAACTACAGGTGGAAAATTTGTTCAAATCATTTAAAAACTACTTTGGTTAGTACACTTTCAATTAATAAAAAATTATTAGCAAAAAACCACAACTAAAGGAACAATTTAATTTTTTCATAAGATGGTAGACAAAACTGAAAATCAAATAAAAATTAATAATCTTAGTTTCATCTCCCATATCACATTGTATCATCTGAAATATTATTATTATCTAATTTACCGGTCGTGTTTAAAGTATAATTCACGATTTCGAACACATACTCGAACTAAGTTAAAGATTATGTTTTTCATTATTATTATCACGAAGTATACATGAAAGGAATCCGAAAAAAGAATATATAATTTTTTTATTATATATCGTCCAGTTAAATAAAACCATGGCCTGAAATTCTTCCAAAATATCGATAGCAAAGTGGAGAATCGAAATTATAAAGATTATGTTTTCCATTATTATTATCACGAAGTATACATGAAAGGAATCCGAAAAAAGAATATATAATTTTTTTATTATATATCGTCCAGTTAAATAAAACCATGGCCTGAAATTCTTCCAAAATATCGATAGCAAAGTGGAGAATCGAAATAAAAGTTAAAAAAAAACGAATTCCATTCAGTTTTGGTTTACCCTAAATCAGTTGCATTGCAGTCAGCAGTTTCGAGCAGTAAAAGAGGAGGCAATCTCACAATTTGCAACGAAAACAGAGCTTCAATTTGACGGTGTACTGGCGCTGCAAAAAGTCCATGCATTTTCCTTTGAGATTTTCCGTCTAAACATTTGAGATGGGTTAATTTCTGTAGCATGAGTACAAATAATAATAGGTGTTTTCTTATTATTTGGAGGTTACTGGGAGTCGTACCTAGACTTCTGCCACACGAGGCGTGTTCGAAGGCGGCAATGTACGAGTTGCCTCGCGCGACAAGTTAGGATTGAGCAGTGTTGCCAGATAATTTTTTTAGAAATCCGTAGGTCGAGGTTGAAAAATCCGGAGAAATCTGTAGATGACCTATTGAAAAATCCGTAGATCTACGGACTTTTTTTATGCTTTATCTGGCTATTTTGAAGTAGCCTGACCCAAAACATCGCTTTAATTTGGTAAAGAAAATGGTAAAATATACAAGTTTTAAGCGAGAATAATAAATAATAATAATAAATAATAATAAACGGCACAAGCATATAACATCCATGACCGAACCGGGATTCGAACCCAGGACCCTGATTTGGCAGTCCGGCGTGGCAACCATTACACCAACCTGGTCGTCTGTAAAGCGACAAAAAGTAGAAGGAAGGAGATCGAAAAGAGTACGGACGAGCCATAATTATATTACGAAACACAGTCCAATATTTAAAAAAAAGTAGACACATTACACACAGTACATTATTTCGATTTATTTGCGGCTGGGTATGATTTTATGAAGCAAATTGACATTTAAGGGGGGAAATCAGAAGATTTCTAAAAATCCGTAGATTTGCCAATGAAATCCGTAGATCCGTAGGCCGGACCAAAAATCCGTAGATCTACGGATAAATCCGTAGGTCTGGCAATGCTGGGATTGAGACACATTTGCCAACGGCGACCGACGGCGGGCCCATACAAAACTGTCTTTTAGTATGGGAAGCTGTCCGCCATTTTCGCTGCGTCGATGGCGGACGGCTTCCCATAATAAATTACAGTTTTGTATGGGCCGGCCGCCGGGTCACCATCGATAAATGTGTCTCAATCCTTAGTCTCCATTGCGCGCTGTTGCCGCACGTATCAATGTGTTGTAATATAAATACTTTTTTCTTTCACTTTCAATACATGTCGTTTGTATGAAGATCTATACATTACACTTTAAAAACTTACACATTACAGACCTATGTTACGTTATAAGGACTGTGCGGCAAATGCAGCAGGCCTTGTCGCTCCCGAATTGGCTTATACAGCTACGAACGTAACAATGTGTCTTATGCAAACAGATGCTGTTTGGAACACCTAGGTACTTAGATGATATAAAGCCCATGATGAATTTACAGCTGTAATCTCATTAAGATTCGTCTCTAATTTTGCTACGACAAAGATTAAATTAGTGGGTTTTAAATAAGAGCCATGTGTCTAGCCTTCCAACCACAAAAACACTGCAAGATAATCCTTATTCTATCTCTCCCTATTAGCATGTCTGGACAGTTCCATACATTTTAGATTTAGTACAGTCTTGGCGCAAACAGATGTCGCTACTGGACTGAACGAGAGATAAATCTTAACTAAACGTTATTAGATCACTATTATTTCAGTTTTGTTCCACGGAAATAAATTATTATATAGATAAATTTTCTTAAAATTTTTAATAGTAAATGTGTTTAAAACGTATTTTAACGTAATTAAACATTGCTGTAGTACCGTTACTCATCACCGGCACTGTACTTTCGCGAGTTTTTATATAAGAAGGTGGTAACTTTCTTAGTATGGACATTGACCCTCTGTTGTGTATAATTTATTTACTCTATGCTGTTAGGATCATAAAACCCGTAGTTTTTAAAAATAAAAGCACTTTTGATGTCTCCTGTACCAGTGCGAGCGCAAAAGAGTTATTCGGCAAAGCCCCTATGCGTTCCATTGACACGGGAGCTAAGTAAGGAAAAATCGGGCCTCCTTCCCTTTATTTCTTTCGAGCGCTTTTCAAGCTTGCTTGAAAGGGGTTGTCAATATTTTGAGCGGCATGAATGGACCTCTGTAGTACATGTCAATGGGATCTTAAGTGTACGAGGTTGTTTTCCATTGGATTGAAATTGAGGTGTATTAAATATTACGTGTCGATTTTTAGACATAATTTTTATAGAATAAACTTTATTTGGAACTTAATTCCGTCAATAGACACTTTCTTTCCACGGGTATCATTCGAGCAAATAATGGAAAAATCGCTTTTTATGTCGAGTGATTTTCATCAATATTTTTGTGGGTGTAAAGCTAGCCGCGTGCTATTCTATGACTTGACATGACATGACATTTTCATGTAGGTAAAGAAACATTGAATAATAATATAAAACTGAATCTTATTATAAATAATAATAAGATTAATAAGATCCTGAAAAATCCTCGTGACTATAGCAGAGATTTTGGCTAAAAGGAAACACAGTGTTGAGATTTTTTTCGTAAAAATTAGTTTTACTAGATCTACTTATATTAACTTTACATTAACCTGGTAGACCTCATGCACCAACATGAAGAGAGACCTTATTTTAACCTAAATATGGTTTAAGTTCAAATGACAAAATGTTCCTCATGTGGCACGCTTCCTACATTAATGATTTTTGGAAGCAGAATTTATAATTAAGATGGCGACTTTTTTGTTTCCTAAGGTCACTTTAAAATTTTCAATTTTTTTTTTTCACTTATTATATTATTGAAAACAAAACTGCGGCACACTTATTTTTCCTAAGTTCACTTAGTTTTTCGAAGATCCTTTATCTTTCGGTATCTGTATTGCTTTCCCCATACTTTTTCGTGTTGTCAAATCCTCCGTGTCGACGCCAATGGAACCCTCCTACTCTCCTTTTGAGGCTCAAAGCCAATTAGATGCTGCGACAACGCGAGTACCGGGATAGCATCGCGTACCTGAATAACTTCTTTAGACTTGGAGGTTTTTCACAATTTTGTTTGGTGATTCAGTTAGAGCTTTTGAATGTTGGGCTGAGATTTTCATAAGTACACGCCTAGTGGTTTGCGGGTTGTTGATTTAGAGTTAATTAGTTTGCTTAGGTAGCTTGATATTCCCTGATGATTTCGTATTTGATTTATACTCACAAACGTCTATTTTTTTAATGGAGGGAAGTTTGGTATGTATCCTTCTGTACTATTAAATAATCTGTGCTTCTGTCTCAAATATTCGTTGTGTAAGTTGTGGGTTCCAATTCCAAGATAGAATTGAGTAATCTCCTAGTCTCGCAAGACTTCATTGTCTAGAGTTGTGATATAGGTGAAGGCATGTTTGTTGGTGGTCATTATAATACTGTGGCCATAGTGATACCACAGAGTTACAACTGTAATTGATACTGTGGTCATATCGTGGCTATTTTATTAATACTGTAGTCGTTTTGACGCAGTTTTCGTTTTGATACTGTCTATTTTCATTTTGGTACTGTTGTCATTATAACACTGTTATTGTCATTATGACACTTATATTGACCCCAGGCCTCAAAGACGATGAAGACATCGAGAGGGAGCGGAGGGCGCTGTCTGTGAGAGCGAACATGGCAGCTCGTAGGTTTTCACGCTGCTCAAAAAAGGTTAAAATTACACTGTTCCGAGCATACTGTACATCTTTTTATACGTGCAGCCGTTTATACGTGCAGGGCTACATATACTCAAAAGGCATACAGCGCCCTTCGTGTTCAGTACAATAATGCGTTCAGAGTGCTGATGGGGTTGCCCCGTTTCTGTAGCGCATCAGGGATGTTCGCCGAAGCTCGAACAAATTGCTTTTACGCCACAATGCGCAAGAGATGCGCGTCCCTGGTGCGCAGGGTGCGGGCCAGCCCCAACAGCATTCTGGCCATGATCGCAAGTAGGTTGGACTGCGCGTATGTGACTCATTGCTGCGCTATCTCAAATGGAATGGCGCAGCGATGACTCATTCCGAAGATGCCCAGCTGACGTACCCGTTAATATAATTTAATTTATTTTTATGTATTCCTACTAATATAGAATAAGAACATACTAACTTTGAGTCCTGGTTGCTTGATTAAATAAATATTTTATTATTATTATTATTGTTATGTCTTTTTAGTACTTTTAAGTACAGTTTCATTATACTCTCGTACGTTCCGTCAGTCAGTCTGTCTATCATTTAAAAGCAATAAATATTTTTTTAAACTTTATTCATTATGGTTCCTATTCAAGGCAGCTAGGTTAAAACTTAACCCTCTTAATATACTGTCTTCACAGTGTATAGTTTAACCAAGCATACACTGTTCGCCTTTCTGCCATAGCTAAAGCTTCAAGCTAATAGTAATTTCGGAAGCAGCAGGTGCGGGAGACGAGTGGATGCGGGAGCTAGTGGATGCGGCAATTTGCTTTTAGTATGTTCGTTGGGACCAGTGTTGCCAATGCTACGGCAATTACCGTGTTCTACGGCTTTCAGGCCAAAAAATTACAAAATCCACGGCCTACGGCTGTAACCCTGTGGCCGTAGCAGATTCTACGGCTTTTCGCAAATTCTACTGTAATTGTCTAATTTATTCATAAAAAAATCACTTTTAGAGTATTCAACTGTTATAAATAAGTGTATGGTTCGACTGTGTACCGTATCCAATTCCGAATCCGAATGCCAACATTGCAACTAAGTCGTCTACGGTATGTTGGCTGGGTTTTGTTCCTCTTTCTTGCTCTGTGAGCAAAAAACAGATGAGATGAAATTGTTTGCCACACAAATAGATAAAATTTGCAAACGTTTAATTAACGTTAAAAACCTTAAAACAGCACCATTTGGCTAATATTGAAAATTTTTTCCTTTTTTAAGCAGTGACACGGCCCACCGTTGGTCTTTTTCCATATAAACACGGCTTTTTTACCTAATGTACACGGCCGCCTAAAAATTTGCATTGGCAACACTGGTTGGGACAAGTAAGTTTGGTTTGGCGACATATTTATGCTGTGTAAAATTCTATTCTTGAGTTTCCTTCGCTAATAAGTGTCCTTTCTTAGATATAAATTTCGTGGTCTAATTGGCTACTTGACAACTAGTCAAATCAGCTACTCTTTATCGGACGTCAAAACATGCGCTTTGTATGAAGATTTGTACTAAATATTGAGTTGTGACGTCATCAACATTTTCATTACTTTTTATAGTTTATCTTGTTATTAAAAATAGCATTCAAGCTAAAAACTCAATGAAAATGGGAGTTTAGCGTTATTTTCTAACCCTTTTTTTATTGGGTAGATAACAATAAAATATATTGAATGTAGTCAAATGCCCATCATTTGGTTTGTTGCTAATGTTATCGCATGAGTGCTACCCTACTAATGTATGATAATATGGCAGGACTTATCTAAATTATATCATAATCATAATTATCGAATATTATAATAATTATCTCATAAATTATTTGTGAACTAAAATAAAGAATAATAATATTAATATTTCTACAATATCTTAATTCTGAGAGTTATGATTTTGACTAAGGTCTCCCGGGGTAATTTCAACTAGGTATAGTAAGGGAAAGCGACAAAATCACCTCAACAGAGATAGATACGACAGAAATTCAAACTTCCTGACATACTCATCCGAATCGACCATCTAAAATGGGGCTGGACAGGACACATGTCAAGGTGCAGAGCGAACAAGTGGAGCCAACAGGTCACGTTGTGGTATCCGAGGGATGGTACAAGAGAACGGAAGCGTCAATTAAGAAGATGGGAGGATGATCTTCGCCTGACCCTGGGACCGTACTGAACAAGAGTCCCGGCAGACAGAGAGCAATGGAAGCAGTTGGAGGAGGCCTATGTCAAGCGACACACCGAGCTAAGGGACATTTTATAAACCACAAGACCAAACAAAGAGGAACCAGCTCGGAACAAAAGGCTAAATCATCATCATCATCATAGTAAGGAAAAAGCGTCAGCATCTAGTTGATTATTATTCATATAAAATACTACTCTTAATAAACGCATTTCTATTCATCCAGAAGGCAGGTGTTGGTAAAAAAAGAAAAGAGCTGAATCGTGATTTTTTTAAGTGCAATTTCTCCATAGTTGCAATTGCCCCATAGTTTCAATCAGTGCTTTCCCGTGGTCCATCCAATGTGGTTCACCTTGTGGATCATGGGCAGATATTTTTACCCGTTGTCCACCCAGGGGACCAAGATGTACTATTTGGAGACATTTTAGGTGATTTTCAAAAATTATTTTGGGTTTGATTTCATGTTATCTACAGTTTTTCGAAATTTTGGACGATGGCCGATAAATCATGAAATATTTGAAATTGTGTTGGTATAATGCCAGGAACCATAAAACATTATAAGAGGGGTTAGAAATGCTAAGTAGCGCTTTTGCTTAGGAGACGGCTGTCGATACTTGTCTTCCCGCTCACGCTGCTACAATTACTCATGCCCTCACGCTCGCACCACGACGTGCGCCTTATGGTGTTATGCAAATCATTGCATAACCTGTGGCGACACGTTCCAAGCCTACTTTGCACTTCTAACCCCTCTTATAATGTTCTATGCCAGGAACCATACAACAATTCCGTATGTCCAAATGATTATTTTGTTACTGGCTAAACCACTATTTATAAAATTTTGACTCACGATACGGACGTCCTGAAAACGGACATTAACTGAAATTCTACGTAAACAAAGTCGGGTACCGGGTTTACTTTCGAAAGAGCACACTTACTTTCATGACTCCCGCTGTGAAATGATGGATGAAACTCCCCTCTAATTAAATGATAGCCTAACTTCAAGTTAAGCTAAATTTAACCGAACTGAAGCACCTACTCAGGTGTTGTTTGCAATAAAACTGAGCTTAAACTGTAACTTTGTATGAAAATTTGCGCTCAAAGTTTAATATACATAGTTTGATACGTCAGGCTTTTTGATAATATTTATGAACGATTATTTTGATAACATTTTATGTGAAAAGAAAGCTGTATATAATTTTAAAACTATGATGTTAATGTCACAGATAGTGAAAATTAAGTTCCTAAAAACATGCATAAATATTTTTTTTTCCATTTTGGATGGTAGTCTAAACTTGTGTTATAATAACCAGACAACTATACAGGGTGTAAAGAAACGTATAATTAACCTTTAAACCACATACCCTACCCATCAAACTGAACAACTTTTACTATGGGAGCAAAACAGGCAGCGTAAAAAAGAACAGCTGTCCCATACTTTAGAGTCGAGTAGGCATTGCAGCTTAGCATGGAACAGCAATTTTTTTTTGCGGGAACATGAGAGAAAAAACAGCGGTTTCATTATAAAACTAAATAGTTTTAAAGGTTTTAAAGTTGTCTAGTTTGATGTTATTAAGCACCGCTTCAAATAATTACTAGTGTGTTTTGAGTATTGTTTGCTTTGGGTTTGGTATGCACAAATACAGGGTCTTCTTCTTCTTATCGTGTGGGCAGAGCCCTGGTGTCAGAGTTTTTTCAGACTGCCTTACGGCCTCTGACGTGGTTTACGTGGGAGCAAACCGATCGGAGCAAAAAAATAATCTGCTGTTCCATACTAAACTGCAACGCCTACGCGACTCAAATGTATGCAACAGCTGATTTTTTTTTTGCTCCGGTCAGGTTGCTCCCATAGTAAAAGTTGTTCAGTTTGATGGTTACACTCTTAGTTTAAAAGGATGCCAATGATATCAATTTCACCCTGTATAATTTTCCCCTTGATGTATTCGAACCCATGACACTTGGCACAGCAGGCAGGCTATATCAACTGAGCTATCGGGTGTTAATAAATGGTTTCCAGGTTACGCGTTTATTCTCTCATAAGAACGCCACTTAACTAGAATTTCTTTTTAGAAATAAACTGGAAAAAAACCAGTCAACTTTTTTACTTTTCTCTCAACTTTTCTCAAGTCAGCTCCTAATTAGATTAAGTTACGGAGATTGATTAGTAAGTAGATTAAGTCAAGCTTCAAGACTTTTTAGCTGATGTTCGTTTATTCAGCTTATCTTTACTTTCGTAAATAAAAAAAATAATTGCGTAGCCTAGTTGGAGTATAAAAAAAGAACAAATAACATAGTCTTTTGATGGTAAGAGGAAAGTGGCATAAGCAAATGGAAGCATGGATGATGATAATGACTTAAGTACAATAATATATCTGGATACTATATCGCCGGCTTATCGCAAGAAGTCATTAACGTCAAAAAGTTACAAAGTACAGCTGACTATACTACTGAGTTCACCGCGACGAGTACTATTATAAGCAAAGATCATTATCTGCATAGAGTTCTTCAAACGTCACCTTTATCGGCATAACGCAAGAAGTCATTAACGTCAAAAAGTCACTTAATACAGCTAACCATACTACAGAGTGCACTGCGATGAGTAATGTAGTGATTTTAAGCAAAATTCATATCTGGATAGTACTTCAAATTTCGCCTTTATGACCTATGTATAAAGTCCCATAACCCTACAGAAAAAATATTTTGCCAAAATTAATTATTGTTTTCTCGAGTTTTACAAAATAGTAGTTAATGACCTCTTGCGATAAGCCGACGATTATGTGGATGCTTGCAAATAGCAAATGTGTGATTCTACATACAATTTATTGTAAAAAAGGTTGTTAGCATCCCGAAGAAAATAATAATAATTATAAGCATAAGCATAGCATATGCTCACGACTATATTCCCCGAGGGGGTAGTCAGAGATATTCTGAAACCTCAGAACATCCACGTTTCACTAGTAGTGCCGAAACTCTGTCCAGTGTGAACAGTGTGTCCAATAATAATTATGTTCTTCTTTTTTCTTTTTTTTTCTTTTGTGGATAGTTTGAAGTACCAGCAAACATGGAGCTTTTTGTAATGTTACTCTATAATACTTTTATTGATTCTAAAGTATTTTCACACACAAGTATGTTTTAAAACAAATGACATTATTTTATCTGTGGAAACTTTTAGTTGGCAATGTTGTTTTATAAAACCCTTCTATCCTGTAATTAGTCCGTAAGTTTTCCTAAAATGAATAAAATAAAATAAAAAAAAATAAAATATAAAAAATATATAGGTATCTTTTAGAATAACTAAACGGTTACTAAAATAACAACTTCATATTAAACTTGCCTTAAGTTTTCTTCTGGTTTGAACGACCACCTACCCAAAACCTATCACATAATCATATCCTTATCAACCCTAACACTAAACCAACTAATTCTACTCGTCTAATACAATCCGGTTAGTCGTCCATTTTGTCCGGATGATCCGGACGGGAGCGGTTTCAGCTGGCTCCTTGCTATTCAGGGCTTGTCACGGCGTCGACATGCCGAATGAAACTGTCGGGGAGAGTACAATCTTGCTTACGTGCTACTATTTGTTTTTTGTTTGAGTGAGATACGTTCGAGAAGATTATTATTGTGAGATACCAGTGACTTAATTTGTGAGAAAATTTATTCAATACGTTTACTTCAAGCCTTTATAAAGCTCCGTTCGGGCTGAGTTTAGAGATATACTTGTCGTAAAAAGTTTTGTTTGTAACTTTATTCTGACCTATAATATAATATTGAAGATTGATTGATGGCAGCGCTAAAAAATAGGCGAAAAGAAAAAAGGCACCATTTTTATGCATTGGCTTTTCCTTTTGATTTGGCCGCCTACCCAAAACCT
Source organism: Agonopterix subpropinquella (assembly GCA_922987775.1). NCBI lineage: Eukaryota > Metazoa > Arthropoda > Insecta > Lepidoptera > Depressariidae > Agonopterix > Agonopterix subpropinquella. The sequence goes on from OV277711.1 coordinate 1,797,734, forward strand.
ATCACATAATCATATCCTTATCCACCCTAACACTAAACCAACTAATTCTACTCGTCTAATACAATCCGGTTAGTCGTCCATTTTGTTCAGATGATCCGGACGGGAGCGGTTTCACCTCCTTGCTATTCGGGGCTTGTCACGGCGGCGAGATGCCGAATGAAACTGTCGGGGAGAGTACAATCTTGCTTACGTGCTACTATTGGTTTTTTGTTTGAGTGACATACGTTCGAGAAGATTATTATTGTGAGATTCCAGTGAGTTAGTTTAGGTACCTACTACATTTCTTTTTGTTAAAGCATGGAAAAACCTTAAAACATGTAGTTCTTGACGTAGAATATACTATCATTTTTACTTCTTTGAGTTTAGGTTATTTCGCTATTATTTTTGTGGCCAAAAATAGAGTTGTCAAAAATCTATATAGGTACATATTATAGATAATTATAATCTTTACATGACGAAATTATCTCAAAATTATGACTGATGGTGATAACAATAAAGCTTAAGAGTGTTTATCCGTGACGTTTATTTTTTATTTTACAATAAACTGACAAAAATGCAATTGAGAAACATTAATAAATATTTGATATAAAAAAAGAACTGATAAATACGAGAACTCAAAGTTAACCGGTATCAGGGTATCAAAACTTTTTTTTTTTTTTTTTTTCTTTATTGATTATAGAGGGTTTATTCAAGAATTGAATATGTCACCCTCATCATTGAATACAAAAGAAGCAGTAAATGAAAACAAAAAAAATTAACAGAAAATAAGAAATTTACAATAAAAGGAACAAATCAGCTGTTCCTAAACTTAAGAGCTAGTTGTACCAATTTGTACAGCATCATAGCCTCGCCAGAAAGGGGAGACGATAAAAAACCGTTACAAACACCTACATTTTGACTGTAGGGGTTCAATACTTGACGACGTTGTACCGCGATCCGCTCACACTCCACCAGAATGTGATGAACATCTTCTACCACACCACACAAATCACAATTGGGAGATTCAGTTTTGCGCATCATAAAACCGAAGCTATTCAGTGGGATATGACCGGATCGCAGCCTCAGAGCGGTCACAATATCTTGCCGGCTCATCTTCCCGTCCCCGAACCAGAGAGAGCGGAGAGGGGTGGGTTGAACAGTCTTGTACCAAATGCCCTTAGTTCGAGATCTCTCATCAAAATATTCAGACCACTCCTCGTAACAATTTTCCCGAACCTCTCTCAGATAGTCACTGTACCAAGGCAAACAATGTAAATCAACTCCATCCGTCGCCGCTTCCCTAGCTAAACCATCAACCCTTTCGTTTCCTACCAGACCTGTATGGGAAGGCACCCACTGTAAGACTATTTTCTTATCTCTAAGTTTATAAATACTGTTCAGAATTGAATACGCCACTGGAAGCCCTCTAAAGACCGAAGAGCATCGAATCAAGTGAAGGAGTGCACTCCTCGCATCCGTAAATATCACAAAATGTTCACAATCTAAAGACTCAATGTAAGCCAAAGCTTCCGCGATTGCAACCAGTTCTATGTGCATTATTGATGTATTGATGCTAATTCTGAACTTATGATGAATGTTTAACTGTATATCATAAAATGCGGCACCACCACAGTGCTCGTCCTTAGACCCGTCCGTATAGATATGATAGAAACCTGAGTACTGATCACTCAACGACTGACACACAACCATCCCCAAACTCTTAGAATTGTAGCATCGTTTAGGCTTATCCACAACCTCTATCTTCGGTTTAACGACATGAGATAAGTCTATGTTACTGACCCACGTCTCCAATGTAAACATTTCTAGCTGCTGACTAGAATATATTGATTTTGATTTCAATAAATTGTGGAGAATTGTCAAAAGCGGTTTTTTCTTACGTCTCCAATAAAAGTTTTGGCATAAATTTGATAAACTTTCCAGCATACTAATTATGACAGCTTCTTCGAGTGACTTAGACTTCAGCCAAAATTTACCAGCCAAATAACGTCTACGGACTGACAGAGGTGGTATATACAATTCAGACTCCATCGAATGTATGGGTGTACTTCTCACAAAACCTCCTATCAAGCGCATACATATATTTTGAAGTCGATCGAGCTTGGCAACATGACTAATACAAGCATTATCGTATAACATACTACCATAATCGATCCTGCTACGAATAATAGTGAAATAAAGACGTCTCAGATGTGTGGGGTGAATACCCCATCCTGACCCTGCCAGCACTTTAAATGGTCTAATATATTTCGAGACCTTTTCTACGACTTCATTAATATGTTTGCCCCATCTAAGTCCTCGGTCCAACCACATACCCAAATATCTGACCGTGTCGACTACTTGAAGCTTTAGTCCGTTAACCCTTATATCTATAGCCTCTCTACGGTAGCCTCGCTTAAACACACAAATTTTGCTTTTATCCGGCGAAATGTCTAACCCCATACTTGATAGCAAACTGCCAATTGTATCTAAAGCCGATTGAATTTTAGCCTTGCCTTCGGTGATAGACTGACAATGAACGTATAGAGCAAAATCGTCAGCATATTGAGAGATAAAGACATCTCTTTCCAGCCTCTTACAAATTTCCATGGTCACTACGTTGAATAATAAAGGGGATAAAGGATCACCCTGTGCCAGGCCTCGGCTAGCAACCCTGGATATAAAGGTGTCACCTACCTTGATTTTTAAAACTCTTTTATGAAGAAAATTCCACAAGTAACCACAGATACTGGAGCCAACTTGGAGCCGATCTAAAATTGACAATAAAACTGCATTATCGACGTTGTTATAAGCACCCTCTATGTCTAAAAAACAGCTCATAGTGGAATTACCTTCGGAAAACCCTATCTGAATCCTAGACACCAAGCAACTTAAATTATCTAAGCATGACCTACTTTTTCTGAACCCTGTGGTGTTGATAGAAAATAACCCTTGTTTTTCCAGGAACCATTCAAGCCTTTTATTCAGAATATAGTGAAAGATCTTGCACAGACAAGACATTAAAGAGATCGGCCGAAGTGAAGAGACCTCATATGAATCACGGCCTGGCTTTGGTATAGGGACTATAAAAATGTCGCGCCATTGAGATGGAACGAAACCGTGGCTTAAAAAGCTATTGTACAGAGACAACAAGATTAGTTTACCCTTTTTAGGTAAATTTTTTACCATAGAATATGAAATATCGTCACATCCAGGAGATGTATCCTTATTTTTAATACATTTTTCTAGCTCCTGCATTGAGATAGCATCTTCTAACTTAGGGTTGAAACTTGTAAAATTTGGTGCTGCTTGGGTTACGTAATCAGGTGTAAGGGAACACAGAAGCGCTTCGGCATTAGACGAATCCACGCAACGACGGGGAGACTTATACCCTTTCATCCACTTCATTTTGCGCCACAATTCACTAGAAGAGGTTGATTCGTCTATTGAGGAACAAAAGTTCTGCCAAGATTCGCATTTAGCGTTTCGTATGTTTTTTTGAGCCAAACTGATTTTTTCGTTTAGAATGTCTAGGTTTTGCGGAGTAGGATTACGTCTAAATTTTGATAGTGCCAACCTACGTTGTGCTACAGCGTGAGAAAGATCAGGGCGCCAAAATGATTTAGGGGTAAATTTCGATTCCGGGTTTTGACAAATTTTAACTAAAGGGATATATTTTTCGGCTGCCTGATGGATAGCAGATATAAATGTGTCGTACGCTTCCTGTAGGGCATTGGGCAAAACCAATTTCTCAAGGAAATCCTCTAAATACTTACTATATCCTATCCAATCAGCTTTTCGATAATTTCTCTTTACAATGGGGGGATAAGTTGCATTACAAAAAGTAGAAATTTTGATCATTAGGTGGTCACTCCCTAAACTCTCATTTAAAACCGACCAACTAAAATTCATCGCGATATCCAAAGACACCAAAGATAAATCTGGGGAAGACCTTTGAAGGGAGCCGTTTACTAAACGGACTCTAGTAGTTTCACCGTCATTGAGTATGGAGTAGTTACTGTCTATGAGGGAATTGAAAATGTGTTTACCTCTTGACTCTGTTTTATAAGACCAGCAAGTGTGGTGGGCATTTAAATCCCCAAGTATTAGAGTCTTCAAAGAAAAAAAAGATAAAAGATTATCCCAGTCACTTTGCGAAGCGGGCACACTTTGAGGACAATACACAGACAGAATATTCTCTACAGGACCGCAATCAAATAATTTTATGGCTAACACCTGAATCCCACGGTTGAGTAGATCGACGCGAATTAGTTGTGACTTAATAGACTTATGAACCAATATTGCTACTCCCCCGTAGGAATCCTCCCTGTCCAATCGGTACACGTCATAACTACCTACCTTGTACAGACTTTCAGGTGTAAGCCATGTTTCGCTAATAACAGCGATATGAATCTTCTCCTGTCGTAAAATCTCAGTGAAAGCGATGGTCTTCGGTCTTAAGCTTTCTGCATTCCATTGGATAATATTCAATTTAACATTATTTGTGTACTTATACATTATGTAAATTTGTATAAAAATTCTGCTACACCTTTTAAAAACGGCCACTCAGAAATAAATTGCAATACAAAAATAACGGACCACTCTACACACAGATTAATAGCGCTATGAAGCTTCTCATGAAAGCTTACATTTCGGATAAATATCACCTCCTTCAACTTATTTAAAAGATCACTAAAAGACACTTCTTTCTCTTTGCTTTCATGTTGTTGCTCTTCCTGCAGCTTCTGTCTTTCAGCCTCTACCTTAGCGCTCCACATGGCCCAATCCACTTCCTCCTCCTCTGATCTACCTTTTTTATTTTGCATTCCAGATGTCCCAGGCTTATGAATGTTATGGTATAGGGTACTTGGTTTGTGTACATCAGCTTTGACTTTCACTATCTCAGCAAAAGTAGGGGGAGTACTTCGCTTTGAACCGGTATCCTTACGTTCAGTTTGGGGGTCCACGTAATAGGTTTGCTCGAGTGGTATAGGTGATACGGAGGGGACGTAAATAGTCAAGGCTTTCCTGTACGTGCAACCGAACTCTGCCATTAATTCTCTAATCCTCTTTTCCTTCAGGAAAGCAGGACAAGATTTGGCTAGGGCCATGTGGGGACCGTCGCAGTTTAAGCACTTAAAAGATGTAGTGTCGCAGTTTTCGTGGTTACCCCCACACTTAGGGCATAAGATCTTTTTAGAAGGACACATTCGTCGCATATGACCCAGCTTCCAACACTGAGAGCACTGCGTAACAGGGAAGATAAATGGATCAACTTTTATATTAATCCCACATACAGATACAAACGGTGGCAAAGCCGATCCGTTAAAACACAGCCGAATACTCTCACTTAGACACCAACCACCGTCGTCTCTGTTCCGACGATTAAGCCGTTTTAGTGACACCAACTGTGTATTATCAGGGCAGTCAATATTTTCCAGAACCTCTTTGTCAGTTAAATCAATATCAACATCCTTGATCACCCCGTATCTGTATGATACCTCCATAGCTTTTTGAAATGTCCACCCCTTTACTATAAAATTTTGACATTGCAGCAATTTGTTACTCGCAGTAGGGTTTTCAAATTGTAGTCGTATTTTATAGGGATTAATATATTTAACCTGACTAATATGTGTAATGCCATTTTCTTTAAGCATCCGTGCTAGGGCGAATTGCTTAGGAAGCTTGTCCTTGCAATAAATATAGACGTCATTAACAATTTCTTTGTGATCGTTACTAATCTTACGCAACCTTTTCCCCTTCCCTTGCACCTCAGTCCAATCCTCCGCCCCCGACTCCTCCCCCCTCTCTTCTACCTCACGGTTTCTCTTCAACGGTCTCCTATGAACGTCATCATCATCTTCAATTGAGTGTAAAATTTCCTCATTATCTGACGAATCTAAATCAATCGATGAACAACGTATATCATCGCAGTCCGGCGGCGGCGGCGGCGGGGGGGATAGATATCCGTCCCCGGTAATATTACGTTCACTCATAACGTCCGTAGGTAATTACCGCACCACGCTCTGGCTGTGCCCGAGCGCAGGTAGATCACGCACCAGGCGCGTAACGCGCCGAGCGCCGAGCCCGGGCTCTAAACAATAGGTACAAGGATCGAAACCGGTTAACCGACGCGACTATTTCGCACGAGTGCCGATACGAAACTGGGTATCAAAACTTTTAATGCTTAAACCTACACACCTTTAATTAGCTTTCAATCGAGATTGAATGGAGAATTCATCAAATTAATCAATTGATTCACAATCAGTTTACAACGTTGGCTCATAATAGTGATTCTTACCCGTATATCAAGGTATCAGCCGAGTTTTCAAGACTCAGACCTAGTTACGCAGCTTACGTATTATTCAAGATTAAATTGATTTAAACTCATGTTGCTTATTGCACATAATAATATTCGGATATCAGCGAAGTGCCAACGGCTTCGAATGTTCACACAGTATGCAGCTTAGTTTCTTCTGAAACCAGTAAGTGGTTACCTATAGAATATAGATTTGAACGGAAAGTTTATATATTTTACCTAGTTATAACTACAAAAATTATTATTTATTGAAAGTGAGATTCAATCGAGAACTCATAGTAGTGTTTCGTACCCGTATATCCGGGTATCGGCCGAATGCCAACAGCTTCAAATGCTCAGACCCGGTTATACAGATTAAGTTTTTCCGGATCTATTCCCTAAATTAACTGACTACTCAATTTGCTATTTCAGCATTATGCTGTCTACTACCTTTCCGGTAGAGAAGAGTGTCATAGTTATTATAATTGTACCTTTTGTTAGATCATCCACATTTCGCTAGCAGTTGGGGAAGACTATGGAGAATAACTGGCCAAGTGAACGAGGTGTGTAGTCGCACATAGATGGTTCCAAACCTAATGTTACCGTAAGAAGAGATAACAACAGTATATTTATCTTTTCTGCTTGCACTCCACTTGTGTAGGTACGAAAATAAGCGTTGTTCGGAAAGCGCAAAGTAGCAGCGAACATATAATTTAAAAAAAGAGCCAGGATATAATCTTAATCGAGAAATTATGTACCTAATGATAACTTTTAGCTTACAGCCGTTTATACAGGGTAAAATTGATGTCATTGACATCCTTTTAAACCAAGAGTCTACCCATCAAACTGAACAACTTTTACTATGAGAGCAAACCGATCGGAGCAAAAAAGAAATCAGCTGTTGTATACATTTGAGTCGAGTAGGCATTGCAGTTTAGTATGGGACAGCTGATTTTTTAGTATACTTAAATTTGAGAAATATAATCATAAATTGATATTTCTGAAGGGTTCGCCCGAGTTTATGTTGCAGTTGGAGGATTGAATAATTTTAATTCAAATAAAAAAATGTCTATGAATTTTGGTAGAAAGAAAGCTGGGCCTCTACCCGCACATTCGAACTTCGCAATTGCGTGAACATTTTCGTTCCAATGTCAACTTATCCCAATGGAGTGCGGTCCGAAACAGTGGCGATATAGCGAACATCGAAAGTGCGGGTAGAGGGCCTGGGTGTTCAAAAATACTTTTTTGGCTTCTCCAATACCTAACGGCGTTCTTTCTGTGAAGGTTATACCTACTCATCTAGATTTTCTTGTACCGGTTTTCTTCATGGCGTGTCATTTTATATTTTTTCAGCCCATTATTTAGCAACACGCTGATTGCCTAATCTCTTCACCACGATGGCAAGACCTTCTCATTTAGATGTAAAGCTTTTAAAGTAATCCACTCATATTAAGATATCGTAGATATATCTTGGACATGAGTAGGTAAAACAAAGAAGTTTGGCGGAAGGCCATGTAATGTAAGACCCAGATTTAGAGGTCCCATACATGAATGAAACTTAGTAATACGTGTAGAGTGAATCAAAACTAACAAAAATGTAAATTGGTTGTAATCTGTAGAAGTTGGGGGAAAGATATTTCTCCTTATGATACCTTTTGTATCAAGTGTGTGAAACTCATAATCTTTCTTATTAGATAGTGCACTCAATCTTCTACGCTTTCAATGTGTTTATTTTAATGAAAATTCACGATAACCGTAACATATTATGATAATGGAAGAAAACAAAATCACACACACTATCAGTTCAACCAAGCCAAATACGTTCCGTAACGAACATAAATACCTCAGTGATAACATTAGATGAAAATAGCTGTCGTGGTTGCGTTTTGCTACTGTTTTTTTGACGATTTGTCTATTTTACTAGTAATTTCTACTTTTGAAACCGGACTTCTGGAGATGTGGAAGTTTTTTTAAAAAATGCCTTAATTTTTTCTGTTTTTAAAATTATGACCGCCGTCCTGAATAGCTTTTAGTTTTCGTAAAAATGGCTAGATCCAAATCTGCCATTGTTCTTTATTATTGTGTTATTATTTAAAAAGTGGTTTAGATTTAGACCAACAAACTGAAACAGAGAGACAATAAAGAAAAAAAATCTGCTGTCGCAGTCGACTAGATATCTGCAGCTTTGTATGACACAGCATTTTTCTGCATGTTAGCTCTATGGTTCAGTTTGATGGACTAAATCACCCCTTTAAATATTACTAAGGTGTTTTATTACACCCTGTGTAGTAGTATGAAAATAGTAATTTTCATACACTGCTAAAAGGTATCTGTAAAGTACAGTTACCAGCAGATATATCGTAGCATACAAGGTGGTCAAATATTTCTAAGCAGTTCTACTTTTCAATAATTTCTTTACACATAGTCAATCAAAAATATAGTCAATCATAAATTATTGAAAATTCGCTGTTCACATATTTATGACAAAATACACGTTTAGATATAATTGGTAACATTTACTGTAAATAATTTAATGAAAATTAGCACTGCTCAGAAATATTTGGATACCTTGTATGCTACGATATATCTGATGGCGACTGTACAAAAATGCCAACGTATAGTACCTATCTAATATCAAGTAAAATATTATTGCAAAGATCGTCCGTTAAGTTTGAGTTTCATAAGAACGGGTCTGACTGCTTCGGTAGTGCAACGAACAGGTTAAGGGGAAGACTTACTTATTTTAAAATCAAAAAATATTCAAGAGAAGAAAGGCAGACTGCTGGTTTTTTTAATAAATGAAACTTAGTAACACGTGTAGAGTGAATGGGAACCTATAGAAGTTGGGGGAAGGGTATATACACTCATCATCTTTCATATTCATATTATATTTTATTGTGCTTAAGAAAATACCAGTTTACATAAGGAGGCTTCACATTGATGGTATAAATTAAAACACGGCATTTTGAAACATGAGGGATATAGGCGGAGCTACATAAAATATTCCGAAGAATACTGTACTGTAAGCACCGACTTTGAGAACAAATGATACAGCATGCCAGTACGGTGTGTTCTATATGGTGTTACATTTAAAGCACTTACATCTAATAATAAAATATTAAGTATATAAAAAATTTGAATAAGTCTGTGACAAAGCAAAAGGAAGATTTATTGTTCTCTTACCAGTGTTTTTGGTGTTTGGTGATGTGTGTTAGTGTATGGTATGTGTTTATGTATGGTGTGTGTGTGTTTGTATATGGTGTGTGTTTGTGTTGTGTGTGTTACATATTATGTATGGTGTTTACTGTATGAGGAGGCAATATTATTATGTGCAAGGGATGGGAGTATCAGAGTGAGAAATACGGTGGGGATATATAGGGAAACTTGAAAGAAATACCTAGTTAAGATATTGGATGCAGGAGGTCTTCGGTTTGGTCGTACGTAAGCTGTTGGAGCCAGTTTTGGCAGATAGATTTACAATTATATTTGTTCAACGAAGTGATAAACAAGCTTTTATTGAATTCATTATAGAGGAAGGGGCCCAGGAAATATAAAAATCGTTTACTAAAGGAGGTGCTGATAGAAGTAGGTTTTACTACAATATGGTTTCTACGGTTTCTGTTAGGTTGGTAAGGCGTCAAAGAGTGTTGGCGTAAGACAGTGTGGAGGATAAACATTTGACGAACGGTAGGTACTTCGCAGAGTTTGTAAAGCTCAGTGGTAGAGAACAGAAAGGGTTTGAAGTGAATAACTTTAAGCACAGCTCTTTGGGCTCTCTCTAGTTGAATAAGGAATGTCTTAGCTGCACCACCCCATGATGTTATGCAGTACGTTAGCAAAGACTGACAGAGCGCCAGATATACGGTCTTTAATAATTTGGGGTTGGTTATGTGTCTTAAATGTTTGAACACCACTATAAGTTTACGCACCCTTCCAGAAGTTAACGCTATGTGTGGCTGGAATGTAAGGCGGGAATCAATAACTATGCCCAAGTATTTTACAGAATTGACCCGTTCTAATTTTGGACAATCACAAGATTGAAGGTTAGCATCGTGGATGGAGTGAGCAATAATTTTATGGTCGCTTTCTGAAGGCAAAAAGGAATTTTGGATACTAAAAGTTAAGTATTTGGTTTTATCACAGTTTAGTGTGAGAACGTTGGTTCTTAGCCACTCACTAACAATATCAAGCCCCTTCTGGGCCGCTGCGAAGGTTTTCAGCCATGAATTCGTAGAGAAAAAGAGAACGGTGTCGTCAGCAAAGGAAATAATCCTTCCGTCAGGAATATCAAGCCTGGACAGGTGGTCAATATATACCAAGAATAAGCTTGGGCCAAGGATGCTTCCTTGTGGTACCCCATAGGTAACAGGGAGCTCCGAGCTAGTCCTGTTCCCTATTTTAACACATTGAGTTCTATTGTCCAGGTAGCTGCTAAATAAATTAAGTTGCGTGCCTCTAATGCCAATGTGTTCCAGCTTAGATAGAAGGATGGGAATCGAAACCGTGTCGAAAGCCTTCGCCAGATCAAGGAAAATAGCTAGACATTTCTTTTTCTTGTCTAGTTTACTAACAACGTTGTTGGTGAGTTCGAGCACGGCATCCGAAGTTGATCTGTTGGCTCGAAAACCATATTGACCGTCTGATAAAAGTTTGTTCTTCTCAATATATTTGGTTAAGCGAGAGTTCATCAGACGCTCAAGGACTTTAGAAATCGCTGGCAAAACAGAGATGGGACGGTAGTTGTTAACCTGGTTTCGACTCCCAGACTTGTGGATCGGATGTATGAGGGCTTTTTTGAACAAGTCAGGAAAGATACCCGAACTAAGGCTGAGGTTGCAGAGAAATGTAAGGGGTGGCAATAAAAATGACTTGTGTTTTTTGAGGAAGTTAGAGGAAATTCCATCAAGACCTATAGCACAGTCAATTTTCATCGAGTCTATAATGGAACCTACCTCGATTTCGTCCGTGCCTAGCTCCACAAAGGAATCCATATAGGAATATTTAGGTGTTTGAGACGGCTGCGAAAGGTTACTTGACTTTGCGATGGTTCTTTCGGCGTATGACTTTCCAACAGTGGCAAAGAATGAATTGACCATGTTGATTGAAGCCTCCGGAGTCCTGTCACAGGTAAGAAGTTCGTCTGGTGATGATTTAGGTTTAGTTAGATTAGTAACGTTTTTAATCACTTCCCAAATTTTTTTGTTGTTTTTTCCTGCTTTGGATAATTCATTTTTTTCGTATTGGCGTTTGACTTTTTTTAGTAGGTTGTTACAGAAGGCACGGTATCTTTTGTATGTAGTGGTGAGGGTAGGATCGTTGGGGGTTCTTTTTAGTTGTTTATGCATGTTGTCTCTATTTTTCATACATCGTAGCAAACCTGGCGTAATCCATGGTTTGATAGGTCGAAGATTGCGGGGGAGGTGATGAGTGGTTGAGTTTTTAGTTAATGAAACCTGCAGAGCATTTATTAGTATTTGAGCAGCCTCGTTGACATCAGAGGAAGCATATAAGGATGACAGATCGGTAAGTTCCAGGTCACGTTTTACCCCGTCCTCATTTATTTTTGTTTGCGTTCTGGTACTTACAAGTTGTTTCTTTGTGGCTAATTGTAGGAGGACTGGTTCATGATCAGTTAGAGAAGCTTGTATGACTGAGGTTACGGCTTTTTTATTAGTCTTAAGGAGGATATGGTCTAAGCAAGTTGACCCATGGGTTGGTAAAACGTGAGCCGGCAAGAGGCCGTGTTGGGCTACCAGGTCTAAGTAACTAGCAGAGTGAGGATCTTTGGTTTGGGGCATAATATCAATATTTATATCACCTGCTATTACTACGTTATTGATGGATTTTAGACTTAAAAGAGTTGAGTTCAGGGATTGCATAAAACTATCAAGAGTTTTATATTCGTAGGGGCGATAGATTGCAATTATAGCTGTGTTCGTGTTTATTTTTATTATAAGACAACTCGCATCAGCAAATTCTGGCTCTTCGACTATAGTATGTTTAAGGTTAGATTTAATATATACTATCACTCCGTCGTTTTGGTTACAAGGATTAGTTGACGTAAATGAGTCATAGCCATCAATAGAGGGGATTTTGGACGCACAACAGGAAAGCCAGCACTCTGTGAGTATTAGGATGTCGCACGTGACTTTTAGTCTAGCAAGAAGAGTTAAAAAATTTGGGAGATTAGCATTTATGCTTCGTATATTTAGGGTTAAAACATTTAAGGTATTAGCACACTTGTCCGAAATAGGGCGGCAGGCCTCCGGGTCACAGGACTTGGATTCAGACACGGATATCTCGTCAATAGTATTTATATTTGGGTTTATTAAATCGAATGGAAAATAATAGGTAAGTACATACGTTGGAGCAGCAGAGGGTTAGGTATGTATTCGTTTATACGAGTAATGTGGGTTGGATAGGTATTAGTGTTATTGTATTGTGACTGTTGATTGCACGTGAATGGAGAAGAATGAGTGAGTGTGTGTACTAGTATAGTGACTGTGAGCAGGTATAGGTAGGATGATAAGGTTATTGTTTGTTTATTTAAGTGTAAGAGAACATCATAATAACAGGGTAAGTAAAATGAAAAAAGTTTTGTATTTAAAAGAATAAAAATCAAAATATGTAGACAGTTTTTAGAAAGTATGTTTTGTTGAACATGCGTTTGAGTAAATAAAGGTTTTCTATTTCCACACATACATAAATTGAGTCATTGACTCATCGGAATTTTTAGTTTAATAATTTGTGACTCGTCAGTGACCGTTATTGCAGGGTCACCGTCCGTTCTACGTAGCAGAACCTTTGCGTTGGAAGTCCAACAGTATTTATACTGACGTGTTTTAACTAGTTCGCGAGACAGGTAATACAAACGCCTGTTTTTGGGTGTCAAGTGTTCTGATACGTAGATCGGTTGAGATGGGCAATTTAGTCCAATTAATCCAGTATTCAACTTTGTGGAACTGTTATCTAAGTTAAAAGTTTTTACAGCTGTTAAAATCTTATTTTTTAACATAACAGAAGAAAGCGACAAAAGTATGGTCTTATTATCCAGTTTTGCTGGGATACGACGGATGTCTTGAATTTCCAGTGGCGATAATTCTATAGAAACAGCATTGAGCAGTCTCTTTGCCACAGAAAGCATTTGATCCTGGGTTGTAAGAAATTGGCCGGGGATATTTCGTATTTCAATCATATGTTGGCAGGATTGGCGTCGTAGTTCCTCCACAGTTTGCTCCAGGGAAAGAATACGCTGCTCATATGACTCATTATTCCTTTCCAACACCATAACTTTGGTAGCCATATCGTCGTATTGCCGTGCCAGGAACTCGATCGACTTTTCTATTTCCGTATTGGTTTTTTGTACTTCCGATAGTTGTTGACCCAATACGGAGATGGAGTCATGGATTTGCGATAATTTTGAGTCTTGATCGGTTTTCCAATTTGCGAGGACATCCATCAATTCCTGGTTAAAGTCGGGTTTATCTTCATATTCTGTTCGTATCCGTTTGAATCGTTGATTTTGGTTAAGAAATTCGTTGTCTTCTGGGTTCATTGGGTTCTTCAATAAGCTAGGATCTGACCCAAAGCCTGATTGACGCATTCGTGTGGGCGAACGCTGCATTTTAATGATATTGTAAACAAAAACTTGCAACTATAACGGAAGTTATTATGATTGTAGGCCTAAATTTGCCGTCGGGAAAAGTGCAGGTGAGTAGTTATAAATAGTTATAGTTATGATGAAGTGGTGTAGTCGGGTGCCCCACCACGTGAAAGTTGCTCTTGCGCTGAGGGGGCGTGTCTGCGTTGAACCAATAGCGTGGGGTTATCTATTTGCAGCTGACGCTGAGACAGGTGGGAAAATAGATTCGTCTCACTCACCGGTGGTATTGTCCCGCTTACACTTCGTTCGGCTAACTTCCTTCTAATCACTGCAATCCTGGTACTTTATTTTGGTGATATTGAATATAATATTTAATATTAGATAGTCCACTCAATTTTCAACGCATTCATTATGTTTATTTGAAATAAAATTAATGATAATCGTATAATTGAAGAAAACAAAATCACACAAACTATCAGTTCAAGCCAAATAAATATGTCAGTGATGAAAATATCGATAAATAATAATTTCTACTTTTGAACCCGGAATTCTAGAAATGTAGAAGTTTTTTTTTTTTTTTAAATGCCTTTATTTTTTCTGTTCATAGTAATTATAATGACCGCCGTCCTGAATGGCTTTTAGTTTTTGGTAAAACATTTCTGGGTCCAAATTGACCATGGTTCTTTCGCATTATTACTATAAATTATATTTCTTTCTTTGTGAAATAATAGAAGCACCTGCTAGTGATTCAATTAGATTTTATTTGATTAAAAGAAGAAAGTCCAATCAAGTTAGTTATAATAAAGTAACTCTGAACAAAGTTGGCAAGAGATTTTAAACATTTATAGGACTTTTGAGTTGTAATAAAATAATCTATAATGGTATATTTTGTACATAAAATATAAGAGGTAAAAAACTAGAATTATAAAATGTTATTAAACTTTCGATACTGTTATGGTTTGCGTTTGCTTGTTGGCTGATAGTTTAATTTCTAAACTACTCATTCAACCAATGAATGACTGAATGAAAACTATAAATGCTAGTGGCACTGTCAGAAAAATAAAAAGGAATTTTCAAAGCTATTTTACACCTAACTTTATTCATAGTACTGCATTTCCGCCAGTATCAAGTAGTTTTAGGAGTGTCTATCCCAATCTCACGGATTGTTTTTGGTCAAGAACAGAAAGAGATTGTGGATTACGGAGCCTCGTGGCAGGCAAAAACGCGAACCTCGCGAACACCTCGGGAGACCAGTGCTCGTGTCAGAACCTGCAACGTGACTCCACCTAAGTCTAGGTATAAAATGTTGTTCAACTGTCAAAACATTTATTTGTGCTTATTAGTTAGAAGCTATAGTTTAATTTTTTTTTTAATCATTATCTAAATGAACGAGTGAATGAAATATTATAGGAAAGAAGTGCAAGCAAGTGTGTAACTTGCCCTTAACAAACTTTCGTAACAATATTCCGATATGAAAATAGCTACTTAATAACAAAGTTTGCGAGAACCCGGTTCCTACAAGACTGTTCAATACGTATTATGTTTATTGTTGAAGTTTTATCAAAATAAGCGCAGTGGAGTAAGTTTTTAATTTGCGAAAGTCAATTAGATTTTTGTTGCGGTTCCTGTGTTAATAAAGAATTGATATTTTAGTAGGTAGGTACTATTTTTTTATCGTGACCTCCGTGTGAAATTGGAATATCGAAAAATCCTTTCTTAGTGCATCCCTACATGAAGTGTAATCAAATACAGATGCACTCTCTCGTCCTTACCCTTCTACAGGGTGTAACAAAACACCCTAGTAATACTTAAGGGGGTGCTCCAGACAATCAATCTGAACAACTTTCACTATGGAGACAACGTCGAGAAAAAATAAAAAAAATCTGCCGGCCCATACATTTGAGTCGAGACGGTACTGCAGTTTTGTATGAAAGAGCCGATATTTTTTTCTCAATTTCAATGTTGGCTCCATAGTGAAAGTTGTTCAGTTTGATGATCTGAAACACCCTCTTAAGTATTACTAGGGTGTTTTGTTACACCCTGTATGTCTGATGGAACGAGAGAAGTAGTTTCAGATTTTTACTGCAGTATTTTAAAAATTAGAGGGGGAGGGGTTTGTTTTATATTTTGAGGATAAAGTTCATTCGATTGAGTAGGAAAAAACGAGGGTGGATAAAAAAAAAATCCCTTTTTGATTACCATAAAGTTTGTGGGTTCCGATTCAATTTCGATTCAATTGAGGTTCAAAAATGAGGGAGTAATTGAGACGGAGCAAACAGACAGACAGTGGACGAAAGTATATGGGTTCCTTGTGCTACGGAACCTTAAAAAACGCTAAACCTTATTACTACTTACAACAAGCCATTTTTTTGCAGGCAACTTTTGTATAAAAGACATTTTTAACAAAATAAATGTTGTATGAAAAAACAGTGTCACTACCATTAATACTAAAAGAGTGGCATAATGTAAATTTTCTATAAACCGCTTCTAGTGTGCTCAGAGGCATCGCGATAAAAGGATTTCACGGTGAGAGGTCAGCGTAGCGCTACGTCGCTACGGCGCAGCTACAAACCGCTACGGAGCTCTACGAACTTTGCGGGGCGTAGATAGGATTTGTAGTGATTTATTTCCGACAATAAGTTCTGGTATTATTTTAGTTTTGTACTTTGAAATACGTAGTGTCACAGAAAATTGTTTCGAACTGTACTTTTCTATGGTTATACAGAGTGTTACAGAAAGGTTTGATTATACAGGATGTAACAAAAACATCCTAATAATATTTTAAACTACAAACCAGTTTATTTATCATACAAATAACATATTAAAATGTTCAGGAGTCGGATTTTTGGATCTCATTCGTTGAGTTCAGCAGATGAAAATGTCAAAATTACTGTGGAGATACGCATCTTTCTACTGCTGATTTGACTTTCAAAAATCGCACTCCTGAAGTATGATTTTTGAAAGTCAAATCAGCAGTAGAAAGATGCATATCTCCACAGTAATTTTGACATTTTCAACTGCTGAACTCAGCGAATGAGATTCAAAAATCGCACTCCAATTATGTAAAAACAGTTTTACTTTTTGTATACAACGTGTTAATGAATAAGCGCAAAATCTCATACACCCCAACTGATTTATAGCAAAATAATTAGATTGAAACTATAATTTAATTATTTTGATAGTTAAAATTTTAAGATATTCGCATTTTAAGTTTTGAGGTAAAAATGATTTGTTATCATTTCAGCAATTAATGAAAGCGCTAACGTACTCATTGATAAATTTTAATAATCTATTTTTGGTAGTTAGTAGGGAGAGTATGCTCGTGCGGTGGAACATCGGGTTCAGTAAATTAAAAAATTTTGCAAACAAATTAAGTACTTAATATTAAAAAAAAAAACCTATATTGGAACCTTGATAATTCGATTCTGCTCTCGATTCGAAACAAACTACTTTCTAGTTTTGTGTTAATTTATTAACACGTTGTATAGGTTTTAAGCTACACGTCCTCTAAACTCGCTGTATATTCGTACTCTGTGACAACAGGAAGTTCTAACAGTATTTAAGATAGCGCGATGTTATCAAGTTATCACTAACTCGACTTGACATTGAAGGGGGTTGACGTTAAACTAGTGGTTTAAAGTTAACCATAGTGGCAAGTGCGATGAACTTGTAAGCAAAAGTTGTAATAGAAGAAGAAAAGACAATGTGGACATTGAGATTATACATGGTGTTACGTGATAAAAAGGTGTTTAAAATTATACAAGGTGATTTTACTTGTCTTATTTTTTAACCATTACCATAAGTTGTTATACTGTTGTAAATATCCTTTAATGAAATAAAAGCCAATGTCTAAAAGTGGCACCTTCTTTTATCGCCTATTTTTGGCACGGTCATCAATCAAACTTCAATATTGTATTGTATTCATTATGTTTACTTCAAGCCTTTATATCTCCGTTCGTACTGAGTTTAGAGGTATACTTGTCGTAACAAATTTTGTTTGTTACTTTATTCTGGACTAAAATATTCAGGTTTGGTTGATGGCCGTGCCAAAAAAATAAGCGAAGAAAAAAGGCACTACCTTCCATATAAAAACCCGCAATGTCCTTTTATTGTATACACGATGATACAAATTGTACAGGGTGTCAGAACTCGCAACCTTCACAGGAAGCCGGCATAGGTATTGTCTATACCTTGGAGGACACACTGCCTAAAAAGCTGTGAAACATGATAATATACTCATTGGTGGTCGGTAATGATCAATCTTCTTTTATTAAATTTCCGTCTATGTTTTCAATGTTACTTTGTGTAAAAATAGTTTTTATTTAATTTTTGTTCTGATAGAAAGGGACACAAAAACGGTGGAAATATCGACTACGGAGACTTACGACAGAAGGTCGAACATTACCGACCGCCATGCCATGGCCAATTTTCTTGTTTCCATGCTGAGCATAGAGCATAGAGCATAGAGACCGCATCAATTTACGATTGTAGTTAAGTCTCTTTTGTCTTATGACGTACCTTAAATAGCAGAAGGAGACGGAACTATAGATCTTTGTTTATGCGGTTGTCCACTTTTCACTTTTGTACTAGATTGTTCTAATTGGTGCCTTTTGACGGATTTTTGAATCTCATTCGCTGAGTTCAGCAGTTGAAAATGTCAAAATTACTGTGGAGATACGCATCTTTCTACTGCTGATTTGACTTTCAAAAATCGCACTCCTGAAGTATGATTTTTGAAAGTCAAATCAGCAGTAGAAAGATGCATATCTCCGCAGTAATTTTGACATTTTCAACTGCTGAACTCAGCGAATGAGATTCAAAAATCGGACTCCAGGTATGTAAAAACAGTTTTACTTTTTGTATACAACGTGTTAATGAATAAGCGCAAAACCTCATACACCCCAACTGATTTATAACAAAATAATTAGATTGAAACTATAATTTAATTATTTTGATACTTAAAATTTATAATATGTTTTCAATGTTACTTTGTTAAAAAAAGTTTTTATTTAATTTTTGTTCTAATAGAAAGGGACACAAAAACGTTGGAAATATCGACTACGGAGACGTACGAAAGAAGGTCGAACATTACCGACCGCCACGCCATGGCCAATTTTCTTGTTTCCATGCTGAGCATAGAGCATAGAGCATAGAGACCGCATTAATTTACGATTGTAGTTAAGTCTCTTTTGTCTTATGACGTACCTTAAATAGCAGAAGGAGACGAAACTATAGATCTTTGTTTATGCGGTTGTCCACTTTTCACTTTTGTACTAGATTGTTCTAATTGGTGCCTTTTGTCCATACTAATTGACAACACACACATTAAACACAAACGTCAAAAAAAGGACATTCTTGCAATGCTATCGGTCCCTCTATGTTTTAGAATAAAGGAGATTCTTGCTCTTATTTTAGCGCCACAGACACTCGACTTACGACTCGCAGCTTGATTATGTAAACGCCAGTAAATTTTTTTAACAGTAAAATAGTCCAGGAGCCAGACACTTTTAACATAAAATATTCGCTCAGAAAAACGGGTCGCTTCCAAAATTACTTTGTAAACAAGTTTATCCTGATTTATGAAAGAAGTTTGAAATAAATAATTTTTAGGGGCAAAAGTTATTCGTACGCAGGTGTCCCTTATTTTTTTATGAAACACCGCGACTAAGGTAATGCAATTATGTAAATTAGAAGCGATTCTAACTTGACTTTTTTGATGACACGCGACGGTTTTTTTTGCCAATCGCAAAATGGACGTTGTTCAAAGTTTTGGTTTAATGTAACAGAGTTTTTACATCAATTTTAATATTGTCTTTTACCTGGCGCTGTCGTATATTTTTTAAGCAATTTTAACCAAATAAAAACATGTACAGCAGATGCCAACCATCTGGTTGGTCTTTTTTATCCCATTAGGTACTATACTAAAATAGACCTACTTACAACGTGTTAATGAATAGCGCAAAATCTCATACATCCCAACCGATTATTAAAATAATTGCATTGAAACAATAATTTCATTATTTTATTTATAAAAATTTTAAGTTATTCGCATTTAAAATTTTTGATAAAAAATTTATTTGTTATTTTTGGATCATAATAATGTATTCACAATGGTGTGCGTCGCAAGTAAAAGTGACTTCAACTGATTACCTACTACAATTAGTTCGGAGCAAATCTTTTTTGTTTTTACAAACGGTTTTTTCAAAACTCGTAAAACGTCAAGCAAATCTCGATCGTCTAGATACTATGAATAATATAACGTTAATGTTACAAAATGATTTCACATAACCGATTTCGGCTATGGTAAAAGTTTGCTAAGCGGTATTGTTAATCTAGCATAAGACCAAATAATTGTTACATGAGTGCAATAAAAGATTCTATTCTATTCTATAGCTAAGTACTCTTTGACTATAAAAACATACAGGATACTTTTAAACCCCTTTACAGGTAATTGAACGTTAAGGTAAGTTCTTCGTTATTAAATTAATACGATTCCAAATCCCAGGCAAAAAATTTGGCATTCCGTTCACAAGCTGCGATTCGTAAAAACAACATTTTGTTAATAGAACGTAACTTTTTACTTTTTAGAATTTTATTTTTAGCTCCACACTCCATTAGCACGTTTAAAGCGTGAAACGTGCAGCTACTAAACCTAGGAGATTAGGGCCCTAAGAAAAAAATCACAGTCTCAACTCTTGATGCAAAAAAAATTGCAAATGTTAGGTAAAACACCTTATTTGAATCACCGCAATGTTATTTTGTGTCAGTATTCCTAAGCGAAGGCAGCGCAGGACTCGTCTTTGTGGACCATCGGCAGAGATGATGATGATGATGATACCTAAGTGGACGAATAGCCTTATTATTTGCTGATTTTAGTTTGTTACCTGAGTTTAGTAAGTAGGAAAAACTGTCAAAAATGAGTACCTAAATACATTATTACGATGATCGAGAATTTAGTCACTCACTAACATAAAGTACCTAAGTACAATTTAAAATAAATTATTTATTTTCTTATTTATGGTTCTCTCACTCTTTTAGCTAGTATTAATAAACGAGCTTTAGACCCGTGACTTCATCTGCGTGGATTACTCCTTTAGGGGTAGATTTTCTAAAAATCTTTTCAAAGTGCTTCCTACATCCTCCGTAAAGTATATCCAAATAATTTTTTTTATATGTTCAGAGGTTTAGCGATGCCAGTATGTACACTTGAACGGGCTTTAGTTAGCACTAACTAACTACCAGTACTGATATTGGTCTTTTTACTAAGTTTAGTCAGTCGGTCGGTTGTAAAAAAATATAAAATAAGTGAGTGACTGACAAAAATTGAGTGACGAAATATATTAAAAAATTGAGTATATAGTCACTCACTTCTTTTAATATGCTCATTTTATTTCTAGTTATCTCTCTTTTATATGGTTTACTCATAAATTTACTCTATCTGAAAATCCATTCCCAGCTCTGCAACCTTTATTTATGCACTGCACAATGTAGCAACTAAACGGTAGCTACTGAGCCGTACGCGATGCTATCTCAGTAATAGACGCTGGTATCTTTCAGCGGTGCCAGTTTACGCTCCCACGGGCTTTAGTCGCTAGCACTTGACGCTAGTTAACTACTGTTGCTGATTTTAGACACTCATGAATTGTAAAATGCTTCGGTGTTCGGTTTCAGGCATATGAGGCTCTGATCTCCTGAGTAGGAACAATGAGAGTGTATAATTAATTAATTATATACGAATGAATTGTAAATATTAGTTTAGTGACTGACAAAAAGTGAGTGAATAGTCGAGTCACTCTCTAATCAAAAACATAATTTTAATAAGTGACCATACTTTTATAATTAGGTAATACAGACTGTAAACATAAAATGACTTTCCTATTTTGTGCTTTGGATCGGACCTTCAAATTGAAGAACTTTTACTATGAAGCCAACATTGAAATCGCGACAACAGCTGTCCCTGTTGAGTAGCCATTGAAGTTTTCAATAGAACTTTTTTGTGATTTTGAAGTTGGCCCCAGAGTGAACGTTATTCAAAGCACCCCACAATATGTAATGCTTTTA
The DNA here is from genome assembly GCA_922987775.1 of Agonopterix subpropinquella. NCBI lineage: Eukaryota > Metazoa > Arthropoda > Insecta > Lepidoptera > Depressariidae > Agonopterix > Agonopterix subpropinquella. The sequence goes on from OV277711.1 coordinate 1,819,672, forward strand.
ATTTTAAATCCAATATCGTCATCATTTTCAGCCTATTTTGTACTTCTACAGAAACCCTTCTGTAGAAGTACAATATAGGCTTACAAACATAGGGAGACAAACCCCTTCTCACAAAATAAGCAGGACATACACCAACACGTGGGCCTATTAGTGTGGATTAGTGGTGGTGATTTTATGAAATGAATGAAATAAATTATTGTATACATAACCTTAGCACAGTATAAGAAAGAGTATCTATTACTAGATAACCTTAGTTTAAGAACGTATATTGTAATAGGTGTTATGTTGTAGAGTTTCTGGCCGCATCTTCTCTACAGCGACAACACGTTCCGACGCGGTGGTATGAGGTAACTTCGTAACCATTTTATACATTAACTATGGCACATTTTAAGCAGAAAACAAAACTGAACAATCTACAGGATATGAGAAGTGATGTGGTTTTTCTCGAAATCTATTTTAATTAATGAAACTGAAGAAAAACGACTCCAAAGTCACCTCTTTTTTTCCAGTTGTAACCGTTTTACTCTTACATTGTTGATCAGAAGAATATGAAAATTTACAATATTCTTCACAATACAATATAAAATGATGTGGTTTTCTTATTTTTTGAAAATTCATAAAAAATCATACAGGTTTTCAAAGAAAACGGAAAATTTTGACCGGAGCCGCGCAATTGAAGCGGGATGGCTAATTGCAAAAGTTTGCTTGTAAGAAAGAGAGCCTTGCAGATGGGAGGAGTAGCCTTAATAAGTGTGCTTCAAGCTTCTATATTGAACAAATTATTTTGACCCTGCTATAAGAGTCAGAAGTAACTCTAGCTAGCAGCCCACGGTATTGGCGTCACAGGATTTTACCGACGTCCTTGCTTGCTATTCGAAAGTAGACAGCTAAGGTTTTACATGTGACTTGAAAATCCTTTTAAAACAATCATCATCAGTCTATTATACGTCACATTGCAGGGCACAGGCCTACCCTCAAGGAGAGAAGGTGTATGGGTGTCAGTCCTCCACGCGTGCCCAATGCGGATTGGTAGACTTCACATACGCATCAGAATTTCTTCTTCAGCATTATGCAAGTTTACGCACGATATTTTCCTTCACCGAGTTGAAGTTAGAACTATTCGAATAAAAGCGGTCAAGTGCGAGACGGGCTACTCACGCACCGAGGGTTCGGCACCACACCACCACAGAACACAACATTATTAACTTAGAAAAAAATACTTTTTTGTCCGGGACCTTTAGCGCAAGACTGACTCACACTTGGCCGGTTTTTAGTATTTGTTGTTATTCTGTAGAGTTAGCTCTATAATCACACTAAGTTTGACGCTTGTATGTATTACTTGCTTGTTGAGAACCCCCCTTAATTTTTAACTTTTAAAATTTTTTATTATTTGTTAACAAATCCGCCGTTATGACGCATAATCTGAGAAAAGTTCAACTATCTAGCTATTACGGTTCAAAAGTTACAGCCCTAAATAGGTAGGACAGACGGACGGACGGACGGACGGACAACGTAGGCTTAGTAATAGGGTCCCGTTTTCACCCTTTGGGTACGGAACCCTAAAAACTAACTACTAGTATTATGCCACAAAACTTACGGTTCTGAGTGATAAAGTACCGTAAGCACCGCAGCTAGCACTTTATACACTTCCAAAAACTAATTGAATACAATATGAGAACTAAATTGCCTACACAAATTGTTTTATTATGTTTCGGTGGCTTTGAATGTTTTAGTAAAGCAAATCAGAAAGTGTCTTATACAAAATTTATAATGTAATTCTATTTAGTAACACAGACAATTTAACAAAATTCCTTAGAGGAATGTTTTATATTCTTGTAAGATTACATTTATAATGCTTTTACAGATAAGTTATATTTAAGATATCAAGTTACATTGAAAAACATGTTGTTATTGAACTTGTTGATTATTACTCCTGCAAAGTTGATGCTGGGGAGAGAGCTCCGAAACCGCTTTTCTCTCTTGAGACCTCCACCATTTTCAGAAAAATGTTACGAGATGCAAGAGAAGCTTAAGCAAAGTCACCCAGGTAACAGAAACGTTACATTCATTATAGGACAAAAAGTAATGGTCCGTGATTATCGCAAAGGACACAAGCCATGGGTTCAGGCTGTTATAACCGGTGAATCGATTCCAGGAGTTACATATATTGTTGATGTGGATGGCTCTACCTGGAAGCGACACGTCAATCAGATCATATCTTGCAGTAATAGTTTAAATGAATAATTAGTTTGTATTATTTCATGTTTTGTTTTTACTAGTACAAACTAGTATCTTGTAGTAACAGTTTAATGAATAACTAGTTCATGTTTAATTTAATGTTTTGCTTTTACTAGTACAAAGTAGTATCTTGTAGTAACAGTTTAAAATGCATAACAGTATGTAGTTTATGTTTTGTTTCATGTTTTACTTTTACTAGTACAAAAATTATTTTGTACAGTCGGGGAGAGTGTGAGAACGCTGCCTTTAGTCACTTATTTGTGAACGCAACCATTTGTCTTTACCGCTTGCTCGGATATAGCGCACTCTCTCTCTCTCGTGACTCGTTGTCCTAGTGCGTTGGTGTGCCGGTTAATAAATTAATTAATTATATTTAACTGCGTTTAATTGAAGTATATAGCACATATGTTCATGTCTTTATGTCCTGAGAGAGTAATCAGAATATAGTCTTAGTAGATACTCATAAAATATTCAGAATCAATTTTGAATTTTCACTAATAGTAATAATGCTCAAATTCTGTTCAGTCCAAGTTGTGATGCAATTACGTCCAAATTCATTTAATTATTGTGATCAACTTATTTTTTATGGCATATCAATTTCATTGTGTTTTTAATGTATATTCATATTCATATTCATTTATTCAGTAATAAGTTTACAATGCTGCTCATATGCTGCAATGTATGCTCACACCACTTCTTTCTTCTTATCGTGTGGGCAGAGCCCTGGTTTGGAGTTTTTTCAGACCGCCTTTCAGCCTCTGACGTGGTCACACCACTAATTTTTTATTACTAGAAAAATTGTAAGGGTGTGTTCAGATAATGAAAATAAACATCTTTCTACAGGGTGTAACAAAACACCCTAGTAATACTGCAGACCATCAAACTGAACAACTTTCACTATTGAGCCAACATCGAAATCGAAAAAAAAAATCCGCTCTTTCATAAAAAACTGCAGTACCGTCTGGACTCAAATATATGGGACGGCAGTTTTTTTTTCTCGATGTTGGCCCCATAGTGAAAGTTGTTTAGTTTGGTGGTCTGAAGCACCCCCTTAAGTATTACTAGGGTGTTTTGTTACACCCTGTATAAGGAACATGGAGCGAAAAACGTGAAACATTCTGATTTTGACGACCCGGTTGGTGTAATGGTTGCCAGGCCGGACTGCCAAAACCAGGGTCCTGGTTTCGAATCCCGATTTGGTTATGGATGTTATATGTTTGTGCCGTTTTTGTCTGGTTTCCTTAATAAAAAAGCCTATAGTGCTTGCTTGAGATCTTTTCAATGTATGTGCCTGTAAGCGTTATTTATTTATTTATTATGATTTTCTATGATAGGTCCAACAAATTTTCTCGTTTTTCGGCTAACTTATTTGAATAACTCCTCAAAATTTATGAGTAAAATAACCCTCCTTCTGGCGCAGTCGGGTAAAAAATAGGGGCATTTCTTTTATAAACTTGGGATTTTGAAAATTGTGATGTAATTCAATCTTTTGTTATTAAAGATCATAATATATTTATTAAAAGAATAAAATAGTAAAAACACTGGAACCAAAAATCAAGATTAGTATAATTTGATCTGATTTTAATTTTACTTGAATTTAAACGTTCGTTCTAACGTTTTGTATGTTTTATTAAGATAATATTAACTATTGTTAGTTAGTATATATTTTTTAATAATAAACAATATTGTAAGTACAATAAATGTTACATTTATGAAAACAGAAGTCATAACCATAAAAAAGTTATCCGTTTTCTCCTATAACTTATAACCAATATTAGAGACTAGATGAAAGAAAAAAAAGTATTCTAATCCAGATACAAAGTTCTCGGCGATATTATAATATTATTCAAAAAGGCAATTTCATCGCAGAATTTACGATTATTCGAAAAGTAATCCAAAACGTTCGCTCCGGGGCCAACAAGCCACTGTTCTTAGTTATTCGTCCCAGGAGCATCACCTTTCGTTAGAAATAGTCTTGGAGCTAAGAGTTTGTGGATAAAGCTGTTCTAACACTGTTGAAAGCATCACGATGATTATGACGTTGGCTTATTTTGTCACGTATGCTGGGGTAAGTACATATATATATTATACCTACAGAACAAGGTACACAATCAGCGGTCCAAAAATGGCAGACCCAAATGAGGTACATAACGAATAAAAGTACCTCCTCTTGCCTCAGTACCGCGCTCTGACTGTAAACATACATAATACGACTAAGTTTTATAGTCAAATATCACGTACCACGTATCAACCTACAGCACTCATACTTATTTTTTGTGGCTTATAATTTATTTGTCTCTGTTCCGGGAGCGATTTTTGAAAGTCAGTCGTTCAAATCAGCATTAGAAAGAAAGATGATCGAAAGATCTGCATAGTAATTTTGACATTTTCTACTGCTTATTTAAACGTGTGACTTTCAAAAATACGACTCCTGTCATCGTCTGATAGATGACATCTTGTTCCTTTCTCAAAATGCTGTTTTAAAAATATATATTTTTTTAAAGACAATGTAAGAAGTATTTACAACTTTATACCTGGAAATTAAGGTATATGTTCCATTGATATGTATTACGCAAAAAAATAACAAAAAAAAGTCTAGTGATTTCAATCTCTTTGCAAAATTTTTAAAAGTATGTGTCAATTCGGACAAAAATTTGCTATGATTTTTTATGAGATTGTGCATCTTGTTCTTTTATGATATATCTATGGGTAAGTACCGTAATTTTTCTATGGTAAGTAAGTACACAGGACAGTTAAATAACAAAACAGATTTAGTTGAAGTGACAGTTGCGCTTGCACGTCCGCTCCGTTCGACTGACAGCTAGCGAGTGTCACCCCACTCCGCGTCCGAACGCCCACTACCGCCTACTTATTTATTATACCAATACGTCACAATTATGATGATAGTTTCTCATAGACGATTGTTATTGACTACAGTATAAAACTAAACGTGACAATAATTCTCATCAAAATAATAAAGCAGTGTTACAAATACGTTTAAAAATATTCTACGAAAGTGTCTTAACATTTCCCTGTCTCATTTTGTCTTAAAGCTGAGATGAGGTATAATGATAGCCCTTGGTTCAAAAAACAGATCCAATGAGTAAAGCTAGGTCCTATAAGAATGCTGTTCATTTATTTACCTATTGAAATAGGTAACTGAAGTTTATAGAGGGCGAACGATTTAGCGAAAAAGGTAGGTTAAAAGTTGTAAAGTTCAAACGTGGATCGCACGAAGTAATTACACGAGTTTCTGCTTGTATGCTGTTGAATTATGTACTCTATATAGACGTGAACAAAACGAAAAGTTGAGAAACTTTAAACTGGTTGTAATAATATTGAAATAGTGGATCGCAAGTTGCGACGAACGACACACAAATGGCACTCTCTATGCACTATTTTCGTCTGACTCCTAGGTCACCACCTCACCCCTCTGGACGGAAAGCGTAAACTTTTATCCCGGTCTGCGCTAAACGAAGTTGCCGCTTTCCACCTCCTCGAAAAGAAAAATTGTTTTCTATCCACGGGCAGTAAATAAGAAGGCCTCATATCACATGTTTGTTGACCTCGGCATCGCCTCGGCCAACAATTACATGAGATCTAGAGAGATTTGACATTCACTAATTTTAACATTCATTCAATATAATACTGACAAAATTCAATAACTCCAAACAATCAATTATTATAAATGAACAATTATAATTATATTCTTATTACGAGCTTTTTCCCGCGACTTCGTCCGCATAAATTATATACCAGACTAGCGGCCCGTCCCGGCTTCGCACGGGTGGACGTCTAATCTTTTCTAGCCAATTTTTTAGCAATAAATATAGCCTATGTTACTCAGGGTGAATGCAGCTTTCTAATGGTGAAAGAACTTTTTAAATCGGCCCAGTACTTTTTGAGCCTATTCATTACAAACATACAAACATACAAAAATAGGTACAAATCTTTCCTCTTTATAATATTAGTGTAGATTTTAAGTCAGATGATAAGCTATCAAACAAAAAAAGTTTCATCAAAATCGGTTCAGTAGTTTTTGCGTGATACTCGAACAAACAAACACCCAAACAAACAAACAAACAAACGAACAAACAAACAAACAAACAGACAGACAAAAAATCCAAAAATTGGTGATTTGGAATCAGGGACATCTAAAAATCATATCGTAATTTTTTTTTTTGTAAATATCTTCAATGTACAGACACACTTCTGTTACAGTTTTATAATAGTTTAGATAAACAGATAGATAGCTAATGGTGTCGATTCGAACTATGCCACGACTTAACTTAACTAAATTTATTCCTGTTACTTTCTAAAATAAGATTAGTGTGCCAGGAAGCTCATAGGTGATCCAACCTCGGTGGCGAAGCTACAAAGTCTTGAGCATCGTCGCAAGGTAGCCTGTCTGTCTGTTTTTTATAGGATACATTTCGGAGAGTGTGCGACTGAATTACACGATCTGATACCACCGTCTCCCTTTCATCTGCGGGGGACGAGACGCAGACTGGGTTTCCACCCCTATGTCGTTGACCTACCAGCAATTCGCACGAAGAAGTTTGCTTCTTCTTTTATAATGCGCACGGCTAAGGAGTGGAATGCCCTGCCTGCGGACCTGTTCCCTGAGCAATACAACCTGGGCCTCTTCAAGGCGAGAGTGAATAGGCATCTTTCTAGGTAAGCATGCTACATCTTCGGCCTCATCATCACTCAACATCAGGTGAGATTGGGGTCAAATGCTTACCTATCACACATAAAAAAAAAAAAAAAAAAAAAAAAATTAAGAAAAGAGACAGAAAACCAACAACTGACTTTAGTGCTGTCAAAGTGACATTACACGCCCAAAAACGCCTTAAATAAGATGGCGTACATTATGATGGCATCATATTTTGGGCGTGTAACGTCACTTTGACAGCACTAAAGTCAGTCGTTGGTTTTCTGTCTCTTTTCTTAATCTTATTTTAGAAAGTGACAGGAATAAATTTAGTTAAGTCGTGGCACAGTTCGTATCGACACCAATGTTTATCTAGAACATCTTTGTTTAATAAATACAGGGTGAGATAGCCTAGTAAATACTGAAACGGTGAACTCAGACCATCAAACTGAACAACTTTTACTATGGAGCCCACCTCAGGAAACGCGAAAAAAAACAGCTGTACTAAACATTTGCGTCGGGTAGGTGCAGCAGTTTTGTATGGTACAGCAGATTTTTTATCGCGTTTCCTGAGGTAGGCTCCATAGTGAAAGTTGCTCAGTTTGATGGTCTGAGTTCACCGTTTCAGTATTTGCTAGGCTGTGACTTACATGCCTATTTTATATGAGCACCATTACAGCTGATTATATTACTTGTTGAACTATACACAATGTAAGTACAAGTACGTAATAAAAGTCTTCAGGTTTAAACGTATAAACAGCGAAGCGAAGTGAGGCCCTGACCGCCCGTAGTACTTTACTGTACTCGTTAAATATACTGCCCCAATGTTGTTACTTTTCTTTGTTGTTTTATGACGTTTTAGACAATGTTAAAGTGAAATGCATTGTTATTATTATTCTACCTGAAAAGGAGTGCGATGCTTTCCACGATTAGTGTGGAAAAACAAATAATATGACGTTAGGATTACTTTTTATACACCCCTAGTTTTTAGGGTTCCGAAGTAAAAAAGGAAACCTTATAGTTTCGCCATGTCCGTCCGTCTGTCCGTCCGTCTGTCTGTCCGCGGCTTAGCTCAGATACGCTTAGTACTAGAAAGCTATAATTTGGCATGGATATAGATATTAATTACGTCGACAAAGTGGTAAAATCAAATCTTGAAAAAAAAAATTTAGGGTATCTCCCCTATACGTGAGAAGTTGGGATGACATTTTTTTTCTCGTCCTATCTATCTATGGGCATCGCATATATATGGGCTATCGCTGGATAGGTCGTTTAAAAATATTATGGGCGTGGAAAAACTATTTTTCGATTTAGGGATCCGTTAGCGAAATATTAAGTTTTAAAGTGAACAATTTTGTTAGAGTCACTTTTATATGGAAGGTCCAAAAATTTTTTTCTTTTTGCGACTCATGTTATTTAGAGAGAGTTGTTTAGTTTCAGTATCTGAATAAACTTTTAAAATTATGTAACAAAATACCTAATATGTCCCTTTATGTCTTTTTTGTTTTCATTGTTTTGACGAAGCATGTTGCTGATTTATGTCTGTTTTTGTACCTTTGTTTTTGACGACGCTTGTGCTGACCGCTTTATTGTACATTTAATCAAAATGTTATTACCTGAATAAAAATAATAAATTTGCTACAATACCTAATAGTATCCTAGTAATATAGAGATGGTTTAGATTAGACCATCAAACTGACTTTCATTTTGGAGACAACATCGAAAAAAAATCGTAAAAATCTGCTGAGTCGAGTAGGTAGTATAGGTACTGCAGTTTCGTATGAAATAGCAGATTAAATGAAATGAAATGAAATAAAAAAAAAATGAAATCTATCATTTGAAAGATTTTTGTTGGTACTTTTTGGTGGATTATTTTATTTTTTCTCTTTGCTCGGATTGCATTCACCATTTTATTAAGACAATACTAGGAATCGTCCTAGCAATAAGGTCATCAATCGTTACCAAACACACCTTAAATAAATAAAAGGTTTCCAAAACCTCATAAGCAACCCTATCAAAATCAACATTAATACGAACTTAAACCTGTAGCAATGTTTTATTTGGTGCTGTACGTATCTAAATTTATTTGGTCCGTCTGTCCGCCCATTATCCACTCTGTATTTATAGTCCCGCTCACTTCGCTTTATTGTTTTAAACCGACTCCATGTTCTGGTTGATGACGTCACATTTGCTGAAACACTGTTAGGGTCAATTCACACCAAAGTGGCAGCGTCTGGCAGTTCAGTTTCAGTTGCGCAGCATTTTAAACTTTCATCTGCATTTCTAAATACAAAGTATCATTTTGAGGGTCTCGAAATAATTGAGCATCGCTGCCCGTGCAAGCTTGTCGTACTGATACTATATTATAAGGGTTCCATAGAAAACTGCAATCCTACTAGCCCCGAATTGTATTGTATTGGATCGATGATATTTTATCGCGATTTTGACGTTGGTATAAAACCAACCAAGAAAGCTGTTCAGTTTGGTGGCCTTAAAATTCGTTAGCATAATAACGTTGGACCCTGTTTGAAAGTCAAACAAACTGCCAGCCGCTACCGGCTGCTGCGATTTTGGTGTGAATGGCATGGAATGAAGGCCTTATCGGAGGGCGTCGGTGGCGCGTTGCGGAGAGGTATGGACTCTTAATTATGGGGGTCCGGGTTCGAATCCGCACGGACAACATGCCATGTACCAATGAGTTTTTCTAACTTATGTACGTAAAACCGACTGCTCTCAAACCGTGAAGGAAAACATCGTGAGGAAACCTGCATACACTGAAGAAGAAATTCTTATGTGTATGTGAAGTCTACCAACCAGCATTGTGCATGCGTGGTGGACTAATGCCCATACGCCCTCCACGAGGGTAGGCCTGTGCCCTGCAGTGGGACGTTTATAGGCTGATGATGATGATGATGATGATGAAGGCCTTATCAACAGACCTGACTTCGATAAAACAAATTAATGTTCTTATAGAACGAAAAAGTCATCGGCTGCAATATTATTTTTACTCTTTTAGTTTTTTTGAAGGCGACTTAATTTTTTTTTTAACTATTTAAAGTTACTGTTGTTCTAAATCTAAGCTATACTATAGCAAAAAAAAAAAGAAAACCAAGACGAAGCCGTTCTCTGTTCTATGAGCCACACTATTATCACTTGAGACTTCTTTCCTGCAACCATTAAAAAATACTAAAATTGAGCTTTCCTACAACTGCACTCTTGTCTCTTTAGGGCACAGTGGTCGAATCTTCTACACATTGTGTAAAAAATTACCACCTTGAATTAAAATTCATTGTCAGCGCCATCTAGTATTTAGTAGTAGAACTAGGTAAGAAAAGTGGTAGAAGATTCGACCACTGTGCCCCAAAGACTTAAAACGATAGTTGATAGTTGTAGCAAAGTTTCTGCCGTCGTGAGTTTCTTTGTTGAAAGAATCAATATTTTTAAGTAAAAAACTCGAGATCGAAAGCGGCTGACATTTACGGGAATTCCCAACAGTTGTTGACCCAATGTGAAGTAGCAAGCGACGCCGCGCCACTTACGCTAGCGAATAAATACAAAAGCTGCATTGTCTTTTCAAAATGTTAAATTGTTATAAATACTTTATCACAATGAAAATAATGACAAATAAAAGCAAAGAAGCTTGGCGGACGGCCATGTAATTTGAGACCCAGACTTAGAGGTCACATACATGAATGAAACTCAGTAATTCGTGTAGAGTGTAACAAAACTAACAAAAAAGATAATTGGCTGTAACCTGTAGAAGTTAGAAGAAAGGTATTTCTCCTTATGATACCTTCTGTATTAAGTGTCCGAAACGCAAAATCTTTCTTATTAGATAGTCTACTCAATCTTTTACGCATTTACTGTGTTTATTTTAATAATAATTCACGATAACCGTACCATATTATGATACTTAATGGAAGAAAACGAAATCACTATCAGTTCAACCAAGCCAAATACGTTCCGTAACGACCAAAAAATACCTCAGTGATAATATTATAAGATGAAAATAGCTGGCGTGGTTGCGTTTTGCTATGCTTTTTAGATGATTTGTATATTTTACTAGTAATTTCTACTTTTGAATCCGGACTTTTGGAGATGTGGAAGTTTTTTTTATATACCTTAATTTTTTCTGTTTTTAATAATTATGACCGCCGACCTGAATGGCTTTTAGTTTTCGTAAAAAATGGCTGCGTCCAAATCTGCCATTCTTCTTTAGTAAATATCACCAGACTTCGTTACCCCACAGACAAAGCTTCTAAAGAGCGCTCATACAAAATTATCACGTGACGCGCTTGACAACGTTTAATATAATTGAAACTATGGTTTTACATGAGATTGTTCCTCTAGTTTCCATTAAGAGGGCTATCACAGTCCAGTGGCGCCCTCATCACATTAAAAAAGATTTCTCAATAAAGAAAGCCTAAATTAAAAAAGTGCTCAACAAATAAACTACAAAAGCCTTCAAGCTATTTTCATAAAATACTTTTATAGGTTTTTTAAAGGTCTAAATATACAAATTTTGAAAAAAGAAAAAAACGTCCGCTTTTTTTTTATTCGAAATTGTCTAAAAGTGGAATGTTTAGAACCTATAAAAATATTGTATAACAATGGCTTGAAGGCTAGTAGTAGAAGGTAGTTTATTTGTTAAGCACTTTTTAATATAGGCTTTCTTTATTGAGAAATCTTTTTAATGTGATGAGGGCGCTACCGGACTATGATAGCCCTCTTAATAATAAAAAAAATATCTTCCAATAAATTGAGTGCAAGGAAAAAGCCTCCCCGAGTGACGAAACCAGAGTTCGTCTGGCACACAATTGGCGGAAAGCCTCGATACAACGATTGCTGACTGGTTAATCTTCACATTACAGTATTAGTCATTTTTTTTATGCGATACTTATGCTGAACACGAAAAAGGAAGAGCGATTAAATTAATAAAAGTAGGGCAGATCAACCACTTTAGACGTTTCTAAATACATCTACAACGTGTTAATGAATTAACGCAAAACTAGAAAACAAGTAGTTTGTTCGGTATCGATAGCAGAATCGAATTATCATGATTTCAACATAGGTAATTTTTTTCAAAATATTTAATAATTTGTTTGTAAAATTTAACATTTACTGAACTCGATGTCAACCCACGACACGGATATATATACCTACTTACCCTACTTACTACCGAAACAAGATTATTAAAATGTATCCATGAGTATGTTAGTGCTTTCATTCATTGCTGAAATGATAAAAAAATCATTTTTGCCTCAAAACTTAAAATGCGAATAACTTTAAATTTTAACTATCGAAATAAATAGTTCACTTCAATTATTCAACAACTCGCGATCCTTAGGGGAGGCCTATGTCCAGCTGTGGACGTCCATCGGCTGAGATGATGATGATGATAATTCAAAAACTTACACTAGCAGCACAAACACTACCCAATATTGTACGAGGTTAGTGTACAGCGCTAAATGGTAAATACATAGTTTCGACACAGACGTTGCCGTTTTTAGTACAACATTTTCAGTTTTACATTATTTTTAAACTACGCATATTAAAAGCCACTCCACAAGTTCCACTTCCAATTTAAAAACAAAAAGAGCAACACGAAAAACACTCGAAATTTTAAACCATACAATTATTATGACGTCACACGCACTCCAAGCTAAAAATGAGCAAGGCAACAACCCTTTCCGTAACAAGAGAGAAAAATAAAAAATTTGAAACAAAACCCACCTTTCGAGCGCAGAGTTCTGCGATTACGCACTCGAGCGCTCGCGGCATTGTCCGAGACTGTTGACACGACCTGCTGGAAACTGTGTAATTATGAACCTGTTACCGTAAAATGCTTTTGTTTTTTTACCCTAGCTGTGACGCTATTTTAATGGGGAAATGTGTGAAAAATGTTACATTATTTTGAAGTACATTTTTTTATTATTTCAAGTCAAAATATAAGTATAGGGAAATAGTGGTATAGTAATTTAGAGTTACCAGGCAACCATGAATTAACAAGCGATCAATCAATAATTTTTACGCACTCAAGCGTTCGCGGACAATTCCGAGACTGTTGACACGACCGACCTGCTGCAAACTGTGTAATTAATATTATGAACCTGTTAATGTAAAATGCTTTTGTTTTTTTACCCTAGCTGTGCCGCTATTTTAATGAGGAAATGTGTGAAAAATGTTACATTATTTTCAAGTAAATTTTTTTATTATGTAAAGTCCAAAAATAAGTATCTAATTTCCGGAAACAGGGGTATAGTAATTTGAAATTACCATGCAGCCATGAGTTTACAAGCATTCGCTGATGAATCATTTTTACGCGTTTGAGCGCTTGCAGTGTCGTCCGAGACTGTTGACATGTCTTGCTCTGGAAACTGTAAAAAGTTATGAACCAGACGCAATTTGTGCTGGCTATTTTGATAGGGAAATGTGTGTGAAATTATAACAAATTTCGTAAAAGGGAGGATAAGAAATTTTGAGGTACCAGGTGACCATGAGATTACAAGCGGTCAACCAATCATTTTTACTCGAGCGCTCGCGGCACTATCCGAGACTGTCGGAAAATGTGACAACAACTCGAACTTGGAAATGTCAACAGTCTCGAATAATGTCGTGAGCGCTGTTGACACTACCTGCACTGTTACCGTAAACTTCAACGGTATTTTAATTGAGAAAATGTGGGAAACATTATTTTTACACTGAATAAAATGTTTTTGTGATTTTATTTGATTACTTTAAAGAATCGTTATTAGTGCTCAAAGAAGAATAATAAGGTAATCCTTATCAGTAATTTTTCCACGACTGTGACACTCTTTCTATTTGGGGTATTTTGTGACTTCCAAAAACGAACAATCAGTATGTCACTGGCCTTCGAAACTTAGTACCACACTTTTAAAATTGCAATAACCTTTAAAGTGCACAAGATGTATTTTCGAAACAAAAAAAACACGATTTTTTTTTATACAGGGTGTAACAAAACACCCTAGTAATACTTCAGACCATAAAACTGAACAACTTTCACTACGGAGCCAATATACAAACCGAGAAAAAAAATCGCTCTTTCATACAAAACTGCAGTACCGTCTCGACTCAAATGTATGAGACGGCAGACTTTTTAAAAAAAATTCTCGACGTTGCGTTGGCTCCATAGTGAAAGTTGTTCAGATTGATGGTCTGCAGCACCCCCTTAAGTATTTCTAGGGTGTTCTTTTAAGGAATGTATGAAAAAGCAAAAGCACTCCTTTTCAAATTGCCGTTTAAGTAAAGTGTGATACTCAGTTTTGCAGGCCAATGTAGTTTAGTTCGATTCTTACTTTTACAGTTTTCTAGTTTGCATCAATAATCAATTTAGTACTAATTAAATTTTCAAAGTTTATCTTTATTTTTGCACTGCCATAGTCGGGTAAAATACAACGAGAGATTCATCAGTCTATCGTCCACTGTAAGTATTTGATCAGGGTCATTATTGAAAGAGCTTTCCAATGTATCCATCCGCCATTACCCACTTCAGCCCTCGCTTGTTGATAGCAACTGGAATATTTTGTACACATTTACGAAAAAAGTATCACCGGTTCCGAACCAGCGTGACCACTTTTTTTTCAGAGAATCTACCAAAATGACTGCTGAAATCTACTAAAATCTAACAAGTCCTGTTTCAAATTCTACTTAAAATCTACCAACTAATATTTACGTTGTTTCAAATGGCTAAAATTCAATAAAAAACACGTTTTTAAACAAAATATTATCATTTTCACACTAACGCTCATCATTACCCATGTTATTATCGCATTTTTGTAAAAAAATAACGGTTTTCATCACTTTTTAACATGAATGCTTCAATTTCCAAATAAATCTAAATAAGTATTATTGGTCGTCCCTAAGTAGGCTTCAAGTTGGTACAGTTTTCTTTGTCTTATAAAAGCCCCCTTTTGTAAATAACAACATTAAGCGATAAGATTAATTTTGCCATACACCACTAAAGCTTTAATTTAAGTTCCAGAAAAAGTTTTCTCAGCTATTTTTTTTTTTTTTGCTTTTGATTTTGCAGCTTGATTTTTTTGCTTGAATCCTTGCATTTTTGAGTGATTTTTGATCATATTTTCGAATACCGAATTTCTACCAAAATCTACTAAACGATTTCCCACTACTAAATTATCGTTCTCTTTGCCCTAAATCTACCAAAAAAGTAGAAATCTACTAAAAGTGGTCACACTGTTCCGAAATCTGAACGGACTAATTGGGTATTTTGAGCTTTTCATTAAGTTGATTAATTTCGTGGGCATAGTGAAGCGCCGCCGTAGTTGGACTTTTTAATAAATAAATAACGGTCACAGGCACATACTTGGTAATGATCCCCAGCAAGCACTACAGGGTGTAACAAAACATTTTAGTCGAGTCGGTACTGCAGTTTTGTATGGGACAGCAGATTTTTTTTATTTTTTCTCGATGTTGGCCCCATAGTGAAAGTTGTTCAGTTTGATGGTCTGAAGCACACCCTTAAGTATTACTAGGGTGTTTTGTTACACCCTGTATAGGCCTTTTATTATGGAAACCATACAACAACGTCACAAACATATAACATCCATGACCGAACCAGGATTCGAACCCTGGTTTGACAGTCCGGCGTGGTAACCATTACACCAACCGGGTCGTGACTTCCACGCGCGTATATTATTATTTTCAACCAAAGACTATATTTTCAACTTAAATCATGCGAACCACGGACATCTGCATCTTGGTAGGTACTCTACTCTCTGATTTTCCAAAAAATGACCCGCATGTGGTCCATCCACGCGTACATACTCTACAGGGTGTACAATAAAATGGGATAGCTACTCAAAGGGGTGCTTCAGACCATCAAACTGCACAACTTTCTCTATGGGACCAATATCGAAATCGCGAAAAAAAAATCCGCTCTCCCATACAAAACTGCAAACATAACTCGACTGAAATGTATGGGACAGCAGATTCTTTTTTCGCGATTTCGATATTGATCCCATAGAGAAAGTTGTTCAGTTTGATGGACTGAAGCACCCCTTTAAGTAGCTGTCCCATTTTATTGTACACCCTGTATAATGCAGCTGACTGAATTGAAATATAATGAATTGGCTTCACCAATCAGTACTGGCCCAGTACCAGTAAATAAATAAAAAAAATAACAAAAATAGTCTTCTTAAGGCTGCACCGAGCCTATTTGCTGCCCCCAATCGTATTTTTTTATGTCTTAACAATTAAACAATATTTCCAAAATACAAGAATGTCACATTGTAGTCATTGCTCATTTTCAATTTATCGGGTCACTGCGGATTTGTTTCTTTAATGTTTGTAGTTATTATCTTTAAAACCGCCAAAAGTGGCCACTTTTGGCGGCTTCAACGATAACAGCTACAAGCATAAAACGTAATAATCCGTAATGTTTCGATACATTGAAAACCAATCAGGACTACAATGAGACATTCTTATTGATTGGAAATGTTGTTTAATTGTTTAGAAATTAAATAAAAAAAACTACTGTGGGCAGCACAATAGGCTCGGTAGACTCTTAAAAAGCCATTATTGTAAAAGATTTTTTTCATAATAAAATAATTTAAAAAGAAAAGTGTTATTTTTCGTGTGTATTGTGTGACGTAAAGAAGTGGTGAATTACCCGCTCTAGAGGAGACATTGTGTCCAGCAGTGGGACATGGGCAGTAAGCTCGGAACCAGGCCCAATTCAAACTAAAGTGGCAGCGCAGTTTGAGTTGCGCTACATTCATCTGCATTTCTAAAATACAATTATTATCGTTTGAGGGGGGAAATATTAGCGCTGCCAACCGTCTACCTTACCTACATTTGACTGTCAAATGTCGCCGCCATTTTAGTGTATATTTAGCCTTACCCTAATAGTGGCAAGTAAACACAATTATAACTGCAAGTAAAAATAAAACAAGTCATACTTTTCGCAAACAAGTGACGCTAATTTGACCGGTAACATTATTTTCCTGAAAGGCTAACTTAGTTCGCAATATTTCGATGCACCTGTCACTAGGCGCATATGTGCCCATTTTCTCTCTGAAACTCCGTACAATTTTACCATTCTTCACAAAATCGATGCTAGCAAACACAATTTTCGTATTGCCACTAAGGTTTTAGGTAGACTAGCGACAGGTGGTGTTGCCTCGACTAAACACGCCCAAAATATGATGCCATCATAATGTACGCCATCTTATTTAAGGCGTTTTTGGGCGTGTAACGTCACTTTGACAGCACTAAAGTCAGTTGTTGGTTTTCTGTCTCTTTTCTTAATCTTATTTTAGAAAGTGACAGGAATAAATTTAGTTAAGTCGTGGCACAGTTCGAATCGACACTAATGACAATTTGACAATGACAATTCAGAGTACATTGCTGCTTACTAATGAGTTAATGACGCTAAACTTGCAGTGCTTCATGTGTCCTAGCATTCTCAACACTGTACTCTGAATTGTCATTGTCAAATTGTCATTGTCGCGTTTATTAAACAGGGCCCTGGTCGAACATTAAATGGTGAATAAAGCTGAGGTTCAGAGACGTTTTTTCTTCGACCCTAAACTAACGCTTAAAAGAAGTCTCTGATTCTCGACCGATAGTCTTAGTTTTACCTAAACTTTCAGTATAAGACAAAAATTACAAAAAAGGAAATCGCCGCGTGGTGCAGTCAGTTCAGCTCTTTTTCAAGCTTTTCATTAGAGACCTATGTTCTGCAGTGGAATGCAATATAGACTTATAATTATGAAGAGTCTCTTTTATTTGTCTTAGGGTTGGCCATCGGCTCCACGAAGTCGCGTTGTTTTGACCGATTGGTGTTTGCAATGGAGGGAAGTTAGAAATTTGAAGTGTAGATGTTACGCTGTTGGATCAACAGGCAGCTGTTTACAGGGAGTTGTGGAAATGTGTGGTTGGCCTATGAAGTTGAATATTTGTTTTTCTACTCCTCATATCTGCTTTCATTGATTTCATTGCGGGTTTCAACATAGATTAGAGTCATCCCCAAGGCTTGCTGGACTTCGTTGTTAAGTGTGGGGAGTGATCACCGCTGTAGATCTTGGTTTGTAGGAGTTACAGTACCTGGATGTGTACTGGGCCTGCGCCCGTTTAAAATACGTTTATAGTCTCACTTTGCTTCATATAAGCTGTGAGCAGTGGGTACACCCCTACGTAAGCAGAGTGCGGCATTACGTAAACGTTCACGTATGACGATGAGCAGCAGATTGGAAGAAACATCGCTGCGCATGAATTGGCCGCCGCGAGCTAGTATGAAACTATTTTTCTGAACGGATATCTATACTGTAACAAAACGATGTTACAAGCCCCGCAAGTTGATATTGCGATTGGCGGCCATCTCGGTGACGTAATTGTGACGTAGTCGACGTGCACCGTCAGTACCGTTCGCAAGGTCAGCCCGCGCTTACGTTAGAGTTTTTTGCGACGGATGACGTCACGCAGCTGTTATTTTGACAAGGTTCCATCGCAATATCAACTTGCGGGGCTTATAATATGGTACATTGTCGCGACAAACCATAGCGTTTAGTCGCCAGTCTACTCCCAACCTAAAACACAGAGTATTGTACTCAAAATGTTCGCAGCAGCGTGAAGTTGCCTGTTAGAACGAGTGTTCCTCACTCGATTTAAATTTATTTCCAAGAAAACTGCAGAGTTTCTATAGCTATTGGAAAGTTGGATGCGAGTTGCAAATAAGTTTGGTCATTTCGCCATTGCTTTCGACGTTTTCCTCGAAGTTGGGGGAATTAGATAAAAGTTCTATTAAAGTGTTAAGTTTAGGTTCTTATTTTTAATTTATAATATTAAGATTGTGGGTGATTTCGGACTTAGAATAGAACAGTTTGGTACTGTCCATGGGTGGTTGGTGTTTGTGAGTTGTTTTTGTAGAGACTCTGTCGGCAGATCATAAATTAAAAGAGGAGAGGGGCAGGACACTTAGCTAGACGTCTCACCGATCCCCGCTACCCCATCGTAGTCCGCGTAGTCCCAGCAACGCCCATTGCCGAGGTCGGTACCCCTTAGGGGTGCCCCTTGCTTAAGTTCATTCATTGGTTCGGTAGACCTACCAGGGCGCTTCGCCGTTACTGGTGTGGTCCCCCCATAGTCCGCAGTAATAAGCAGTCGATGCTCTGAGTAATGCTGTATTGGTCAATTCGAAAAAAATAAAAAACTTAGCTAGACGAGAAAATGGCCGGTTGCTCCAGAGATTATCAAAGTGGTGATCAAAGAGAGAGACGGAGGTCAGAATGCAGACCACCAGCACGTTGGTTCGATGACATTGCGAGGATGACTGCAATACTATACTATTAGAACGAAACTCTCTGGACACTGGCAAATACACATTTTAATAGACTTTTCCTCAATTATTATATAAAACTAACTTTTGTCCGCGACTCCGTCTGCGTGGACATATAATAATATTGTAGCCTGTGTGTTATTCTGGACTATGAACTATCTATATGCCAAGTTTCATCGAAATCGGTCCAGCCGTTTTAGCGTGAAAGAGTAACAAACATCCATCCATCCATACAAACAAACTTTCTTGTTTATAATATTAGCAGGACTATCGAAGCGGCGTAGTATGGAACTCGTGCGGAGCGCGGGGAGAAGTGACAGCTGTCAGTATTGACAGCTTCCGCGTGAAGGCAAAGGGGCGACCCATAGAGCACGCAGGGGGGGTCCGCCAAAAACCACATTTCCGCTAACAGTACTAAGCTACAAGCACCTCAAATAACAAAGTAAGTGTAAATAATTTTCGTATTAAAAACAACACATTAATTCAAGGATAGTTCAGCGAACAATTAGTGGAGTTTCACCACTTGGTAATTCAGCTGGAACGAAGCTACTGTGGATATGAACAACTATGCCGCTGACACATTGTTGGGAGGTAGCGGACAATATTTTAGAAACATTCAGTTCAAGAGGCGCTAGGAGTTTGGGCATTACTAGTGAAATGAGGATAGCTTGAGCATGGTATTTATAATGTCGAGACCAAATAAAAAAGCAATTTTTATTTGCAATACCCAATTATTTTAATCCATCTGTTTAGCTCCGACTTACACTGTTATTTTTTGTTGCTTTTTCGAGATTTCCTTCACTCGATTCGAAGTCAAATTTTATTGTATGTCTAAAACGTCTATGACTTGACAGAGCAAATCTCAAGAAAGTAGCTAAGAATACGCGTGCTAGATGAACAGCCACATTTCCATGGATATCTAAACTATTATAAACCTGTAACAGAAGTGTGTCTGTACATTGAAGATATTTACAAAAAAAAGATTACGATAAGTTTAGGCTTCCCTGATTCCAAATCACAATTTTTTTTACTTTTTGTCTGTTTGTTTGTTTGTTTGTGTGTTTGTTTGTTCGAGCATCACGCAAAAACTACTGAAACGATTTTGATGAAAACTTTTTTTGTTTGATAGCTTATGATCTGACTTAAAATCTGGTATATAATTTATGTGGATGAAGTCGCGGGTAAAAGCTCGTCATGTATAAAGCTACTATGAAACGCAAGCAATGCTACGAGCTACTTTGTGATTGTAAAATGCGATAAAGTACTGAGTATCAGATAAGGTTTCACATTAAAAATATTCCCATTACTACTCCACTACAACATTCCTTTTTGAGTCATTTTCACTATATTTATCTTCTTTAGATCTTGGATACAATAATCTCTTAGGTACGTCATAAAAGTTTTTGTCGGTGAAAGTCTAGCCTATCACCACTTGACACGTATACAGGGTGTACAATAAAATGGGACAGCTACTTAAAGGGGTGCTTCAGACCATCAAACTGAACAACTTTCTCTATGGGACCAATATCGAAATCGCGAAGAAAAAATCTGCTGTCCCATACATTTCAGTCGAGTTATGTTTGCAGTTTTGTATGGGAGAGCGGATTTTTTTTTCGCAATTTCGATATTGGTCCCATAGAGAAAGTTGTTCAGTTTGATAGTCTGAAGCACCCCTTTGAGTAGCTGTCCCATTTTATTGTACACCCTGTATATCCTGAAACCTTTGAAATGTTAAAAAATATGATCCTGGTACTACGCATACCTAAAAAGATGTAAGCATAATATGCTCACGACTATATTCCCCGAGGGGTTAGTCAAGAGATATTCTGAAACTTCAGAACATCCACGAAAACCACCACCCAAAAAGATATACAGGTGAAATTGATATCATTAGCATCCTTTTAAACTAAGAGTCTACCCATCAAACTGAACAACTTTTAATATGGGAGCAAAGCGATCGGAGCAAATAAAAAATCAGCTGTTCCATATTAAACTGCAATGTAGACGCGCGAGTTTGCGACTCAAATGTATGCAACTGCAGATTTTTTTTTTGCTCCGATCGGTTTGCTGCCATAGTAGTGTATATTTTCTTTGGCCATAGTGAAAGTTGTTCAGTTTGATGAGTATCAATTTCACCCTGTATAAATGTGACAAACGCTTAATGAGGTACTGGAGCAGTGCCCGGGAGGGGATAAAATATAACGTAACAGCTCTTTTGTGCTGTAGGCGACAGTCATCAAACTTCATATTTCACCCCCTACCTACCGCACTACTCAGCTATCTTAACCTTGAAAATTGTGTAGGTAAATTAAATTGAACGCCTTCTTCTACCTACTGTAACCAAGCCTTTAGAGTACGCAATAAAAGGGCAACGTCATCTGCAATGCAGATAAATACAAATATGAGGCGTGCTTTTGTATTTAATGTAATTAATGAATAGCAATTACAAATTGCACCGCATGCCTGTCACGTGGCCATTCATTAATTTTAATAACTATTGCTCTTTTCACATTTTAGTTTGTTTTGCAGTTTGGTATTGTACTGCGCTCATTACACGGAGATATACACACACACAGAGGGCACAGTATAAGACAGTAATCTATCTTCATACAATGGTACCAAACGCGGCTTGTATGTGTGCTCGCCAGTACGTACGCCTCGTAGGACGCACACACTGAAAATATGTCAGACTGAAGATATTGTCAGTGTGTGCGTGCTACGAGGCGTAGCCGCGTTTGGCACCATTGTATGAAGATAGATTACTGTCTTATACTGTGTAAGGAAAATTATCATAAACCTTTAAACCACTCTGCCCATCAAACTGAACAACTCTTCCTATGGGAGCCAACCGATCAGAGCGAAAAAAATCAGCTGTTGCATACATTTTATGTCGAGTAGGTGTTTAGTATGGAATGGTTGATTTTTTTGTTGCTCCGATCGGTTTGCGCCCATAATAAAGTTTAAAGGTTAATGATACTTTTCCTTACACCCTGTATATCTAGTAGTAGGTATACAGGGTCTTTAATTATTCCAACGGTTTTCCAAGAGTATTTATAAGACCATCAAATTGAATAACTTTCTCTATGGGACCAATACTGAAATAGAAAAAATAAATCAGCTGTCCCAAACATTTGGGTCGAGTATAGGATTGCAGTTTTGTATGGAACAGCTGATTTTTATTTCCCGATTTTGATGTTGGTTGGTCCTATAGAGAAGTAAGTTCAGTTTGATGGTCTGATCATCTCGTTAAAAAACCGACGGCATTTATTAAGAAGGACCCTACTTTTAGAATTTATTTAATTGCCGTGCTTCTTATGTAACGACTACTACCACCAGAGATAGTAGCCGAGACCAACGGCTTAACGTGCCATCCGAAGTACGGAATCATTTTAGAGGCCGTAAGGCGGTCTGAAAAAACTCTGATACCAGGGCTCTGCCCACACGATAAGAAGAAGATTGCCGTCAAAAATACTGCGAAAGAAACCGTATCCCTGGACTACTTTGTTTTTCGTGTTGTACGATCAACAGTAAATCCAAAATAACACATTAATATCTACCACATCCATTCCAAAACGCATGTGGAAGTCACATAGAAATCAAAGCCAAAAAATAAATACTCTAAAACGAACAGCCCGCTAAAACCCGAGCTCTAAATAAAAGCTGAAAATAAAAATACCGTACCATCCTTATCTCAATAAAAGTTGACGTGTTATCTCGTAGCACGTAAACCTGGACGTGTCCCGACATCACTAGACGTGACGCCTGCTGCGGCCGTGTAATGGCGTCCGTGCCGTGATCGGACCGTATGGGCCCGTAGTGACGTGAATTAGTAATAGTTTTTGGAATTGAGTCATAGGAGTCACATAAAAATATGAGTGCAAGAATTGGGATTGGAGTCTCTGAAACTTTAGTCAACAAAAGTAGGAGTATTTTCTGGGTAAACTCGCTACATCTTCTATCCCATCTTTGTCCTGAGGATTAGATAGATTAGATAGAGGTCAAGAGCAAGCCCATCATTTATAAAAAAATTCATCAAATTGAAATAATGTATTTCAATGTAATGACCGTCCTCTTTTTTTTCACTCTATTTAGAGTCAATAAAACTTGACGGCATCGTGTTATCTCGTAGCACGTAATCCTGGACGAAATTGGAATTCGAGTCACTTAAACTTTAGTGAACTTCAACTCTTAGTCAAGTAAAATAATGGTAACTGTATGAACAGTCACTAGAATGAAAAAGAGGAGTAAAAAAAGGGCGCGAGCAGATTATTTGGCGCGGCGGCGGAGTCTGCCGAAAAACAAAAGGCCAGGCACAAGACCTAGCTTGGGGTACAAGGATATCGGCACCCGATATAATTTTATGGGATTTGGTGTCGAAATTCTTGACTCGTGGGCACCTAACGCGCAGGCGCTCTTTAAAGTCGTGAGTGAATGCCGCCTGTAGTTTGGGAACACTCCCTGGGGGGAAGGGAGGGGGGGAAGGAACGAATATTCCTTTATTTGTAATTTTATGTAATTTCGCTATGTATTTTATTTATTTGCAGTAATAACAAAACGTTAACCGTTCTTATCAATTCTTGTTTTAATTATCGTAATTCGTTTTATTACGGGTTTACAGTTAATGTACAAGTCTAATGAATAGAGAAATTTAACGTGATATCTCTTGGTATACGTAAATGTACATACGGCGACACATCAAGTTGCCCAAAACCAAAATAAGTTGGCCGCGCGACGTTATACATTACTATGCCGACGCGCGGCCAGCTTATTTTAGTTTTGGGTAACTTGATGTGTCGCCGTGTGTACACGTATCCCAATATCACTAGAAGTAATTTCACGGTGTACAATGTACCAATGAAATGAGAATAACCTCTTGTTAAAAAGAACTGTATCTTTTTTTAGAGTCACCTAAACCAAAGAAGATGGAAAAGCATAGAACGCTATTTCCTTGTATAACTCACAATAATTTTTAAAATGTCACTAGATGGCATTACTTGGTCCGCTAGAAGTAAAATTTGTCTGAAATCGACGAAATATCGCATTTTACTGTTCTGGTTCATCATATTTATTTATTTTGAGCAACAAAATATATTATTTTCATAACATCACATTGAAAATAACAATTTCATAAGCAGGTTTTTTTACATTTTTTTCATTGATCTACAATACGATATAATACTAAGCGGGAGTAGCATGCAGTTATAGAGAATTCCGGTAGATGGCGCACATTTCAAAATTCATACTAAACAAGATTGCTAGGAGAGCGATTTTTGAATCTCATTTGCTGAGTTCAGCAGTTGAAAATGTCAAAATTACTATGGAGACGTGCATCTTTCTACTGCTGATTTGACATTAAAAAATCATACTCCAGGAGTGCGATTTTTGAAAGTCAAATCAGCAGTAGAAAGATACTTATCTCCATAGTAATTTTGACATTTTCAACTGCTGAACTCACCGAATGAGATTCAAAAATCATACTCCAGGCTATTGAAAAAAAAACTAAATTTGAAATTGTTAAGCTTGCGTATATACTCACACATTTAAAAAAGAAAATATCAATGAATAAAATATTTTAACGCGTGGTGGACTAACGCCCCACCCGCCCTGTTCCCTACACGTTCAGTTTTGATAGCAAAACATATTTAACCAGGATCTGGTGCTGAAGACAGGAATGTCTCCGTACGATGGTACTCCTCAACGGTAAAGAGCGTGGGCTTGATTTTTTTTTATTCTTGTTCAGTTTTGAAAGAAAAATACATTATTTAATCGGGAACTGGTGCTGAAGCCAAGAATGTCTCCGTACGAGGGTACTCCTCAACGGTAAATAGCATTGGCTTGTATTTTGTTTGTTCGCGTTCAGTTTTAATAGCAAAACACATATTTAACCAGGATCTGATGCCGAAGCCAGAGATGTCTTCGTACGAGGGTACTCCTCAACGGTAAATAGCATTGGCTTGAATTTTGTTTGTTCGCGTTCAGTTTTAATAGCAAAACACATATTTAACCAGGATCTGATGCCGAAGCCAGAGATGTCTTCGTACGAGGGTACTCCTCAACGGTAAATAGCATTGGCTTGAATTTTATTTGTTCGCGTTCAGTTTTAATAGCAAAACACATATTTAACCAGGATCTGATGCTGAAGCCAGAGATGTCTTCGTACGAGGGTACTCCTCAACGGTAAATAGCATTGGCTTGAATTTTGTTTGTTCGCGTTCAGTTTTAATAGCAAAACACATATTTAACCAGGATCTGATGCCGAAGCCAGAGATGTCTTCGTACGAGGGTACTCCTCAACGGTAAATAGCATTGGCTTGAATTTTGTTTGTTCGCGTTCAGTTTTAATAGCAAAACACATATTTAACCAGGATCTGATGCCGAAGCCAGAGATGTCTTCGTACGAGGGTACTCCTCAACGGTAAACAGCGTTGGCTTGAATTTTGTTTGTTCGCGTTAAGTTTTGATAGCAAAACACATATTTAACCAGGATCTGATGCTGAAGCCAGACATGTCTCCGTACGGGGGTACTCCTCAACGGTAAACAGCGTTGGCTTGAATTTTGTTTGTTCGCGTTCAGTTTTGATAGCAAAACACATATTTAACCAAGAGCTGATGCCGAAGCCAGAGATGGCTTCGTACGAGGGTACTCCTCAACGGTAAACAGCGTTGGCTTGAATTTTGTTTATTCGCGTTCAGTTTTGATAGCAAAATACAAATTTAACCAAGATCTGATGCCGAAGCCAGGAATGTTTTCGTACAAGGGTACTCCTCAACGGTAAACAGCATTGACTTGCATATACCGTTTACAGTTGAGGAGTGCCTCCGTACGGACCATTCCTGGTTTCAGCACCAGATCCTGGTTAAATGTGTGTTTTGCTGTCAAAACTAAACAGGAAGAGATAAAAATCAAGCCAATGCTGTTTACCCTCGTACTAAGGAGTACCCCCGTACGAAGACATCCCTGGCTTAAGCACCAGATCCTGGCTCAATATGTGTTTTGCTATCAAAACTGAACGTGAACAAAAAATTTCAAGGCAATCCTGTTCACCGTTGAGGAGTACTCTCGTACGAAGACATCCCTGGCTTCAGCACCAGATCCTGGTTGAATATGTGTTTTGCTATCAAAACTGAACGCGAACAAAAAAAAATCAAGTCAATGCTGTTTACCGTTGAGGAGTACCCTCGTACGGAGACATTCCTGACTTCAGTACCAGATCCTGGTTAAATATATGTGTTTTGCTTTCAAAACTAAACAGGAAGAGATAAAAATCAAGCCAATGCTGTTTACCGTTGAGGAGTACCCTCGTACGAAAACATCCCTGGCTTCAGCACAAGATCCTGGTTGAATATGTGTTTTGCTATCAAAACTGAAAGCGAACAAAAAAAAAATCAAGCCAATGCTGTTTACCGTTGAGGAGTACCCTCGTACGGAGACATTCCTGACTTCAGTACCAGATCCTGGTTAAATATATGTGTTTTGCTTTCAAAACTAAACAGGAAGAGATAAAAATCAAGCCAATGCTGTTTACCGTTGAGGAGTACCCTCGTACGAAAACATCCCTGGCTTCAGCACAAGATCCTGGTTGAATATGTGTTTTGCTATCAAAACTGAAAGCGAACAAAAAAAAAATCAAGCCAATGCTGTTTACCGTTGAGGAGTACCCTCGTACGGAGACATTCCTGACTTCAGTACCAGATCCTGGTTAAATATATGTGTTTTGCTTTCAAAACTAAACAGGAAGAAATAAAAATCAAGCCAATGCTGTTTACCGTTGAGGAGTACCCTCGTACGAAGACATCCGTGGCTTCAGCACCAGATCCTGGTTCAATATGTGTTTTGCTATCAAAACTGAACGTGAACAAAAAAAGTGCAAGCCAATGCTGTTTACCGTTGAGGAGTACCCTCGTACGGAGACATTACTGGCTTCAGCATCAGATCCTGGTTCAATATGTGTTTTGTTATCAAAACTGAACGTGAACAAAAAAATTTCAAGACAATCCTGTTCACCGTTGAGGAGTACCCTCGTACGGAGACATTCCTGGCTTCAGCACCAGATCCTGGTTAAATATGTGTTTTGCTTTCAAAACTAAACAGGAAGAGATAAAAATCAAGCCAATGCTGTTTACCGTTGAGGAGTACCCTCGTACGAAGACATCCGTGGCTTCAGCACCAGATCCTGGTTCAATATGTGTTTTGCTATCAAAACTGAACGTGAACAAAAAAAGTGCAAGCCAATGCTGTTTACCGTTGAGGAGTACCCTCGTACGGAGACATTACTGGCTTCAGCATCAGATCCTGGTTCAATATGTGTTTTGTTATCAAAACTGAACGTGAACAAAAAAATTTCAAGACAATCCTGTTCACCGTTGAGGAGTACCCTCGTACGGAGACATTCCTGGCTTCAGCACCAGATCCTGGTTAAATATGTGTTTTGCTTTCAAAACTAAACAGGAAGAGATAAAAATCAAGCCAATGCTGTTTACCGTTGAGGAGTACCCTCGTACGAAGACATCCCTGGCTTCAGTACCAGATCCTGGTTGAATATGTGCTTTGCTATCAAAACTGAACGCGAACAAAAAAAAAACAAGCAAATGCTGTTTACCGTTGAGGAGTAACCTCGTACGAAGACATCCCTGGCTTCAGCACCAGATCCTGGTTCAATATGTGTTTTGCTATCAAAACTGAACGTGAACAAAAAAATTTCAAGACAATCCTGTTCACCGTTGAGGAGTACCCTCGTACGGAGACATTCCTGGCTTCAGCACCAGATCCTGGTTAAATATGTGTTTTGCTTTCAAAACTAAACAGGAAGAGATAAAAATCAAGCCAATGCTGTTTACCGTTGAGGAGTACCCTCGTACGAAGACATCCCTGGCTTCAGTACCAGATCCTGGTTGAATATGTGTTTTGCTATCAAAACTGAACACGAACAAAAAAAATCAAGCCAATGCTGTTTACCGTTGAGGAGTACCCTCGTACGAAGACATCCCTGGCTTCAGCATCAGATCCTGGTTCAATATGTGTTTTGCTATCAAAACTGAACGTGAACAAAAAAAGTGCAAGCCAATGCTGTTTACCGTTGAGGAGTACCCTCGTACGGAGACATTACTGGCTTCAGCACCAGATCCTGGTTCAATATGTGTTTTGTTATCAAAACTGAACGTGAACAAAAAAATTTCAAGACAATCCTGTTCACCGTTGAGGAGTACCCTCGTACGGAGACATTCCTGGCTTCAGCACCAGATCCTGGTTAAATATGTGTTTTGCTTTCAAAACTAAACAGGAAGAGATAAAAATCAAGCCAATGCTGTTTACCGTTGAGGAGTACCCTCGTACGAAGACATCCCTGGCTTCAGCACCAGATCCTGGTTGAATATGTGTTTTGCTATCAAAACTGAACGCGAACAAAAAAAAATAAAGCCAACGCTGTTTACCGTTGTGGAGTGCCCTCGTACGGAGACATTCCTGGCTTCAGTACCAGATCCTGGTTAAATATGTGTTTTGCTTTCAAAACTAAACAGAAAGAGATAAAAATCAAGCCAATGCTGTTTACCGTTGAGGAGTACCCTCGTACGGAGACATCCCTGGCTTCAGCACCAGATCCTGGTTCAATATGTGTTTTGCTATCAAAACTGAACGTGAACAAAAAAAGTGCAAGCCAATGCTGTTTACCGTTGAGGAGTACCCTCGTACGGAGACATTACTGGCTTCAGCACCAGATCCTGGTTCAATATGTGTTTTGCTATCAAAACTGAACGTGAAAAAAAAAGTGCAAGCCAATGCTGTTTACCGTTGAGGAGTACCCTCGTACGGAGACATTACTGGCTTCAGCATCAGATCCTGGTTCAATATGTGTTTTGCTATCAAAATTGAACGTGTACAAGAAAATTGCGAGTCAATGCTGTTTACCGTTGAGGAGTACCCTCGTACGGAGTCATTCCTTGCTTCTGCACCAGATCCTGATTAAATATTTGTTTTGCTATCAAAACTGAACGTGAACAGAAAAATATCAAGCCAATGCTGTTTACCGTTGAGGAGTACCCTCAACGGTAAACAGCAGCAGAGTACATTTTTGTATGTAGATAAAACATGGTAAGTCGTGGTGATTCATAAAAACAAACCCCTGCTGTATTAAGAATTATCAAGCAGACACTTTAACCACTAAGCCAAGGTGTACTCATAAGGTACCTTTTACCTACCTACTTTATAAAATTGCGAATGTAATCTTTCTTTCAACTCGAGAAGCTAAAAGACACACACACTCCTATGTCATCTTAGGACTACGCACACCTGCATCGAAGTTGAGTTTCATCAAATTTTTCGATAGATGGTACTAGGTATTCCACTTATAGGCGCGACTTCAGCTAGTATAGTAACGCCATCTAATATAATAAGTCGATCTACGAGGTACCGGCGACAATAATAAGTTTTACGAGAGCTTTGTTCTTTGTTTGACGTGAGCAATCTTGCCTACTTTAATTCATCTATGCCTAAACACAATTTTTACATCTCTACTGTAAAGGTTTTTATTTGAGTTTAACATTGCGGTAATAGGATTCATTTGAGAGTGTCATTACCTGTCCTTTGGAGTTTCATGGTATCATAAAGAACCGGGCTCTGATGTCTGTCACTTGGGTTTTTGACCTCGTGACCTTTACGTGCCGGTAATTTGGGTTCCTACTACATTTTTAGGTTCCTTACGAGAATGGTTAAAATTGAACTTTGTAGAGAAAGCTTTAACCTTTGGTCTGTTTATAAGACACTAGCTTTTACCCGCGACTTCGTCCGTATAAATTATATACCAGCTATCAAACAAAAACGTTTCATCAAAATCGGTTCAGTAGTTTTTGCGTGATACTCGAACAAACAAACACCCGAACAAACAAACAAACAGACAGACAAAAAATCCAAAAATTGGTGATTTGGAATCAGGGACAGGTAAAAACCATGTCGTAATTTTTTTTTGTTAATATCTTCAATGTACAGACACATTTCTGTTACAGTTTTATAATAGTTTAGAATAGAATAGCTGATAAGCTTAGCAATGATAATTAATAGGGAGAGTCCGGGATGTTTGAACAACCATTTGCTTAAACCCGCACCTCTTTTTACTGCAAAGATGCAGTGATGCCAGTTCAGTTGTATTAGATAGCACAGTTATTTGGCTACAAATGGTATGTACTAACATGTTTGTGAGTATAATATTTATTGGACTAGACAATTTTTTACAAAAAATGAGATTTGGCTCAACCATCCCCAATGGGTGGGATGGTTGAACAGGGGGGTATTTTTTTTGATTTCAAGTTTTGCTCCCGTCGTAAAAGTTATTCAGTTTGATGGTCTGAACCACCCCTGAAAATATGTAAAGTTTTTACAAAATGACCCAGATCGCTCCCCCCAAAAACGTACCAAAATCATCGCTATACTCTATTTAACGATAGCTGTTGCCGAAATAGGCTAAGAACACACCATCGGTTAATTACACTCATTATCAGTATTGTCAACAAAATGTTGGTGTTGTTTATACTCAATAGGCATTCAGAACAGAACACTACTGTAATGTAGTGTCCCGTTATGTGCGCAACACGTAAAATATTCGAGTTAAATGCGCGCTATAAATTTAGGCTGCAACTAGCGCCGCATTGGCAACGCTTCGTGTGGGAGACATACGGGCTGAAACGTTGAGAAATTTTCGGTCGTTTTCAGCTTTATGGTATGAAATCTTTATCATCAGCCTATCATTGACCACTGCTGAACATAAGCCTCTCCTAACGCGGGCCACAAAACTCTGTTCTCGGCCTTCCTCATCCAGTCGCTCCCCGCGATACCTTTCTTAGGTCGTCTGTCTAGCGGGCCGCAGGTCGTCCCACACTACGCCTGCCAGTTCGTGGTCTCCACTCTAGGACTCTGACTGAACATTGATAATCAGTTTTCCGACAGATATGACCAGCCCATTGCCACTTCAGCTTGCAAATTTTCTGCGCTATGTAAACCACTTTTAGTTCTCTGACGTACCACTTCATTCTTGATGTCGCTCGATCGTGATCGACAAAAACTCACCATAGCTCTCTCCATGTAGCTCGCTGATCGACCTAGAATTGATGAACTAGTTCTATCGTCAGGGTCCACGTTTCCGCACCATAATCATTACTGGCAGGACGCATTTATTGAACACCTTAGTTTTAAGGCAGGAAGTACTTGGTGAGAAACGTGTTGGTAATTGGTATACATAAATCTACTTTTGACTGTAATATTTCTGTATTGCTCTCGCCTCGTGTGCTGTTCGCGCGTCGCGTTTTTGTCTGCCACGCGGATCCGTAATCCATAATCCCTTCGTTCTTAATCAAAAACAATCCCTGATATTAAGAGAAACACTCCCACAAACTACATGACACTTGGCGGAAATGCATCTCCATTAATTATAAATAGATAGTACCTACTAATCTTCTTGATCTAGATAAACATGGATTACAGTTTAGCTCTTCCACTGCGACTGCTGTGTGTATCAGAAGTAATACTACAACCCGTGGATTGTGCTGCGGTAATTAATGTAAAACGCTACCGGTTTTTAGAACTCGTCGGAAACGCGTGCGCTGTTTTTCACCCCGTCCATTTTACACTGGGAAACGGTTGCTCTCATCATAGATAGTCTAGCTAAATTAATTACCTTCTTGATCTAGATCAAACATGGATTACAGTTTAGCTCTTCCACCGCGACTGATGTGTGTATCAGAAGTAATACTACAACCCGTGGATTGTGCTGCGGTAATTAATGTAAAACGCTACCGGTTTTTAGAACTCGTCGGAAACGCGGGGCGCTGTGTTTCACCCCGTCCGTTTTACACTGGGAAACGGTTGCTCTCATCATAGATAGTCTAGCTAAATTATTACCTTCTAATCTTCTTGATCTAGATAAACATGGATTACAGTTTAGCTCTACCACCGCGACTGCTGTGTGTATCAGAAGTAATACTACAACCCGTGGATTGTGCTGCGGTAATTAATGTAAAACGCTACCGGTTTTTAGAGCTCGTCGGAAGCGCGGGGCGCTGTGTTTCACCCCGTTCGTTTTAAACTGGGAAACGGTTGCTCTCATCATGATAGTTTAGCTAAATTAATTGGATTTGGATAAAATAGACTTTACCCTTTGATCAAGAATAGGCGAAGTGTGAGTCGGACTCGCGTACTAAGGGTTCCGTAACACCACACAATACAAGTATAAGGGTAAACAGTGGCATTACTTTAAGGGGTGATTGTACCCATGGTACTGAACAACTTTCCCTAACAAACTTTCGAAATTCGCAATTTTTTTTTCAACTTTTCATACTAACTTTAACTATAACTATAACTATATCTTGGACAACGTCACACAAATTAACTTTCGATCAACTGATTGCATTTAGTATGGAAAATCCAACATTTTTTTTGCTAGTTTCTTATATAAAGAAAATTTATGTATATCTTATCGTTGCCAAAGAAAAAGTGTTTTCTCTGGGATCCTTAGCGCAAGCCCGACTCATACTTAACTGCACTTTAATCGCTTCAAGTTTGACGATTGTATGTATTACTTACCTACCATTTTTTCGATATAGCAAAAACAAAAACGTTCAAAAACTAAGTTTCTTGTGAGGGATGTTTGGAGTGGCCAAACATTTTTACATTTCGTTTTTTTTATTATTTTTTAGCAAATCAACATACCTGCATTATTCTGATGTAAATTTTTCAACCTGCTTCCCATTACGATTCAGAAGGATACATTTTTGAAGTGCTATTTTTGAGGCTCAAAAATCTTTTAATGCTGCGTGATCTTCTCCATAGTAATTTCGACCTTTTCTACTGTTACCTTAAACGTGTGACTATTATAAATTGATGGACGGTCGGATGGAAAGACGTACGAAAGGACAGACGGATAGACTATCAACGTAGGCCAAGTCCCTTTAACAGTATGGAACCTTAAAAAAGACATCTCTACAGGGTGTAAGCGACAGCCTAGCAAATACTGAAACGGTGAACTCAGACTATTAAACTGAACAACTTTCTCTATGGAGCCTACCTCAGGAAACGCGAAAAAAAAACAGCTGTCCCATATGATTTTTTTTCGCGTTTCCTGAGGTAGGCGCTCCATAGAGAAAGTTGTTCAGTTTGATGGTCTGAGTTAACCGTTTCAGTATTTGCTAGGCTGTCACTTACACACTGTATAAACTCATAATCACTATCAAACACAAACAACATCTAAACCTCAAAAACCAAACACGTAACACATAAACCATTCAAAACCTTGACCGATCGTAAATCGAATACGTTCAGAATACGAAACGCGGAATATCCTAAACTTTTTATCGATACTAATCAATTTTCGGGTAACATGTAATAGTATGGTTCACGTTCGCGTGCTAGGAACGCACCCGCTGGTATTAGGTCAAACATACATCAATTCGCGATAAAAGATCGCTTATCGTTCGGCCCGTGGTCTGGTTAAGACGGCCACAGTGTAAATAAAGCAGTGTAGAAACTACATTATGTACCTACTTGTCATTGGACCATGAATGTCGTGTAGTATCGACTTAAAATCACAATGTAATTTTCGCATTTTTTTAACAACTGTAGTATGATTCCTACAATAGTCGCGCGCGGTGCGCCTAAAAAGGACTTCTTCCGCGCTTTTCAGAGATAAAATCCGCGCTTACCGTGACACGTAATTATGAAAAAAAAAACCGGCCAAGAGCGTGTCGGACTCGCCAAAGATAGGGTTCCGTAGTCAATGCATAAAAAGCTTATCCTGACATAGCTTATCTAAACTATTATAAAACTGTAACAGAAGTGTGTCTGTACATTGAAGATATATACAAAAAAAAGATTACTATATGATTTTTAGATGTCCCTGATTCCAAATCACCAATTTTTGGATTTTTTGTCTGTCTGTTTGTTTGTTTGTTTGTTTGTTTGTTCGTTTGTTTGTTTGTTTGTTTGGGTATTTGTTTGTTCGAGTATCACGCAAAAACTACAAAACCGATTTTGATGAAACTTTTTTGTTTGATAGCTTATCATCTGACTTAAAATCTGGTATATAATTTATGCGGACGAAGTCGCGGGTAAAAGCTCGTATTATTCAAGAAGCAAACAATAGTGCGGTTTAACTTCGTGCAGCGCCATTCATTGACGGGCGGCGGTGTTGCAGGTTTTTACTTGATTTCTCCGACACTGATTGTGCTACAGCGTTCGTTATAATTTTCCTTGAAAGTACTTACAGGGAACTGTATTGTCAAATATTTTCAGATTTTTTACTCCTATATTTTAGAAGTTAGAGGGGTCATAAATCATACTAGATATACTAATAACAACTAGAGTGCAACTAACTGGTGATGTGTTCTTGGTCTGTTTTAGACATGGCAGCATCTTTAAATCGGGTACCTACATGGTAACAATGGAACACATTATCAAAACATCTCCATTATGATCAACAATCAAACAAACAATGACGATGACGAAGGCCATCATCATTATCATGCACTTCGGGAGTGCCGGCAGAAGTGAAAACTAAGAGATCTTACGTCTTACGATCACTTGACGTCACGGTCCTGACCCGAGTTTAACATTTTTTACCCATCCCAAAATCTTACGTCTTACGAATTTTCGATCAGGTCACGTGACGTCACGGTCCTGACGCGAGTTTAACATTTTTTACCCATCCCAAAAAGTGCACAACAACGCCGCTAAAGAAGTTTTCACTTCAAAGATGTTAAAAGACTTTTAATCTCAAGTCCAACATTGTGTAAATGTTTTGTCTATAAGCTGAGCTTTCCCATTTCCCATCAGAAAAAAATTACAACATGATTGTGTTCGGAAAAGTTTTATAATGTTTAAAAATACGTTGTTTTACTCTCTTTTTGTCCGTCCACAGCAAGTGGACTCAATGGGTTACTAATTAAGGTCTATTAACAAACAACGGATCAGGTCAGTTACGATCTTTTCCCCGAACGTCCATCGCCCGAATTCCTTGTTCGACTATTTCCCCGAACGGATATTTCCCCGAACGGACATTGCCTAGTACGTCCATTTACTTGTACGGACATTTCCCCTTACATCCCTTTCCTTTTATGGACATTTCCCCTTAGTACATTTTTTGTACTAAAATATAGAGTCCTTCTTGCTGTCAACAATTTTCCAGCCTTCTCAATAAGCCTCAGTGCCATTCTGGGTAAGCTCGCTACATCTTCGACCCCTATCCTTGTCCTGTGGACTAGACTGAGGTCAAGAGCAAATCCATCGATAAAAAAAAAGTACAATCAAAAGTGCATCTAACCTACTGAAGCCACCAACCTGTGTCCAAGTCGCCATTCGTATGCTCCCCACGCCGCCAATCCAGAGCCGTGCCAAATGAAAGCGTCCGTCTACCCCAGTAATCCAACCATCTGTCTAGATCCTTCGAAAGGTGCACCTTAATCGTTCAATCGGAATTTATTTGTTTGTTTCGCTGAGATAAAACAAATTGTCTCGATTGGTACGCTGATACGGTGGGGATTTGGCGCGCTCATTTGGGTTGCAAATCTGTTTTCAATTGGAATTTTACGGGAGTTGCGTTGGATTGACGTGGCGGCTACGTAGCGGACGTTTTTTTCTGTGGCAGGTTTTGGTTGTATGTATTTTGTTGTTTCTGATTTGAGAATGTAGCCGCTGACGATTATACTTCTAGAGGTGGTAGTCACAGATGTTGACTTAAAGACATTTCGAAAGCGAAATGTCTTTAAGTCAACATCTGTGAAAGTTCCCAAAATCAGTTCAGTGTGACAATCACAACCCAATGAGATTAATTTAAATTGAAGAAATTAGCTGGATATAATTTCAATAGACAACATACAGATGACAGTTATTATCATCGTCATCTACGTCCCACAGCAGGGCCACAGCCCGGACACTGCATTCAAAAATTGAAATTAACAAGATGACATCAGCACAAATGCGAAACCAAAGAAATTGAACGAGTAACCAGTGCAGGTAACCAGAGGGCGATAGAGGGGGTGAGGTAAAAAGTTGGTGGGAGGAAGGGAGTGTCCGTACTGTATCTAGTAATAGATACTCTTTCTTATACTGTGGCAGGGCACAGACTTACCATCATGGTGCGGATTGGTAGACTTTACATATGCATCAGAATTTCTTTTTTAGCGTATGCACGTTTCCTCACGACGTTTTCCTACACCTTTTGAGAGTTATACATACATACAAACAGGGTATAACAAAACAGTCAAAACACCCTAGTAATACTTAAGGGGGTGCTTCAGACCATCGAACCGAACAACTTTCACTATGAAGCCAACTTCGAAATCGCGAAATAAAAACCAACTGTTTCATACAAAACTGCAGTACCGGCTCGACTCAAACAAATGTATGGGACAGCAATTTTTTTTTCTCGACGTTCGCTCCATAGTGAAAGTTGTTCAGTTTGATGGTCTGGAGCACCTCCTTAAGTATTACTAGGGTGTTAATGAGGCAAAAATTATTTGTTATCATTTCAGCAATGAATGAAAGCGCTAACGTACTCATGGATACATTTTGATAATCTTGTTTTGGTAGTAAGTAGGGTGAGTGTGCCCGTGCGGAGGTTTGACACACACATCAAAATTGAAGCACGACATCGACAGTTTCCTTCGATAGAACAACATTAATTTCTTTAAATTAAAAAATAATAAAATAGTATTTGTGAATGGCGAGCTGTATTTGAATACGTATAAAGCTAAAGCTATTAATACAGGTGTAAAATTAAATGCATTTCATACTTAGAGGGTGCTTCAGACCATCAAACTGAACAGCTTTCACTATAGGACGAGGATTTAAATCGCTCAAGCAAACAGTATTGTTCCATAGAACATGTAAATCGCGTGTTGACCCAAATGTACACACGGCGACACATCATGTTACCCAAAACCAAAATAAGCTGGCCGCGCGACGTTATACTTTGCTATGCCGTCGCGCGGCCAGCTTATTTTGGTTTTGGGTAGCTTGATGTGTCGCCGTGTGTACTATCAGTTTAAAATAACAATGTGCATGACCTTGAAGGGCCGTTGGATAACTTCACTCGGTTGACAAAGGAATGTAGACTCTATGCAAAGGAAACAATCATTTGAATGACTCGAGTGAAGTTCGTGTGATTGCGTGACGTCACATTTGCGGGCGAGGTCATGCACATTGTTATTTTAAACTGATAGTACAGATATTTTTCGCTGTTTCG
The DNA here is from genome assembly GCA_922987775.1 of Agonopterix subpropinquella. NCBI lineage: Eukaryota > Metazoa > Arthropoda > Insecta > Lepidoptera > Depressariidae > Agonopterix > Agonopterix subpropinquella. The sequence continues at coordinate 1,857,104 of OV277711.1, forward strand.
TTGTTAGTCCCACTGTAAAAGATATTCAGTTTAATGGTCTAATGCTTTAAATTTTACACCCTGTATAAATTTTGTAAAAAAATAACCTATTGCACAACATTCTCTACACGATACACGAATTAAAATCAATCATAATTAACTTCATAAACAAACAATGTAAAAATAACATCTAAGACTTAGATACAAGGGTGGCCAACCTTTTCGGCAGCTGGGCCAAAATTCGGAAATAGAATTTCATACCGGGCCGCACTACAAAATTTTATGTAGCTAAACTAGCTAACCAACGCAAAAAAAAAAAATTTTTTTTATTTTATTAGGTAAGTAGTAAGAAAAATTATTAGAAAAATAAAGGTAGGTTCACATTTTTTTGTTTTCTGCATCATTCTGCTACACGCTATTTTCAAGTCATCCCACTTAGGTATGCGTTGATTTTAAACGTTGTTTTTTTTTTTTTTTTTTTTTTTTGATAATAATAATATAATGCAAGTTTAGTATTGTAATAAATTCTTTTAACTTTATTCGATCCAGCTCCGCGGGCCACAATTTCACAGTCGGCGGGCCGCGTGCGGCCCGCGGGCCATGGGTTGGCCACCCTTGAATCTAAGTCTTCATCAAAACGTAGAAATCTTACAACAATCCGACGTGAAAGCTCGCTTCAAACAAATTAACAACCCAGTTAATTAACGAAAACGACTAATTAACTTTTCTTATAATTGATATCAAATTTCAATTACTAACGGAGCTGTAGACTATACTAAATTGAACCGTATTACAAAGACAATAAACATAATAGTATGTGATTAAAATACAAAGGAGAGACGGGCGCTCTGAATAAACTGAAATAACGTTATATAATATTCATCTACATCTACAGGTGAAAATTGATATCATTAACATTCTTTTAAACTAAGAGTCATCAACTGAACAACTTTGACTGTGGGAGCAAACCGATCGGTGCAAAAAATTTAGCTGTTCCATACTAAACTGCAATGCCTACTCGACTCAAATGTATGCAACAGCTGATTATTTTTTTGCTGCGATCAGTTTGCTCCCATATTGAAAGTTGTTCAGTTTGATGGGTAGATTCTTAGTTTGAATGGATGCTAATGATATAAAATTGCAGTTGTATCAAGTGCAAATTCAATCTTTTTTCTGTTTGTTTGTGTGCACATAATCACTTAGAAACTACAGACCCGATTTGAATGAGGTTTTCACAAAATCATAAGGCTTAGTTTTGAATAACATTACTAAAATCTTTCCATCCTGAAACTGATAAAGTTGAGCTATGTTCTTAAAAACATAACTGGTAGCTATAGCAAAGCTTCTGATTGGCCCTGAATGGCTTTATGATCGTGTGTTTTTTTTATCCACCCACCTTGAGCCTTACCATAGTGTCATTAAATAAAAAATAGGATTCTTCAAAGCTCCATATATCATGAAGTACTAACAGTAGGAGTATGATTTGCGGATATGTGTAAATTGAACATATGGATTCATTGAACATATGAATGGAACATATAATTGAAGTTTTGATTAGAGCCAAAACACGATTAAGACAAATTTTCTCGATAGAAAAACAAGCCAAAGTAGCCTCCGTTTTTGTCTATAAACGCTTGTAACTGCTAAACGGTGAATAATAGATACATGAGACTTGATTTAAAAAAAGAGATTGCTATTATCTAAGTTTTGATTAGAGCAGAATTGAACTTACATAAATAGTACAATAACAATTAAATAAAGTTTGTTTTTTCGCTTGATTCGTTCTAGGCGCGCGCGCCGCCCTATCTCTTTCTCTCGCATCTGGCAGTAATATAAGCTATCACACGCCCATTTCGCTAAAATTATTTTTCGACATAGGCTCTTAATAGTGGGAAAGCTTAGCGGTCGCGGCGGGTCTATGTTCGAGCGGGGTGCGGGGGACGGGTGTACATGGGCGTACCCTAATTGAATTCGCTTTGAAGGTACGCGCCTGGGAAGCGCTCCTCCCGGTCCCCGCACACCCCGCTCGATTGACCAGTCACGACCGCTGAGCTTCACCACTATTAGTTTTTATTATACTATGGCAATACTAGGTACGGTATGCTATGTATGCTCCTGTTTTCTAAAAACACAACCATTACTCTAGCATATTTCTAGAGAAATCTAGCTCATTCTGACCACAGCAATTGTCTTCTAGAAATTACACCGCCATTAGTGTAGACAATAAATTTGGAAACGCCCCGTCTGTACAGCGCAGTGGTCAAAGCATAGTTCACTATGGAGCTTTGTACGACCACAGCTGCATTTTACTCGGACAATATTAATGTACCCGCATACGGGAGACTACCTGCACTATGGAGTTAGAATTTATAATAGCAGTCGTGGGTATCTTATATTAATTTACTGAGACATTATGCTGTAGTAAACATTCTAAAGTTTTTAATGGACACTGGTCACAATCTTGGCGTCGGATTGTAGAGTTTGAATAAAAGACTGAGATTTGGTGGTCGTTGGGTGGACCAGATGCTATAATAATCGTCAGACGTCATAAGTAATTGTTCCTTTTACTGTCCTGTTTTCGTAATAAACAATTTTAATTATTGTGATTTTTTTTAAATGCAGCACTAATAAAACACCTGCTTGGTACAGAACGGTCTAGTCTAGATTGTCACCCGTTTCATTTTAGTCTTATTTAATAATTGCGAGGTGTGCGGTACTGTGGAGGATGTCCAGCATTTGTTGGTGGAATGTGTCCGGTATCAGTCGCAGAGGCGATTACTCTATAATAGTTTAAATCTAAATATTGTAAATGTAGGCCCTTTCGTCACCATTTTAGCTGCCCCTTCGTCGGGAGAGGCTAAAATGGTGTACCTTTTTATTTATAGTACTAGTGTTTAGTTGTGTTTTCGGTAGGAAGTGTTAGGTTTTCATTTTATTGTTTTGTAGAGTCAAGGTTAAGGCACGATGGGGCTGACATAACCTCAAGGTTAAAAGCTCCAATTAAAATAAAATAAAAAACAGAATAAAAAAAAATTATTTTAGATATCAGGTCTTATCGACTTCTTATTAATCTTTAGAGGGATGATGCTAGTTCAGGAAACCTTCACGGGTGCCCATCTGCATCTGGTTTCTTTGGGTAATTCTAGAAGGAACAGTTGAGGAGGGTATGGACCGGTGCAACCTGCGCGTTTTTGAGTGACTTCTCTGCTATATCAATGACTTACGGCAAATAACCTGACACGGGGGTTGGTGGTTTATCCACGTATCCCTCTGAGTAGCAGAGAGACGGTGGAGGAACAAATTATACTGCATAACTGTCAAATACATGCACTCTTTATATAATTTACTAGCGGCCCGTCCCGGCTTCGCACGGGTGGACGTCTAATCTTTTCTAGCAATAAATATAGCCTATGTTACTCAGGGTGAATGCAGCTTTCTAATGGTGAAATAAATTTTTAAATCGGCCCAGTACTTTTTGAGCCTATTCATTACAAACATACAAACATACAAAATAGGTACAAATCTTTCCTCTTTATAATATTAGTGTAGATTTCAACTCTACATTGGCAAAATCATAACACCACGATGGAGAGATAAAAAAAGTAGAATTCTAAAATTCAGTTTTTTCAGAACGTTTAAAAGTCTATAAGTTTGGTAGTCTGTGCATTCGGGATACCAGGGTACCATAGAGTCAAAGAGTTAGTGCGTTTCGCTTCTGTTTTGTGCTTCCTTGAACATCGTGCGCTTTTGTTTTATTTTTGTCTTTGGAGTAAGAGAATTCTATTAGAGCTATTTACTAGAACGTGCATTATTATGAGTTAGGCCCGGTATCAACCAAAACGGAGCGGAGATATGTCAAATATACGAATAGCTTGCTCGCTCGATCATCATCATCATCATCTCAGTCGATAGAGGTCCACTTCTGGACAGGCCTCTCCCAAGGATCACTAAAATGGCCGGTCCTGCACTGTCTACATAAAACGGGTTCCTGTCACCTTCACCAGGTATTCGGACAACCTTGTGATGGCATGGCACACCCTGTGTATTCAAAATTTAATATTTCTATCTTCGGTTCAGGCTGTGCGTGGTCAGTCAGTCAGTCAGTCAGAGAACTGTTTTATTATATAAATAACAAAGAGGCCTTTGTGCAAGTTAATCCACAGCGGTCGTCGACAAAGTGGTGACACGTCAGATTGTCAGCCGGCGGTCAGTTTTCATTTGTCACTCGTTCGCCGGTGACCGCGCAGACCAGCTGTTAATTAGTGAATGTTTCACGTACTTAATTCTGACGATATTTGTTGAGTGCTAATTAATAGTAGTAAGATGGAGCTTTGGGCTTTATGTTGAACGCAGCTTTAGGGTTGAGCTTCCTTCATTGCTTTGTTTAAATTTAATGCATGATTAGTTAGTTTGTATAAATTGCTACACCCACAAGGGTAAAATTACATTGTGATAATCATATTTGTATTCTACATAACATCCTAAAGAAAAACATGTAATTTATCGCAATAAAGAAATTGAATTGAAAAAAGGCTCATCTGGCAGCGCAGAATCGCAATTTTTACGCTCCATCCTCTTTTGTCGTACGAGAATGTCATTTGCTAGAGTGAGAAAAATAGCGGGAATGCGATAGCACGCGGCGCCGGCGGTACCGGCAGTGCTGCGACCTTTCTCGCTCTAGCAAATGACGTTCCTGTGCGACAGAAAAGGATAGAGCGTGAAAAATACGATTCTGACTGTGAGTGCTGACAGATCAGGTTCAATCCTAACTCAATTTTGTTTGTAAGAAAATACAACAGCCAGCCAGTTTTACCGTTCGTAAAGGCAGGGCATGACAGGGCTTGAAAAACCGCTATTTTTGCAAACCGGTACCATTGGCCTTGGGATGATACCGGTACCAGACGAATAGACGTAGTACCTCTACTATTTAATTTCTAATCAGTATTGGTATTTGGTATTATACAGGTACCAAATAAATATTTACGTTAGAGTGAATTATTAGATGAAGTACCTGAATTGGGTACCGAAAAGAAAAGAAGAAGAAAAGAAAATATTTTTATTTGCAAACAACAAAACACACTGACAAAATTATTACTTATAAAAACTAAACTAAAAAACATAATTTAAAAATTACATAATTAAGAGCAGTGTGTGCCGCAGCAGCAAACAGGGTTACGACTCAGCATTATGCTGGGCTCAACGAGCTCAGCGCTGATTTTCTGTCGCACCCAAATGCCAGAAGTGCCACTTCCGAAACTCACACCCCCAAAATCGTGATCATGACATTTTCACTACTGATTTGAACGTGTGACTCTCAAAAATACCACTCCCGGCGAAAAAACGTACCGCAAACTTTAAATATATAGATAATTTAATAAATGTTACATATAAATTTTTGTAATAGGTGTACGAATAAAAACTAGGAACTGTTGTGGATAAGTATAAATATTGTCTTTAACTACTTTATGTGTATGTTTATGTGTTTGATGCTTCGAATAAAGGAAAATGAAATGACCCTACAACTGATTTTACGACAAAAACAGCTACACGACAAAAACAGCTACACGAGCTTGGCTTGCTCCGCCAAAAGATGAATCTTGTAGTGATACTTGACAACTGATTTGGAAAGAGGTACTCTCAGTGGTGGAGGGAGGTTATTCCAACATTTTGTCGCTTGGTATCGAAAACTTCCCTCAAACGCCCTTGTCTTATGAAATGGAGTTAGCATAATAAAGCAATTGGCTCTTCTAGAGTTATATCTCCGATGAAAGTTTGACCATTCCAGTTTTTCATGCAAGTATTTTGGTCGCTTGTACCGTATAACTGAATGTAACAAGCCGGCAAAATGCAATTGTCGTCGGAAATCCATATTTAAGAGTCCAGCCTTAACGAGAAACGGTGTAATATGACTACGGCGAGGAACCGTATAACAAAACCGAACGCACGCATTCTGAACTCGTTGTATCAAACGTTTAGTCACGGCTAGTAAACATGGACCAATAACCACATCTCCGTAATTCAACTTTGAAAGGACCAATGACTCGCATAACTTTAATCTAATATCTCTACTAAGAAGATGACGAATTTTGTACATAACTTTCAAACGAAAAAAACAACTTTTGGCAACATTCAAGACATGGTCCTCGAAACGGAGTTTGCTGTCCATAAGAATACCCAAGTTTCTGGCCTGATTGACCTGTTCTACATTTGAATTCAAAACAGAGACGTTTAAAGGTCCAGACAAACTATTCTCTATTTGCTTTTTAGAACCTAATACCATGAATTTTGACTTTGATGGATTCAAAACTAATGCATTCCGACTTGACCACAAGGCTATCCTGTCAAGATCGCGGTTCATTTCTTGGACGGAAGGGGCAACATTTAGGGGATCTGCATGAATATAAACCTGTACGTCGTCGGCATACAAATGAAATTTACAATGCAGTATCTGACTAGCCAGGTCTGACGTATACAAAATAAATAGAAGTGGACCGAGGATGGATCCCTGCGGGACTCCTCTACTGACGTCATTGGGTGCAGACCATGTTGGTAGACCATTACTTCCCTGAAGCTTTACCATTTGGGATCGTCCACACAAGTAGCTATCAAACCACGCAATAGTAGCGAAATCAAATCCATAATAAGCCAATTTAGATACTAATAACGAGGTATTTATACAGTCGAAGGCACGGGAAAAGTCCAGCAGAGTCAATATTGTACTCTTGCCGCTGTCTTGAGCTGATAAAATGTTATCCATAACATCCATCAAAGCAGTAGCCGTACTGACACCCTTTCTAAAACCCGACTGCACCTCTGGTAAAATATTATTATCCTCCAGATACTTAGATGTCTGCATGTGGACTATCCTCTCCAAAACCTTAGAAAGACAAGGTAAAATACTGATAGGCCTAAGATCTTTGTAAAGCGCAGGGTTGGGTACCTTTGGCAATGGAGTTACGACCGCTGTTTTCCAGGCATATGGAAATGTGGATGTAGATATCGAACGGTTAATGATCCACGTAATAGCAGGCAATGTGTATGGCAAAGTTAGCAGAATCATATCGGTGCTAATACCGTCGATCCCTTGAGCATTCGATTTTATACTGAGGAATGCTTTTGATACATCAGCTTCATCCACTTGCTTTAATTTAAAAACCGTATCTCTATACTTATTAAATTCATAATAGCTCAATAATGACAAGGAAACGGTTTCTGTACCGGGTATGTCCAGAAAATGACGATTTATTTCATCTGGGTCATCAAACATTGCCGGCAGATTTTCATCCCTATTAGGATCAGTCAAGATTGAGTTTCTCATGTTTTTCCATAGCGTCTTAGAATCATTAGCTTGGTTATTTATAGTGCGATCAAAAAAAGCCCGCTTCTCATTGTACATGCATTGTTCAGTCATTTTTTTCAGGGACTTATAATATGCCTTATGCGAGTCTTTCTTGGTAGAACGATAGCGTTTTAATGCCTTGTCCCGTAATCCTATTAACAGTCTTAGATTATCTGTTATCCAGGGTGTAGGTCTATGTTTAATTAATACCGTTTTGAGAGGAGCGTGTTTATCAAAAAGATTCAAAATAAAGGAGTCGAAAATGTATACCATATCGTTTATGTTTGTAGAGTATTTGATAGATTCCCAATCCAAGTCAATAAGGTCTGCATTAAATGCATCTTGATCAATGTCCTTTATAGGCCTATACGTAATATTTTTTGGTTTGAACTTATCCCTTTTTACATTCAATGTTACATTTATCATAGCATGACCATTTATACCACTAATATTAGACACACTAACACTTCTAACAGGAACATCAGTGCAACAAAGATCTAATAATGTCGCACTATCTTTAGTAAAGTGAGTAGGTTCTGTCACCACTTGATTAAGATCAATACATCGTAGAAAATTGTAAAACCGATTATATTTACTGTCTTTTACTAACTGGTCGATGTTGAAATCTCCCAAGAGCACTATCCGGTCGAAATAGGAGAATGAAGCAACAGACTCGGTGAGATCATTAAAAAAAGTATCAATAGACTGCCATTGCGGACGGTACGCCGTACCTACAGCCAAACGCACACCATTGATTGTGATTCCCAGCCACCACTGCTCTATCGCGGATGGAGGATGATCTAAATAACGCACTCTGAAATTTTTTCTGATATAAAAAGCCACACCACCACCGCGGCCACCACGAATATTATTCGGACGCGGCCGTAATCTAAACCTATATCCTGGTACCACTGGCGCCAACGCCTCACGTCCCTCCCTGATCCATGATTCATTAATCGCTATGATGTCCGGCGCATGGTCCTCCATAGCAACAATGAACCTATCACCACCAGTATTCAAAGATTGACAGTTAAATAGCCCCAACTTCAAAAATTTTGATTTAGGAACCATCATAAGATATTACGAATTTTTTAAAAACATTGTATAATAAGTGTGTCAAAAGGGTGTAAATATTATAGAACGAATTTGAGTGTGTATAGAATGAATGGTTAGTAATATTAATAGAACATATAAATTCCGTAGCTAAGCGGTCATGAATGATATGCTTGACCTGCCAACTAGCCACTGCGACAACACACCCGCCCGGCAAATAACAATGTGAAAAAAAGGACAAAATGGCATTATATTTTAAAAATACGTTCAAAACATAATTACAAGGCAAAGTATTACAACAGTGTAACAGTATTACAACATTAAAACAAACGTTACCAAAACATTTGCAATCGAGACCATAAACTAAAATAACGGAAATCATAATATAGCAAAAATAAAAATAAAACCACAAACAGAAACTACCATGACACTCGGAAATTAGGTACATAGATAGAAATACGTACGTAAATAGACATAAACCCGCAATCTTATTCGAATATAATACGACCTCAAAAAAAACAAAATTAGAGGGCTTTGGGCTCTGGAGTATGGGTACCAAAAACACTCCCGATGTCCTTCTCGGTCTTTAGCAACTGCGTCAAGGAGCTCGAAGAGTCAGAGTGTCTAGCGTAAATACGCCCCTCCTTAGTCCAGATGTACTTCCAATTGTTTGCACGACCTGCTTCGCGCGCTTTCCAAAATAGAAGACGGTTAGCTTTAGTGAGTCTTTCGTTAACATAAATTGGCTGAGGGTCATGCGGCGGTAGTCCGAGGTCCACAGAAGTTGCATGACGCCGAACCCTAGCGCTCCGCATGAGCTCATCCCGCAGTGAGCGTCGCGTTAGGCCCACTACAAGCGGTCGCGGGCGCGGGCGGTCATTCGTCTCGCTGGTCGCACGCCTCTTGGGCCCCACGCGCGTCGCCCTCACTACATCGCGCTCGTCCAGTTGCATCCCCAATTTAGTGGCTACAGCAGTGACTATGTGTAAAGCCGATTCTCCGTCACATTCAGGAACGCCAGGTACCGGTACTTTGTTAGGCAGAGTACCGGTATCCGCCTGGAGTCGATACCCAGCAGGTACCGAAATGGCAATGTAGCAACACCTCCTTGGTCGGGGTGTGCTATACTCCTTGACTCTCTGGTGTGATTTTGACAGGGACACTTGAGAGGTCTTTTAGAGCGCTCGGAGTCGGGTGCGATTGTATTAATTACCTTGTTATTTGCAAGTAGTCGAGAACGGCAATAAACGTTGTATTGTATTGGAAGAACTGTCTTATTCCCAACGACCTAACGCAGTTCCCAAATTGGTGACCGCCAAGTGAAGAAACCGAAAAATTTCTCACGATCGATTGTCTTTTGTTCCTTGAACCCATTTTCGCCACGCTCGTCAGAAGACTTCCTCAGGCCTGATAAGTCCTCTTAACTAGCGACGGAGCCCAGAACAGTCGCATCAATCAATATTATATTATTATGAGCTGTTGAGTGGCTGTTGAAGACTTTGTCCGTACCTACAGCGCCGGCCCGTGTTGTACGACTTACTCTGCACGTCAATTTACAAGGGACCTGATGCGTGGTTCAAAACGCAAGACCATCGGTACCATTTATACTGCACAACCTGTAACGTATCCCTTTTTTTGTACTATTTATACGGCACAATCTGTAACGTACCCGTTTTCGTTTTGGGTTGTTTGTTTGTTTATAAAATTTTTCATCAAGATGTTTTCCCCCCTAAATGTACCTACCTGCCGCGCTACGAGAGTTCCCATTACCGAAATCGATTCAAGGGGTGCGTCGTTTCCTGGGTATGATAAATTATTTTCGCCGTTTTATACCTCACGCGGCATCCCTCCAAGCACCGCTAATCGACGCCTTAGCAGCAACCAAAGATAAGGGTGCGAAACCATTTCCTTGGACGCAAAAGCTGACGCAGTGTTTCGAAGCGTGTAAGGAAAGCCTCTCCACCGCTACTCAGTTGGCGCATCCAGTGGCTGACGCTCCTCTCGGTTTATTTACCGATGCATCGAGCACTCAAATTGGCGCATGTCTCCAACAACGAGTAAATGAAACGTGGCAACCCATCGCGTTCTTCAGTAAAAAATTGACATCCAAACAAGTGGAATGGCCTGCCTATTACAGAGAACTGTTGGCGGTGTATGAAAGTGTTCAGCATTTTAGGCACATTCTCGAAGTCCAGCACTTCAAAATATATACTGACCACAAACCCCTTATATACGCCTTTAAACAACGCCGGGAAAAGCTGCCGCCTTCTCAGTTGAACGAACTGGGTTTCATCAGCCAGTTCACGACAGACATTGAATACATACCAGGCGCTGAAAACATCGTAGCCGATTCTTTTTCGCGGATCGATGCGATATCGTTTGAGGAAGACTATGCAGCCCTCGCTCTATCGCAAGGGTCGGATGACGAGCTTCAAAAAGTTCGATCCGGCACTTCGCTACAACTGGAACAAGTTATCGTACCAGGAACCCAAACGTCACTGACTTGCGATATGTCCACCGGGAAACCTCGACCGTACATAACCCCTCCTTTTCGTCGAGCTTTTTTTAACAAGCTGCATAATCTCAGTCACCCCGGCGCACGAGCAACCGCACGTTTAGTGTCTGATCGCTTCGTTTGGCCTTCAATGCAAAAAGACTGTCATGCCTGGGTCCGTGCCTGCATTCCATGTCAGAAGAGCAAGGTCAGCAGGCACGTATCGTCGCCTCTGGGCCACTATAGTAATCCATCTGGACGTTTAAGACATGTCCACCTGGATATCATTGGCCCACTTCCTCCCTGTGGTGGTTTCAATTACTGTTTGACTGCGGTCGACCGTTATACACGATGGCCGGAGGTTTGGCCAATGATAGGCATTACAGCCGAAGAGGTGGCAGACACGTTTCTTTCGGGGTGGGTTTCACGTTTCGGCGTTCCCGCTTTGGTCACTACTGACCAGGGTCGCCAATTCGAATCCGTCCTTTTCGCCAGTCTCATGCGTTACTGCGCAATTAAAAAGAATAGAACTACTAGCTATCACCCATGCGCGAACGGCATGGTAGAACGCCTACATAGGCAGCTTAAGGCCGCGCTCACATGTCACGGAGTCGGTTGGCTGTCAGCGCTGCCGCTGGTGCTCCTGGGGATGCGGACGGCTCTAAAGGAAGACCTAAAAACCACATCAGCTGAGCTTTTATACGGAGAGTCACTTCGGCTACCAGGCGAGTTGCTGTACACGCCCTCGTCATGTCAAGAGTCCCCTTCGGAATACGTCAAAAGGTTACAAAATAAGATGTCATTGGTGCGGCCTATTCCAGCTTCACGGCACAGCCAAGTAGGCTCATTTGTTTTTAGGGATCTATCAACAGCGTCTCATGTTTTTCTCCGAGATGATGCTGTCCGTCGACCTCTGCAACCTGCTTATACAGGTCCATATGCTGTGGTTAAGAGAGGCGACAAAAATTTCACTCTTGATATCCGCGGAAAAGAGGTAAATGTCAGCGTGGATCGTCTCAAGCCAGCGTATGTCGAGTTAGACGACAACCCTACGGCTGGGTCCACACCGCGGACAGTTGTGAAATCACCCCCTCTAATTTCGCCGCCATCCTGTTTGCCACCAGCCTCTTCGACATTAACGCCGCCTTCAGGTTCGCCTCACTCAACAACGCAATCAGGTTCTGTACCACCTGGGTATACTACACGGTCTGGACGAAGGGTTCGCTTTACAGTTCCATTTGATTTGTAACGCTGCTGTTTATGTTCTCTTTTTTTTTTTTTTGTTTGTTTCTCCGCTTTAGTGTTCCTCACTCGATGGGGGGGTGGTGTAGCAACACCTCCTTGGTCGGGGTGTGCTATACTCCTTGACTCTCTGGTGTGATTTTGACAGGGACACTTGAGAGGTCTTTTAGAGCGCTCGGAGTCGGGTGCGATTGTATTAATTACCTTGTTATTTGCAAGTAGTCGAGAACGGCAATAAACGTTGTATTGTATTGGAAGAACTGTCTTATTCCCAACGACCTAACGCAGTTCCCAAAGCAAAAACCGCTAAGTACCAGTACAGAACCTGTACTTTTGGTACCGTTTCCTAGCCCTGTTCCTGGTAGTAAGAAATTAGTAAGTGTCCACTGTTTCCATAGTCTTTGTCGTCGTGACTAAAATTGTCATGTAATCATAATCTTTTAAAATGTACTAAACAGTTAGAAGTGTGTATGTAGAAACATCCATTATTATGTTTCTTCTTCTTCTTCTTGTAGTGCCATCTCCTATCTGAGGTTTGCTATCATCAGGGCTATCAGAAGTCGGATATTATGTTTAGGCAATGATAAAATTAAAGGATAGGTTTGGGAAAGGTCATCGATTGAGCATCTTAAAAAAAAGGTTGCTACCTTTACGCATGTAAATCTATGGATTCCTAGTTGATTTCAACTACGGTGACTGCTAATCTTTACAGAAAAGCAGTCAAGTACGCAGAATATTTTGCAGTGCATAAGTGTACGCACTAAACACAGATTCTGATGCACACTCACGTCTATGTATGATAGAACGGGAGACCGATACGATGAGAGGTCGGAAGAGAGCTAGCGCCTCAATCATGAGGCCGCAGTTCGATTCCTGGCCTGTACCACTAAGTTCTTTGGAATTTATGTATGGTTGTATTTATCATTTACTAGCTCGGCGGTGAAGGAAAATATCTTGAGGAAACCTGGATTCCCGAGAATGAAAAGAAAATACCATTAGTTCGGAGCATAGATATCTAGAGAGATGCCAACCAACGCGCTGAGTACGAAACCTAGTGTCGCATTATCACCAGTACCACGCGATAGAAAGTATTTTGGTAGCTTGAATGTGCTCATTATCCATTGCGGTATCAGAACTCAACGTTCGAATAATATTGAGTACCACGCAAGCATTGTAATCTATTTACACATAAAATCTCGACTCGCTTTCAGCCTCATAATATATTAAATCCTTACTGTCGCGAGCAATGTGTTCCGTTGTTGCGCATATTGCTGCGACACTGGCTCCGCCCCCTTTTTACATCTCCCTTTAGTTTTTGTGATCTGCACTGGTAGCATGCCAACCCGCGATAGCCGTGATACGGCTTTATCACGTCTTTTATCTCGTTCGTTCGCACACAAACGAAAGAGATAGACGTGATAAAGCCGTATCACGGCTATCGCGGGTTGGCCTATGCTGTGTTTCGGAGGTATGCTTAAAATATGGGTGAGCTTGGGGCGAACACAAAGGACCAGCGCTGGTCTCAGTGTTACAACGACCCTTGCTTGCGATAGCCCAACCACAAATAGTCATAGAGGTGGGGTCAGATGCAGTGGTTATAACCGGCAGCATGACACATGAAGGAATTAGTCGCCAACCACATAATGTAATGGTTACATCGGTTACGGTAGTTACATATACCATCATTGCATCGTAGTGCCACTACTAACAGCGTACCACATTAATTTCTATTCAACACAAGTAAACAAGAGTGGTTTATCAAACTTGACTGAGAGATTTGAAATAAACCAAATAACAAACATTACAAGCGATAGCTCCAAATGCCTTTTTTGGAGCGAAAAGGGGATTCAAACAAAGCTAGAGCACTATGAATTGGTTAAATGCTATCCCTGTTGACACAGCGCTGTCAGAGCGACTTGACACGTTTCACAGAGCACTGCCATGTGTCAACACTGACACAGTGTACGCTTTACCAGCTATCCTACTTACAAAAGAATTACATAATTTATTAGTCGCGCCACATTGATGCTAAACAGAGAGAGAAAGTTCAAGACACAGTAGAAAACGAACAGGGTGTAAAATTTTTGGCGTTACAAAGGAGTAATTTTTTTGTAGGCCCACCAAACGGTAACGTTTATTGATGGTATTACACTCTAAATACATAATTTAATTTATTATAGTAATCAGACGATAGATTTGGTAAAAATGCAAATAGAATTACGAAATAAATATAAAAAATTCACCGTTTTGACTTTTTTGCTAAGATTCTTTTTTCCGGTTAAAACGCCACATGTAAAGCAGTGCGTGTATAGGAACGTCTTAGATGTTAACACGAAAATATAAATAATTTCGCAACATATTTTACCAAGACACGATGTGCGCCACCAACGTTTACGCGACACTCCGTTTAGATGAGGTATAGCTAATGTTACCACTATAATCTAGAGATTATGAGAAACAAATCGACATGATTTACATAACTTTTTTTTTTTAATCAATTTTAAATTCGGCAACATGCCTCGTCCAAAGGATGTACAATCAAAAAAATCCACGTCAAGCTACGGCACAAGAAAATACAGAAAAAAAAAACAGAAATACACACTCTAAATGGGCCTCTCGTCATTAAACGTACCCGGCACAAAGGATCCCACATTTACATAACTGTACGTCAACTAATATGGTAACATTTTTTTGTTAGCCTTTTCCCATAGTAAAACTGAGGATGTACTTTCAGTAACATTTACTAGAATATTGTTCAGTTTGATGATTTACTGGTATGTAACATGGAATGCGTTTAGAAAAATCGTTTGCTGATCCATATATTTTGATTACGAGTGGACATTGCCTTACCTGTGGAATAGCCGATATTTTTCGCGATTTCGATTTTAGTTCCATAGTGAAAGTTGATCAGTAGACACGTAGCATTGAGAATAGCCTTTACGATTATTCTTACTTACATTCTATTTGTTTCACTGAAACTTCATTAGGTACCAACAATGAGGAATTCTTCTTCTTTCTATGTCTCTAAACTTCTCGATTACGTGCCCACCACCGTGCAATCTTCTAATGGTTTACCATGACATGACAGCGCGACATATTACCGCCACGCGTCGCCGATGCGCCTTCTTGAGATAAAAGGCCCACACTCAAAACAGAGCCTTTTTGCGCATTATCATGATAGGCTCTGTGGTATTTATTGGCTCTCATTATGACTGATTTTATCTTTGTTTATTCTAAGTACCAACTTCTGTCAGAACCTAACATACTGTATTATTCTGAGCTATGGTCAGAACAATAACTCAGAGGTTATAGCTACCACCGAAATGCAATTCACCTGTCAGGTTTTAGAAATTAAAGTGCATTTTTAAACTGAAAGCTTCGTAGTATTACATAGTCTAAGCTTCGTATAGAGGAAAAGTAAATACATAGGTATCTCCTTTGTTTTATCTCTGAACTGTCTGAACTAGACAATTTAAACTTGCATTAAATTTAAACATACCTATGTAAAGACACGACAATAATCCCTTCGGGATGGCAAAAACCTAGAACTAACTGCACTGCCATTTTTAAGCGTGCTGTTGTTCTAAGCGTAGGGCAAGAAAGAACCCGAAAGGAAAAGAAAAGGAGATCAAAAGGAGAGTTCGACTAGGATGGGCTGTTTTTGTTAAACTGGATGAAGTATATTAGTCTATACCCCCACAATGCCTAAAGACAAAGGTGTAAAACCAACGTTCTGTCAGTTTAAAGCGATGATAGTCCATACGGAAGAGTTCTAGTGCCTCAATCATGAGGCGGCGGCGGTTCGATTCCTGGCCTGTACCACTAAGTTCTTCGGAATTTACGTATGGGTATTTATCATTTCCTAGCTCGGCGGTGAAGTAAAACATCGTGAGGAAACCTGCATTCCCGAGAATGAAAAGAAAAAACCATAATTTCGGAGGTATGCGTAAAGTATAGGTGAGCTTGGGGCGAACACAAAGGACCAGCGATGGTCTCAGTGTTACATAACGACCTTTGCAATAGCCCAACCAAAAGTCAATCTATCAACGTTCTGCCCATACTTACTTATGGCACAGCCCGGACACTGCATACAAAAATTTGAAATTGAAAAGATGACGTCAGCACATGCGAAACCAAAGAAATTGAACCTTAAGTCTTCTTCGTAGGTAACGAGTAACGTAACCAGATGGCGATAGGGGGTGAGGTAAAAATTTGGTGGGAGGAAGGGAGTGTCCGTACTGTATCTAGTAATAGATACTCTTTCTTATACTGTGCTTATGGTTCATAAGCATGGACGCTAACTAGGTAAAAAATGCACCAAATAAAAGTCGCACAAAGAGGTATAGAGCATACTATGTTGGGCATATCACTTAAGGACCGCGTATCCAATGTAGAAATTCGTCGAAGAACTAAGGTTGACGACACTGTCTTGACAGGTACCAAACCAACTTAAAATTTTTAAAAGTACCTAACTACAATCATATTATACAATGTTGTTGGTAATTACAGCTAAATTTATTTCTGACTGTGCCTCATAAAAGATGGAAATTAATTATCTCGATTGGTTTCCGCTCAAAAAGTCTGAGGTGTTAATTTTTGTACCAGTAAAATTCGTTAGTCATATTATTTATTTATAATCGAAATTTACAGGGATGAATTAATATTCGTTTACTAGCATATATGCTCACGACTATATTCCCCGAGGGGGTAGTCAGAGATATCCTGAAACTCCAGAATATCCACGTTTCACTAGTAGTACCGAAACTCGGTCCAGTGTGACGGGGAGTGAGCCCGTCGCCACTTTTAATGGACAGTGGGTACAATATATGCCTCGAAATCGAAACATGCAGGTTTCCTTACGATGTTTTCCTTCACCGAAAAGCCAGTGGTGTTACAAATCGTACATAAATTCCGAAAAACTCATTGGTACGAGTCGGCCTGGACGGGGATCGAACCATCGCCTCCTGCACGGCAGGCAAGGTTACACGCCACTGGACCACCACGGCTTATGTTTACTAACCACCCTGAAAGGGATAAAGTCGTGAGTTTATGTATGTATATGGTATGTGTACGTTCCATAGAGTTCCACAAAGTAACACTAACAGTATAACAAAAGAGCCTGTGAGGCTTTGGACCATTAATCTCACGTTAGGCACAGCAGTACGCGGTCAGTGCACGCACCTGCCGCGTACTCTGTTGACATTTGTCCACGTTGCGACGGGAACATGTTGGGTTTGAACGGGTTACAACAGGGACCTTAAGTTATTCATAGTTAAGATGACAGGCGAGCTGAAATAGTAATTTGGAGAATAGGCCACTTTTCCTTTACCTATACAACCCTCCGACTAGAGTGCATCAGAGACAACTTCATCTCGGACCGATTTTATTTAAGTAAAATCGACGAAATCCATTTCGTCTTCCCCCCTGTTTTCTTCTCTAAAACTAAACCGATTTTTCAAGAATAATATGAGAAAGTCTTTGACTATGTCTGTATGTTTTGCTTTTTTGTTTATATTTGTCAAATTTTGTTTGCTGGATGTCTGAAAATAGGCGGTAAAATTGGTCATTTTCGAAGATCCCTAGTTCTTACAGTATTTAATTAATGCAAAAATTCAAAACATCGTGACATGGCAGAGGTGACATTGATTGTATGGTAAAAAATATTTGCTCTAGTGTCATTACTCATTATCCAAGGGAATACGTTTGTATGGACTAACTAAACTAAACCGTACTGGTCTATCGTCTTAAGAGGGCTATTCGAGCTCAGTGGCGCCCTCGTCACAATAATAAATATTTATCAATAAAGAAAGCCTACATTTAAAAAGTGCCCACTAGATAAACTACAAAAGCCTTCAAGCTATTTTCATAGAATACTTTTATAGGTTTTTTAAAGGTCTAAACATACAAATTTTGAAAAAAGACGCCCCCTTTTGATTTTAATCGAAATTATCTAAAAGTGGAATGTTTAGAACCTATAAAAGTATTGTATAACAATGGCTTGAAGGCTTTTGTAGTTTATCTAGTGGGCACTTTTTTTAGACTTTCTTTATTGAGAAATCTTTATTATTGTGACGAGGGCGCCACTGAGCTCGAATAGCCCTCTTAACGTGTATTTATTTTCTCCAAAAGGTTTCCGGACTTTTTCGTCACTAATATTTTATTATACGTTGCAACTCTATTTTAAAAAGCAGAATTCCTCCAAAAGTCATTTTATGAAACAATCACGTCAATACACATTACAAAGTCATCAACTCATCAAGCACTCATATCAATCAATAACAATTTAAATTAATTGACGTCCTCCGCGTATCCTGCAAAATGCTGAAACGTTTTTGTCATTAATTCCGTTTTCCCCGATACATCATCGAGATTTTTACGTCGTACCACTATCCGGACGTTTATTAACAGCCGGGAAAACCGGATAAGCCGGAAAATCGGAAACTATCTGTCTGACGGATTCCAATATGCGATTGTCAGTGTCGTCTGCAGATTCTGTCCACTTAACTGATTTTAAAATGTAAATTGATTTACAAGTTTGCAATTTGTTTAATTGTTTAAATATTTTTTCACTTCACCGGATACAAAGCGTCAACTTTCGTCCCACTGCGCTAAACGAAGTTGCCGCTTTCCGCCTCCGTCGAGGAGAAAAATAGTGTACTAACCTCGGGAAGTAAATAAGGAAGCCTCGATCAGATCACATGTTTGTTGAACTCGGCTAGGAGATACAGCCGAATCTCCTAAGCCGACTGACAGAACTTGACAGTTTTTGTACTGTTCACATAGCTACAGTGCATACTACAACAATATCATACGATGAGCCGTGCAGCTGATAGTGAATTTTTTAAAGACCTTTAATCATCAGTAGCTCCTAAACCGACTGGAGTTATGCAGGCAGACCTGGTCCATCCCCATCACAGAGATACTCTACACCCTATAAACACTAAATCAGCCTTGCTGCTGATGGTTGCAAAAAGTACACTTATCTCTTAAACTAGAAGTATAATTCAGTCAGAATAAACAAAGCAGAAAAATTTGGCGATTCCAATTGTATAAATAGGGTCCGTCTAAATATGTGGTTTTTAAGGAAATCATCAGGAGTGCGATTTTTGAATCTCATTCGCTGAGTTCAGCAGTTGAAAATGTCAAAATTACTCTGGAGATATGGAACTTTCTACTGCTGATATGACTTAAAAAAATAGCACTCCTGGAGTGCGATTTTTGAATCTCATTCGCTGAGTTCAGCAATTGAAAAGGTCAAAATATATGCAACTTTCTACTGCTGATAATTCTGACTTTAAACAATAGCACTCCTGGAGTGCGATTTTTGAATCTCATTCGCTGAGTTCACATACATACATACATACATATTCTCACGCCTGGCAGGTGGCGTTCCGTTGTCTCTGCCTACCCCAGTGGGAGACAGGCGTGAGAATATGTATGTTCGCTGAGTTCAGCAGTTGAAAATGTCAAAATTACTCTGGAGATATGCAACTTTCTACTGCTGAAATGACTTTAAAAAATAGCACTCCTGGAGTGCGATTTTTGAATCTCATTCGCTGAGTTTAGCAGTTGAAAATGTCAACATTACTGTGGAGATGCGCATCTTTCTACGGCTGATTTGACTTTAAAAAATCGCACTCCTGTAGTATGATTTTTGAAAGTCAAATCAATAGTAGAAAGATACATATCTCCACAGTAATTTTGACATTTTCAACTGCTGAACTCACCGAATGAGATTCAAAAATCGCACTCCTGTAGTATGATTTTTGAAAGTCTAATCATAAATAGAAAGATGCATATCTCCATAATAATTTTGACATTTACAACTGCTGAACTCAGCAAATGAGATTCAAAAATCGCACTCCAGACCATGAAATAAACAACTCTCTTTAAAAAATTTGCTGATCCATACAAAACTGCAAACCTTTTTAACCCACAAATGAATGTGACAGTGGATTTTTTTTCACGATTTCGATGTTAGCTCCATAAAGAAAGATCTTTAGTTAGATGGGTCTGAAATCGCCTTTAAAACCGTCATATTAAAAACGACCCAATGTATAAACTCAATATGGCTCAAAATGTAGCTTATCCCGATTTGTCTTTTAATCGTCGATATCCTGCGTAACTAGCTGACAAATATGAATAAAGTTGAAAACAACTATAGCCTATTATATCATAGGCCCGCCCTTTTTGTAAACAAGCATTATTGTCATGACATTACCTAATTTGGGTTCAAGTGGGCCACTGTGGGCCAGTGCAGGTGTGGCACTAAGGATTTATGCAGCGATTTGTCATCGGGCCAAACCGCCCTGTGCGGCGTTAAACATGGTCAAACGTGGTTCGTATGCATGCCTTGCTGTAAGTCACGCCGTGTTCACTTATTTTACACATTCGGTTAACAGAATTTGTAAATTCGATGTTGAACTTGAGAAAAATACCTTTCAGTAGGGTAGCGACTGGATGAGGATCCCACACAGTACAGAATATCTACTAGATATCTATTAGATATTTTGTAGACACTTAGATATTTTGTAGATGTCTATTAGACATCTTGTAGACATTTGTGCTGTTGGGGATGGAGTTTTGTGGTGCGCCTCGGAAGAAACAAGATTTTAGTTAAATGTACCAGAATTAGACTTATATCAAAAAAAATTTTAGCATGGTCAATGTATAGTTGTCACAATATGTTGCTAAAATTATAGTAAAAGTGACATAGATATTTATCTTCCTGTATTTTTATCATCACACCCTAGGCAAAGGAGCTCAAAACAGAAACTGGCTAATTCCTCACCCACTATTAGGCACCGATACATATATTTCAGACAACAAACAGTTTCCCTCAGGATTAACTCCATGATTAATTACGAAAACAAACGCTGTACGTAATAGTAACAACTACTAAAGTGTATTCAGGGAATTAGAGTGCATTCTTGAGTTTAACTTAAGTTTTTTTTATTCGTGAAACGAACGTAGGTATCTTTCACGGAGTATACAAGTAACTTAGATTAATAACTTTTCGCTTACGCTGATATCTATGACAAGTTACACAAAAACCTGACAGCTGTTCATAACATTTTTTTTTGGTCCGTCAGCCAATTCTGGAATCAATCGCAAAAAGTTCTAAATAAACCTGTTTCACAGTCTACTTACATTCATTGTCACTTCCCATCGACAGGAGGACAACACACTAGGTTTTATCAAAACGCAAAACTGTTGTTCAGAATCAATGACTTGCATTTTCATAGGAACTCAAAAATTGACGTAGGCAATTTGTATGAAAAAGAAGATCTTGGTTTTTGTATGTGTCCAGCACAGCGGCTTTTTGAGTTTCCTGCTGACTTGACAGTGTAACTACGACCTTTTGTGATCGTCAATATTACAGTTCACTGCTAAAACCCACTTCTTTTAGGAATTGTAGGATCTGAAGAGAAGAAAAAGTCTAGCTTAATGAATACAGGGTGTTTAGGGTAAACAGTTGCACTGCTTTAAGGGGTGAATGTACCCATGATACTGAACAACTTTCCCTAAAAAACCTGATCGAACGTTTGCATGAAAAGTCGATTTTTTTTTTGCAAATTTGCTATCGGTTTCTCAGGGAAAGTTGTTCAGTATTATGGGTAAATGATGAGTAAACAGTTGCATTAAAATAATGCAACTGTTTACTCTACCAACCTGTACATATACTGCTATCTTACTGAACTATCCAGGTCCAACAGTGTAACGTGTCTCCAAAGTATAGAAGTGCTCGACATTGAATATCAGTAAAACAGTTCCCCAAAGTCACTGCCTGATGATCGTTTCCAATAACGAAGCGGTTTCTCCTTTTCATTTATTGTCTGATTCATTTTATTGTTCTTGTGTTATTCTAAGTAACGCTTTGTAGAATGATTATTGCATCCATCATAAAACTTAAATACCTACGTCAAAAGTTATTTTACCGAAACGTTTTGCTTAAAAATATAGTTAGTATTTGTAGCGAAGTTTTTAACCGTCTACATTACACACGCTGTTACGAAGTATGTATTAATGTAAATTTTACTGATCCATTTCTCTGCCTAATAGCCATTTTAGTCGGTTTTTAGCGTGTCATGCGATATTTTGCCCATGAAACCAAATCAAGCTGTTTTGCATATTTCTGCATTTTTTGTATCGTAGCATATAAAACCACAGTTGTATGATTTTTTAAATATAGAACAGTCATTATAAACGATTATCATTGCTATTGAATCATTTATATAGTCATCATTGTCCACTGCTGGACATAGGAACAACAAAACTCGGTCCTTGGCCTTCCTCATCCAGCCGTTATGCAGTTACTTGTCTTTGGTTGTCGGTCCAAAAATTAGAAGGGCGTCCCATACAATCTGTATAAAGTTTTTTTTGCATATTTACATATACTCAGGATATAGTCATATGCATATAGTCCGTGTGGTGTCGGCTAAGAATAGCAATCCCATTTCCTCCCGTCAATGTCGAAAAGGCGACTAAGGGATCTACTGGAGGATGGGCAGCAGCATCCTCTGAGTACACACATTCAATCCAACTGCGATCGTCTACCCGCCTGCCAAGCGTGGTGATTATGGCAAATTCCCCCATTATGAGGGAGGCTTAGGTCCAGCAGTGGACGTCTTTCGGCTGATATGATGGTGATGATATACTCATGACTGTAATTCCCTTTTGGGGTGGTCAGAAACATTGCAACATCTACCCACTTTCTGTTAAAGAATTTCGTTGTAGCAATGCTCACATTTTGCAATTTAAATTTCAGGATATCAGGATGCAATGACGTCTCAAGAGGTGAGAAGAGATGGCTAGCCTTTCGCCCACATAAACACTGCATAAGAAACCTTTAATCTCTTAATCGTACACACCCATGGGAAGAATTGGGTTGGGGTGATCCATTCTAAGCCGGAACCACACGGTGTTTTTTTTCGTTTAATATTATTATCATAACTAATAAATAATCTCTAGCGTCACCCACAGCTCCCCACGTTAAGGCAGTCAACAGCATTTTGACATGTAAGCTCGTCGCAGAGTGTCGGCGTTGGTAATTCTACCATTAATCAGGCGACCGCGGCCGCCATGTGCAGCGCACGTACTGCATCATAAATAGTAGGCTGTTTACTTGTTAGGGCACGACTACGATTATTTGAAGATTATTCAAAGTAACATAGTTAGTAACTTAAACTGAAATCAGATCATGAAAGCCGTTATTAGTCATCAGGAATTTTTAATGTGTCAAAAAAGAATTGGAAAAGTCACTGACCTAAAATATCACCTTGAACGACTTTAGTTTTTATACAGGGTGTAACAAAACACCCTAGTATTACTTAAGCTTCAGACCATCAATCTGAACAACTTTCACAATGGAGCCAACGTCGAGAAAAAATAATAAAAATCTGCCGTCCCATACATTTGAGTCGAGAGGGTACTGCAGTTTTGTATGAAAGAGCAGATTTTTTTTTCTCGATTTCGATGTTGGCTCCATAGTGAAAGTTGTTCATTTTGATAGTCTGCAGCACCCCCTTAAGTATTAGTATGGTGTTTTGTTACACCCTGTATACGCAGACTATTAACATTATGACACAGATGGATATAATTAAGGTTCTAATTTAGGTCTATTCCTACCTTTGTCATTCCATCAATTATTCCATCATAACTAATTAATGTAGGTACGTACCTTATTACGTAGCTACCTTATGAATATGGCTCACTCCATCTCATCCTTATTCGTGAAAGGAGACCTTTGCCCTGCAGTGGGATCCTACAGGCTATAATGCGAATGTTATAGATATCGGTTGTATCATTATTTTCAACTCTCTTTGACGGGTTTGACCGACTGTAATTTGTAGTCTCCACACTTTTCAATATACAGGGTGGAAAGTTGAGAATTTGAGATGGGCACAAAGAACAGCTAGCTACCATAAGCATTTTAGCTACAGGAAAACGTTCCTAAGAGACTTAATCTAACTTTTGGAGTATTTTACTTCTGCCTACACATATTTCGAAAAAAAAATTACAGTTTTTTTTTTTTTTTTTTTTTAATTAACTATGGGTTTGCTCTTGACCTCAATCCAGTCCTCAGGACGAAGATGGGGTCGTAGATGTAGCGAGCTTACCCAGAAGATGCCTATTCACTCGTACTTTAAAGGAATCCGGGTTGTAAGTACTCGGAAATACTGACGCAGGTAAGGCATTCCACTCCTTGGCTGTGCGCATTATAAAAGATTCAGAAAGGCGCTTGGTGCGGATATGTGGGATGTCAACCAAGAAGGGGTGATATCCCGCAGTGCGTCTGGAAGTCCGATAGTAGAAAGGGGAAGGTGGGATGAGCTCATGTAGCTCTTGGGCACACTCACCGAAGTACAATCTGTAGAAGACCGACAAGCAGGCCACTCTGCGGCGGTGGGCTAGGCTATGAAGCTTGGCCTCCACCAGCTTACTATCGCCAATGAGCCTCCTGGCTCTGCGTTCAACCGAGTCGAGTGCGGCAAGTTGATACTTGGCTGAGCCATCCCACAGGTGGCAGCAGTACTCCATACATGATCGGACCTGAGCTTTATACAATACTAAGAGCTGTCCAGTCATCGAGAAAAACTGATATTTTCTCAAAACGTTTTTTTTCATCCCATTCGATCCTCTTACTGATAAGGAACATAAGTCTCTATGGGGTCAACAGAGGTCGAGGTACTAGAACTCAGAAATCGCAAAATATTGTTCGACCCATGTTCCTTAGGGAAGGGATTAGTTTCATTATCTGAATAGGTACACTCTTAAAATTGTATTAGTACTTATATACCTAGCTGATACTCCAGCCAGACTAGAAAAAATGACGCGACGCCAAAAAAATCGTGAAATCTAAAAGCCCCTACATAAGTTGTAAACAACATACATTTTTCACCACCCACATGCATAGTTTACGCTGTAAATATTAGTTGGAAAAATTGTTGTGGACTTATTTATTTTTGGCTCTTGCGCCAAGGATGAGATTAAAAATTTCCACGGAATTAGTTGCTTTTTCTTTTTGGTGCATTTTTGTTGGCAATTACTTGTGTTTTATTGCGTTTTTGAAATGTGTAATCTACCTAAGTTACAGAAAATTGGTTTATATTGTTATGATATTCGTTATTTTGTTATCTAAAAGTCTATTCTTGTGCATGTGGTCACCTCAAGGTACCTAAACTTATCAAATTATCATATCTGCCTATGCTAGGTCCTTCTTAATATGCTGATACTTTTTAAGGGGATGATCAGACCATCAAACTGAACAACTATCACTATGAGACCAGCATCGAAATCGAGAAAAAAAAATCAGCTCTCCCATACATTTAGCTCGAGTAGATATGTAGTTTAGTATGGAACATCCGATATTTTAATTCGTGATTTCGATATGGGTCCCATATGCCCATAGTGAAAGTTGTTCAGTTTGATGGTCTAAACCACCCCATTAAATGTTTATTTGTATTTTTGTAACACCCTGTATACCCACTACAGGTCACAGACTTACCCTGAAGGGAGCTGTATATAGGGTGTAAGTGACAGCCTAGCAAATACTGAAACGGTGAACTCAAACTGAACAACTTTCACAATGAAGCCTACCTCAATAAACGCTACAAAAAATTTGCTGTCCCATACAAAACTGCTGTACCTACCCGACTAAAATGTATGGGACTGCTGATTTTTTTTCGCGTTTCCTGGAGTAGGTTCAGTTTGATGGTCTGAGTTCACTGTTTCAGTATTTGCTAGGCTGTCACTTACACCCTGTAAAGGCGTCAGTCCACAACGAGAGCCCAATAGGGTTTGATAAACTTCCCATACGCATCAGAACTTCTTCTTCAGCGTATGCAGGTTCTACTGATCCGCTATTTGTTATGTGACAGCCCTGATGTTTTATTAGTCTTCCTATAATTCTACTTTGGAAGATTTATCAGGGATTCTAAGTTGAGGTTAATCTATTTATAAATGGATTGTACCTACTTAGTCGATTTCCATTTCGCTAAGACGTCATCCCAATTTAAAAATCGTTTTTCTTAAGTATTTTATTAAACAAGCGACGCACCCTATTTAGAAGAACGACCAATAAAGACGTGGTAATTAATTTAAGGGAAGGAAAGTAGCGTAATTGCATAATAAGATACCGTTCGTGTTGATCTATTCCAAAGGCAAACAAATTAGCTTCTCTATAGCGTATTCTATTTAATATACAGAGTCCTTCTTAATATGCTGACACTATGGGACCAACATCGAAATCGCGAAAAAAAATCAGCGGTACCATACATTTGACTCGAGTAGATTTGCAGTTTTCAATGTGTCAGGTATCTGGTGAGTCCGTCCGTCTCGCCAAGGTCCTTTTTAGGGTTCTGTACCCAAAGGGTACCAGCAGGACTCTATTACTAAGCCTACGCCATCAGTCCGTCTGTCTTGACTTTAAAGGTTAATCTAGGTTGTATCTTTTAAACCGTAACTAGCCGGTTGACATTTTCACAGAATCTGCTGTAATTGTATTAGATTTGACAACAAATAATAAAAAAGCTATCTATTGTCCCCATAAAAAAACTAAATTATTTTCATTGTTTTTTTTTTGCTTTATCGTATGTAAACGTTAATACAAACAAGTGTCAAACTTGGTGTGATTAAATAATAAACTCTATAGTATAACAACAAATAATAAATACCGGCAAAGTATAAGTCGAGATCACGCTAAGGGGTCCGGTAATAATAACATTTTTTTATAAATATAATTATTGTGTTGTGGTACGGAACCCTCGGTGCGCGAGTCCGACTAACACTTTGCTTCTTTTTAATGGTCAATTAGATACGGTGCAAGTGCGATATTTAATACTTTTATATCTCGTGATTCCAATATTAAAGCATTAGAATAAATCGCTAATTAAGTAAGGCAACGGGAACGCATCGCCGCGCGCCGCCCGCAGCGCTGCAGCGCACCGGGTGATTTATGCCACGATTTGTCGTCGAGCCAAACCGCCTCTGATTCCGTAATGCTCTGTTTGCCGATAAACAACTGCCTGCTTTACCCTTTATAATGTCCTGGGCTTTATTTTTTCATCATCATCATCGTCTTATAAGTATTTTAGGTGACGCGTTAGAAACGCGGAACCATGCTATCTATGTTATCTTAGAACAAACTAAGTGGAACGTTGATAGACAGCTTCCGACATCTATCGGTGACGTTTCGAAGCACTATGTGTTGAAATTTGGGTTCGAATCTTAAATTGGAACGATAGCGCGCTACATCTCACCGCTGCGCTGTAGTAGAGAGAAATTTCACCCATATCAAACACTGTCTTGTTGGTCTAGCGGTCTAGACAACCAGCTCACGATCCGGATAGCTATGGTTCGATCCTCGTATCGACCGATCGTCTTTTTCAATTTTATTTCATAATGTGGCTCCCCCGGTGCGGTGCTAATAAGCGACAACGCTAATAATAAGGACGTCCTAAAATTCAAAGCGACTTACCTATCTATAGCCAATATACATATTAATCTATATTTCTGATGGTGCTATTCAAAACCGGTCACCACACGGCTCTATGACTATGTGAAACGTAAAAATGAAGAGTAAAAAGCCACAAGCATAATTCAAAGTCTGGTTCATACTCGTAAGAGTGCTATAAAACACGCTGATGTCACGTGACCGCAGTGATAATGGATTGCACCATCCCTCATTGTGGAGCAGACTTACATTGTTACTTCGTTTACGTTAGTTCAACGGATCTAAAGGACTTTAGACTTTTAGATAGATATTTTGTGATGATTACGATTAATATGTATATTAAACCACGTCAGAGGCCGTAAGGCGGTCTGAAAAAACTCTGACACCAGGGCTCTGCCCACACGATAAGAAGAAGAATATATTATGTACCTACAAGGTACCTACGTAATACCGAATGCTCTCAAACGTTGAAGGAAAACATTCTGAGGAAACCTGCATACGCTGAAGAAGAATTTCTGATGCATATGATGTGTAGTGTAGTCCACCAATCCGCTTTGGGCATGCGTGTTGGACTAACGCCCATATTAATGCCATATACTTTGAAGGTAGGCCTGTTCTCTGCACTGGGACGTATATAGAGTGAAATTGATATCAATAGCATCCTTTTAAACTAAGAGTCTACCCATCAAACTGAGGAGATGAACTATGTCAGTTTTTGTACTGTTAACATAGCTACAGTGCATACTACAACAATATCATACGATCAACCTTGCAGCTGATCGTTAATTTTTTACAGACCTTTAATCATCAGTAACTCCTAAACTGACTGGAGTGGTCCATCCCCATCACTGAGATGCTCTATACCCTATAAACATTGAATCAGCTTTGCTGCTGATGGTTGCAAAAAGTACACTTATCTCTTATACTACTAGGTAACCCGTTAATGTTGAGGATAGGTCTATGCCCAGCAGTCGGATGTATAAAGGCTGATTGATGATTTTGTACTTAAAAGCTTACAGTTGTTGGACTTAGAAACTGGTATACAACGTGTTAATGAATTAACGCAAAACTAGAAAGTAGTTTATTTAGAATCGAGAGCAGAGTCGAATTATCATGGTTTTAACATAGGTAATTTTTTTCAAAATATTAAGTTATTTGTTTGCAAAATTTAAAATTTTAACAAAAATTAAAATTTTAAAATTTTAACATTCGGACCTCGATGTCAACCCACCGCACGGGCACACTCACCCTACTTACTACCAAAACAAGATTATAAAAATGCATCCATGAGTACGTTAGCGCTTTCTTTCAATGCTGAAATGATAACAAATCATTTTTGCCTCAAAACTAAAATGCGAATAACTTTTAATTTTAAATATCAAAATAATGAAATTATTATTTTAATCTAATTATTTTGTTATAAATTAGTTGGGGTGTATGAGGTTTTGCGCTAATTCATTAACACGTATATTTATAAAATATAATAAATTGTAGAAGATTTTGTATCTCATACGCTTCAAAGCACCCGCGAAACATTGGTTTTACCTAGGTTTTACCTTTGTTATTCGAATCCAGGTATTCTGTGACCATGAACAAAACCCACAGGGAATTACTAGCTATTAAAATGTTAAATCATTTAATGTACGAGAGTATGTAGGGTGGATGTCAGTGCAATGGTTCAGCGTTGAAATCAATCGTTTAGTTGTTATAACACTGTCAAAATAATAAATTGTCCCCTCAAATAATAACAAACGTCGCAAAAACCGTTTCACTTATTGAAGAGACAAGATAGGTTTGTCAGAGCGGCAGCCTAGACTACAGCACATGGCGATCTATTTATTATCTTTACCTACCCTAACGAAGCAATAGCGTTTGTATTATTATAAATTGGAAAGTGTTCCACTCCCTACATCATATCAAAGAAGATGAAAATACATGTTGAATCTTGTTAAAAACGACTACTTAGCAATTGATTGATTGATTTCTCCTACATTATTTCGTTGAAAATCATGCACAGTGTCTTTTTTTAATTTTTAAAATAGGTAAGTACGCTTTTTTATTTTTCCACTACGTATCTCGAAGTCAGACTCAGCCAGTATATTATTAAAGTATCCGTTTATTAAATTTTAAGTAGTCAGTATGTACAAAATGTTCGACAATCCAATTTCTAAACCTAGAATCTGTTGACATAAAATAGATGTAGATCTAGCTGGAGTAATGGTTTGAAGTGCCAACTAAACAAAGGGTCCAAGACAGTAACATCCACCCTACGTAACATAGTGAGATACAAGGCTCTCTGCATGTACGTGTCTTGTAAATAGCTCATTAAAATGAATTACGCCGGTCTGAACAACGAACCGTATTGTTCTGGCCCAGACGTGTTTAGTTGGTCTGTGCTAAATGTAGATGGCATTAGCTATTTTGATTTTCATTTCTACTATTTTGGTTTTTGGATTTTGTTATGAACGAAGCTGTAAATATTAGAAAAAATCGGGTAGTCTGTAAGGGGCTGTTTAAACAGAAGTGACGTGGTGCGGACGTGACGCGGGCGTGGTGCGGCAATATAAACCTTAAAGGGACGCAGCCGCAGTGGAGTACGTGAAACGTCTTGTACCGAGTAATGGCTACTTTCCTCTAAAATTCTCAATCCATCCATCCATCACAGCCCTTGATCAGTCGGTCTTCGGACACAGGCCTCCTCCATATTTCTCCAAAATTCTAAATAATGGTAATAAAATAATGCCTGTAGTGTGCTATATTACTTCCAAAGCAAAAAGCGATCTTGATATAGCATATTTCGTTACATATTGGTTTTTGCAAGTGACGACCTACTGACCGAAATGAAAGGCATTTAAAGTCAATAGAAAAAAAAACAACGGGTTGCACTCCGGGAGTGCCGGCAGAAATGAAAACTAAGAAATCTTACGTCTTACGTCACGTGACGTCTCGGTCTGACTATATATATGCTTACGAATTTTCGATCAGGTTACGTGACGACACGGTCCTGACGCATTAACATTATTTACCCATACCAAAAAGTGAACAACGCCGTTAAAGAAGTTTTTACTTAAAAAAAGTTACAAATTAATTCAAACTAACTTCAAAATATTGGGAAACGATGGATGAAGGGCAACGCAGTACCGGTCGGTGTGGCGACTCTTGGCGGAGGCCTATGGCAGATTAGCATGGTACAATAATATACTGCGCCTGGTATTCTCTTCCGACCACGTGACTGACCATGTGACTAACACAAGCCTACGTCCTCATACCCTTTTAAAATGTTTAGCGGCCATTTTTTTGTGACGTAGGCTTGTGTCACTCTGGGAATAGAAGACCTTGTTTTTTTAGACTATGGCAGATTAGTAAGTATCTACCTAGATGGTGTTTAATTTTTTTTAAATAGGATCTAACTTCGTTCAACCTATTATTTCCATAAGTATTGTAGCCACCACATACCCTGGTGTATACCAGAGTGGTTCCAAACTATAAAAAGCTGCACAAAAAATCGCTGACCAACCCCAGTCAGTTTAACTGCCAATATCAGTGTCATTTGTCTCCGAAAAGCTTTGTAGTGCAAACCTTTTATTTTACAACCCAAAAATTGCAATCCAGTCCTTATCCAATCGTAATAAAGATGAACTCTGCAGTAAAGGTAGGTTTCATAATTTTGTTAGAGCATAACTGGCTTTCATAGTGACATTCGTTTGAGAGCGCTTCGCTTTATGGTCCTAATTGCGTTTGGCATAAAAACAATTTTTGAGTGGCAATATTAATATTTATACATTTTGTTTTTTAAATGGTTTAGTTGAAGTGCGGCGCAAATATTAGGCTATTATAAATTGGTTATATATATAGAGTACTGATAAAATCGATATCTACAGGATGGTAAGGTAAACAGTTGCATTACTTTAAAGAGTGATTTTTCCCGTGATTTTTTTTTTTATTCTGTTTTTTATTTCATTTTAATTGGAGCTTTTAACCCTGAGGTTATGTCAGCCCGTGATACTGAACAACTTTTCTTAAGAAACCGATAGGAAATAAGCATTAAAAAAATTGTGGACTTTCCCTACGAAATGCAATCTGCTGATCGAGAATTTGTATGAAAAATCTAAAAAAAGATAATGGTTATTTCCTATAAGATTCTTATGGAAAGTTGTTCAGTATCATGGGTACAATAAACCCCTTAAAGTAGTGCAACTGTTTACACTAACACCCTGTCCTGTATACCTACGTTCTTAGACTTTACGCAGTATTGTGTGGTTTGACTCTAAATGATAGAATACGAAAAAGTATTATTAGAGAAAAATATGTACTGAAAGAGGATATAGTGACAAGGATTGAAAAGGGAATATTGTGGAAATAATGAGTGATAGTATGTTAGACTGACGAATAAAATATATAAAGCAAGTGTGAATGTAACAATATACAGGGTGTAACAAAACACCATACAAAACTGCAGTACCGACTCGACTAAAATGTATGGGACGGCAGATTTTTAATTTTTTCTCGACGTTGGCTCCATATTGAAATTTGTTCAGATTGATGGTCTGAAGCACCCCCTTAAGTATTACTAGGGTGTTTTGTTACACCCTGTATAGAAATCGACGAGCGTGTATGAAACGACTTATGACTGCGGAAGAGACACAAGCGTGAGTATATGTATGTACATGTTTAGATAAAGTATACACCAGGGTCCTTCTTAATATGCTAACACTTTTTTTATGGGAATGATCAGGAGTGCGATTTTTGAAACTCATTCGGTGAGTTCAGCAGTTGTAAATGTCAAAATAACTTTGGAGATATGCATCTTTCAAATTCTGATTTGACTTTCAAATCAGAAGTACAAATCAGAAGTAGAAAGATGCGTATATCCGTAGTTATTTTGAGATTTACAACGGCTGAACTCCCGAATGAGTTTCAAAAATCGCACTCCAGACCGTCAAACAGAACAACTTTCTCTATGACACCAACCAAAATCAGCTCTTCCATACATTATCCGCAAACAAACATTAAAAAAAATATACGGTCGAATTGAGAAACCTCCTCCTTTTTTGAAGTCGGTTAAAAACTGCAAACCTACTTGAGCCTAATGTTGTGGACAGCGGATTATTTTTTCGCGATTTCGATTTTGGTTCTATAGAGAAAGTTGTTCAGTTTGATGGTTTGATTATCCCCTTAAAAAAGTGTCAGCATATTTAGAAGGACCCTGTATGTTTCAATTGGGCCTCACGCTTCCACCGTACTAAAATAAACGAGCCAACTTTCTTATGTTGGTGTGCGTGACAGCGTCATACATCTTATCTGGAAAGGTCTTAAGGTTGACTGGAAGAAATCACTTCTTAGCTATAAGATAAGACTGCCTTATTTTGTGCCTCTTGTATTTTTTCTCTGTATTTTCCTGTTTATGTTTTTGGTGTAACATAAAGAATATTTTATTGATTGATTGATTGATTATCTCTGACCTCCTCTCCTTCTTCGTTGCACTTTCCCGCTTCATGCTCACTTTATCTCTGATATTGTTAGAATTTTTGTCTATTTGTCTGTTAATTGTATTTGCAAAGAATTTAAACTTTTAAATTCGGCGTTTATAAATGGAGTACCACTTCTATAACAATATTAGGATATACAATGTATATTTTTGAAGTTGGTTTGGCTGGGCGTTTGAATTTCGAGCAGCACTCTAGGCGGCCATTTTGTTTTTTTTTTTAATCCACACACACTGCCGCCTTGCTGCGATTGACTGTTTGTCAGCCGTTCTATTCAAAACCGCAAAATTAAACGGTGAAATTCATTTTTGGGTCTATTTTTAATTGCTCACTAAACTGAGCAACGAATATCCGTACAAATCGGTTTAGAATCTGAAATCTGATTGTTGACTTGTTATCCTGTCCATTGACGCGAGCTGGCTGGCGGAGCGGGGAAGCGGAGTTTTATTAACCAATCAGGATTTCATAAAATCTCCTGAGAGCTCCTGATTGGTTAATATTTTCCTCGCTGCACCGCTCCGCCAGCCAGCTCGCGTCAATGGACAGGCAGCCTAAGTATGTAACGTTTTTATGTTTACATCATGTAGGTATGCTAAAGACAATTAACAAGTGAAAATAATCTTCCCGTGACACTACTAAGGCCACTATAGTGTCACAGGAAATTCTTTTTTACCCGTGGCACTACCGGTAGTGTCAAAGGAAAGTAAAATTTCCCATGGCACTACTGGTAGTGCCAAGCAGTAGTGTCAAAGGTGATAAATGAAAACAGCTATTACATTACCCAACATATAGGGCCGAATTCGGCATACAATGCTTGCTATGATAGCTGCACTTTAAAATGTAGGGACCAAATCCGGCAATGTATGCTGAAATCGGGCCCGACCAACTGCAAGAGTAATAGCTGCTAAAGGCTTAAATAAAATTATTTTAAAAGTTATTTATTTCAGATTATTTAAAGATGATGCTTGTTATGTATTTATATTACGTAGCGTAGCCTGTTCAGTGTCCCAATTAGTGCACTGCGCCTTAATGGAAATAAAGTTCTACTCGAACAGTTCTCTTCCGGATCATCATCATCATCATCATCTCAGCCGATGGACGTCCACTGCTAGACATAGGCCTCCCCCAAGGATCGCCATAACGACCGGTCCCGCGCTGCCCTCATCCAACGTTTTCCCGCCGCCTTCACCAGGTCGTCGGTCCACCGTGTGAGGGGCCTACCCACGCTGCGCTTTCCGGTACGCGGTCGCCACTCGAGAACTTTTCGCCCCCACCGGCCATCGGTTCTGCGAGCAATGTGCCCCGCCCACTGCCACTTAAGTTTAGCAATTCTTTGGGCTATGTCAGTTACTCTGGTTCTTCTGCGGCTCTCTTCATTTCTGATTCGATCTCGCAGGGAAACTCCGAGCATAGCCCTCTCCATTGCCCTTTGGGTGACTTTCAGCCTTTTTATGAGGCCTTGAGTGAACGACCACGTCTATGTTCCATATGTCATCACTGGCAACACACACTGATCGAAGACTTTCGTTTTAAGACACTGCGGTATTCGGGACGTGAAGATACTACGTAGCTTCCCGAACGCTGCCCAGCCGAGTTGGATTCGACGGTTGATCTCTTTCTCGAAGTTGGACTTACCTAACTGAATAGTTTGTCCCAGGTAAACATAATGATCAACAACTTCGAGCGCAGAGTTTCCGATCATTACAGGAGTGGGTACAACATGGGCATTTGACATGATCTTCGTTTTATCCATGTTCATCTTCAGACCAACTCGTTCGGAGGTTCTGCTGAGATCATCGAGCATTCGACTGAGCTCCTCCATAGTCTCCGCCATGATGACTATATCATCGGCAAACCAAAGGTGACTGATGTACTCGCCGTTTATGTTGATGCCCAGCCCTTTCCAGTACAGAACCTTGGAAACATCTTCCAGGGCAGCGGTGAACATTTTCGGAGATATAACATCTCCCTGCCTCACGCCTCGCTGCAGTAGGATAGGTTTCGAGTTCTGGTCCTGTAGTCGGACTGACATAGTGGCATTTTTGTTCAAGCATTTCAGCACTTCGATGTACCGGTAGTCTACTTGGCATCGCTGAAGAGACTGCAGTACAGCCCAAGTCTCGATCGAATCAAAGGCTTTCTCGTAGTCCACGTACGCCAAACAGAGGGGCAGGTTATGCTCTTCAGTCTTCTGTGTAACTTGCCGCAGCGTATGTAAGTGGTCCACAGTGCTAAAGCCCTTTCGGAAACTGTTCGGGAGGCTGGAAATCGTCAAACCTGCGCGCGAGACGGTTCGTAATGACTCTCGAAAACAGCTTGTAGACATGGCTAAGAAGGGAAATGGGCCTGTAGTTCTTCAACAGGGCATTATCGCCCTTTTTGAAGAAGAGCACCACCAGACCTTTGTTCCATGCCTGCGGCGTTTTGCCCTCGAGTATGACGGAATCGAACAGCTTCTGAAGGGCCTTCAGAAACCGGTTTTCCACTCGCCTTCAGAAGCTCGGCCGTAATCCCGTCATCACCCGGCGCCTTGTTGTTCTTTAGCTGTTTGAGAGCCATACTAATCTCGTACAGGCTGACGTCCGGAATATCTTCTGTGTAGTGCCGGGTCAATCTGGCTCTTGGGTCGTTAGTCAGATCTGTAGCGGGTCTTCGTGTTGACGTGCATAACTGCCCATAGAACTTCTCAACCTCTCTCAGAAGCTCAGGCTTGAACGATACGATTCTGCCATCTTCGGTCTTCAGGTTTGATAGCTGGCTTTGCCCAATAGACAGATCCCTTGCGGAAACCTTGGAGCCTTTGTTCCGCTCTATAGCCTCCTTAATACGCTCGGTGTTAAACCGACGCAGGTCGCAAGTCACGGACTTTGAAATCTGCCTATTGAGCTGCCGGTATTTATTCGCATCATCTGAAGACTGCAGAATCATCTCGCGCCTTTCCTCCATGAGCTTAAGAGTAGGGTCTGAGATTTTCATGGTTCTATTTGTACGATGGGTCTTAAAGAACTTGGACCCGACCGCATGGACAGTTTCCACAAACCCATCGCTGTAATCGTCCACGCTACTCCCTAGGCAATCAAAACGATTTTGGAGTTCGAGCTGAAAACTACAGGGGTTTTGGATCTGGATCGGTACTGGACGGAGCGTAGACTTCATCATACCACAATATAACCTTTTAGCCAATTGTTTTAAAAAATCAAAAAATTATTTTCAAAGCAGTAGTTTGAGCTCCTCCAAGTAAGAAACGGCTAAGTGAATTTTTGTAAAACATACTTCAAATGACTTATAATATCCTCATATCAAACTTCAATAAAGCAATTTCTAAAATGTTTATGTTTACTACTTGTTATTAATTTTTTCATTAGGTAAATATAAAGATGAAAAATAATAAAAAAATATATAAAAAGTAGTAAATATAAACATTTTTGAAATTGCTTTATTGACGTTTGATATGAGGATATTATAAATCATATGGCGTATGATTTACAAAAATTTACTCAGCCTTTTCCTAGGAGGAGCCCAAACTTAGTATATCTTGAAAATAATTTTTGGATTTTTTAAAAACAATTGGCTTAAAGGTAATAGTGTAGTATATTTTTAGAACCGGCTCATAGAGCCCTTTTATTTGATACCCCACACGATAGGTTTCAGAACAAAAAATATTTTAACGCATTAAAAAAAAATTATAACGTCATAACTGGAGACCCTGACACCTCAGTGACTGTCTCCCGGAAGTTTTGAAACCTAAAGAACATACCTTCTGAACGCAGCCTTGCACTCTTGCGCCCGCGCATGACATGCTATTGCGCCCTAGCTCTCTTTCTTTTTGCGCGCCAACGAAAGCGCTCTCACAGACGAGCGACACTTTACGGTCGCCGGGTGTCGCGGAGGGTCGCGCGACTGTAAAATGTATGAGCGCGACGCTCTGCGACCCACCGCGACAGCAAAGTGTCGCTCGTCTGTAAGAGTCCTTAGCAGGCGCGATAAAACGTTTATTGAGGCGTCATGCCGCGGGCGCTGGTGATTGAAAGATGCAATAATACAAATAAAATTGGTTGATGCTTATTTTCATACAATAAAATAAGAGTAAGCTAGATAGGAGAAAATACAAGTATTAATAGTGCTTCGTACAAGAACATAATTTATATGACAATCAGTGCGTGTCCTAATATCAGCTTACAAGGGATTTCCCGCTTCGCGAGACACAATCATTGTAACCATCTCTGACAGTGATATTAATAATTATGATATTACTTATCTTATACAGGGTGAATTTGATATCATTAGCATCCTTTTAAACTAAAGTCTACCTATCAAACTGAACAACTTTTACTATGGGAGCAAACCGATCAGAGCAAATAAAAAATCAGCTGTTTTTCAGATATATCGCGGCGATATTATTCCCATAATAATTTGGAGCGCGCTCCATACAAACGAAGTCTGGTTATATTTTAAATACTAACCAATATAAAAGTCAATGACAATTTCAGAAATAATCTAGAAATTAATGAAAGGGACGTAAGGGGAAATGTCCGTACAAGTAAATGCACGTACTAGGCAATGTCCGTTCGGGGAAATGTCCGTTCGGGGAAATCGGTCGAACAAGGAATTCGGTCGATGGACGTTCGGGGAAAAGGTCGTAACTGACCTGATCCTCTTTGCTATTATGTTGTCAGATTTTCGTTAAAATATACAGTTTCAATGCGGAATGTGGATGAATTTCAGATTTGTGTGGACATTTTTGAGGCACTGTAACTGTTATACATTTTAACGAAAATCTGTCTGTGTGGTTTCCCCGCTTTTCGAACAATCGCTTTCCAGATTCCAATCTTTCATTGTATTTCTAGAAAGAAAAACCGCCTCAATCAATATTTCGACATTCAATAGGAACTTTACAATAGTGTTTCATTGTAAAGGCACAGATGAATATTTCGAGAAGCAATTACTATTGTAGCAATATTATTGAGAACAATGTAAATTGTCAAAATCTGTCCCGGGGCTATTGAAGTTTCTATTAGGAATTTGTGAAGGTTTAATCTTCATAACTTATTCATATTTAATGTTCTTATGATGCGAACGAAAAAGTCATCGGCTGCAATATTATTTTCTTAACTTTTTAGTTTTTTTGAAGGCGGTTTTAATTTTTTGTCGGATTTGCATGCAAGTATTACTCTGATTGCTTATGTATAAGTTATAACTTATGTATAAGTACATAAATAAAAACTGACCAAGTGCGAGTCGTACTCACGCAGGGAAGTGTTCCGTGCCACCAAACAATACATATTTACCAAAAATTGTGTTTTCTCCGGGATCTTTAGCGCAAGCTCTATTACCATTTATACAATAGAGCAAAAACAAAAAATGCTGCAATAACAACACGTTTTTTGTATGGGTGCTAAGGACCTCTTACTTATGTATGTTTTTTTTTTTAATATTTGCTAGCAAATCTACCATAACAACTCATCTTCTGTGAAAATTTCAACCGTCTAGCTGTGAAAATTCGAAAGAAACACCCCTTTTCGTTTAAAGGTAGAACAGTCAGAAAGCGTAGGCTTATGAATAGGGTCCCGTTGGGGTCACGACTATAATCCTATTTGGTGTGGTACGAAACAAAGCCACAACTACCAACCATATTTTTTAAGGATGGAGTGTTGATTTCAAGTGGGATCGGACTTCAGCATAAAGCATAATGATGACTACCTACTGTATTCCCTTAAGTCAATATTCTCATTTCACTAGTCTTCCGAATAGATATCCTACCAGAAAACGGCTTCATACAAGCTTGTGGTGGCCGGTACGGTACATCCGTGTAGCGTGTGGCAATGTGATCACGTTCACGTACGAGAATGAATGGAATTTTGATAGAAAAATCGCTGCGCATGTAGGGGTGTACTGGCTACCATGCCGCGAGCTTGTATATAAAGCTGTTTTCTAGTAGGATATCTATATATTTCAGCGCTGCGAAAAACCCCTCGCAATTGACCCACATTTGAGCAGTCTTAGGTTAGGGCTACTGTACAGCTGTATAGAATATTATGCTATTATGAAGGTTTTAAACTCTATTTTGTAGATAAAATACACGCCTCGAACAACTATGTAGATTGTCAACACTGTGTCTTTCACCGAAAAGCCAGTAGTACAAATAAAATTAACTTTCCTCAAAGTACAACTTACAACAAAACTGCATTTCTTGAATTAACATTCAGATCATCTTTTACCGCAGTATTTTCATAGTTCTGTTGCACTTTACTCCACATAAGAAGACCTCTAAGATATCTCTTAACCTTTCGTAATAAGATAGAAAATAGTAAGATTTGTGAGACTCAGTATTTACACAGTAGTGTTAAGAGAAGTGACTGCTGGTTTGACTCCACTTGCCCCGAGTTTAACCCACTTTACTGGATAGTTGGTTAATTCAATAAACTCGTCGCTCGCTAAAGTGGATGTAGTTAATTTTTTACGGTTAGAGTAAGAACTTGGGGAGTTTAAGGATTTTATTGTAATAAAATGTGGCTTTTCAAGTTGTCTTCGTTGATAGTTAAATTAACACTCAAGATGTTCTAGCCTCGTAACGCCAGACTTTTTCACCAAACAATAGCTTACAGCCCGTATTGCCATGCGTCCACAGGGCGTCACAATAATTAAATAAGATCTTGTGTACTGTTGATCTTGTTACTCGTAAGCGTGTATTTATTGTAATTATTTCTGATAAACTGCAATAAAATACTGAATAATGAATGGTAACGACCCAGAGGGTAAAATTTTTGAAAATGTTTTTTAAATGCGCATATCAATTATAGCACACTATACAAATAAGAGGATTGTGCAACATTCACAGAAATCTGTTAGGTTTAAGGATGTGAAGAAAATGTTAAAACTATTTTTGTGTAATAAAGGAAATAAATAAACGTAAATAATAATAAATAAATTTAATATCATATGGCACATAATGGAGTGCCTTTTAAAAGGTGGTTGGGCGTCTACTGCATTAAATTGGATTTCAGGTTGGGCAAGTATCATAATAGAGCTGAAAACCTTTTAAAAAGCATCTGGGGGTTATAGGACAAGACTTAGCACATAACTAACTTGAATTTGTCTTAGGTATCGTATTACTAACAAGCTAGGTTCATTTTAGAGTGTTTTGGTCTAAAGTTTGGCTACCTATCATCACTTGAAACTACTTGATATTATCACGAAATCCTAAATAAGCTAAGAGTGACTTTGGTCTTTGGCTAAAACAGCACTACATACAGGGTATAACAACAGACCTTAGTTATATTTAAAGGGGTGGTTTAGTTTAGACAATCAAACTGAAAAACTTTAAATATGGAGCCTTCGAGAAAAAATTAAAATATCAGATGTTTCATACCTACCCGACTCAAATATGGTACAGCAGTTTTTTTTAATATTGACTTTTTCTCCATATTAAACGTTTTTTCAGTTTGACGGCCTAATCCACACCTATGGTATTTTGTTACATATTAATAGACCGAGATCCGACCGTACAATTATGCACCTATTTCATAGGCGAATGAAATGTGATTCTAGTGTATGTTTACACAGGGAGTTAATTCAACGCCGCCAAGTTGCCTAGAAAAATCTTGCCGCAAGTACCTTTTCCATTATGATTTTTGGAATAACTTTTTCCACGTGTCTGTTAGGAAAGTGAATTAGGTGTCATAGGAAGGAGACTGATCTAAAGTACCTACTGGAAAAACTAGGGTTGCCACCTCTCAATCTGCCGCAACCATAGGGTTACCAGGTTCAAAGAAGTCATTTTTGAACCTGGCAATCCTTTAGTTAAGGCAGACTGAGAGGTGGCAACCCTAGTTTTTCCAGTATTTTGGATCAGTTTCCTTCCAATGGAACCTTATTTACTTCCCTAACAGACAGGTGGAAAAAGTTATTCCAAAAATCATAATGGAAAAGATACTTGCGGCAAGATTTTTCTAGGCAACTTGGCGGCGTTGAATTAACCCCTGTGTAAACATACACTATCACATTTCGTTTGCCTATGAAATAGGTGCATAATTTTACGGTCGGATCTCGGACTATAAAGATCTTTATTTTTCCTTAATCAACTACGTACCTAGTCAGTCAATCTTTCTGCCTGTGGTGTGGGTTACACAAGCAGAAATGTTTGATTCAAATTATAAGTCGGGAATAGGTACCTGACACAGCAAAAAATTCAAAACTTTGACTTCATTTTATTATTTTCATAAAATACTTTCTTTATTAAATTATTTATCAAAATTAATTCTACTCGTAAACACTCAAACGCTATTATTTTTATATTTGTGAGTTTCCAAAAAACTCTTAAGGACCTTATTAAAATGAAAAGTGAATTTTTATATTTTCCCTCGCATGCTTAAGGTTAAGACGTCGGATTTATTTAATGCTCTACCTTTTTCGCCTCTTGAGAAAATTGATGACCCGAGGTTTTAGAGGATAATACACAAGATTTTTCATCTTGAGACAGAAAAAAAAGCAAGGCTGAGATACTGGGATAGATAAGTACTTATTATATGCCTAAATAAAGGACAGGTTTGGACTAGAACTGTCTAGACTCGTTGTAGTGGAGCCAAAATATACAGAAGTTAGTCGTAGTAACTGGTACAGTCACCAGCAGATATATCATAGCAAACAAGGTGGTCAAATATTTCTAAGCAGATCTAATTTTCAATAATTTCTTTACTCATAGGCAATCAAAAATATAGGAACGCCGAGAACATCAAATATATCGACGCAGTCGTGGTGGCCATAAACATCTGAACAGTTTCGGATAAAAACCTTAGGCGGTGTCCTATTGCCATCGCACGCGCGATGGTGCGATGCGATGTGATCGTACTGATGGGTAATTCTCCGAAATTTTTCAAATTTTCAAATTTTTCTATGGAAAAATTTCAACGATTTGTAAAATTTCGGAGAATTACCCATCAGTACGATCACATCGCATCGCACCATCGCGCGTGCGATGGCAATAGGACACCGCCTTACTCCGTTGTTTAACATTGTAAAGAAATAATTGAAAATTCGCTGTTCACATATTTATGACAAAATACACGTTTAGATATATGTAATTGGTAACATTTACTGTAAATAATTTAATGAAAATTAGCACTGCTCAGAAATATTTGGATACCTTGTATGCTACGATATAATTATCTGATGGCGA
Source organism: Agonopterix subpropinquella (assembly GCA_922987775.1). Classification (NCBI taxonomy): domain Eukaryota; kingdom Metazoa; phylum Arthropoda; class Insecta; order Lepidoptera; family Depressariidae; genus Agonopterix; species Agonopterix subpropinquella. The sequence continues at coordinate 1,899,326 of OV277711.1, forward strand.
CTGTACTCGTTGACAATAATACGATAAGTTTCGAGTCATACCCAGGTCATACCTAAAAGAGTGGACAGACATCGCCAGCGTCGAAGAGCTGTTTCGTTTGGCAAGAGATAGACAGGGATGTGCAGAGCTGACTGCCAACCTACAGTAATGGAGAGGAACCCGAAGAAGAAGAAGAAGAAAATATACAGGGTGTAACAATACATCCTAGTAATACTTAAGGGAGTGTTTTAGACCATCAAACTGAACAACTTTCACTATGGAGATAACATCGAGAAAAAATATAAAAGCGGTCAAGTGCGAGTCGGGCTACTCGTGCACCGAGGGTTCCGTACCACACAACCAAAGAACACAACATTATTAACTTAAAAAAAAACTTTTTTTGTCCGGGACCTTTAGCGCAAGACCGACTCACACTTGACCAGTTTTTAGTATTTGCTGTTATTCTATAGAGCTTGCTCTATTATCACACTAAGTTTGACGCTTGTATGTATTACTGTTTTTACGATAGAGCGTGAAGAAAAAACGTGGATAAAAACTAGTTTCTTGTTGAGAACTCCCCTTAATTTTTAACTTTTTGTCATTTTTATTATTTGTTAACAAATCCGCCGTAACAACGCACATTCTGTGAAAATTTCAACTATCTAGCTTTTACGGTTCAAAAGTTACAGCCCTAAATATGTCGGACAGACGGACGGACGGACGGACAACGTAGGCTTAGTAATAGGGTCCCGTTTTCACCCTTTGGGTACGGAACCCTAATAAAAATCAGCTGTCCCATATATTTTAGTCGTCTCGGTACTGAAGTTTTGTATGGGGCAGCAGATTTTTTATAATTTTTCTCGATGTTGGCTCCATAGTGAAAGTTGTTCAGTTTGATGGTCGGAAGCACCCCCTTAAGTATTACTAGGGTGTTTTGTTACACCCTGTATACAACGTTCTTGAGTGGATCTTCGGTACAGTGCAGTAAGTTGACTGCCTTCGTGCGGGTTCGATTTCCAGGCGGAGCACCTTACTTTGTGCGTTTTTCCCCAGTTGGTTTGGACATTACAGGCTGAATCACCTGATGGTCTGAAAGATGATTCCGTTTCTCGGATGGCACGTTAAGCCGTTGGTCTCGGCTACTATCTCTGGTGGAAATAGTGGTTATATTAAAAAGCCACGTCAGATGCCGTAAGGCGGTTTGAGAAATCTGACACCAGAGCTTGTTGCCCACACGATAAGAAGAAGTAGGTTAACGACCTCCACCAATCCGCACTGAATCCGCGGGGCAATGGTATAACTACTGGCTGGCATGGCTGGCAAAATGACAAGGGGTGCCCTTGGGACACTAAAGTGTTACAAAAAAGAGCTGTTGTAGCAAGGAGGTGGACCAGGCCTATGCGGCGTCCCTTTTGATTTTTGACTGTTTGCAACAATGTTTGCAAATCACCTTGATAAAGTACATTACAAAAAAATCTTGAGCTCGTTTCGCTGGCTCCAGGGTTAAGATCGTATTACAACCTAACCTGGACCTGCTCACCCTTGAAAAATCATTGCAATACCGTCAGCAGATTTCTACTACGATTGTGGGAGGCCCAGAGCCCCACTATTCACATTTTGCCTAGGATCCCAAATAGTGTTGTTAACGTCAGTGTCGCCGGGTGAAAGCCCAGTTCCTCAAACTCTTCTTAATGCGAAGAGCTCTAGTCCTGTATTGAGAGGTAAACTGATGATAGTGATGATGATCTTAATTAAAAATTATCATTTTCTTGTTTTCATCCTATTATTTAGATTCAGCTAATATGTCATCACATCGCATTCCTCCCATTTTATTGTCATTTCTTTCATTCTAAGTATTCGTCCAAAACCTACATAACAGCTAGTGAAAGAACAACTAACGATCTGGTAAGAAGTAATAGGGAATGAATTTAAAACGGATGAAATAATTTCCATTCTCAAAGACTCCGCCATTCGTGGACACGCTGAAATGAATCAAATTAGCACTGTAAATAGTACGACTGCATCTGGAATTCCTTTCCATGGTACTAAGATGGCACGATCGTTTGTCGATTGTAACTGGTGCTCGCTGAAAATATACGGCAAGTTTTGTGGCGGCTTGACTTGGTGGCTCTGACAGAAATTTAACCTTGCCTTGCCTTGTAAGTTGAGTCATCATCATCATCATCATCATCATCATCTCAGCCGATGGACGTCCTCTGCTGGACATAAGCCTCCCACAAGGATCGCCATAACGACTGGTCCTGCGCTGCCCTCATCCAACGGGTTCCCGCCGCCTTCGCCAGTTTTTCGGTCCACCGTATGGGGGGCCTACCCACGCTGCGCTTTCCGCTACGCGGTCGCCACTCGAGAACTTTTCGGCCCCATCGGCCATCGGTTCTGCGAGCAATGTGCCCTGCCCACTGGCACTTTAGTTTAGCAATTCTTGAGGCTATGTCAGCTGCTCAGGTTCTTCTGCGGATCTCTTCATTTCTAATTCGATCTCGCAGAGAAACTCCAAGCATAGCCCTCTCCATTGCCCTTTGGGTGACTTTCAGCCTTTCGTTGTAAGTTGAGTAGATATAACTAAATGTTATTGTCTACTTCAAGTTGACCACTACCTTGTCAACAGCGATTAGCCACTACGAAGTCTACAGCAAGTTGACTAATATCTTGTCTGCACTAAATTGACCACTAATTTGTATACAGAAAGCTAACCACTGACTTGTCTACTTCCTGTTGGCCATTACCTTATCTAGAGGACACTCACAGGTCACTGCAAATTAAACAAGCATATACACACACTGAAATTAAGGGCCTATGTCGAAAAATAATTTAAGCGAAATGGGCTTGTGATAGCTTATATTACTGCCAGATGCGAGAGAAAGAGATGGGGCGGCGCGCGCGCCTGGAATCACGAATCACGAATCTATCACGAATCAAGCGAAAAAACAAACTTCATTTAATTGTGATTGTACTATTTATGTATGTTCAATTCTGCTCTAATCAAAACTTAGATAATAGCAATCTCTTTTTTTTAAATCAAGTCTCATTTATTTTTTTATTTATTTTTTTATTTATTATAAAACATTACATGTAAATTTACAGAGCAATTTCCAAAATACTTACATGCTAAAAATACATAGGTAATTTACTAATGATAATACTTAATCGAGATCAGAACAAAATAGATAACTTATAAATTGTTGATAACAGATATTGCATAACTATAAAACAAATGAGGACTATTGTTAAAAATATCAGCTTCTGGAACTTGCATTAAAACTAAATTTAACATTTGAATGGCTCGCGCTGTAGGAGCGTTTGCGGCGCTACAAGTGCGCACCCCGGCCCGCGCGAACAGCGGCCGAGCCCTGCGCAGCCCCACGCGCAAGTACTGATCAGGCACGTAAAGCCCTATACGTGACAAATTTGATGGGTTGTCCACTTTATTGTTTATTAAAAAGTAAAAGTACATTAAAAGTTGCAGCTTCCGTCGCGTCTTTAAAGTATTTAACCCTATCATAATAATAATAATAATAATTAATAATTAAGCCATTTATTTCGAGAAAATTAATAAAATACATATCATTCAAATTCATTACATAGTACATTAACATTATTATTATAAATTATTCATTACATTATTTCCTAACTTACTTCACTCTCGAGTACCCATTTGCGGGCAAAGGCCTCCTCCATCCTTTTCCAGCTAGTTCTGTCCGTCGCTTGTCTGGTCCAGGTCGCGCCCGCCGTCGCCACGATGTCGTCGCGCCAGCGCGCGCGCGGCCTGCCGCGGGGACGCGTGCGTTCGCGCGGCCACCAGTGCAGGACGCGCTCGCTCCAGCGCCCATCCACGGTGCGCGCCACGTGTCCTGCCCATCTCCACTTAAGTTTACACGCGAGCTTCGCGGCGTCTATTAGTTTTGTTCGTTCTCTAATTTTGATGTTTCTTTGACGATCTCTTAGTTTTATGTTCAACATGCTTCGCTCGACCGCTCTTTGAAACACTTGTATTTTGTGTATGATATCTCTAGTGAGTGCCCAGTTCTGACATCCATAGAGAAGTGTGGGAAGAATTGTGGAACCCTATCATACCCAACACAAATAGCGATGGGTATAGGTAGGGATAAAATTCTTTTTATAAATAAAACGTGCAAATTTTCTTTGGATTTTTTCAATAATATCCCTGTATTTGGCTTCATATGGATCCCATACCACTGCACTATACTCCAATCGACTTCTTACAAAAGCGTTGTATAACATAAGAGCGACTCGGGTATCGCTGAACTGCCAAGTTACACGCATTATGAAGCCCAGCATCTTGCTAGAGCGTTTACATATAGATTTGATATGGGTCCTTAGATTTAGTTCAGAGTCTAAGGTAAGCCCTAGGTCACGAATTTCTGTAACTCTATTAAGTTCGTTACCTTGTAAACTATACGTTTCCCATATTGGTGTCAGGGATCGAGTGAAGGTAATTACTTTACACTTATCGGTATTAAATTGCAGATGATTCCTCTCACTCCACTCAGAGACGGCAGTAATGTCGCGCTGTAGTGCCGCGCAGTCACTCATGTTCCCTACTCCTAAGTAGAGTTTAAGGTCATCGGCAAACAGTAAGCAATCAGCAGTACCAACGACATTTGGCAAATCGTTTATCATAATTAAAAACTGAGTAGGTCCAAGGGTGCTGCCTTGGCTAACTCCAGAACGGGTGTAATAGCTTCGCGATCTATAACTAGAGACATTAACAAATTGACGACGATTATCATGCATCTATTATTCACCGTTTAGCAGTTACAAGCGTTTATAGAGAAAAACGGAGGCTACTTTGGCTTGTTTTTCTATCGAGAAAATTTGCCTTAATCGTGTTTTGGCTCTAATCAAAACTTCAATTATATGTTCAATTTACACATATCCGCAAATCATACTCCTACGGTTAGTACTTCATGATATATGGAGCTTTGAAGAATCCTATTTTTTTACATAGCCCCTTAAGTGACAACTGGCTGCAGATTCTGCAAGGAGGAGATGGAAACTCCTACGTGACTGTGGCCCCCTGATGTACAAATGCAGTACTCATCTAGGTAGGCAGGTACTGACACCACATGAGATGCAAAACGTCCCTATCAAGAACCTACTGCGAATTCTAGCCGCAGTGGGGATTGGTTAGGAACTTTAAAAAGGGCGTTCACAAAGGACCAACGATGGTCTAGTGGCACAGGCTTATAAGCCTGTCAAGGCCTCAAAACCTCAAATAATAATAATAATTCCTTGTCTACAGAAAGTTGACTACTATCATGTCTACAGTTGTCTACTAACTTGTCTAATTCAAGCTGGCCATTATCTTGTCAACAGCAATTGACCACTACTTTGTCTACAGCAAGTTGACTTACTAATCTTACTATCTTGTCTACACTGAGTAGAGCAAGTTCATCAACCTGTCTACATAAAGTTGTATATCGGGATGTTTATAGAATGGTACAGATTCCTTATCCATTTTTATTATTAATAATTAACATCCACCTTTAGAAATATCCTTAACAGTAGTGACTAAAGCAATTGTAGTACCACTTCAACTCGGCAATTACTCGAATGAACAATTACTAAAACAAGTTTAAGACGAATTTAAAATGAAACACCAGTTTTGGACTCCCTTTAGTTTCTTGCCCACTGAATTTTGAGATTTAAACCTATGATTTAAATCTTATTATAAAATAAGTATGATTTATGCTAATTCCGAGAGTATTGAGTAGATTCTGAAGAGCGAGCATTGGTACATTTTTGAGCTAGATTATTTAAGGTCATTTAGTTCCGATAATTTTTTATGCATACAGGGTCCTTCTTATCGACGGTTTTTAGGGGGATGATGCGACTATGGAACTGGCCAACTTTTTCTACGAAAGTAACAGCAAACTCGATAAAAATCGCTGTTCCATACAAAACTTCAATTCGACCCAAATATATAGGACAGCAGATTTATTGTTTTCGCGAAATCGGTCTTGGTCCTATAGAAAAAGTTGTTCAGTTCTATGGTCTAATCATCGTCTTTAAAAACCGTCAGCATATTAAGTTCAACCCTGTCTGTATACACGGTGTTAGGGTAAACAGTTGCATTACTTTAAGGGGTGATTATGGTACTGAACAACTTTGCCGAAGGAATCTTGTAAAAAAAAAATTGGACTCTCCATACTAAAATGCAATCAGCAGATCCAGCATTTACGTATGAAAAGTTGATTTCTTTTTTGCCAATTTCCTATAATTTTTCTAACACACACATTTTTCTGTTTTTTCTTTCTTTTATAATTTTTTTATTTTTTTTTATTTATTTTTTTTTTAATTTTAATATTTCTAAAGCAAAATGTTTTACTTTTAAAAACAATTATTTTTCCCGTAATTCTGATAAACAATTTTCGTATGAATTCATAGAAAAGATATAACGACTTAACTCTTACTAGGGCTAAAATAATTAATAAATATTCCACGCAGGGCCGAATTACAAATATATGGGGTCCCTAGTTTGTTAAAGAGGTCTCTTTACTCCTCAACGTTGCTAAAATGACCAGCAAATTAAGCGTGCCATAGGCACGGAATATATAAGAGTTTACAACAGAAGGTTCACTATCGTTAGATAGTGAACCTTCTGTTGTAAACTCTCGCGAGCGTTCGTTTGAACGCTCGCTCCAAGCACGGCTGACACACACACATTAACTCTCTGTACGTGAATGTTACGCACACATGGACTCTATGTGCGTGAATGTGCAAGGGATGTCATTAGTGCGTTCCGATTCAGAACGGACGAATGTTCCGTCACGTCGCAATTTAGAAAAAAGAGTACCTAGTGAAAAAGAACACTGCCCATGCTACACTTAAATAAACACATTTTGGTTCATGTTAGTCATCAGACTAATTCCTAACAATGAAACTTACATAAAATTCGGGCCAAACAACCGATTGCGATGTAGTATTTTTTAACAATCGTTGGATTAGGATATTACTTTATTATGTTTGTACATCCGACTATGTATAGGATACTAATTTAATTTTCAAACGAAAAAACAAGTATCAAGGTTGTTAGATGCGATACAATGAGCGCGTGGCACTCGACTGAATTAGGCCGCGACGTCGCGGCGCGACCGCGTAGGTACATTTTTATACCTACAGTGCGGAGTGAGACAGGCCTGCCATAGGGAAGTTTCAAATTGAACCGCGCACCTTGACAAGACCGGAAACGGATCAAATGTACCCTGCATCCAAACTAAACCACTTAAATATTAATAGGTGTTTTGTTACATCCTGTACATTACCCAAAACCAACTCATTGCTTTCCAAGTCGATAAAGTACTTGAGATTCTTGGGATTGGGGCGCGCGTAGGACTTATTTTGCCTCTATGAATAATTCGGCACTGTACACATGTAATAAATCTACTTTAGCCTAGAAACCATTCTAATCTCGAAAATATATCAGACACAACATTAATTGAAAACAGAAGCCAAATAACCTTTTGCCCTTATCCTTAGCAAGGTCATTCGCAATTTCAATTCCAAACAAAACTAAGTAATAATTTATTTAGAAACTGAAAATATCACCGTTATACAGCAAAAACCTATTAACTGGCTAAAGTATAGTTTTGAGGTAACTAAAGTTTACTGAAAACATGTCATTACATAACTGATATACTGGATATACTGGATGATTTTTTTACCGGTTCAGACCATCAAACTGAATAACTTTTACTGAAAACACAGTTAAGAGAAGATGGCGGAGCCTCGTGGCAAGCACGAACCACGCGAATGACACAACCGCTCGCGGAAAAACTTGCAACGTGACTCCAATTGCTAATTGTTTGAGTTAGACGGTACACCAACAGGAAAAGACATTGCCCACGTGGCAAGGTGTATTCGTTTCGGGTCGTTTCGCAGCTGGTGAATGTGTATGATCAAAGAACAAATACAAATCGTATGATAGCTGCAATTATACACGGGATAGGAGGAATATCGTGCTACCCAAGGAAATTATCGTTTTCTACAGTGGCATTTCTTATAAATTAAAATTAAAATTTACCAGTTTAGTTGGCGAATCGAGATTGGGTAATGTATTTTTAGGGTACCGTACCCAAGGGTGAAAACGGGACCCTATTAAAAATATTATTTAGGGTTGTAACTTTTGAACCGTAATATAAAATAATAAAAACAAAATACTTAATAAAAATGTCAAAAAGTAAAAAATTAAGGGGGTCCTCATACAAGGAACTAGTTTTTTAAACGTTCCTTCTTCTCGTTTTTTGGTAAAAACGGTAATACATACAAGCATCAAACTTGGTGTGATTATAGAACAAACTCCACAGTATAACAGCAAATAATAAAAACCGGCCAAGTGTGAGTCGGTCTCGGAGTAAAAACATTTTTTTACGTTTATATGTTGTGGTGGTGTGGTACGGAACCCTCGGCCTCGGTGCGCGAGTAGCCCGACTCGCACTTGACCGATTTTATTTATTAAAATTCTTATTCGAACTGTTATTCAGTAATTTTTTAGAAAAGTTAGGTTATCAGGTTTTGGCATTACGTTCAAACACCAAACCACGTCCACATACAGTAGTTTCCACGAAAACGAGTAACAAACTAAGTTAGTCTTATTTCCCAGTTTCACTTAATTTCTCTGCAAAGATCACACTTGGCCCTCGCTGCGGTCTCGGCGCTCTAACTCGTTTAGGAGTTAGTTTTGCAGGGATGGATTCAGTAGATCTGTAAAGTAGAGAGGGTCAATTATAAAAATGTGTCAATCTGTATATACGTATAATAACGGTCGCATATTACGATGTTTTTCCCCTTGAAAATTTCCCCTTCTTGGATCCATAAAGAGAAAAATTACAGTTCTCTATGTAAAGGAGATCAAAAGCTTTCACTGCGCTCTTCCAGAGATGTATAAATTTCTAGTTTTGACCTTCAGATGTTGAATGCGAGGCAAGCTTCTCAAACCCATGTCTGACGAAGAAAGATCACAATAAACAATAAGAGTTTATTATATTTCATGATTGGTCATACTCATACCGCTGTTAGGACGTTCAAAAGTCATACTTAGAACTCTAGATAACTATTTGAACTATTGACGTATATTATAAGTCCACCATACAGGAAGAATGTTAAAAAAAGGTCATAAGATGTTATTGCCCACTTCTTGGACGGATATTGAAAGGGGGACACTTTTTGGCTACTTTCTAGTTCGGAAGTTGAAAGGGGAGAGATCACATGATTTTTTTATCGACTACTTAAATAGACCATGATGTTGAAAGGGGGGGATCACAACTTTTTTTAGCCTCCTTCCTGAACGGATGATGAAGAGGGTCACATGACTAATACGCACCTTTTCTGGACGGATGTTGAAAGGGGGTCACAAGACTGTTTAGCCCCTTTCCAGTTCGGAAGTTGAAAGAGGAGAGATCAAATGACTTTTTAGCCAACTTCTTGGACAGATATTGAAAGGGGGTTACAATGCTTTTTGGCCCCTTTCCTGAACGGGCGTTGTAGAGGGGAGGAGTCACATTACTACTTAGCCCCTTGAAATGGGGTCGCAAGACTCTCTAGCCTCTTTTCTTGATGGATGTCGAAAGGGGGGGTTACTAGACTCTTTAGCCCCCTTCCTGGACCCACAAAGATCACACTAGGAGCTCAGAACATCCCCAAGCGCTAACTAGTTTAGTAGTTGACTGGCGCCGGTTCAATCCGGTTACACCTAACTTGTTTCTTTGCTAAACATTATTTTGTCACATTTACTTTGTTTTGTTTGGAAAACGTTGTCCTCATTTTAGGTTTCACTGTTTTGGCGACGGTTAAATTTAAAGTTTGGTTTGAGGACTGAATTTACAGTAATATTTTGAAACAAATACGAGTAAGTTCCTATTTTAAGAGGAGTTCAGTGGCGCCCTCGTCAGAATAATAAAGATTTCTCAATAAAGAAAGCCTAAATTAAAAAAAAGCCCACTTGAAAAACTACAAAAGTCTTCAAGCTATTTTCATATAATACTTTTATAGGTTTTTTAAAGGTCTAAACATAAAAATTTTGAAAAAAGTAAAAAAAAAACGGCCGCTTTTGTTTTTATTCGAAATTGTCTAAAAGTGGAATGTTTAGAACCAATAAAAGTGTTGTATAAAAATGGCTTGAAGGCTTTTGTAGTTTGTCAAGTGGGCACTTTTTTAATTTAGTTTTTCTTTATTGAGAAATCTTTATTATTGTGACGAGGGCGCCACTGAACTCGAATAGCCCTCTTAATCGATTTGGTTTTACAACTAGGGTTCATTATGAGACGAGTATGTATTCATACTAATTGTGAATGTGGATGGCTGTAGTAGGAGAGGCAGGCCGAAGAAAAAATGATGGATTGTGTGAAAGATGATACGTACATAAGAAAGGATTGAGTGCCGAAATGACGGGAGAGAAATGAATGGAAGAGGATGACATAGGTATTGTGCCAGCCCCAAATAATGGGAAATGGGCTAGAGGACAATGATGATGGTTCTACAAATAGGACAAAGGTTTTCTCCACAGTAATTTTTGGAGTGAAAACTTCTTTAGCGGCGTTGTGCACTTTTTGGGATGGGTAAACAATGTTAAACTCGCGTCAGGACCGTGACGTCACCCTGATCGAAAATTCGTAAGACGATGACGTAAGATTACCGTGACGTCACGTGACATTCGTCAGACGTAAGATCTCTTAGTTTCACTTCTGCCGGCACTCCCGGAGTGCAACCCGTTGTTTTTTTTCTCTTCACTACATTTTCCGATTGACTTGTAAAATTAAATAATTAGCTGCGATAATTCAGAAAATATAGGGAGCATGTTCTATCTCTATGAAATGATTCAGACCATAAAACTAAAAACTGATCCAACGTCGGAAATAATAGAGATCGCAATAAATAATTGTTCTTCCATACAAAAAAGGCATTAGCCATTGGCCACTCGAGACTCGACTCAAAATATACAGGGTGTTTAATTGTTCCCATGATACTGAACAACTTTTTCTAAGAAACGTATAGTAAATTTGCAAAAAGAAATATCGACTATTCATAAAAACGTTCGATCAGCTGATTGTATTTAGTATGGAAAGTCGACATTTTTTTTTGTAATTTGCTATAGGTTTCTTAGGAAAAGTTGTTCAGAATCATGGATACAATCTCCCGTAATGCAACTGTTTACTCTAACACCCTGTAGGTATGTAACAGTCGATTTTTATTTCAGTACCGAATATTTTTTTTTTTTCAATTAATGCAATTTTTACACTCTGTGTAGGTACAAAGACATCGAACCAGTTACATTATACTTCATCGTTACATCCTCGAGATTTATACTTACAAATGTAGTCACTCTTCATCGTACTAGGCATCGCACAAATTACATTGTTGCCCGATGGTACTAGTAACGCCATCTAGTTGCTGGCGTCACAACTTCAACAAGCGCCCTGGAAACAAAATTACGACAGGGTGGGTAACAGGAGGGCACGTGGGCTTAGTTGCGGTACTATTATTTCATTATCAGCCTTGAAGGTCGTTTGTACTGTGTTCAGGAGTATTAAGAAAGACCTATGCAAAAACGCTTAAGTAAACTTGGTGACTAACTTACAATATTTACTAGCGACCCGCCCCGCATGAGTACGTACGTAAAAACAAAAAATAAATATTAATTTAAACAGACAGTCTGACCTACACTGTTATACAACCACGGCTTTGCCCACGGACCCACCACGCCGGTCAAAATGGAAAAGAACGTATTTTGCTGAAAATTACGTAAACTATTAGAATTTTACCAAAATTACGTAAAATAACTTATTTTTGCGGCACCGGCGGTGACGACGCGCTGTTGTTCAATGTCAACGAGCAAATCGAAAAAAAAACAATTTTGCTGCAATTAACCGAATTATACCGAAAATTACGTAAAATTTTGAATTTTACCTAAGGTATTTTACCATGGTAATTTTACGGGTTTTCATCGCTATTCTACCGAATAAAACAAAAGTGGCAAACTTTGAATAAAAGTTATATTCAATGGTTTGCAAACTTTCTTAGGTTGGGGTGCGTGAGGCGTTATACAACTTATATCTGCGTGCGTGTATATGACACGGTTTATCAGTGAATAGCTCACTAATATTTTTTCGACGCCTTTGTAACTTCGACTGCCAATGTCAATCTTGACATATTATAACTTATCAAAGTTAACCACACCGTTCCCTAACACCCTGTAAACGCTGATAATGATGTGTAGTTCATACTTTTCCTCCGCGAAAGATTATCTTATCTAAACGCGTTACTTAACCACGATTCATTAAGTAAACTCCGTCAAAGACAAGAGCCTGCAAGTGTTGAAACTGCTTCAATGCGGTTATATCCAGTTCGCGGCGTCTTCACCCGGCGCACTGTGCCGTTAGAGGGGGGCTTTGAGGGGGGGCTAGTGATCAGGCATTTATTTTGAAGCGTTTACAAAGATTCATTAACTAAACTCCCTCAAAGACAAGAGCCTGCAAGTGTTGCAACCGCTTCAATGCGGTTATATCCAGTTCGCGGCGTCTTCACCCGGCGCACTGTGCCGTCAGAGGGGGGCTTTGAGGGGGGGCTAGTGATCAGACATTTATTTTGAAGCGCTTACAAAGATTCATTAACTAAACTCCGTCAAAAACAAGAGCCTGCAAGTGTTGCAACTGCTTCAATGCGGTTATATCCAGTTCGCGGCGTCTTCAGCCGGCGCACTGTGCCGTTAGAGGGGGCTTTAAGGGGGGGCTAGTGATAAGATAAGATTTGACCTTTGACATTCTTGCTTTCTTCTTTCTTTCTTACCGTGTGGGCAGAGCCCTGGGCACGATTCATTAACTTAACTCCGTCAAAGACAAGAGCCTGCAAGTGTTGCACCCGCTTTAATGCGGTTATATCCAGTTCGTTACAGTCATTTACATTTCAAATCAATCATTATCAATGACATTGAAATCAAACTTTTCTATAATCAAAAATAAAACGGCCAAGTGCGAATCGGACTCGCGCACCGAAGTTTCTTCGTCATTATAACAATTTTTACAACAACAAAAAGCACACCAGGTTTAACGCTTGAAGGCGTGTTTTTTTACGATAGAGCAACCGTAAAAAAACACGTTTATGTACCTATCCAACCCCCTTAATTTTTACTGTCTTATTTGTAATAATTTTTTAGCAAATCCAAAATAATAACACATAAAAGGAAATTTCAACTCGCTACCTATTACGGTTCAAGAAATACAGCACTACCTATAGAGTTAGGCCGCGCTCAGACGACCGACCCGTGCCCGCTCCGGGCCCTCTACGCGCTCTCCCCGCGCTCGCCCCGCGGCCTAAAAAATAATGCATTGCTTGCAATTTGAGTCTTATGACACGATAATAAATCTCGTATTGTATTTTGTGGGGGCACCCGCGACTGCCTCGCTCCCGCCCCGCACCCGCCATGCGCTTTCCCCGATCTCGCCCCGCGACCGCTCGTCAAAATACGATACGAGATTAATTAATATCGAGTCATAAGACTCAAATTGCAAGCAATGCATTTTCAGGCCACGGGGCAAGCGCGGGGAGAAGCGGAGCGAAGCGGGCGCGGGTCGTCTGAACACGGCCTTAGGATGGACGAACAGTGAAGATGTAACCAAATAAGTTCATAACAGTAGCTTAATACCATAATTAGTAAGATCCGAAATGTTTGCTTTTGTTAATTCGATTAAATTTTGGCAGTGCAGTGTCATCTCAAGGCGGAGACTGAAAAACAGCAGTAATGCTGAGGCTCATGCCTATTCATCATAGCATGTTATTTAGTACTTATTTAAGATCACTTTTGTATCTGTATTTACTTACTTGCTTATGAATAAATTTCTTATTATTATTTTTTTTTGTTTCTTCTTTTTTTCTCGGTTTTACGTAACCGGAGTTCTGATGGCACGGGCCTAAGCCAAGTGTTCACCAGTATAATTGTTGCTTTTGATGGTGGTGTGTGTGTTTTGGGGAAGTAATTATTATTATGTACTAATACCGGTACCGTTATATATCCCTAAAAATCAAGTTTTAATTAAAATTAAACCTCGAACTAAAGGGGTCTTAAGCCCCCCTAACACCACTAACAAGCAAAGATTACAGAGTGCTTGCAACTTGCGCGGTGTTATTAAACATGTACGAGCTAAAATGTAAATTAACACTCAAATTGCAAGCTGATGTGGAGCTAACGACCTTGATCCTTCGTATCTTATTCCTAGGTTCTCTTAGGTCTTAACTTAAGATAATTATTACTCTCAGACGAATTCGTTTAATGTTTGCAATCAGTAACCAAATGTGGGGCACCACCAAAGTTTAGGTCCCATGTTAAACAAGTCCTCTGTAAAAAAGGTTACCATATAAACTCGATGATTATTTGAATGACCAAAATGTCTGATCTTGACAATGTTACACTATGTAATGCAATATTGTATTTTAATTGTACTTTGTACATCTTGTTTTGTTTAAAAGATGATTGTGTATTGTTGAGTTTCTGGCCGCATCTTCTCTCAACGGAACACCTTCCGACGCGGTGGTAGAGTCAAAAAATGACGTCAAAAAGCTATCATATTATTATCTTGTGATATTATTTTGAATAAAAAAAAATTGAATTTGAATTGACCGGTAATGACGTTAATTTATTCGTCGTACTTAATTGTAAACACGGAGAAAATATTATGTGGAAGAATTAGATTTCAATCAATTAATCTATACTTATAAAAGACTTCCGTGACTGACTGACAAACAGATAAAGCACAGCCTAAACCGCTGAAGATACAAACATGTGGAATATAATATATTCAACAGAGGCGGACGGATTGACGGCCTGGTAGCATAGTACCAGAACCTGCCTGCTGTGCCGAGGGTCGCGGGTTCGAATCCCGTAAGGGACAAATATTTGTGTGATGAATATGAATATTTGTACCCGAGTCATGGATGTTTGTATCTATATATGTATTCTATATCGTTCTCTAGTGATCATAATATAAGTCCAGGCTAGATTCTGGTACTTTAAATGTGACTAGATAATTTGTGTGACATTGTCCAAGATATTAGATTAGATTAGATATTAGATTATGTAGGGGTGCACTAAGAAATGTGACATTGACTAAACGAGATCGAGATAGGCTGGAAGCTTTTGAGATGTGCTGTTGAAGGAGAATGGAGGGGATAAGTTGGACGGAACGAATAACAAATGAAGAGGTATTAAGAATGGTTAAAGAAAGGAGAAACATTTTGAAGACAATAGAAAACCGGAGGGGAAAGATGATCGGACACCTGATACGAAACGACAACTTCTTTAAAACCATACTGGAGGGGAAGAGAGGCAGAGGAAGACCTAGACAGAGTTATCTAGCCCAAGTGAAGGAAAAGGTGATGTCGTGTCGTATCAGGAACTCAAGACACTAGCTGAAAGTAGACAGAATTGGCGAATACTCCGCCGACAAGAGCGTAGCTCTTAAATAAGATGATGATGATGATGCACTAAGAAAGGATTTTCGAGAACGACGATGACGACACACACTATCAAAATAATTTTAGCGACAAAATTAGTACCTAGCAATACATTTTCAAGCAAAAAGAAATTACGTACTTACTACATAATTCTGGAAAAAGCGACAAGTGACAAGACTTACTTCTCTTCGTATAATCATTTACTTTCTCCCCGTAAACTCTGCACGGAAAAAACATCACATTGTCATGCATGAGTGAAAAAATAAACTGTTAACTGAAAAGAGAAAAACAAGCTCTATAATCACTAATCAGCGAAAACAACATTAAGTAAATATAATTTGAATGTTATTAGGTAGGTATCGCAAACGGGGACAAAGATGAATTATAAAACATACTATATACCTTCCTTTGGTTTGTCCCCGCCTGCAATACCTACCTAATAACATTCAAATTATATTTAATTAATGTTGTTTTCGCTGATTAGTGATTGTAGAGCTTGTTTTTCTCTTTTCAGTTAATAGTTTTTTTATGCCGTCGGGTTTTTTGTTTTTCTTAATAATTTAGTTTATTTCATACTTTTTAGTCATGTGTCGAAATGGTAGCATAAAAGTAAGTACTACAATATAATTATATATATGAAATTGTCTGTCTATTAGCTTTCATTTGATACCCATATTGTAATTTTTAACAAAAAAAAAAAAATTCCCCCTCTTTTTTTTTATTCGTAGACGCCATAATAAAATAATATAGCCTATGTCACTCTCACGATTTTTACAAATCTAACGATACCTCATACGTAAAAATCCATCAAGCCGCTTAGGCTGTAGGCCGTGCCAAAGAAATAGACATACAAACATACATACATACATACATACATACATACATACATACGCTCGAAAAACATAACCCTCCTTCTGGCGCAGTCGGGTAAAAATAAAATAATCACGAATTTTTTCCCCGAGAAAATTTTATACGCATCAAATGTAAAGTTCATTTAACGTTTCTTATTTTTTTAATGAGACTCAGACCATAGTAACTTAAAACTACAAAGTTTCATCATAAGCAGCCTGTCAAATATCACTGCATGCACTGCACACAAACCTCTAGCCTTCCATAACCAGTCCCTCCTCGCTATCTTTCCCAGGTTGATACAACCTGGGTGAATTAACTAGGCACCTGGCTCGCACGTGGCTCAGAATAAAAATTCTGAAAACTCGGAAAGAATAACTCGAAAATGCTAAAGCGCAGAGACACGTGCAACGGTAACTGAAATGCTATGCTACGACAACGCACGGCAACGGCGGGATCCCGCGGGGGGGTAGCAGGAGGGGTGTCAAATTCCGAGCCACGTGCGAGCCAGGTGCCAAACTAATTCGCCCAGTTTGTACACACGGTGACAGGTGAGGTTACCCTGTTTGGACTTTGAACTATTAGAAGTTGAACGCTGCGAATCGTGCGAGAGGGTGCGGTATGTTGTTGTTGTTTCGTCTCACAGCACGCTGCGCCCGCGCCGGCGGCCGCGTCTATGCAGGCTCTCTACCGCACTATTTTGTGTTTTGTACGTAGTGTAGTTATGGGTATATAGGGTGCGTAACCTGATGTGTCGCCGTGTGTACGTTCTCAAAGCCGGTCTTCAGTACCTACCTATTTTAATACGGGCCTACGTTTCTCAGCTCGCGGCCTACGTTCCAGAAAAGTCTTAAAAGTTTAATGATGCCAAGTGTGCCTCGTAACGTAGATAACACGGTTCGCTTATTACGAATTCACTGAGTTCATTCGCCCATAACCTTTTAAATTATGCACACGTCAAAAATATTTTCCCGTAAAATAAAACTCTGCGACACGTCTCTCCTCAGTTGAAAGAAAGAAAAATATATAAAAATAATTTATAGCAGCAGCAGAAGTTACAGTTATAAATAATTTTTTTTACATTTCACCTGTATTTATTTACCGTCATTAGTAAAAGAAGGTCCTTGCCCTGCAGTGGAATCCTACAGACTAACAACCAAAGTGCATTAGGCTGCCTGTCCATTGACGCGAGCTGGCTGGCGGAGCGGAGTAGCTAGGAAATATTGACCTATCAGGATTGCATAAAATCTCGAGCTCCTGATTGGTTAATATTTCCTCGTTACTCCGCTCCGCCAGCTCACTCCGCGTGAATGGACAGAAGCTCCTAAGAAACGCCGACGAGATGTCAATAGGGATGACATACAGGGTACTTCTTAATATGCTGAAATTTTTCTAAGGGGATGATCAGACCATCAAACTGAACAACTTTCTCTGTGGGACCAACATCGAAATGGCGAAAAAAAATCTGCTGTCCGATACATTTGGCTCGAGAAGGTTTGCAGTTTTGTATAGCTAGCTGCTAGCTGATTTTTTTTCGCGATTTCGATATTGGTGCCATAGAGAAAGTTGTTCAGTTTGACGGTCTGATCATCCCCTTAGAAAAATGTCAGCATATTAACAAGGACCCTATATACACTTGGCGAATTTATACAGGGTGTACAATAAAATGGGACAGCTACTTAAAGGGGTGCTTCAGACCATCAAACTGAACAACTTTCTCTATGGGACCAATATCGAAATCGCGAAAAAAAATCAGCTAGCAGCTAGCTATACAAAACTGCAAACCTTCTCGAGCCAAATGTATCGGACAGCAGATTTTTTTTCGCCATTTCGATGTTGGTCCCACAGAGAAAGTTGTTCAGTTTGATGGTCTGAAGCACCCCTTTAAGTAACTGTCCCATTTTATTTTACACCCTGTATAGTTTCTGGCCGCATCTTCTCTACAGCGACAACACGTACCGACGCGGCGGTAGCTTCAAAAAAAGATTTGACATGTAATAAGTGGGCTTCAAGTTCCTATACTGAATAAATTATTTTGAGTTTGAGTGTCAGTTTGACAACGGCTTTGGTTATCTACGGTTTACTTCGTGCTTTGCAAGAAGATTACCTGTAGGGAAAATTTCAAGCTTCTTGGTGCTATGGTATTGAGCCACACGTAATAGATACTCTTTTACTGTGGCCACACACTTTGACCAGTTCCCCTTTCACGCACAGCAAGATTGACGTGTTATTATGACCGCTAAGATTGGTAACTGGATGTACTCATTGCTTAAACTGTATATAAAAGTAGTCTCATCGTATCAAATCCAATAAGTCAACCTTTCGGAAGAATGGAGGCGCTTCAGATGAAATAACAATAAAACGGTCACCCAAAAATGTGAACTGGTCCTTGGCATAACTTCGGCCATAGAATGACAGTTTTTTTTTTAATCTTTGGTAGTTCACTGAAAAAAATGATCAATCAAACTAGTGTTAAATATAACCAAACTTTAGTGACTTCGAAACTGTTTTGTAGCACATAATCCACCATTTGTCTCTATATACTTGTTAATATTAAGGCATATTGTAATCGTTTATCTGAGTCTAATAAATATTTTTATTATTATTTATTATTTTATTATAAATAGCAAAACGTGTTGTTATTTATAGCCGAAAGTTTGTTTATATGCTACAAAACAGTTTGGAAGTCACTAAAGTTTGATTATATTTAACACTAGTTAGGTTGATAATTTTTTTCAGTGTTGCCTCCAAATCACCTCAACAGGCATCTTTCTTACTTTACTTAATGTTAAACAGCACCCTCATATTATATACTACTACTACTACTTACTATATTATTCGGGACCAAAAGCTCAAAGTGTTTTCGTGCTGAATCAAAAATCGGTCACGCAATCAAAGACTGCCCTGCATGCTTTCTATAAACGCGCGCAACGCGCCTTCACTACAAAGAAAATGACCGTCATCCCCCGCTTTTCAGAGAGCGGAAGCCACGCTTGTATGAAAAAAGCTGAGTCGTGTGCAAGTAGAGAAATCATACTAGACGTGCTGATCGGGCGCTACTTAACTTCGATGATCGTTTTCAATTTCGAAGCTCCACCACGGCAATGTGAGACTCAAGCTTCACTGCAATTTAAATGCATCTGTCGTGCTTCCCATCTAAATGCATATTTTCTACAATTTCCACCCCAAATAGGTACTGTACTATTTTTCAAAAGACCACGCGAACTGAGAAATTGAATTAGTTCCGGAAAGAGATGTACTTTCCTATAGAGATTCGAGTGTTAAGAGTCAGTGAGGAGATTCAATGAATTGATTTTTTTATCTGATTCAACATACTTCTAAAAGAAAGGATGTTATCGATTAATTTGTCTGTATTTTTGCATGTAGGGTATGTTATGCCATTTTACTACGGTGTTTCTTATTCTGAAGATTAAAATTAGAATTTACGATCGATTGAGCTACTGCAGAATTAGTTTAATTTTAATTGAGTGAACATTAAAATTTGATGAGATTCGGTCATAAATAATTAAATTTCACGATTAAAGCATTAAAATTGGTCATCATTATCATCCCAGCGGATGGACGTCCATTGCTGGACATAGGCCTCCCCCTTGGGGGATCGATCCTTGTTCCTTGGATCGCCATAACGACCGGTCCTGCGCTGCCCTCATCCAACGGGTTTCCGCCGCCTTCACCAGATCGTCGGTCCACCTTTTGGGTCCTACTCACGCTGCGGTTTCCGGTACGCGGTTTTCACTCGAGACCTCTTCGAACATCGGTTCTGCAAGCAATGTGCCACTTTAGTTTAGCAATTATTTAGGCTATATCAGCTACTCTGGTTCTTCTGCGGGTCGCTTTATTTCTATCATATCATATTTGATCTCGCAGGGAAACTGCGAACATAGCTAGACCATTGCCTTTTGGGTGACTTTCAGCCTTTTTATGAGACCTTGAGCGAGCGACCACGTCTAAATAGTTATGCTACCTTAATTTATTTTTTATTTTTGTAGCAAACCGTCTACCGACTACCTTGAAAAGGAATTTTAAGGACGAGGGGGGCACGTTCCCTCGCCACCGCCCTTAGAGATTAGGAACTGGTGCTAACCTGATGCTAGATATAACATTCTGCATTCTGAACGAGCTAGGTGCTAAAACATAAATTAAGGTAGTATAATACGATCGTGAGTTTATGAATGTCATCACTGAATCACATCACTCATTAATCCCACCTCTACTGGGTCACACGTTACACACCCTTTAGCGGCGCGTCTGTAAAGCAGTTACAGTTCATTCCTCAAACGAGGTCCTACGTATCAAGAGACTATCACACTTATCTCGTAGCCAAAAGGTTCTTATCACGGGACTTGATATGGAGACAGAACTGTAACAAGTTGCGAGAGGTAGTATGGATAATGAAGCCTTGAACACAATCTCGTTGTTAGTTCGAGTTGTTTTCTCGACTTGGCTTGACATCTAACGAAGAAATACATAAAGGTCACTATCTTTATTCCTCAGAATCTTGGTTCAATCTCAAATTATTCTTTTTAAACGTGAATGCGTATTAGTTGTTCACTTCTCCCATCATCTGTGATACAATTCGTTGTGGTTTAATTACACTACAGGTTAGATTAGTGTCATCCCCCGGGGCTTGCTGGATTTCATTGTCTAGTGTTGGTTGTGAGAGGTCAGTAGCTTGCATTTTCTCAGAAAAATATAGAATTACTAAAAGAGTAGCTTCTGCTTATTATTACTATGGGTGGTGGGTGTGTGTATGTTACTTAGGGGTTTTACACCAGCGACGATAATGCGCCCTGGTGGGTCAACAGTACCAATAAAAGAACTTGAGTAACCGGCTTAAGAACGGGCAGAAGGGATACGGACCTTCGTTCGATCCCCACTAACTAACTAATCGCGTAGTCCCAGCAACGGTCTAATGAGATCGTAACTGGGACTATGCCGCGGATTGGTAAGTGGGGATCGGTTGTATAGGAGTCAGTGGTTAGAATGTAGTGGGCCTACGCCCTTACGGTAGCAAAAGAGATTTTCACTCTTAGCATTATTCGAAATTATTTTGTGATAATGTGTGTGTGTGTGTGTGTGTGTGTGTGTGTGTGTGTTTTGTGTTTTGTTTTATTTTTATTTTATTTTGTGTAAGGAGTCTTGTATCTGAAACTTTTATTATTTGTTCATCGTCGTTGTAAATAAATAGATAAACATCCGATGCGTGTTGAGTTCATTAATCCACATTACGTGGTGGACTAACCTTAACTCTTTTTGCTCCAATCGGTTTGCTCCCATAGTAAAAGTTGTTCAGTTTGATGGGTAGACTCTCAGTTTTAAAGGATGCTAATGATATCAATTTCACCCTGTATATGCTTCTTCTTATCGTGTGGGCAGCAAGCCCTAGTGCCAGAGTTTTTTTAAAACGTCTTAGAGTGGTTTTTATGTAACGACAACTACCACCAGAGATAGTAGCCGGGACGTGCAATGTGAAGCACGAAGTCATCTTTCTTTTCAGACAATCAAGTGGATGCTGATAATGATATCAATACTAATATTATACAGAGGAAACATTTGTATTTTTGTGTGTATGTTTGTAATGAATAAACTCAAAAAAAACTGTGCCGATTTCAAAAATTCTTTCACCATTAGAAAGCTACATTCACCTAGGCTATCATTTATTGATAAAAACATTACATGTCTACCCGTGCGAAGCCGGGCGGGCCGCTAATTATAAATAAACATTTATTATTCTCAAAATACCACACCAATATACCATATACCAAACCAATTAATTGACGTCTTAATCAGAATTTACCATCCAATCAATATGCTTAAATTTAGTCAAACTTCAAACTACACTACAAAACTACTCATGGAATGGATTCCATGGAAACCACTTTATTTGGTGGAAACTTGTTGAAACTTGGTTATTCGCTTAATTAACTTTAGCGACTAGTTAGCAAATGAACCTTTGATTTTGGGGATAAACTATTAGGAGGTGCATTAGCTGAAGATTGCGATGATTATGTTAATAAATACCTAGTATATAGGGTCGTTCCTTTATATGCTGACGGTTTTTAAGGGGATTGTCGGACCATATGAAACTGACCAATTTTCTCTACGGGACCAATGTCCCTAAAAAAATATCAGCTGTTCCTTACACAACTGCAATGCTGGTCACGATTTCGATGTGGGTCTCATAGAGAAAGGGATTCAGTTTGGCAATCTGATCATGTTTTTAAAAAACAGTTAGGTAGGTATACATAAACACACGAGAGCCCCACACACACACACCCACCCCACACCACACATTGATCCCGGGAACAATATTATTGTTCCATAAACGTTACAAAATAACTGTTTAACAAAAATGTATGTGAAAGCTGCTTATTTCACGATTTAAATATTGGTCCCAAAGTTGTTATGTTTGATTATCTAAACTACCTAGTGTTTTTCAACCTTTTTAGAAACGCGGGTCGCGTTTTACGTTAATAACATTTTCAATGATTTCAAAGACGATGTATTTGTGAACTAAAGTTCTAAATATTGAATCTCTCCGAATGGACAACATAAAAACCAAGAAGAGATTATGGTCCAGTTAGAAAATGATGTGGTAATTTGCGCCTCAAAAATAGAGCAACGATTTGAACAGGCAACGCCCTTTTTATTGTATTGTAGGACAATTTTTTGTAACCTTCGCTTTTTATTTTTATATGGTATGCGACCACAACTCCCCAAAAAAGACTTTGCGACCCCCTAGGGGCAAAACAGACGTAGTAACCCACAGATTGAAAAACACAGATCTAAATCCTAAACATGAAACGCATATTGAAGATTATATGAATGGTAAATGCATCACGCCATAGCTTTCCTTCAATCCTTGTGTAGGAACATTCGTTTGTAGGTACAATCCTGTAAATTTCCAAAATAGTCAACAATGACAGCACACAAATATTCATGTAACGATAATATTGGCAGTTTCAGTAACGAGTGTCATTGTTCGCAGATTCAGATAGCTCTCTTTGACGAATTGATTCAATACGGGGATTATACATGTCGGATTGAACGGGTTACATAAAAAAAACTGAGAGGAATATTGGTGGTATTGGTTATTTTAGCTGCCGTTCAATTTTAGACACAGACATGGGGTTTTCGGTGTCTCGGTCTTACCTGTAAAATTAAATATATAGGGCCCTTCTTAATATGCTGACACTTTTTTAAGTATATAGTAGTAGTAGTAGTAGTAGTTTTTTTTTTTTTTTTAAGTATATTTGTTGTTGTTGTTGTTGTTGTTTTAAGGGAATGATCAGACCGTCAATCTGAACAACTTTCTCTATGGAACCAATGTAGAAATTGCGAATAAATACTGCTCTTCTATACGAACCTACAAACCTACGTGAGCCAAATGGCAGCTGATTTTTTTTTCGAGATTTCGATGTTGGTCGCATACAGAAAGTTGTTTAGTTTGATGGTCTGATCATCCCCTTAAAAAAGTGTCAGCATATTAAGAAGGACCCTGTATTTCAACATGAATGATGATAGAAATTAATTTAACGACATTGCAGTCGTATCGTATTCGTATCTATCATATCTAAATAAAAATCAAATGCTGTTCGTCTTCTTAATGTGTGGGCAGCAAGCCCTGGTGTCCGAATTTTATCAGACCGTCTGACGTGGTTTTTATGTAACGACTATATCACCAGAGATAGTAGCCGGGACCAACGGCTTAACGTGCCACCCGAAGCACTGAATCATCTTCCTTTCATCATCCTCCACCATCATCATCTTGATGTTCGTTGGTAAGCGCCTCACGTGGATTTTTTGAATGGCCGCGATAGTCCGATATTCTAGAGAATGAAACTCAGAAATAAGCATGAGCGGGCTAGACAAAAGATTATTCTAAAGCACATCACATTTTCAAGACACGTACCATCTACACTACACTGTCATTGCAGACAACCGAGATTAGTAAGTATATCGGGACTTAAACATCCCAGCTTTCCACACTTTAAAATCCAACTAATCAATTATAATTGCGACCGCAAACTCTAAACCTCACACGAGCAAACCAAATCCCTGGTCGACTAGGCATATCCGTGAGCGGCAAATCGAAAAACTTTAAATGGCTCCATTCCCCCCCGCCCCCTCAGTGCCCCGCTGGGACGTGGAGCAATTAAAAGAATTGCCCCACGACGATCCTACCCGACGATTGCAGAAACATACGGGGACTAATTGCGTGTATAACTGACGCGTTTTAAAACAACCATCATCTTTATCATTATCAGCCCGCTTCTGGGCATAAGCACAGTATAAGACAGCTAATCCATCTTCACACAATGGTACCAAACGCGGCGTATGTGTGCTCGCCAGACTCGCCAATACGTACGACGATTTCTCAGGCAGCCAAGGCAGCGCCAGACGGAGCTATGCGGAGATATTGGTTGTAAATCTATGGTTGATAAACTAGCAACCAAGTGCCCGATGTTGGTGTCACTTTCCACCAAATATCGCTCGGCCTGACAGTAGTGCAAAGATAATGTAGAGCCACTGACATAAACTCTAGCGATAGACACCTTTCATAGAAGCAACATGTTCCACTTGAATGCGGTTCCCAAGCCGCATTGATGTTCCCGAGTTCATTTCGTCACTATGGCAATGACAGACTGCCATGTGTCATTTTGTGTTATTTTGTGTGACATGTTGCTTCTATGAAAGGGCGTGTCTATCGCTAGAGTTTATGTCAGTGTGTAGTTTCAGTGTGAAATGTAGCCAAGCACCAATTTGATGGAGAATGGACACCACACATGATTGAAAAGTAAAGCATGTATATTTCTTCAAGACATTGTCTTTAACCAAAAAAGGCAGTGGTGTTACAAATTGTAACGACATAAGCTCTTAAAAAGCTATTGGCACTTTAGATCCAGACTAAGATTCAACCCTTTCGTATAGGTATGATACAAGATCAAATCGACCTAAGAGCGTAACGTTCTATACATCACCAGTGGGCTTAGACAAAGTATCTTTCGATTAGCGTTAAATATACATTTAGACCGTTTCTACTAACGTCGACGCCAATAGAATGTCACTTTGTCTAGGGCCCCTTGTATGAATATGGCCAAAGCTTCGTGCCACTAGAGTCTAGGCACAGTATAAGAAAGAGTATCTATTCTATTACTACATCCAGTACGGACACTCACTGCCTCCCACCAACTTTTTACCTCACGCGTCTCTATCACCCCCCTGTTACCAGCGGTTACCTAAGAATAAGACTAAAGGTTCAATTTCTTTGGTTTCGCATGTGCTGTTGTCATCTTGTCAATTTCTGTTTTTTGTTAGCAGTGTCCTAGGTCAGGTCTAGACATGGTCTATATCTAGTGACTAGGCCACCGTACCTTGACGTTGACAAGCTAAAACAATAAATAAATATTTCCTTCGTGGTCAATTAAAATAATCGTAGCGATTTGAAATGTAAACCAACTCCGTACGTTTACACAAAGGAAGATTTTGTTCGGTTTCCTCGCTGCACCTCAACGTTGTTTCTGTAAGAATCGCTAAGGCTTTGGGGGGCTTTACGTGCCAGTTGAAACTATTGAAAATGCGGAAAAAATCTATTGTTTTCCCGCTGGTTGTTTAGTAAAATGCAATGCGGCTTTGTTTCGTTTTATTTTCGGCAGAACAAACGCTGACGCTTTGAAAAAGTTTTCAATCAAAACCACCAATCAATTTCTAAATTGCTGTAAAAGTTTCAGTTTTTTAGAGTTCCGTAGTCAAACAGAGAACCCTACGTTCGAGTTGTCTTTGAAATTTTCTATGGAACATGCATTTTTTTTTTTCGCGAATTCGATGTTGGCTCTGTTATGAAAGTTGTTCAGTTTAATGGTCTGAAGTACTGAAGCACTGATTGATATGTAACGTATTAAATTTTACACCCTGTATAATAAAAAATAACTCAAAAACGGAAATGTTATCATTATAAAGTACCGGAGAAAGGTGATGAGAATTATTTATTTATTTTCATTACATTACGTATTTTTATTGTCTTTTATTTCTTTGACTAATTTTACGTTTATCACCATTTCGCTAGTGCTACGCCAATAATGGAGAGGAAACTATAAGAAACTACCATAGGAAACTACATATTTACGACCAAAATATGTAGTAGACACCATACTCTTTCATATTCTGTGTGCTGCCTGTACATTGCTAAGCTCTCAGTCACCTCGTACGACACCCAAGAGTATAAGATAGAGTGGATATATTCCAGCACGTGACCAGGCGAGAAGTTCAAGAACAATTATAATAACTCTACTGCATTTAATGAACCTTTTTAAAGAATTACAGACAGAAAAAGCCGAAACGTTATCGTGCAAGGAACGGAGTGGAAAATCCCGCGGGATCCGCCAACAACCCGCGATCACGGAGGATTTGTTCCCGGGAAACTTGGGAACTTCAGTATTAGGTTGGACGTGTTAGTCTCTGGTATTTGTAGATCACATCTCCGGGTTCAGCTCACTTGAAAGTTTTCGATTGTAAATAGGAATTTGAGATTTTAGAATTTGGAAATGCATGTTTTCTTGAAACTCCTCTTTGAGAATTTTGATCAAAAGAACTATAAAAAGTATGTATGGTACCTACTATCTACTATGCTTAGATTAAAAACTTTTCGCTTACGCTGAAAGATGGAGCCAAGAAATGAGAGAGCGAGATAGCTAGTCATGAAAACTTATGTAAACAAAAAAGACAGAAATATTATTTTTTTGTTTCGGTCACCGTGGCCGGTTTTTTTGTTTGGAAAGATGTCAAACCATTGTTAAACCTATGGGAATGTTGATGACATCTTGCCAAACAAATCGTCTTTTTGTATGCAAAAGTCAACACTATTGCTGTTTCATGTGCGGCCACGGTATGGTTTCATCTAGTTACTATATCTATGACTATATGTATAACGTTGGCTCTTATAATGAAAAAAACAAAAAAAAAAATCTGAAAATTAAAATTCTTTGTGCAGAAAGTTATCTATCAACATCATCAGCCCGGTAAATCCCACTATTGAGTTTAGGCACAGCCCGGACACTGCATACAAAAAATTTAATTTGACAAGATGACGTCAGGACATGCGAAACCAAAGAAATTGAACCTTATATCTTCTTCTTAGGTAACGAGTAACCAGTGCGAAGTAACCAGAGGGCGATAAAGGGGGTGAGGTATAAAGTTGGTGGGAGGAAGGGAGTGTCCGTGCTGTATCTAGTAATAGATACTCTTTCTTATACTGTGGTTTAGGCCTCTTCTTTAATGCCATATAAAAAGGTACCAAGTATATTTAAAAACTAACCTAAAGTTATGTCTAGGTACTTATGAAGGAAATCCACCAATTTTCGGAACTACTAGTGAAACGTGGATGTTCTGAAGATTCAGAATATCTCTGACTACCCCCTCGGGGAATATAGTCGTGAGCATATGCTGCTGCCTCCCAGGAATAAAAACTAGAGAGAGTGGGCCTAATTCTATCACGCACGGCGCAAAGAAAGGCGGCGTAGGTACATATGCTTGACTTTTTGAGCACCTCAAGAATCGTTTGATTACCATGTATTTCATCAATGAAGCTAAAGTTCTGCGCAATTGAAACTGCTTGCCGCAGCTTTGCTACTGGCCCCCAAATTAAGCTTAAATGCTTAGATCACGCTTAAATGTATAATTATGATTAGACACAACAGCATAGTGTGTCTTCGAAAGCAAAAATTCACAATACATAAAATTAAACGGTCACCCATCCAAAAACATACCTAACCAGACCTCGCTTAACTTCCGTGATCCTTTCAAACAACGAAGCACTTTCACACCAGGGCCTCACAATATTGACCTTAAACTTACAGAACTAAAGTTCACTTCATTACCTTAAACGAAACAAGCCATCAAACAAAAGCCGTCCTCAAACATCTGTATTCCATTTGGTCTGAAATAAACATTAATCTTGAATAAATAGGCACCCAGTTACGAAATGGTGCCCCAAATTGGTACACGTGTGCCTAAGGATTTAGGGGCTCTCTGAAATTATCATATACATAGAGGGTATTATTTAAAGTGCGGGTAAATTTAGGACCATTTATAAGCTGGGATTGATTGTCATTGACTCATTGTAGTCCGACCTTTTCTTATGCATACGTCAATCTTTTCTGTGGAATGTAGTGGTCTCTTTCTGAATTCTGATACTAAACAAGCAATCGTGGCCGATATTTAATCTAAGGTATTAGTTTACGAATTATGTCTCCAGTAGAAGTAGAGGTTCATTCATCATCTCTTGTCGGTGGAGTATTCGCCAATCCTGTCACTTTTCCGCTAGTCTCTTAAGTTCTTGATACGATACGACTTCAACGTTGTCCTTCACTTGCACTGAAAAAAGTGCGAGCCTACTAAGACTCTTAAGTAGCACCAAAATAATTGAAATGACGTTATGATAGTTTACTAAAAACAAAAGATGGTTAGTTGTAACAACAAGCCGAATTCGTTTAACAAAGTTCAGGCTCATATGGACTCATGATGTTGGTTGAAGTAAACAATTTTTTTTTTCAGTCTTTGCTAGATAACTCTGTCTAGGTCTTCCTCTACCTCTTTTCTTCTCTATCTTCCCTTCCAGTATGGTTTTAATGATATGGTCGAGTTGAAGATGATTATGAGAGGTACATTGTTCAGATTAGAGTTATATACTTAGTCGCAGATATACAAAATAAGTTAAGTCAAACTCTGTCCAGTGGTTCATTCTTTTAATGGAAACTGCATACAGGGTGTAACAATACACCCTAGTAATACTTAAGGGGGTGCTTCAGACCATCAAACTGAACAACTTTCAGTATGGAGCCAAGATCGAGAAAATATTTAAAAAAATCTGCTGTCCCATACAAAAGTGCAGTACCGACAAAACTAAAATGTATGGGACAGCAGATTTTTTTTTTTTTTACTTGGGTATTTTGTTACACCCTGTATAATACTTGCCTAGAAATTGAAGCTTGTAAGTCTCCTTACAATATTTATTTCACAAAAAAAAACGCGGTACATAACTGTAGTATGATGGTGTCGTATATTGAATACGACACTAAAACCATGCCACCACACGGTGGCACTAAATAGGCACTCAATAGGTAGGACAGACGGACGGTCGGAAGGACAGCGTAGGCTTATGAGTAGGGTCCCGTTTTCACCCTTTGAATACGGAACCCAAAAAACAAAACTTGTGCTCTATTTAAAATGTCACAAGTCAATGAACATAATGAAACTGTCACTAACACCCCAAGGGTCTTTTGAGATCAAATTACATTATTATCATGTACACAGAAACCAATTTTAAACACAATACTATTACACAAAGGGACTATAATAAAGGACTCTATAAGGTTCAAAATTGCCTAGTTTAGTCCGTTTTATTTATTCTCTTAAAAAGAAATCGGGCTGTTTACAGATCGTTTGGATTCAGAGGAGAGGCTTCGTGAAGAAAAGCAATGGCTACTGGAACAGAGCGGTAAATAGGTCGTTATAAAAATACCTGGATTGTTCTAGAAAAAAATGTTTTTACCAATCAGAGTTCGAATCTCTCCGGTCAATCAGCATCTGATAGCATTATGATTGGCAGCTTCACAGACACCTTTAGCTACCTTAATACCATGGTACAATAATATACTGCGCCTGGTATTCTCTTCCGATCACGTGACTGACCACGTGACTGACACAAGCCTACGTCATCATACCCTTTTACCATGTTTAGCGGCCATTTTTTTGTGACTTAGGCTTGTGTCACTCTGGGAATAGAAGACCTTGTTTTTTTAGACTATGCTTAATACCGTTGTAATGTTTTTGGATTTCGAATCAACATTTTGATACTTTTTATTGTTCGTTCTGTTAATATTAAAAATAGTATTTGAGCTAAAGAATCCGCGAGTTGACAGTGTGATTAAATATAAAAGTTAATTATTTAATTACATAGATTTATTGGTAAAAAGTGTAAAACAATACAAATTAGAAAAAAATAATTATTAATTTATTTTATTTTCAATTTTAAAAATTACGATTTTTTATCTGTGAGTCACATGACTTGAAACGCCAATCAGGAAACGTGACGTCACTCTGCGGAAAACAGTCACATTTGACAGTGTTTTTAGGTTATCTGGTGCAAATAAAATTGTTAAAAACAGTGAAATTATCAACTCTCTATTAAGTCTGTGTTGAAAATAGTCACATTGCTTGCTTTATAAAAATGGAGCAAAGGTTTCAAAAGGTCGAGTACCAATTTGCCGAAAATAGATGTCCTTATGGTTGCTAACTATTTTGCCTCCAATCCGGATTTTTGTTCGGCTGAATAAAGAAATTTTAAACTTCTGCGTGAGTATACTTGCTTATTTTGATGCCGGCTCTTCATTCTCGCCGAGAACGGGCGAGACAGGCTGAAAACGAGAGTGTGGATGCCCTTCATTGTTCTCGTGGCATCATAACATAAGCCATAGTAATTTTCCTTGAAACTTCTCGCCGCGAGTTCTCGGCGAGAGTGAAGTGCGGGCATTAAACTTACAAAATGTCGTTATTTACGATGGTTTAATAGGTAAATACTAAAAACAAAACTATCTTTTTGTTGTTATCAGATCTCCAAAAGAAAGCTGTCGAAGATGTCGCAATCAGTCACGTTCAGCTGTGTCGGAAGTCGGAACGCTGGTTCTGGTGTAGTAATTTCTAGAATAATGTCCAGAACACAAAGTGCACGCCAAGCCTTATAACGTTAGTTTGGTTGTTAACGAAGATGAAGGCAAAGTCACAGATGTCCAGTGCCTCGAATGTGTAGCTTCTCATGGTGGCTTCATAGATTAAGTCAAGAGCCTTCATCTACTTCCAGAGAGTGCTACTAGAAGAAATCCAAGTTGGCGCAGGTTAGCGCTCCACATTGTTTATCTACAATGTGCAATGCAGAGAAAACTTTTGTCATTACTCATTAGCAAGGTCAATCCTGCTTAAATGTGTTAAGTAAGTAAATAAAAGCATATACTCGTAATCGTTTACATGTTTGTTTTATTTATTTTATCAAACAAAGCAATAATATAACAATATTTATATTAGGCCATTACAACAAAATTTCTGCAAAATCTGACACACGGTGAACTTCGGCTTCACACTCCTGTAGCCTATATATGTCCCACAGCAGGCCTTAACCCTTATCAGCAGTGATTGGAATAGGTAGTGCAATTTAGGGTAAAGTTGCGAATATTTGTGTGATGCATATTGATATTTGTATTCAATTCATGGGTGTTTGTATCTATACGGGGTGTAAAATTTGATGTATTGTATATTAAACAGGGTGCACGCCCCGTGTACGTGTGATACAAACACCCATGAATTGAATACAAATATCAGTATTCATCTCACAAATATTCACAACTTTATCCTAAATTGCACTACCTATTCCGATCACTTTATCAGGCATAGTACGCTTCATCGACCACATAAAAATAGGTTCATTATTGAATGTAATGTGGTTGCCACAGCCTGATAAAGGGTTGAGCCTACACTGGCGGAGGGTGTATGGGCGTTAGTACACCATGCTTGCCTAATGCTTAGATTAACAGACTTTACATCATATATCAGAACTAGCGACCCACCGAAGGAAAAGTATCATTAAGTATTAACCTTTAAACCACATCAAAATGAACAACTTTTGCTATGGGAGCAAACTTGTAAAAAAAGTCAGCTGTCTCATACATTTGAGTTGTGTAGGTAATACAGTTTAGTATGGAACAGCTGTTTTTTTTTATTTGACTTGTTTGTGCCCATGGTCAAAGTTGTTCAGTTTGATGAGTGGAGTATCAAGAGTATGTGGTTTAAAGGTTAATGATACTTTTCCTTACACCTTGTTTAAGTACGTACACATTAAGGATGACTCACGCTACACCGTGCCGGGTCATCGGTCGCAGCAGAGTGATCGAGCCGGCCGCGGCCCCGTAAACACATAAGTATTTAACCAAGATCTGGTGCTGAACTCAAGAATGTCTCCGTACTAGGGTACTCCTCAATAGTAAACCAGTACCACCATGCTGTTTACCTGATATACAGACAGACAAATGCGGAAAGCGACTTTATTTTGTACTATGTAGAGGTAATACCTACCAATTTTTTATTTATTGCAATAGTTAATTGATTTTATTCACTGAGCTTGAAGATCCTGACAAGTGTGTACCTCCCCTGAGGGTAGGCCTGTGCCCTGCGGTGGGACATAATGTGATGATGATGCCAAAATCTGTGCACCAAAAGTTTTGTCGGGGTGTCGCCTCTAGTAGGTAGTTACTTCAATGGTTCAGACCGACTTCTTTTTCATTCTTTTTTCATCCAGTAGTAGTTGTTCAACAAGTTCCTTTCTTTGTCTTTTTAAATATGCATCTCGGTGAGTAGTTGTGGTTGTCTTTTTCCGATCAGGTTGACATGCCAACTTAGCACAACTCAACAAATGGTACTCCATGTAGTTCTCCATGTCATTGGGGAGCTGAAACATAGATAGATATTGTAGTATTGTTACGAGCGACGGGTTCCGGAATTGGAGTGAAACGCTAAGTCCAATTTTACAGAGTTTATTTGGGATACACTTACAAACGGTCCACCTCGCAGAGGTTCCCCTAAACGGTTTACTTCACCGGGTCCTCCTCGCAGGGATTTCCCGTGCACCACTGACTGTCACTGTTCACAGTCCACTACGTCACTACTGTGACGACACGACACGCGTCACGGCTATGACGTCACGACGTACGACACTATGACGTCAAGACGTACGACACTATGACGTCACACACTACACTGACACTATGACGTCACGTACTACACCGACACTATGACGTCACGCACTACACTGACACTAGTCTACTCACTGTTCCACTCTTAGCACTTTTCTCTTCACTAGTACTTTTCCACTTTTACTTTTCTTCCTTTAGTTTCGCACTGTTCACTGTTTAACCAAGGACTGCCCATCATTCGGAATTCGCCGCCTTTTATAGTCCGCAGAATATTCCAGATCTACGAATTTCGTTATTCTTTTCTTTACTCGTTTGTTTTCCTCCCGATATTTCCAACCCCGCCTTCTTTTCTCGCCTTTTTTTCTTCTTTTTTTTTTTCTTTTCTCGATCGAAGACACGCCCACTTTTCTGGTTCTTTTCAAATATTCGTAATTTCGCCTCCTTTCTCGAAGTTCCTAGACACGTTCACCTTTTGGTCCCTTTTTAAATATTCCTTCTCTCTCTTCCTTCTAGAACATTTCTAAAAACACAAAAATCTAGAAATATTTTTGGCGCGGATCGGATTCGAACCGTCACCCCCCAGCATGGGAGGCGGAACCTTAGACCGTAAGACCACGGCGGTTGTTAATGAGCCGGCCGAATTTTCGAATGCCTTCTTTACGTTTGACATTTGACAGCGGCCGTGACAGTATTCATTCAGTAACGTACTTAAATTTCCTCACATAACATACATAACCTCAAAAAGATTAACAAAAAGGTTAGGTTTATTGAGAGGGAATTATTGCCCTATTGACCTGGAAATAATATTGCATTGGCTTGTTACTTACATCGAAATGATCTTCACAACAACATTTTGATTTCGGTACATTCCCTCGACCAAGTTCCATGGACTTGGTTTCGAATATCTGTTTTAGCCGAGCGGGGGGCGGGACATGAATAAACTGTTTTGTGGGAGTTTTGATAGCAGTGTTCACGTAAGAAGGCACGGCACTACATCTGAGCACAACATTTATAGTAATTTTTCACATCAATTTTACCTAAATCGAGCAAAATCAACTCTGCACATAGTAACTTGGTTTTGTTTGTGTCATGCAGACTTGCAGAGTGACGTCATACGTGGTCACGTGATCATAATGGCGCGTTTTTGTGGCATATTTTTTATTTAAATTGAAAAATTTATTTTTATTGCATTTAAAGGTGTAATTTTAAATAAATATTAATTCATTGGCATTATTTTAAACAAATAAAGTGTTTTAATCATTTTTCCAAAAGTTGGATACTCCCGGATTACTGAAAATGTTGTATTTAGCGTTATTTTTCAACGTTTTTTATGCACTGAAAAGACACCATTTTATTTTTTTATTTTTTATTTATTTAACGCTTTATTGTACACAAAAAAATTACTAAAAAAAAAACAATTAAAGTAGACATATACAAAGGGCGAGCTTATCTCTAAAGAGATTTGTTCCAGCAAACCCGCAACAGAGACAGTTGTAAAGTGTGAGGCAGACAAAAAGTGTACAGATGTAAAAAAAATAGGATTCTTCAAAGCTCTATATATAATGAAGTACTAACAGTAGAAGTATGATTTGCGGATATGTGTAAATTGAACATATAATTGAAGTTTTGATTAGAGCCAAAACACGATTAAGACAAATTTTCTCGATAGAAAAACAAGCCAAAGTAGCCTCCGTTTTTGTCTATAAACGCTTGTAACTGCTAAACGGTGAATAATAGAAACATGAGCCTTTATTAAAAAAAAGAGATTGCTATTATCGAAGTTTTGATTAGAGCAGAATTGAACTTACATAAATAGTACAATCACAATTAAATAAAGTTTGTTTTTTCGCTTGATTCGTTCCAGGCGCGCGCGCCGCCCCATCTCTTTCTCTCGCATCTGGCAGTAATATAAGCTATCACACGCCCGTTTCGTTTAAATTATTTTTCGACATAGGCCCTTAAATGGACGTTAATATTATGTAAACATTATACATAAATAAATATATATATATACATATATCTACATACATACACATACGTATAAATAAACAAATAAATAGAAACATTTTATGTAATCAAATGCAATTTATAGTCAATTAATCTGAAATGTGGGCCACCTTGGTACCTTGTCACGATCACCTACATTAACCTCATAAAGCGTATGTAAAACAGCAAATAGTTTACTGTGACAAGGTATTTCACATTTCGAATTGATTGTAAGTCCCTGATGAAAACCTCAAAGTCCAGGAACTAATGAACAAGGGATTGTTCAATATTCATTCCCTTTTATGTCTACTAAAATATTAATTATAATTATAACAACGGACATAGTTTTGGAAGTTTCTCTCGTAGTAGCAGAACCAGTATTCCGAGAGATAAGTGTACTTTTTGCAACCATCAGCAGCAAGGCTGATTCAGTGTTTATGGGGTGTAGAGCTTCTCTGTGATGGGGATGGACCAGGTCTGCCTGCATAACTCCAGTCGGTTTAGGAGTTACTGATGATTAAACATCTGTAAATAAATTAACGACCAGCTGCAAGGCTGATCATATGTTATTGTTGTAGTATGCAATGTAGCTATGTGAACAGTACAAAAACTGACATGGTTCATCAGTCGGTTTAGGAGATACAGCCGTTCAAAGGTCGGAACTTTGACTGGCTGTATCTCCTAAACCGACTGACAGAACTTGACAGTTTTTGTACTGTTCACATAGCTACAGTGCATACTACAATAATATCATACGATCAGCCTTGCAGCTGATCGTTAATTTATCACATACCTTTAATCATCAGTAACTCCTAAACCGACTGGAATTATGCAGGCAGACCTGGTCCATCCCCATCACAAAGAAGCTCTACACCCCATAAACACTGAATCAGCCTTGCTGCTGATGGTTGCAAAAAGTACACTTATCTCTTATACCTACTACAGCGGTTGTATCTTTTATCTTGTTTCTCGACATAATTTTGTCTGAGAATGTCTTGTACGTGCAATTTGCTTTTAATTAGATTTCTGTCTACCTAGCGTACTGATTATATTCTCTTTTACCTAATGTTCTCTGTAAATACAATACACTGAATGTTTTGTTCATATTTTATTGTGTTATCTATATTACAATTTCTACATAATCATTACGGGTGTAAAAAAGCATAATAGGAATAAAGGGGTATTTCACAGTTTAGGCCAACAAACAGTTTTTTTTCAGCAGAAGCCGACAGCGAGGAAAATAAAATATCGGCGAATCGCGTTTATGAAATTATAAACAGATAAATTGTCAAACAAACATTTTGTAATGTATGTAGTTCTTGGGACCAGGTGACAACCCTATTTGTCACCTTAATTTATTTGAAGGAATATAGGAATATTGATTCATTGATTATGACTCAAGGGTAATCAGTAGGTAAAAAAACACGGGGTTTAGATATTTTACTCTATTCAAATAAAACAGCATTGTTTTATGACTATGACATATATATTTTTTTACATAGTATTATTTTGTTTACCCCGTATTTTTGCTAATTACAAATTCCTATTTTGTCATAACCTAACGTAGTACAGTAATTATACAGGGTGTAACAAAACACACTAGTAATACTTAAGAGAGTGCTGCAGACCATCAAACTGAACCACTTTCACTATGGAGCCAACATCGAAATCGAGAAAAAAAATCCGCTCTTGCATACAAAACTGCACTACCGTCTCGACTTAAATGTATGGGACGGCAGATTTTTTATTTTTTCTCGACTTTGGCTCCATAGTGAAAGTTGTTCAGATTGATGGTCTGAAGCACCCCCTTAAGTATTACTAGGGTGTTTTGTTACACCCTGTAGTACCTAGTCTGTGGTAGTACCTAGTTCAATATGGGGCGGCATCTAGCAACCCTAGAGCGTATTAAACATTTGAAATACAATCAACAGCAAAATCAAAACGGAACATAACAAAACCAATCAGGACTCAATAAACTACAGGTATACTCGGCGGAAAATTAGTCGCAATCACATCGCCCGACTCCACTCGTCGATCCGACAAAATGAGAATTTAATAACGTTGTACGGAGAGCTCGTTACTACGTCCCGGCACGTTCATTTGCATGGAAATACGGATTTGAACTGCCGCGGCTAACGTGTACTGCGGGGAATAATAATAAAATGTCAGGCTATAGATTCTTTTCGGTGACTGTACTTTTTTTATTAGGTCAAAATTACGGACGCAGACCTCTATCACTCGGTTTTAGGTACCGATGTAAGTACCTACACTTTGGTACGGCTTGCTCGATTTCTGCCACTCGCTCCAGATTCGCATACGTCGCGGCAAGTTTCACTACTTACATTTTTGCGCGTACCGACGTTTGGCAGTTGGTAATTTAAGCACGAGAATTTATCGCTTTCTATGGAAGTGGTGTATCTGCTACGGACGAAGTTACGAATCTGTGACGAACGATAATTTTGTTTTCATTACAATCCTGTCACCTGACGTCAATGATGTCGTTACCACGGACCTGAAAAAAAGACGGACGGAATCTCGTCTAATCAAAAGTGAAGCACCCATTTATATGAGTGTGCGTGCTGTCGCCCTGTTGCGCGGGACAAAATGGCGGCGGGTTGTCGCACCTGCGCCTAGAACTGGTGCGTCTGTGTGAGTGTAGGTGCTTTGTAGAACAAACGAAATTTGTAGCACCTTGCTGCTTCACCTCTTTTTAATGTGACATTACGTCCGTCTTTTTTTTAGGTCCGTGGTCGTTACATAATATAATTTCAGTTCTTATAACATTGCAATCCAAATACTATTTAACAGTATTAATTCCGTATGGCGCTAAACTTGACTTATTTACTATGTGACTGTAAAAAGTTAAGTTTCGCACGCGGTCTAATCATGGTTCAGTTGTGATTTATTTACCGCAATTGCCCACCCGGTACGGTGTGAAACCGTGCGTATCCAATTATCGAGACGCGTTAGGCAACGAAGATGCTAACCGTACAGACACAAATATGTCTGTTTATCTGTTTGTTTGTGCACGCATCACTTAAATACTACTAAACTTATTTAAATGTAATTTTCGAAAAAGGATAGGGCTCAATTTGGATTTACATTTAAGCTTTATTTCATCACAATTGGTTTATTAAATAAAAAGTTATGAGTCTTTAAAGTCAATGATCCGTGCGTATGATTTCTACAATTTTATGACAGGTCACTAGGTATCTCTTCTGTTTTTTATAACGCAGCAATTTCCTAAGACCCTCTTTTTGCCATTTTCATTTCAAATTGTCAAATTAAAACCGCATTCAAGAGTCATAACAAAGCAATTTGAGCAAATATCCCCCACTATTAAAATTAAAGACTGTTTTCAAAAACCCAGCTTTTTGCACCTCAGCCTACCCCTTAAGGGTGCCGGTTTGAAGTATGTAGTAATTACCGGCCTTCAGAAAAGTTATTACATCACCATAATATGCAGAACCCGGGCCGTGCCACATTATACATGAGGTTTTTAGGTACCAACCCTAAAATAATATTGTGTGAAAATTTGGTAAAGTATGGACTTGCTAATGAGATAAAATGGATAAGGTTCATAAGCTTTTATGATGGAAGAATGGACGGTAATATCTTAGAAAAAGTATATGTCTAGAATGAGCCTCATGTTTCTACCATATACTTACCATACCATATACTTACTTACTACTACCATATACCGCAGAATGACTACACTCATCACATTCAACCCTCGTAGTAGTTTAAGTGGTGTTTATATATATGTACTGCATTAAATTTGTATTTTTGGTAATATATAAAATAAAATAAAAAATAAAAAAAAAGGGGCCAACTTTCTTAGGTTGGTGTGCGTGAGGCGTCTATAAATTATGTCTGTGTGCATGTATATGCTAATATGTATAGGCTAGCGTTCCTGTGAGTGTAGCCGGGGTAAGTGAGCCCGACAAAATAGCGAATATTTTTCGTGAACACTTTAAAGTCATGTCACCTTTGAAACCCGTCCCTCGGGTGGACGAGGCTGAGGACTCATGCCCGGAGCGCAGTATTACCTTCTCAACCGAGGATGTGGCACGCGTCATTAAAAGTATGGTGAAAGGTAAATCTCCAGGGCATGATCACCTCAGTATCGAGCACCTGAAGTACGCTGGCGTTCACCTGCCCCGTGTGCTATCAATGTTCTACACCTTGTGCCTCAGCCACTCCTATCTGCCTGATAAACTCATGCAAACAGTAGTTGTACCCGTGGTCAAAAACAAAACTGGTGACTCGGCTGATCTGTCAAACTATAGGCCAATCTCCTTAGCAACTACTTTGGCTAAGGTACTGGACAGTCTGCTTGATAAATGCTTAGATAAACATCTTCATTTAAATGATGCACAATTTGGCTTTAGGCCAGGCCTGTCTACGGAAAGTGCTGTACTATCGCTCAAGCAGACTGTTCAATACTATGTGGCAAGGAAGACACCAGTTTTTGCATGCTTTCTAGACTTGTCTAAAGCATTTGACCTTGTCTCGTACGATGTGCTGTGGGATAAGCTTCGGAAGGATACCAGCGTACCAAACGAAGTCACATCTTTATTCAGGTATTGGTATGACCATCAACAAAACCGCGTCAGATGGGCTGGTTCTTATTCTGAAGTTTATAAACTAGAGTGTGGGGTCAGGCAGGGTGGACTGACTTCTCCTAGATTGTTTAATCTGTATGTGAATGGGCTAATCGAGGAGCTGAGCAGCGCCAGAGTCGGATGCCATATTGACGGAGTCTGTATAAACAATATAAGCTACGCGGACGATATGGTGCTGCTTAGCCCGTCGATTAGTGGATTGAGGAGACTTTTGTCTATTTGTGAGTCCTACGTTGTAAAACATGGGCTCAAATACAATGCGAAAAAGAGTGAAGTTATGACCTTTAGATCTGGTTTAAAAAACTACGCAAATTCTCCACCAGTTTCACTCTGCGGCACAACCCTGCGTAAGGGTGCGCAATTCAAGTATTTGGGCCACTGGGTTACTGAGGACCTAAAAGATAATGTGGACATAGAGAGAGAACGCAGATCGCTGTCTGTCCGATGTAATATGTTGGCCCGCAGATTCGCACATTGTACTGAGCCAGTAAAGGTCACGCTTTTTAAAGCGTACTGCCAGTCTTTTTATACGTGCAGTATGTGGGTCAACTTTACGCAGAGGGCATACAGCGATCTGCGAGTCCAGTATAACAACGCGTTCAGGGCATTGATGGGGCTGCCGCGGTGGTGTAGCGCGTCGGGCATGTTCGCGGAGGCGCGCACCGACGGCTTCCACGCCATCATGAGGAAACGTTGCGCGTCCGTGCTGACCCGCCTGCGAGCCAGCTCCAACAGTGTCCTGAGCGTGTTGGCAGAGCGATGGGACTCCCCTATGCTGAAGCGTTGGATACAGCTGCATGCTGTTAAAATGTAACTGTACCTATTAAAATATTCTGTACCTACTAACATTAGTTTTCTACGTTTTTATTATGTATACTAACAAATTTTATGGACTCCATGTCTGAAATAAACTATTTTATTATTATTATTATTATATGGATAGGGTCATGGTACAATAATATACTGCGCCTGGTATTCTCTTCCGATCATGTGACTGACCACGTGACTGACACAAGCCTACGTCATCATACCCTTTTACCATGTTTAGCGGCCATTTTTTTGTGACGTAGGCTTGTGTCACTCTGGGAATAAAAGACCTTGTTTTTTTAGACTATGGATAGGGTTTAGAGGCCAGTACTAGTTGCAATTTTTTTCTACGCTTTCGTAGCGTCGACTGTCTATCTTGAAATATAACTTATCCAAGGTAAATAAATAAATTGGTTAAATTTTTAAAAAACTGGCATAAGCGTGTTGGACAGGATTCTGTATCCATTTGTATAGTATTATATAATACATATTACTTTAATACTTTATTTTACACACGGAAATACAGATGAAACAGCATAATAAACAAGTACAAAGGGCGAGCTTATCTCTAGCTTTGTAGTTTATCTGTTGAGCACCTTTTTAATTTAGGCTTTCTCTATTGAGAAATCTTTATTATTGTGACGAGAGCGCCACTGGACTCCGATAGCCCTCTTAAGAGGTAACCACGATGTAACCAGTAGGGGGTGAGGTAAAAAGTCGGTTGTAGGCCGGGAGTATCCGTACTGTATTCTTTCTCATACTGTGACGATACCCACAGAAAGTCTGATGGTATGTTTAAACTACGCTATGGTGAACCTCAGCTGCTGATAAATCTTTAATTATTTTGAGAATTAGTTCGAAATATCTAACGACTTTTGGCTCACGAAGCGGAAGTCACTTAATTCGTTCAGAAGCAAAGACAGTATCAATATTGGAAGCCTGCCAGCCTTCGGACTAATAACCATTATTATCCATTTTGTTACAGAAAATATTTTTAGTCTTAAATTAGACTTCGACTTATATATTTTTGTTTTTTTTTTACCATTGCCACGGAGTGAATACAAACAACAAATTTCATAGTGACTCATGCTTGTTGTGGCTGCATAGAACGATTTTTTCAGTTTGATGGTCTGAAGCACCTTGTTTAATATGTATCGCATTAAATTTTACACCCTGTATAATTGAAGTCTGTAATGTCAAGCCCATTTTCCGGCATATACTTTATTTTTTAAATGTACTTTTACTACTTAATTTTTTAGAAGAGGTGTTTTCAAATCAAGTGTTAGTTACCATGCATGTCTAATGCAAGGTGACGGAATTCCGATATGTCCGAGAATGTCATAAATTCTCAAAATGAAACTGCCTATGTCATCCCACTACTGGGCAAAGGCCTCTCCCTTACTCTTCATATTTTGGGCAACCTCTGGCCATTGCTCGTCAAATTTATCCAGGTCATCCCGCCACCTGGGTCGACCCGGACGCCGCCGGCGACCTTTTAGCGATCCATGGCATGATTGTTTTTGCCCATCCTTCAGGATGCATCCATCTCACAAACAAATAGAAATCATGTCTTCTTTTTCAGGTTCCTCTCTATTACTGGAAGATGGCAGTCAGCTCTGCATAGTGCATATCCCTGTCTATCTCTCGCCAAACGAAACAGCTATTCGACGGTGGCGATGCCTGTCCACTCTTTCAGGAGCCATGATATTCGTAGCCTACCGACGCTTCTTTTGCCGTCTGGAATCATGTTGGAATCTCAAAACTGATGCCTCCAATGTTTAACCAACCAAGTTTGGTATATAGTCTGTGGTTTTACCACAATTTGCACGCAGAGTGCATGTAAGACGCAACAATATTAAACTAAACAGCGCCTTATTGAATTGAAAATACGAACATAAATTACAAAGCAGTTCCTAGTTAGGAAATAGTGTTGCGCTTTGACAAATTCCAACATATATCATAACGTGGTGACATCTCGCGGTCTCTTTATTACGTTATTGCGAGCTCCTTTATTGCGCGTCTGTGGTAGAAAATTTACAGTGCGCCTCTAAGGTTGAGTAATGGTTACCATTGTTTTTATATGACTCAATTTTTACTTAAGGCGCTATACGTTCAGAACCTTGGTAGAGTTACCGAAGCAAAAAAAAAAACAGAAGTATTCTTGGAATCATAAATTGAATACACGATTAGAATTACTTCACTAGACAGAAAAAAATTACGCAAAATTTCAAAAAATAACACATTTTTTAACATTATGTTCTCATTCTAGAATAACATGTAGGAGTGCGATTTTTTAATCTCATTCGCTGAGTTCAGCAGTTGAAAATGTCGAAATTACTATGGAGACGTGCATCTTTCTACTGCTGATTTGACATTAAAAAATCATACTCCAGGAGTGTGATTATTGAAAGTCAAATCAGCAGTAGAAAGATGCTTATCTCCATTGTAATTTTTACATTTTCAACTGCTGAACTC
Organism: Agonopterix subpropinquella; assembly: GCA_922987775.1. Lineage (NCBI taxonomy): Eukaryota > Metazoa > Arthropoda > Insecta > Lepidoptera > Depressariidae > Agonopterix > Agonopterix subpropinquella. Next base: position 1,942,293 of record OV277711.1, read on the forward strand.
AGCGAATGAGATTAAAAAATCGCACTCCAGCTGTTTAAAATTTTTGGAAATTCACTATATCTTCCAAATTAGTTTATCTAGTAAATGCATATAAAAGATTATGAAAGTTTTAAATTAATTAATTTTAATCAAAAATATGTCACTCACAAGCGAGAGCTAGGCTACCGCGTTTCTCATACAACATTTTCGTCTCAACCTATGGCGCCTTAAGCGTGGCTTGAAAATTACCTAATAAATTAATAATATACAAAATATCCTCCTTACTGCTACTATTTATTGCAATTCCAATTTCAAATAAAACATACTGGCACATAAATGCGACCGCTAATCAACGTTAGCAATGGTTTTAATTGCAATGTCACTATAATTTGTTGCATGCAATGACCCCTTGAGTTTTATTTTACTATCTGTTTTCGAGGCTTTTACCGTGTTTTATGTTCGAGGCGAAAACTAGTAACAAAGTTTCAAAATGACGAAATCAAAAGTGCTATCAAACAATGCTATTTTTTCACGTTTCCTGAGGTACGCTCTATAGTGAAAGTTGTTCAGTTTGATGGTCTGGGTTCACCGTTTCAGTTTGTGGAGGGGTGTCCCTTACACCCTATACATTACGTGTAGAAAATTAACAATTAAAAACTATTTCAATATTGGATATGTAGTAAGTTGGCGTTATACAGATGAAATCAATTTAATAAATAATTATACTATATTTTATTTGTCCACCTATTATTATTTTAGTTGGATGGATGATTAGCGGTATCGTACGGGCTGGCTTATTTTGTGTTCATTATTGGCCTCGATTCGGACTGTGCCACGACTTAACTTAACTAAATTTATGTCACTTTCTAAAATAAGATTAAGAAAAGAGTCAGAAAACGAACAGCTGACTTTAGTGCTCAGCTGTCAAAGTGACGTTAAATGCGCAAAATAAGATGCCATCATAATGTACGCCATCTTATTTAAAGCGTTTTTGGGTGTGTAACGTCACTTTGACAGCACTAAAGTCAGCTGTTGGTTTTCTGTCTTTTTTCTTAATCTTATTTTAGAAAGTGACAGGAATAAATTTAGTTAAGTTAAGTCGTGTCACAGTCCTAATCGAGGCCACTATTGTATGAATATAGATTACTGTCTTATACTGTGGTACTATTGTGATTTTGTGAACGAGTATTTTAATACGAAACGGAAACCTTATTTTTCCCTTCTTGTTTTTATAGTAACACCCAACATTTTATGTCCAGCCAAATGGGTCGTACATCGTAACGGACATTCAGAGTTGTAAAACACTTTCAAACGTTTAGTTAAACACTTGTTAGTACGTGAAACTAATGAGTTTGCCTTATGTATGGGGCATTAAAGTCGAAAATAAATCACCTGCGAAAAATGTTGCCCGTTCATTTTACGTTTTAATGATACCACTTTTTCGCGTGGTGTTAATGTTTTTCAGTTTTTAGGGTTCCGAAGTCAAAAATGAACTTTTATAGTTTCGCCATGTCCGTCCGTCTGTCCGTCCGTCTGTCCGTCCGTCTGTCTGTCCGTCTGTCCGCAGCTTAGCTCAGAGACGCTTTATACTAGAAAGCTGTAATTTGGCATATGTATAAATATTTATCACGCCAACAAAGTGGTAAAATAAAATCTAGAAAAATATATTTTTTTGGGTACCTCCCCTACACATAAAGTGGGGATGATTTTTTTTCTCGTCTATCCCATTTTGTGGGGTATCGTTAGATAGGTCTTTTAAAAATATTTTGGGTTTGGGAAAACCATTTTTCGATTTAGGGATCCGTTAGCGAAATATTAAGTTTTAAAGTGAAAATTTTTGTTAGAGTCAAGTGTCCCCCTCTCTCCCAGCTAAACGGTTGCAGTTGGAAATGTGAAAAAATTCACGACAATAGCATATATAATGAATTTAAAAGGAAAACTATCACCGCTAAGTAGACTTTACAAGTTTACGAGTAATAGTCGACCAAAGAATAAAATGTACTTTTTAGACTTTATTAGCCGTTAAACCGTAGTATAAAACAAAAAGCCTCCTTCTAAGTCCATATTATATTGTAACGGGCCACTACGGAACCCTACCCTGCGCGTGGTCCGACACACACTTGGCCAATTATTCTATATCTGTGTCAGTTGAATACTTATACAAACAACGAATTTATATACACTTATATTATGTAGTATGTTGGTATTAGTCTAAGGTAGGTAACTAAATAGTGCAACATAATATTATGCACGTATCCATACAAGGGTTTGGACTGAATTACTAGAATAGAATTTAAAAAAAAACCTAAACTAGTAGACTACCTACGAGTCTACTAGTTTGTTTAATTTTTAGGGTTCCGTACCCAAAGGTTGAAAACGGGACCCTATTACTAAGCCTACGTTGTCCGTCCGTCCGTCCGTCCGTCCGTCTGTCCGTCTGTCTGTCCGTCTGTCCGTCCGTCCGTCCGTCCGTCCGTCCATCCGTGCGTCCGTGCGTCCATCTGTCCTACCTATTTAAGGCTGTAACTTTTGAACCGTAATAGCTAGATACAAAGACATTGTACCTACCTCGTTATAAAATTGTGATAATATAAATATATATATTTTTTTTATATGTACAGTCGAGAGCGCGTCAAGCTTGACACTTTGGACTTTGTGCCGCTCTTATATAGTTAATAAGCGTTACAATCGAACTGCAACTGTGAGGCTTGATGTACTCTTGACTGTGCCTACCTATCTATCTACTTTTTTTTTAAAGTGCCATATTGAAAGCGATCTCATGTACCGCACTTCGTATAAACCCTGTGGTTTCAGAAGTGCGCCTGAAATTTATATATAATTATTATAAAAATAATGTATTGAATAAATAAATTAAAAAAAAAAAAAAAAGATAGTTGAAATTTTCTCAGATTATGCGTTATTGCGGCGGATTTGTTAACAAATAATAAAAATGGCAAAAAGTTAAAAATTAAGAGGGGTTTTCAACAAGAAACTGGTTTTTATCAACGTTTTTTCTTCACGCTCTTTAGTAAAAACAGTAATACATACAAGCGTCAAACTTAGTGTGATTATAGAGCAAACTCTACAAAATAACCGGCCAAGTGTGAGTCGGTCTCGCGCTAAAGGTCCCGGACAAAAAATAATGTTGTGTTTTGTGGTGGTGTGGTACGGAACCCTCGGTGCGCGAGTAGCCCGACTCGCACTTGACCGGTTTTATTCTATTTGCTAACGGATTATAATTCAGAAATAAATGACTCGCTGTCACACAATTTCATAAACTTGCATTTTCTTGCTACTGAACTTTTATGTCGCCTAAACAAAACCCTTTCAAGTTCTCCGACCCCACGACAATTCACCACATCGTACCCCTCAACGGTTATTCTAAAAAAACACGTGAATCAGCAGAATTCGCTCACAGACGCGTGTGCTTTACGAGCACCCGCAAAATATCGCCGCTTTATTTGACTCGTAATGTTATCATCGCTATTGTCGAGGGGTTTCGTCTAAATTTCTGTCCTTCACTTTCGGAAAGATAAATAATAAATAAATAAAAGATTTTCATTGGTCTCGAAACAGAAATGCAAAAATGGCACATGAAATTGACGACTGGTGATCGAGCCCTAAGTACAGTGTTTCGAACTTAGATCATTTAAACAGGGACCTGCCTTACGCTAGCATTACTACCTTGGCAGAGGGGACTCTGCCAAGGTAAAAGATCAAATGATCATGTACCTGTGCATACAATTTTATACCATATCACTAAACGAGACAGTTATACGAGATAATTGCAGAACAACTAGTCATGTTTGGGGTTCACACGAGACTATTTGTCATGATTTTTAACATTAAAAATTTGACTATAAAGTAACGGAATAAAATCCAAAGTTGAGTGTTTTATGTTACCTTGTCCCCCGAAAAAAGTGACAGAAAAGTTTGTTAGTAGAATTACACGCGTAACTCGTCCATATTTAAATGGTCTAAGGTAGGGTTTATACAGAAGAGATGCGTGGCGGTGGCGGGTAGTCAAAGTAACACCAAAAATAAACCTTATATTACGTAGCATAGCGTCGCTTTTTGACGTAGAGAAAAATCGCTATCGCTATTTTAATCTGACTTAAAATCTGGTATATAATTTGTACGGACGAAGAGGGCGGGTTAACGCTAGTATTATGTATACAACGTGTTAATGAATTAGCGCAAAACCTCATACACCCCAACTGATTTATTACAAAATAATTAGATTGAAACGATAATTTCATAATTTTGATAGATAAAATTTTAAGTTATTCGCATTTTAAGTTTTGAGGCAAAAATGATTTGTTATTATTTCAGCAATGAATGAAAGCGCTAATGTAAACATGGATACATTTTAATAATCTTGTTTTTGTAGGAAGTTGGGTGAGTATACCCGTGTGGTGGGTTGACATCGGGTTCAGAAAATTTTCAATTTTACAAACAAATTATTTAATATTTTGAAAAATATTACCTATGTCGAAACCATGATAATTCGATTCTGCTCTCGATTCTAAACAAACTACTTTCTAGTTTTGCGTTAATTCATTAACACGTTGTATAATTGCTACGACTTATGAACTTATCGTAGCTCAAGTATCGTAGCACCCACTAATCGTAGCAAACAGCTACGGCGTAGCACATACACATGTAAATTAAAAACAACCGTCATTCAAAGTGTCAAGGTGTAAATTGTAAAACGTCAACCAATTAATGCTACTTTGAGATATTTTTTACGACGAACTGTTTCGTTTAACGACTGTTGAACGTTCCGTTTTATGAGACCTAAATTAAGTGGAGAAAAAAACACATAGTATACAAGGTGTAACAAAACATCCATGTCATGTAATATTTAAAGGGGTGTTTTGGACCTTTTTTTATGTCATTTTTTTTTTACTTTTCGTACAAAACTTCGATCAAGCTGATTGCATTTATTATGGGAAGTCCTACGACCTCTTCGTGCCAGCTCGTCAGCAGCCTCATTTCCATCAATACCGCAGTGTCTAGGCACCCAGCCTAGGGTGACAGAGTTGAAATTGAAAATTGAAATTGAAATTGAAAAAGTTTTATTGTGCAAACAGAATGTACAGCAATTGCAGCAGCAGCAGCAGCAGCAGCAGCAGTTTGCAGCAGTTTGTCGATCCTAGCCGGTTAAGGTGGTTTCAGTCCATACAATCGTTTCACGCACAATACGCGTAGACGGAATTAATAAAAGTAATATTTTATATATGAAAAAATAGTTTAGTAAATCTAGATTTCGCGTATCAAATAACATTTGCAATTTATAATATAATTACGAAGATATAAAGCTTTGAAAATTTTGTATGAAAAATTTCAAAGCTTCATATATTCGTAATTATATTATAAATTACAAATGTTATTCGATACGCGACAACTAGATTTTCTATTTTTTTTTCCATATATACAAATTTACTTATATTAATACCGTCTACGCGTATTGTGCGTCAAAGTTTTGTATAAAATTGACCCCTCTGCAAACGCCTTAAGTGCTTGGACACATTCTAGTGTTAGTTTTGACTAGTATTTCGTCAGATCCTAGCTCTTTCAGAGAGGCCTGGCTGTCTGATAATATAACGATATGTTTCCCTTTTGGGTATCTGTGTAAATTCTCATTTATACGCAAGCTATGATAGCGTACATTTCTGTCTGGAATACTGTGGCATGCTGGCCAAGATGAATCGCCTTTGCACTTGAGACAGCACGTTTTTCCTTCCTGGAGCCGTCTGTAAACCAGACGATGTCTCCAGTGCTGAAGGATTGTGGGGTATTCCAGTCCTCACTTTGGTCTTTACCTTGTACAACCTGTTAAATTTATATTCTTTGTTCATGGTGCCTTTTGGCATACACATGATCGTAATTGTTTTGAGAGTTTTATGTAACCTTCTCATAACAGAGGATTTCCATTAGATATCTCCTCGTTCCAAGCTCCTTGGTTACAATTGAATTGAATCGAAAATCCCCGTGAATTGTTACCGTGGGTCTTGTCTGAAACAAGATCTTCTTCTTCTTTCGTGTCAGCAGGACCTATACCTATATCTCATGACAATCACTGATACTGTAGTACCTACTGTAGTGTAAATATTTTAACCAGTCAGCACTGCAACTGTCGAATCCAGGCTGACGGCCCAGGGTGTGCTAGACGAACTCAGGTTTCGTCACTCGGGGAGGCTTTTTCCTTGCAAGATGATTAAGGAATGCGGTTTCATGTCTATGTTTTTGTGTGTTTATAAGGGGTAATAAAGAAATATAAGGTTAGATTCTATTTAGTTGGTGAAACTTTTAACAAATGCATTCGGTATCTATTACTAAGTACAATGGCGCGATAATGACCCGCCGCCCGATCACATGATAAACATTGATAATGCAATCTGCTATCATTAACAAGCGCCCTGGTTCAGTTTCGCCAACTAATTTGAAATAACCATAGGCAGAGCAGGCAGACAGGTATATAAACAGAGTATTTCCTATAAATTTCATACCGTCATCTAAACCAATAACTATAAACATTTATTAAACCCACCAACCTACTTAGGCTAGCCTCAAGCCGTAATGTTATCCATTTATATTTTGACACATAAATCCCGACGCGCGCGCACGTGACGCCGTACCCCGAGCAGGTAGAAGGACCTCTGACCGTAATATAGCAAACGTCAGTCGGAAACATACGGGGATATATTACGAACTTGCACTTGCGTTTCTTTTAACATACACCATTTTTATTTTATTTTTATTTTATTTTATTGTATAGGTACACGTACAGATTACAGTCGAGATGAAACCATTTACATTGCAATAAGATATTTAGAACTAGATTGTAATCCAATTACACATGTACACAGCATCACTATCTTTAAAACATGGCGGAGTGAGTTTGTTACATAACTTAAAATCCTAATAATTCTTTAAACATAGAAATGAAACAAATACATACAAGTATACAGTAGGCACCCAAATTTCAATAAGCATTGCATTTTGCTCCAATCAAAAAAATGAAAATATTATTAAGCCAAAATAGGTAATTATTAAAAATAAAATTGAAATCAATAATTTACATTAACAAAGTAAATTAAACGATATAATTACATTAATTTGAATTACAAAAAACTATTAAACTATTAAACTATGTTGTTAGTAATTGTTAAAATAAATAAATTTATAAATGCAAAAATTAACTGATAACTTGTGGTGGGTTGAGAACAGCAATGATGCATCTTTTAAATCTTGCAAGACTCTTGTCAAAAATGTCGAGTTCCATATGTTCGGAGCTGAGGTCATTGTAAAGACGACACATTCTAGAAATGGGATTGTAAAACGAGGTATTATTCCTATACACATGGAGCGCAAAAGTACGTGGAGCACGAAATCTATAGAGGGTGTTGATGTTTAACAATGAAAGCAGAGTCGGAGAATCAATGCAAGAATGCAGTATCTTATGTAGGTAGACAAGGTCGTGCTGTTTCCGTCTACTTTCAAGTGTCGAAATTTTGTACTTAAAGCACCTCTGTGGATAGCCCACCAATTTCCGACCCATATTTTGTCGAAAAGAAAGGATCCTGAGACACTTTTTTTGGACTCTCTCGATGTTCTCCACATGAATCGAGTAATAAGGAGACCAGACAGGGCATGCATATTCAAGTATGCTTCTTACAAGGGCATAGTAAAGATAAAGAAAACTGTACGGATTCTTAAAGCCCTTGGTAGATCTCGTTATGAAGCCGAGCAATCTCATGGCCCTTTTAACAGTGTGCTCATAATGCGGGCGAAAGGAGAGTTTCTCATCAAACAAGACACCAAGGTCCTTAGCTACGACCTTTCGCTCCAGATTCTGACCCGAAAGACTGTAATCGAAAATTACTTTGTGGTGCTTCTGAGTAAACGAGATGACGAAACATTTACCGACGTTGAGGGACATCCTATTCTCAGTGCACCAATGCGAGATCACATCCAGGTCCCGCTGAAGTGCGATACAGTCACCGACTTTATCGACCTCAGCGAATACCTTAAGGTCATCTGCATAGAGTAGGCAGGGACAAGTCAGACGGTCAATCAGGTCATTAATAAAGATCACAAAGAGCAAGGGTCCGAGGTGTGATCCCTGGGGTACACCCGAGGTGATAGACACAGAGGATGATATAAAGCCACGTACGGTCACAAGCTGGCTCCTGTTGTTCAGGTACGAACAGATCCAACGGAAAAGATTACCGCGTATACCATGGGCTGAGATCTTACTGCAAAGTATTGTGTGGTTAACCTTATCAAACGCTTTAGAAAAGTCAGTGTATATTGAATCTACCTGGCCGCGCCTAGCAAAAGCATTGCAAAGAAAGTGTTTGTACTCAAGTAAGTTACTCACGGTGGATCTGTTTCTGACAAAACCATGTTGACGTTCTGACAACGATGACTTAACCTGGTTATAAATGTAATTGTAAACCAGAGATTCAAATAGTTTAGCAACACATGATAAAATACTAATTGGTCTGTAGTTTTCACAACGGGATTTGTCACCAGATTTGTGTATAGGAATTATGTGTGCGGTCTTCCAATAAGTGGGAAATACACCAGACTGAAGAGATTTGTTAAACAAGATATGTAAGGGCGTACAGAGTTCTACGGAGCAGGCAGCAACAAAAGATGGAGGTATGCCGTCGGGCCCAGCACCTTTATTTCGGTCAAGAGCTTTAATTTTAGCCATAATTTCGTCTTTCCTTATTTCCATTTTGGATAATACTCCAGTGCACATGTTATCACAGTACTCGGCTGTGTCCCTGCTGACTGTTGCATCAGCAAAAACAGAGCCGAAGTATTGTGAGAAAAGCTCACATATGCCCTCTCCATCCGAGGATCTTTCACCTTGGTGCGACATCGATTGTGGTATCGTTACATGCCCTTTTTTACTATTAACAAATCGCCAGAATCCCTTCACATTATTTTTCAAGGATCCCTCTATCGATTCAACAAACGTATTATAACAAGATTTTGTCAAGACCTTACATCTGGCGCGCAAAAGAGAAAATGTATCATAGTCACGGGGATTGCCGTACATTTTGTAACGCTTATGGAACTTCATTTTCTCCTTCAGACAACTTCTTAGAGCTTTATTGTACCACGTTGGATACCCGCTACAACCCTTTTTTTGATACGGTGTATGCCTCTCTATTATCGTGTTCAGTGTGGCGTAAAACGTTGCGATACACGTGTCAATGTCCTGTGAGGACAGAAGATCACACCAGTCTACACCAGCCAGCTCACCCCTAACTCCATCATAATCACATCTATTGAAATTTAGTCGCCTAGAGTTACAAGGCGTCAGAGGTTTACAAAGTTCTGGGCACGATATATCGATGGCAAGAGCGGGGTGATGCCGATCCAAGCGAATCAAGCTGTCAGAACCATACACCCTTATTTCGCCGAGACTAGAAAGAACCAAGTCAAGGTAACGGTTGTTAACATTAGGGATGTTATTAAACTGTGACAAATTACAGAGATTCATGAACTCGACAAGTATCCGTGCTCTACGGTCCGTGGGATTAGAAGGAATAAGAGAATGATTATTTTCATTGAGAGTCCATGTTATGTAGCGGGAATTAAAATCACCGATCAATGTGAATTCGTTATTGCAACTAGAGTTTAAGATAATATTTTGACAGTTTACATAAAAAGTTGTCATGTCATCGATAGATAGATGATTTGGTAAATAACAAGCACAAATATTTATTATAGGCTTGTTTGGAATACTAGGAATTATACTTAACCAGAGGTCTTCGACCCCGGTTTCCCACGATGACTGACGGATGACGTTGAGGTTCTTTTTTGTAGCTACAAGAACACCACCCCCTTCATCTTTACCAACTGATGTACTAGAACGGTCGCGACGGAAAATATTATAGCGCGTATCCAAAAATTCGCCGTCAAAAACTCCCTCATTGAAATTAGTTTCGGTCAAGCATATGATGTCATAATTGCTGTTGATTGCATTTAAAAAGAGTTCCGTAGTTTTAGACCTTATCCTATTAACATTCTGATAGTAAATAATAACCATAATTAAAATATTTAGAAAAAAAAAACAGATTATTTATAACTTTAATTGAATCAGGAAATAATTCTTAAAAATAGGTTAGTAAATTTGTTAGTTTTGCTTAAGATTAAACAAAAACGTTGAATCCTTCACTCGTATAGCATTGGCGTTTTCGTCTTTCCTCATGTATATTTGACCATATTTTGTCCATACGAATTTGTAGTTATTTTCCTTTGCAAATTTTCTGGCAGCTGTATATAACTGTTTACAGTCAAACGAAAGATGTTCTCTGATGTATATTTTGCGACATTCACCATTCAAACCTGCGTGTGTTGTGTTAATGGTACCATTTGGGTTTTGTTTGTTGAAGCGGTGCACGGCAGATAGAATGTTGTCTCGCAGGCGAGGCGATGTTAAATTAACTATAATGTTTCGTGGCCGGCTGGATGTTGCGTTCAATTTGGCAACTCGGCGGCATGCTCGGATTTCAGTATCCAGGATTGGGGTATCCAACGCGTGGCAAATATTCTTGAAGATTGTGAGCACGTTCTCGTTGCGGCTTTCAGGTATTTCTTGTAGTTCCAGATTGTGGTCCCTCGAGATCTTCTCCATGGTCTCATACCGCTTGTTTAGGTTATTCAAATCAGCACGCAACGTTGACTGTTCGGTCTCTAAAGCGCGAATGATTTTGTCTTTTTCTTGCAGTTTAATCTCGAAGTCACTCTGTCCAGCCATTATATAATCCGTTGTTACTGTAAAATCCTCTTTGAGCTCCTGAACGGCTGTGTTAATTTCCGTTGATATCATGACCATCACGTCCTTCTTAAGAGCTGCACGAAGACTATTCATAGAGCTATTTAGCTTAGCATCCAATAATGCACTTATATTTTCCAGAGTTACTGGGGCTGACCCGAGCCCGACTGCTTTGCTGTCGTCTGCAGTGCGGGGGGTTTGCGGTGGTGACTGCGGTGGTTGATCGGATTCACCATCTTGTAGGATCAAGATGGAAGTCCGACTACTGTTTCTCTGTCCGCGCCTTGTATTAATATTCATGCAAGATGGGCATTTTAAAGAAGCCAAAAGAGTAGGATTTGTTTTCTTCTCTTGGTCAAAATTGACACAGACAAAGCAATATGTTGAGTTACAGGTATTGCATTTCAGATAGTTGTTCTCCTGCAACTTCTCGGCGCAACCAACACAAATACTCATTTTTGTTACTGGCACTGACATCTAGTGAGCTAGTGTGAGAACTAACTCGTAAAGACTTACTCGTGATTAAGCTAGCTATTGAGGATTGCTTGTAGTACTAAAAATAGTCGATAGGCCGTTGATTAGCGTAGTAGAAGGAGATTCAGGGCGAAACAATAGATGGCGCTAATAGTTCTTTAATTAAGTGTGATCGTGAATAATTATTTGAATCAATAAGATCGTCAGTGCTACAATAAACGATAGCGTAAAGTTCTCATTATGATCACATCAGTTTGTATACACTGTTTCCAACATTGTAAAAGTCACAAAACCGTTTCACTTTAATCAAGTCACTATTTTACTTCACTGTAGGTAGGTTGCAAATGTCGTTTGGTGATTTTTGCAGTTTTAGTCACTATAAAAGATTCCTATGATGAAAATAACGGTATCACAGATTCTACAGGACTTATATAGTAGATTTTTAGGCTTAATACTTGTTTCGGTGCACTTAATCAATTTAAATCGTAAATGAAATATGTAAACAAACTCTTCCTATCGAACTCAGTGTTGCACATGGCATTATACAATGTCATGTGACATAGCCCAAAGCTAAACTAAAGTGGCAGTGGGTGCCCCGCCCACTGCTTTTTTGCTCGCAGAACCGGTGGCTGATGGGGCCGAAAAGTTCTCGAGTGGCGACCGCACTGGTGTAGGTCCACACGGTGGACCGAGTGAAGGCGGCGGGAACCCGTTGGATGAGGGCAGCGCAGGACCAGTCGTTATGGCGATCCTTGAGGGATGCCTATGTCCAGCAGTGGACGTCCATCGACTGAGATGATGATGATGACGATGGATGGATGGATGGACGATAATTATACAATTATACAGATCTGAATTAAGTAATTTTGCAAAATACGAAACATTATTTTAAATGATGCTTTAATCAGAGGTATAGTGTTTTAGTTTGTTAATTTCTTTGAATTGTTTACACCTTGCCTGCCTCACTTTGTAAACTTTCTCTATATCATGGGTCTGCTAGAAGAAATCTCTTCAGAGATATGTTCGCCCTTTGTACTTGTCTATTATGCTGTATACATTTGTATTTCAGTGTGTACAATAAAGTGTTAAATAAAATGAATAAAATAGATTCGGATTCAGTGGCTATAACCGGCAGCCAAACAGTGTGCATCCGAGTTTTTTGTTATACACGAAGGAATTAGTCACCTCTTCAGTAACCCATCTAAGATTGATGCAATTCAATGCCGTACACCACACGTTTCGATAAAACGTCGTTTTCGTACACAATACTCCATTGTATGTTTATCTCTTTGATGGAGAAGTGCCACATCTCTACAGTATTTATGAGAATGCGTGACACAAGAGTGTTTTTATAGATTACGTGTTTAACTCTATATGTTCGGACTTCAACGGCGTTGGGATTACAAAGGAAGAATGATTTCTTGCTTTGTTTGATTTGTAAGAAGGCATTTATTCCCATTTCTAGATTATTTTGTGGTTTTCAATGGCGGATCCAGGGAGGGAGGAAAGGGGGGGTTGTGCATCATAAACAGAAGGCGGTCATGGGGTCAAGTATTCCGCTTTCCATATAAAAGTGTGTTCGCGGTGGGTTAACATTACTTAAGCTATAATTTGGACCGTACGAGGACATTGAGGTTATATTTTATGGTCAGATAATTTTAGAAATGTTATGTAAATATTAATATTCCTAAAAATAGAAAAAAAAATAACTCAGCAAATTGTCGAAAGTAATCGTATATACTTGACAATGCTCTATTGTAAGTAGATTAAAAAAAAAACAATTTTTACGATAGAGCGTGAAGAAAAAACGTTGATAAAAATTAGTTTCTTGTTGAGAACCCCCTTAATTTTTAACTTTTTGATATTATCATTATTTGTTAACAAATTGGTCGTAATAACGCATCTAGCTATTACGGTTCAAAAGTTACAGCCCTAAATAGGTAGGACAGACGGACGGACGGACGGACGGACAGACGGACAGACGGACAGACGGACAGACGGACAGACGGACAGACGGACGGACGGACAACGTAGGCTTAGTACTAGGGTCCCATTTTCACCCTTTGGGTACGGAACCCTAAAAACTAAAGTTTAACTTGGCAATGCAATAAGTTTTTATTTCATAGCAATCGGTTACTCAATCAAGAGATATGCGAATATCAAGTATTGAAAATAGCATTTACGAACGCACAGCTATTTGAAATAAAACTTTATGTTATAGCACGTAGATATTAAAATTACTTCTCAATTTCGCGTCAAATTGGCCCATTAACCTGTCTCATAAATTATAATGGGCCACTTTACATATCTATGTTAAACACCGTAAATCACAATCACATTTAAAACCACAATAACTGTCACGACTTACCCCGGCTCACTCAAGAACGTAGTCACGTGTTGGAGGGGAGAGCGGGCGTAAATGGACGTGACAACCGTAAAACGACAGTTTTTGGCCTTGTCATACGGTTATTAGGTACTTTACGGCTTTTTTCTTTAGTTACGTCTTTATTCGGTTTGGAACTATGATTTGAAATAAAAGGATGGATTTATGAAATTTGATGGAATAAGTAAATAAAGTAGGGGTGGAATATAGTGTAACTTCTATTTTCACCGAAGTAAAGTAGATGCTAACTACTGACAGATTTATGATATATTCATTTGCCTCATCATCATCATCATCATCTCAGCCGGTGGACATCCACTGCAGGACATAGGCCTCCCCCAAGGATCACCATAACGACCGGTCCTGCGCTGTCCTCATCCAACGTTTTCCCGCCGCCTTCACCAGGTCGTCGGTCCACCGTGTGAGGGGCCTACCCACGCTGCGCTTTCCGGTACGCGGTCGCCACTCGAGAACTTTTCGGCCCCACCGGCCATCGGTTCTGCGAGCAATTCTTTGGGCTATATGTCAGTTACGCTGGTTCTTCTGCGGATCTCTTTATTTCTGATTCGATCTCGCAGGGAAACTCCGAGCATAGCCCTCTCCATTGCCCTTTGGGTGACTTTCAGCCTTTTTACGAGGCCTTGAGTGAACGACCACGTCTCTGTTCCATATGTCATCACTGGCAACACACACTAATCGAAAACTTTCGTTTTAAGACACTGCGGTATTCGGGACGTGAAGATACTACGTAGCTTCCCGAACGCTGCCCAGCCGAGCTGGATTCGACGGTTGATCTCTTTCTCGAAGATTTCTCGTCGATTCATTTGCCTGCTTACGACTATATAATTATAATCCCCAAAATGTTCGGAGAGTGTTAAGGACCTCCTATATTTATTTCAACAATAAGTAGATAACGTTAGGAAAACCTATATTTGATTCAAAATATTATAAGACCATAGCAAAAAAATATTCTGATGTCTCATCTTAAGATAATCAACAGTTTTGCAATAATTTTTCCAACTACTCATCAATATCAAAAGGGGTGTGTTTTTTTTGTATTCCCAAAATTTCGAGCGCGTTTTGAGTATTTTTTTTTATTAGCCTACTTCATCCCACTGCTGGGCAAAGGCCTCTCCCTTGCTCTTCCACTCGTTCCTGTTTTGGGCCACCTCTGGCCACTGGTCGTCAAATTTATCCAGGTCTCAGGCCACCTCTTCCTGGGTCGACCTGGACGCCGCCGACCGGTTTGAGTATTACCCAAAAAAAAGTAGAGCACATTTTGTTCATCACGCTGCGAATCAAGCAAATCCTTTTTCGTATTCCAACTCATAAATCATACAACGGTTTAATGTTGAAACAACCATCGTGTAACGTTTTGATTTAAATTCAGAATCGCATTCTGATTAAACATTTTTACGGTTTTAATTCCGTACCGAACGGTCAGTTATACGGTATTATATCCGGCATTACGGAAAAATACGGACCGTTGCTGTAGGCCCAGTACGGCAGTCCAATAAACATTCATATTTTTACGTTCACTGCTTTATTCGGCGAGCACTTACGTAAATAAAAGGTTTGTTACTCCTGATTTATAGTATCGTTAAAATACGTGATTTATTAAGTTTGACTTTGATTATTTTGCTAATTTAAGTGGCGCGAGTACGATCGTATACTTATTTTTAATACCTTCGTTTCATTACCAATGAAATTATAACTCACGCTCAATCAAGGAATGTAGAGCCTCAGATAGACAAAATTGACATAAGACAGCTCAAGTATTAGCTTGTCGCGTATTGGCTATGTGTACGACACTAGCGCCACACTAGCGCGGCGTAGCGCATGAACTATGTCGGCCAGCCGTGAATTATCTACACTATTATAGTACTGTAAAGGACTCCCAACGGGCACAAAATTGCTGCATACAGGCTTTAGAGCCAATGCAATTATTCCTTTAAGCTGCTAGGCGTAAGCTATAGAGCGTGCTCAGCAGGCCTTATGCAGCAGCACTATAGCCAAATAGGCACAATTTTATGCGGCCTTAAGCTTCAGAAGAGCTATAATAGTAGCTGCTTAAGAGCGCCATAGTAGCTGCAATGGAAGATTAAGTAATAAGATTCACTCATATAGCACTACATTCGTGAACGAATGACCGATTGAAATGAATGAATCTTGTTTTGACAGCACACCGTTCAGTTCAGTTGTTCCTATATTTGTGTAGGCGAACCATCAAAATATCGAAATCTTTTTATTGAAATGTGAAGTGCGGTGGCGGCCATCATCAAATTGAATAAGTAAGTAATTAATTCATGGTTTCTTGTTATTCAGTACAGTACATGCAATTAAAAACGCATATTAGTTTACTGATAATGTAAATATCACTTATTGGAGTAATTTTGATGCGCTCTTGATATAATCCAAATAAGCAATTAATTATGTGTATTAGAATACAGTCTTTTCAACTTTTTATGTAATAAAATCATTTGAGGTCGATTTAATGATACACTGGTTTGGAGACAACGTCCCAATCCTTAAAAATTAAGTTCTGTTTACGTTATTTGCTGACAAATATTTGCTTGGATAACCTAAAAAGATCATAAACATGGCGCTTGCTCGTGGGCAGCCTATAGCCGTAGTATCTTCCTCAATGCTTCCCGTAAGCGGCTTTAGGCGCTTATTTTAACTTTTGTAGACCTCAGAGTGATTTTTATTACTGTAATTGCAGTTCTTAACTGCTAATAGGCTCCAATTTCATTCTTTATGCAGGCATAAGTTCAAGGTTACAATATGTCGAATTGTTTGGATTTCATAGGGATTTCATAGTGCAGATTAATCTGATCTGATCCCGATCCTCGGGGGATGCCTATGTCCAGCAGTGGACGTCCATCGGCTGAGATGATGATGATGATGATGATGATGATGATGATGATGATGATGATGATGATGATGATGATGATGATGATGATGATGATGATGATGATGATGATGATGATGATGATGATGGTGATGATGATGATGATGGTGGTGATGATGATGATGATGATGATGATGATGATGATGATGATGATGATGATGATGATGATGATGATGTTTTCTCTAGTTAAAAAATTACTCTTTGAATATTTTTTTTTAGATATTCATATTTAACCATAACCAGTGATCGGAACGATGGGATTGTTAGAGTTGTTAAAACCACAAAATTTATTGTTTTATTTAATTTGAATCCCGTGATCCCGGGAACTGTCGTATTAGTCAGCAGTACATTGGATCGAATTAGTTATATCAATTTTAATGATCTAAAACAAAATTACAGTAATATATTTTTTTTCCGAATCCCGGGATTTTTTTTTCATCCCAAATAATCCCAAATAAATAGGTGGTTCAGACCATCAAATTGGACAACTTATGAAAATTTGGCACCGTCCAGTTCAGTTCCCGGGAATCCCGGGATTCGGAAAAAAATTATACTACCGTAATTTTGTTTAAGATCATTTAAATTGATAATAACTACTTCGATCCAATGTACTGCTGACTAATACGACAGTTCCGGGGATCACGGGATTCAAATAAAATAAAACACTAAATGTTGTGGTTTTAACAACCCTAACAATCCCATCGTTCCGATCACTGGTTACATATGAATATCTAAAAAAAAATATTCAAAGAGTAAAATTATAACTAGAGAAAACATCATCATCATCATCATCATCTCAGCCAATGGACGTCCACTGCTGGACATAGGCCTCCCCCGAGGATCGCCATAACGACCGTTCCTGCGCCGCCCTCATCCAACGTTTTTCCGCCGCCTTCACCAGGACATCGGTCCACCGTGTGAGGGGCCTACCCCCAGAGAGAGATCAAATATCGTTTATGTAAAATCAATAACAATGATTTTGACGCACAATATAATAGAATAGGATAAGATTATGTAGTAACACAATCTTTGTGAATATGAATAATAATTAAATTAAACTTTTATCGATGGATTATCAATGATTCAAGTCTTTGCTGTATTTATAGAAATTCTTTTCCACGCCCTGTCCTATATCTATGACTACCCCCTCGGGACTATAGTCGTGAGCATATGCTATGTATTTCCACGCCGTTTATTTTTTTCATGTACTGTACTGAATAACAAGAAACCATGAATTAATTACTTACTTATTTAATTTGATAATGTCCGCCTGCGCATTTCACATTTTAAAAAGATTTCGATGGTTCGCCTACACAAATATAGTAACAACTGAACTGAACGGTGCCATCGCCGGTGTTTATCATGGAGTTGTAAAAACCACAAAATTTGAATCCCGTGATACCGGGAACTGTCGCATTAGTCAGCAGTACATTGTATCGAAGTAGTTATCCGGTTATCCGGGCTCCGAAGCGGTGTGTGGGCGCGACACAGATGGTCGCGGGAGGCGGGTGCGCTGCTGGTCGCACCTACGCGAGGCCAGCTTATGTTGGTTTTGTATAGCTTGATGTGTCGCTGTGTGTACATTGGATCGAAATAGTTATATCAATTTTAATGATCTAAATAAAAATTAAGGTAATATAATTTTTTTTTCCGAATCCCGGGATTTTTTTTTCTTTCCAAATTTTCATAAGTTGTCCAATTTGATGGTCTGAACCACCTATGTAAATTTGGAACGAAAAAATCCCGGGATTTGAAAAAAAAATTATATTATTACCGTAATTTTGTTTCAGATCATTAAAATTGATATAACTATTTCGATCCAATGTACACACAGCGAAACATCAAGCAATACAAAACCAACATAAGCTGGCCTCGCGTAGGTGCGACCAGCAGCGCACCCGCCTCCCGCGATTATCTGTGTCGCGCCCACACACCGCTTCGGAGCCCGCCCACGTCCTCGACTCCTAAGCGAGTCGTCAGGACCGTGGGCCCCTCCTCAAGCACCCCGGATAACCACACTGCCGGCGTGTAGGTCGCTCACCGGACCACCCCCAACGGGGTCCCACTCGGTGGGCTTGACCTCACCGGCAGCACCTCAAGAAATACCACCGCATTGGAGCCTGCACACACCCTGGCATGCCGCCAGGTTCGTGTGCTCTCCGCAGCACCCCCCGGACTGACGTCACTGCCGAACTGACCTCGGCAGCTGCACCCTCGCTATGGAGCTCTCCACAGACGATCCCCTCCCGGAAATTGACCCCCTGATGCCTGAGCCCTTTTAAGGACTCACCCCGCTGCGGAAACTGCTAACGGCCGTAGATCCCCTTGGACCGTGGGGCGGACCGAGGGTGAACCGCCGGACTGTAGGCTACTCCGCAGCACAAAACCCCCCTGATTGGCCACACTGCCGACCGCAGTTCGCTCACCGGGCCTCCCCCAACGGGGTCCCACTCGGTGGGCTAGACCGCGCCGGCAGACACCTGGACAACTACGAGGCACCACCAGGTGCCAACCCCATTGACCCAGCTGCTTCAGCAGCTGGCGCTAGAAACGATAGTAAAGAGGCCGTTGCCGCGAGACTGATTGATTGATTAGGCCGGGACTCGATAGTTGGCGTCCGAGAGTGGAAGCACGGTGGCTTGAGGTATTAGGCGACTGGGCAGAAGCTCAACCACAGAGGTCTACTATCGGGTGTCCCTCCCCTCCTCCTCTCCCCAACCTCCCCTCATTTTTGAACACCTCGACCTGAGGGGTCGTGGACGCAGCTGTGTCCTAGATCAACCAGGACGCAGGTAGCTCCTGAAGATCTGACCAGGCGTGGCTCGAGGTTCCTCGGGTAGTGTTGTCAGGTCTTACAGTTTGAGCCAATTCTCCTGAAGGAAATAACCCTTCACGATACGTCCCCCCTCGTGCCGGGTCCTTATTCCCTCTTTTCAGCTCGGCTTGGTTGTAAGTAAAAAGTGGTAGTGAATAGGAATTAAGTTAGCTAGGGAAACAACCTGTAAACGAGATTAGGTTATTCAGTAATAAAACTTGTATGTTTGTTTATAATTCTATCTTTTTATTAGCAACCTCAGAACTACAGACATCCTACCTAAAGATAGGTCAACTCTTCTAAAGGGATTTATATATTTTTACAACGAGGCCCTCTGGCCATCCCGCCACAGGGGCACTTCGTTACACAATACATTTTGTGGTTTTAACAACTTTACTCTATGTTATACCCACACGGCAAGTTTAGGTATTTACAATCCCATCGTTCCGATCACTGGTTATGAATATCTAAAAAAAATTATTCAAAGAGAAAAATTATAACTAGATCAAACATCGTTTATGTAAAATCAATAGCAATTGTTTTGACGCACAGTAAAATAGAATAGGATAAGATTTTGTAGTTACACAATCATTGAAAATATCAATAATAATTAAATTAAACTTTTATCGATGGATTATCAATGATTCAAGTCTTTGCTGTATTTATAGAAATTCTTTTCCACGCCCTGTCCTATACCTCTGACTACCCCCTCGGGGACTATAGTCGTGAGCATATGCTATGTATTTCCACGCCGATTATTTTTTTCAATATTTATATTTATATTGAAATAAATCCAATATAAATATTGAAAAAATCCAATATAAATATTGAAAAAATAATCGGCGTGGAAATACAGTATAGTATATGCTCACAACTATAGTCCCCGAGGTGGTAGTCAGAGATATAGGACAGGGCGAGGAAAAGAATTTCTATAAATACAGCAAAGACTTGAATAATTGATAATCATCGATTAAAGTTTAATTTAATTATTATTCATATTTTCATAGATTGTGTTACTATACAGGGTGTAACATAAAATGGGACAGTTACTTAAAGGGGTGCTTCAGACCATCAAACTGAACAACTTTCGCTATGGCACCAATATTGAAATCGCGAAAAAAAAATCGGCTATCCCATACAAAACTGCAAACTTAACTCGACTGAAATGTATGTTACAGCCGATTTTTTTCGCGATTTCAATATTGGTCCCATAGAAAAAGTTGTTCAGTTTGATGGTCTGAAGCACCCCTTTAAGTGACTGTCCTATTTTATATTACACCCTGTATAATCTTATCCTATTCTATTTTACTGTGTGTTAAAATCATTGTTATTGATTTAACATAAACGATGTTTGATCTAGTTATAATTTTACTCTTTGAATTATTTTTTTTAGATATTCATATCTTATAACCAGTGATCGGAACAATGGGATTGCAAATACCTAAACTTGCCGTGGGTATAACATAGTTGTTAAAACCACAAAATTTTTTGTTTTATTTAATTTGAATCCCGTGATCCCGGGAACTGTCGTATTAGTCAGCAGTATATTGGATCGAAGAAGCTATTTATATCAATTTTAATGATCTCAAAAAAATTATGGTAAAATAATTTTTTTCCGAATCCCGGGATTTCTTTATCTTGAACCCTTATAGCCTTATATTAAAGTTGCAAGACAGGCTGCAATTTTCACTCTGGTGCTCGTTGGGAAATCCATCGATAAAAGTTTAATTTAATTATTATTCATATTACGGTAATATAATTTTTTTCCGAATCCCGGGATTTTTTTTCTTTCCAAATTTCCATAGTTGGTTCAGACCATCAAACTAGACAACTTATGAAAATTTGGAAAGAAAAAAAAATCCCGGGATCCGGAAAAAAAATTATATTACCTTAATTTTGATTTAGATCATTAAAATTGATATAACTACTTCGATACAATGTACTGCTGACTAATGCGACAGTTCCCGGTATCACGGGATTCAAATTTTGTGGTTTTAACAACTCCATGATAAACCCCCACACGACAAGTTTAAATCCCATCGTTCCGATCACCCATAAGGAACTAAAGGCTGCACTGATTATTTTATTTTCTCTTTAATGCAACTGCTAGTAACAAAGTAGTGCCTATTTGAACTCTTAAGCAACTGCTTTAAATAGTCTAAAAATATATCCTCTTTACAGGTATAAGGCGCTTTAGAGTTCCAAGTATATACCATACACAGCTATTAGTGTCAAAATGCACTTTCTGAATCTCACTATAGGCTTAAGTGGTAAATAGGTTCAAGAATGAACTTATATGTAGGCATAAGCTGTATTCTATTTCCTTACTGCAACTATAAGCTCCCCGTGCAGCTATAGGAGTTTGCGGAAGATGTTATAGCTCTTAAAACTTTATCTTGAACCCTTATGGCGTTGCTATGCATCTTGAAGTTGCAATGACAGGCTGCAATTTCCACTCTGGTGCTCGTTGGGCTGTGTTTGTTCGACGATTCTGCCAAAACTACTGGACCGATTTTGATAAAACTTTTTATATTTAAAAGCTTATTATTAGTGTAAAAAGCTAGCTTATACTTTATTCCGGTACGATGACGGGAGCGGATGCGGACGAAGCCCCGCACAAAATCTAATTTGTATCGGAATTCCCATACAAACTTTTACCTCCTTTGGGGGTTTAAAATGCGACAAGCCTTTTTTAAGTGAGCATCTAGATGCCAATAGAAACTTCCATGCCAAATTTTAAGTTAGTAGTCTTGACAGTTTTGGAGATTTCGTGTTAAGTTAGTGTGCGGATTTGCATAGATTCAAGCAAATCTGACACAGCTTCACCGTTAGTAGTTCAAATGTCTGCCACAGCGTGCGCTGCGATCGTCTTGACAGTTTCCAACACCCACTTCGCACATAGCCAATAATTTGTCAGTAATTTTTTCCAACTTGCACGGGACTAGAGTTATTCTTCTTGTGGCGCATTAGGAGAAACAGATCAGTGTGTATTTTCAGTATGTGACAGAAGTTGCGCGGGGTGATGTGACACACCATGAAGGTAGTTTGTATTTTCAGCATGTGACAGAAGTTCGGGTTGGCCGACGGGGCCGAATAGTTCTCAAGTGGCGACCGCGTACCAGAAAGCACAGCGTGGGTAGGCCCCTCACACGGTGGACCGACGACCTGGTGAAGGTGACGGGAACCTGTTGGATGAGGGCAGCGCAGGACCGGTCGTTATGGTGATTCTTGGGAGAGGCCTATGTCCAGCAGTGGACGTCCATCGGCTGAGATGATGATGATAAAGAATGGTCAGTTATATTAAGTTTAACATGGAGTTAATAGGTCATCGAGTGATGTCACTTGACGACCTGAAAGATGATACTATTTTTGTAAAAATATGAGCGAATGAATGCATGAAATATACTTCCATGATACAGCATGAAACAGAAACAAAAAAATAAAAGTGGTCAAGTGCTAGTCGGGCTACTCGCTCACCGAGGGTTCCGTACCACACCACTACTTACAGAACACGACATTAACTTAAAAAAAAAAACTTTTTTTGTCCGGGAACTTTAGCGCGAGACCGACTCACACTTGGCAAGTTTTTAGTATTTGTTGTTATTCTGCAGAGTATTCTCTATAATCACACTAAGTTTGACGCTTTTATGTATTACCGTTTTTACGATAGAGCGTGAAGAAAAAACGTTGATAAAAACTAGTTTCTTGTTGAAAACCCCCTTAATTTTTAACTATTTGACATTTTTATTATTTGTTAACAAATCCGCCGCAATAACGCATAATCGCCGCAATAAAATATTCAACTATCTAGCTATTACGGTTCAAAAGTTACAGCTCTAAATAGGTAGTAGTCTGTACTACCTACTGGACGGACGGACAGACGGACAGACGGACAGATGGACAGACGGACAGACGGACAGACTGACAGACGGACAGACGGACGGACAGACGGACGGACGGACGGACGGACGGACGGACGGACGGACGGACGGACGGACAACGTAGGCTTAGTAATAGGGTCCCGTTTTCACCCTTTGGGTACGGAACCCTAAAAAGAAATAACATCAAATATCTGTAATCTTTTGATTGTAAAATCTCTAAAGTGGAAAATATTGTTATTGGGACAATTATCTCGCAATGGTTTTCAATTCAGACCTCCAAAACTTAATACACCGAATTGTAGCAAGGTTAACGGTAACCCCCAATAAAAACTCGTTAAAATCAATCTCTTCCACAAACAAGTAAGTAAATATAAAGGGGGTTGATTACAAACACCGAACGATATTTCTCCCTCAACTTCATTGAGCTCCGCCATAGAAGAATTTGAATAATGACAACTCCAGGATTTGTTGGGGAAAAAATCTGAATTTCAAATGTGTTCCCGGACACGACACGGAGAAAAATTGGTGTAAATATTATGTATCTGTGCCGGGTGGGGGCTTAAAAATGGAGTGATGCTTGTTAATGGGCAATTAGATTTCCATTTTTGATTGAGTCGACAATGTTGTTTAAGACTATACATGGTGATAAGGAAGGGTAGACAGTGGCATTACTTGAATGGGTGATTTGACTCATGATACTGAACAAGAAACCTATAGAAACCACGACTATATTCCTCGAGGGGGCGACAAAACGCGATAATTGACATTTACAATTCAGAATACCTACATGTTGGTAACCTTGAACTCTCTAAGCTAAAATAAATAACGCTAAACTTGCAGTAGATAAGAAAAACAAAAAACCCGACTGCATTAAAAAACTATTATATTAACTGAAAAGAGAAACACAAGCTCTTATATTCACTAATCAGCTAAGTATCGCAAACGGGGACAAAGAAGAATTATAAAACATACCTTTAGGTACCTTCCTTGGTTTGTCCCCGCCTGCAATACCTACCTAATAACATTCAAATAATATGTGCTCGAATCAAGTTGTTATACTTAGCTGATCAGTGAATATAAGAGCTTGTTTTTCTCTTTTCAGTTAATATAATAGTTTTTTAATGCAGTCGGGTTTTTTGTTTTTCTTAATAATTTAGTTTATTTCCTACTTTTTAGTCTTGTGTCGAAATGGTAGCATAAAAGTACTATAATATATATATATTTTTGGAATCGTCTGTTTACAAGCTTTCATTCGATACCCATATTGTAATTTTTAACAAAAAAAATTTTAATTCCCCCTCTTTTTCTAATTCGCAACCGCCTTATTAAATAGTAGATTATGTACCAAGGGGATAAAGCAGTGTCTTTCATCACGGGCGCGATATTGAATCCCGAGCGTAACGAGGGATTCTAGGGTTAACTCCCGAGCGCAGCGAGGGAGTATAGAGTTAACTCCCGAGCGAAGCGAGGGAGTTAAGACTAGAATCCTGAGTGAAGCGAGGGGTTCAAGCTCGCCCAAGATGAAAACACGTTTATCCCCGAGGACCATACTCTACTTTTCACACCCTCCGCGAGAAAATAATAAAACCGGTCATGTGCGAGTCGGGCTACTCACGCACCAAGGGTTCCGTACCACACCACCACAGAACACAACATTATTAACTTAGAAAAAAAACTTTTTTGTCCGGGACCTTTAGCGCGAGACCGACTCGCATTTGGCCGGTTTTTAGTATTTGATGTTATTCTGTAGAGTTTGCTCTATAATCGCACTAAGTTTGACGCTTGTATGTATTACCGTTTTTACGATAGAGCGTGAAGAAAAAACGTTGATAAAAACTAGTTTCTTGTTGAGAACCCCCCTTAATTTTTAACTTTTTGACATTTTTATTATTTTTTAACAAATCCTCTGTAATAACGCATAATCTGAGAAAATTTCAACTATCTAGCTATTACGGTTCAAAAGTTAAAGCCCTAAATAGGTAGGACAGACGGACGGACGGACGGACAACGTAGGCTTAGTAATATGATCCCGTTTTTAGCCTTTGGGTACGAAACCCTAAAAAGCAATACTGTTAGAAACAAATTATTTTATTAGAGTTTATAATAAAAATATAGTATTAGAGCTAAATAGTAGGTATAGTATTTAGAAAACACTATTTCATATTTGAAACATACCAGAAGTGCGATTTTTGAAAATCATACGACCGAATTGGCAGTAGAAAGATGCATAATCTCCATAGTAATTTTGACATTTTCTACTGCCAAGTCACTCGTATGATTTTCAAAAATCGGACTTCAGTTGTGGAAAGACATTGTAATATTTTTTTATTACTTTGTTCGTAGCAATAGGTACAGAGATTTGCAGTATTCGCGCCTTTTTTTTTTAACCGACTTCAAAAAAGGAGGAGGTTTCTCAATTCGACCGTATATATATATATTTTTTTTTTTATGTGTGTTCGCGGATAACTTCGTCGTTTATGAACCGATTTCGATGATTCTTTTTTTGTTGGAAAGGAGATATCCCAAGTGAGGTCCCATGATAAGGAAACCAGGATCTGATGATGGATCCCAGAGATATCGAGGGGAACCTTCGAAAATCGTAGTGCCGACTAGTGCGTTTGTTAATTCAAAGCACTACTATTAAATTGAACTAATGAATTTGCCACTGAAAATTGTGAAATAAACAAAATTTTAACAAAAAAATTAAAACCGCCTTCAAAAAACTAAAAAGTTAAAAAATAATATTGCAGCCGATGACTTTCCCGTTCGCATCATAAGAACATTAATTTGTTTTATAGAAGTCGGTGTCAAGCCAAGCCAAAAAATGCAAGCCCTGTCGCGAATCGTACCGGCTTGACAGCGACTTCAATAAAACAAATTAATGTTCTTATGATGCGAACGGGAAAGTCATCGGCTGCAATATTATTTTTTAACTTTTTAGTTTTTTGAAGGCGGTTTTAATTTTTCTTTTTTTTGTGTTCAATACTCGTGGTGGCCAGTTCGAATTTCGAATTAAGTTCTTTTTGGTGCAGGTCTCCATGATAAGTTTTCATACGAATTTTAAGTAAGGGTCGTAGTAACTTTTAAATAATCTGTGGATGCTGTTCCATATTCAAATCTCATTATTGACCAGCGGGTTATAATGAAATTCAGTACAATATTATTGCCCGGCTAGGCCCAGGGCTATAATGACTTGCTTTAGGTTCGAGTTACCTGACATATAATGTTCCATTTTCGAGCGGGTGGTGTGAAAATAATATAGCTTATGTCACTCTCACGATTTTTACAAATCTAACGATACCTCATACTTCAAGATCCATCAAGCCGTTTAGGCTGTAGGCCGTGCCAAAGAAATAGACATACAAACATACATACATACATACATACATACATACATACATACATACGCTCGAAAAACATAACCCTCCTTCTGGCGCAGTCGGGTAATAATAGGTATAGTCTGTCCAACATAGGATGGTGATTATGACAGATCGTGTTAGAGATGTGACAACTCCACTTTTACTGATATTAACTGCTAATACTAGTATGGTACTAGCTATCAATATAATTAATGAGTAGTAGCAGTGTTTGATAGGTTTATTTCCGTGTTAATAAGGGAAAACAGTCTCAGTTTTACGCGTAGCAAAGAATAAAGTAAATAAAATATACGGAAACAGAATTGCTAAAGTCACTAGTCACTAGAGAAAAGTCGGGAGACCACATCTACGTTTTAAGGACTGCTCAAAGCGTGACATGTCTGCGTTTGCCATCGACAGCAGGCAATAGGAAAATCTCGCTATAGATCGTGACTCGTGGAGGAAGCTGTTAACGGAGGGAATAACTGCGCACGATCGCATGTGGTTTACTTCCTTAGCTGACAAGCGAGAAAGGAGACACCAGCGCGTTGCAAACCCAGCAAACGCAAACGCAGTGAGCCTAAATTTTACTTGCCGTACGTGCGGCCGTGCCTGTCGCTCCCGTATAGGGCTCTATAGCCACGAGCGTAAGTGCCGCCAAGACGCTGCTTAAATCATCTGTTACAGATGAAAAGGCCTATGATGATGATGATGATGAAAGTCACTAATATAATAACAGTTACGATCCCGTTATTTGTGTCACACACCTAGAGAAAATGCTGTGACGTTGGACCTTGCGCGAGCGGCATTCGTTTAACTTTTTACTGATTTTCTTTAATATTAATAATATAATATCTATTTTTGCATTTGCAACATCTACATTGTGAAAACCAAGTTATGCTACAAAATTTAATTATAATATAATATACTGTTTGTATATTATTTTCTAAAAATTTACAACAATATCGGATAATTACAAAACACAAAACACACATTTTACACCTGACATATACGCACTCCTTGCGCTCGGCGCCAGGCCATTAGGCGGAGATCTATTCTCGAAGCTACTAGTCGTGAAAGCACGCATGCGACGCACGCCGACCTCCGAAGGACGAACGCCTTACGATCTCATGTTCGGTAGAGACGTTCGAACCCGGCTAGAGGCAATGCTCCGTAACCATACCCGTCACGCTGCGCCGCCGAGCTCGTTGGAGCCTGTTAGAGAGTTTGCAACCGGAGCGAGAGTGCAGGCCAGGAGCTACGCAACTTCCCGTCGGTGGGAGTTCGGCACAGTGACTCAGCGCCTCGGTCGGCTCCACTATGAGGTGCTGACGGACGGTGGGCTCCGCTGGAGGCGCCACGTCGAGCAACTCTTGCCGGCACCCCGGGTGCCTCAGCCAGCGGCGGAGGACTGACATATACGCACTCCTTGCGCTCGGCGCCAGGCCATTAGACTAGACGAAGTATCATAGTGTGTCATTCTTGACGGATGTCTCAATAATAAAATGTTTCTATTGAAATCGTATATCTATTAACACCAGGGACGTTGTATCAAGAATGGACTCCTTTTTATTAAGACGAAATTTGTGCATCGGTTTTCTCTTTTTTACGTTATGAAATGCCATATAAATAAAGGGTTGGATAGACTTTTATCTATGCCACCTTTTGTGCCAATGAGACCGATTATCTATAGATACTTGTTTTAATTGTATATACGATACTAGTGTTGTTCCTGTGATACATATCGACAGCCTATCGATAGCGCCTAGCTACCTACCTACCTGTACCTGTATTCCTATGGGCTTTAAGATTTAATTTACAGCCTGCCTAAAATGAAAGTGAAGAAAAGAGTAATTAATAATATAAAAAACCGGTCAAGTGCGGTCGGCTACCCGCGCACCGAGGGTTCCGTACCACACCACCACACAAAATACAACGTGTTAATGAATTAACGCAAAACTAGAAAGTAGTTTGTTTAGAATCGAGAGCACAGTCGAATTATCATGGTTTCAACTTAGGTAATTTTTTCCAAATATTAATTAATTTTTTAGCAAAATTTCAAATTTTCTGAACCCGATGTCAACCCACCGCACGGACACACTAACCCCACTTACTACCAAAACAGGATTATAAAAATGTATTCATGCGTACGTTAGCGCTTTCTTTCAGTGCTGAAATGATAACAAATCATTTTCGCCTAAAAACTTAAAATGCTAATAACTTTAAATTTTAACTATCAAAATAATGAAATTATTGTTTCAATCTAATTATTTTGTTATAAATCAGTTTGGGTGTATGAGGTTTTGCGCTAATTTATTAACACGTTGTATTGTATAAACTTATAAAGACCGACTCACACTTGAACGGTTTTTATTATTTGTTGTTATACTTTACAGGGTGAAATTGATATCATTAGCATCCTTTTAAACTAAGAGTCTACCCATCAAACTGAACAACTTTCACTATGGGAGCAAACCTATCGGAGCAACAAAAAAATCTGCTGTTCCATACTAAACTGCAATGCCTACGCGACACAAAGGTATGCAACAGCTGGTATTTTTTTTGCTCCGACTTTAATTACCGTTTCAAAGTTACATCCCTAGGTAGGATTGACGGACGGACGGACAACGTAGGCTTACGAATAGGGTCCCGTTTTCACCCTTTGGGTACGGAACCCTAATTACGTACTTCTATCAAGTACTTTACGCCAAAAACGTGAGAGTTACGATGAAACTACACTCTTTAATTTCTATTCTGTATGAGCAGAATTTATGTATAAATAAAATTTCATTTTATCTTTTATTTTATTAACTGATGAAACCATATTGTGATCTGTGGATGAAATCAACAGCTTACATTGAAATATTAACATCAAATTAGTTTGATGATGAAACCAGTGGCGGACTAAGCCCGTCGGAGGCCCGGGGCGGCAAAACTAAATGAGGCCCCCCGGTCTTTCCAGAAATTGATATCTACAATACTTTCGGATTTGATTAAAAAGGGATTCTCTTCTCGAGATTCGGAGGCCCCCCAGGACTGGGGGCCCGGGGCGCCTTTATCATTAATAGGCGTTTTTACCTATGCAGTATATGCACACGCACCTATTGATGCAGACGCGCGTGTGCATTGCGACAAAGACTGTCGATGAATGACTGGGGGTCTACTCCGGGATTCGAACTTCGCAATCGCGTGAACATTTTCATTCCAAATTCAACTCTATTACAATGAAGCGCGGACCGAAACAGTGGCGATATAGCGAACATCGAAAGTGCGGGTACAGGGGCTGATCAAACGACGACAAATGTATTCCGTCGAGGCTGTATCGCGTTTGTATCGTTTTTGCATCGATGCTGCATCGCGACTGAAGCGGTGCAGAAGCGTTGCAAAAAGTCGCAGTGCGTAAAGAGCCCTAAGCCTAAGCCTGACTTGTTGTGAACTGTAATATTATGTGTGTGTTACTTATGCAAATAAATTGTTTATCTATCTATCTAAGCCCTAATTATACCCCAGTATTGCAATTCGTTTGTATTTCTATCATATTAGTCTATATTATTAATAATATAATTTAATTTAATTTAATTTAATAACATGCATATCACAATGTGGCCGAACTCCCGTACATCTTGCATGATGTCATTTGATTCCCTTATTTGCCATCAGTGCCGTGCTGTGATACGGCTCGGCTATATCACGTCTTTTATCTTGTTCGTTCGCGCGCAACGAACGAGATAAAAGACGTGATAAACCCGTATCACGGCTATCGCGGGGTGTCGTGCTAACCATGCTGATTCTGGTACTTACATCGTGTGCAATTGTCGATAAGTCAGGTCAACACTAATGGCATAAACTAGAGTACATAAACTGTCAGTGCAAATTAACTTATGGTTTTAGTTTATAATTTCCGCAAATAAAACAAGCAGAAATGATACTCCACATTATGTAACACATTCACAATGAAAAAAGCTTTACTCTGAATGGATAATTTTATGCATTTCCTAGGTCAAAACCTTAAAAACAGTAGTCGATTACTTACCGAAGGAAAGATGTCCTAGGATTATTTTCTGGTAAAACCCCCATTCTACTCCTGCAACCAGTAGCCACACAATCCGTCGTGTATGAAGATACGCACTAGATAATTTGTTTCGTAATAAAAACCAAACTCACGTAATAACATACAATGTAACTCCAAAGGCTTTGGGGCCCTAGTGGGTACCACGATAACTCGGAAGCTTACACTTTGGCGTTCAAGACGGTGACATTTATCAATGTTTGTCTTTTTTTTCACACGAAAAAATACCATAACCAAGAATGAGAGAAGTGGCCATTCCTTTTTGTGTTTTAATAAAAAGGAGTCCATTCTTGATATTTGGTCCTAGATTAACACCCATGCATACAATGATATTATTATATATAAATAAATAACACACTTTTTTTTTTATTAACTATGGGTTTGCTCTTGACCTCAATCCAGTCCTCAGGACGAAGATGGGGTCGTGCTCACAGGCACATGCATTGTAATAATCCCAAGTAAGTGCTATAGGCTTTTTTATTATGGAAACTGATAAGTATTTAGGTGACAGGAGACGAGTGAAACGATCGCTGGTTCGTAACGCACTGCTTTAATCAGAATTGTGGAGAGGGGTGGACGCAGCCACATATCTAGTTATAGCTACATACATAACAGAAACCATACAACAATGGCACAAACATATAACATCCATGACCGAACTTGGATTCGAACCCAGGACCCTGGTTTGGCTGTCCGGCGTGGTAACCATTACACCAACCGGGTCGTCGTATAATATGTCACTAATTTGTAAGTTCACTATACCTGATGATGCTATTTGATTTTCTCTTATACAGGGTGTAACAAAACACCCTAGTAATACTTAAGGTTCAGACCATCAATCTGAACAACTTTCACTATGGAGCCAACACGTCGAGAAAAAATAAAAAAAATCTGCCGTCCCATACATTTGAGTTGAGACGATACTGCAGTTTTGTATGAAAGTGCGGATATTTTTTCGTGATTTCGATGTTGGCTCCATAGTGAAAGTTGTTCAGTTTGATGGTCTGAAGCACCCCCTTAAGTATTAATAGACCGAACTGGGATTTCAACCCAGGACCATGGGGTCCTGGGTTCGAATCCCAGTTCGGTCATGGATGTTATATTTGTGCCGTTGTTGTATGGTTTCCATAATAAAAAGCCTATAGTGCTTGCTTGGGATCATTACAATGTATGTGCCTGTGAGCGTTATTTATTTATTATTTACTTTCAATTTTTGAAAAATATCGACAGTATTTAGTCGCAGTTTCAACGTCACGTCATGCGCCCCATAACTCATCTGTCATAATCGCCATCCTATATTGGACAAACAATGATGTGACCGACAGTAATTTTTACGTTGGAAATCATAATAAGGCAAACGATTTTGATAAATATGAAGTTATAAATGGATCTATTCATAAATTACGTCAAAATTGGTCGTCTGAATATAATTTCCAATTTAGTTTTTGAATAAAATATAGCTAAATAACGCCCGATAATTGTTTCATGAATAAAAGACAAAAGCTCTACTAAAACTCAAAACAGAACATTATTTACTCTACCAGACCTTACCAGACACTCTACAACCAATTGAACGACATTTTCCCTCCAATATAAACAATCGAACAATTCAACATAGAAAAGGCTTTTAATTAAGCACCAGAATCACAGTGCATGAATCAAGCAGTATAATGAAATTTTACAAAATAGGTCAAAAACTGATTTATTGTTACTTTTACAACGTCTACATTACATTTTGTAATGTGTCAACAGCTGTTGGTCTTTCAAAGAATATGAAATTAAATAAAACCAAGTTATGCTACACAATTTTATTATAACACATTTTATGAAAATTTATTTAAATAATAAAAAATACAAAAGCTTCTTAAGATTACAAATAAAATGTACACACGTACACTTAACTTGCACATAATTATTCTATTTTATGTGTCTTTTCATTTATTTACAACAAAATAGATACATACAAATATAACCCTTAACCTAAAAACAAAAGAAAAACAAAACTTATACCTACTATAAATAAAAAATGCCCTCTAATTATTCTAATGGGGTGTATAAAGCAGAAAAAATAACACAATTTGTCTTTAAAAATCCATTAGTCGCTTCGTAAAAATACAGTTTGTTAGTTTCGGGTTCAATTTATTTATAATTTACTCAAAAAAATTGTGAAAATTATTTCTGAATTATTAGACACAAATTCGTTTTTTTTTTATTTATTTTGACCTTTATACATAACTAGCGACCCGCCCCGGCTTCGCTTGGGTACAATGCTGATATAAACCTTCCTCTTGAATCACTCTATCTATTTAAAAAACGCATCAAAATCCGTTGCGTAGTTTTAAAGATCTAAGCATACATAGGGACAGACAGACAGCGGGAAGCGACTTTGTTTTATATTATGTAGTGATATGATTTTTGTTTTTAAATGAATTAATTAAAAAGAATATAGTGTGTAAAATTAAATGCGTTACACACTTGCTTCAGAAGTTCAGACTATCAAACTAAACAACTTCCACCATGAAACCAAGTTTAATATCGAAAAAAAAAATCATCTATTCTGTAGAAAATGTCCACAGCTACTCGACCAAAATGTGTGAAACAGCAGTTTTTTTTTGCAATTTCAAGTTTCCCCCATGATAAAATTTGTTCAGTTCGATGATCTGAAGATTCTGAAGCACCCCATAAACTATGTAACGCATTTAAGTTTACAACCTGTATAATGCTATCGAGACAATACATTCTACTGCTTAAATGATTGTATTTCGCCAGTTTTGATGGGTAACAAATTATTTATAGCCGCTGGGCACGATCCTTTTTCCCAGTTTAATAGTACAATTGTTACTTTCTTCAAAGGGGATGACTTTTTGAAAGCATCCGTTAATTTTATTAATTCTGACTGCGGCTCGGGTACGGGTATCCGGTTGTACCCAATTTCGGAATCGGATTTCTGAAGGAATATCATCGGATATCCGGGTATTGTAATTAATGGTTTCTATTTTGTAAATGAAACATGATCGGGTCGTTCATTTATTTTTGACTGTAGAGAACATTTTGTACATAATTACCCATTTACCTATTAGGTCCTTCTGAAATAATTTCAAATATTTTGAGGGGATGCTCAAATTAACAAACTATAAATTAAATCGCTTAAAAAATATCTGCTATGCCATACGTTTGGGTTAAATAGATATTTCAATATTGTATGGAATAGTTTGTCTTTGAATCAAATTAAAGATTGAAAAATTAAGTCTCGGGCGGGACTTGAACCCGCACCCTTCCAAACCGGGGAAGTGCGTTATCCAATTTCGCTACCGAGTGGCTAGTTTGTAATAACTTCCAGCAGATGGCGCACACGTCCCCTCAAGACGCAACAGATTGAAAATTTCGTTCTCTGGCTAGTGGACTCCGTAGCGAAATTTGATAACGCACTTCCCCGGTTCGGAAGGGTGCGGGTTCAAGCCCCGCTCGAGACTTAATTTTTCAATCTTTAATTTGATTCGAAATAGCACAACATGGCATGTTTAAAAATCCATGATATTTGAAGTTTGTCTCTGTATACAAATACACTATGAAATCGGGGTTGTATCCAGAACAGGGTGCTTCAGAAAAAAATCTAGAGATGAGCGAAATATATATTACTTATGAACATTTTTTTGGTTTATAATAGTATAGTAATAGCTATAGTCTATTTTTCTGTGGCAAACATTTTCCCTTTAGTCTTGCAATATTTTGCCTAAGGTATGTTTAGAACGAAATTTAATGATACTGCATTTTAAAAGTATTTTTATAATATGACTAGCGGCCCGTCCCGGCTTCGCACGGTTGGACGTCTAATCTTTTCTAGCAATAAATATAGCCTATGTTACTCAGGGTGAATGCAGCTTTCTAATGGTGAAAGAATTTTTTAAATCGGCCCAGTACTTTTTGAGCCTATTCATTACAAACATACAAACATACAAAAATAGGTACAAATCTTTCCTCTTTATAATATTAGTGTAGATTTATCTTCCGCCATTTAAAATTCCATCTCAGTTTGTACGGTCGCGAACAAAAATGGTAATATAATGCGGAGAATGCTTGCTTGCTCTATATTAAGACTAAGTTAAGAATATTTTCGCGAAAGGAAACAATGTCTCCGGCACAGATGTTGCTTATAGTCCGAGTATTATATCGTGGCACAAATTATATCGAGAATACTTTCCACCTGTCATATTCGATCCGATAGAGAGCGTCGGTGGCGCGTTGCGGAGAGGTATGGACACCCAATTATGAGGGTCCGGGTTCGAATCCGCACCGACAATATGCCATGTACCAATGAGTTTTCCTAACTTATGTACGTTTACGTAACACCGACTGCTCTCAAACGGTAAAGGAAAACATCGTGAGGAAACCTGCATACACTGGAGAAGAAATTCTGATGTGTATGTGAAGTCCACCAACCCGCATTCGGCACTCGTGGTGGACTAATGCCCATACACCCTACCTGAGGGTAGGCCTGTGCCCTGCAGTGGGACGTTTATATTTAATTTCACAGGCAGCAGTGTGAAGTGAACCACGACAGTAAGGTGAGTTTTGATAAGGCTCAGATGGATTTTTGACAATCTTTGTGTATGGATCATGCCTCACTTTTTGTTAATTGTAAACCCACACCGTATGGCTACCGGTTATAGCTACTGCATTTGACCCTACCTCTTATCGTATGGATGTCCATTCATCCCTCTGTTGAAATATGGACAGTCCATCGTATGATTGTCCATATTTTAACAGATATAGGAAGGTGAGGATGAGAGAGTGCATCTGTGTTAAGCAAATAATTATATCTACTTATGCACTTCAAAATATCCTGCGTACTTGACTGCTTTTCTACAAAGATTGGCAGTCAAAGTAGTCGAAATAAATCGACGAGCATCATATAATGATAAACTTATTAAAAATTATTTTGAAATATTCGTTAAATGTTAAAACAAGATTTTGTCTTCATTAATTTACGTGAATACAAATAATCCTAGTAAAATCAAAGACTATACAATGCAAGAGAACGATTAAAACAAATGAAAATATTAAAAGCAACGAAAGTGCCAAGAAAGACGACACAAACTAAGCAAGACGTATCACAGATGTCCCGTCGGTGACGCCCCATAAACCGGCTAAATCGCTCGTCGTCCGCCATTTGCATAAATATAAACGACGAAACAAAATGGAGGCGAAAAAAAAAGTGTAAATGATAACAACTATCAATAAAATGCACGGAGTAGAAGTTATGGAGCCGTAACAGGAACTGTTTATTGTTTCTTTTAGCGATAAGACGTTTATTATAAGGAAAGACAGTGGTTTTTTATACGTAGATAAACTCACGACCATGATCTCTTTTGGGTGGTCAAAAACTTAGCTACAACTACAGTTATTTGGTACTTTTAGCTTATTGAAGGTGTCAAGATATAATCGTATTGAGTAGTGGTAGAAGTTCTTCGCCAACAAAAAATAATATCCTTTAGTTAACTCGTTCACCATCCACGAGAATGAGTTGTTTTAAGCCGGTTTACCTTGATTTCAGATCGAATGAAATGGAAAAAAATTTTGTACCTCCCATAGAAAAGCGATAAGCTGATCCACACTTTTGTATGGAAGGTCCAAACATTTGTATCGGTTTTCGACCACTGTTCCCGGGAAGGTTGTTTAGTTTCATTATCTGAATACACCCTTTAAATTTTAAATTTAGTTGATGTTTACAAAACAGGGGTGTATATTATGAAATAAAAAAATGCTCACGACTATATTCCCCGAGGATATTTCAGAGATATTCTGAAACTTCAGAACATCCACGTTTCACTAGTAGTACCGAAACTCTGTCTAGTGTGCGGGGAGTGAGCCCGTCGCCACTTGTAATGGACAGTAGGTACAATACATGCATCGAAATTGAAGCATGCTGGTTTCCTCACGATGTTTTCCTTCACACAAATCGTACAATTGTATGTTTATTCCGAAAAACTCATTGG
Organism: Agonopterix subpropinquella; assembly: GCA_922987775.1. Classification (NCBI taxonomy): domain Eukaryota; kingdom Metazoa; phylum Arthropoda; class Insecta; order Lepidoptera; family Depressariidae; genus Agonopterix; species Agonopterix subpropinquella. The sequence goes on from OV277711.1 coordinate 1,978,958, forward strand.
TACGAGTCGACCTGGACGGGGATCGAACCATCGCCTCCTGCACGGCAGGCTACTTGGCACTGGACCACCACGGCTTTTAATAAAAAAATACTTAAAATGTTTCTACTAATAATTAGTTTTCCCTTCAAAAGTAAAGCAATAATAAAAAAATCTGCTATCACCTTCTTTCCAGATTAAAAACTCAGAGTTAGACGAACCTTTTTTTATAACAACTAAACATAAAAACTTGCAGTTGTTCATTTTAAGCTTTATTTAGAGTTATAAAAAGTTTTAGTTGACACGAGGGCGTGTATTAAAAACACAAATATAGCTCTCGAAAAGGAGCCAAAGAGTAATAATTTAGGTAAATCGATTTATTCCGAAGATGTTGACAAGTGGAAAAAACCGGCCAAGTGCGAGTCGGACTCGCGCACTGACGGTTCCGAACCACCATGTTGCAATATTAGTTAAAAAATGTGTTTCTTCCAGGAGCCCGACACATACTTGATCGGTTTTTATGTGTTAATTTGCTTTAGAGCATGCATTATAATCACACCGATTTTGACGTTTGTATGTATTACCGTTTTTTACGATAGAGCAAAAACAAAATATTGAAACAAAAAACATGTTTCTTGAATTCGCCGTAATAACGCATATTTTGTGAAAATTTCAATTGTTTAGCAATTGTGGTTTTATATTTATTGATATATTATTATGACAATACAATGTTTAATAAATTAACAAATATCGACACACTAAAAACCATAACTGGTTTGTTCGTACGCCGCTTAGGGACTCAACGTAGGGGTTCAAAAAATGCAGTAGGACAGACGAACGAACGGACAACGTAGGTTAATAATAGCGTCCCGTTTGCAATCTTTGGGTACGGAACCCTAAAAAAATTTTGATTTCTTGCGATACCATCCCGAGAAAAAAGAAAACCTATTAAACGGGGTAATGGAAAAATATTTCAATAATTTTTTCGTGGGCATTTTATGAGTTATTTTAACAAAAAAACCGATATTTCAAATCAACATCTCACTCAAAATATTATCAAAGGAAATTTAAATAAGGATATTATTAAACATTCCTATAGTCAGCTGAAAAAAAATTACGGAGTCTAAAATACGTGTTTATTTTCACCACTTTTTATGTTAATTATATTTGGATGGGTACATTTTTCTCTGTTTTCACGGAGGGGCTACATTTTCCCGCTACAGAAATTTGAATTTCAAATTAAGAACAAATCCTGTTCCACGGTTATTCAAATTTATATTCGGTTGAGGGCCAATGACGCAGAAATATGAGTGCGATCTTTCATTTTACTGGGCCAATTTAGCCGGAACACTTTTGCATACGATTGTACTTTTTCGCCCATTAAAATATTATTTTAGTGCTTTAGGTTTTAATACATTGTTTTTGATGTCTACTTTTAAAAACATTTACTTTATTTTTAACTCTTTACGGAGGCTCCGGACAAATTAATTAAGGGAACTGCGACACTGAAAAAAAAAAAGGAAAAAAAAACGTTTTTACCCAACTATAACCCTTCGGAATAAAAAATATATATATTGAAGAGAAAGACGATGGTTAAAAGTAATAGTATAAATAACCGGTCAAGTGCGAGTCGGGCTACTCGCGCACCGAGGGTTCCGTACCACACCACCACAGAACACAACATTATCAACTTAGAAAAAAAAACTTTTTCTGTCCGGGACCTTTAGCGCAAGACTGACTCAGACTTGGCCGGTTTTTAGTATTTGTTGGTATTTTGTAGAGTTTGTTTTATAATCACACTTCTTCTTATCGTGTGGGCAGGGCCCTGGTGTCAGAGTTTTTTCAGACCGCCTTTCGGCCTAATCACACTAAGTTTGACGCTTGTATGTATTACCATTTTTACGATAGAGCGTGAAGAAAAAACGTTGATAAAAACTAGTTTCTTGTTGAGAACACCCCTTAATTTTTAATTTTTTGATATTTTTATTATTTGTTAACAAATCCGCCGTAATAACGCATAATCTGAGAAAATTTCAACTGTCTAGCTATTACGGTTTAAAAGTTACAGCCCTAAATAAGTAGGACGGACGGACGGACGGACAACGTAGGCTCAGTAATGGGTCCCGTTTTCACCCTTTGGGTACGGAACCCTAAAAACATACATGTATAAAAATCTAAACTACGTCATACAAGCTAAAGAATGGGATTAATTCCTTTGCCTGGCCGCTGTCAGATTTAAAAAAAAATCTACGTACATTAAATTAATTAATTGAAGTATCAGTTAAGAATTAAATCGGTAAAAGACGTATTCCTATTTTCTAATATTATTTTTTATTTTTCTATAAAAACAGGGTGCTTAAAAATATAATGTTGTCCATTCCAAGTTCTACTACTTAGACTAATTATATCCGGACCGGCCTTGCGGTAGCATTTCCCCTCTGCCACGGTATTAGATCAATTAATCTAGCGCATTTACACCCAATTTTATACCTTATCACTAAACGAGACAGCCTATAATAGCGAAACAATAATTTTGAACTTAGAACGTTTGGGGTTTACACGAGACTACTTTTCATGATTTTGAACATTCAAAATTAGAATCTAAAGTCATAGGGAATAAAATCCAAAGTTGCGGATAACATGTAACCTCGCCCCCCGCAAAAAGTGGCAGAAAGTTTGTTAGTAGAATGACACGTGGTTACGCGTCCCGATATAATTAGTCTAAGTTCTACTACCATAAACATAATCATGGCAGTAGGAGTGTAGGCAGAAACGTAGTGTTTTAATGAGCTTTCTTCTCGTGTTGACTTGCCAGCAATTAACTCGCTCAAAGGGAACTGGAGCTCGTGCACGTTGAGCTACAGGGTGGTCATAAAATACCACTGTAGAGCTAGGTTTATACAGGATGCTCCTAGTATTAATTTTGAACCAAAGCAAAATATACGCTAATTCGTGAGAAGATGTGAGGAAGTGGGTCGTATCCTATAATATACGATGAAGATGTAGTTAAAATTTTAGACTGTCCTCCTAGATAGGATGTCTCATTCATGTTCGTCGAGTAGGTATTATTTTGCACCTACTAATTCATCATCTCAGCCGATGGACGTTCACTGCTGGACATAGGCCTCCCCCAAGGATCGCCATAACGACCGGTCCTGCGCTGCCCTCATCCAACGTTTTCCCGCCGCCTTCACCAGGTCGTCGGTCCACCGTGTGAGGGGCCTACCCACGCTGCGCTTTCCGGTGCGCGGTCTCCACTCGAGAACTTTTAGGCCCCACCGGCCATCGGTTCTGCGAGTAATGTGCTCCGCCCACATAGGAATGTTGTTTAGTTTCATTGTCTTAAAACCATCTTAAAACCCTCTTAAAATATTCTCAGTAATTAAAAACTAGTAGTGTATACTTATTTTTAAAAACGACGGCAATGTAAACAGTTCAAGCTCAGCTCTATATAGATAGGTACATATAAAAGCGAACAGAATTGTCTGTCCGTCGAGACAGCGGTATCAGCTGCTCCACGCTCGATAAACTGACTCAATCGCTTCGAAATACACGAAACACTCCTTTACCTTGTTTTAGCTCATCTCCGCGGTAGTTTCTACGTTTATGGCAACACTAGGATTTTGTGAGATACTTCATAATGTGAGACTGAACTGGACGGGAGATTGAAAATAAAAAAAAAAACAGAACTACCGTAAAACCATACAACTATACGGGGTGTAACATTAAATGGGACACTTACTTAACGGGGTGCTTCAGACCATCAAACTGAACAACTTTCACTATGGAGCCAAAATCGAGAAAAAAAAAATCAGCTGTCCCATACATTTTAGTCGAATCGGTACTGCAGTTTTATAATGGGACAGGTGATTTTTTTATATTTTTTTTAGATGTTGGTTCCATAGTGAAAGTTGTTCAGTTTGATGGTCTGAAGCATCCCCTTAAGTATTACTAGTGTGTTTTGTTACACCCTGTATATGGGAAGGCAGATTTTTTTTCGCGATTTCGATATTGGTCCTATAGAGAAAGTTGTTCAGTTTGATGGTCTGAAGCAAAGCCCCAAGTTGTGTTGCCCAACAACACAAAAGGTATTCAGTAGGCATGCTACGCATGAAAAAACCGTCAAGCGCGCTCGCTTTAGCATAAACAGAGGCACACCTCGATTAATGTCACTTTCTCGAAGACTGCCTACTAGGCATGGTCGCGAGTTTACGAAGAAATTCTTTATATTAGAAATCAAAAGGAGTCCGTTTAATCTGACTCCTACTTTCCGGGTTACATCTGTCCCTGTTTCCGACAGTCTTGAGCTTCTGGGCATGAGGTTGACCACGAAACTCAACTTCGGCGCTGACATCGAGTCTAAGGCTCAAGCTGCGGCCAAAAAGCTGGGCATCCTAAACAAGGTGAAGCGGTACTTCACTCCTGGACAGCTCTTAGTATTGTATATAGCTCAGGTCCGATCATGTATGGAGTACTGCTGCCACCTGTGGGATGGCTCAGCCAATTATCAACTTGCCGCACTTGACTCGGTCGAACGCAGAGCCAGGAGGCTCATAGGCGACAGTAAACTGGTGGAGACCAAGCTTCATAGCCTAGCCCACCGCCGCAGAGTAGCCTGCTTGTCGGTCTTCTACAGATTGTACTTCGGTGAGTTTGCCCAAGAGCTACATGAGCTCATCCCACCTTCCCCTTTCTACTATCGGACTTCCAGACGCACCGCGGGATATCATCCCTTTCTGGTTAACATCCCTCATATCCGCACCAAGCGCCTTTCCTATAATCAGATTTTTGCAAAGACCCAAAAATAGAAGAAGAAAGTACGAAGATTTTGTTTCACAATTTCAACTGTCTTATACATTTTCTAATCAAATTATGAAAGAGAAATTCTTGCCAGCTATTATAACGAAACTATAGTAAAAACACAATAAAATAATAATCATCCATCGCAACGCTACTCGGCGATAGAAACGGATCCGTTTAGCGAGTGGGAAATATTACACCTTATTCGTTTCGCTTTAATTAAACTTTCGATAGCTGCTCCACGTTCGAAGGGAGAGAAATTGTATGTTACTGCCTGAGTTTGTTATAAAAATAATAAAAAGAAATTTATATCTACTTGACAGTATAATGCTTGTTTTAGTGTTCGACCGAACGCACACATCGACCGTACGCACCGTAACCGTTTACCTAAGGTAGGGTTTATACAGAAGAGACGCGTGGCGGTGACGGGTAGTCAAAGTAACACCAATATAAACCTTATATTACGTAGCATAGCGTCGTTTTTTGACGTAAAGAAAAATCGCGCCCCCGCCACCAGGCAACGTCTATGTATTTACCGACGACGTCTATGTATTTACCAACGACGACCGGCGGCCGGCTTCTCAAACTAAATGATATTTTTGTATGAGCCGGTCACCGGTAAATGTGTCTCAACCCTAAGAAAGAGTATCTAAAACTACATACCTACAGTACGGATTCTCGATGTCCCCACCAATTGTAACCTCACCCCCTCTGGTAGGAAGCAGTCGTAAAATGTAGGCAATGCGTATTCCAGTCTCGCTCGCACTATATCGCACAGATCGCACATGCTTACCTCTTCTAGTTAAATTGTTCCCATATATGCAAATAATCAAACTTTTGGTTATAAATAGCAAAACTTTTTGCTATTTAAAAACCAAAAAATGTTTGATTAATTCCTAAAACACAGTTCGGAAGTCAGGAAGATAAGTGTTTTTTTTTTCAGAGCGGTGACAAGCCGGAACGATTAGTGACAAGGTACCTATGGTATAATTACCAAGGACGTGGCTTGGTACAAACTCCAACAAAAACAAGTTACTATTCTTATACGGGGTTTTTAGGGAGACTTCGAAATAAATCAGCAATGCAATTCACTAAGCGCAAACATCGGCACAACCTTTAACTCGTCATTGAAACATCAGCGAGCTGACAATTCGGTATCCAGTATGGTAAAATGTTATGACTGTGTCAAACTCATATAAAAACTCCGACGATCTGAAGGATGCAAGAAGGATGTTACATTTGTGAGCTCGTCGATGTTTTTGACAGCGATGTGACGCTTAGTCAATTGCTACTGCAGTATGCAAAACTGCTAACCTCGACTCATATGGGATGAGATAATGAGACAGCAGATTTTTTGCTGGCTAGTATATTTAAATCCCCTTAATACAGCACAAACCTGTTTTTTAAAAAAAAATCTGAAGGCACGTTGCAGGAACTGACCCGAGCACACGTCTCGCGTGGTTTCGCGCGTCGCGTTTTTGCCTGCCACGAGGCTCCGCATTCCTCAATCTCTTCTTGTTCTTGTCCAAAAACAATCACTGAGATTGGGATAGATTCTCCCAATAAACTACTTGACACTGGTGAAAATGCAGTGCTAACGCACAAGCAAGAGTCCATTAATTTATAAATAAAATAAAAAATTCTAGCAACAGCATACCACACCGCCTCCCAACTGAAAGCAGTCAGCGTGGAAATTGGAGCAGGTTTCAATAACTGAACTGATCAATTACATCTCTCGAATATTGGACTCGTATCGTTTTACAGTTAACAGTGCGCCTTGTGCTCGGTCCTTTGAATAAACGCTTCCAGGTTTTTTTAAAAGAGAAATTTTAAAAATTAAAAATATTAAAAAGAAAATCACGGAGAACCTGTATGCAATTTCGATGCGTGTATTTGTTTCCATTGAAGACGATCAAACTGGGTGAATTTTATAGATTTCAGCTTGTCTTAAAACTATGTTAAATACGGCAACATGACCTAGTCTGTGAGAAACAAAATGTTAACCTAGAAATGAAAAATACTACTTAAACTAATATTAGAAAAAAATTAGGTACCATAGCTTTTTGAATTCACTAGCGGCCCGTCCCGGCTTCGCACGGGTGGACGTCTAATCTTTTCTAGCAATAAATATAGCCTATGTTACTCAGGGTGAATGCAGCTTTCTAATGGTGAAAGAATTTTTTAAATCGGCCCAGTACTTTTTGAGCCTATTCATTACAAACATACAAACATACAAAAATAGGTACAAATCTTTCCTCTTTATAATATTAGTTTAGATAAGTTACGACAAAATTGATCACCTATTATGAATCCGAGTTTAGCATTCTTTAGACAATAATTTTTAAAGAAGAACGGCAGATTTGGACCCAGCCATTTTTAACGAAAACTAAAAGCCATTCAGGATGGTGGTCATAATTTTTATAAACATAAAAAATTAAGGCTTTTTTAAAAAAACTTCCTCATCTCCAGAAGTCCGGATTCAAAAGTAGAAATTACTAGTAAAATAGACAAATCATCCAAAAAGCAATAGCAAAACGCAACTAATATTATCACAGAGGTATTTTTTGGTCGTTACGGAACGTATTTGACTTAGTTGAACTGATATTGTATGTGATTTCGTTTTCTTCCATTATCATAATATTATACGGATATCGTGAATTTTCATTGAGTGGACTATCTAATAAGAAAGATTATGACTTTCACACACTTGATACAAAATGTATCATAAGGAGAAATACCTTTCTCCCAACTTCTACAAGTTACAACCAATTGACTTTTTTGATAGTTTTGTTTCACTCTACACGTATTACTAAGTTTCATTCATGTATGGGACCTCTAAGTCTGGGTCTCAAATTACATGGCCGTCTGCCAATCTTCTTTGGTTATGTACCTGAAATGGCGGAATTAACAATATTTTCACACCTCCACGCAGACAGTCTCGGGAAAAAACTAAACCTAAAATAATGGGTCCCGACTGTTAAAGTCGCTTCACGGCTTCTATTACTAACAGAATTCTAGACTAATGGACTTGTTTTTTTCTTTTCAGTTTTTATTTAAAGTACACTTTTTATGCAGACGGATTTTTTTTAACTAAACTAAAAAGTCTAAAATAACATAGTAAATTTGTTATTTTAGACTTTTTAGTTTTTTCAACTGTAAATCGTTACAGATCCTAAATGGTCATTACAAATAAAAAATAATAAGAGAAACCCAATGATTTTTAAAAACCTATTCAATGATATCCCATTCAACATAGTTCGTAAACTTATTTTTTTTTATTTTTCACCATAATAATGACGTATGGTTGTTTGATTACTATCATGTCTTTATTGACGTCAGAATCATCAAAATCGACCAACAAACTTACATACATAGGCTGATAAACACATTACCCTTCCTTTGCGTCGCGCAGTCGGGTAATCTCAAGAGTGCCACAAATTAACAAACTTACATACACACATACATACATACATACATACATAGGCTGATAAACACACTACCCTTCCTTTGCGTCGCGCAATCGGGTAATCAGGCAGCATTCACCAGGCATTTTATCGTAAAGAAGCTACAGGCATTTTATGTCTAAAAACGTCCTCAAAACACCCACAAAATGACCCAAAACCTGATTGAAACAGTACCTCAATTAACATCAGAATCCCAAGGTAAACACTAATCCCGTCTATATTATGATGAGTTTATTTTTAGGGTACCCTAGTAGTGAGGTAGCTATGTATTATTAAGGCCCTGTATTATTTTAAAAGGGTTCTCTCGAGAGAGCAATTTACAGCCCCCAAATATTTAATCCGGGGCGCAGAGGGTTTAAGTCCATGAAATTTTTAAAGCTCTATTTACTCTGGGTTTAAAGTTGTTGTCTTGTAATTAATTTGAATTCTCACTACATTCTTACTAAAGCATTTCTTTCCATAGGTGTTGCATTGCATGAGAAAACTAAGGGATGTAGAACTATATACTATTACCTATTCTGTGCTAAGGGTTAAAGTTAAGGGTATATTTTCGTTTGTGACGTCATCACTTGCCGTACTATGGAAAAAATTAGAAACAAGTAGAGGTTTGCAGTTGTCAAAAGATGTCAAAGATTGAAGTTGTTCGCCATTTTGTATGGGAATCAGACTGTTTCATTTTTACTAAATATTTCAAAAATGTTGTTGTTGTGTCTTTTAAAATCTATTTATCCTTTTTAACCGACTTCAACAAAAGGAGGAGGTTCTCAATTCGACCCGTATGTTTTTTTTTTTTTTTTTTTGTATGTTTGTGACATGATAACTCGTCAATTATGAATTGATGTTGGGATGATTCTTTTTCAGTTTGGTAGATCATACTACAGAGGTGGTCCCACATAAATTTTATCGAATTCAATTAAGAATAGAATATCACGATGATAATAAAATAAAGTTGTAGGAAAACTTTCTCCACCATTTCTAAAGTGACAGTCGTTTCCTCACAGAATTTCAATTTCAACATTTAGAAAAATAAATGCTATAACGGCCAGGATTTTTTAGTGACAAATATATACTATCTTTTCCATGGCCAATTTTCATATCAAAAGCTGCAGTCAAAGACACTGGTCAAAGACACTGGTCAAAGAAGTTGCAGTAGGTTGGATGGGAGATGTCAATGTCAAGTATGTAAATAATAATAAATATTAGATCATAAAATCTATAAATAAAATACGATGAAACTGGGAGATGTAAGTATAATATAAAACTAGTGATTACTTGCTCAGTGATATAAAACGCTATAAACGAGTTGTGATAGTAAGTATCGAGGATTAAAATGATGATGGTAGGTGGATGGTAAGCATAATGGTAGATACCTACGCTACAGTCGAACTAAAGTATTTCACCCTAGGATTTCACCACACCACTGAAAATTTTAAAATAAAAAAATTTAAAAAAAGAAATTAAAACCGACTTCAAAACTCAAAAAGTACAAAATAATATTCAGTCAATGACTTTTACGTTCGCATCTATAAGAATATTAATTTGTTTTGTTGGAGTCGGTGTCAAGCCAAGCCAAAAAATTTGTGCAAGCCCAGTTGAGAATCGTACCGGCTTGGCACCGACTCCGACAAAACAAATTAATATTCTTATAGATGCGAACGTAAAAGTCATTGACTGAATATTATTTTGTACTTTTTGAGTTTTGAAGTCGGTTTTAATTTTTTTTATTTTAATATTTATATTATCTTTCTCTTTACGTAAGCTGTAAATTTAACCGTGTAACATAATCTTCTAAAAATGTTCCTAAAGTAACCCCATTTTTCGACAAACAGTGTCCGGATTTAACGCGATTACTAAAATAAATTATATGAAACGTACAAAAAAACGATTCATTAGATTTTTAAGTAAAGGCAGATCTTTTATTATCAATATAATACACTGGATTTGCAATAGCATATCACTGAAAACAATGTTCCTGAAAGTTGGGGTTTTTGAGAATATACCCTTAAGGGGGCGTCCGCCCGGTTTTGAGTAACTTTGTAACCATTTTATACATTAACTATGGCACTTTTTAAGCAGAAAACAAAACTGAACAATCTACAGGATGTGAGAAGTGATGTGGTTTTTCTCGAAATCTATTTTAATTAATAAAACTGAAGAAAAACGACTCCAAAGTCACCTCTTTTTTTCCAGTTGTAACCGTTTTACTCTTACATTGTTGATCAGAAGAATATGAAAATTTACAATATTCTTCACAATACAATATAAAATGATGAGGTTTTCTTATTTTTTGAAAATGTATATAAAATCATACAGGTTTTCAAAGAAAACGGAAAATTCTGACCGGAGCCGCGCAATTGAAGCGGGATGGCTAATTGCAAAAGTTTGCTTGTAAGAAAGAGAGCCTTGCAGATGGGAGGAGTAGCCTTAAAGGTTTCTTTTGAAGTGTTTGGAGGTGAAAGTTGGTTCAATATGAAGCACGTAATTCCACTATGAAATTAACCAGTAAATATTGTTGCTAAATATGCAAATAGTGGTTTGTTATTGTAGCAAAGATTCTGACCATCCGAATCGAGAAAGTGATCTGATAATACCGGATTGTTTTTTGGTGCTTTGATTTGATAATACCGGATTGTTTTTTTGGTGCTTTGATTTGATAATACTGGATTGTTTTTTGGTGCTTTGATTTGATAGTACTGGATTGTTTTTTTTACCATCCGAAACGTTCAGGGGTGGTTCAGACCCTCAAACTGAATTTTTTATTTCATAGGAACAAACCTGAAATCGCAGAAAAAAATTTGCTGTTCCATACTAAACTGTAATGCCTACTCGTTTATACATATATATAATACAGGGTGTTAGGCGCATCGTGTGCCAAATCGAATGGGATGATTGGAGGGGTCTTTAGGTACCTCAGAAAAAAAAATAAAAAATCCTGGCCCAAAGATTTTTTTTTAACTGACTTTCAATGGTTTTGGGTGAAAATTGCCAAAAATCTACATTCAAATTTTTTTTTAAAAAAACCTGTTGGGTATAACTAACTTTTTTTGTTAAACCTTTAATTTGTGATAGTGTGCGCTTCTATCGAACCCAAAATTACTCGCCAGTGACATCTACTTTTTTTTTTACAGCCCCCCAAAGTTTTTTTTTTACGTTAAAATAAATGTGATAGTCAACTTTCGATCTCAATAAAAAAAAAACTAAAAGTGATCATGCTCTTCCAATTTTTTCAAAACATCTCTGGACTGTCCCCATTCTAATGGTATGCAATACGTTATGAAATAAAATGAGTAACATCGCAATTTTTTTTTTTTCTGTAATAAGTCGCAATTTTCTAATATTCAATAGGTGACGTAAAAACTAGTATTTCCGGTAATTACACTCACAGTCAGGTAAAAAAATTAAATTTTGAAGGGTTTACTTGAAGTAACCGCCTCCCGTTCTTTGTTTGATACAGGTAAAATTTGCTTTCTCACTCTAACGTAGTGAAATCTATCTTGTATCCCTTTCTCCCGGGGGCTGTTTTTTTGAATAGACCCAGGGGGATTTGTAATACTCATTACTCAGTCAGTATTACAAATCCCCCTGGGTCTATTCAAAAAAACAGCCCCCGGGAGAAAGGGATACAAGATAGATTTCACTACGTTAGAGTGAGAAAGCAAATAATACCTGTATCAAACAAAGAACGGGAGGCGGTTACTTCAAGTAAACCCTTCAAAATTAAATTTTTTTACCTGACTGTGAGTGTAATTACCGGAAATACTAGTTTTTACGTCACCTATTGAATATTAGAAAATTGCGAATTATTACAGAAAAAAAAAAATTTGCGATGTTACTCATTTTATTTCATAACGTATTGCATACCATTAGAATGGGGACAGTCCAGAGATGTTTTGAAAAAATTGGAAGAGCATGATCACTTTTAGTTTTTTTTTTATTGAGATCGAAAGTTGACTATCACATTTATTTTAACGTAAAAAAAAAACTTTGGGGGGCTGTAAAAAAAAAAGTAGATGTCACTGGCGAGTAATTTTGGGTTCGATAGAAGCGCACACTATCACAGATTAAAGGTTTAACAAAAAAAGTTAGTTATACCCAACAGGTTTTTTTAAAAAAAAATTTGAATGTAGATTTTTGGCAATTTTCACCCAAAACCATTGAAAGTCAGTTAAAAAAAAATCTTTGGGCCAGGATTTTTTATTTTTTTTTCTGAGGTACCTAAAGACCCCTCCAATCATCCCATTCGATTTGGCACACGATGCGCCTAACACCCTGTATAATAATAATTTCTTTATTTTCAGGCAAAAAACCCATATTTGTACAAAACAAGTTTAGCTTCTTAAATGTATGAGACAGCTTTATTTAAGAATTCATGTTTGCTTCCATAGTCAACTTTGTTCAGTTTGATGGTCTGAACCATCCATGAAAGTTTCGGAACGGTCAAAACTGTAACCGTAACTATGTCAGAAAATTTTTATGTTGTATGAAAGTAAGTAAAATTAATTGCTAAGAAAGGTGCATGCTGTGAGAAGATTTTTGCAGCACTTCTATCGCTAGAAAGCTGAATTTCATTCTAATAGGTACCTATAGCTAGACATATTCGGCATCTATCTATATGCAATCTTGTTAAATAATAAAATGGTTTTCACACATTGTCACCGTAGAAAAGCCAAGGTATAAAAGCTTTGACAAGAAGCTTTGTGTACAGAAAAAGTACCTGAAGTATATTGAAAAACAAGCCTCAATAAAACCGGGATGATCCATCAAAAGAAATACACAGCGAAATGTCTCCTAAAAATCTCTAACATAAATATTGTTAAACGAAGCCAATTTTTGTCAAAGCACCTTTATAAAAAGGGCATTTTCTTCACACAGAAATGGGATAAAAACAAAATTTAGTCGTCACCTAAGCAAGACAAAGCTCAATTGTGATGCTTATTGCGCGCGGACCGCGACCCGCCGACGGATTAAAGTAATGGGCCTGAATACTAAATGAAAACGGACCGGGGAGGCGGCACAGACGAGTCAACATGTAGGCAGAAAGGTAAGGGGTTTGAAGTGATAAGTTTGTACCTAAAAGTCTTTGATTAAATTAAAATATCAAGATAGGCGTATAGCGCATGGATCGCATAAATTAGGCTCTGTCGCCTAATTTACTTCGAGCGGCATTGCGTCATTGAGATACTTTTTTGATTTTAGGCGGGATAAAGGTACAATACCGCTTGCTGAAAACTCGTTTTACAAATCATTCAAAAAGAAAAACAAATCACACAGCATTACTTTTCACTCGTAAGTACATGAAAAACAGGTCCGGTTTTCGAGTGCGTACTGCAAGAACGTCACTTATCTTCCGCTATTTTAATTTAATCAAAAGCTTTTTTCAAATCCAACCACAGTAATAATTTTGTGTTAAGATAACCAGTAAAATACAACACAGAATCGGTCTCTATAATATACAGCTGTTTTATTGTGATTATTTCGCATTTTTCGGTGTATTTAATACAACACAACCCCTAGATTTTGACTCATATTCATTTCGTACAAGCGAAGAGCACAAAACAACGTTTTAATTAATTTAATCAAAGGCACAAGTAGCAATTTAATTATAAACAGTATAATTGAGGAGTGTCTTTTCAAAAGGGTTTATTTCCATTTTTTAGAGTTCCCAAGTCAACAAGGAACCAAGGTAAGTTTTGCCATATCCGTCCGTCTGTCTGTCTGTCTGTCTGTCTGTCCGCGGCTTAGCTTAGCTCAGTGTTGCGCGGAACTCATTTTGCTTTCATTTTCAAACTTGATAAATTTTTGTGTACAATGAGTTTTTCACTATTTCTGAAAAAAAAAATAGACTGGAAATAAACCCTTTTGAAAAGACACTCCTCAATTTCTCTCTTTAAGTCTCTCAGAGGCTGCAACAAAATACCTACAAACTCAGAACCACCTGTCCCCTCTACCATTACCTAATCTCATCGCCAGTGAAACGCCGCGGGCCACTCACGTTTCTATCGCGAATTGAAGAATAAACAGGATTATGTCGACGCCCAACCTTCTGTCTTCGTGCGACCTCAATGATGTTATAGTTATTAATTCCATTATTACTGTGGTTGGATTTGAAATTAGCTTTAATATAATATTGTAAGACTTTTAAAAAAATTATCCAAAATTTTCTTCTTCGATAAGATACCGGTTGTCAAACTGAAATTTTTCACTACATACCTACATACGTAAATATACACTCCATTACCCCACAGGGGTATGCAGAGACTACGGTTCGCCACACACTACGACTCTGACATACTTCTCTAGCCTCATTCACTTTCATACATCTCTTCATGCACTTCCGTAAGAGGTTTTTTCTATAGTTGAGCGTACTGCGCACTTACTAGACCAATATCAAAATTGTGAAAATAAATTTAGTTTTTCCATAAAAAATGGCAATGGTTACTCGACCCAAATGTATGGAACAGCAGATTTTTACGTCCGTTTTGGCACAGTCAACTGACTTGTAAATTTGGAAGCACGGGTCATGTAATCGTAGTAGATCTATACAACGTGTTAATGAATTAACGCAAAACCTCATACACCCCAACTGATTTATAACAAAATAATTAGATTGAAACAATAATTTCATTATTTTTGTAGTTAAAATTTAAAGTTATTCGCATTTTAAGTTTTGAGACAAAAATGATTTGTTATCATTTCAGCAATGAATGAAAGCGCTAACGTACTCATGGATACGTTTTAATAATCTTGTTTTGGTAGTAAGTAGGGTGAGTGTGCCCGTGGGGTGGGTTGACATAGGGTTCAGTAAATTTTAAATTTTACGAAAAAATTATTTAGAATTTTGAAAAAAATTACCTATGTTGATACCGTGATAATTCAATTCTGCTCTCGATTCTAAACAAACTACTTTCTAGTTTTGCGTTAATTCATTAACACGTTGTATATCCTTATTAACATTTCATTGCTTACAATTCCAACGTGTGAGATAACTTATGAATCTAGTTCAAAACTAGTGAAGACTATAAACTACAAACAAGTACATTTGGATGCAAACAGCGTTGCTCCGAGCAACCCGCGAATGTGATATTATAGTGCACTCTTGAGATTAGAGTGAGAGTTTGAGATCATAAATTAATTTTAATAATGTAACTAAAGTAGTGGAGCTTTGGTATTGATAATGATCACTGAAGTTAAGCAAAGGCTTGGTCAGTGTTTGGATGGGTGACCGTTTTAATGGTATTTCTTCTTGAGTGCCTCCATGCTTCGGAAGGTACGTTAAACAGTTGGTATCGGATAGATTCAGTAGATGGCGGTGTGGTAGTTAAGCCAGTTCCGCAATTTCTCCGACAGCAAGTTGAAATGGGCTGCTTGATGGAGTCTCGAGGAGTATGGCCCACTCCCTCTCACTTTTATTCGTTATAAGAGACCTTTTCCCTGCAGTGGGACCTTATCCTCATATCAGCCGGTAGACGTCCACTGTTGGAGAGGACCACCAAGGATATCGCCACAACAACCAGCGCTGCCCTCATCTAACGGTTTCCCGCCGCATTCACCAGGTCGTCAGTCCACCTTGTTGGCCGACTCATGCTGCGCTTTCCGGTACGCCTCGAGAACTCTTCGGCCCCATCGGCCATCGGTTCTGCGAGCAATGTGGCCCGCTCATTAAATAATTACAAATAACGCTCACAGGCAAAAAGGAACCTACATTGTAATTATCCCAAGTAAGCTACTAGACTTTTTTATTATGGGAACCATTCAAAAACGGCACAAACATATAACATCCATGACCGAACCGGGATTCAAACCAGGACCCTGGTTTGGCAGTCCGTGGAAACCATCGCACCAACCAGGCCTTCGCTCATTGCGACTTCACTTTAGCAATTCTTTTGGCAACATCGGCTACTCTGATTCTTCTGCCAATTTTTTCATTTCTGATTCGATCTCGCAGGGAAATTCCGAGCTTAACCTTCCAATATAGGGCTATACTTCGAAACAAATGAACTGTGATACACTAAAAGATAAAAAATTATCGAATCCCGAAAAAAACCTTCAGTGCTTGATATGAATGATTCCCGTGCCGGTATTCACTTAGGGCTGGACAGATAGTCCCGTAGTCCCGGGAACTTGGAATGTCTCCCCAACATAAATCAGGAGAAGGCGACCGTTATAAATTTTTCGGTCAAGAAATTGGTCGGTCCGTCGTGATATATATGGGGTTCGTCACGGCAAAATACCTTCTTCACGTACGCATAGTGTTGTTAATGTTCTTTGGGATAGTCCCGGGATTACGGGAAAAATATATGTTGATGTATAGAATGGCTAGCAGAATACAAGTTCAAACTCGGGATGGTGCCATAAAAAATAAACATTTTCAGAGTCTACCAAATGATGTCCTTAATTATGGTAATACCAAAAAAAACTCTGAATTATGAAATTGTTCAGCCCGGTAAGAATTGATAAAAACAATTTGGATGGGGCTTGAACCCACAACCTGCTACTCCGGTTAAAATTAGTATTGTTATTGGGATAAAAACTACCCACACCAATGGTCTTCTACTTATAACAACAAAAAGCAAGCCTTTGAAAAGTAAAAAACAATTCGTCTGACAATATTTGGAAATTTCATTCAAGTATGGAGAAACAACACACACGCGACATAGAAATACTACTTACAGTTTATGATTAAGTACCTACATAGCTTGTTTTACTCTTAAGAGGGTCCCGATCCTATTGTGCTGCCCTTATTCGTATTTTTTTATTTCTAAATATTTAAACAACATTTCCAAAAAACAAGAATGTAGCACTGATTGGCTTTCTATTTATCGAAACATTACGGATTATTATGTTTTATGCTTGTAGTTATTATCGTTAAAACCGCCAAAATTGACCAATTTTTAAAGATAATAACTACAAACATTATAAAAACAAACCCGCAGCAGTGACCCGATTAATTTAAGATCAGCAATGACTACAATGTTATATTCTTGGTGTTTTGGAAATGTTGTTTAATAAAAAAATACGACTGAGGGCAGCACAATAGGCTCGGTGCCCCCTTAACTCAATACCAGCTTGATGTAAAGCAATATCATTCACTGATTTCTGTACCCGTTTAATATAACGATGAGCCAACAAAAATTCACCAACTTGCTAATACTTATACATAAAACTACGTCCACAAAGTTCTTTTGTCCCGAATTTCCCGTCGCCTCGCACTTGTCCCGCATATGTGAGTGAGTTTGCGAAAATTTTTGGCATCCCTACATATAGCGCGGAGAAAATTTATGGAAAGCAATATGCGACTTGATGAAACTCGCTAGACGGACGCTGGCCGGTGGAAATTGTTTTTTAGACGGCGTATATATTTTTTTTAGTTAAAATTACCGAGTCTTGTAAAGGTTTAGAGGATGTTTATCCAAGGAAATTAATATCTACTTCGTTTTCTTTCATGTCGTTTATGTGGTGACTTTAATATTTTGTTGGTAAAAAGAAAACATTAAAGGAAAAAACCGACCAAGAGCGTGATGGCTTCGCCCATTTAGGATTCCGTAGTCATTTTATGAAAACGTACGCTCTATTTTTGACTTTGAGCGCATAATTATATCTAGAGATAAGCATCATGGAGGGTTTTTAGCCATAAAACACCCCGCTGGCCAGTGCGTCTTGGTGAGTCTTCCTGTCGAGATCAATATTTTGCGTCTTTTTTGTCCAAGTCGTCACTTGCAAGCGACAGCAAGACCTATGTAATAGATTTCAAGATGGTGAACACGTGCCAAAACCACTAAGTGATGATTATGATCGAGAAGTTTGCATGGTATAGACCAGGGGTGGCGAACCAATGGCACGCGATACAATATTTTGAACACGCCGCGGATCAAAACGGTTTGCAATATTAGTTCAAAATATCAAGAAGGATCTACTTTCTATCTACTACTTAGTAGTTATTACCATTACGAACGAACGCGAGTGAGCTTTTCTCTGTTTCAGTCTTTGGAGGATGCTGCTGCCCATCCTCCGGTAGATCCCTTAGTCGCCTTTTACGACACCCACGGGAGGAAATGGGGTGATGCTATTCTTAGCCGACACCACACGGACATTGTAGTGGTGATAGGCACAAAAGTATTGCACAAAAATCTATTTCTTATTTAGTATAATTTTCAAACCTAATTTCTTTGTAAATACAATTTTACGAAATTTAATTTCGAGTATGAACGTAAAATTACTCCATAACGACAAAACCTTAGCATAAAGTCCACACGTTCCGACGATTCTTGGCCCGTCAGCTGTCAACAGAATGCTACTGTTTAGGATGCTGCCCACATTCACCTCTTTGTCTATGCGATACGCATGTTTCTGAAACGATTTCGTGTTGCATTTCAGCAGAGCCGGGTGTTGTCTGCCTTTATGTGGAAGGTGACGTAACGTACAATCATTTAGCGTACAATATTGTTAAGGTTCCTTTTATTATGCTGATGGTTTTTTAAGATAATCAGACGACTAACAAAGTGAACATTCCTCCTTGACTGAAATGTACAAAAATGTCCAAGGACAGCAGATTTTTCTGTTTCCATTTTGATGTTGGTCTCACAGAGTATTATTATGTATTTATTATATTCAGTTATTATTCAGTTAAAAATTATGTAACTTTAGACAATTACTAACTGAATAATAACATAGATTATTATGTAAGTAATCATTTTAGTTTTCGTTTGTTTTTAGGGTTCCGTACCCAAAGGGTGAAAACGGGACCCTATTACTAAGCCTACGTTGTCCGTCCGTCTGTCCTATCTATTTAGGGCTGTAACTTTTGAACCGTAATAGCTACATAGTTGAAATTTTCTCAGATTATGCTGTATTACGGCGGATCTGTTAACAAATAATAAAAATGTCAAAAAATACAAAATTGAGGGGGGTTCTTAACAAGAAACTAGTTTTTATCAACGTTTTTTCTTCACGCTCTATCGTAAAAACGGTAATACACACAAGCGTCAAACTTAGTGTGATCATAGAGCAAACTCTATAGAATAACAACAAATACTAAAAACCGGCCAAGTGTGAGTCGGTCTTGCGCTAAAGGTCCCGGAAAAAAAAAAGTATTTTTTTCTAAGTAAACAATTTTGTGTTCTGCGGTGGTGTGGTACGGAACCCTCGGTGCGCGAGAAGCCCGAGTCGCACTTGACTGGTTTTATTGTAATTTGTCGTTTAGTATAATCATTAGTACTTCAATTACTACCCTAAGTATAATGGTTTGATCACCCTCTTAAAAAGTTGAACGATGTACACACACCAATAATGCATCATTACAGGAAAAAAAATATCGTCAGTGTGGTAACTACAGTAGGTATTTCAGGTAAGTTTACGGCTAATATAATTGTCTGTGGAGACAATATTTTATGCCGAGACAACCTAACGGTAATTCGATTTAAGAGGGCTATCGCAGTCCAGTGGCGCCCTCATCACATTAAAAAAGATTTCTCAATAAAGAAACCTAAATTAAAAAAGCCATTGTTATACAATACTTTTATAGGTTCTAAACATTCAACTACATACAACTACATTCAACAGCTTTTAGACAATTGCGAATAAAAACAAAAGCGGCCGTTTTTTTTCTTTTTTCCCAATTTGTATGTTTAGACCTTTAAAAAACCTATAAAAGTATTCTATGAAAATAGCTTGAAGGCTTTTGTAGTGTTCGTGTTGATAACTTTTTTAATTTAGGCTTTCTTTATTGAGAAATCTTTTTTAATGTGATGAGGGCGCCACTGGACTGCGATAGCCCTCTTAAATTTTATTCAATTTCACATAAGGTAACGAGTTTATTTGAAACTTAATTTACCGGCAACTGCACCCATATTTATCACTGTTACCCAAAATCGACCCTATAATTTTTCTTCATGGATATCGCTTACTGAATCTAGATTGTACTATCGTAGTATGTGGGTGGGTCGGCCCTTTGAAATAGGTACCTACTTGATATTTCTGCTAGCTTGGTATGAAGGGATTTTGATTTAATTTACTTTATGTTATTCAATAAAGACAAACGAAGTCGACCGTTTATCCAGAATTTTTAAGCATAACGGTCATACAATTTTGTCAAGCAACTGTTCATAATGATCATCATGAAGAAAGATGATTCCGTGCTTCGGATGGCACGTTAAGCCGTTGGTCCCGGCTACTATCTCTGGTGGTAGTTAGTCGTTACATAAAAACCACGTCAGAGGCCGTAAGGCGGTCTGAAAAAACTCCTACACCAGGGCTCTGCCCACACGATAAGAAGAAGAATGATGATCATAATTATTATGATAGGTACTTTTTTTCGGACATCAAAACAGTCGTTTGGTCATCCCAAAACTTAGAAACAAAAATTTTTTACAAAAAATTAAAACCGACTTTGTTCAGAAGTAAAAAGGTACAAAATAATATTTTAGCCCATGAATTTTACGTTCGAATCTATAAGAAAATTAATTTGTTATGTCGAAGTCGCTGTCAAGCCGGTAGGTACGATTCGCGACTGGGCTTGCAGTAATTTTTTGGCTTGGCTTGACACCGACTCCAACAAAACAAATTAATTTTCTTATAGATTCGAACGTAAAATTCATAGGCTGAAATATTATTTTTGTAGCTTTTTACTTCTGAACAAAGTCGGTTTTTATTTTTTTGTAAAAAAAATTTTTATTTCATAATTTTTATTGATTAAATATGTTATTTCGACTCAGATATCAGTTTTACACGCAAAGGGTACATTAAAAAGAAGCAAATGGTTCAATCGCAGACGATTTGCTGTAAATTTTTGAGGAGTTATATCATGTAGCTCCGAAGTGCGTCATCAGATCATCACAATATTAAAATGGGACCAACTCGGGAGTATACTCTTTCAAACAAAAAAAGAATTTTTAAAATTGGTTCACAATTGACGAATATATCGGTGAAAATACATAAAAAAAAAATACATACAGCCGAACATAGAACCTCCTCCTTTTTTTGAAGTCGGTTAAAAAGCTACAGGATTGTGGCGTTAGTCGATCATGCATGCCAAATGCGAACGCACCAATTGAATCGTATGCGAATTGAATTCTTCTTTAGCACATGACTGTAGGCTTCCTCACGAAGGTGCCTTTACCGTTTGAAGGGCAGTCGAGTCGGTGTAACGTAAATATGTTGTACATAGCATATGCATATAATGCTCACGACTATATTCCCCGAGGGGGTAGTCAGAGATATTCTGAATCTCCAGAACATCCACGTTTCACTAGCAGTACCGCGAAACTCTGTCCAGTGTGCCGGTAGTGAGCCCGTCGCCACTTGTAATGGACAGTAGGTACAATACATGCCTCGAATTTGAAGCATGCAGGTTTCCTCACGATGTTTTCCTTCACCAAAAAGCCAGTGGTGTTACAAATCGTACATAAATTCCGAAAAACTCATTGGTACGAGTCGGCCTGGACGGGGATCGAACCATCGCCTCCTGCACGGCAGGCAAGGTTACTCGCCACTAGACCACAACGGCTTTTTGTACATAATATGTGTATATGCGGATTCTAAGCAGGATCTTCATGATTATCTTTACACGTCTCCACAACGCACCACCGACACGCTTCAAACAATCAGCAAATTAACTAAAAAAATTCTTATTATAAACAATTGTTGAAAAACAATCAACACTGTCTAGTTTTACTCATACTAATAAAAAATAATAAGCTCATACATTGCCCAACGCAAGCAAGCAATGGTAAGCAAACTAAACAAGTATAAACAACATAGAATTTATAACCCAAATCTTTTCACACTTAGCAAAACTCAAGAACATTCGCGGCCTAACATTCGTACTGTTATTCCTTTGCAAAAAGGAGATGTTACGAACGACACTCAGGCGGCGCCGACGTTCTCAAACACTCTATGTGAGGGCGCACTTGTAACCCTGCACAAAGACCGCTTGTCACACCGAAACGTAACAAATTAAATACTACTTTGTACGTTACACCAAACTCCAACGTTACGTTCGTTCCAATAAATAAAATAGGAAACATAAAGATGTGTCTCATCATTAACAGTACCTAATTTTGTATGTAACAAAAAAAAAATAGCAGCAAATGACAAATGATACTTAAAATTTCAGTTGAAATTTTAAGTAATTAAAAGTAGTAGTAGTATTTTAAGTAGTTAATTTTGGACGTTGGTCCTTTTTGCAAAGGAATAACAGTACGAATGTTAGGCCGCGAATGTTCTTGAGTTTTGCTGGGTACGAAAATATTGCCTCTTTCGAAGAAATCACACCCACAAGAAGTGCGAGATCTAATAAATTGTTATCCCTTCTTTACATGTACAACAGTCTGGCTGGCAGAACTGGCACCTAACCTTAAGGCTGCCTGTCCATTGACGCGAGCTGGCTGTGCGAGCTGTGTAGCTGTGTAAGCTGTGTAGCTGTGTAAATATTAACCAATCAGAGATCCGACCGAGATCGGCTGAGCTCCAGATTTTTTAATATTTACACAGATACACAGCTCTGCTCGCACAGCACTTGACTGTCAATGGACAGGCAGCCTTAACAGAACAAAGAAATAACATAACATAACATAACATAAATATTCTTTATTTGCACACCAAAAACATACAGCAACTAAAACAGAATAAAAGATCGTAAGGGTACAAATGGCGGTCTTATCACTAAAAGCGATGAAGAAATGTTTTTTTACACACCCTAACCACATGGACGTAGCAAGAAGGTACCCAGCGTACCTCATTCCTCAAGATTTTTAACTGTTTGCAATGGCTTATTCCTTAGACAGTGCAATATAATCTCGAGCTTGCTTTGCGCGATCCAGGATTTAGAATATTTGCAACGAATCATTGCTTGCTTGCGGCGGCTTTTTACTTTGATTAATTGAGGCTAAGAGGCTATCCAGAATTTGCCAAGAGCTTCACATAGTGTAGTTACGCAGTTAATTTTGGAGAGCAAGTGGCTGTCAAAGTTATTGATAAAAAGTGCATTGTATGATGTTTATTATTTTTCAAACTCCTAAACGATCCTGGCCTAGCGTAATAGCGCTACGGTGTAAAACGTCCCTACCATTAAGGCCCCACGCCTACACTGGTTTTATTTCACACATAACAGTTACGGAGAAAATAAAAATTGCAAGGTGAAGATTGGCTTTTATACAGTCTATAGTAATTGAATAAGGTGCTTGACTGATATTGGAAACAGAAGCAATACCTATTGGCAATCTAAAATGTTATTCTGAAACCTTCAATATGATCACTGTGAGGCTCCGTCTACAAAAACAAATCATATCAGTTGCCTCTTACGAAACTATAACAAATACATGGTGTTAGGGTAGGGGTGGAAGGGTCTTTCTAGGTAAGCATGCTACATCTTCGGCCTCATCATCACTCAACATCAGGTGAGATTGGGGTCAAATGCTTACCTATCACACATAAAAAAAAAAAAAAAAGGGGTCATTGTACCCATGATACTGAACAAGTTTCCCAAAGAAACATAATTATACGAGTGTAACAAAAATTTTTTTTTCGCGATTCGAAGTTGGCTCCATAGTGAAAGTTGTTCAGTTTGATGACCTGAAGCACCCTTAAGTATTACATAAGGTATACTTAAGGGGGTGCTTCAGACCATCAATCTGAACAACTTTCACTATGGAGCCAACGTCGAGAAAAAATAAACAAAAATTGCCGTCCCATACATTTGAGTCGAGACGGTATTGCAGTTTTGTATGAAAGAGCGGTTTTTTTTTCGTGATATCGATGTTGGCTCAATAGTGAAAGTTGTTCAGTTTGATGGTCTGAAGCACTCTCTTAAGTATTACTAGGGTGTTTTGTTACAACCAGGAAAGTTCAAAAAAATTTTTTGAACTTTCCTTACTAAATGCAATCTGCTAATTGGACGCTTGTACGAAAAGCCATTTTTTTTTTATTTTCTTTAGTTTTCTTGGATACAATATCCCCTTATAGTAATGCAACTGTTTACCCTAACACCCTGTATAATAATGGTCCATTCTTAGCCGTAACCTTGAAGTATCTCTATTTTAACATACCCATTAAATTACAAAATAATTATTTCGATTTGTTAGTAAATACAATTGACGTATTATGTTGTAGAATTTCTGGCCGCATTTTCTCTATGGCGACAACCATAAAGTTATTATACCTGTCGGAATAGAGTGACTGACATGAGTTGTCAAATGAAACCGTTTTTTGTGCATTTGTCGGCACTTATCGGCACCCTAAAACTTCGAGTTCTGTGTATAATTGTGAATCTAACGTGAAATCGTAGGTAATTTAATGAAATAGTGTTAGAGTATATTTCACAAAATAATCGACGACTTCACTTTAGATTCACTAATTATTCACAGAGCACGTATATTTACCCAGTCGATTGTGCTGACAAGTTCCCAAAAACGGTTCTATTGCCTCGCGTCACGTATCTCTTTCTATTATGCAGTGGCGTCGCTAGGTACATCTCGCTCTCTTAGTTGTCAGTTCCTCTCTATGATACCTTTATGGCGACAACACGTTCTGACGCGATGGTAGCTTCAAAAAAATCAAGTTCCTAAAATGAATAAATTAAAAACACAACTATTTGAGCTAACATTTTGCGGAATAAATAAGATGCTTTGCAAATTGAAACGCTGTGTAGAAAAGTTTCATTTTGATAGCATCAATGTAAAGAGGAAAGCAGAGAAAACTTATTTACAGTGCCTTTCTACACAATCGTTGTTTTTAAATACGATCTACTAGGAATAAAGTGTGTATGTCTTGTGTTTGTTTGTATTTCGAGCTCGAAGTACGAATAAATAAGTTCGTATGACACGAAGCGAGTAAGTGATATGGGGTTTGCAGTATATTTTAGGGCTAGAGGCTAGCCACGAATCATCATTTTACTCATATTTACTCATTTTACTCTCATTTTACTCATTTTAATGCCAGGGTATCCGAGTGCTCTTTCTTGCAAGCATAAGTTTGCAATTAGCCATCCCGCTCCAAGTGAAAGCAGTATCGCAAAAAACGTGTCTTTCATCAATATCTTTGCATGGATGTTTCTAAGCTCCACTTTTTTTTTTTAACATAGAGACACTAGAAAATTCAGATCTCTAATAAATTATTCAATTTGTATAAAACCGTATCAATATTAAATCTTTCCAGAAAATTTGTCTAAAAATCATAAAACGAACTACTTTAAAAAAATATTTCTATCATTTCAAATTATTAATATCGTGTTTTTGTTACACCAAGACATTAGATAATGGATCAAATATTTACGTGGTATTTTTAAAAATTTAATAAGCTAGCTAGTTTTGTGAAAAAATCCGACGGAATATGACCAAAAATTGGTAACTCTCGCCTTAAAACCTTTAATATGTTAAAAGTGGACCTTGTTACAACTGATGCAAGAAAGCTGGTATTTGTAGCAATGTTTCTGTGCACCCCGAAAGAGATTATGGTCGTGAGTTTATGTGTGTATGTTCAAATGTATGTATTAATACTCTTAAGAATATCTCCTTCAGTGTTTGCACCGGCACCGGCAAAGTCTGTACCGCGCGCAGGTAAGTTGGTACGGGACACGCTTTGCGGCCACCACTGCCTGCGCGCGTACCCTAACAGCGAATTCAATTAGGGTACGCCCGTCCCCCAGCGCACCCCGCACACCGCGCGATCGTGGACCCGCCGCAACCGCTGAGCTTCACCACTATTAATTTTATTACACCTGTATCCTGCAGCCACACAGTAAGGGCATCAGGATATTGCCAACGTTGTCGTTGTAAGATCAACAAAATAAAAATAACAGTCAAACCCAAGTGCATCAGCTAGTATAAAATGAAAACATAAATTCATTCTCCCATTTTCCTTTGTAACAAGAAAACGATGGTATTTAATTCAGTCGAGCGGAAGCGGGAGGGCGCTAGTTTTTTTTTCGCAAACGCCGATATGACGTCACAAAATAGAAAAAGTAATTTTGTTTTCTCGGAAATTGTATTCGTTTCGTATTGGTTTTATTATTGTGGAGCACTGTTCCTTGTTCACTTCTATGTAAGTTTTCCTTAACAAATGGCTTTATTTATACATTGCATGTCTGTGTAATAGTTTTTCGATTTATTAGCGATGGTTGCAGGGGAGTATCCTCCGTAATGTACAGTAGTACTAGATTTATAAGTTCCTCCGATGTACCTGTGCAGTTAAAAAAATTTGATAGCGCGCGAAATTACATTTATCAATCAGGATGTGCCACCTTCAGTACCTTGCAACGATTGGCTAATTGTTTTCACGCCCGTTTCGCTGCTATCCAACTATGCACCCTTTGGTCTTAGATCAAAGTAAAATTAATTTGATCTGAGCCTTTGATTACTAAACGACTTCGAGTTTCCTCGGGGACTCTGCGCAAAGGAAGATTGCCGCGGTCAATTATTTCCTGGTCGTACTGTACGAAAGTATTCGAACTCTTTCTTATAGTGATGATGATGATGATGGATTCCTAGTTGATTTCGACAACGGCGACGCTGTTCTGTACTGACTTCTTTGTGTTAGTAAAATTATATTTGTATCTTTGATAAGTTATATGTAAAGATAGACAGTCGAAGCTACGAACGCGTCGAAAAAAATTGCAACCAGCACTGGCTTCTAAACCCTATTCATATACGATAAGATAAGATAAGATAGATAAGATAAATGTTTATTTTTAACTTTTGCTTAAAACTATAACATTAAACGGTAGACCAAAAACGAGGCAAGCCTGATACGCGAGGTCTACGATTGGGTATCCTTATATTAACAATAAACAAATATAATAAAAATAAATAAAAAATAAATTAAAATAAAATAATTGGCAATAAGTTACAGTTACAGTAGCTACAATTGAAACAAAGTGAAAGAGTGTGTGTGTGTGTGTGTGTGTGTGAGTGGGGGCTTGGGTAGGTTAGGTAGGTGGGTAGGTATATACACGCACACAGATGTAATTTGTATGACGCCTCACGCACATCAACCTAAGAAAGTTGGCCACTTTTGTTTTAATACGGCAGAAGCATCGAAGCTGACACTTATACGGTGGTGGTCTAGTGGTAAATAGACACAGTTTCATTGCAGGAGGCCACGGTTTTTTCCCTGCCCAGGTCGACTCTACTATTTCTTTTCTAAGAAATTGTGGACGATTTGTTACACCACTGGCTTTTAGGTGGGAAACATGGTGAGAAAACCTGCATGCTTCAACTTTTAGGGGTACAATGTGCCCAATATTGATAAAAATTGTTAATTTTTTAATTTGATCACGTACCATAATCTCACCGCCTATCAAAAGTTATTGAATCATCATGGAAAATATGTCACATGTATAAGGTAAAACCTGGCTTTAGATCAAAAACCTAGGCATATTATGACCAAAACCGGATTTTATTTCATTATCGCTAACTACTGTTTTCTTTGGGTTTCCTCTATCTTATCTTATCTTTCTTTTCTTTATCTTATATACAACTTGGTGTGATTATAGTGCGTACTCTAATGTAAAACAACAAATAATAAAATCCTGTCAAGGCTGTGTCCGATTTTCGCTAAGGATTGCGGAGAAAACCAATATTTTTGGTAATATTGTACGGTTGTATAGAACCCTCCGTACTCAAATCTCACTTGGCCGTTTTTTTTTATCATAAGACTATAATCTAAGCTTTTGATCAGAACAGTAAGCTTAGTACTCTCATTATTGGGTCAAATTGTTGCTTGCCAGCTCCATCCAATAATAAGATAAGATAAGATAGAGTAATAATAAAATAGAGCATACACCTAGATTTTTTACCAAAATCCTAATTTGATCATAAGCGTGCGACATTATACAGTCAATCACTGGCCACATAAATCACTCAAGCTGAAATCAAGCCTACCAGAACTGCAGTGAATACCTCTGGATTGGCCCATCAGCGCACCTCCAAACGAGATATTCCGCCATTGTTATAAATGACGTTTGCCTTAACACATGCGAGCTATCCTCCAACCGTCATTTGTTTGGAGGTGGGACACACGGGCTTGTGGACTGATAAATGGGACGGACGGACGTTGATTGCTTGGGTCACCACGGACTCTCGTGCCTTAAAAGTGTAGGCAGATTCCCACGCCATGCCACCCTTAACGACATCATACGTAGGTCTCTTGCCTCAGTCAACGTACCTGCCACTCTCGAGCCGAAGGGCATCATACGGGGCAGTGGTAAAAGACCAGACGGGATGTCACTCGTCCCCTGGTAGGTGGGATGCTACCTGTGTGGACACACTGGCCCCGTCTCACTTACAGGGTACGAGACGAAGGGCTGGCGCGGCGGCGGAGGCGGCCGTAAAACGAAAGGCTTACTGGTACAGGGATATCGGCACCCAATATCACTTTATAGGTTTTGGTGTCGAAACTCTCGGGCCGTCGGGACCTAATGCGCAGTCGCTTGTTAAAGACCTATCAAAGCGCCTGAAAGACTCAACACAGGGCTGGCACTTTCCTCGCTCAACGGACCAGCATAGTTAAGGAGTACACTTGACATGTAAATTATTTTACAAAATAAATGACTATGACTATGACTATAGTCATTCAGCGAGGAAATGCGGCCAGCATTTTGGGAGCTCCTACAAGGTATGTGGTACTAGATTGGTACTTTTTCTTTATACTTTGATTGCACTGAGCGCAAACGTGGTATACCTTCTACAGATTAGTCTCGGAAGGTTAAATTTCTTTTGCCTCAATTATGATTAAATCTAAATGTTTTTTAAATGTACAAAATATTTAAATACACAGACAATTGATGGTGAGACAACATGTTCCCGATGGTTTTAGAGGAGACAGTGATCATTGTAATTTTTCTCATAGCTTTACCAGTCCTCTTAAGCCAGATTTTTTAGAATATAATAAATAGCTATACATTCGCTATCCTACCCAACGGTGTGTGTCGCAAAGCGTTATCGGGCCCGCACCGCTCGAGTGAGCACTTGAGATGACGTCATAATCTCACATATCACGCGTCTCACACTTTAACAAACGATCATGTCGTTTTATTAACGGCTGTCATCTCTATAGGAATCATTAGTTACGGAAAGTAAATCTTATTGTCGAATGGTTGGGACGAGATTTGATTGTACGTACCTATGTTTTATTAAGGCGGTGTCTACAGGGTGTTAAGGTAAACAGTTGGATTACTTTAAGGGATGATTGTACCCATGATACTGAACAACTTTCCCTGAGAAACCTATAGGAAATAAGCAAAAAAAAATTGAACTTTCCATACTAAATGCAATCAGCTGATCGAACATTTGTATGAAAAGTCGATTTTTTTTGCGAATTTCCTAAAGGTTTCTTAGGGAAAGTTGTTCAATATCATGGGCACAATCACCCCTTAAAGTACTAAATGAAACTGGATTTTTTGGATAACAACTTTTTACATAACTAGAGCGTCAATTTTTAAACTGTAAAGGTACTATTTGAGATTACGGACGTTTTAAAAAAAATTATGATAATCGGAGTCGTTTTGACTGGTTCCGAAACAATAGACTTCTTAAAGCTACCGGTACTCCACTAAATTATTATTTTGATATAATTACGATTCCTTCGGGGAATTTAGTATTGAGCATCTATATTTTTTTTTTACCAAAAGGTGTGTCATTCTAAAAATATTCACAGCACACAAATGAAGGAAAATCTTTATAAAAACATGCAAACAAAACGCCCTCGACTCTGAAGTCATCGCAAACATGTTTGATGTGCCATTGTCGCGCTAACGAGGTGCCATTGTGACGTCATGATTGTGACGTCACGGCCTACGGAACTAGATCATTAAAAGGTCCATCCGTCACTTCGTTAGTGTGTTGATATTTTATGTTTTTGGTTCGAAGTTATAAATGTTGTGCCAGTAAAATCGCATCTTCTTTAGTGCAGACTACAGAATTAATAGTTTGTATCATCATCATCATCAGGGTATAAACGTCCCACTGCAGGGCTCGCAACGCTCCCCTCAGGGAGGTTGTATGGGCATTGGTCCACCACGCGTGCCTTATGCGGATTGGTAGATTTCATTGGTTGATGGGGATGATTTGATTTGATTGATTGTAATGCAATAATGGGAGACTAATTGAGGTAGTCCTTCCGTCTTGACTACATAACTTTTCTTTATTTGTCTACAGAACCATGATAGGCCAGTCATTTTACGGAGTTTTGTTAGGCGGGGTAGGGAGTAATTATTAATTGGACTTTTAAACTGTAACCGGCACCATTTAGTGACAAAAATACTATCCTAAACCATATTAAAAAGAAATTTGCTATATACGCAACATAGAAATCAAAATTTTTTATTTAATAATATTAATAACAATGCACTCATTTTAATTAGATTTAACAATATACATTATTTTTTATCAATAGAATAGGCATTAAAATTAAAAAAATGAGGTATTTATTAGAAAATACGAATGTATTTTTCGAAACCTTCTAAGTAGACAAAGATATTTACACCATGTTTGAAGTATGTGTTATGGTAAAGCCTTAAATATGTGCAAAAAAAAATTATCATCAGGTTTTTTAGAACGAGATAATATCTATATTTTAAAATTGGAACTGTTGCTGACGTATTTTTTTTTTAATTTTGGTACATTCTTAAGCTCAAATTGGCTCTTCAATATTATAGCGGAAAAAAATGCAATTAGTAATTAGTCCCGGCTCAAACCGTATGACTGGGCTATGATCATAAAAGAGGAAGACACATAGCAATTTATTTTATAATGAAACTGTATTAGTGCCATAAAGGTATTATAATACTACGTAAGAGAGACGGTGACAGCTGAGAGAGCGAGATGTACCTAGCGGCATGCCTGTATAATAGAAAGAGATACGTGACGCGAGGCAATAGAACCGTTTTAGGGGATTTGGAGTCCTGGTAAAAATTCAGTTTCTGTCAATAATCGTGAACCTAAAGTGAAATCGTAGATAATTTTGTAAAATATACTAACACTGTTTCATTAAATTATTCACCATTTCACGTTAGATTGAGAATTAATACACAGAAATCGAATTTTTACCCTGCCGAGGACTCCAAAAAACGTCCAAAAACGGTTTCATTTGACAACTCATGTCACTTACTCTATTCCGTAAGGTATAATATCTTTATGATTAGTGCCCTTTAGTACACAGTCTGTCGCTCAAAGTGTCAAAGGAACAGGATTCGCTCCAGTGTGCACCTGAGATGCTATTACCTTCTCAAGAGGTACTTTTAACCTTACCAAGCCATGCCATGGAAAGGTTTTTTCAGAAATTAATAACACTCGCACGTATGAATTTAATTTTCCATTTAATAAGGGTCACGACACGTTGATCAGTGGCAAACCATGACGATCGACGACGGCTTGTTCATACAATAAAAGCACGATTCGACGACGCGTCGACCTTGGAAAAACTCAGTGCAAAAAGGAATAAAACTGGTCAAGTGCGAGTCGGGCTACTCGCGCACTGAGGGTTCCGTACCACACCACCACAGAACACAACATTATTAACTTAGAAAAAAAACATTTTTTGTCCGGGACCTTTAGCACGAGACCGACTCACACATGGCCGGTTTTTAGTATTTGTTGTTATCACACTAAGAACTAAGTTTGGCGCTTGAATGTATTACCGTTTTTACCATAGAGTGTGAAGAAGAAACGTTGATAAAAACTAGTTTCTGGTTGAGAACCCCCTTAATTTTTAATTTCTTGACATTTATTTTTATATAGGTAGGACAGACGGACGGACGGACGGACGGATGGGCGGATAACGTAGGCTTAGTAATAGGGTCCCGTTTTCACCCTTCGGGTACGGAACCCTAAAAATGACTGAAAACTCCTCATTGGTGTGAGATGATTCGAATACCGCGCAGCAACTATGGATCTCCCGCTAAACTGCTTATGGAGTTTTTAATACTTTTGTATTTTGTGAAAAATTTAATAAAATGAGAAAAAAACTGTACCCGCAGCAGTTTCGAATATACCAACCCATTTCCTCCTCTAGCTGTATTAAGAAGTGATTAAGGGATTAAGATTGCTTGTCTTCTTTTTTGGGCAAAAGGCTTGCCAAAATGTCGCCACTTTACACAGAACCAGTTGGGCGAAATGCTATTTAAGCTCCCTTAACATTGTGTTCTTACAATATTACTCGTATTATGCAGGCGTGTGATCGATCAATTGATATTATGTGTGGTCGAACGTGGACCGCACCGTTTAGTAAAAGCAAAGTGAATATACTAATAGTGAGGGCGCTCTCGGGTCGCGACAGGCCTATCGTGCGGGGGGTGCGGGTGGCGGGGGGCGCGGTCCCAGTACCGATTCACCTGCGCGCTTTACCCCAACGGCCGGTGCCTCACCTCTCCGCACACCGCGCGAGCCCCCCCGCACTCCGCGCAAGCATAGACCCAACGCGGCCACTAAGCGCACCCACTTTATTGTATTTACGCTATGGTAAAAGTCTATCTCTTAACTTACCTCCGTACACTGTACTACCCGTAAAGATGGCTGGTTGTCGTAATATTTTTGTGTATTCCAATAAGCAATATGGACGTCAGTTTCCATTTGTAATGTCCCAAAACGAAAACTTGAAATAGCACACGATGGTGTCGATTCGGACTGTGCCACGACTTAACTTAACCAAATTTATTCCTGTCACTTTCTAAAATAAGATTAAGAAAAGAGACAGAAAACCAACAGCTGACTTTAGTGCTGTCAAAGTGACGTTACACGCCCAAAAACGCCATAAATAAGATGGCGTACATTATGATGGCATCTTATTTTGGGCGTGTAACGTCACTTTGACAGCACTAAAGTCAGCTGTTGGTTTTCTGTTTCTTTTCTTAATCTTATTTTAGAAAGTGACAGGAATTAATTTAGTTAAGTCGTGGCACAGTCCGAATCGGGGCCATTGTTTCAATAATTTTTTTCTATGACTAACTCCCATTTCTATGACTATTATAAAAGACCGTCTTGTACATTTCGATTTACCTGTTATATCTCAATATTTTCCCACTTCGTCTTTATCGTTTTTTCTGCGAAATTTTCATCAAAACACAGTCATTAC
The DNA here is from genome assembly GCA_922987775.1 of Agonopterix subpropinquella. Classification (NCBI taxonomy): domain Eukaryota; kingdom Metazoa; phylum Arthropoda; class Insecta; order Lepidoptera; family Depressariidae; genus Agonopterix; species Agonopterix subpropinquella. The sequence goes on from OV277711.1 coordinate 2,012,257, forward strand.
TCATAACTCAATATGTACCGAACCACTTACCGTTAGTTCTATTTGCCTTGACGACCTCATATCTTCAATACCTAAATATGTCGTGACTAGGGATGCGAGACGATGTAGGGTTCGGATACAGAATAAAATTGTTTCGGATACGATCCTGGATAAGAGTGCAGAAGATTACTAACATGGTAGAAGCTCCAATGTGTAGCTCTATCGTAAAAATAAAGATTGGGTTCTGATTCTCATTATAAAATGTAGCTACATCTACAATCTTTTTAAATAATTTCTTCTAAATGAACTTTGGTGTGCATCCGGTGCTGCTTCTCAGACTATGGCTCATCATGTAGCTTGTCCTTCTTGTCCGAAAATTACACGCAAACTGACATTTTGGACGCTACCGGTAGTACCATACAGGTGGCAGAATACTGGACTGGAAAAATATACAATGACGTGACATTTTGACTCGATCGAAGAAGAACATAATTCTTTTATTTTTATTATACATAATAGCATCACTTACGAGCACATACGTCATTTAAGGATACTTCAAACTATCATCATTTTGAGCGTGTAGTTTTAGCAAGGGGATCATAAGGGTATGCAATTTTTTTTATTTCCAAATGATTTAAAAATAAGGTCCTCAATTTTTTTATTTATTTTTAATGTACTTACCATCTTTTATTTGTTTTATTAATAAATTATATCGATTTGTCAGGTAATTAAACAACACAGGCGACACAGGTCAGGTGTCAGGTAATACATGATAGAATTATGTTTGACACTGTGCTCTTAGAGGATAAAAATGTTGACATAAATTTCTTTGCTAATGTTAGGTATGCTTTATTAAATTTTTTGCTTTAGTCTAGGTAGGATAGTTCTTTTTTTGAAACAAAGCGTTTTATTCCTACTTTTATTATTACGTTTTTTTGCACGAGGCATGTTGCCAATAATTTTTATGTAATCATTTTATAATGCATTTGTTTTTGTTGTAATTTTGTTTACAATTAATAAACTTTATTTCTTTTATTACTATGACTGTTAATTATACGATAGATTCGGATACGAAGTTCGATAACATCCCTAGTCGAGACTCTAGGGAGCCAATGCTGTTTAAGTTAAGTGAAAAGTTTTGAGTTTATCGATCGATTATAATATGTGGATAGTAATAGATAGGGGCTCGGGGAATTACCTTGATAGTTTACGAGTTATGTGCGTTGTTCACACCGTTCAGACGCCGTAGCATGATAAGGCCATAGCGTAATTAAAATATAATGGGTGCGCTCAGCGGTCGCGGTCTATGCTTGCGCGGTGTGCGGGGGACGGGCACCGGCAAAGTCGGTACAGCGCGCGTGGTAAGTCGGTACTGGCACGTACTGTTACACGCTCTCCCCGGCCCCCGCTAACCGTGCACTAGTTTAATTACACCATAATAAGGCTACTTAGAGTAGGTATTATACAAACTTATACATAGGTACTCTAAGTAAGATTACAGTTTTGCTCCCAGATTAAAAGTTGTTCCGTTTGATGGTCTGAATCGCCCCTAATTTTGTAAATGTTAACTTACCTAGTATACAGAGTATAAGTGTTGATAGTCGCACGCAAGTGTACCTACTCGTGATACTTTCCCCAAGGGACATAAGGGAAATTAAAAAAAATACAATTAAGTTCCTACAAAGAGGGCGAATTAACTTGGCACCTGGCTTGCACGTGGCTCGGAATAAAAAACTCGGAAAACTCGGAAAGAATAAATCGAAAATGCTAAAGCGCAGGGACACGTGCAACGGTAACTGAAATGCTATGCTACGGCCTCGCACGGCAACGGCGGGGTCCCGCTTGGGGTAGCAAGAGGGGTGTCAAATTCCGAACCACGTGCGAGTCAGGTGCCAAGTTAATTCGAACGGGTTGCACAGCTAAAAAAATTCTTAAAAGGTAACCATATTCAGATGCAGATTTCTGACTACTTGTCTTACTGTTCTGACTTTCTGAGGGGAGCCTGGTGATCTGAGATACAGGTCCATTTGCCCCAGACGCCATTCTCTCACAAAGTCTGTGTAAACTGTTACCGGAAATGTGGGTTTAGGCGGACCCCCTGCGTGCATGCGTTCTCTATGGGTCGCCTCTTTTGCCTGCCTGCGGAAGCTGTCACTACTGACAGCTGTCACTTCTCCCCGCGCTCCGCACGAGTCGCATACGCCGCTTCGATAGTTTTATATAATTATTGAGGAAAAGTCTATTAAAATGTATAATTATTTACCAGTATCCAGACAGTTTCTGAATCGTTTATAATGCGCACAGCCAGGGAGTGGAATAACTTGCCTGCGTCAGTATTTCCGAGCACTTACAACCCGAATTCCTTTAAAGTACAAGTGAATAGGCATCTTCTGGGTAAGGTGGAAAATAGCTTGAAGGCTTTTGTAGTTTATCTGTTGAGTACTTTTTTAATTTAGGCTTTCTTTGTTGAGAAATTTTTTTTATTGTGGCGAGGGCACCACTGAGCTCGTATTAGCCCTCTTAACACTCGTCTTGTAACATGACACTCGTCTTACCGCCTACCTAAAATAGATGAACACTTGTAAAAAAAAACGCAGCGTTTCCATCAACCCATGCGCTATCATAAACGCTTTACACACTCATTTCACACATCGCATGTTAATGAAGTTCACCATTGCACACCTTGCTATATTACTGCATTAATTATACGCTGTTAGGAACACTTTGACGCGCGTAGTCGCAGTCTAGTGTGCTGGGGCCTTAATTATGTACCCATAATTAAGTTGCAGGTACAAATTGTAGTGAGTTTGTATTTAGTTAAAGGGCTGTATAGTGTAGGTTTGTCTACTGCTTATCTCTTTGAAACTAGGAAAGGTGAAGCGACCTAATAGTGAGTTCTGAGCAATTTTATAGGATCTCTAGGTAGTGTAATAAGAATCACTTTGCATCGAAAACAGCTAAATTGGTAGTATTTATTCTAATCTAAGCAATACAGAGGGGGAATGTTGCCAGCCTCCTGGGGACTGTTCTTCAAGGAAGATCTATTTTGCTTATCAGTTCCAATTTATTTTTACTTATTTTTTCTTCAATTTTTAAATAAAAAATAAATAAAATAAATATCTTGGACAATGTCACACAAATTATCTAGTCACATTTAAAGTACCAGAATCTAGCCTGGACTTGTATTATGATGACTAGACAACGATATAGAATACATATATAGATACAAACATCCATGACTCGGGTACAAATATTCATATTCATCATACAAATATTTGTTCCTTACTGGGTTTCGAACCCGCGACCCTCGGCGCAGCAGGCAGGTTCACTACCGACTGTGCTACCGGGCTGTCAAAATAAACTTACATGATATAACAAAACGCCCTAGTAAAGTTTAAAGGGATTGTTTAGGCCCTAAACTATCCCACCATGAGGATCCCACCTGATTTGGTAACCACAAAAATATAGCATAAGTACAATATCGCCATAGCGTAAATACAATAAAGTGAGTGCGCTTAGTGGCCGCGTTGGGTCTATGCTTGCGCGGAGTACGGGGGGGCTCGCGCGGTGTGCGGAGGGGTGAGGCACCGGCCGTTGGGGTACAGCGCGCAGGTGGATCGGTACTGGGACCGCGCCCCGCGCCACCCGCACCCCCCGCACGATTGGCCTGTCGCGATCCGAGAGCGCCCTCACTATTATAATTATATTCACTTTCATATCGCTATTTAATATTACACAGGGTATAAAATTTAATGGGACACTTACTTAAAGGGGTGCTTCAGACCATCAAACTGGTCAACTTTTACTATGGGACCAACACTGAAATCGCGAGAAAAAAAATCCGCTGTCCCATACAAAACTGCAAACAACCCGACTGAAATATCATTTCATGATTTCGATATTGGTCCCATAGAGAAAGTTGTTCAGTTTGATATTCTGAAACACCCCTTTAAGTAAGTATCCCATTAAATTTTACACCCTGTATTTTTGGATGAAAAGTTAGCCACCTATTTGTACCTAGACACATATTACATTATTCCATCCGGATGCCAAAGAGGAGCTTTGCAACCAAAAGCCTTCAAATTTTCATAATGAAATCCTCTTACGTTGTTACAAAATATTCCAGCAGCTCAGCTAAACCTGAACAGTAACTCCTCCTTAATTACCCGCACAAAGCTCGACATTGCACCAATTTTTAACCCTTTTCGCCCATTTTTAACCTTCACAATACCGCGGGACTTTGCCGCCTAAATTTGCATACAGAGAGTGAATGGATGGGCTCAAAAATGGCAGCGTAATCGCTGGCGAATGGCGAACGTTATCGCCGAGTGAAAATTGGTTGGATGTGGTAAAATAAAATATGAAAAAATTAGTTTTGACCCTGGTCGTGGCCGATTTACGTTCCAATAGATTTCATGTATATCTAGGTATTTTGGATGTCTGGAAGAAATCGCTTTTTATTAATGTGGTCTGGGAATACGAAGTAGCAGGAACAACCAGTTAATCTGTGTCTTTCTGTCGAAGTCACTCAAAAGTTGTTTAACCAGTGCGTCTTGCTTGCCCCTATAGGCTCTTAAATATTCCGTACCCTAGGGGAGCTAGGTCACAGGCTTGGTATGACTTGCTTGTGATCCTGTCAGTGATGGATGACATATGGCGTAAGCACGTATGGTCTACGTTTCCACGATAGAACTATTCCATCAATTCAGAGTCTCTCAGCGAACTATAGAAAAGGCTATGGCTGATATTTCTCTGAGAGATCTCATCAAAAAAGGGATTATATCAGAGGACTAGAGTGGTTAATATAATGATCTCTGAAAATTTGCATGACGAAGTGATGGAGTACAAGTTCTAGAATACCACGAACAGGCAGGCTTAGTGTGGGACACCTTCCTGCGCGATGGACCAACAAAGATAGAATGGAGGATAGAATTCGTTGGAAATCGTTGGAATCGCGTTGGAAAAGGCCTATGGTCATACGTTGAAGAGACAAGGTACTCTAGATGTTAGCGGGGGGTAGCAAGGACGTACCCAGCCCCCCCCCCCCCCCCCTCCCTATGGGTATAATGGTCTAGACAACCGGCTCACGATTCGGGTGCTTATGGTTCGAGTCTCGTGTCGGCCGGTCATCTTTTTCAATTTATTTCACAATGTGGCTCCCCCTGGTGCTAATAAGAGGTAACAGCAATAATTAAACCATCCTAAAATCACAAGCGACTTACCTATTTGTAACCAATTTACATATTATTAATCTATGTCGCTGCGCAACTACCTATTAGGGCGCGGTATAGCGCTTGCAGTCACACTATAATAGTATCTTATCTTATCTTATCTTGTTGTGGGGGCTGGCAAGTCAGCAACTCTTCGACCCAGTGGGATCTTTTGTGTTAGCCCCGATATTTTTTTGCTTTCTTCACCCTTCAAATACATGGTCGATGAAGGAGGCAATACCATTGAGGGGAAAAAACCTAAGATCTCCCGGTTTTGGGTATCCATCTCCGAGGTGGCACATGCGTTTTGCCGTCATCACATTCACATCACAGTCACAAAGAATATGCTCCATATTCTCTTCACCCTCTCCGCAAGCTCGGCGGCTGGGATCTAGTGTGAGCTTCATTTCGTGCATCATCGTGCCTGAGGCGTTGTGCCCAGTGAGGGCTCCGACGATGGCCCTAGCCTATAGCAGTAGGTTATAGCATTATGTTATCTCCTCCATACATTACCAGATCTCGAAAGCGTAATCTCGGCGAGCCCCGACACGGATATAAGTCAATTTAGGCGGTGTAATACACCTCTGCGGGACACTGCTAACGGCCGGATATTAATTTTTTCCTTTGCGCCCTCTCACTGTGAGCCGTTCGTGAATTGTCGCAATTTCAAGCCATTTTCTCTTATGTTTTATGGTAAGGTTAGCTTTTGAAGTAGTTATGAAATGTACATGGAGAGAAATCTAGTCGTTAGATATAACAGGGTGTAAGGAAAAGTATCATTCATCTTTTAACTAACATACTCTACCCATCAAACTGAACAACTTTTACTACGGGCGCAAACCTGTTTTTTTTTTTTTCAAAATATTAAATATTTTTTTTTTCAAAATATTAAATCTTGCTAAAAAAAGTTGTTGTAAGAAAAAATAATCTTAGCGAAAGTAGTCAAAACGGTGCATTTTTTGTATTTATTTCATAATTCCGTTTGCATTTTTACCTGATCTTTCGTCCGATTACTATATAGTGAATTAAATTATGTTTTTAGAGTGCAATTGGTATAATACCATTAATAAACGTAACCATTTGTGAGCCTAAAATAAATTGACTCCTTTGTGTATTGTGTTGGAGGGGGAGGGGATTGTTAAAAATCAAGGGTCATTTCATAGCGGTCCCCCACTAATTGACCTAAAAAATCTTAAGAGGTTAATCGGAGTCCAGTGGCGCCCTCATCACATTAATAAAGATTTCTCAATAAAGAAAGCCTAAATTAAAAAAGTGCTCTACTGACAAACTATAAAAGCCTTAAAGCTATTTTCATATAATACTTTTATAGGTTTTTTAAAGGTCGAAACATACACATTTTGAAAAAAAAAAAAAAAACGGCCGCTTTTGTTTTTATTCGAAACTGTCTAAAAGTGGAATGTTTAGAACCTATAAAAGTGTTGTATAACAATGGCTTGAAGGCTTTTGTAGTTTGTCAATTGAGCACTTTTTTAATTTAGGCTTTCTTTATTAACAAAAATCTTTATTAATGTGATGAGGGCGCCACTGGACTCCGATAGCCTTCTTAAAGAGAGTGAAACAGTTAAACAAACATTTGCATACATCACAAATAATAATAGATACCCGAATTATTTTTTATTTTTTAAATGTTGTTTTTTTTGGAGTTGCATATTTTTCTTTCACCTATTCATTGCAATGACGTTTTACAAATAGACGCGTCATACGCTAACATCACTGCACTTACGCGATAAAGTGACGTGTAGCCCGTACACTAGACGGCGGGTAACTATGTAAAAGCCGGGCAATTACCTTGCTTTTTTGTTGCCATTTTGGAGCGCGGACAACGCATCTACATACAAAAACATCTCAGATTCATTGCCTATGCTAGATATAACTCTGTCTAAGAATACAGCTTAATAATAATAAAACACAGTCTCTTCCATACCTACCTACTGATTACCTGATTGCTTGAAATAGTCATTGTAGACAATCTAAGAGACTGTAGATATCACTTTAATCAGGAATAATAAATACACACTGAAACTGAAGGAAGTTTCATCTACTAATATTATACCAAGGTCCGTCGAAACATGCATACAAATTTCCCTATGGAGTTCACGACCACTCTAGCTAGACCTCCATCTCCTCCCGAGTCTTGAGCTTATCCTATTGTAGGAAAGGTAAGTCCTTGAACAAGTAGCGGTCTTGATATACTGTTCGTCATAGTTATATCGGGTAGTAAGGAAGATGATGGGAGCAAATGTTATGTATGCCATAGTTTTTTTGGTGTCTGTTTATAAGGGTCAAAATACACGAACTCAAACAAGCTTCTTTTCCTAATAAGCGACAGAAAGCCCTGCAGTGGGTTAAATAATATAGACATAAAATACAAAAGAAATATATCATAATATCTTCGACATTATCACACAGATGACCAAATCATTTTTGAATTAAAAGCATACGAAAAAAAAACTTCAGATCTGCTACACGCTTCGTTAAAATGGCCAAATGTCTGTATGTGCAACACGTTTCATCAACATAAAGACTAAAGGTCCACTCAAAAGTCCAGCCCCAGCCCCACACACATACACACACACAAATTATCTAGTCCTATTTAAAGTTGATTTAAAGTACCAGAATCTAGCCCGGACTTGTATTATGATGACAAGACACGGTTATAGAATACATATGTGGCCTACTTACACATACATAAAAATACACATACATATATTTACATACTTAAATTTGCATACATATTTTTACTACACAATTATAACACACAAATATAGTAAATTCATTATTATTTATTTGTCACATTAAAACAGCTTCTATTTATATTATTGCAAGTTAAATCATATCGCCTCGTGCAGTGGAAACGTACCGCGGCAACTAGTTTCTTTTGTTTACCTGCGCGCGGGCACACCGGCCCGCCCGGCACGGGACGTCTTCAGTTCGCAATAGATACTTGTTAACGATACCACGTGCCGCTCAATATCTAAACGCGCTGTGCGATCGGGACACGATCTATTTTATATCAAATCTGTTTTCTCTCTATCACTCTGTACTCCTTCTTATTGTGTGTTCTCTTCTGTGCTGTGTTGTGCAAATAAACTAACCTGTGTGTTTATACCTATCGGACTGCTTTCATTTGCCTACCGTTCGGACCCTGCTGCTACAGCTAAGTTACCACAGCTAATACGCCTTGCATACCTACACACTACTAACCCACACATACATAGATAAATATATATACATATACATACATATATACATAATCCTTTACTTTTATACAAATACGAGCATTTACCTGCAACTTCGCATAAATTATACAGGGTGTAACAAAACACCCTAGTAATACTTAAGGGGGTGCTTCAGACCATCAATCTGAACAACTTGCACTATGGAGCCAACGTCGCAAAAAAATTAAAAATATCTGCCGTCCCATACATTTGAGTCGAGACGGTACTGCAGTTTTGTATGAAAGAGCGGTTTTTTCTTTCGCGATTTCGATGTTGGCTCCATAGTGAAAGTTGTTCAGTTTTATGGTCTGGAGCACCCCCTTAAGTATTACTAGGGTGTTTTGTTACACCCTGTATACCAGATTTTAAGTCAGATCATAAGCTGTCAAACAAAAAAAAATCATCAAAATCGGTTCAGTAGTTTTTGCGTGATGCTCGATCAAACAAATAAACAGACAAACAAACAAACAGACAGACAAAAAGTCCAAAAATTTGTGATTTGGAATCAGGGACACCTAAAAACGATATCGTAATCATTTTTTTTTTTAAATATCTTCAATGTCCAGACACACTTCTGTTACAGTTTTATAATAGTTTAGATGCATAATTCACTATACAACTATGCGCCCGTGCGGAATTCGAACCCGCGACGACGCCGAGACGTGCCGCGACCCTCGGATCAGCATGCAGGTTTACTACCAATACCAACTGAGCTATCTGGCCGCCAAATTGATCAAAGAATGGATTAATTATGTACGGCGAAGTCCAATATATTTATTTATCTAGTGCTATTGTAATACATACTTGGTATTTTCAAGCAGGCTCCGTCCGTCCCTGGGAGAGAAAATTACGCCATCTATCGGATTTGTCTGAAATCAACTGCTTTCTGTAAGCTTAACATAGACACCTTTCAATTCGTAGCACTTTTATTACCCGACTGCGCGACGCAAAGGAAGGGTAATGTGTTTATAACATACTTTAAAATCACTGAAGCACAGGTAGACGTAAGAAAAAGTACTTTACTAGATTTCTTCTATGTCATGGAATTATTAAAAAAAGCCAGCATTTGGACCAATTTCTTTAACTTATGACTAAATTATTGAATTAAAAGGAGATTAAAATTTGTGTTTCCATAAAGTTAATTTTGTCTCGTCAAAGTAATAACGAAAAATTAATTTAAATTTTTATGAGACGTTAGCATGTAGCTTTTCAAAGTGTTCATTGTAGTTTGACTCTTATCAGAATAGTTATTAGGAAGCTTTTAGCTTTGTACAGAATCTGTGGAGTTACTTTTTGTTGCCAATTTTCTTTTATGTCTATGTTTGAAAAGTAGCGGTATTTGTTTCAGGAAATAGCAGTCTATTAGTGTCTGTATTAAGGCTACTTTAGCTTGAAATGTGTTTCGATTGTTGGAATAAAGTATTGTAGGCTTTGGAGCTTGAATCCGGAGTCAGTAAATTTTTCGAAATGACCTTTATTTGACTTGGCTTAAGGACGTTTTAATATGATTCATTATATTTTGATTCAGAAAAGTCGGTGGCGCATTGCGGAGAGGTGGGGACACAATCATGAGGGTCTGGGTTCGAATCTGCATGGATGACATGCCATGTACCAATGAGTAAACTTGGACAGGTATTAGGGTAAACAGAGAGCGATGATAGCCCATACGGAAGAGAGCTAGCGCCTCAATCCTGAGGCCGCGGTTCGATTCCTGGCCTGTACCTCTAAGTTCTTCGGAATTTATGTACGGTTGTATTTATCATTTACTAGCTCGGCGGTGAAGGAAAACATCGTGAGGAAACCTGCATTTTGACGACCCGGTTGGTGTAATGGTTACCACGCCGGACTGCCAAACCAGGGTCCTGGGTTCGAATCCCGGTTCGGTCATGGATGTTATGTTATATTCGTGCCGTTGTTGTCTGGTTTCCATATTAAAAAAGCATAGTGCTTACTTGGGATCATTACAATGTACCTATGTGCCTGTGAGCGTTATATATATATATATATATATATATATATACAACGTGTTAATGAATTAACGCAAAACTAGAAAGTAGTTTGTTTAGAATCGAGAGTAGAATCGAATTATCATGGTTTCAACATAGGTAATTTTTTTCAAAACATTAAATAATTTTTTTGCGAAATTTAAAATTTTCTGAACCCGATGTCAACCCACCGCACGGGCACACTCACCCTACTTACTACCAAAACAAGATTATAAAAATGTATCCATGAGTACGTTAGCGCTTTCTTTCAGTGCTGAAATGACAACAAATCATTTTTGCGTCAAAACTTAAAATGCGAATAACTTTAAATTTTAACTATCAAAATAATGAAATTATTGTTTCAATCAAATTATTGGGGTGTATGAGGTTTTGCGCTAATTCATTAACACGTTGTATACAGGGTGTACATTAAAATGGGACAGCTACTTAAAGGGGTGCTTCAGACCATCAAACTGAACAACTTTCTCTATGGGACCAACATCGAAATCGCGAAAAAAAAATCTGCTCTCCCATACAAAACTGCAAACATAACTCGACTGAAATGTATGCGACAGCAGATTTTTTTTTTGCGATTTCGATGTTGGTCCCATAGATAAAGTTGTTCAGTTTGATGGTCTGAAGCACCCCTTTCAGTAGCTGTCCCATTTTATTGTACACCCTGTATATATATATATATATATATATATATATATATATATATTCCCGAGAATGAAAAGAAAATACCATAAGTTCGGAGGTATGCGTAAATATGGGTGAGCTTGGGGCGAAAACAAAAGGACCAGCACTGGTCTCCGTGTTACAACGACCCTTGCATGCAATAGCCCAACCACAAATAATCAATAATAGGGTTAACAGTTGCATTACTTTACTTTCCCTATGAAACTGATTGAACGTTTGTATGAAAAGATCAAATAACAGCTTTCTAGTACTAAGCGTCTCTGAGCTAAGTCGCGGACAGACAGACGGACGGAAATGTAAGTGTTCCTTGTTGACTTCGGAACCGTAATCAATCACTGATGAAGTGATGACTATTAGCTAATCCGCGAGTTTGTTTTTAGCACCTACCGTGATAAAATATTATACCAGTTTTTAATTATTTAAGTCAAATTACTTATAAATTTAGTATTTGTATGATGCACGATCAAATAGACAGAGAGACAATAAAAAAAATCTGTGATTTTCTATCAGGGATACCTAAACACCATAATTATTGTATCCTTTTTTTTTTTCTGTAAAAAATATCTTCAATGTACAGACACACTTAGTACTTCTATCGGTACAGTATTAATAATAGCGTAGCAGTAGATCTTTATTAAATGTTTAGTCAAAAAAATGATACCGTACAAACTTCATGATCTGCTAAAATGTTGTAAGTACGCACGGCGACACATCAAGCTATACAAAACCAAAATAAACTGACCGCGCGTAGGTCGAGTAACGTATAACGTAGCGCGGCCAGATTATGTTGCTTTTGTATAGCTTGATTGTTCGCCGTGTGTACCTATGGAAATTGAAAAAAAGAATCACATATAATCGTTATTCCAAATGGTATGACTGGTATGCTATTGTAAGTATTTTATTATTCCAATCCCTAAAAGTTTTCCTTTAGTAGAGCTTTCGAATTCCTAAAAAAACCCATCCTGTATAAATCTCTCGCGAATCTCTCTCATTCATTCTCGAAACTTGAATAATAAGAAATTATGACCCAAATATATTGCACGCACATTCAAATCTAATTCACAATATTTTCCTGGTATAATACGCATAGATATGTGTTTATTAAATTAAATAAAAAAAAAGAAATCTCAGTGAATTTGCAGCCGCTGCGAGTTTGTAATTACGCGCCTGGGGCTGGGACCGTCTGAAAGGGCCTTAATTTTGTCGACAATTATCGTGAAGACGCACGGAAAATTTAGCGAGCAGTGTTGCTAATTTTTTTCTCAGAATTGAAGAGCAGAAAGCGAAAAGAAAAAAAAAATCTTAAATTCAGTTTTTTTTTTACTACGCCGTAGTAAAGCTACGGCGTAGAAGTGCTACGATAGTGCACATCAATGGAAGCCTTTATTTTACGCGCTTTAGGCTGCCTGTCCATTGATGCGAGCTGGCTGCGCGAGCTGTGTAGCTGTGTAAATATTAACCAATCAGGAGCTCGGCCGATCTCGGTCGGATTTCTGATTGGTTAATATTTACACAGCTACACAGCTCGCACAGCCAGCTCGCGTCAATGGACAGGCAGCCTTAGTCTTAATGGCTAAAAAAGTAAGTCACACGTTCAAAATCTATCTATTGAGATTGTCAAATCTATCATCATTCGATCATGCTTTTGAATCTCACGACTCAAAAATAGAATTTTCAGCCATTTTACGCATTTCGGTAGCGGTCCGATCCAAGACTAGATCGTTCGTACCAATATGACATGACGTTTCCGAAAGGTCCTATTCAAATAGAGTACTTGGGCGATTCACATCTAGGCCCGAACCACACGTGCAGTGAAACGCCAAATGACCCCTCGTCCTTCCCTCTTGAATCTGATGGAACGAGAAACCAATATGGTCAGAGGTCGGATCGATTATTAGAAACAGGAGCTGTAAGGTTTCATGTATAGGACGATACCATTGCAATAAAAACTAATAGTGGTGAAGCTGTGCGGACTTGACACAGATGTCAACATCCACAAGTTACAGCAAAGAAGCCAACAGATGGCGATACCGTCGCACTCGCAAATATGCACATAAGACAATTTGTGACGTCGCATTGGCAACCCGTTAGCCGCTATACATAAGGTTCAAAATCGTATACAATACCTCCATGAATCGCTCAAGAGGAATAATCACAGAGATTCGATATAACAAGGTCCAACTAAGAACTGTTGGAGCACGGCCGGTCCCCAGGCTTCACACATAACCTGGTGGAAGATCTTCCCTTTTCAATGGAGGAACATTGCCAGTAGCACCTACATAAAGCTCAGGGGTCGCGGCGCGGGTCTATGCTCGCGCAATTTGTGACGGACCAGCATACGAGGTGTACTCTAATTGAATTCGCTTTGTTGGTACGCGCGCTGACAGAGGGCCGGGGCACGCCCCCCTCCCAGCCACCGCACACCGCGCTCGATTGACCTGTCGTGACCTCTAAGCTTCACAGCTATTAGTTTTTATTATACTATGACCATACATTGTACATCGTGCTTATTATTGTTTAGCCTTTGTTTATCAAACCAAAACAACAATGTTATTTTAATTAGAACAAAATAAACACAGGGAAGTTTACATCATAGTTTAAAACATAATACACACAATATAACTATTATAATATATCATAACTTTTAAACAAAACAAATCACTACTAATTAGCAAATGAATATTATGCAAGATAGTGTTGCAACTAGTGTTGTTCGATGGGGGTTTTAGGATTTTGTTTGGATTTTTCCCCCATTTCATTATTTTGTTTGGATTAATAGATAATTAGTCTGCACTGTCTTGAAAACAGCAAATAAAAAAACACATAGTATAGTGACAACTATTTATTTTAGCAGACTTTATTAGAAAATAGCAGACTATACTAGAAAATGTTTGTTGTTATAAATCTGGTAGATACCCTTAACTAAAATCTAGTGGTTCTAAAATTAAGCAGGTTACCTAGCAATGCTTTTATTAGCGAATAGCCAGTGTGTAAGCCAATGTATAACTTATCGATATTGGTCTGACCCAGGAAGGCGAGGCAGGTTGATATGTTTTTTTTGGCAATGAACTGATTTGATTTTGAGACTACTAATCTCTAGGAAGCCTCATTTTCCTTCATAAAACTAGAAAAAAACGTGGACCCGACTTTTCTCCACTTCGCCCAAGGGTAGCCAAAGCAGTAAGATAAATAATGAAAATAATAAGCTGACTTCAAAAATAAATAAATTTAATATAGACTTTGATATACACAATCCAAATTGGCCCCAAGTGCCCCCTCAGTAAAATAAGTGTCCCCTCTCTAGTGCAGCTCTAGTGGGTACCCCAACTGTCCACCCATTCGCAACTATTCAAACTCTCATACGAAACTAACAAATGTCGCGCAATATCAAACTATCGTTCAACATTGTAAACAAAATGGACAACTTTCCGCGCTCGATTTAAACTGGCGTTATGAAAATGTTTGCTACAAAACCTGGTTAGGAGTTTAGAGTGCATAGTTCTGATTTATTTGTGTCTGTGCTGAGCTAGTTTTCAATACGGTAGGATGAGTTTAGTAACGTAATATAACGCACCAAATGCAGCAATTTTATGTTCAAAATGTATTTATCTTCTTGTTTATGTTTGTGTTCTAACGACCGATGAAGGAAAACATCGTGAAGAAACCTGTATACGTTGAAGAAGAAAATTTGATGCGTATGTGTGGTCCATCAATCCATATTGGCCAAGCGTAGTGGACTTATGCCCATACACCATCTTTGAGGGTAGACCTGTGCCATAGTGTAAAGAACTAATAGTGGTGAAGCTCAGCGGTCGCGGCAGGCCAATCGTGCGGGGCGTGCGGGGGCCAGGAGGAGTGCGTCCCGGCCCACGCTGCCTGCGTGCGTACCATAACAGCGAATTGAGTTAGGGTACACCCGTCCCCCGCCGTACCTCGCACGCCACGCGGGCATAGACCCGCCGCGACCGCTGAGCTTCATCACTTATTTTATTTACACTATGCCTGTGTCTTGCAGTCGGTCGTGCGTAGGCTGATGATGATGATGATAATGTGTTCCCGCAAATTTTCTATCAGTTTATTTAGCGCACGTTGATATCTGCTGCCTAAAAATATTCTGCTTTCCGGATTGTTTATAATCAAGTAGCAACAGTAGATACCTGATTACAAAACAGCTGGTGTTGCCTAAATCTAATAGAAAGTCATCAAAATAACACTCACAATAATACACATTGTTCTGATCACAAACTGAAGGAATAAGGCTTTTATTCAGACAATAGCCCATCTTGTATCCTGTCCTTCCTGTCCGGAGACCTGCACGCGAACTTATGGACGCTGCCGGTAATTCGTGTGGCAATATACTGGATTAGGAAGATTTAGAATGACAAGCCTTCGACTCAATAGAAAAAGAATGCTGTTATTATGCAACGAGCTTTTACCCGCGACTTTGTCCGCATAAATTATACAACGTGTTAATGAATTAGCGCAAAACCTCAAGTTTAAGTTAAAATTTAAAGTTATTCGTATTTTAAGTTTAGAGGCAAAAATGATTTGTTATCATTTCAGCACTGAAAGAAAGCGCTAACGTACTCATGGATACATTTTTATAATCTTGTTTTGGTAGTAATTAGGGTGAGTGTACCCGTGCGGTGGGTTGACATCGGGTTCAGAAAATTTAAAATTTTGCAAAAAAAAAATTTATATTTTGAAACAAAATTACCTATGTTGAAACGATGATAATTCGACTCTGCTCTCGATTAAAAAAAAACTACTTTCTAGTTTTGCGTTAATTCATTAACAAGTTGTATACAAGATTATAAGTCAGATGATAAGCTATCAAACAAAAAAAGTTTCATCAAAATCGGTTCAGTAGTTTTTGCGTGATACTCAAACTCAAAATATATTTATTCAAAATAGGATACAATGTACCTCTTTTCGAACGTCACGATGTAATGACCCTACTGAGTCTGAACACAGGGGTGTCAAGTTGATTTTTGTTTCTAAGATTACTCGAACAAACAAACACCCAAACAAACAAACAAACAAACAGACAGACAAAAAATCCTAAATTTGGTGATTTGGAATCAGGGACAGTTAAAAACCATGTCGTAATCTTTTTTTTGTAAATATCTTCAATGTACAGACACACTTCTGTTACAGTTTTATAATAGTTATGCAATATGCTGGCTCGCAGATTTGCACGATGTACAAATGAGGTAAAGGTGACGCTTTTTAAAGCATTTTTTCAATCCTTCTACAGGTGCTGTCTATGGGTCAGTTAAGTATACGCAGGGGGCATACAACGCGCTGCGGGTCCAATAAAACAATAGTTTCAGGGTGCTGTTCAGGCTGCCCCGTTTTTGTGGCGCGTCTGCTATGTTCGCCGAGGCTCGAACTGACGACTTTTATGCTATTATGCGAAGACATTGTGCCTCTCTACTCCACAGAGTACGAACCAGTCGGAACAGCATTCTGCAAACTGTTGTTGAAAGTTGGGATAGCCCCATAATGAAACGGTGGGTGCCGCTGCACACCAGCTCGTAGACCTTCCCAATGTTGGGTAAAGTACCATAATTAAAATGATAGGGTAATTTTCTCTGTTACTAACACTTTTATGGACAGTCTGAAATAAAGAATTAAGTATTTAATTTTAATTTAATTTAATTATGGAGACAATATACCAACGGGTCAAACAACATTCTGATTCGATCTTCAGACCTCAGGTTCAGCAGTTTAACATAGTAATCAGCCAGCTCATCATTTCAGCCTTTTTTATACGTGTGCTGGACATAGGCCTCCGCCAGAAGGGAGGTTTTGCCATAATCGCCACGCTTGGCAGGCGGGTTGGCGATCACAGTTTGGTGTTAATATGCACGGAGAACGCTGCTGCCCATCCTCCGGTTAAGCCCATTAGTCGCCTTTTACGACACCCACGGGATGGGCCCAGCTCATCCTTGGCCGGCACCACAAGGTGCCGTATCGACTTATTGTCTTTAAAATATTTGACGTAAACAAAACAAACCAAAACATTAAAAAGCAGACGTAGAGTATATTACACAATTATCTTTAATCTTAGTCCAAAAATAAATACAACAAAATTCTCTTTTAAAAACCTAACGGACAGACAGACGGATAAACAGGGAGCTTTGTGATGCAAATCCCTACACTCCAGAAATTTCAACGGGATGGCTGGTACTAGGGATGTTACCGAGCTTTTGTGTCTGTAACCGAAAGCAATAGGATATTTCTAAGAACATGATGTTAACATTGATTTCAAAAAACGCATGCATTTACAGAGTGAATAGATCAGCAGTTTCTACTGGAGTTTTCTGCGTGTGTGACTTGTCTGATGCCCAGTAATGGTTTCTTTTCGCAACCACTGAGGAACTGCTGTAACTCCTGTAAACCAATATCAACAGCAGTGACCATTCGCCACACAAGACAATGAAGTTCAGCAAACTCGTGCACTGTACATTTAAGAGCTCAAGTAATTTTTGGGTAAGTAATTAATGTCAATTTATTACAGATAGCCTACCTGAAAACCTACCGTTAATCATTCATGTTTAGAGATACTGTATACAGGTTCCAACATAATATGGTTTTTAAGGGGATGATGGTCTGCATCGAACTGAACAACTTTCTAAGGAGCTAACATTGAAATAGCGAAAGTAAAATCTGCTGTCCCAAAATGTCGGTTGAGAAGGATTGGAGTTTTATATGGAACAGCTGATAACTATACTCGACCCAAATATTTTTTTGGTGATTTCGATTTTGGTCCCGTAGAAAAAGCGGCTCAGTTTGATGGACTGATCATTCTGTTAAAAAACCGTCAGCATAATTATTAAGTTGGACTATATATTTTTTTGTGAAAATGAACCAAAATTGCTTGGGGACATGAGGAATTAAACATTAGGTATTGATCTCCAAGGCTCTTCCTTGTTCATCATGGATGTTAAAATTTATATTTTAATGACGATTAAAAATCCGTATCCGAATCAAAAAAATCTTCTCGACAGCATCACTAGTTGGAACTGTGAAAAAGACGCTTTTTGGCCGACGCTGGCAGAATATTTAGCAGATGTGTTTATCGACCTTATGCTTACGGAGTTGGGTGCATCGGGGCCTTTTTGAGAACGAAATTGATTTCTGGATAGGTTGTTGCACTTTTCTAATTTCGAAGTTGAAAGAAACACCTCGACTTTGTTTTTAACTTGATATTTGTACAGTTGAGCAGGATAGATTTCAATTCAACGTCTTGGCATAGTGTAAATAACTAATAGTGGTGAAGCTCAGCGGTCGCGGCCAGTGTTGCCAAAGGTTAAATTAGCTGTCCACCAGATTCAACTCCTAAAACCACCAGAAAACCACTAACAGAAAGTGGTCCTACTCTAAAAATCACAAAATTTTCCACTAAACAAGAAAAAAATGGGTACCTATATTGGTAATTATTTTTACCTTTATTATACTTCCATATTTAGTAACGTTTTAATAAACGTTACTAAATATGCCGATGGGTTTTTCTGAATTTATGTAAGATTTGTAACACCACTGGCTTTTCAGTGAAGGAAAACATAGCGAGGAAACCTGCATGCTTCAATTTCGAAGCATGTAATGTACCCACTGTCCAAATCAAGTGGCGACGGGCTCACTCCCCGTCACACTGGACAGATTTTCGATACTAGTGAAACGTGGATGTTCTGAGGGTTCAGAATATGTCTGACTACCTCCTCGGGAATATAGTCGTGAGCATATGAATAATTACATGCTTTATTTTGAAGTCCTAAAATATACCTAACTAAACTAAACAAAGTACCTCATGAAATAACATAAAGGAAACAAACTTATTCGCTTGTGGCCGTACATAGACCAAAAGTGACGATTATGATGGCGGCATTTCTCCGCTGCACAGCTAAGGACACCTTGTTGAACCCAGGTCCCTAAAGAAAGGTTTGGCTTCGAATCCACATGGCCCTGCTGTCTCGACGGCGAATAGTTGTGTAACAAAATATTTTTCTAGTTATGCAACTAATCAGTAAATCGGCTTAGTGGTTGAGTGATCATCTGTGTATTAATCGGAGTGTTTTTTTTAAATCGTACCTTTTCAAAATCATGATCGAATAATGAATAAACTTAAAAGTTTAAGACATTTTCGAGTATGAAATTAGGCTGTGTGAGAGTCAAAATAGCTCTCTTGAAACTCAATTTTACCACTAGAAAAAACCACCAGACACTAAACGCGAAATTTCACCACTAGGAGGGGAGTCCAAACCACCAGTTTTAGTGGAAAATCCACTAAGTTGGCAACACTGGTCGCGGCAGGCCAATCGTGCGGGGCGTGCGGGGGCCGGGAGGAGTGCCCGCCGTAACCCGCACGCCACGCGGGCATAATAGATCCGCCGCGACCACTTCATCACTTATTTTGTCTTGGAGTGCATCTACAACGTGTTAATGAATTAACGCAAAACTAGAAAGTAGTTTGTTTAGAATCGAGAGCAGAATCGAAATATCATGGTTTCAGCATACGTAATTTTTTTCAAAATATTAAATAATTTTTTTGCGAAATTTAAAATTTACTGAACCCGATGACAACCCACCGCACGGGCACACTCACCTCACTTACTACCAAAACAAGATTATAAAAATGTATCCATGGGTAAGTTAGCGCCTTCTTTCAGTGCTGAAATGATAACAAATCTTTTTTGACTCAAAACTTAAAATGCGAATAACTTTAAATTTTAACTATCAAAATAATTAAATTATTGTTGCAATCTAATCATTTTGTTATAAATCAGTTGGGGTGTATGAGGTTTTGCGCTAATTTATTAACACGTTGTATATTGGCCGCGCAATATGCCGCGAATATGCCTGTTTGCGAAAAGTTACTCTGTTCGCGCACGCCGTTTTTGCCCCACTCACGGGCGGGCTTATTGCCCGCTTGTGAACTGCTCTAGCGGCCCACAACTCAGAGGTGTATTCGACATCGGTGCCCGCATGCAGTTACTGCAATTGTTTGGTGCACCTATTTAGCGTAACTCACGCAGGCTTGCAGTTCAGTTCACTCCTATATGCGCCGTGGAATCGGGTTCGTTTTGATGCCTGAACAGGATGCTTCAGACCATCAAACTGAACAACTTTCACTATGGAGCAAACAATGGAGCGAAAAAAAATCTGCTGTCCCATACATTTTAGTCGAGTCGGTACTGCAGGATATTGAAGTTGGCTCGATAGTGAAATTTGTTCAGTTTGATGGTCTGAACAATGAAACTTTAATATTTCGGAACGGTAAAAAAATCACCTGTATGCCTGTATGTCTACGTCATTCTAGAGCGCACACAATCTCTCCTTTCACAAACAGGGATTATAGCCCACTCTTTCTCTCTTTTATTAGCAACAACATCCTACCAAACAGTAGGTATATCCTTGACACTCTCTTCATTTTATTTATTTGGTACAAAAACACTTTTATCCACAAAGCGTTAAGACTTAACGCTAAATCCTTAAATGGGCACAGTGACAGGCTCAGATCTAAGCCACAGTCAAAGAGATTATGACGAAGTATTTATTTTTGGTAGGATTTTAGTACCTTTCCTACCTTGCTGGATATACCTATGGAATTTTCTCGCATTCTTAGTTTTCTAAACGATAATATAATTATGTGAATATTCTTTATCTATAACTCATAATATACATACTGTAAAAACACACTAGTAATATTTTAAGGGGTGGTTTACGACCATCAACCATCAGGAACAAAACATGTCATGAAGAAGCCTGCATACACTGAAAAAATGCGAGCCAACTAAGAAATTTCTCTTAATTAGCACCAAAATAATTGAAATTACGTTATTATCTAAACTATTATAAAACTGTAACCAGAAATGTATCTGTACATTGAAGATATTTACAAAAAAAAAATTATGTCATAGTTTTTACCTGTCCCTGATTCCAAATCACCAATTTTTGGATTTTTTGCCTGTCTGTTTGTTTGTTTGTTTGTTTGTTTGTTTGTTTGTTTGGGTGTTTGTTTGTTCGAGTATCACGCAAAAACTACTGAACCTATTTTGATGAAACTGTGTTTGTTTGATAGCTTTTCATCTGACTTAAAATCTGGTATATAATTTATGCGGACGAAGTCGCGGGATAAAGCTCGTTGTTTACTAAAAACAAAAGATGGTTAGTTGTAACAACAAGCCGAATTCGTTTTCGTTTCGTTGAACAAAGTTCTCTTAGTCGGAGAAGTCATGATGTTGACAGGCTCATATGGATTCATGATGTTGGTTGAAGTAAACAATTTTTTTTTGGTGTACCCGGAAACGAAAAAAAATAGGTACTTACGTGTAAAAGTATGGGGATTGGCTTGGGACGAACACAATGGATCAGCAATGGTAGCAGTTTGTTATCGAACCTTGCTAGCAATAGTCCACTCAACAATATTTTATTATAGGTAGGTACTACAGAGATCGACTGGATCAATAATTATTTATTTTGGTAATTGTTTTTAATGCTTACACAGTAGTAATTACAGCAGAATAAGTCAAACCAAATGTACAAATGTACAATAGTAAGTCTTAAAAGAAAATAAAAGAAAAACTCTCATGGGATAACTAGAAACCAAAGAAACGGGATAGTCGATTAAAAAAGCTTTTGCTTTGCTTTTTTTTTTTTTTTCTCAATGTTTACATTTTCCTAAGCCGAAATTAAACTAAACTTAAACACTCGATGACGTAATGCCAGAGACGGAGTTGGAGTTTGAGTGAAGGGGCGATAAGGCGTTTTTAGCTGTCCCTGACTCCAATTTTTTTTTTTAGAATATTTTGTCTATCTATGTCTGCTTGTTTGAACAGATTTTGATGAAACTTTTTTTATATGACAGTTATGATTTGACTTAAAATCTGTTAGAATTTGTGCAGACAAAGTCACGGATAAACTCTAGTTAATAAATAAGTTGATTGAATTGAATATGCATTATTCGTATGTGAATCGAGATGAGTCCGAAAGGCGGTCTGAAAAAATTCTGACACCAGGGTTTGCTGCCCACGTATTGTAAAGCCATGTATTTGTAACATTTGTAAACCAATTGATGAACTACTTGTTTAAATCTTTACTGAAACCGAAATGCATCAAGCGACCAATTTAATGTTGAAAAGGCAAAAGAGGTGTGTCCCAGTCGTAGTACGAACGTCGCGTTTTCCATGAAAAATAGTATAGAAAAAAAAAAAACGAATTGCGCACAACTGGAAAAATCATTTTAGAGGGCTGGTCCGTTAAAACCTCTATCGCTTCAGGTTTGTTTAAAAATTTTACATCACTCATCACCATCACCAATACAGGGATGCCTAATTTCATGATAAGCAGGTTTGCGATTTAGTCCAACATAAATGCTCAATGCAGATTCGTGGACTATAATTATACGCACCAGAAAATCTTTTTCTATGTCGACAGTTTCCTCACGATGTTTTCCTTCACCATTAGAGAGTAGTCAGTGATCAATTAAAAAAAACAATAACTCTTAAAGGGCGCTTAATCAAATAAATCCGACCCAGCAATGAACCTTAAAACGCTACAGAATTAAGTTTTAAATTGCTCGGCTTTGAAGAGGCCCCTTCAGCAATTTCTCATGGAAAATTAACGCCTTTCAGGTAAAATGCAAGGGTAAAGTTGGATAGTGACTGGAATTGAATCAAAGTTAATGGGTTTTACATTTTGACGAGTCGCGGTCGTGTCGGCTTCGTTTAGTTTCTTTAGAAGTGTACGTCATTTGAGTGTTGATTAGTTGACACTAAAAGGTTGTCTGTTCTGTTAATCAAGAATTAAGATAGACAGTGAGTTCAAAATCTGCGTTGAAATACCGATTTTAAAGTCTGCAAATAAGATTGATTTCAACATGCTGTTGCTAAATTATTAGGGCAACCCGTTTCTTCCCACGGGACGAGGTGACAATTAGATTATAATTGAGAGTGTCTTTTTAATTCTGCAGGGTTTAGGCCTCCTTATGGGCAGTATACCAACAGAGAAATCACGAAAAAAATATCAGTTGTTCCATACATTTGGCTCGAGTAGGCTTGTAGTTTTGTATGGGACAGCTGATATTTTGTTCGTGATTTCGATGTTGGTCCCATAGAGAAAGTTGTTCAGTTTGATGGTCTGATCATCTGCTTAAAAAAGTGTCAGTATATTAAGAAGGACCCTATACAACGTGTTAATGAATTAACGCAAAACTAGAAAGTAGTTTGTTTAGAATCGATAGCAGAATCGAATTATCATGGTTTCAACACAGGTAATTTCTTTCAAAATTTTAATTTTTGTTTTCCTAAAATTTTTAATTTACTAAACCCGATGTCAACCCACCCCACGGGCACACTCACCCTACTTACTACCAAAACAAGATTATAAAAATGTATCCATGAGTACGTTAGCGCTTTCTTTCAGTGCTGAAATGATAACAAATCATTTTTGCCTCCGAACTTAAAATGCGAATAACTTTAAATTTTAACTATCAAAATAATGAAATTATTGTTTCAATCTAATTCTTTTGTTATAAATCAGTTGGGGTGTATGAGGTTTTGCGCTAATTTATTAACACGTTGTATGTACAGGTACTTTAGACACAGCCCGGACACTGTATACAAAAAAATGAAATTGACAAGATGACGTCAGCACATGCGAAACGGGTTTAGGGCTGCCACAACTTAAGTTGCGTACGGTACAACTTGATAGATAGATAGATAGATAGATAAACAACTTGTGACGGGCAGATGGCGCGCGTGACATAGTCGATGAACGATTGGGAAAAATCAAAGAGATTGGTACCGTAAAATAAAGACCATAAACATAAAGTAAAAAAACCACTAACCTTGATTCTTCCTTTGGAAATCTGAAGAATCTTCTATAATTATCTTTATAATGGCTTGGACAGCCGTATATCGCACAATGTATGCCCATCTTGCACCTGGAGTGCTATTTTTGAATCTCATTCGCTGAGTATGGCTGAGTTCAGCAGTTGTAAATGTCAAAATTACTATGGAGATACGCATCTTTCTACAGCTGATTTGACTTTCAAAAATCGCACTCCTCAAGTATGATTTTTGAAAGTCAAATCAGCAGTAGAAAGATGCATATCTCCGTAGTAATTTTGACATTTTCAACTGCTGAACTCAGCGAATGAGATTCAAAAATCGCACTCCTGAATTGTCTTGCAAAATTAAAATAGGCCGGGGAGCAAAACTAAGACAATAAGCGTTAGCGTTTTAAAATCTCTGCCGTTTGTTTGCCTCTGGT
This sequence comes from Agonopterix subpropinquella, assembly GCA_922987775.1. Classification (NCBI taxonomy): domain Eukaryota; kingdom Metazoa; phylum Arthropoda; class Insecta; order Lepidoptera; family Depressariidae; genus Agonopterix; species Agonopterix subpropinquella. Next base: position 2,036,644 of record OV277711.1, read on the forward strand.
TTGCCTAGAGCCCAGACAGTAATTTTTTTTTTCATTTATTTCTTTTTTCGTAAATAAAACGCATTGACACCCGTCTATTCAAAAAAGAGTTTTTATCCTTCACCTATACCAATGCTCTTTGTTTCGAAAACATAAATTCTAGATGGTGACAATCTAGGCTACAGGTAACTGCCGAGGGCGATAGAGGGGGTGAGGCTGGGGTGAGGTAAAAAGTTGGTGGGAGGAAGGGAGTGTCCATACTGTATCTAGTAATAGATACTCTTTCTTATACTGTGCTTTAGATGCCAGTTGGATATAATCTGAAAATTCTTTGGCAGTAAGTAATCGATATCGTAGTATAGACCTCTGATATTATACAAGTGTAAGTGATAGCCTAGCAAAAACTGTAACTGTGAACTCAGACCATCAAACTGAACAACTTTCACTATGGAGCCTACCTCAGGGAAAAGGGGAAAAAAAACACCTGTCCCATACAAAACATACATAAAAAACTGCTGTACCTACCCAACTAAAATGTAGGGAAAGTTCAGTTTGATGGTCTGAGTTCACCGATTCAGTATTTGCTAGGCTGTCACTTGCACCCTGTATAGGTACACACGGCGACACATCCAGCTACCCAAAACCAATATAAGCTGGCCGCGCGTCGGCATAGTAATGTATAACGTCGCGCGGCCAGCTTATTTTGGTTTTGGGTAACTTGATGTGTCGCCGTGTGTACACTTTACCATCAATTGGAACTATCCACATACGGAACCAGTCAAGACGAAATAACAGTAAAGCCAAAACATCTGTGATCTACAGGGTGAAATTGATATCATTGGCATCCTTTTAAACTAAGAGTCTACCCATCAAACTGAACAACTTTTACTATGGGAGCAAACCGATCGGAGCAACAAAAAAATCAGCTGTCCCATACTAAACTGCAATACCTACTCGACTCAAATGTATGGAACAGCTGATATTTTTTTGCTTCGATTGGTTTGCTCCCATAGTAAAAGTTGTTCAGTTTGATGGGTAGACTCTTAGTTTAAAAGGATGCCAATGATATCAATTTCACCCTGTATAGATACGTGTCTATACGCGAGCTCTTCTACTACACTGACGAGCTATAATAGCCCAGTCATTTTACGGAGTTTTGTTAGGAGGGGTGGGGAGTATTATTAATGGGCTATATAATGGGCTTTACCTATACCCATCGCTATTTGTGTTGGGTATGATAGGGTTAAATACTTTAGAGACGCGACGGAAGCTGCAACTTTTAATGTACTTTTACTTTTTAATAAACAATAAAGTGGACAACCCATCAAATTTGTCACGTATAGGGCTTTACGTGCCTGATCAGTACTTTCGCGTGGGGCTGCGCAGGGCTCGGCCGCTGTTTGCGCAGGCCGGCGCCGGGGTGCGCACTTGTAGCGCCGCAAACGCTCCTACAGCGCTAGCCATTCAAATGTTAAATTTAGTGTTAATGCAAGTTCCTGAAGCTGATGTTTTTAACAATAGTCCTCATTTGTTTTATAGTTATGCAATATCTGTTATCAACAATTTATAAGTTATCTATTTTGTTCTGATCTCGATTAAATAAGTATTATCATTAGTAAGTTACCCATGTATTTTTAGCATGTAAGTATTTTGGAAATTGCTCTGTAAATTTACATGTATTTTTTTTTATAATGAATAAAAAATAAATGGGACTTTTAAACTGTAACCGGCATCATTTAGTGACAAAAAGACGATCTGAAAACAAATTTTAAAAAATTCACTACGCAACATAGAAATCAAAATTGTATCTCACAGAAGGCTTTTAACCAATTAATATTATTACCAATGCACACACTTTTTTAATTAGATTTAACAATATAAATTATTTTTGAGCAATAAAATATACATTGAAATTTTATAATGAGGTATTCATTAGAAAATAATAATGTATTTTTCAAAACCTTCTAAGTAGACAAAAATAATAACACCATGTTTGAAGTATGTATAATGGTAAAGCCTTAAGAATGTGCAAAAAAAATATTACTGATTTTTAGAACGAGATAACTGCAAAATTTTAAATTTGGTGCTATTGCTGACGTATTTTATTTTTTAATTTTATACATTTATACGCTCATATTGACTCTTAAATACTATACCGAAAAAATATCAATTATTAATTAGTCCTGGCTCAAACCGTTAAATGACTGGACTAGATTGAGTACGTTATATATAGGCTAAAATGTTAAAATAATAACGCGTCTAGAAGCAAATCACAAAATTAAAAGGCTCGTCTTCACGATCATCTGTAACCTCGGATTAAGCAGTAAATCGTTTTAAACTTAACGAGTAACAAACTCAATCATTTTAACTTCCAAAGGGTAGGGGAAACTGAGAAACTGTAATTTGGTACTAAAGGCGTAAATTTGTTAGTTAAGATGAAAATAATACTGAAAATTTTCTAGCTGATCTTAAGAATTTACGGCTTCAAATTAGTTTATTTTGTATTTTCGTTTTCCTTTCTCCTACTTAAGTCTGTGTTAAGGCAAGGATACGATGACCCGATAGCTCAGTTGCTAGTCAACCTGCCTGCTGAACTGCGAGTCGCGGAGTTCAAATCCTGCAAGTGGCAAAATATTGGTCTGATGAATGAATGATGATTATGAATCAGAAGGTAATGTGCGTAATTAAAGATTTTATAGAATCATTCCGAGCGCTTACAACCCGAATTCCTTTAAAGTACGTGTGAATAGGCGTTTTCTGGGTAAGCTCGCTACATCTTCGACCCCATCTTCGTCCTGAGGACTGGATTGAGGTCAAGAGCAAACCCAACAGTAAAAAAAATCATCATCATCATCATCTCAGCCGATAGACGTCCACTGCTGGACATAGGCCCCCCCATGGATCGCCATAACGACCGGTCCTGCGCTGCCCTCATCCAACGGGTTCCCACCGCCTTCACCAGGTCGTCAGTCCACCGTGTGGGGCCTAACCATTTATAGACAACGAGCTTTTACCCGCGACTTCGTCCGCATAAATTATATACCAGATTTTAAGTCAGATGGTAAGCTATCAATCAAAAAAAGTTTCATCAAAATCGGTTCAGTAGTTTTTGCGTGATACTCGAACAAACAAACACCCAAACAAACAAACAAACAAACAAACAAACAGACAGACAAAAAGTCCAAAAATTTGTGATTTGGAATCAGGGAAGCCTAAAAACCATATCGTAATCTTTTTTTTGTAAATATCTTCAATGTACAGACACACTTCTGTTACAGTTTTATAATAGTTTAGATAGTACAAAAATATATTCAATGGTATCCGTAGTTGCGCACGTAGCCACGGGAACAGCTAGTATGTAGGTACAGTCATCAGCAGATATATCGTAGCAAACCAGGTGGTCAAATATTTCTAAGCAGTTCTAATTTTCAATAATTTCTTTACCCATAACCAATAAAAAATATAGGAACGCCTAGAACATCAAATATATCGAGGCAGTCAGGGTAGTCATAAACATCTGAACATTTTCGGAAAAAAACCTTACTCCGTTGTTTTACATTTTAATTTTAAATAACATTGTAAAGTAATTATTGAAAATTCGCTGAATTCAGATATTTATGAAAAATACACGATTAGATATATGGTAACATTTACTGTAAAGAATTTAATGAAAATTAGCACTGCTCAGAAATATTTGGACACCTTGTATGCTACAATATATCTGATGGCGACTGTACTATAAATTCATTCCTCTACTTATTACTTGAAAGTTAATACAGAATCAAAACTTTTTCTTCCATTTTAAATTACTTTCACTGAGCACGCATTCAAAATACTACTTAAGAATTAATTATTCTTGAACAAGAATTATTCATTATAACTTTTAACGAACACTTTGAGAAAACACTGGTAACTATTATGATAATAGAATACAATTTTAAGTTTTATTATAAGGTTCAGAAAAACATTATACACAAAAAGTAGGTACAGAAATATATTCACAATAGAATTTTCTTTATACTTTGGTTTCAACTCATCATCTCAGCGAATAGACGTCCACTGCTGGACAAAGACTTCCCCTGAGGATCACCACAAAACGACCGGTCTTCCGCTGCCCTCATCCAACGGGTCCCCGTCGCTACTTTTTGCAAAAATTTTTGTCAATTTGCTGTTTTTCTTCTACTACTATTTGCTTCTTCTTCTTGTGGAGCTATCTTCTATTGGAAATTGGCTATCAATAGGGCTATTCGGATCCTGGAGACTGCAGCCCTGAACAGTGAGGTTGTGTCCACATCGAACCATTCACACAGGTTTTTAAACCATTTGCTATTTGCTATATTTTTAGCCTTGGGCTTAAGAAAAAGTATACTTACCTAAAGGTATAATATTATCTGTGCCTAAAGGTACTTCTCAAAATGTAAATTTCAGGACGGAATTAAAGATATGACACAAGGGAGAAGAATATTTTTCTAACATAAATAATTATAAATAATCTTGTTGTATGTTTTTAATCTATGTACACAACGTATAACTTTGTATAGTTAATTTGATGGGTATTATGATTAAAGATCGTATCAGTTGATGAATGAAAAAATCAATCACTTAAAATGGTGATAAAAATCTCGTAATTGATGCAATTTAATATAAATAATATTATATTATTGTTTTATAAATTGCGTCTGATGTAAGTCGTCTTATTTGAACAGTTTATAATAATGTCGTAGTACCTATTATACAAAATAAAATGCTGTAAATTAAATAGCGTGCGTGCGTGCGTACTAGTTAGTCTTATCTTGAATTCGTTCTTCTTCTCTTCTTTTGTCGAGTCTATGCCATGTCATTCTATAATAAATCAAAAATAAATTGTGAATCGCGATCGATCCTGAATTTGTAAATAATGTACTATTTAGGTAATTATAATCTTATTTTCATTCTTTTGTTATGTTAAATTCTGTACACCTACGTGAATTGTTACCAAATGAGTAATTGCACAGGTTAAAAAAAATACCTATAAATTATTAATCGGAATTTCATATATCTAATTGTTGTTCTTCTTCTTTTCGTGTCAATAGTTCTTCAGTGGTGTTTTTATATTTAACTAGCCAGGTGTTTGGCTAGCCTGACAGCATCAGGTGAAGCTGTGTTTAAATCCTGTCTCGTACAGATGTTGGGGCACAGCGGACATTCTAGTAGATGAGCCATATAGGTTCGCCGCAATCACATTGTGGTAGGCCAGGATCCCTATACCCCCAGTTGCACAAATTTTGCCTGCCGACCTGAGTGCGAAGCCGATTTAAAAATTTCCACTCTTGCCATTGCAGATGGTGTCCTGGAGGTAGCTGTTCGTGGTGAAATGAACTCTAATTGTTGTGATCATGAATTTCAAAGGATCTTTGAGCTATTTTCGAAACTTCATCATCTTCGAAACCTTCTTTTGTATCAACCGTTCTTTCCTTATCGCTGACGAGAAACATAGAAAAGTCCTCAACATCATATTTCTACTAACAATAACCATAATAATTGGACTAATAAATTACGATATATTTATCTCTAAAATCGATTTTGGAATCACAAAAGGATTGCTGTGCGGTTTCATGATTTTCGAATTAGCAATTCTTACCATGGGATCAAGATCCAGAAAAACATTTAACACCATACAAATATTGGATAATACTTGCGGTGTGAGTGAGAAATTTGGTAAATCTATCGCTGCTAAAGTGACAATAGTGGTGGTTACAAGTATCCTAGCTGCAATATTGAATACAGTAACAGCTATATGGATGAAAATGGAACCAAGTTTGGGTGTAATCATTGTTATGGTGACAACGGTTCATGATTCTGAGATGGATTTCTTGAGATTAATCATAGAAGGATTTAATATACGATTGATGGATATTAAAAACGTTAAAGTTGCTGACGGTTCTAAGATTTATCGAACTGTTTTATTGACTACTACTCAGTTGAGTGAAGAATTCAATTCTAGTGTAAGTACGAACAATAATATTGTCATAACTATTATACTTCTTTGTTTCTTATCGTGTGGGCAGAGCCCTGGTGTCAGAGTTTTTTCAGACCGCCTTACGGCCTCTGACGTGGTTTTTATGTAAAGACTACTACCACCAGAGATAGTAGCCTGGACCAACGGCTTAACGTGCCATCCGAAGCACTGAATCATCTTTCTTTTCAGACAATCAGGAAATTCAGCCTACAATGTCCTATCCAACTGGGGAAAACCCTGGAAAAACGCAGAAAGTGACATATCACTAGGTGTCCTCCATCGGAGTCGGACCCGCGACCTCCTTGTCGAGAGCCCAATACTTTTAACAATATGACCCCGAGAAGTTTAATCATGAGCATAATTCTCTAGAAGGTATCATTATAATGTATTATTTCATTTCTATTCCAGATTTTAATAATGCTAGGCGTGACAATGATAAAAACCATGATGTACGCTGTCTACGTCAGCTACTCTTTATTTACTAACAAGGATATTGTAAGAATCTCTGTCTGGTAGAACGATGTAGATATTTTCTGAGCTGATTGAGGGCACATTTATGAACATTTTAAACCACATATAATATTATGACAAGCTTCATAGTTTTTAGTTTTTTTGTTCATTGCGGGAATCGGTGCAGTTAGAGGTCCATAACATACAAGTTAATGCCTCAATCAGCTTTATTTTGGTTTTAAATTAATCTTAAGTTCACAGTCAATTATCACAATAAGTTTAAACAATAATTGGAAAGGCAATCATAAACAAATCTTTACACAAAAAATCGAACTTTTGATCATAACTTAAAAACTATGAGACTTGTCATAATACTATATGTGGTTTAAAATGTTCATAAAGGTGCTCTCAATTAGGTCAGAAAATGTCTACATCGTTCTACCAAACACCCTGTATAATATTCTTAACTTAGATTGGCAGTCCAACAGAAAATGTGCGAGGCAATAATCCACCAATGGGAGTGCTTCAGCTTCCATATACAACGTGTTAATGAATTAACGCAAAACTAGAAAGCAGTTTGTTTAGAATCGAAAGCAGAATCGAATTATCATGGTTTCAACATAGGTTTTCTTTTGTTTTCAAAATATTAATTAATTTGTTTCTTAAATTTTAAATTTACGGAACCCGATGTCAACCCACCGCACAGGCACTCTCACCCATCTTACCACCAAAACAAGATTATTAAAATGTATCCATGAGTACGTTAGCGCTTTCATTCATTGCTGAAATGATAACAAATCATTTTTGCCTCAAAACTTAAAATGCGAATAACTTTAAATTTTAACTATCAAAACAATTAAATCATTGTTTCAATCTAATTATTTTGTTATAAATCAGTTGTGGTGTATAAGGTTTTGCGTTAATTCATTAAAACGTTGTATAATTACTTAGTCTAAAAGATAACAGGAATTTTGGTAACCAAGGCTGATTCAGTATTCATAAGGTGTAGAGTATCTCTGTGATGAGGATGGACCAGGTCTGCCTGCATAACTCCAGTCGGTTTAGGAGTTACAGCTGTGCAAAGGTCTGGTATGGTTGCTTAAAATGCATGAATATGCAGGTATTATCGTAATAATTATGCACTGTAGTTATGCGAATAGTAGAAAAATGTTCATGGTCTATCGGTCGGTTTAGGAGATACAGCCGTTCAAAGGTCGGAACTTATAATATCCTATGATCAGTCTTGTAGCTGATCGTTCATTCAGACCTTTGAACGGCTGTAACTCCTAAACCGACTGCAGTTATGCAGGCAGACTTGGTCCATCCCCATCACAGGAGATGCTTTACACCCTATGAATATTGGATCAGCCTTGCAGCTGATGGTTACCAAAATTCCTCTTATCTGGACATGATCGAGCGAGCGCGCTATTGGTGGGTTATTTCCTTGCACACCACCTACCTGCCTCGCATATCTCTGATGGTATGCAAGCTTAATTCCAGCTTAATTATGGGTTTCTTTAGATACTGGCGGTGTTGTTGGCATGGAGGCAGTTAAAATCTCTGACCACATTGACATTTTTGTGCGCAGCCGCTGGAAGTACAAAGAATATTTGTAAAAATTTGGCTTTTCATCTGGCGTCGAAGTTGGTTCTTGATCCTGGACTTAAGAAAGGTAATACATACATAAACGCACAATCTAAAAATCCCTTTCAAAATGGCTACCACATCGTAGCTACCACTACTATAATATTTTTTTAAACTAAGATCCATATTCTTAGTGGCTTCCTACTGCCTGCGTGGTCTAATGGTTAAGAGCACTGGCTCTCGACACGGAGGTCGTGGGTTCGATTCCCACGGGGGGACACCTAGTGATATGTCACTTTGAGCGTTTTTCCACAGTTGGTTAGGACATTGCAGGCTAAATCACCTGATTATCTGAAAAGAAAAATGATTCCGTGCTTCGGATGGTACGTTAAGCTGTTGGTCCCGGCTACTATCTCTGGTGGTATATAGTTTATAACATATTTTTGCATTTTGCTATTCTAAACACCACTACGTTGTTTTTAAATCAGTCGAATAATCACCAGAAAGTTTGTGATTATTCGACCAAAAACCTATGAACTGTTTTCTTCCGCAGATGAACAGAGAAAACAATATGACATGACCCGTCGTTTGTACCGCAGTGTGTTGAAAGAACAACCGAGTTATGGAAGCGGAGCCATACAGTCCATCGACCTGAGTGTTCCCGTACGACTGATTGACGTCAGCATTAACTATTTGCTCATTTTCATACAGGTATGATCCTTTTAGTCATTTCTAAAATGTAATGCGTTTGTTGAACGTTAGTATCGGCTTTTAGAGCCCTATTACACGCTCAGTGGCGCCCTCGTCACAATAATAAAGATTTCTCAATAAAGAAAGCCTAAATTACAATACTTTTATAGGTTCTAAATATTCCACTCCACATAGATAATTTCGAAATAAAAATAAAAGGGGCCGTTTTTATTTCTTTTTTCTAATTTTATGTTTAGACCTATAAAAAACCTATAAAAGTGTTGTATAACAATAGCTTGGCTTTTTTAGTTTATTGGAGTAGCACTTTTTTAATGTAGGCTTTCTTTATGGAGAAATCTTTATTAATGTAATGAGGGCGCCACTGAGCTTGTAATAGCAAGCTTGCAAACAGTCTCCTTTCTCTATTATAGTACTCTGTGCTCTTAGATAGAATTAAATTTGTACAATAGCAGGGTCTCTCACAGGCAATTGCAAACTAAACAAACACATGCACACACTGATGCTAAGTAGTACGATCGGCTGCAGATTTTGCAAAGAGGTGGAGACTCCTTTGCACCTTTTATGTCACTTATGGCCCCCTGATGTAGGTACAAACGTAATAGGTACTCTAGGCAGAAAGTATTGACACAAGACTAGATGGAAGATACAAACAGATTAAAAACTTACTACCACTTTTGACTGCAGTAGGGATACGTAGGGAACTGTAAAAGGGGCATTCACAAAATACCAGTGATGGTCGAAGTGGTACAGGTGTAAGATTGTCAAGGCTAAAATATAACTATCACACTTGGATAAGTGATATGTCAAGATAGACAATAGAAGCTACGAACGCGTAGAAAAAAATTGCAACTGGCCACTAAAGCCTATTCATATACAATACACACACACAAACAAAATTTGTGTGACGCCTCATGCACACCAAAGAAAGTTGGCCCCTTTTGTTTTATACGGTAGAAGCATGAGGCTTATTCTAGACATACACTTTTTCTAAGCTATCACATAAGCAAATATCCAGACTTTCGAATCCAGGAAACGACATGACATGTACCAATGAGTTTTTCTAACTTAAAAGCGGAATACCGATTGCTCTCAAACGGTGAAGGAAAACATCATGGTGAGGAACCTGCGTCTGAAATTCTTATGCGTATGTGAGGAACCAATCCGCATTGGGCACGCGTGGTGGACTAACGCGAATGCATTAGGCCATTGGGACGTTATATAAGCTGATGAAGATATTATATAAATCGTCAGTTTATAAAGATAATTTCAATATAACTTTAATATTATCCCCATATTTTACCGTAACACCGTCAAATAAAGACTCTTGGTACCTAAATTTTTGTTTCCCCTCTTTTTAATTTCCGCTTCTAAATTCTTGAGATCTGAAAAGACACTTCAGGCGATCCTTTATCTTGCTTTTTAATTTAATTGTCTTTTTGTTATTTAAATTAAGGTGCTATGTGAAAAAACATAGGATTCTTCAAAGCTTCATATATCATGAAGTACTAACAGTAGGAGTATGATTTTCGAATATGTGTAAATTGAACATATAATTGAGGTTTTGATTAGAGCCAAAACACGATTAAGACACATTTTCTCGATAGAAAAACAGGCCAAAGTAGCCTCCGTTTTTATCTATAAACGCTTGGAACTGCTAAACGGTGAATAATAGAAACACAAGACTTGATTTAAAAAAAAGAGATTGATATTTTCTAAATTTGCGCCGCCCCATCTCTTTCTATCGCATCAGGCCGTAATATAAGCTATCCCACGCCTATTTCGCTTAAATTATTTTTCGACATAGGCCCTTAAACAAAAAAATAAAGTTAATTTTAGGGGGCTAAAATGTTTATGACATTAACAGTAGTCGGCAGATGGAATAACATTAGCTTATTTGTGATAGGTCTAATAAAATCAGACATTTTTTAAATATTCTTTTTGGTACATCTTTCGATCCAAGTAAAATAAATTGATAGGTCCAAAGACCATTATAGGTAGTTGAAGCACACAAAGTAGAGCACTTGGTCCATACAAAGTACCTATGTAGTTTATCATCTCGGTACGAATTTGAAGTACCTGATGTTTTGTAAAAATAAAGGAAATATTTGCTAACTTTATTCCTAATATTTGAGTAATCAATACCATCTAACTACTATAAATAACATCATTTGTAGTTACCCACTTAAAATTACTGTAGTGTTGAGGTGCCGTTAAGAGGGCTATCGGAGTCCAGTGGCGCCCTCGTCACAATAATAAAGATTTCTCAATAAAGAAAGCCTAAATTAAAAAAGTGTCTACTTGACAAACTACAAAAGCCTTCAAGCCATTGTTATACAATACTTTTATAGGTTCTAATTTTCAAAATTTGTATGTTTAGACCTTTAAAAAACCTATATAAAAGTATTCTATGAAAATAGCTTGAAGGCTTTTGTAGTTTGTCAAGTGGGCACTTTTTTAATTTAGGCTTTCTTTATTGAGAAATATTTAATATTGTGACGAGGGCGCCACTGGACTCGAATAGCCTCTAATTTTCAAAATGTGTATGTTTAGACCTTTAAAAAACCTATAAAAGTTTTCTATGAAAATAGCTTGAAGGCTTTTGTAGTTTGTCAAGTGGGCACTTTTTTAATTTAGGCTTTTTTTATTGAGAAATCTTTATTATTGTGACGAGGGCGCCACTGGAGTCGAATAGCGAAGAAACATTGAACACTAATTAGTGTTAAGTAAATAAGTACTCTGTGGTCAAATTGACGACCCGGTTGGTGTGATGGTTGCCACGCCGGACTGCCAAACCAGGGTCCTGGGTTCGAATCCCAGTTCGGTCATGGATGTTACATGTTTGTGCCGTTGTTGTATGATTCCCATAACAAAAAGCCTAAGGCCTTACCTTGGGATCATTACAATGAAAGTGCCTAAAAAAAAATATTATAAATCTTGCTTTTTTCTCTTTTTGCAGATTTACTTGGCTTATTATCGATAAAAGGACGTTGCTTCGATACAGAACAAAAAAAAATTATGTCATACCCGATTCTCTGAAAAGAAATGCTGAATGAACTTCTATTATGTGTTGAGTTCATCTAAAATTATTGTAGATCTATTTTATTAGACAACAGCGGGATTCCTTTAACGGATAACCCTTCCTTAGAGAGCACCTGGAAGACTAGATACCTAGAAACATAAGACCAAAATGTAGAGTTTATTATACAGGAAGATTTTTTTTAACGCCATCCAAATTTTTTCTACATGTTTGGTATCACTTATAGAACCATATAGAACCCATTTCATAAAAAAAGGGCAGGTCAAGATTGCACATTTAAAAATTTTATCCTGCAGAATTTTCCATAAAGCTTGGTCATCGAATCAAAAAATTCCGTTTTCGTACCGACCGGGTGCGGCAGGACCGGGGGGCGGAGCCGGTTCTAGCTTTAGAGTCCCACGCGTTGTAAACTTAACAGGGACACACAACACTTTCAAAACATTGTTAAAATGTTATAACTAGGCGATTATTTTGTTTATTTGTTCAATGACACGGTTATAATAAAGTAGTACATATAATAGTCTGTGATAAAGTACTCTTTGAATGACACAATGACACATAATAAACTTTTTCTAAAAATTAAAAGGCACACCACAGAGATTCGTTCGTTACGTTAGTTTTCGTTCTTGAAAAGCAAAGTTTGAAATTCGAAAAAGCGCGCAAAATCGGGTCGAGTGGTAGTCAAAGACTACAGTTTAAGAAAGTGGTAGTAACTATTAAGTAATCTGTGGCACAGGTAGGTGCGTACTGTGTCCAGTCGAATTGTTTTTCTTAAGAAATTTTTCGTAGTCATATCTCAATATTTTAGTACTGAGCGATACTAAAAGAAAAAACACGTATCGATTTTTTTCATAAACAAACATTTTATTAAAATTTGGATGGTGATAAAAAAATCTTCTGTATACATATAGCTTCAGTTTTATAGTTCCAGTCTGGACATATTCCTTGCAAGGTTATAATAAGCTTTTCTGTGACCTCCCTTCGATCAATACGATCAATAATAAAAAAATGGTAACACAATCATACACACATAGACAGATTGGGACTTTGGTTTTAGTATGGTGCCATCTTACTGAGACTAAACATGAGTGAACGAATGAATGCAATCTATGTATACCCCTGTGGTATACCCAAACACAATGACAAATAAATTACAGGAGTAGATTCACATCGCTATCAAAAACATCGACGCGCTTGCATCCTTCAGATCGTCGGAAGTTTTAAATGAGTTTGACACATGACATTGAAAGCTCGCCGTTGTCTCTTGTGACGATGTTTCCGCTTAATGAATTGCGCTTATTATACGAAAGGTCCTTTATTTTTGTAAATAGGCACTTCAATGTAAATGACATGAATTAAAAAAATGTATATGATTTTACTTGAGACTATTTTGTATTTTAATTATAGATGGCTATAACTGCAGAATAAAGCATAAACCTATTACGAATGCATCGAAAAAACAAAGAAAAAAAATATAATTCCTAAAACCCTCTTCACAATATAAGAGACTGTAAGACAATACAGAAAGAAAAACATCGAACAGAATAAAAAAAAATACTATTTATTAAATAGATCTCCTTATTTATTCAAAAGTCCCTCTACCCAACCAATATCTTACTTATATCAAAGCTAAAGAAGTTTTTCCAGGGGTCTTAAATAAAAAATGAATTAGCCAAGACAATAATATGGGGTTTTTGCAAAAGGTGATCCAGTGGCGAGTAACCTTGCCTGCCGTGCAGGAGGCGATGGTTCGATCCCCATCCAGGCCAGACTCGGACCAATGAATATTTCGGAATTTAATTTTTAACACCACTCTTTTCGGTATTAAGGAAAACATCGTGAGGAAACCTACATGCTTCAATTTCGAGGCATGTTTTGTACCCACTGTCTAAGTGGCGACGGGCTCACTCCCCGTCATACTGAATAGAGTTTCGAAACTAGTGAAATGTGAATGTTCTGAGGTTTCGGAATATCTCTGACTACCCCCTCGGGATTATATTCGTGAGCATATGATATGCAAAGGTCAACCATATGGATTCCAAGTGCCAACACGGCATTTTTAAAATTTATGTATATGGCAGGTTTCACACGTTTTTATGATGGAATAAGTGTATTTTATTACCCTTTTGTAGTATTATGATCTTTTTTATGGATTGTAATATCACAGAGTACTATAATTACGTAATATTGAAGAGAGCTAAAAAAACGGTTCTTTATTCAATAATGGATTTGCTACATTAGCATTATCAGGTACATAATCCCCGTTAATGTACTAACGGGGCACATAAAGGGTGTCCAGACCAAATGGAGACAGATAATTGTAATATTTTGTTTTGAAATTGCATGATTGAAGACATATCAGGAGTACCACTCTGACGTGGTATTTATGTAACGACTACTACCACCAGAGATAGTAGCCGGGACCAACGGCTTAACATGCCATCCGAAGAACGGAATCATCTTTCTTTTCAGACAATCAGGTGATTCAGCCTGCAATGTCCTAACCTAACCAATTGGGGAAAAACGCACAAAGTGACATTATCACTAGGTGTCCCCCGTGGGAATCGAACCTACGACCTCCGTGTCGAGAGTAGATGTTCTTAACTACCATGACCATGGAGGCAGTTACATTAGTTAGTCATACATTATAAAATCTTATAAATAACAATAAGCAGTCCATTAAGTATAAAAACCTCAAAACAGCGACCTTGGACTGAATCTGTACATGTTTGTATTGACAAAACGGCAGTTTAAAAGAGGAAAGCGCTCGTTACCCCAAGCCTCTATAACGGCGAGATGCCGCCCTGAGGTGACAGTGAACTGAAAATTAACCCTTGATTGCGTCAGTGGAAAAATTTAAACGAAAGATTTGTGTGGATATGACGCATTTTACTCTACCTACTCCTAACTAGGTAAATTGTATAGCTACAAAGAGACAGGTTGTTTCTTTCCTTTATTCCTCATTCACGTCCACAAGGGTTAAACCGTCACTATAAAATTTAGATTTCTTATTTTATCTTTATCTTGTTGTGGGGGCTGGCCAGCCCCCAGGCTGGCAAGCCAGAAAAAACTTCGACCCAGTGGGATCTTTTGTGTGAGCCCCAATATATTTTGCTTTCTTCACCATTTTGACAATTTTGATTTAATAGGCATATTATTTTATCGATAGATAGGTCAATTAGGTAACAAAAGTGGCTAAAAATTATTACATCTTCTATTTTAAACTATCATTGCATTGAGAGTGTGGTGTCACTTCGTAATCTATGTTTAACGTCATATATAAACTACTCCGCTATATTGTCAAACAGTCACATAAGAAGAATGACTAAAAGAGACCCAGAAAACGGCTATTATACTATTTAATTATTTTCAGATTTATAACATTTGTCAGGATTCTAATTACCTATCAGTCTAGGTACCTAATCAGTTTTTTATCTTATGTCACAGCTGGAGGGCGATCGCACTAATTTAAAACATCCAAGTTCAATCCTAATCCAATTTCAATTCTAATCACATTGCAATCCAATTACTATTCAACTGTGGTAATTCCGTATCGCGCTAAACTTATTTACTGTATGACTGACAGCCTTTAACCTTTGAGCCATCCGTCAAAACGGCTCTAACGGCTGTCATGAACTGTGCCGCGATTAGCGCAATACCAAATGTGTAAAAAGCTAAGCTTCGCATGCGGTGTAATCATGGTTCAGATGCGATTTATTTACCGCAATCCTCCTGGTTTGTAACATCCACTACTGATTAGATTTTAATTAAATTAAAGTAGCAGATGCAAACAATTTGTGTTGTTAATAGATCTCATCCATACTAACCTCATCGTAACCCATTAGAGTTATTTTCGCATTCCATAAATGAGCGCCTAATGACTGAGCTTTGTTACATTATTGCCGTCTCTTTTCACTCACCTGCACATTAAACTGTATTGCGACTTTTGAAATGGCTTCATTTGCTTTAGATAAATATAATAAAATAACTGCCTTTGAAATTTTGTTGTCATACATAATACAGGGTGTTAGGGCGTAAACAGTTGCACTACTTTTAGGGGTAGTTATACCATATGAATAGGTAATAATAGTTATTATTACCCTACGAATAAGAAAATAGAATCAGAATAGAAATGTAAATCAAGCTCAAAAAGTGGCACCATTGGTGGCACCAAAAAACTACACCGTGTTCTAATTTTGTTCTTTAAAAACTACACCTTGCCGCCAAAACTCATATAAAATGTAATTTTTCATTAGGTGCCAAAAATTATGTTGCTTTTGTTTAGAGTTATTCTTCTATAGTTATTCTTATTCCTATTCATAATGTTATACCCATGATACTGAACAACTTTCCATAAAAAAACTATTATAGGAAATTCGAAAAAAAAATTGGACTTTCCATAAATCCATACCAAATGCAATCTACTGATCGATAGTTTGCATGAAAAATCAATTTTTTCTCTGGAATTTCCTATAGGTTTCTCAGGGAAAGTTGTTCAGTATCATGGGTACAATCACCCCTTAAAGTAGTGTACCCTAACACCCTGTATAAGATAATCATCATCATGGTTTCTGTATTTCTCAGGAAGTTATCTCTTATCAGGTAAATGGTTACATTATACAAAAAATGTTTTAGTACTTTATATCCCCATTTTCTATTATTTGCTTTCGATAGCAGCAAAAAAGATATTGATAGTGCTGCTAGATGGCGTTATCCCTTAAGGGCAGCTATCCCTACTGCAAGCGTCTCTTTTTTAAAAAGAAAATTTTGTAATTAGTGATCCCGTTTCAATTGAAAATAAAGATCGCAAAAAAAATCATTTTTTATCAATATCTTTTCTCTTGGGTTTTTGGGGAAAAAATCCATCGGGTAGAATCACTGCTATAATTAATTACCTTTCAAATGATGGTATATTCTGTAGAAATGGTGTAGGGTGATTCTTGTAAAACTGGTTATAAATCTGAAATCGAACTTACTTTGCTCCTCTTTTCTATCGAGAAAATTTAATAGAATCGTGTTTTCAACGGTTAGATTCACGCAGAAAGAACGTATCTTCACTGTTATGTGAACTATATACAACGTGTTAATGAATTAACGCAAAACCTCATACACCCCAACTGATTTATATCAAATTAATTAAATTGAAACAATAATTTCATTATTTTTGTAGTTAAAATTTAAAGTTATTCACATTTTAAGTTTTGAGGCAAAAATTATTTTTTATTATTTCAGCAATGAATGAAGGCGCTAACGTACTCATGGATACATTTTAATAATCTTGTTTTGGTAGTAAGTAGGGTGAGTGTGCCCGTGCGGTTGGTTGACATCGGGTTCAGTAAATTAAAAATGTCACAAAAAAATTATTTATAATTTTGAAAAAAATTACCTATTTTGAAACCATGATAATTCGATTTGGCTCTCGATTCTAAACAAACTACTTTCTAGTTTTGCGTTAATTCATTAACACGTTGTATATTTAATGTAATAATTTGGTTATCAAAAATCGGTTCGAAAACAGACAAAATAGGTATCACCCCCTCTTTAACTAGGTATACAGGCTGTAACAAAATACGCTTGTAATATGTTAAGCGGTGGCTTAGTTAGACTATCAAACTGAACATCAATTAAAATGGAACCAATAAAAATAAAAGGATAGCCGATTGTTTTGACCTAGTCTTCTACAGTGTGTTGTTTAGTTTGATTTTCTAAACTACCATTTTAAATATAAGGTACTTATAGGGTGTTTTGTTACACTCCGATCATTCAATACAGGGTGTAACAAAACACCCTAGTAATACTTAAGGGGGTGGTTTAGACCATCAAACTGAACAACTTTCACTATGGGGCCAACATCGAGAAAAAAACAGCTGTCTCATACATTTTAGTCGAGTCGGTAGGTACTGTAGTTTTGCATGGGACAGCTGTTTTTTTCCGATGTTGGCTTTATAGTGAAAGTTGTTCAGTTATGGTCAGAAGCACACCCTTAAGTATTACTAGGGTGTTTTGTTACACCCTGTGTAAGGCTGGTCGGGGTGGTTTCATAATACCTAGTCTAGAATTTGAGCACTATCCTTGTAGGTACTACAACAGTTCACGTGACCTTCGATCCCGTCTCAATTCCTGTACCTGTATCTATATTTTAGGAGATATTTGGTCCTACAGAGGCTACGGATGATGATGATGATTTAACATAGTTTAGATGATAGACTACCCAACTAACAATTTGGTCGTATAGGTGTCGTATAGTCGAACATTTGACGCATAAAGCACCAGTAGATTATGAAATTACCGTAATATAACTTTTATAAGTCAAAATAGTCATGGTATAATACGACCAAATTGTTTTCTGGGTAGTACCGTTTTTTCCATACAAACGCATTCCCCGGTTGAGATGATGAAACATCGTGAAACATGTATATAAACAGTGTCTATAAACAAATTTTGCCAAATGAATACCCGGCTTTAAGTCCTACGAGTATTAAGTGCCAGTTGTACCATTGATGGTACTACTGGCACGATCTAGTGCCAATTGTACCATTAATGGTACTACTGGCACCACCTAGTGCCAACTGTACCATTGATGGTACTTCCCGATTGTACTTCTGGTCCGGCGGGGGTACTACTGGCACGATCTAGTGCCAATTGTACCATTAATGGTACTACTGGCACCACCTAGTGCCAACTGTCGCGCCGGACCAGAAGTACAATCGGGAAGTACCATCAATGGTACAGTTGGCACTGTATTGTATCATTAGTACCATTACGTAATAGATGATAATACTAATGATACTCTGGTCAATGGTACAAGTGACACTCGGAACTTTTATTAATAAAGCGGCCAAGTGCGTGTCGGACTCGGGTACGAAGGGTTACGTACCGTTTAACGTTTTAACGTTTCGTTCCCCATAGATGGGGACCCCCTTTAATTTTGTTCACTTTATTTTACGAGTTTTTCCCAGTGGTCAGATTGGTGGTCAGACTAGGTCTAACCAACGGGAATTTTTTTCCCGTTGGTCAGATGTATTTGACAGCTGGAATTTATGGGCGGACAGCGGAGGCTTCGTAATTAAATAGGGTTCCGGTTAGCACCCTTCGGATACGGAACCCTAAAAGAGACATCGGTAGAGGGGACTAAATGTTTCAATATTCAAACTTCACAAATGCAAATAAAGCCGGGTATTCATTTGGCAACATTTGTTTATAAACATGTTTACCGTAAACACACGGTAGTACATATAATAGTCTGTGGTAAACACTGTTTCTGTAACATTGGCAGTCCACACTTGTCAGTTGTAGCTAGCAAAGGTAGCTAGGATGTTCCCGAGCAGGTAGTGATGCTCTGTGCTGCTTACATAATTATATTCATACATATAAACATCCTTCTTTGTCATATTTAACTCTGCAGCAATCTCTGCCCAAGCATCATTTGTTTTGTAGTCTTTATTTGATGCATCCCAGAGAATGCTACGCTGTTGAAAGAGCTATATGAGCATTGAAATCTGGTTGTTCGACCAAACTACTTCCATATTTAAAACACGCGCAACACGCGTCCACACTTGTCAACTTCTTTTTCTAAACTAAAGGTTTCGACTTGCTCTCCACTCTGAGCGGGGAACACGGCAAAATGTTTCATCATCTTTGTTTACGGAATGTTATCTTAATTTGGTCGGGAAATTTGGCTGCTAAGTTTTGGCTGCTATCTTCACACCGGTATGTTTATAACCATGTTTACAGAGATGATGAAACATCGTGAAACATGTATATAAACAGTGTTTATAAACAAATGTTGCCAAATGAATACCCGGCTTTAAGTCCTACGAGTATTGAGTGCCAGTTGTACCACTGATGGTACTACTGACACGATCTAGTGCCAATTATAAATAAATAAATAATAAATAACGCTCACAGGCACATACATTGTAATGATCCCAAGAAAGCACTATTAATAGGCTGTTTATTATGGAAACCATACAACAACGGCACAAACATGTAAACATCCACGACCGAACCGGGATTCGAACCCAGGACCCTGGTTTGGCAGTCCGGCGTGGTAACCATTACACCAACCGGGTCGTCAAATTGTACCATCAATGGTACTACTGGCACCACCTAGTGCCAACTGTACCATTGATGGTACTTCCCGATTGTACTTCTGGTCCGGCGGGCCAACTGTACCATTGATGGTACTTCCCGATTGTACTTCTGGTCCTGCGGGGAAAATATCACAACGACACTAGAGCAAAATTTTATTTACTTTCGTTACCTCTGCAGGGTTCTTCGAAAATACGCAATTTTACTGCCTATTTTCAGACATCCAAAGCCTTTCTCGTAATATTATTCTTGAAAGAATTAAAATCGGTGTATCGGGGGATACGAAATGCTGATTTCGTCCATTTTATGTGGATAAAATCAGTCCATGCTGCATGTCTCTTTCGCATTCTAGTCGAAGAGGTGTTTGGGAGGGGCGGATCGTAAATACCTAATTATACAATCGTAAAAGTGACCTATTCTCCAAATTTCTTTCGATAGCCCGCTTCCTCGTCTTCCATGCAACGATTGTTTACTTACAATAAATAGCAGTGAGGTGGGCACTGTATTTTTAAGTGCAAGAATATGTGCACTTAACACAGGATAGATGCAGCTTTACTCTCCTCAATCTGGTGATACGGCAAACCGCTAAGATCAGAGGTAGGTTTGGATGGATTATTAAATAAATAAATGACCAGCAGGGTTTCCACTTTATTTGCAAACAACAAAATTCAAGGCTCACTTTTCAAATATTTTATTAAAACATTCACAATCTTCGTTAAAATTATCACATTAATAAATAATTTCAGTCGATTTCGTTTTGTCTAGCTCAACAATTATTTAAATAGAAAAACTCCTATCCATTTTAAACAACCAACAGTATTTGAAAGCGTCGAATTTTTGTTTATAAATCCTCAATTTTTTTACACTTAATCTGTTAACATTAATTATGTTGTAAGTACACTAACTTTGTAATTCAAACCAAACAGAGTAAGTACAGCGCGTAGCATACCTAGACAGTCATCCGAATTCACGCGCGGCTGTCGAAGCATACATCGGCAGCCAACCGTATTCATCCGCAGTCGTCGGAATTACCACACTTCAGTCCTCGAGAACTACTAAAATATCGCAGTGTGTCTTTGATCAGTGTGTACTGCGACTCGCAGTATGCGAGTGATGACGTAAGGAACTGATATATGGTCGCTAATTGAAGGCTTAAAAGGCTGAAAGTCACCCAAAGCCAATAAAGAAGGCTATGCTCTAAGTTTCCCTGCGGGTGCCTCTTACGACCCTGCATCTCATACTACAGTACCTGGTGGTTCCTCAATTAGATATAAAGAGATTCAAATGGGAACCAGAGTAGCCGAAATACTTGAGGAATTTTTAAACTAAAGTGACAATGGGCTAGACATAATGATCGCAGAACATTATGGCCGATGGGGGCGAAGAGTTCTCGAGTGGCTACCGCACCAAGTTGGAACGACAACCTGGTGAAGGCTGCGGGAACCCATTGGATGACTGGGGGAGGCTTATGTCCAGCAGTGGACGTTTATCGGCTGAAATGATTATGATGATGAGTCCTCGGGAACTGCCGTGGATATTCGAGAATCCCGAAGGCTAGCGCGCATTCTTGCATGGCCGAGCGATCTTTCTAGGATCAGCGTTCTTCATACAATTTAGATTTTTACGTGGCTCGAATCCAGTTAATTATTTTATGGTATTATAAAATACGCTTCCGTACGCTCCACTGAGTCTGAATTATCTCTTAGAGAATACACAGGGAATTATAATACCATCGGACACATTTATAAGTTTACAGCAAAAGTTTCTCGTTCGCAAGGTACGGATAAACCAACATAGTTTTGTGTACTTTGAGAGATTATGAATGTGAAAAGAAAATAAATTTTCGCGTGTATGTAGAACGAATAAACTTTTAACATCATTCTCACGGCGACAGATCAACCTATCCATATAGTCGGACTGTACAGGTGTTAGGGTAAACAGTTGCACTACTTTTAGGAGTGATTGTACCCATGATACTGAAAAACAGTCTCAAAGAAACATAGAGGACATTCGCAAAAAATTTGACTTTCTATAAAAGACGATTTTTTTTTTTTGCTAATGTGCTATTGGTTTCTTAGTGAAAGTTGTTCATTATCATAGATGCAATGACCCCGGAACCAGTAATGCAACTGTTTACCCTAACACCCTGTATATTCATGGATCTGACACCGTGTGTACATGATTTCAGTTAGAAAGCGCTAAGGCCATGTTCATAAGACCCGCGCCCGCCCCGCGCCCGCCACGCGCTCAACCCGCGCTCACCCCGCGTCAAATGACACGATATTGTATTTTGACGAGCGTTCGCGGGGCGGGTGTGTTGCGGATGCGGGGCGGGTGTGGGCCGGATGGGGGCGGGTTCGGGGCTGGTGCGAGGCGGGCAAAACGGTTGCTCTATCACCGCCGCGCCCGCTCCGCAACCGCCCCGCACCCGCCACGCGCTCGCCCCGCGAGTCCCGCGACCGCTCGTCGAAATACAATACAAGATTGATTATCGCG
Source organism: Agonopterix subpropinquella (assembly GCA_922987775.1). Taxonomy (NCBI): domain Eukaryota; kingdom Metazoa; phylum Arthropoda; class Insecta; order Lepidoptera; family Depressariidae; genus Agonopterix; species Agonopterix subpropinquella. The sequence goes on from OV277711.1 coordinate 2,058,990, forward strand.
TCATAAGACTCAAATTGCAAGCAATGCATTATAGGCCGCGGGGCGAGCGCTGGGAGAGCGCGTAGTGGGCGCAGGGCGGGCGCGGGTCGTATGAACGCGGCCTAAGTCGCAACTGCAGAGCGTTTTGGCTTGACAAGTTAAGTTTAAACCATAGAGAAAATAACGCGCTCCCCTGGGGTAGAGATTTTGTATCGAACTGTGCACAGATACTCAACTGGGCCTGACGTCATATCATACACATCTAGCGGGAAGTAGTGTATTTTTTGTGTGACATTGTCCAAGATATTTATTTATTTATTTATTTTAAATGTTAACCCTCCCCTCACCCGTTTTTCACCCCCTTTGTTGGCGACAACATTTTCTATAGAAACAAGCCGATATGCCATCTCTTCGTACTCTATGGTTTAAACTGTCTCAGTTTGGATAAGTAGTTATAACACTTTAGTACTTTAGAGTGAATCTTTAGATCGTTTGAACGCTGTAAGTTATCTGGTGGAGCATTTCATCTTGTTTATAACAAAAAGCATAAAATTTTAAAACGCTTTTATAAAGCGTCCTGGACGTTTATATCAGCGCCGAAAATTAAAATATTCGGCCAGATAAAGGGCGTTCAAAACATCAAACTCTCTGAAGATTCTCCTTTTAACACTTTAGCTTTAAAGTACCTAAAATGTGTAATACACAGATCTTAAAATTACATCATGGTTTTTTTTATTTACAGATAGGACAATGAATTAATTAAAAAAAAAATTTTTAGACAGTAAATTGTTGAAGTCTTATTTCTATGCATAGACTTCAGAATCATTGACATTTATTTCTTTAACTCTTTCACTGCTAAAACACGTCCAGTGTGTAATTTTCCATGGATAAAAGCGTAATCTTCAAAAACTCGCAGTGAAATGGTTTAATAGTTAATTTTTTTCTTAATTTATGACGGTTTCAAATTAATATTTGAATAACAAAATTTCTGTCACATACTTATTCGTACATGCCCATTAGGTACCTAATTGTCTCTCTTTAATTTGAAATTTTTATGATTAATTATACAATTACATATTTACACAACAACATCAATAATAATAACTATTATAATATATTTATCTTAATATTTACTGTGGTATGGAACATAATTCAGAAAAATGGGTTATGGAAATTTTTGTCTTTGTAAAAAAAAAATATTTTCGAAATTGGTTTACAAAAACATCCAATCAGATCAATGTTTGGTTCGATAAAGACGCGGTTCTACATTTTGACAACGGAGGTAGTGCAACCCTGATTTTTTTACATCAATAAAAAATACACGAATGTGGAATGCCTACACAAATAACTTTATTTAATTTCAAAAAACCTATCTACAAAGAAAAATAAATAAAAATTAATTAATAATTGGGCGGATTATACTACACAATTCACTTATTTCTAACTTAAAAACTAAGTATTAAACTGTTAACAATTTTGTAAAATTTTCACAATCACTCGTTGATCAAATCACTTTAATAATTTTATAACATTTATTTTAGAAACACACACATTTTTATTTTAAATTGACATTTAGGTGGCTTCCACATTCATTCAATATTATTTCATAGGAACACACAATCATCACTAACAAAGATAATTTCAACAGAAAGTCATCCACGTAGTCCTTTCCTATTGATTTCCACCATAGAGGAAGGAAGTATAGAGATAGTGCGACAAGGGGGGGGGGGGGGGGGGGGTGCAAGAAGATTGCAGAGAGAGAGAGAGAGAGAGAGAGAGATAAGAAGATAGTAAAAACTATAGGCGTGAGAAAGACAAAAAATATACATAGCTTCGTGCATACTATTGTCTTCTCTTTTTCGCCTATAGGTTTGTCCTTCACTATAATTTATGACTGGCAATATCCATTGTCTTCTCTTTTTCACGTATAGATTTGTCCTTATTTGCATTTGCTTTATATTTTCGAGGGCGGGAAAAAAATATTGTTTAATATTAATATTAAAAATTCTTTTTTTAATTAATTCTTCTAGCTTACCTATGAAAAGTTATTCCTTTATATTTGGTTACATTTCTTGAATTGTTTGTGCAGTATTTCAGTACACACCACGGCATTTTTTATGCATATTATATTGTTTTCAATGTAACTGCTACACGTGACCGCAGTGAGAGAGCCACTAAATGCCAGAGTACTATATCGCCGCAGTTGAATGGGACAACGTCATGAAGCGCGATGTTAACACTATACTTCTTTCCTCTATGATTTCCACCAAGAATTTTAGAATGATAAGGATACCAATCCTCCTTACAAGCATGGAAACAACATGGTCGGTAATGTTCGAACTTCTTTCGTACTTCTCGTCGATATTTCCAACATTTTTGTGTCCCTTTCTATCAGAACAAAAAATAAATGTACGTAGTAGATAAGGACTACTCTTGGACTTCTTCAGTGAATGATACCTTAAAGAATTGCTTACTTACTCTAGCACAATATCATATCTATGGTTTCTTCTTTGTTCTTTTAGATCTGATGCTAACTTAATTATTCTAAACTCTGCCTGACTTTCCCCGCTGACTTTCCATGCCGTGTCACTGCGATGTCGGCGCTTGAAGCGGGACCACGCTGGTACCCTGACTTGACTGGTGTTGAAAAAGAGACAGTCTAAATACAACTCTCCCTGACTGTCCGGGCTGACGTCACGATTTCAGGACGATGCCGTGCTGCTGCGATGTCGGCGCTTCGAGCGGTGACCCCTCGGTTGACAACGCTGATGCTTTGGCTTGACTGGTGATGAAAAAGAAACATTTAAAGTAGTTGTGGGGACTTGTCACAGATTTCAACACCCACAAGTTATAGCAGAGAAGCTAACAGATGGCGCTACGGTCGCACTCGCAAATGTGCACGTAGCACAACTTGCGACGTCACCTTGGTAACCTGTTGCTGCTACACATAAGGTTCATAATCGTATACAAGACATGAATCGCGCAAGAGAAATAATCACAGAGGTTCGACATATATACAAGGTCCAACTAAGAACTGTTGTACCACGGCCGGTCCCCAGCCTTCACACATAGCTCTAGAAGATCTTCCCTTTTCAATGGAGGAACATTCCCAGTAGCACCTCCATATAGAAATTAGAAAACTATTCACGAATCAGTTATTGTTTATTTAGGTACCCTTTGAAGTTAGGTACCTATTTTATCCATTGTTATTCAGGGTGTGTCAGAACACTCTCTTCAGATCATCAAACCGAGCAACTTTAACTACGAAAGGAATTTCTTCTTCATCGTGTATGTAGGTTTCCTTAAGATACTTTCCTACACCATTTGAGAGCAGTCGGTATTACGTACATAAGTTAGAAAACTAATTGATAAATGGCATTGTTGTTCAATTACCTGTATTAAAAAAAATCCAGTAGTCAAACGGAGTCAAAATGCGTTTAGTTTGGAAATTATTAATTAGGGTTTCACATCAGTCTTTTTGCCTACCCGGAGTGCAAAAACCCTCAAATAATTTCCAAATTAAAAGCATTTTGTTTCTTAAATGACTTTTAATTGTTTACGTTATTAGTTTAATTACCACTGTTTCATTGTCTTTTTGCTTACCCTGAGTGCACTCTGACTTCTTGTCGTCCGTGCGGTTTCGAACCCGGAGTTTGAACGTTGAGTTCCCTATATTTATTTATTTATTATTTTGTTATATATTCCAAGAGATAAGTGTACTTTTTGCAACCATCAGCAGCAAGGCTGATTCAGTGTTTATGGGGTATAGAGTTTCTCTGTGATTGGGATGGACCAGGTCTGCTACTGATGAGTGATGATTAAAGGTCTGTAAAAAATTAACGATCAGCTGCAAGGCTTATCGTATTTTATTGTTGTAGTATGCACTGTAGCTATGTAAACATTACAAAAACTGACATGGTTCATCAGTCGGTTTAGGAGATACAGCCGTTCAAAGGTCGGAACTTTGACTGGCAGTACCTATCTCCTAAACCGACTGACAGAACTTGACAGTTTGTGTACTGTTCACATAGCTACAGTACATACTAAAACAATATCATACGATCAGCCATGCAGCGAATGTTTTACAGACCTTTAATCATCAGTATCTCCTAAACCGACTGGAGTTATGCAGGCAGACCTGGTCCATCCCCATCACATAATGCTCTACACCCCATAAACACTGAATCAGCCTTGCTGCTGATGGTTGCAAAAAGTACACTTACTTATCTCTTATCTTACCTCTTCGCAACGAGCCACCGACGCTCTTTTCAGGAAGTCTTATAATTTGATTTTATGAAGCCATCAATAGCAGATATAATTAGAATGAATTCAATGAAATTCTGAAGTAGCGTAGGATCATTGCTTATTGTTTAGCATTAGAAAGAGTTCCTATTCATAAGAAAATCATATTATTTGCTGCTATACATTGAAACATGTTTCGAAATTTGATTTCTTTAATGGTGTAGGTTTAAGGGTTTTAGCATTTAATTAATCAATCAATCAATCAAATATACCTTGATGTCTTGATGTCTTGTTAATGTCTATGTTGATGACTGTATTGTTTCTATTTCCTATTCATATACAACGTGTTAATGAATTAACGCCAAACCTCATATACCCCAACTGATTTATAACAAAATAATTAGATTGAAACAATAATTTCATTATTTTTATTGTTAAAATTTAAAGTTATTTGCATTTTAAGTTTTGAGGCAAAAATGATTTGTCATCATTTCATCAATGAATGAAGGCGCTAACGTACTTATGGATACATTCTAATAATCTTGTTTTAGTAGTAAGTGGAGTGGGGGTGCCCGTGGGGTGGGTTGATATCGGGTTCAAAAAAAATAAATTAAAAAAATATATACAGGAAGATTTTTTTATCACCATCGAAATTTTAATAAAATGTTTGTTTATGAAAAAAAATCGATACGTGTTTTTTTCTTTTAGTATCGCTCAGTACTAAAATATTGAGATATGACTACGCAAAAATGTCTTAAGAAAAACAATTCGACTGGACACAGTATAGTGCCACAGATTACTTATTAATAGTTACTACCACTCGACCCGATTTCGCGCGCTTTTTCAAATTTAGAACTTTGCTTTTCAAGAACGGAAACTAACGAACGAATCTCTGTGGTCAGTAATTTTCTTTGGGTCAGAGCCTTTTAATGTTTAGAAAAAGTTTATTATGTATCATTGTGTCATTCAAAGAGTATTTTATTACAACCGTGTCATTGAACCATCATTGAACAAAAATAAACAAAATAAGGGACTAGTATAACATTTTAAAAATGTTTTGAAAGTGTTGTGTGTTCCTGTTAAGTTTACAATGCGTGGGACTCTGAAGCTAGGGCTCCGCCCCCCGGTCCTGCCGCACCCGGTCGGTACGAATACGAAACTCGATGACCAAGCTTTATGGAAAATTCTGTAGGATAAAATTTTTAAATGTGCAATTTTGACCTGCCCTTTTTTTATGAAATGGGTTCTATAAGTGATACCAAATATGTACAAAAAATTTGGATGGTGATAAAAAAAACTTCCTGTATATATTTTGAAAAAAATTACCTTTGTTAAAACTATGATAATTCGATTCTGCTCTCGATTCTAAACAAACTACTTTCTAGTTTTGCGTTAATTCATTAACACGTTGTATGTTCCTGTCTCATTAAATAAAATTAATTAAATTAAATATTTTGGAATTATCTAGTCACTTTTAAAGTACCAGAATCTAGCATGGACTTGTATTATGATGTAGTCATCATAATACATCATTAATTTTTAGCAACCATACCAGACCTTAAAACGGCTGTAACTCCTAAACCGACTTGACTTTACAGGCAGAACTGGTCCATCCTCATCAAAGAGATGCTCTACGCCCTATGAATACTGAATCAGCCTTGCAGCTGATGGTTACCAAAATTCCTCTTATCTCTTATACTATTAACAATAAATTAGAATACTTACAACACTAGGCGGTAAATCCATACAGTGGTCATTGTATATTCGAAGAATATCACTATCCTTTTCTGAAGGTGTTTGATATTCCCCAGGCTTTTTATCTGGAACAATAAATATAACGCGTAATAAAATGTACGACACAGCTTTTCTATAAGGATTTCTGAGAAATCTCTACTATTCAAACGCAATTATATTTTCTTGTTTACAAATCTGCCTGCTTGAGACCTGAGTTATTTAATTAATATTAATCTGTTTTATGTGATACTAGTTTTTTACCCGCGACTTCATCCGCATTAATCTGTTTTAAAGTTTAAAAAGAAATCCCTAATAAGAGTAATATTCCTAGAGATAAGTGTACTTTTTGCAACCATCAGCAGCAAGGCTGATTCAGTGTTTATGGGGTGTAGAGCTCCTCTGTGATGGGGATGGACCAGGTCTGCCTGCATAACTCCAGTCGGTTTAGGAGTTACTGATGATTAAAGGTCTGTAAAAAATTAATGATCAGCTGCACGGCTGATCGTATGTTATTGTTGTAGTATGCACTGTAGCTATGTGAACAGTATAAAAACTGACATGGTTCATCAGTCGATTTAGGAGATACAGCCGTTCAAAGGTCGGAACTTTGACTGGCTGTTTCTCCTAAACCGACTGACAGAACTTGACAGTTTTTGTACTGTTCACATAGCTACAGTGCATACTACAACAATATCATACGATCAGCCGTGCAGCTGATCGTTAATTTTTTACAGACCTTTAATCATCAATAACTCCTAAACCGACTGGAGTTATGCAGGCAGACCTGGTCCATCCCCAACACCGAGATGCTATACCCCTCATAAACACTGAATCAGCCTTGCTGCTGATGGTTGCAAAAAGGACACTTATCTCTTATACTATAATTGAAAATCTGCTGACGCTTTTTGAAGGGGGTGATAAGACCATCAAACTAAAGAACGTTCTCTGTAGGACTACCATCGAAATCAGGAAAAAAATCAGCTGTCCCATACACTTGGCTCGAGTAAGTTTGCACTTTTGTATGGAAGAGCTGATTTTTTTTTGCGATTTCGCGACCTGTATAGATTTATAATTTTTTTTTTTTTTTAATTTGCTCTTGACCTCAATCCAGTCCTCAGGACGAAGATGGGGTCGTAGATGTAGCGAGCTTACCCAGAAGATGCCTATTCACTCGTACTTTAAAGGAATTCGGGTTGTAAGTGCTCGGAAATACTGACGCAGGTAAGGCATTCCACTCCTTGGCTGTGCGCATTATAAAAGATTCAGAAAGGCGCTTGGTGCGAATATGTGGGATGTCAACCAAGAAGGGATGATATCCCGCGGTGCGCCTGGAAGTCCGATAGTAGAAAGGGGAAGGAATAATGTTCTATCATCGCCATCCCCGATCAGTCCATAAACGTCCCACTGCAGGGTACAGACCATCCTTCAGAGAGGCTGTATGGGCGTTATAATATATTATTTTTACGACCGCGACAAATCTTACAATTTTCGAGGCCTTTATTTTAAAGTTTTCCAACGTCTGAATTTACCAAAAGAAAATACATATATCAAAATCATTGATAACTGGTTTTTTTAAAGTGAAAACTTCTTTAGTGGCCTTGTGCACTTTTTGGGATGGGTAAACAATGTTAAACTCGCGTCAGAAACGTGACGTCACCCTGATCGAAAATTCGTAAGACAAAATTGGTAAGACGATGACGTAAGATTTTGGGATGGGTAATAAATTTTAAACTCGCGTCAGGACCGTGACGTCACGTGACATTCGTAAGACGAAAGATCTCGTAGTTTTCACTTCTGCCGGCACTCCCGGAGTGCAACCCTTTTTTTATGGAATTGCGATTGGCTTCAGCTCACCTGATAGAAATAAATGAAGTCGAGAATGTAAAGAATGTAATGCGCTTTTAAAAATATCCTGATTATACAGGGTGTTAAGGTGAACAGCTACATACTTGAAACAGTGGGTAGGTAATAAAGAAATTCTGAGAACGTTTTAAAAATTCTGCATTAAAAATTTGCTTATTGTACAGTGATCAGGTTTATCTCACTTACCATAATGGCATGGTATTATATCAGGATCTGACTCCACCTCCCCTTCAATCTTCAGCTCGTACTGACTGCAGTAATCCAACTTAGGAGACCCGCAGTAGGTGTTTGTGTTCTCCTTGGTAAGAGATTCTACACTTCGCTCCAAGTACAGAGCGTTGCTGGAAAAGAAATGGTTGTTGGCGCTTGACTGGATCTGAGAAGGGGATTCATAGACCCATTGCTAATGGAGATAGGACTTATTATCGAAAACTAAATGCCAGATTGTGTTGTCTTCTTTGAAAGTGCTAACCGACTTATTTATCATCATTTGATAGACGTCACTGCTGGACATAGCCCTCCCCAAGGATAGCCTCAACGACCAGGCCCGCGCTGCCCTCATCCAAAGGATTCCCACTAGCCCAGTCATTTTACGGTTTGCTTCGGGACTAATTAATAATTGAATTTTTTTCACTATAATATTGAAGAGCCAATTTGAGCATCGAAATGTACCAGAATCAAAATTTTAAATTGTGATATTATCTCGTTCTAAAAAACCTTAAGGTAAATTGTTTTTGCACATATTTAAGGCTTTATCATTATACATACTTCAAACATGGTGTAAATATTTTGGTCTACTTAGAAGGTTTTCAAAAATACATTCGATTTTCTAATAAATAACTCATTTGTTTAATTTCAGTTCCTATTTTATTGCTAAAAAATAATTTATATTTTTAAATCTAATTCAAATGAGTGCATTAGTATTAATATTATTAATTTAAAAGCCTTCTGGGACACACAATTTTGATATCTATGTTGCGTAGCAATTTTTTTAAATATGGTTTAGGATAGTATTTTTGTCACTAAATGGTGCCAGTTACAGTTTAAAAGTCCAATTAATAATTACTCCCTACCCCGCCTCATAAAACTCTGTAAAATTACTGGCCTACACCGTTTTCACCAGGTCGTCGGTATTGTGTAGGCCTACCCACGCGGTCGCCACTCGAGACCTCGCGGGCCCCATCCGTCATCCGTTCTGCGAGCAATGTGCCCCGTTAGCAATTTTTCGGACTAAGCGACTTCTTAAACAGGAAGGGTGCTGATCACCAAACTAAACAACTTTCACTACAGGGTGTAACAAAACACCCTAGTAATACTTAAGGGGATGCTTCAGACCATCAAACTGAACAACTTTCACTATAGAGATAACACCGAGAAAAAATAAAAAAAATCCGCTGTCCCATACAAAATTGCAGTACCGGCTCGACTCAAATGTCCCATACATCTGAGTCGAGCCGGTACTGCAATTTTCAAAGCCGAAATCGCGAAAAAAATCTGCTGTTCCATAGAGAATGTCAATATCTCAACCAAAATGGATGGAAAAGTGATTTTTCACGATTTCAAAGTTAGTACTATAGGTACCTACTAAAAGTTGTTCAGTTTGATAGTCTGAAGCAATAATAGGTATTATTTCCCCCCAACAGTATGTAACGCATTTAAGTTTTCAACCTGTATTGTATAGATCAGGGGTGGCCAAGACGTCGACCGCGCCTTGTTTTATGGTAGCCCACGAAGAGTTCAAAAAATATAAAGGAAAAAAAGAATCAATTTTTAAATCATGGCGCAATTTTCTAAACATTTAATTTAAATTTCTAAAATTCAGAAATATCGTTGAAAAACAGTTCAGCTGTGTAACATGTGGAATTCGAAAGACTGTTTTCGAATTTTGAAACTGTAGAAGAAGTCGAAGCTAAATCTGTTGTGGTGCGAGGAGGAAACAATATCCAAACTCTGTCTCTGATTGATACCTAAACAGTGGCATGTTTCCACATTACAAGTAGATTATGAATCAGCGTTTTCTATGTAAGTTATGAAAAAACACCCACCACCAAAATAAACAAACATTTATGATTGAATAAATATATCTGTAGTATAATTTTTGTGAGTAGATCGCCAAGTATATCTGAGATTAAATGTAGACCGCGTACTTGAAAAGTTTGGCCACCCCTGGTATAGATAAATGTCTTTCTCTTCTTTGGAAGAGTTTTCATGCGAATAAATCTATATCTACTTATCGCCAGTTGCAATGTATTCAATATTCCATCTCTAGTTCTTTTATTAGAAGGCATATATTTGAACCTGTAGTCTGCAACTTTATATCAAGCCTATAGAGAAATGGATCAAGGCATCTATTGTCCAGATTCACTTGACATCTGCCAAAGTAGGTTATCCCTTTCGCATAGGTGTCAAGTAAACTGGATTAGAGCTACAAATGTCTAGGATTTACCTTTAGTCACGCTAAAGGCCGGTTACGAGGGTAATAGGTAGGGTTGCCACGTTTGTAAACAAATATAGTTCTTTCCAGAAAAAAAAAACTACTTACAGATTTATTTTTAGTTTAAATTAAAGATTGAAAAATTAAGTCTCGGGCGGGACTTGAACCTTATTTTTAGTTATTTTTCCGTACGTATTTTACGTAAGTTTAGGCCATAAAGCGATAAGGTTTTATTATTTTTAACGCATTTACATTCGAGAAATTGGCACTACCCTGAGTTTAGTTAGATTTGATAAACACAAATTAACCCTTATTATTATCATTGTGCTGTGGGGAACTACTACAGATGTTCAGCACCCACAAGTTATAGCAAAGATGCTAACAGATGGCGATACCGTCGCTCACGGAAATATGCTCCATACAAAGACAACGAACGTTCATCGTAAATACGCAATTCGTAACCTACTACACATAAGGTTCACAATCGAATGCGAGAAGGTCCAACTAAGAACTGTTGGACCACCACCGGTCCCCTGGCATCACACCTAGCCTGGAAGTACTTCCCTTTTCAATGGAGGAACATTCCCAGTAGCACCTCCATAGTTCGACAGTTGACGAACTATAAAAATATAGGATTTTCTGTACTACGTTTAATATTTTTACTCAATAAACGGTACTAGTTTTTTATTACTGGCCGAACGATATAAATGCTAAAGCTGGCGTAATTTATTTTTTAATTTTGGTACATTTCTTAGCTCATGTTGGCTCTTAAATCCATCCATCACAGCCCTTGATCAGTCGGTCTTCGGACATAGGCCTCCTCCATACACACACATGACATGACATTAGGAAGCACGCGGGTCCGAACTGGATGCAGAGGGCGAGGGACAGAACGTCATGGGCTCTTAAATACTATAAGTACCGAAAAAAAAATCAATTATTAATTAGTCCCGGCTCAAACCGTAAAATGACTGGGCTAAAAAGCGTTTTTCAGTAAACAGTATAATGAGAAGAATACTAACGCAGAAGGCGGATGCTTGTCACACTGCTGTCTGGCGACATGACGCCGATATAACGCCGTTATGACGCCACAAACTCCTGTGCACAGCAACGCTGATATAGCAAGCAGTGACACCAACATCGGAGATAGTGGTAGTTGTGCCGTTGTACCTAAATCGACAAATTGTTTTTAGATTTTGATAGTTTTGTTGATTGTTCGTTATTGTGCGTATTAAAGAGATGGCCAATCGTAAAGTAAATACCCCACAGAGAGAAACCTTCGACACAATCAGTCAGTCAGTTGCCTCAAGGTAGACCAGTTGTTGTCAAGCTGGCCTAATTTGACAGTCAGTCAGATGTGCCCTCTTGTGGGGCAAAACAAGCAAACTAATAACAATCGTGCTAGTTGACAATCTATGGGAGACGTCGTGATTATTTTGCGCTCTCCTGGCCCCACAGAGACGAAGCTTTTAAGAGCGAGCGCACAAAATGATCACCTCGCCCAATGTCTCTTATAGATTGTCGACTAGCGCAATTGCGTTGTGCGTAGCGTATTTACTCATGGCGGTAAAATTCTGAGCGTCCCTTCCCCCCCCCCCCTTACCCCTTCCCCCTTCCCTTTCCCTTTCCCCCTTTCATCCCATCTAGATGTTACAGGGAAATTACAATACACACAATTTCTTCTCATTCAGAAAATAAATATGAATTTTTTATTAGATATTATGTAATTTAAATCAAACAAAATAATGGACAAGACAATCAGAATAGACACTTACCGACATACTTATCCGGGGACCTCAAAGCTACAGTATAAAGAGTGACAGGATCACTCTTTCCTTTAGCATTAGTTGAATATATATTTAGGACATGGCTTGAACCCCTGTCCAAACCATAGACTTCGAAGCTTGGAGTATGGTTTGATGTCACGTTTGCTCGTATCTGGTAAAAAAATAAATAAAATTAAGTAACGCTCACTAAATAAAATGGTTTAAAAAAATCTCAGCTATTTCTCCACGGGCGTGCAAGTTGAATGAAATCTCTAAAAATACTTGAGAAATCTACGATCAAAACGCCAGTGTGTAAGGGCTCTTAAAATAAATTATGACGGCCCGGTGCAGAGTCGGTAGTGAACTTGCCTGCTGTGCCGAGGGTCGCGGGTAAGAATCCCGTAAGGGACCAATATTTGTCCGCTGAATACGAATATTTGTACCCAAGTCATGTATGTTTGTATCTACAGGGTGAAATTGATATCATTAGCATCCTTTTAAACTAAGAGTCTACCCATCAAACTAAACAACTTTTACTATGGGAGCAAACCGATCGGAGCAACTAAAAAATCGGCTATTGCCAAGCTATTGCATACATTTGAGTCGAGTAGGCGCTGCAGTTTAGTATGGAACAGCTGATTTTTTAGTTGCTCCGATCGGTTTGCTCCCATAGTAAAAGTTGCTCAGTTTGATGGGTAGACTCTTAGTTTAAAAGGATGCTAATGATATCAATTTCACCCTGTATATAATATGTATTATAATTATATCGTTGTCTAGTCATCATAATACAAGTCCAGGCTAGATTCTGGGACTTTAAATGTGACTAGATAATTTGTGTGACATTTGCCAAGTCTTCTTTTCTGGATAGAATGGCATTTCATCAGAAACCTTAATAGAAACAAAATTATTCTTCCAAACCAAAACACTTACCCGTAAGGACGGCAGTTCTAAAACTTCCATGAAGAATATTTGAGGCAGCCCACCATCGAAGCCTTCGAGGCATTCCACCAGCAGACCAACTGAGCTGTGGTTTACGATAGAGCAGTTCAGGAGGGGACTTGGGCGACCTAAACAAAATATTCATATTGTAAATTACAGCCAGGAGAATAAGTATGCATCTGTGTGCCAATGAACATGATTTTGATTCAATCCTGATGGGTTCATCACATAAATCTAGCCATAATCACCACGCTTTGCAGCCAAATTCGTAGTCCATAAACAAATGTTGACCATTCTTTGGTAACCTAGTCAATGTAATTACAATACAAAATAAAAAAATACCTTAGTATTCCGACATTTATAACTCTGTAAGGTGTATGTGTAAGGTACATGGGGCATGAAAGATTTGTGCTATTATAATAATTAATAAGATACCAGAGGATATTCTTAACTAAAAAACGTTACTATAAACTCGATCCCCAATTAAAAAATTTTAACGGGTTAAGGGCTACGGGGCTACGGGTTTAACACATAACTGCGAATTCGCATTGCATCGTAAATATAATATCTGCGAGCGCTACGATTGAAAATCATACTAAGACTCAGTGGCAGAAACGCTCATTAGAGTTAATCATCCATTAAATCTCTTGCTGGCTTTTTATTACATCAACAAGAAAAAAGTGACAGCAAGAGATTTAATTCAATTCAATTGATTTATTTTACTTCAGATCATAGACTTAAGACTACGTTAGTGACAAACACAATTAAAATTGTAATTTTTTTTGTTTTAAGTCGGGCGTCCGCCCGGTTTTGAGTAACTTTGTAACCATTTTATACATTAACTATGGCACTTTTTAAGCAGAAAAGAAAACTGAACAATCTACAGGATATGAGAAGTGATGTGGTTTTTCTCGAAATCTATTTTAATTAATAAAACTGAAGAAAAACGACTCCAAAGTCACCTCTTTTTTCCAGTTGTAACCGTTTTACTCTTACATTGTTGATCAGAAGAATATGAAAATTTACAAAATTCTTCACAATACAATATAAAATGATGTGATTTTCTTATTTTTTGAAAATTCATATAGAATCATACAGGTTTTCAAAGAAAACGGAAAATTCTGACCTGAGCCGCGCTATTGAAGCGGGATGGCTAATTGCAAAAGTTTGCTTATAAGAAAGAGAGCCTTGCAGATGGGAGGAGTAGCCTTAAGTCATTGTTACTAACACCACTATGGATCTATGATCTGAAATAAAATAAATGAATTGAATTGAAGTAAATCTCTTGCTGTCACTTTTTTCTTATGCAAGCTATTCCAATGCTCAATTAATCGAGGATTAACTTTAATGAACGTTTCTGCAACTGATGTTTGTCATCGTAATAAGAAACGAGCGCTCGCAGATTTGCGATGCGATGCGAATTCGCAGTTATGTGAGGGAGCACTAAGAACCGCGGGCGTAATAACCGCGTGACTAACTCTCAAAAACTTGATTATAAATACATACATACATACATATACTCACGCCTGTGTCCCATTGGGGTAGGCAGAGACAATAGATCGCCATCGGCTACGATCCTGACACACCTCTTTTGCCTCTTCCACACTCATAAGTCGTTTCATACACGCTCTTCGGTTTCGGGTACATTTGATTTGATTATAAACTCGATATTTAATATGTATGACCACAATTTCTGGTCTTGACAATGTTAAACTATACAATTCAGTGTTGTATTTGTAATTGAACTTTGTATATTTTGTTTTGTTTAAAAAAAAATAGAGTTTCTGGCGTCATCTTCTCTTCTTTTTCTCAACGGACCTTCTGACGCGGTGTTCTAGTCTTAAAACAATTTTTTTTATTTAAATAAAAAATGTTTTGTATTCTTTTTTGTTTTTTGCTTTAATAATAAAATAAAATACGACACCCTAGAATAATAATGGCCGGAGTATTTATCACGTGCATAATGCATTTTAATAATGTTAAGTAGATACCTAGTTGACATAAGTCCAATTCCATTTCCCTGCATCTGATTTCAGTGGAGCTATTCGATAATTAGTTCAGAATGATCTCGTAACATTACTGTCCATGTTAACACTCTTCTAATTCTGTTTCCGATAACGGGTATTTAATTAGTAAGCAACATTGACACACGAAGGGAAACTCGCAAAATGTATAAAATAATGTTGTCAGTTATCGTGCAACTCGAGTCCAAAATGCATTTTCAGTAAAACCTCAGTTTCCAATTTTTTTCGGCAATGGTGTCTGACATACCTACAGAAAGAAACTGCAATGAAAAAAAATTGTTTACTTCAACCAACATTATGAATCCATTATGAGCCTGTCAACATCATGACTTCTCCGACTAAGAGAACTTTGTTAAACGAATTCGGCTTGTTGTTACAACTAACCATCTTTTGTTTTTAGTAAACAATAATAATGTCATTTCAATTATTTTGGTGCTAATTAAGAGAAATTATACTTCTTAGTTGGCTCGCATTTTTTTCAGTGTGGTTACCTATACGTAAAATAGAAACAAAAACCGGCCAAGTGCGAGTCAGATTTGCGCTCAGAGGGTTTCATACTACCATACAATAAATAAATAAATAAATAAATATCTTGGACATTGTCACACAAAAATATAAAAAAAAAAATTGCTCTAGGATCCCGACACACTTGCCCGGTTTTTATTATTTTTTATGATATTACTTTAAAGTATCCACTAAATCACATCAAGTTTGATGCTTTTGTGTATTACCGTTTTTATTATGACAGAGCATAAACATTTTTTTTATAAAATGATACGTTTCTTGTACTGGGTAAATTTAACTGTGAAAATTTAACCACTTACCACCTTTTGACGGCCCGGTAGCACAGTCGGTCGGTAGTGAACCTGCCTGCTGTGCCGAGGGTCGCGGGTTCGAATCCCGTAAGGGACAAATATTTGTATGATGATGAATATGAATATTTGCACCCGAGTCATGGATGTTTGTATCTATATATGTATTCTATATCGTTGTCTAGTCATCATAATACAAGTCCAGGCTAGATTCTGGTACTTTAAATGTGACTAGACAATTTGTGTGACATTGTCCAAGATATTTATTTATTTATTTATTTACTTAGCTACTACGGTTCAAAAGAAGCCCTTCATTGGTACGAGAGACGGATCGACGGATAGTCATAGTCAGCATAGACTTATTTATAGGGTTCCGTTGCTACCCTTAGGGTATGGAACCCTAAACATTAATCCCGACCAAAAGGATCACCTTTTTACAGGCAGGTTGGCAGAGACTATGATCTTCCACTTTGGCTGGTCTTTAAAATTCATACATTTTGCATCCATACATTCAGTTGTCAGACATGTCGCGTGAATATGGTGGAACAAAAGTTCCCAAGTGGCGAGAATCCGGAAGTTTACGTCGCCATGAAGAGAAATCAGCTTCGAGCTTCTTTGATATTTTATACTCTAATTGGTGCAGGAAATGTTCAGAGTTCTGTCGTAACAGGAAGTCAAAGCAATTTTAGAAAGGAGACAGGACTGGCGAATGTTCCAATGACACGAAAAAAAAATAAAAAAAATAAACATTTAAAATGTAGGTATCTAGGGTGTAAGTGACAGCCTAGCAAATACTTTCTTTCTTTCTTTCTTATCGTGTGGGCAGAGCCCTGGTGTCAGAGTTTTTTCAGACCGCCTTACGGCCTCTGACGTGGTTTTTATGTAACGACTACTACCACCAGAGATAGTAGCCGGGACCAACGGCTTAACGTGCCATCCGAAGCACGGAATCATTTTTCTTTTCAGACAATCCGGTGATTCAGCCTGCAATGTCCTAACCAACTGGGGAAAAACGCACAAAGTGACATATCACTAGGTGTCCCCCGTGGGAATCGAACCCACGACCTCCGTCTCGAGAGCCGACCTCCGTCTCGAGAGCAAATACTGAAAAACGATAAACTCAAACCATCTAACTAAAAAAATTTCACTATGGAGCTTACCTCAGAAAACGCGAAAAACAATCAGCTGTCCCATACAAAACTGCTGTACCTATCCGATTATAATGTATGGGACAGCTGATTTTTTTTCGCGTTTCCTGAGGTAGGCTCCATAGTGAAATATAGTCTGAGTTCACCGTTTCAGTATTTGCTAGGCTGTCACGAAGGTATATTTGAAGGTAGAATAATTAGATGAAGTGGTGTAATAGACCTTTGTGAGAGATTGGTGCCAGAACTAGACTTGTCTCACTCTACAGTTCAGTTACGTTCGGCCGCCATCCCCCACCAAGAGCAGAATGGCGTATAAATTAAATGACTCGGTTCATTTTTGTTTGCACGCGCAATGCATGCTCTCATGCGCGTCTTTGTAACGGTTGGTGAGTTTTTCGCGAATGGTATAGAACGGGAATTAATAACTTTGCACCTTATTGCCGCGCACAGAGAGCAGCTATTTATTTAAATGTTTTTGCGAAATGATACTATAAAGGCAGTACTAGTATTTATTCTGTGCTCGAACTAGGTGGACCCAATCCGACGGATCACCACCCCTTTATCTTATCTTGTTGTGGGGACTGGCAAGCCAGCAACACCTCGACCCAGTGGGATCTTTTGTGTTAGCCCCAATACTTTTCCCCTTCAAATACATGGTCAATGAAGGAAGCGAGACCATTGTGGGGAAGAAACCTAAGATCTCCCAGTTTTGGATATCCATCACCACCCCTTGGTCGCTAGAGTTAAATTCACTGTTGAAAAAAGAGCATAAAGATGTTGAATAACTTTAACTTACCAGCAGCAACAACCCTGTACAGACACGGTGACCCCTGCTTCCCAACTGAGTTGATCGCGGAACAAGCCACAGTTCCGTAATGCGTGTCCTTGGTCGGCATGTAGCTAAGTGTAGACGTGTACCCGACAATCGTGTATGAGCTGGCGAAAATTTTACTTATTAAGTTTTTGAAGAAGAAATTAAAGATAAGATAAAACTTTATTCATTTAAGACAGTACACAATGCATAAAAGTGAACAAAACAATAGAAACATTAATCAATAGTCATTCACAGTATGGCGATTATGGCAAAACATCTGTTTTGGAGGCTTATATGTCCAGCAGTGGACGTATAAAAAAGGCTGAAATGATGATGATGATTCACAGTTCTTCTTCTTATCGTGTGGGCAGAGCCCTGGTGTCAGAGTTTTTTACAACTACTACCACTAGAGACAGTAGCCGGGACCAACGGCTTAACGTGCCATCCGAAGCACGGAATTATCTTTCTTTTCAGACAATCAGGTGATTCAGCCTGCAATGTCCGTCAGGACATTGCAGGCTGAATCACCTGATCACCTGTGACATTTCACTAGGTGTCCCCCGTGGCAATCGAACCCACGACCTCCGTGTCGAGAGCCAATGCTCATAACCATTAGACCACGGAGGCAGTTACTTATTATTGGCTTATAACTTATACAGGGTGACTATTATTCACAGTATGCGACCTGTATTAAGCAAACCAGACTACGACCTATTGTATTTATAGTTATGGAGCTGACTGAGAGTTTTTTATCTGATATTATATCTATGTTAGTGGATAGAAGTAATTTATTAAGTAAACTTAAAAGAGTTAAGTCTCACGCGTGTATCACCTGGTGAAACTTGTCAGATTTTTGGCAGTGACAAAACATGTTCATTGATCAGCATTTCAAATTACATCATCGAGTAAACATTAACAGCTATCCTGTTACTCTATCAGGTAAAAAACATTCAGGATAAAGATGTATACAATGACAGTAGCCGTAGCACAGTTATTAGGCTGTAGAACACTAAGAAATATTTAAAATGTGGCGTAGTTTGTCTGCCTATCAGTAAAATTATGCCCCGGATAGGCTCAGTATGGATTCGGAACCCAGACCAATTAGTTAACGTGATTTGCGGAGCACAGAGAGACATTCGATATGACATTAATCCCCCTCCATCCAAAGATGCAAGGCCGTAGCTAGGAATTTGGTTCAGGGCAGGAGCAGCATTTAACCCAGCAGGCAAGGAAAAACGAATAAAATGTATGGTACAAAAACGTATATATAGGGAAAAAAGTTTATTACGCTAACAGTAATCGTTGAGGTTCTTACAAAAACAATTTCAAGACTTTATCTTGCCACCGACCTCTAATTTTATTTCTTCTACCATTTATCTGACACTAATCTAATCATCAGGTGAACCCGTTGGATGAGGGCAGCGCAGAACCGGTCGTTATGGCGATCCTTAGGGGAGGCCTATGTCCAGCAGTGGACGTCCATCGGCTGAGATGATGATGATGATGAATCTAATCATTCACAGAACGTTTAGTTCTCTATCACCGTTGATCTCAGCCACAGACTACTAAGTTACTTCGTAACCTCAGCCACCTCAAGGAACACGCAAGCTATATAGCAGCAGCACAGTAGCTGCATAAAGGAAATTTCCTTTATGCGACAACTGTACAGCTGCTACCAACTAGCTGACTACGCTCTTTCCAAAGATGTACATTATGGTGTTAAAGATGCATGTACCTACATCATTAAAGATAGTTTCAAACAGCCTACTCTACAAGCGCTTCCACAATCTCATCAACTAGATAATTAATTTTAAAAAATTCACAAAGAATATTCAAATAGACTCAACCCCAAATTGATTAATTGCCAACGTAAACCAATTATTCTGCCTAATATTAGGCTTTCTAATGCCAATGATAGGGCTACCGATATCCCTCCAGGGTGAAATCAGTTAAATTGAAATACACAGTAAATCTAAAACCGTTAATGGATTTGACCCAGTTTGTAGTGAACTTATACTTTAGGGCTTTAGTAAATTATGTTTGCCTTTACTGTCTAAATAGCTTTTTATTAACTTCATTTATTTCTTAATTAAGGTCAGAAAATAGAGCTTTGATGTTATAATCTAATATTAAATTATTTTTACTGAGCACTTTGTAAATATTGGTAGCTTTAATGAAAAAGAAAACATAGAGAATTAAATTTTTTTTTTTTTTTTTTTTTATTCATAATGGGTTTGCGCTTGGCTTCAGCTCACCTGATGGAAAGTGTAGATGAAGCCGAGGATGTAGCGCGCTCGCCCAGAAAAAGCCTATTTACTCTTCTTTTAAAAATATCCTGATTGTATTTGCTTGGGAAAACAGACGCAGGGAGAGAGTTCCAAACCTTACCGGTTCTCATTATAAAAGAGGATGCGAACCTATTTGTGCGGATTGTTGGAATATCGACAACGTATAGATGCAGTCTCGCACTACGTCTTGTCGTACGATGATGGAAGGGGGATGGTGGAATCAGGTCATGTAACTCCTGGGCACATTCGCCGAAGTGTAGCCGATAGAATACCGACAGACAAGCGACCAATCGTCGGTGCTCCAGACTGTGTAACTTAGTCTCGACGAGTGCATCGTCATCGATGAGTCTCTTGGCTCGACGCTCAACTGAGTCCAGTGCGTCAAGTTGGTATTTCGCAGAGCCGTCCCAAAGGTGACTGCAGTACTCCATGCAAGATCGCACTTGGGCTTTGTAGAGAGTAAGAAGCTGTGCATGCGTGAAGTACCGCTGTAATAAACGTGAAGTACCGCTAATAATAGTTGAGCACTTTTTTAATTTAGGCTTTCTTTATTGAGAAATCTGTTTTAATGTGATGAGGGCGCCACTGGACTGCGATAGCCCTCTTAAGACAAAGTATAAAATCTTTGGATATGACAGAAATAGATTTTTGCTACCTACTCACCATAATATATTTTTTTATTAGTCTATTTCATCCTTTGACTACTTATATAAGGACTAGTTAACCTACGCGTGTCATTCTACTAACAAACATTTCTGCCACTTTTTACGGGGGGTGAGGTAACATGAAATCCGCAACTTTGGATTTTATTCCCCATAACTTAAGATTCTAATTTTGAATGTTAAAAATCATGACAAGTAGTCTCGTGTGAACCCCAAACGTTCTAAGTTCAAAATTGTTTCGAAATTATAGGCTGTCTCGTTTAGTGATATGGTATAAAATTGAGTGTTCGCACATGATCAATTTGTCTTATACCGTGGCAGAGGGGAAATGCTACCGCAAGGCCAGTCCTTATAATAAGTAGTCAAAGAATTCATCCCACTGCCTTTAATCCTCCAACCGTCTTATTCCTGGAGTGCGATTTTTGAAAATCATACGAGCGACTTGACATTCGCATACGAATTGAGATTTTCATTCCGAGTGGTTACGTTTTTCTCTATTTTTGAAATAGTTCGGATGTGCCAAAACCGTTTCGATTCACACAGAAAACGTTTCAATTGAACGAACGAACGAATGAATGGTTTCATAGTAACATTTCAAATCGGACTTTACCGCCAAAATTATGGGTTAACGGAACGTAGAAAAAAAGTTATATCTGTTGACGTCTGACAACATTACAAACGTCAAACATTCGAGTGGTAGAATTGGATACG
Source organism: Agonopterix subpropinquella (assembly GCA_922987775.1). NCBI lineage: Eukaryota > Metazoa > Arthropoda > Insecta > Lepidoptera > Depressariidae > Agonopterix > Agonopterix subpropinquella. The sequence continues at coordinate 2,080,406 of OV277711.1, forward strand.
AGTGGTTCGGAGCACTCGTTGCAAGTCATAGAAAGTTGAATTCAAAAATGGCAAATCATCGATTTTACGTCATTTTCTACTACTCGTTTTGAACGTCTGATTTTCAAAAATCGCACTCCTGGAGTGCGATTTTTGAAAATCTGTAGCAGAAATCGCGGGTTCGGGGCGATTGTTCCTTCTCCTACAGTGGTTTGGTTTGGTGGCGAATGATAACACCTGAATCTTCTTGCTGAATGATTTATTTAAGTTCTTGAAACAGTAAAATGAATTTATCTGATAATTGATATGAAAGTCTGACCGGCCTTCGTGAATGGCGTCGGAAGAGAGTCCTGAAGATCTGATACATTACACTGAATTTATTTCTGAATATAATAAAGTCTGACCGGCCGCCATTGATGGCGTCGGAAGAGAGAGGGATGTTGCCAGTAATCGCTACTGAATACATGAATAATATAATACAAATTAAAGTTAACTGACTGGCAACATTCATTATCATTGAGTTTATTGATTACATTGATAGTTCTGCTCCATCTCAATAGATGGCGTGAGTCGTAACTTTCGTAGAAATTGAAATAATGAAAACATGTTAATTTTGCGTTAACATTCCTGGCCGGGGGCCAAAGATGAAATCTTATTGAACACTGAAATACTGATTTCTTAATTAACAGAGTTGAAATGTCCTTAACAAATATTATATTCTAACTAAATATAATTATGAAATATACAATTCTTATCATAAAGAAATATACAATTCTTATCATAGGTCCTTATCAGTATCTACAATAGGTAATTTACATAACTTGATAGTAGGTCTGACTAACTCGCCATGCTGAGTTTTTAATTTAACTGACCTGATTACTGAATCCTGACCTGAATACAATTCAATTACTCTACCCCTTCTCCATTGTAATGGGGGTGTATTAACATCAATGATAAGAACTAAATCATTTAATTTTAGATTATCAGACTGATTAAACCATTTGTTTCTAATTTGAAGTGTAGATAAATATTCTGAATGCCAACGTGACCAAATCGTTTGGTACATTTTTTGAATAGCTTGATATCTAGATAATCGTGATATTTTAGTGTCCTTCCAGTGAGACTCGGGTAGGGCAACTAAAGGTTGACCTATAATGAAATGACCTGGTGTGAGAACCTCCAAATCACTTGGATCCTCTGACATTGGGACAAGAGGTCTGGAGTTCATTATTGACTCTATTTTAGCAAATAGAGTAGAGAGCTCTTCGAAAGTTAGTATAGTCTCACCTATTTCTCGTCTGAGTAGGTTCTTGGCGCTCTTGACAGCTGCCTCGAACAAACCTCCCATGTGGGGTGAGGCTGGTGGGTTGAATTCCCAATGAATGTTCTGACGACGGAACTCGTCCTGGAGTATGATCTCGTTCGATAATAGAAACTGATTTACCTCCTTTAGGTAGTTGTTGGCTCCCACGAAGTTGGTGCCTCGGTCTGACCTGATGAGTGATGGAAGTCCTCTACGACTAACGAATCTTGTGAAGGCTGCAATGAAACCTTCGACTGACAAACTTGATACCACCTCTAAGTGGACTGCCTTTGATGCTAAGCACACAAAAACACATAAGTACGCTTTGACTGATTTAGCGTTTCTGAGTAAGCTGGATTTTACCAAATACGGCCCTGCGAAGTCCGTCGCGGTCCCTGAGAATGGCCGCGCAGCAATAACCCTGTCTGCTGGTAAATCTGACATGAATGGAGGTTGAATTGAGGGTCCGAATCTGAAACATACAATACATTTTCTGATGACACGCGACACTTGTCGTCGCACTGATGTGATCCAGTATTCTCTCCTTAGAATAGCGATTAACGCATTGGTTGCTGCATGACAATAGCTTTTATGATAATATTCAATGAGTACCTGAACGAATTGATTATCCTTTGGTAGTAAATATGGATGACGTGAGCCATATTTAAGCTCTGAACGCTTAAGTCGTCCTCCGACTCTTATTATTCCTTATAGCTGCTGATGCCTTCGAATTGGGGTGAGTAGCCTCCCAATCGTCTGCTAACTGAAGTAATGTCCTGATTGAGATAAATGGACTGGACCTGAGACCATATGTGTTTGTGTTTAACTCGTAAACTTCTAACTTCTGAGATGGATCTTTTCTCCATAATATGAGCTGATACTTCCTGTCTTCGGGGTGTATCCAGGTCATCCTGAACATCATCTTGATATCAGTGGTAAATACGACTGGATGCCGTCTGAAATTCAGTAATATTTTTGTTATGTCACTCTGAAGTGGAGGTCCTGAGTGAAGACATTGGTTAAGAGATACATTATTGGATGATTTGCCGCTACCATCAAATACGACTCTGAGTTTATCTGTACCCCTTTTGAATATTCCATGATGAGCTATAAAGTAATGTTCTGAATCAAACTGGAATCGGGACTTAGACATATGTCCTAACCTTTCATATTCATCCATGAATTCAATATATTTCTGAGCAAACAATTTATTTCTATTCAATTTGCCTTCTAACGCCTTAAATCGTTGAATAGCAATGGCCTTTGTTTCACCTAACAGTGATCTGTCTGATAAGAATGGAAGTTGTACCATATATTTACCATCTGGAGTCCTGACCGTAGTTTTCTCATAAAATTCCTCACACTCTTTATAATGTGGGTTTACTACCTTATCTGATGAAGGTGGTTCTTCTGACTTCCAAAATCGTTCCACCGCCTCTTCTAGGCGTGTCATTCGTAGTCCATACTGCTGAACTGAAGTTGGATGTGCTACTTTGTCTGATGAGTGTTGATGATGATGGGTAATATCTGAGGTCTGATGATGATTCTTTGATGAAACTGGTCCCATTATCACATGACCAAAGCAGGTGCCATACGCTGCGATTCCTGAAGTTAGAGGTATTTTCGTACCATCATAGACATAATTTAATATGTCAGCTCCTAATATTAACTCAATTTCCTGAGACTGATTGAATGAGTGATCAGCTAAGCGAATCTGATTTGTTTTCATAAAGTTATTAAATTTATTATCATTAATTGAAGGCAATTCTGAAGTTAATGAATACATAATGACTGCATCGGTACTGATTATAGGTAGGTCTTTATAAATTGGTTTGATAACTATCTTAGTAGTTTGACCTGGTTGGCTGACTATCTGATTGCCTATGCCATGTATTTTACATGAACTAAACTGTCGATGTAGATTTAATTTACTGACTAATGATTCTTTTATGACTGAAACACTAGCACCTGTGTCTAGCAATGCTCGTGCCTGAATATACTGACCATATTTATTTCTGATACATACCAGAGCAGTGGGCCACACACCACCTGCTGGTGAAGTTACATCGACAGTGGAACACCATCATTGTGAAGGATGGCCATAACGTAGGTCCTCGTACTGAATGTTAGCCTGACGTACTCTCTGACCTGGGCGCCTGACACCAGCGTGGAACTGATACCGAGGACTCTCAGTCTTTACTGATGGTGGTTCTGATGATTGATCATCCCGGGTGGCTGTTGATGATGGATGTGAGACTGCTACCGGATGCGGTGAGGGTCCCCGTGACTGAGTCGGTCCCTGATCTCTGTGAACCAGTGAAGCTCTTTCTGAACGGTGCGGTACTTGATCCCCACTCTGATTATAGGGTTGAGAAGGTCTCCTATATGCCTGACGTTGAGCAGTAGCCTGATGAGGGTTTGCATCATCAAAACACAGTAGCGTGTTATGTGCCTCTGAATTACAGTGCTTGCACCATGACGCGTGAGTGCACTCCTGAGTCTGATGAAGTCGCAAACACTTCTGACAGCGCTTCTCCTTTGAAGCCCACACCCTCCGCTGATAGGGATGTAGCTTGATAAACTCACCGCACTTGTACAGTGAGTGATTGTCCTGATTACAGTATGAGCATAAAATAACCTGATACTGAGATTTTCCTGAATTATCCCGAGCGTGATGCACCGCCAACGCACGTGGGTGAGACTGTCCTGAAGGCCGCCTCGTTGAATGTGTTGGTCTGATCGGTGACGTTGGAGCCTGACGTGGTGATCTCCTGTCTGAAATCACACTCTGAAGCCTACACTGCTCATCCAGCAGTTCCAGTAACTGATTAAAGGTAGGGAGTTGGTTGGGATCCTTCCCGAACCTTTCCTCGTACGTTTGCCTGATTCTGATTGGTAACTTCTGAAGCGTGATAAAAACTAATAAGTAGGACCATTGATCGATGGGTAATTTCAATTTTCCCAAAGCCTGATAACACTCTCTGAGCGGGTCGTAGAAGTCGCGACGCAGATCTGAATTTGCGGTGACGGGCGGTAAATTAATCAGACTGGTTAAGTAGCAGTCTGTTAATAACCTAGCGTTGTCATAACGCTTCCTGAGTAACTCCATGGCGACCGGATAACTAGTTGCATCCATGGACAGGTGACTGATGATGGAGAGCGCCTCCCCAGAAAGAGATGCTCTCAAGTAATAATACTTCTCACTATCTGATAGCTGGGACCTACTGTCTACCAACGACTGAAATAGGTCATGAAAACCCAGCCACTCCATCTTATTCCCGCTGAACTTGGGTAACTCGATGAGAGGGAGCTTTGCTCTAGAGGTACTTGCCTGAGGGTCCTGAATTGACTGAACATCGTCCGCTTCCTCCTGAATTATGGAAAGTATGTTATTTACCTTCGAGAACTGCTCGAGAAGGAAATTGAATTCGGGCTGATCGTCATCTCCAAACTCGCTTTCAAATTGGAGAATGGTCTCAAAGGCAGCGACGCAGTCCGGGTAGTATTTGCTGAAATGCTTTCTAGCTACTGAAGCGGCGATATGTGACTTTGAAGTCTTAGTAGTTTCGTAGAAGTCATTTAACATACGCACCTTTGCTTTGAACTGGGCCTTGGCCGTGATTAAAGCCTTAGATTGCGGCATGATTAACTGATATTGAGTATATTAACTGAAATCTACTTGAAATCTATTTGTAATTCAACCAAATTGAACGAAAGGGAATGTAAACCAAATGTAAACAAACAAATAATCTGAACTGACAGTCGATGATGACTTTAACTTTTTATATTGAACTTTTTTCGGCTTGGCACCTTGGTCGATGTCTTAATCGAGCAAAATATCGCTAGACCATGCTAGGCTGAGAAAAGTTGTCTATGGAGTGAATGTTGCTAGGTTGAAACTTACCAAAAATTAATGTATAATCGATAAACTGAATTGATAAACAAAGATGGCGTACACACAATTGCACAATGAAAATGAATAAAATTCTAACCTGAAATATGTAATAATGTCTCTAATGCCGCAGACACGAAATGAAATGTTCACCTTTGCTGTGATGACCTGATGCTGTCCACTTGATGACACAGACCGTTCCTTCGGATAAACGATCGCGCACTGACTGAACTAAAAGTTATTATGAACGCACAATATTGTTTGTATACTGATATTGTCCTACGCACTGAAACTAACTGAAATGATGAATGATTCCGCTGCGGCCCGCGCGGCTAGTCTTCCTGAATTCCTGGATCAGCAACGTCTTGATCCTAGTATCCTAGTCCTGGTCCTGAATAGTTTCGATTCGAATTTCTGATCTGATTGTCTTCGGATTTTCCGGTATAAAGCACTCTTTGCTTCGGATCCTGATGACACTAGGGTTTCGTATCTTCCCTGTGGATGAATCTGATCTGATGTAAATACGTCTTGGAGAATACGTAAAAATGGCCTCCGTGCTGAAATTGACTCGGATGGCCGTGCAACTCGCTGATTTGAGTTGGAATCCTCACTGAAAAGTCGTTGATGTCTGAAGCTGGGTCTGATTCTAGCGGATTTCTGATTGGATTCCGACTAGATTGCGCTGATGAATCGCCGGTTGGCGTTTCTGTCCCCTCGTGGGCCACCAAAATGTAGCAGAAATCGCGGGTTCGGGGCGATTGTTCCTTCTCCTACAGTGGTTTGGTTTGGTGGCGAATGATAACACCTGAATCTTCTTGCTGAATGATTTATTTAAGTTCTTGAAACAGTAAAATGAATTTATCTGATAATTGATATGAAAGTCTGACCGGCCTTCGTGAATGGCGTCGGAAGAGAGTCCTGAAGATCTGATACATTACACTGAATTTATTTCTGAATATAATAAAGTCTGACCGGCCGCCATTGATGGCGTCGGAAGAGAGAGGGATGTTGCCAGTAATCGCTACTGAATACATGAATAATATAATACAAATTAAAGTTAACTGACTGGCAACATTCATTATCATTGAGTTTATTGATTACATTGATAGTTCTGCTCCATCTCAATAGATGGCGTGAGTCGTAACTTTCGTAGAAATTGAAATAATGAAAACATGTTAATTTTGCGTTAACAAAATCATATGAGCGACTTGACATTCGCATACGAATTGAGATTTTCATTCCGAGTGGTTACGTTTTTCTCTATTTTTGAAATCGTTCGGATGTGCCAAAACCGTTTCGATTCACACAGAAAACGTTTCAATTGAACGAACGAACGAATGAATGGTTTCATAGTAATATTTCAAATCGGACTTTACCGCCAAAATTATGGGTTAACGGAACGTAGAAAAAAAGTTAAATCTGTTGACGTCTGACAACATTACAAACGTCAAACATTCGAGTGGTAGAAATGGATACGAGTGGTTCGGAGCACTCGTTGCAAGTGATAGAAAGTTGAATTCAAAAATGGCAAATCATCGATTTTACGTCATTTTCTACTACTCGTTTTGAACGTCTGATTTTCAAAAATCGCACTCCTGGGAATCCTGGGCATGCTCTAGCCACGAGTCATAAAAAGCATCCAGATCGTCCCGCCACCTATTCACGGACAACCTGAACGCCGATGACCGTTTTTTGGGGTCCAGAGCTTAAACAATAATTTACGAAAATAAAAATATTGATTAATTAATTCTTCATACCAGAATCACATTATGTTTTATACCACTCGCTAACTTCGTCAAAGGCGATGCAGAAAATATAATCCATATGCAAGCTTCGTCAAAACACAACCAGCAAAACAAGAGGTCCTACCCTGCGCTAACCTGGCTCAAGGGTCCCCGAAATGCTAGCCGCATTCCTTCCTTAGCCCTCATACGCCGCTCTATATCCTGAATGAAGCCTTCGGCATCGATATCCCAAGGGTCACTACTTACCTAACATTTTAATTCAACAAACTTACTCAGGTGCCAATTCAGTACGCTCTCCAGAACTGTTGAAAGTCCAACTGAAACTGGTTGGAGGTGGGCTGGAGTCCACAGCACAATGCAAGAAAACCGTTTCTCCTTTCTGAGCTCCATACACTTCCCCTTCTTGTGAAGTTATGCAGCTTGGAGCATCTGTTTTGAGAAAGAAATAAGTTTATTTATTTTGTATCATAAACATAAGGAAAGAGATTAAAAGACTTATAGACTACGATCCCACGACAAATTTTCTATGATACATACGAGTCATACCAGTAGGCCTACCATGAGTTTTCACTGTACGTTACTACTGTAGTTGCGACGCCAATTTTGTATGGCACAATTAGTTCTCAACGTAACCACTAGGAGCGCTGTACGAAATTCAATGCAAAAACCGTTGTTTACTGCAGTAGTTTTTCTGTAGTATACTATAGTGTAAACTCATGGTAGGCCTACAGTAAAAATGAGGTACTTTAAGGATCCTAAAAATAGGGCTGTCACTCCAAAGCCAGCCGCAAAACTTTAATATAGCCGATTCAAAAATGTTGTTCGTGTTGTTCTATTTTATTATGTAATCAAACCTACCCCCAAAAGAGATTTCATATGTGAAAGAATCATCAAAATCTGTCGAATCGTTTACGAGAAAATCTTCCCCATATAAAAATACGACCGAAAATAATGCGATAACCCTACGTTGCGACCATTAATAATTTAATGCCTAAATAAATGAGAGTATAGGAAACAACATTTTTTGCATTCGGCTGCCAGTGGCATAAGGTAAGGTAGGTAGGTTAGGTAGGTGGTGGTGAGTAGGGGTGTTCTTTCAGAAGTCACAAAAAAAGTCAGTGCCTCAAAAAAAACCCACAAACAAATTTTAACTCCACGCGTACGAAGTCGCGGGCAACAGCTAGTAATGATATACTTAAAAATTAATTCCAATTTGATTGCCTAGGTCCTAGAAGATTCAGCGATTCCGGTAGAAGAATTATGAATCTGAAGTTCAAAGTATAATGAATAGCCTATTCAGAAATTCAGAGTCCAGAACGTAAAAGATAGGTAAGTCAAACCACAAAATCATCTGAAACTTAGCAAAACTTCCCTTTTAAATTTCCATGCAAAAGTTCACTAACTAGTTATCCTAGTCGAACGGTTTTCGGAAAGTTTATTCCACAAATGCATGCATCTCACATTTTCCTAGAAATTTTTAAAGTTTTATTTCATTTGGACAGGTATTGGTGGTAAAAAAGAATTTTCATTTTTATACCTACTGCTAGGTTCTTATTTTTTTTAAGAGTTCGATACGAAAGTTTCTGTTTTAAAATGGTTATGCAATTCCACTGGATTGCATAACTGGATTGATAAAGCCTTTTCCCACGTAGCGCGTGGGAAAAGGCTGATGTTTAGACGTCGCACCATGCTAATTTTTTTTTACTTATACGTTGCTATTATGGTTATTTTTAATTCGATTTTAGTGGCCTACCTCTCGCACTGCTCATTTAAACGAGGTAAAGCTTGAATGAGCTTAAATTAATATTATCAAAATCATTATGTAGGTCATTGACTTACCAGCTACTAGACGTAGTGTCCGCTCTAAAAAGTGTCCGAACCAAAAGAGGACCAAAACGTAAAAAGAGAACCAATTACGCGACAGTCTTCATTTGGTCGGCCGACTACGCGCACGCGTCGATGGGGGAGTTGAATGGAAAAGAATTTTAGCATTTTCAATGTTTTTAGTTGGTTTATATTACTACACGTACTTAGGTTTGTGTAGTTTAGACACTTTTTCAGGTCGGTTACGTCCTTTTCCCCGAACGTCCACTGTTGACCCAAACGTCCATTTCCCGGATTCGTCCTTATCCCCGTACGGCCATTTCCCCGAACGGCCCTTTCTCCGAACGACCATTTCCCCGAATAGATTACTAGACCCAGCGTCCAATGATGTATTTGGTTTGTCGTACGATTTATTCCTTAAGATTGTCTAAACTGTTTCTTCCCGTAGCGTATGCGTCATTCGAGTGAACTGGGATATGTTTTTTGCCTGTTAATAAGTCACCGAAAGGTAAGTCACCTGTATCACACTTGATAATGGCATCGCATACCTAATTAACAATGAAATAATAGACTTAGGTATATCTCATTTTATAAAACGAAGCTGTAAATTCTACAAAAAAGTAATTAAAATAAAAGAAAATTAGTATTAACCTAAGAGCAATGATCTCCTTTATTCTAAAGCATAGAGTGAGCCATACCATTGCAAGAATGTCCTTTTTTTGACGTATGGACAAAAGAAACCAAAGATGACCAAAGTGTCATTTACCCTTATGTTTACGGTCACTTTTCACACACACTAGCACGAAAAAAGTGGACAGCCGCATAAACAAATATCTATAGTTCCGTCTTCTTCTACTATTAAAGGTACGTCATACGACAAAAGAGACTAACTACAATCATAAATTGATGCGGTCTATAGAGACAACCATAACCAAAGGGTACCAAACCATAGGGTTTAGAATAAAGGAGATCATTGCTCTTAGGTATTAACAGAGTTTCTTGCCATCCCGTTCGGAAATTCTGCCGATATGATTGTGTCTTAGAAAAAATATAGGTATGTCTATAATGAGCCTCATGCTTCTACCGTACAAAACAAAATGGGCCAACTTTCTTAGGTGAGTGTGCGTAAGGCGTCATAAAAATTATGTATGTGTGCGTGTGTAGAGTTAGGGTTTAGAGGCCAGTACTGGTTGCAATTTTTTTCTACTCGTTCGTAGCTTCAACTGTCTATCTTGATATATAACTTATCCAAGGATTGTGTTTATGTCAATGGTTTGTGTATAAAATTGTACTTACATCTTATTTGCAAAGAGACAGAGTTGCTGGCAGCACTGCCCTCGCTGTTGTGAGCGAGACAACTATAGTCGCCGGCTGCAGTCTTGCTCACACTCTGCAGGACTAGGCTCTGGTCACTGAGGATGATGCCAGAACTTGCATTCTGCTGGATCTCTTGCGTCTGTAACGTTCAACTCGGTTACTTTTCAAAAACAGCATCTTTTCGGCAGTTTAGAGTCAGCTTTCCCCAATAAACTAGAAGATTTTGCAGACTTTCCAAATTTTCAACGGTGATACAGACTATCAAACTGAACATAAAGCAAACCTCAAATCGCAGAACAACAGCTGTTTCATACTCAATTTCGATTGTCTACTCAACCCAAATAGGTATTTTAGACATAGACAGCAGATATTTTTTTCGTAATTTTGATGTTGCTTGAGAATTAATTAGTTTCATGGTCTGATCATCTTCTTAAAAAAATATCATTATTTATTACGTTGGAACCTGTATAAATAAACATTAAATATTCTTCGTTGGATTTGGCAACTATCTTTTTTTTAATGTTTGTAATAGTACGAATAAGGTTTTTAGAAGGGAAAATATTTGAGAACTTGCCCGGTATTGGAAAATTAAAACTTTCATTTCCAACTAAACTTTCATTTACTTACATTTTTAATGTAGCACTTCAATATTTCTATTTACATGATCTATCATGCACCCTTTCTATATCTTCTTTTACCGATTCTTGTAACTGAAGATTAACTAGTAAATCTAGTTTTAGTGATCCTTTGATATTTTAATCAGAAACGTTCACGATATATCGAAAATCATAGACTCCCAGACTGACGGTTCGAATGTCGGCCAGACGAAAGACAGGACAGTTATATTATGAGAACATATAAATAAAACCGGTCAAGTGCGAGTCGGGCTACTCGCGCACCGAGGGTTCCGTGCCACACCACCACAGAACACAACATTATTAATTTAAAAAAAAAAACTTTTTGTGTCCGGGACCTTTAGCGCAAGACCGACTCACACTTGGCCGGTTTTTAGTATTTATTGTTATTTTGTAGAGTTTGTTCTATAATCACACTAAGTTTGACGCTTGTATGTATTACCATTTTTACGATAGAGCGTGAAGAAAAAACGTAGATAAAAACTAGTTTCTTGTTGAGAACCCCCCTTAATTTTTAACTTTTTGATATTTTTATTATTTGTTAACAAATCTGCCGTAATAACGCAAATTCTGTGAAAAATTCAATTATCTAGCTCTTACATTTCAAAAGTTACAGCCCTAAATAGGTCGGACAGACGGACGGACGGACAGACGGACAGACGTACAGACGGACGGACGGACGGACGGACGGACAACGTAGGCTTAGTAATAGGGTCCCGTTTTCACCCTTTGGGTACGGAACCCTAAAAAGATACTTAAGATAACATCCCTTCATCCCATTAACAGACATAATCGAATACACCAACGTACGGATAATGAGGGTTCAGTTAAGGTGCAACTTAAGTGTAGTCATTTTTCTGGAACTTTAGCACAACTTTATACATACAGAAACTCACGACCATTGCCCCTTTCGGGATGGTCGAAAATTCTGCTAAAAATTACCGACTATATTTTTAACGGATGCAGTAAACAAGGCTCACTTTTAGCTGAAGGTTTCACAATGGAATGACGTGTGAGGCGTAACTGGGAGCTAGTTTTTTACCCGCAAAAACAATGCACAAGAAACCTTATCCCTTAATCACCTCGTACGACACCCAAGAGAAGAAATGGGGTGGTCCATTCTAAGCTGGAACCACTCGGCTTACGAAACTCATTAAACTTTAGAACACCTCTTACGAAAATATCCTAAGCATAGGCGAACGTAAGCATCTTGGTGTTATACGGTGTTGGAAACGATAAGTTAAGTTAAGCAACGGCAGGTCAGGTCAGTGTTTGGATGGGTGACCATTTTAGTCATATAATTATCATCTAGACCGTCTTCAACCCCACTGAAACTTTATTATTGCCTAGCTTTTATTAAATTTTTCAAAAGCACTACTCATATATACCACTGTTAGGTTCCTTCTCAATATCTGACACTTTTTAAAAGGATGATCAGACCATCAAACTGAACAACTTTATCGATGGGACCAACATCAAAATCGCAAAAAAATCTGTCCCATATATTTGGCTCGAGTAGAGGTTTGCAGTTTTGTATGGAACAGATGACCTTTTTCGCGATTTCGATGTTGGTGCCATACGGTAGTAATTATATTACCTACTCTGTGGTGTCATAGAGAAAGTTGTTCAGTTTGACGGTCTGATCATCCTCTTAAAAAAGTGTCAGCATAATTATTAAGGAGGACCCTATACAGGTTGTAACAAAACACCCTAGTTATACTTAAGGGACCAGGGACCGATGATTCAGACCATCAAATTGAACAACTTTCACTATGGAGCCAACATAGAGAAAAAATAAAAAAAACAGCTGTCCCATACATTTTAGTCGTGTCGGTACTGCACTTTTGTATGGGACAGCAGATTTTTTTTATTTTTTCTCGATTTTGACTCCATAGTGAAAGTGGTTCAATTTGATGGTCTGAAGCACCCCCTTAAGTATTACTAGGGTGTTTTGTTACACCCTGTATACTACTTTATACGTATTACTAGGGTGTTTTGTTACAACTTGTACAAGCGCCTTAAGAAATTCCAATGAACCCCATAAATAGCCCCTCATTACTAAGACTCTAATAAATAAAGGTGGCGAAAGACAGAGAGACAAATGGTCAAATTATCATAAGTGTGGGGTCTGGAACATAATGAATTAATGAAGGCAATTACACGATAGATAAGATTGTGTGAATTATTGCTGTTATCTTAACAATGGCTACTTTAAGAATAGTCCATTACGGTATATTGAATTGGATTATTACATTTAGGGTTGAGCTTCGTCTGGCAGCACGGAATCGCATTTCACGCTCCATCCTTTTCTGTCGCTCAGGAACGTGATTTGCTAGAGCGAGAATGCGACAGCAGCTGGCAGTGCTGCGACTTTTCTCGCTCTAGCAAATGACGTTCCTGAGCAATAGAAAAGGATGGAGCGTGAAAAAATTCGATTCCGTTCTGCCAGATCCCCTCCCTAGAAATCCCCTTATGGGAATAAAATGGAACAGAAAAAAGTCCATAAATCCCCACTGTAAATAGGTTTTTTTTATAAAATTTTCTTGGAAACCTCAGTCTTCTCATCAATTCTGATACAATTTCATCCTGTTTATCAGCATCATCACCCAGAGCAATTTCTTCTCCAAACCGTCAAACTTGACTAGTTAGGAGCCAGTGCTGCATTTGTTACTTTACAAGTTAAATAATTGTTATATTCTGTGTATTAAATAAATTAAATAATTCTTTATTTCGGAGCAGTTAGTCCAAAAAAAGTTTAGTAAAAGAGACAAGTCCCAACATCGGGAAAGTCTACAGGCTGGTGTGCACCTGCACCCACTGTTTCATTATGGGGCTATCCCAACCTTTAACAACAGTTTGCAGAATGCTGTTCTGACTGGTTCGTGCTCTGTGGAGTAGGGAGGCACAAGGTTTGCGTATTATTATGTGTGTGTACACTGTAAAATAAAGTGTTATAATAATAATAACGCTTCCCATAAAAGTGTACCTTCCAGAGATACAATAATAAGATTAACATTTTCGCATATTATTAGCGTAAAAGTCGTCTTATACTACCCTCCTCTGTCCTGAACATCTCGCATCCACGTAGCTTTCGTGACTCTTCTTATTTCCTCGTCCCGCCGCGCCTCCATACTACACATACATTGCTTCCTTTCCCTCTCCGTCCACGATAGTGAATCTATTAGCTACGCAAAGCTCAATTTCTAGTTTCACGAACAATATTACTTACCCCTTTATACCAAGTCAGTCTATAACTCTTTGGATTGGCTTTCACACTGCACTCGAAGTAAACGTCATCACCTTCCTTGATGTGGCCTGGATTGAGGCTGGAACCCATCTTTAGTGACACCACTGGCACATCTGAAAAGGGAACTACAATTACTATGTCTACAAGGATGTTATAATTTAAGGTGTAAGCGCCTGAGAGACGCGACAGGGGACCCAAGGGCTGGCGCTTTCCTCGCTCAACGGATTGGCATAACATAGCCGCTATGCCATAGCGTAATGGCATAGCCATTAGAGGAAATCCTGCCAGCGTTTTGGGTACGTACCCTCCCACAAGGATCGAACCTGCACCACCTCCTAGGTTAGTTTAGTTTTAAGTTCCTTCTATTTATAATTAATGGAATTTTGCGTGCGTTAGCACTGCATTTCCGCCAGTGTCAATTAGTTTTTGGGAGTGTCTATCCCAATCTCAGGGATTATTTTTGATCATAAACAGGAAGAGATTGCGGAGCCTCGTGGCAGGGAAAAATGGTTTCTTTATTTGTAATTTTTTTAATATCAAAACAATAGCGCGATATCTCTATTCGGCATAAATGCAATTGAATTGGTTTATATTTTATTATATAATTATATAATATAGCGATAATTATATTTTTTTATTTCTTTATTGCAATAAAGTAATTTCTATTACTGAAGGTAAAAACGAAATAGATAAAAATATTACATACCTCCCTAAAAAGAACTACAGGAACAACGTTTCTGACAACTCAGAAAGGATATTTCATATTTCGTATACTTATTTATTTTGGATATAATTATGGTCATTAGTTTTGATAAAAAGATGTGTTGCAGATTGTAAAGTTTCTGCCCGAATATCTGCTTTACAACGGGACATTTTCCGACGCGGTGGTAGAGTCGACAAAATTACGTCAAAAAGCTGTAGTGTGTGTGATAATTATAATACTTTGAATTAAAATGAATTAATTTTTGATTTTTTTTAAGATCTGTCATCATCAGATCATCCTCCACAAAGCGTTGTACTTGGCCTTGGTTAATACCAGTAGGTCCCATGTTGCGCATATCCTATCCAGCGCATAATACCAGATTCTAGGTGCTTGTCAAACAAAGAAAATTCTTGTTGTTGCTGTCCCAAAACTTTAGCGAACCAAAATTCAGAAGCGATGAATATTTATCCTCGTGAAACCGAATTAACTACAGAGACCGAACAAACCAACCGCAAATCTAAGTTGAGGTATTGATTCGCTAAGCTTGGATTTTCTGAATACCAAGTGAAATATTCCAATACAGCCTGATGTCTTTTTCTACACCTATGTACACAATTACAGTAAAATTTTAAATATTGCGTGTGTATTTTGAAAATATTTGAGAACAATATAATTAGGGAGATGATGATGGATTCCTAGTAGATTTCGACTACGGCGACTGTTCAAAAGGCATCTAGGCATCTTCAAAGGTTCAAAGGTTTAGGAGTTACAGCCGTTCAAAGGTCAGTTATGGTTGGTCGCAAGTTAATCAGCCTTGCAGCTCGTGATAACAAAAAGTACGTCTATCTCTCGTTATGTACTAGATAATTTTTTAAATTGTTGTCTATGAGTTTTATGTTTGTACATGCCGTTCCTGGAATAACCGGCTCGATCAGTGGACAATCTATGAGTAAACGGGTCCGCCACTTCTTCTTCTTTCTTTTGTTTCTGCGCCAAGTAAAGGCGAGATGTTTGCCAGCCATTTGTATTATCTGGTCTCTATCGGCACGTATTGTAATCTGAGGGTGGTGTAGCTGTCGGTATTATGTGGTCTGTGCACACAAAGTCGTGACCGTTTCTAGTTTCATAACACTTTGAAATCGACTAAATTAATCAGGGAAACTAACTTAGTTAAGTAAGAGTTAGGCTATCGGGTAACTCAGTTCTTGTGATCCTTGGTGGTTTGTAATATTTGCACCATTTTTTATGTATATACGGTCTTTCTTAAGATGCTGAAGGATTTTTAAGGGTATAATCAGACCATCAATCTGAATAACATTCTCTGTTAGACTAATACCGAAAAAATATGTTATAAGGAAAAGACATACAATAATAATGATAGAAAATTAAACTCACAATGTACGTTCAGCAACCAGCGATCTTCAACAACAGTGAGTGGAACTCTTGGGTTCTCAGCCCTGCAGACCAGGTACACCTCATGGTCTTCGGCTTCTGGCACGAAGGTTAGGATGCTCAGCGTTGAGTTGATCTCGGAAAACTGTATAGGGAACAAAATAATTACACTGATTTAAAACTCAAACAACGGCAATGATCAGGACATCTTCATCAGCCTATCATCTTCCACTGCTGGACACGGGCCTCGCAGATTTTCCCAAAAAAGTTGTGATTGCGAGACCTTTGCCCAATAATAGGACGAAATTGGCTTAAAAAAATCGAGAGCAGAACCGAATTATCATAGGTAATTTTTTTCAAAATATTTAATAATTTGTTTGTAAAAATTAAAATTTACTGAACCCGATGTCAACCCACACCACGTTCACACTCACCCTACTTACTACTAAAACAAGATTATTAAAATGTAGCAATGAGTACGTTAGCGCTTTCATTCATTGCTGAAATGATAACAAATAATTTTTGCCTTAAAATTTAAAATGCGAATAACTTAAAATTTTAAGTATCAAAATAATTAAATTATTGTTTCAATCTTATTACTTTGTTATAATAAATCAGTTGGGGCACTGAGGTTTTGCGCTAATTCATGAACACGTTGTATAGGGTCATCTAACAGGGTGCTTCAGAACATCAAACTGAACAACTTTCAATGTAGGCAAAAAAAACGAATTTTTGTGTGTGGTTCTTTTTTCACGATTTAAAGTTCGTGCCATAGTAAAAGTTGTTCAAATTGTCTAATGTACGTTTAAACCCTGTATTGATTGTCAGTCCTATTCAACCATTCATAATTTTCAACTACCTATAGACAGATTGTACAAGAGCCGAGCCATTGGCTAGAATTAATTAATTATATTACAATGAACATAACTATACAGGGTGGTCCAAATAGTGACGTCAACAAATTGTTTTTAGATTCCTCACACCTGGGGGTATCCAAAAATACCCCATGTATGTTCCGCGATTTTTTGTAGTTTAGAAGTTATGAATTTTTAAAGGTATTTTTGAGAATTTTCTACCAGAGCGGCTTAAAACTGTCATAACTTTTTTCATAGCATGAATTTTTTAAATTTTATTTTTGTAACATGATTGTCTGAAAACACTCTTTTACACGTAAAATAATCAGCAACACAACATCCACACAAGCTACCGAAAAAAGGGTCCAAACTGAAAACTTTAGGTTTGAGTTGCACGGAGCAAAATTTTCAAAGTTCTCTTAAAAATACAAAATGGAAGTTCCATAGGTTAAAACTAATTTTAAAAACTTCGGTGATTATTCAACTTACCATGCAAGAAATAATAAGTGGTTCTTAATAGGCCATTTTACGCTGGAATCGGCATCCAAAGTTAATTAGGTAGAAAATCCGCTAAGAAAAAATGTTGTTCCAAAAAATAGTTTTAGTAATATTTTTTATTCTTATGGCTAACATTAGTCGAATATTGTCAAAAACATTTAAATAAACTGAAATTCTACGATCAGTGACGCATTTTTGTTAGTGACTAAATCATGGTATTTTTGTGTTATCTTAAAATGTTTCACTGGTCGTTGAATTTTAGTTTATTTAAATGTTTTTGAAAATATTCGACTAATGTTAGCCATAAAAATAAAAAATATTGCTAAAACTATTTTTTGGAACAACATTTTTTCTTAGCGGATTTTCTACCTAATTAACTTTGGATGCCGATTCCAGCGTAAAATGGCCTATTCAGAACCACTTATTATTTCTTGTATGGTAAGTTGAATTATCACCGAAGTTTTTAAAATTAGTTTTAACCTATGGAACTTCCATTTTGTATTTTTAAGAGAACTTTGAAAATTTTGCTCCGTGCAATTCAAACCTAAAGTTTTCAGTTTGGACCCTTTTTTCGGTAGCTTGTGTGGATGTTGTGTTGCTGATTATTTTACGTGTAAAAGAGTGTTTTCAGACAATCATGTCACAAAAATAAAATTTAAAAAATTCATGCTATGAAAAAAGTTATGACAGTTTTAAGCCGCTCTGGTAGAAAATTCTCAAAAATACCTTTAAAAATTCATAACTTCTAAACTACAAAAAATCGCGGAACATACATGGTGTATTTTTGGATACCCCCAGGTGTGAGGAATCTAAAAAAAAATTGTTGACGTCACTATTTGGACCACCCTGTATTTCAAAGCAGAATTTAGACTAATTGATAAATAATATTCCGAATTTAGATCAATTTATCGTGATAATGAAAATACATAAGATAACTAGTTAACTACACCGATAATAAACAGTGCTTCAGTGACAAACATTATAATTATAATATTTATTAGGTATCTACTAAAAGAAGAAAAATACAGGCCAAGTGCGAGTCGGACTCGCGCACGGAGGGAGCCGTACCACCATAAAACAATATAGGGTCCTTCTTAATATGCTGACACTATTTTAAGGAGATGATCAGACCATAAAACTGATTAGTTTTCTCTATGGGACCAACATTGAAATAGCGAAAAAAACATCAGCTGTCCCATACAAAACTGCAAACCGACTCGAGCCAAATGTATGGGACAGCAGATTTTTATTTCGGAAGTTCGATGTTGGTCCCATAGAGAAAGTTGTTCAGTTTGATGGTCTGATCATCCTCTTAAAAAAGTGTCAGCATATTAAGAAGGACCCTGTATAATACAAAAAAAAACATTTTTTTCCGGGATCCTTAACGCAATCCGACGCACTCTTGACAGCTTTTTATTATTTGTCGTTTTATATTAGAGTATGCAATATAAAATAATCAGACCATAATCCATAAACATAATTGAAAAAAAAAAACACGTTTGTTATTGTACCTACCCTTAATTTTTTACGTTGTTTTTCTTATAATATCTCATCAAATCCAATAGAATGATGGACGATAAACATATTCTGTGAAAATTTCAACCGGCTATGCAGCTAGGACGGACGGACATACGGACGGACAGCGTAGGCTTATATAGGGACCCGTTTTTACCCTTTGGGTACGGAACCCAAAAAAAACAAGACAAATTCTAATTATAGATAGTTACCTACTGTGATTTCACAAACAGCCTACCGACACACACATGGCTGGTTTTAAAAGCTTTCAACAATCATTTAACTATCTGCCTATTCAATTTTGTGTTATTTTATTGAAAACCGCATCTAACAAAATAAATGAACGCTGCCATTTCATTTCATTACCGCAAAAATAACCAAAATGTCAAAAGTATGACTACCAATAATCAAAGGTAAATAAATACCTTGGTTATACAAAAGGCTATGGAGTTATAGTGTTTATGAATTTCAGTGAATTAAAAACATCCAGAAGCATGAGTTTGTAAATGTAGGTAATATCTGCGTATTTATTGATATGCATAATTATGTACAGTGTGAAATTGATATCATTAGCATCCTTTTAAACTAAGAGTCTACCCATCAAACTGAACTACTTTTACTATGGGAGCAAACCGATCGGAGCAACAAAAAAATCTGCTGTCCCATACCAAACTGAAATACCTACTCGGCTCAAATGTATGCAACAGCTGTTTTTTTTTTTTTGCTTCGATTGGTTTGCTCCCATAGTAAAAGTTGTTCAGTTTTATGGGTAGACTCTTACTTTAAAAGGATGCCAATGATATCAATTTCACCCTGTATACAAGGTAATTTTTATATCACTGCGGATAACTTCAGCATGTATTCTACTCATCAAACTGAATAACTTTCACTATGGAGCCACCTTCGAAATCGGGAAAAAAATCAGCTGTCCCATACAAAACTGCAGTGCCTATTCGAAATGTATGGGACAGCAGATTTTTTTTTTCGCGATTTCGAAGGTGGCTCCATAGTGAAAGTTGTTCAGTTTGATGAGTAGAATACATGCTGAAGTTATCCGCAGTGATATAAAAATGACCCTGTATATGCATACGTAAATATTATATTTGGTAGGTATATCATATTCTATGTTGACACAGGAGATTATATTTACATTTAGGGAACTTGCGCTTCGTAAAGAAGAGTTACAACGTGTTAATAAATTAGCGCAAAACCTCATACACCCCAACTGATTTATAACAAAATAATTAGATTGAAACAATAATTTAATTATTTTGATAGTTAAAATTTAAAGTTATTCGCATTTTAAGTTTTGAGGCAAAAATGATTTGTTATCATTTGAGCATGAAAAGAAAGCGCTAACGTACTCATGGATACATTTTAATAATCTTGTTTTGGTAGTAAGTAGGGTGAGTGTGCTCGTGCGGTGGGTTGACATCGGGTTCAGAAAATTTTAAATTTTGCAAACAAATTATTTAATATTTTGAAAAAAATTACCTATGTTGAAACCATGATAGTTCGACTCAGCTCTTGATTCTAAACAAACTACTTTCTAGTTTTGCGTTAATTCATTAACACGTTGTATGTGTACATAAAGCACTCGATTTGGACACCTTGGACACTTAGCTGTCATTACATAAAAATGGGAAAAACTGACAACGTGTGCGATAATGAGTAAGTGCGAGTGAGGGAGAAATCACCATTGCGTACTATTTACTGCCACACTTCCTGCCAAGAGGATGTGAAGACATAATTGGTAACATACTCTTTCAATTATATTGTGTCAGTACAGGGTTACAGTGAGTCTAAGTCAGTGGTTCCCAGCGTTTTCTTCACCAAGGCCTTTTCTGGGACCCAGTTTCTAACGCCTCCTCTTCCATAGTCCTGACAACAGACCTCAACCATGGTCGCAAATCACCAAGCTCAGTAATCTAGACCTAGACTCAGCCAAATTCGATACAGGAAATGTAATCAAACATTATCTGAACGATTTCACACAAACCTGGGTAAAGTGCTGGTATTGGTATTGAGGGTTCGAAAATTATCCAGCAGATTTGTATATCTTTTATTTTTTACAAAAATAAATAAAAATGCTGTTTTTACTTGACTGTGTCAGAAACAATGTTTGTTTTACACACATTTAATGCAGATCAAAAACAGCAGCACAGAAAGTAGTTCCGTTTACCCATATAACATTTAGCCGTCCTAATGACGTCTTTTTACAG
This sequence comes from Agonopterix subpropinquella, assembly GCA_922987775.1. Lineage (NCBI taxonomy): Eukaryota > Metazoa > Arthropoda > Insecta > Lepidoptera > Depressariidae > Agonopterix > Agonopterix subpropinquella. Next base: position 2,101,532 of record OV277711.1, read on the forward strand.
TCTTGCTCGACCTAGGTGACGTACATTTTCGACGTCTGTAGGTCCGATAAAGGACGTACATTTGTCACAACCTAATGACGTCGGATCAAGACGTCCGTAGGCCGTTGTATCAAGACGTACGTAGGCCGTCGTATTAAGACGTCCGTAGGCCGTCGTATTAAGACGTCATTAGGTTGTGACAAATGTACGTCCTTTATCGGTCCTACAGACGTCGAAAATGTACGTCACCGAGGTACGAGACTAGACGTACTTAGGACGTCATATTAAGACCGATCCAGGGACCTTAGGGTGCGTCCACAGCTGACGAACGCTCCGCGAATGTGCAGCTCGCGAGCGGCTCGCGAGTTGCGCATTTGCGGCGCGTTCGCCAGATGTGGACGCACCCTTAGGCTGCCTCTCCATTGACGCGAGCTGGCTGGCGGAGCGGGGAAGCGGAGTTTTATTAACCAATCAGGATTGCATAAAATCTCGGCCGAGATTCGGCCGAGCTCCTGATTGGTTAATATTTTCCTCGCTACACCGCTCCGCCAGCCAGCTCGCGTCAATGGAGAGGCATCCTTAGACTGAGATTCAGAGACAAGATTTGAGTATAAGATCCAACTTCGATATGTCAAAATTTTATTGATTTTTACATATCAAAATAGAAACTAATACTCAAATTTCGTTTCTGAATGTCAGCCGTAGAATGACGTTCCTAGACTACGGTGGAGTGAACTAGGGTTGTAAATAAATAAATTAATGAACACCGAAATGTAAAATTTTATTTAAAGATTTTACTTTTTGTAAAAGATGTTCTAAAAATAGTTTAAACATTTTAAGATCCGAGCATTTTCGTACATTTTTAATTGCAGCTACATAATTATAAAGAAATCAATTTAAATTCGGAGAGGCGATAGTTTGAAGCTGTTGTTTACCGTATGGGAAAACCAAAGCCTCTAATCCTCTAGCCTCTATTTATCCTTTCTGGAGCATGCTGTAGCCAGGTTTTGATGCTAACTTCGACGCCCTCTGCCGTTGCAGTTGCAGTTGTGCTAACAACGCCTTCTATAAAGAAACAAGAAAGATACAATTTATTAATTGTAAAAAAATGGTCGTGGGAGTAGCACCCACGCACACAGGGCTCCGTATCTTTTTATTATTTGCCAAGATACCTAGATGCCACAACAACAAACTGAATATGTTATGAGGCTACCTCAGTAGGCCTTGCATGCCACCTCCGAGAAAACGATAAAAATCGAGATGTGCCACCATCCTTATTAATTTACGTATGCCAGAAAGAGCGTGCATGACGTTTTTCTCGTTTAAACGCTTTGTCGTGGATGGCATGCTAGCCGTGCTGTTGTGGAGTTGTTTACAGTTGTTGAGATTATACCGCTGTGATATACTGAAAAACGGATGGACAGCATAGGCTTAGTAATAGGGTCCCATTGACAACCTATGTGTAAGGAACCCTAATAATAATTCATTAAAACTAATTATTTGAATTCCAAATAGTGCAAAGATATTGAATGGGGGATTGACGCAAACAATATTGAGATAATATTGGAGAATTTTGGTTGGTACTTATGTACTCACCTACAATGCAGTCTCTGGGCGTAGAGTGCAAAAAACTTTTTCGGTTTTGGTTTTCGTTGCAGTTTTCATTCCATAGAAATTGTACTCTGCAGCTAGCTTGTCGGAAATGTAGGACTTCATTGTACGTGGCACTTTACTGGAAACATCTCGACCTGACACCTGTAAAAAGAAATAAGTTAGTTAGGTACTTGTAAATCAAACCAAAATTATTTTCTTAGACAATATATAAATAACTAGTGGACCCGTTAGCGGCCCCTTCCCAATCGCCCGCACCCCTTCCCTTCCTGCTATACAATTCTAAATCCAACCCTTTAATAATTCTCTGCGTTATTAAATAGAAGCGTTGTCGTAGTTAATTCATACAAGCATCCCGAGAAGCCAGGTTCCCCGAAACTGAAAACTGACTAGCGGGGCTAGTACGCCAACCCACGATAGCGTTATATAGCTCTATCACGCTTCCGCTCTCTTTCTATTGGGGCGCGAACGAAAGAGATAAAAGACTAAATTTGGCAGATGAATGTGTTAAATGTCACTATCGCCGGTTCGCGTACTAGCCCCAGAAGCCGTAGCATCATAGTGTAAAGAACTAATAGTGGTGAAGCTCAGCGGTCGCGGCAGGCCAATCGTGCGGGGCGTGCGGGGGCCGGGAGGAGTGCCTCCCGACCCACGTTGCCTGCGCGCGTATCTTAACAGCGAATTGAGTTAGGGTACGCCCGTCTCCCGCATGACGCGCGGGCATAGACCCGCCACGACCGCTGAGCTTCATCACTATTATTTTATTTACACTATGGTAGCATGCTACACATGATACGGCTGTATCACATCTTTTATCTCGTTCGTTCGTGCGCAAATAGAAAAAGAGCGAATGTGTGATAGTGCTGTATCACGGTGGCATGCTACCCATGCAGGAAAGGGATAAAATACGTACCTACCAGTTTCGTAAAACACTTGCTGCACACCATAAAGTTTCCAATTTTCGCTGGGGGACGTGTTGAGATTGAGGATCAGCTCAAAAGCTTTGGGCCTTTTTATGACCGGCCAATACACTTCACACCATCGTGGCTTCAGCCACTCTGAATCCACAACAGAAATAGCACCGCCACCGCAAACAATAAACTGGATCACTGCGCACTTGGCTGGGCGGTCCTCGTCCATTACTAATACACTTTAGGTTCAATTTCTTTGAATAACACTAACTCAACAACAAAAACGACTCCGCGACACGTCCGATGCGCATAGAAAAATGGCGCGACTGAGCTGAGAAAAAAGGAGGCAAAATGAATGTCAATGTCATTGTCAAATTGACTGAGAACGTCCGTCAGTATAACGTCCAACTTGCGTCCAACACAGGACGTATACTGGCTGACGGTAAAATGACGTTCCTAGTACCAACTAGTACGTACTTCTACGACCAACATCGGACTATTCGGACTGACTGTATAAGTACCTTAAAATGACGTCATTTTTAAGTCGCCGACCGTAAATGTTATCTGGGTAATAGTCAGAGGCACCCCTTAATGTATGTAACGCAGTTTTTACAACCCTGTATACTCTAATCTATTCCCATCTTCCATTAAATCTCTTGACAAGAAAAAAAGATAGAGCTAGAGATTTAATAGAGGTTTAACTTTAACGAGCGTTTCTGGAACAGAGCGTTAGAGTCTCTGACGACAGGCACAAGACTGAAAACCAGAAATCGTGACGACACCGTCTAGTCATCCACGTTCGATAATCCACCAATGGGAGCGGTCCAAATTCCTCATGACGTGATCGAGCGAGCGCGCTATTGGTTGGATTATGTTCCCCTACTCCACAGGCAAGCCGCCTTGCACATCTCTAGTGGACAGCCAGGCAGTATCTACTTTGAACACTGTGATATTGAATTGAATCCCAACTGTTCCACGTTAACTATAATTTCGCTTCGGCTACTGTATTCGGAACTTAGTTTCGTTGTACATTGCTGTTTCCAACGGGAATGCTAATTTTGAGCAACGCTATTATTATTGGTCTATATTCTGGTCGCTGTAGCAAGCTTTAATTGTTTTATCTGTAATTTTATGTGTACCATAAAGTGTTATTAAACAATTACACAGCTTCACAGAGGAACTCCAATAAATGTTAAATAAATAAAGTTATATTACCACCACGAAACAAGCCGCTGAAGATAAAAACGTGAAATAGAATATATATTCTACAGAGTGTAACAAAACACCCTAGTAATACTTAAGGGGGTGCTTCAGACTATCAAACTGAACAACTTTCACTATGGGGCCAACATCGAGAAAAAATTAAAAAAATACCATACAAAACTACCGACTCGACTAATATGTATGGGCTAGCAAATTTTTTATATTTTTTCTCGATGTTGGCCCCATAGTGAAAGTTGTTCAGTTTCATGGTCTGAAGCACCCCCTTAAGTATTACTAGGGTGTTTTGTTACACCCTGTATGCAGTAAGAAAGGATTTTTTGAAAATCAATCCCTAACCTAAGGCCTAAAAAGACGGGTGCTGAAGTTTTTCGAAATCCACGCGAACAAAGTCTCGGGCAGAAGCTCATTATAATATTGTGTTCACCTTGTCGGCGATCATAAAGGAGGAAAAAAAATTTAAAATATTTAATGTTTCTATACTTTATACTAAAATGCCTAAAATGTAGGCAATAAGGTCGAATTTCGAGCATTCTTACATATTTTATTCATCATAGATTTTTTTGTGCTCAGATAAAGTCCTGACATTTCTTATGTCTTGGCACAACAAAAGGAAAGTGAGTTATGGAAATGGGGTGTAAATTGTCTTTCCACCCTAATTGGTGAAAAGAATGTCTGAGGAACTTACACAAAAATATGAAATGGGTATAAAGATGAATGCTGTCGTGGATGTACATTATTTGGTGATATAACTGTCAAATTAATGAAGCATGTCTCTATTATGTTATTTTTCTCAAACATGCTTGGAAAAGCATTATTTTGACAACCTTCTTCGAGATAAATCGAAATTGCTGTACTGGCCAAATACATGCGCGCAGCGGCCGGCAATGTTGTATGAAAATCCATATCTGTCGTGTTTAGCGGCCAAGTAAATTACATAGTAAACTCACATCTGTCGTGTAATTTAAAAATGGAACTATCTTTTACTCCGAAACATGGCGACTAAGGAGGTAACTTATCAAAGGTTTTATTTAAATTTCGAACTGGCTTGCAAATAGAAAGCTGTTTATTGAAAAAAAAAACAAATTGTTGTTCGGCAGAATACAAGCCAGATACAAGCCTTGGCCACAACTAATAGGCATTGATGGACTTACGTATGTGTGCCTCGGCTTCGCTTCGGCCCACATTTACACGTTCGTCTATCAATGCCTCTGTTGCTGTCCGCTGTAGTAATGTACTAATACTTTATTGCTTCCGTATTCGGAATGATCAGTGACTTTACTACAAGTGTTTTTAACCTTACAACCAAAGATTAATTTGGTCTTCGCTGCGTTCCCAAAAAAAATCTTTGCTTACAACTATTGGTATGTTGACGTTTTGAGACGACTCGGACATGAAAATGTTGCCTAGCAGAAGAAGAGACCTGCACGTCTAGTATGTCTTCTCTACACGCGCGCGACGCGCCTTCGCTGCATACAAAATAACCTGGGCCTCTAACCGGACATTCGAATTTCGCAATTGCGTGAATGTTTTCGTTCCCATGTCAATTCTATTACAATGAAGTTGGGACTGAAACGATCTAGATATTTCGGAAATCGAAACGGAGAGCTAAAGCCGCGCTTGCCGCGACTTGCAGTATGGAAAAAAGTCGAGTCGCGCCTAAGTAGAGAAATCATGCTAGAAGGTCTGTTATAAAACAACAACTCAAAACAAGGCCGGAATCAGGCGGTATGCGGTATGGAACGTAATGTGTTCATTTACATAGTGAGTAAACACTTTTTTCTGTTTTTCTCCTAAAGTATGAGTCCTATTTGGAAAAGTAATGTAACATCATGCGTAGCTTTTCATTAGAGGAATACGACTGCATCGTTGTTTTTTTTTCATTTTCGATCATTTTTGCCAGTCGTCTATTTCCGACCTCTTATCAATCCTCTTGTAGGCACTATATGAACGAAACACTATACCTACGGCGCCGCCAGTTTTTAATATAGATGTCTAAAAGCATTCTAACTAGGTATCTACCTAGGTATCCAACGACACCTCACTCGATTGAGTACAAACATCAAATTTTTTCCAACCCCGTTTACAAAATACCTATTATGAAAATTTCATTTCTGCATCACGTTCTAGACTTTACGTACAATATTTATAAACCCGAGCAATCTTAGGATCTCTTGTTTATGCTCGAGGCCCTAACTAAACAAAATTTTACTTTATTACTTTTTACCCCTTTTTCGTGCATATTACAAAACATAGTACATTTTTGTTTGCATCGCAAACAGCACTACAATTACTTTCCATTCAGAACTTTTTGCATGCAAAAGTTCACATTTGTCGTGTCACGTTTTACGGGAATAATTTTAAAGAAATTCAGCAAAAGTCTTGATGAATTTCTTTGGGCAAAAAGCTCGTAGATAGTTCATACGGAGAATAAGGTATTGCAGGCGACAAACCAATAACCGAAATATTAATTATGTTTGATGGTGAATTTGTTTATATCCTCCCTTAATACCTTATTGCTCAAACTATATTCTTAAGATTATACCTCAAGGTTATTTTTATTTTTATCTTTTCAGTTAATTAATTTGGAGCCCTTACCGGGCACTACGCCACAGGCACGATCACAGAACATTATAAGAGGGGTTAGAAATGACGACTGTCACCACTTATCTTCTCACTCACGCTGCTACAACTACTTATGCACCACGCTGCACGCCTTATGGTGCTATGCAAATCATAGCATAACCGTGTGGCACGCGTTCCACGCCTACTTTGCACTTCTAACCCCTCTTTATAATGTTCAGTGGGCACGATGATGCAGAAGGTGAAGCTCACCCTGGATCCCAGCTGCCGAGCGTGTAGAGAGGAGGTAGAAACCATGGAACATATCCTGTCTCCAAAGCTCAATAAAAACTACAACTTACCACTTTGGCGCTCCTCTTCATCTGGCGACTCCCCTTCCACCAGGATACCTGAGCCTCAGGCCGGGACCCCGTCGTCTGACATTCCACCTCGTAGCTCCTGTCCGCTGACAACTGCCGGTTCTTGTTCATTATCTGAACAGTCAGGGGCTTTACTGCAACAAAGAAGTTCTGTTATTTTACATAGAGACGTCCTTATAAGGATTGCTATGGCTAAAAGGGCTGTCAACGACAAAGAACACGTTTTGAACGCGAAAATATCAAGCGAAATTCGCCTATTTTCGCCGAAAGACCTGGACAGAGTTATCTAGCAAAAGCGAAGGAAAATATTGATGACGTGTCGTACCAGGAACTCAAGACGAAAAAAAAACTGGTTTGGCAATACCCCACCGACAAGAGCGTAGCTCTTAAATAAGATGGTGATGCTTATGACGAGTAAATTTAGGTGCAGAAAACGGACATTTTATGAAAATAAACAGTATGGAACTCTAGAACTTAACGCATATGGCGGAAAAAAGTACCTTCGTCTTAAATTCCATACCGAGGCTACTTTACAGATTTTGTCAGACCGTGACCCGCACGTCTAATATGATTTCTTAACACGTGCGCGACGCAACTTCGCTGCATAGAAAATGACCTCATTCCCGCACTTTTCATAGAGCGAAAGCCGCGACATGTAGTATTGAAAAAAAGCAGAGTCGCGCGCAAGTAGAGAAATCGCCCTAGACGCACAGATGGTCAGTGATGCTGATCTGCCTGCAGATCGTTTCCTCTTCCTTCGCAGCCATCTTCTTCTTTCACTACCTTCATTCCTCTAACGTCATTCCGTTTAGGCAAGTCATATCAGTCAGTACCACACGGTATGGAAAATAGGAAAACAAAGTAAAAGTAATATAGCCCGTGAAGGATCCCACCGCAGGAAGGGCAAAGGCGAATGATGGTCAAAAGGAGTGGACTATATCATAAATTGCAAATATGATATCATGTCGAATATGGTTTCTATAGAATATGATGTTTTGAGAATATGATGTTTTGAGAATATGATGTTTTGAGAATTATGATGTTTTGAGAACAAAATATGATGTTTTGAGAATATGATGTTTTGAGAATATCATATACTCCAATGTGGATTGGTGAAGAGGAAAACATAGTAAACTCACAATTAATATCCAGTATTAAAAGCTTGCTCTGCGGTGGTGCCAAGTTGGTATTCGATGCCTGACAGATGAGTCTCGCGTTGAGATGCTGTCGCCCGACGTTGGGGAACGTCAGCGCGTTGATGGTGACTCCGTCTGGACGCTGGTCGAAGGAGTCGTCTATCACTGTGTTTTCTAGGAACCAGGTCAGGCGTGGTCTTGGATCACCTGTATAAAATTTAAAATGTAGTAATTTGATATGTTTTATAATTAATAAGTGAGTGAGTGTTTGTTTTTAATTATTAGTTTAGTTTAATTATTGTTTAACAAATTAACTTATTAGACATAACCCGAGAAGAATTAAAAGTTTTCATTAGTATTAATAATCTCAGTATTATAAAATTTCAGTTGTAATTTTTGAGTGATAATGAATTCAAGACATTGACTTACAAACTAATGGACACCGGGTCTCATACAACATTCTCGAAAAAAGTGGCTCAGACGTGGCAGAGAAGTGGCTAACTTATGTAAACGGTACGTTTTAGTAATATAAACAAACTAAAAACAATGAAACTATTGAACTCTACTGTAGACGTGCGCGGAGTCGGTGGTCGATCAAACGCAGACTGGTGCGTAATTGTTACTGCCGTATTCCCGCGATGGGATTAAAACTACGTAAGCAGAATGAAAAAGAATTTCAGCATTTTCAATGTTTTTAGCTGGTTTATATTACTATAGTACGATTGTTTATATTACTATAGTCCTTAGGTTTGTGTAGGTTATTCTCGGACACTTTTTTCGATAATTTTGTACTAGACCCGGCGTCCATTATTTTGTAAGTCAATGATGCTAAGGCTCTATGTCTGTATTGAATAAATAAATGCTGATGATCGTGGTTATTTTAAGATCAACTGACTTAAGGTCTTACCTCCATGTGTTTCGCATATGAGTTCAATGGTGTCACCCTCATTGTAGGGTTCCAGAAGCCTCGTCTGATCCCGGGTCTTGGCGTCCATTATGGTTGGCCGGTCGGATGGTGCTACACGTGAATGAAAAATTCGTTTTATTAAATTAAAAACACAGTTGAGTTAGTTTATCAATTTATTTTATCATACAAAAAATTAACTAAGTAATGTTAACAAAAAATAATTAGTACAATTAGTTATATAAATTATATAATAAATAAAATCTATAAAACAATGTTAAACAATTACTGTAAATAATGTCAATTATATATTAAATTTGATTTAGTAAAAATAATAGTACAGACAGTTTACAAAATTAATAAAAAAAAATTATAAACATTAATTTAATAATTAATTTGCAATAAAAGATAAAATTTGGTAGTGTCAGATTTAGTAAATTAAATTATACGAATTTACAAAAAATATATACTTATAAAATTGTGTTAAACAACATTATTATTTATTTATTATATTATTTAAATAAGAATAACAATTTATTTTAGTTAATAAATAATATCAAATAAAATTTATTAATCAAATTAAAAATTAAAAGCACAAAATTCCAAAAATAATCTAATCCACAACGCAGGCTTCGAAATAAGATCATATTTCTGATTTATATCAGATAACTATTTATAAAAATTATTAAAAAACGAAACTGAAAAAAACAAAGTACCTGTAATTATTTTATAAATACTATTAGTAAAATAAATTATACAATTCAAAATAAAAACAAAAAAACAACTACCTCTTCTGTTTGTAAATACATAATAATTATTATAATTTTATTTATTTTTTACAAATAACAAATAAACATAACGGTTTTTAGAATTTTCAGAAAATGCAAAGACTCTAATTTCATGGTACAGTAACAGATTGAATCGTCTCGTTGTCAGTCTCCTTATTTGTACCTAAAAACAAACATTATAATCTTATTAAAGATATAAATTGTATCTCATTTGGAAATTAAATGGAGGGCAGGGAAGCATTAAATATAACTCTGTTCTCGGAATACGCAAGAATACATAAAGAATAAAGACGTCAGTAGAGGCACGAAAAAAAATTTGACCTCCCATAGAAAATAGATCGGCTGATCCGCACTTTTGTATGGGAGGTCCAACATTTTTTTTTTTCGACCCATGTTCCTTAGGGAAAGTTGTTTTAATTCACCCCTGAAGGGAGGAATCGTTACGTTTTTAAGTTATAGTATAATAATATCAAGGGTATAAATGACAGCCTAGTAAATACTGAAACGGTGAACTGTATCATTTATTACTTGCATGTTTTGCCCTCAAGAGGGCACATCTGACTCAGACCATCAAACTGAACAACTTTCACTATGGAGCCAACATCGAAAAAAAATAAAAAAAATCTGCTGTCCCATACATTTTAGTCGAGTCGGTACTGCACTTTTGTATGGGACACCTGATTTTTTTATTTTTTCTCAATGTTGGCTCCATAGTGAAAGTTGTTCAGTTTGATGGTCTGATGCACCCCCTTAAGTATTACTAGGGTGTTTTGTTACACCCTGTATACATGGTAAGTATAAATGACAGCCTAGTAAATACTGAAACGGTGAACTCAGAGCATCGAACTGAACAACTTTCACTGTGTCACTCGGAAGTTATCTAGTGCTTAGAGTACAAGGTGGCAACAACCCACTTTTTTTCTAGGCACTGATCGATACAATTAGAAATGTACCGTTGTTATTGATAATGTTACGAGCTACGGGTTTCGGGATTGGAGTGAAACGCTAAGTCCAATTTTACAGAGTTTATTTGGGATACACTTACAAACGGTCCACCTCGCAGAGGTTCCCCTAAACGGTTCACTTCACCGGGTCCTCCTCGCAGGGATTCCCCGTGCACCACTTACTGTCACTGTTCACAGTCCACTACGTCACTACTGTGACGACACGACACGCGTCACGCTATGACGTCACGACGTACGATACTATGACGTCACGCACTACACTGACACTAGTCTACTCACTGTTCCACTCTTAGCACTTTTCTCTTCACTAGTACTTTTCCACTTTTACTTTTCTTCCTTTTGTTTCGCACTGTTCACTGTTCAACCAAGGACTGCCGCCAGTCGAAATTCGCCGCCTTTTTATATCCCGCAGAACATTCCGGAATACCCTTTTTCGATCTTCTTTTCTTTACTCGATTGTTTTCCTCCAGATAGTTCTAACCCCGCGTTCCTTTTTCGAAACCGATCGAAGACACGCCCACTTTTCTGGTTCTTTTCAAATATTCGTAATTTCGCCTCCTTTCTCGAAGTTCCTAGACACGTTCACCTTTTGTCCCTTTTTAAATATTCCTTCTCTCTCTTCCTTCTAGAACATTTCTAAAAACACAAAAATCTAGAAATATTTTTGGCGCGGATCGGATTCGAACCGTCACCCCCCAGCATGGGAGGCGGAACCTTAGACCGTAAGACCACGGCGGTTGTTAATGAGCCGGCCGAATTTTCGAATGCCTTCTTTACGTTTGACATTTGACAGCGGCCGTGACACTGCCCCTCCCTTAGTTTTGCTCGTCCCGAGCATCATTAGTGCCGAAATATCGAGCTAATCGATCCACGTGCACTATCTTCAACGGGCTCCTTGGCGATCGTCGAATTCGATAGGTGACGTCATTTATCCTAGTCACTACCTCATACGGCCCTTCCCAACTTGCCTGCAACTTCGGACTCTTCCCTTTCCTCCGAACTGGATTATGCAGCCAAACTGATGTTCCTTCCTCAAACCCAGCATAGTTCGCTTTTCGGTCATATCGTGTCTTTGAACGGTCACTTGAGTTTTGACCTGCTTCTCGAAGTTGTTCATAAATGTCGACCATTTTTTCCCGCAGTTCGCTCACATAGTCACTGATACTTTTAGTAGTGCCTGGTGCGCATCCTGATAGCAAATCTGCTGGAAGCTTCAGCTCTCTCCCGAAGTTTGCTATTGCTGGAGTTGCCGAAGTACTCTCATGAACAGCGGTTCGGTAGGCCAACAGGAAAAGAGGTATGTACTCGTCCCAGTTATCCTGATGATTATCGACGACCTTCGCAAGATGCCGTTCCAAGGTTTGATTGAATCTCTCCACCATGCCGTCGGACTGAGGGTGATAAGGAGTAGTCCGGGTCTTGTGGATTCCGAAAATTTTGCAAACTTCCTGGAATAACTGTGACTCAAAGTTCCTGCCTTGATCACTGTGCATTTCCAACGGAACCCCGAACCGGCAGAAAACTTCATTCACCAACTTCGTAGCCACAGTGACCGCTTCCTGATTTGGAATGGCAAATACTTCTGGCCACTTTGTGAAATAATCCATTACCACGAGTATATACCGGTTTCCCGATTTAGTGACTGGAAATGGTCCCGCGACATCCAAAGCGATTCGCTCCCAAGGCGCCCCAACATTATAAATTCTCATTGCTGCCCTGCTCCTCGTATGAGGTCCCTTTACAGCTGCACAGACTGTGCACTTGCGGCACCAATCTTCCACATCGTCTCTGCAATGCAACCAGTAAAATCTTTCCTTTACTTTCTCCAAGGTTTTCTTTACACCTAAATGCCCTCCGGAAGTACCATCATGAAAAACTCGCAGAATTTCTTTCACCTTAGCGTGTGGGACCACCAACTGCAGATACGAGTCTTTTCCATCCGATGTCTCCCATTTTCTACAGAGTAATCCGTTATGTATGACGAGGCTCTTCCACTGAGCCCACAGCCCCTTCGTGACTGCCCCGTACCTTGCCACCTCACTCCACTGGGGCTTAGAACCATCACTCCTTAACCAGTTCAGGATTGGCCCGACTCCTGAGTCATTTTCCTGTTCGCGACGCATTGCCTCGTTTCCCCACTCATCGTTGATGGCATCAGTTCTAATAACCCTGAGTGAAACCGTTTCCTTCCCTTCCTGCTTGCTGCAATGCTTACAATCTTCTGGACATGGTCTTCTTGACAGTGCATCTGCATTGGAGTGAACTTTTCCACTTCGATGTTCTACTTCAAAGTTGAATTCCTGTAGTTGCTCCAACCATCTTGCAACTTGACCTTCCGGGTTCTTAAATTGGAGTAACCATTTCAGCGCGGCGTGGTCTGTTCTTACTAAAAATTTACGTCCCAGCAGATACTTCTTGAAGTGTTGTACAGTCTTCACCACGGCCAATAATTCTCGTCTAGTTACACAGTAGTTCCTCTCAGGTCTAGATAATGACTTGCTGAAGTAGGCTATTACAGTTTCCTTTTCACCATGTCGCTGCGAGAGCACACCTCCAATCCCGACGTTACTGGCGTCTGCGTCTACAACAAATTCACCCTGGACATCGGGATATCCAAGAATTGGTGCCTTACTCAGACGTTCCTTTAACTCCATAAAAGCCTCTTCACATTCTGAATCCCATGTGAACGTCCTCTTTTCTTCCGTAAGTCGATGTAGCGGCTTTGCGATGTCCGAAAACCCTTGCACAAAACGACGATAGTAAGAGCAGAGCCCAAGAAAAGCTCTAACTTGTGTCTTATCTTTCGGTGTTGGCCACTCCCTCACAGCAGCAGTTTTGGCAGGATCGGTCTCGACTCCTCTCTCAGAGATTACATGTCCCAGGTAATTGACCTGTCGTTTGAAGAAAGAACATTTTTTTGGACTCAATTTAAGATTGGCTCCACGTAGTCTTTCGAAAACTTTCTCTAATTTTTCAGGTGGTCATCAAAGTCTCGACCAACAATGATGATGTCGTCCAGGTAGACAAGACACGTGTCACCCAGAATTCCAGCTAGGACATGTTCCATCAATCTCTCGAAAGTCGCAGGGGCGTTACTCAATCCAAATGGCATTACCTTGAACTGCCACAGTCCTTTCCCGGTGGAAAACGCGGTTTTCTCCTTGTCTTTAGGGTCTACGTCCACTTGCCAGTACCCACTTTTCAGATCGAACGTTGAAAACCATTTCATTCCATTCAAAGTGTCTAAGGTGTCGTCGATCCTTGGCAAGGGGTAGCTGTCTTTCTTCGTCACTTCATTCAACTGCCGATAATCCACACAAAATCTCGTTGAGCCATCCTTTTTCTTGACGAGAACTACAGGTGAACACCAGGGACTTGATGAAGGTTCGATGATGTTATTCCTTCTCATGTCCTCTATCATTCCCTCCACTTCCTTCTCACGAGCAAACGGAATGCGCCTAGGTCGTTGCTTGATTGGCGCTACATCTCCCGTATTAATCGTGTGCTTCACCAAGTCTGTTCTACCAATATCTGCGTCGTTCTGGGAGAACAGGTCTGAAAAACGCCGCAGCAAGTTCTTCGCTTTCACAGCCTGTAGCTTAGTCAGGTCCCTGCTGGAGTCTTCCATAACTTTGGTCACTACATTCTCCTCAACCTTATGTTTCCTAGGAGGATTTTCCACACATTGTCGTAACCATAAAACTTCCTCACAGTGACCAACAACCTCCCCCTTCTCAATCGTCAGGTCCACATCTCCAACGTTAAGTATCGGGATTGAGGTAGATGAAACTGATCCAACAACTGTCCTTGCCGGAATCCAAGAAGTTTCAGTTTTAACTTTCTCTATCACAGCACATCTCCGTGGTAATCTCCCATCGTTACTCTTGGGCAAAACGACAGGTACCAAGGTCTGTGATCTAGGTTTGAGAACTGTTCTTCTCACACAGTAGACCTTTCCCAACGATCCACCTTTCATCGGAACCTCCTCTGTGTTACACCGTAGCACTCCGTTTTTCATGTCTATACTGCACTGGTGATTTTGTAAGAAATCTAAGCCAATGATGCAATCGTCCACTATTTCAGCTACAATCACCTCATGTTTGAAAGGAGTTTCCCCGATCTTAATTGAAACTCCCAACTGCCCGTTGACAGGTATGCGCTGGCCGGTAGCTGTTGTTAACTGCAGGTTGGTTTGTTGCAGAAGTCGTTTCTGATAACTTTCCATCTCGTTTATCAGTCGAGTATTGATCACTGTTCTCGAAGCTCCGGTATCCAAAGTTAGTTGACAGATTCTACCATTGACCTCTCCTTCGACTAACAGACTATTTCCGTCTGATGTCTGTTTGACTCTTATGGTTGGGGTTGCAACATAACCGGCCAGCGCCCACCCCGCAGCCCTGGCTGGTTTTAGTTTTCCTGCTGCTCATCAGTCGAGACTCCTATATCCCGACGACCTGTGCGCTTCGGGCAGGAGCTGCGAATATGCCCTCGTTCACCACACTCGTAGCACACAAAACCGACGCTTCGATTCCTTGGCGGTGAGGCTCTAGTCACAACAATCTCCCTGAGGCGAGCGGAACGAGAATCCTGTCGTACGGCCTCCACCTCCAATGCATGAGCAACAGCGTCCCTGAGAGTGCTATGGTGCCCAAGTCGCACGGCAGCCCGCACCTCCGGGTCCCGTATCCCATCGGTAAAGGCCTGCAGGAGCATGTCATCGATGGCTGCTGGTGATGACTGGAAAGCCTTACGCACGAGCTTCTCCACTTCCACGGACCATTGCTGCAGACTCTCGTTAGCATGTTGGTTCCGTTCCTTCAATCGCGCCCGATACATGTGCTCGAGATGCCCGTCACCGAATCTAGCCTCCAGAGCTCCGAAAAGCTTGTCAAACGTCAGATTTTCGCCAGCACCTACGGCTTCCAGCACGGTGAGAGCCTGTCCCTGGAGTGCTAATGTCAACGCAGACTGCGCCTCCTCTATGCCCCAGCCATTAACTTTCATCGCCGTCTCAAATTGTAGCTTAAAGGCGGGCCATGACGTCAGTCCATCGTAAACCGGAGTCTTCACACCTTTTGGTTGCATAGGTGAGTCAAAAACAGCGGCGACACGGCTATGAGATTTGGTCTGTTCAACCTCTCGCCGGATTTTGGCGAACTCACCCTCCACGCGATCCAGCCTTCCTTCTACAGCTTCGACTCTCTCTACTGCCTGCCGCAAGCCTTTCGTGATATCTTTATGAAGCGCCTCCTGCATCGTGCGCATTTGTTCTTCCTGGCGGCGAGCCTGTTCCTCCTGGCGGCGAGCCTGCTCCTCTTTCAGTGCGCGCAGCTGTTCCTCCTGACGGCGAGTCTGTTCTTCCATCATGCACTGGATTTGATAAAGGAAGTTTCCTGGGTTCTGCTCTGGAGTGCGCTGCACCTCACCCCCCTCAGGTCTTCTCTCCGGGGTTCGCTGCACCTCAGTAACAGGGGCCGCACCTTCCTGCCGCGCTTCCGACATGGCCCGGGTGGTGACACCCTTTAACTCTTTTGGCACCAGCGGCATCTTACTCCAATCCCACACTTCTGACACCAAATGTTACGAGCTACGGGTTCCGGGATTGGAGTGAAACGCTAAGTCCAATTTTACAGAGTTTATTTGGGATACACTTACAAACGGTCCACCTCGCAGAGGTTCCCCTGAACGGTTCACTTCACCGGGTCCTCCTCGCAGGGATTCCCCGTGCACCACTTACTGTCACTGTTCACAGTCCACTACGTCACTACTGTGACGACACGACACGCGTCACGCTATGACGTCACGACGTACGACACTATGACGTCACGCACTACACTGACACTAGTCTACTCACTGTTCCACTCTTAGCACTTTTCTCTTCACTAGTACTTTTCCACTTTTACTTTTCTTCCTTTTGTTTCGCACTGTTCACTGTTCAACCAAGGACTGCCGCCAGTCGAAATTCGCCGCCTTTTTATATCCCGCAGAACATTCCGGAATACCCTTTTTCGATCTTCTTTTCTTTACTCGATTGTTTTCCTCCAGATAGTTTTAACCCCGCGTTCCTTTTTCGAAACCGATCGAAGACACGCCCACTTTTCTGGTTCTTTTCAAATATTCGTAATTTCGCCTCCTTTCTCGAAGTTCCTAGACACGTTCACCTTTTGTCCCTTTTTAAATATTCCTTCTCTCTCTTCCTTCTAGAACATTTCTAAAAACACAAAAATCTAGAAATATTTTTGGCGCGGATCGGATTCGAACCGTCACCCCCCAGCATGGGAGGCGGAACCTTAGACCGTAAGACCACGGCGGTTGTTAATGAGCCGGCCGAATTTTCGAATGCCTTCTTTACGTTTGACATTTGACAGCGGCCGTGACAATAATTATCTTGTGTACACGATTTACTTGAGAAGTGAATAAATTATTATCTTATCTTTCACTATGGAGCCTACCTCAGGAAACGCAAAAAAAAATCAGCTGTCCCATGTATTTTAGTTTAGTTGGGGCAGCGGTTTTGTATGGGTCAGCTGAATTTTTTTCGCGTGTCCTGAGGTAGGCTCCATAGTGAAAATTGTTCAATTTGATGGTCTGAGTCACATGAGTTTGTGGTCTGAGTTCACCGTTTCAGTATTTGCTATAGGCTGTCACTTACACCCCGTATGGTAAAAAAAAGTTGGCCGTCACGGGACGTCCGGCAGTAGTGAAACTCCGCAGCTGTCAAATTTTAATTTCGACCAACCGTCACACGAACAGGTTGCGGATTCGATTTTCAAAGCCCTCCCATAAAACATTTCACTTGAAAAACATTTGATCTAGACTTAGTGTCATTATTCAGGGAGGAAACACAGAATAGGTTTGTACAACACGGGCGAATTAACTATGCACCTGGCTCGCACGTGGCTCAGAATAAAAAACTCTGAAAACTCGGAAAGAATAACTCGTAAATGCTAAAGCGCAGGAACACCTGCAACGGTAACTGAAATGCTATGCTACGGCCTCGCATGGTAACGGCGGGTAGCAGGAGAGGTGTCAAATTCCGAGCCACGTGCGAGCCAGGTGCCTAGTTAATTCGCCTGGGTCGTATGGACGAAACACCGCCCGTATGTAAACAACATGTAGATGAAACACATTAACTGCTTAGTTATACTTGATGCTGAGTATGTATAAATCATCAGTTATGTACATTAAAGGAGCTTATAAAGCTTACTAAATCGCAGGCTCTCGAGTGTTATAATTGAATTTAAGCTTTCCCCATTAATAAGGCAACAATTTGTCTTAAAATGTTTAAGCCTGACTGTATGTAAGGAGATACTTATAATATCTACTTTATTCAGACAACCTTGAACGTCTGGGAATTATGTAGATTTTGACAGAGAATATTCAGGTGTTCAAGTGTCATTGTTTTTGATCTAATTATGCAAACGTTGCGCAGCGTGCGGTGTGCTTAAAATACAAATTATACTAAAAACCGTAAAATGGCTTCATAAGCTACAGAAACTTTATGCTAACGGGCATATCGAGTGTGATGTTTTGCGAATATTACTTGAAATTAATTTTGATTACTGTTTGTCAAAGTTATTACACGTGTGGTCTGTGGGCCTATTTCACACAAAAGTCGTACAGTGCCCTAAGAGTCCAATATAATAATATCCTCAGGGTCCTGTTGGGCTTCCACGATTCTGCAGTGCATCTGGCATGTTTGCGGATGCACATACCTATACAGACAGGGTGAAATTGATATCATTCCTTTTAAACTAAGAGTCTACTCATGAAAACTGAACAACTTTCACTATGGGAGCAAACCAATCTGAGCAAAAAAATAATCAGCTGTTCCATACTAAACTGCAATGCCTACTCGACTCAAATGTATGCAACAGCAGATTTTTTTGTGCTCCGATCGGTTTGCTCCCATAGTAAAAGTTGTTCAGTTTGGTGGGTAGACTCTTAGGTTAAAAGGTTGCTAATGATATCAATTTCACCCTGTAGATGATACTGCATTTTAACCGACTTCAAAAAAGGAGGAGGTTTCTCAATTCGACCGTATATATACAACGTGTTAATGAATTAACGCAAAACTAGAAAGTAGTTTGTTTAGAATCGAGAGCAGAATCGAATTATCATGGTTTCAACATAGGTAATTTTTTTCAAAATATTAAATAAATTTTTTGCAAAATTTTAAAATTTCTGAACCCGATGTGAACCCACCGCACGGGCACACTCACCCTACTTACTTCCAAAACAAGATTATAAAAATGTATCCATGAGTACGTTAGCGCTTTCTTTCAGTGCTGAAATGATAACAAATCATTTTTGCCTCAAAACTTAAAACGCGAATAACCTTAAATTTTAACTATAAAAATAATGAAATTATTGTTTCAATCTAATTATTTTGTTATAAATCAGTTGGGGTGTATGAGGTTTTGCGCTAATTTATTAACACGTTGTATATTTTTTTTTATGTTTGTTCGCGGATAACTTCGTCGTTTATGAACCGATTTCGATGATTCTTTTTTTGTTGGAAAGGAGATATCCCAAGTGAGGTCCCATGATAAGGAAACCAGGATCTGATGATGGATCCCAGAGATATCGAGGGGAACCTTCGAAAATCGTAGTGTCGACTAGTGCGTTTGTTAATTTAAAGCACTACTATTAAATCGAACTAATGAATTTACCACTGAAAATTGTGAAATAAACAAAATTTTAACAAAAAAATTAAAACCGCCTTCAAAAAACTAAAAAGTTAAAAAATAATATTGCAGCCGATGACTTTTTCATTCGCATCATAAGAACATTGATTTGTTTTATAGAAGTCGGTGTCAAGCCAAGCCCAAAAATGCAAGCCCTGTCGCGAATCGTACCGGCTTGACAGCGACTTCAATAAAACAAATTAATGTTCTTATGATGCGAACGAAAAAGTCATCGGCTGCAATATTATTTTTAACTTTTTAGTTTTTTGAAGGCGGTTTTAATTTTTTTGTTAAAATTTTGTTTATACTACAACTATACGCAAAAAGACCGCATCTGTTGTGCGCAGAATACGGGGGAGCCCGAACAGAATCTTGAAGATGATCGCTGACCGGATGGATACAGCTATCCTCGGTCGATTCATCGATCATTGTGAGAGGTGTGGATCGGTGAATTGATCCAAATAATAATTCTTTGTTTTAAATGTTATTATACTAATATTAGATGTACCTAATCTTGCGCTACTAACAAAATATGGACAATTTTAGTCCGGAATAAAAAATTTTTTTTCTACTTTTTAAACTGATTTTGACATACAAAATGCGCACCGTAACTTTCTACATGTAATCTACTGTATTGTAGGTAATCATAGTATACCTACGGTATTACGTAAATATGATCGAAAAATCATTGATAAGTATGTGCTTGCGAATTTATAACCCGCAGTGCCTCATTATTGAAAGTTCATATACCTCGGCTCGCTCGTTTTAGCTGCATACCTAACTATAATACTAAAGTACCTATACAAGGTGTAAATTTTAATGCGTCTGTCTATAAAGTCGTGACATGAATGTTTGAGGAACTAATCATTTTAGTATGGTGGTGTTGCCAGGTTATGCTTGATTTTGACGTTCTTGCGTGGAGGCAGCGCCCTCATTTTTTGTCACGACTTTATAGGCAAACTGTACATAATAATTATATTTACCGGGGTGCTTCAGACTATCAAACTTAACAACTTTCACTACGTAGTCAACATCAAAAACAAAAAAACAGGTGTTCCATACATTTGTGTCAAGTACCTACCTATCGAAGTTATCTATTTTTTTTTATTCGCTATTTCGATGTTGGCTATACTGAAAGTTAGTTCAGTTTGATAGTCTGAAGCATCCTTGTTTAATATGTAGCGCATTTAATTATCAACCCTGTATAATAGTTTTCGTAATAATAATGTATTTTTGGTTTTCTGAAAAATAAAAATTTATTAACATCATATAAAACTGTCAGCGGTATCTCGAACAAAATAAACTTTTACTC
The DNA here is from genome assembly GCA_922987775.1 of Agonopterix subpropinquella. Taxonomy (NCBI): domain Eukaryota; kingdom Metazoa; phylum Arthropoda; class Insecta; order Lepidoptera; family Depressariidae; genus Agonopterix; species Agonopterix subpropinquella. Next base: position 2,121,988 of record OV277711.1, read on the forward strand.
CCTTTTGTCTGATTTCAGAAAGTTTTTTCATTCACCATCCTCCTACGAACGCACAAACTGGTCATAAATTAAAAATGTGAAAATAAAGGAGAATGGCCATTACGCGGAGGAATGTAATTTTTTTTATTATTCCTTTTTTGAACATTCCGATTGGAGTCCGAACGTTCAGGAAACTAATTTCGCAGAATATTATTGAAAACGTTCTAACGGTCTTCCTTTCTACGTTATAGAAAATTGAAAAGTTTTACGGAAGGTTTTTTTAATTAAATACAAGCGGTGTTACGTGTCTCCTTGTTTTTTGGGTCAAATTAATTACGTTACATAGCCACCTAAGGCCCGCGGGCCTACCCATAGTACTAATTAAATTTAGTGATTCAGACCAAGATCCTTAAACAGCTACGTAGTCATAACATCTTATGGTCCTCTACCGGTCCCATAAAAAAATCAAAAATCGCACTCCTGAAGTATAATTTTTGAAAGTCAAATCAGCAGTAGAAAGATGCATATTTCCATAGTAATTTTGACATTTTCAACTGCTAAGCTCAGCGACTGAGTTTAAAAAATCGCACTCCATGTAGGTTTATAAGGTTCTGTGGCTATCTATCGGTGAAAAATTTTGAAATACTAAGTATAATTATACCAAGATTACTAAATGGCCGCAAAATCTGAAAATAATAGGTAGGTAGGTAGGTAGGTAGGTAGGCCTATTAATTTGTATCTGCAGAGTTCTAAAGGCAGTAAAAATAAAAATTGAAAACTTTTAAGAGGTGGTTTAGACCATCAAATTGAACAACTTTCACTATGGGACCAACATCGAAATCGCGAAAAAAAAAAAATCTTTTGTCCCATACATTTAGCTCGAGTAGATCTGTAGTTTAGTATGGAACATCGCAAACGCATCGTATCATGGCGATTATGGCAAATTTCCTCATTTTGGGTGAGGCCAATGTCCAGCAGTGGACGTCTATAGGCTGGTATGATGATGATGATGTTAATTTTTTTCGCGATTTCGATATTTGTCACATAGTGAAAGTTGTTCAGTTTGATGGTCTTAACCACCCCCTTAAATGTTTATTTTTATTTTTGTAACACCTTGTATAAGTGACAAATTAACAAAGAAAATTATTCAACGATATATCTAGGTACATCAGGCCCTGTACCCGGACTTTCGATGTTCGATATATCGCCACTGTTTCGTTTCGCTCTTCATTGTATAGAGTTGACATTGGAACGAAAACGTTCACGCAATTACGAAGTTAGAATGTGCGGGTAGAGGCCCAGAGAAGATATTGGCCTTGATTCGGAGTGTACCACGACTAAACTAAACTAAATGTATTCCTGTCACTTTCTAAAATAAGATTAAGAAAAGAGACAGAAAACCAACAGCTGACTTTAGTGCTGTCAAAGTGAAAAAACGCCCAAAAACGACTTAAATAAGATGGCGTACATTATGATGGCAACTTATTTTGCGCATTTAACGTCACTTTGACAGCACTAAAGTCAGCTGTTGGTTTTCTGTCTCTTTTCTTAATCTTATTTTAGAAAGTGACAGGAATACATTTAGTTTAGTTTAGTCGTGGTACACTCCGAATCGAGGCCATTGTTTGCCACTTTCCTGCGAAAGTGTTCCATTACCAATGTCTGATTGGATTTCTTACCCCTGCCTCGCTTGTCTATTCCAGCGAAGCTTTTAATAATGAAATTAGAAATGCCTAGTCATTTTACATTGTAGTTTGAGTCATGGCAATAATGATAAAGTAGTTCAGCGGTGACTAAAGAAAACCAAAATGCTTATTAATAAAAGCTACGGCTGAGCCTGTGAGGCTTAGCCCAGGGGTTCCAAACCTTTTGGAAATCGGACCACTTTTAAATTTTCAATGATCTCACGGAAAATCGGATGGAATTATAGAAGAAGAAAGGATAGTAAGAAAGGTATCAGATGTCATGTAAGGCTTCGCCTCGGCCAACAAACATGTGATCTAAAACTTTCTTTTTTACTGCCCGAGGTTAGTATACTATTTTTCTCCTCGACGTAGGCGGAAAGCGGCAACTTTGTTTAGTGCAGCGCGACGATAGTTGACGTTTTCGGGCCGGAGGAGGGGTGAAAAATAATGTTCATTAGGAAGGACTTGTGGAATAAATGTTTTTTGATTTGATGAATGAAATAAATTTATTGCCACCGCACAAAAAGTTTTATGACATAATTTCATATAAATAATAAGCCTGAAAAATTAATACTACGAGAAAGGGACTAGGCTAGTGTGATAAAACACACTGACCAGCTTTGTTTTTCAGCGTAGCTTATTCACAGTACCGGCACAGTGTCGACTGTCGCAAAAAGACATTACGAAACAGTTGCACGCACTGGAACATCATGACATAATATTATATTATGTTAGGCACGTATACAGGGTGTAACAAAACACCCTAGTAATACTTAAGGGGGTGCTTCAGACCATCAATCTGAACAACTTTCACTATGGAGCCAACGTCCAAAAAAATTAAAAAAATCTGCCATCCCATACATTTGAGTCGAGACGGTACCTACTGCAGTTTTGTATGAAAGGATTTCGATGTTTGCTCTATAGTGATGACTCTATAGTTTGATGGTCTGAAGCACCCCTTTAAGTATTACTAGGGTGTTTTGTTACACCCTGTATGAGAATGATTCAATGTATCCCTTACATAGCCATGGACCCCCGGCACTAATAATATGGACCCCAGGTTAAGAAACCCTTGCCTTATAATCCTTACCGTAGGCGGTAATTTTTTTTACCTAATCAAGAGTAGGTATTTTAAAATCTCTAGTTTTCTTTTATTTTACAGGGTGAAATGGATCATTAGTATCCTTTTAAACTAAGAGTCTACCCATCAAACTGAAAAACTTTTACTATAAGAGCAAACCGATCAGAGCAAAAAAAAATTAGATTTTGCATACATTTGAGTCGAGTATAGCCATTGCAGTTTAGTAACAGCTGATATTTTTTTGCTCTGATCGGTTTGCGCCATAGAGGTTTGCTCCCATGCAATGGCTTATCATGATGTAATGTTAGGCACGAAGAATGAATCAATGTAGCCATGGACCCCCGGCACTAATAATATGAACCCCAGGTTAAGAAACCCTGCCTTATCCTCACCGTAGGAAGTTATTTTTTTACCCGCATAATGACATCAATTTTGTACGGAACGGGAGTTTTTGCGGACGAACGTTGGGATAGAGTGGGTAAAAATATTAAATATTTATGTTTCGATGTTTCAAGGTTGTTACCGGGGAATTTTTGAATGCCGAAAGGGTCAGGTCAGTTATATGAACCCAAACCTACCAAACCAATATCGTTCGGAAACCTTTCACTTTTCCTCTTCTATCAAGACAATGGCATGCCATTCTATAATTTTCTAAACCACATTTTTTTTTTTAAAACATTTTTTTATCATTGTATAGCAAATATTAAGGTCATATAGGTATATATAGGTCGACCAGAATCTCATGAAATGAAAAAAAGTTAAAAAATATAGATTTTCACATAGCAATGTCAAACTGTCATCAAGTAGGCCCTTTACCAACTGCAACTTTTTGCGGCGTTAAAAACGCGCGTTTGTTAATGGGTGTATATTTAAGAGGGTTTGTACTTTGGACGCCCAAATCATCTGGCCGAATAATTTCATCTTGTTTATATGAAAAGACATATAATTTTATAGCGGAATTTTATTACGAACGTTTTTCTTCGTCGCTGTATGGCGTTTCAGAAGTGCTGCAAAAACGACAAAAAGTCGCAGTGTTTGTAGGGCCCTAATCCAATTACACCAGTGTTGCTTACTCTAAAATTTGATTGACTCATTTTTCATGAGATTCTGGTCTACCTATAACAATGTATGTGCCTTAACCTATTACCCTTAGCACAGTATAAGAATATAGGTCGACCAGAATCTCATGAAATGAAAAAAAGTTAAAAAATATAGATTTTCACATAGCAATGTCAAACTGTCATCAAGTAGGCCCTTTACCAACTGCAACTTTTTGCGGCGTTAAAAACGCGCGTTTGTTAATGGGTGTATATTTAAGAGGGTTTGTACTTTGGACGCCCAAATCATCTGGCCGAATAATTTCATCTTGTTTATATGAAAAGACATATAATTTTATAGCGGAATTTTATTACGAACGTTTTTCTTCGTCGCTGTATGGCGTTTCAGAAGTGCTGCAAAAACGACAAAAAGTCGCAGTGTTTGTAGGGCCCTAATCCAATTACACCAGTGTTGCTTACTCTAAAATTTGATTGACTCATTTTTCATGAGATTCTGGTCTACCTATAACAATGTATGTGCCTTAACCTATTACCCTTAGCACAGTATAAGAAAGAATATGTATTAATAGATACAGTACGGACACTCCCTTCCTCCCACCAACTTTTTACCTCACCCCCTCTATCGCCGTCTGGTTACCTCGCACTGGTTACTCGTTACCTACAAAGAAGACATAAGGTTCAATTTCTTTGATTTCGCATGTGCTGACATCATCTTGTCAATTTCAAATTTTTGTATGTAGTGTCCGGGCTGTGGTCCTTAGCCTATCAAGTCTCTCTCACTATTTTCCTGTAGCCCAATGCAAATAGAATACTCGACGCGCTCAGGGATCTAAGAAACTGCCTGCGGGTATAAACGTGTAAAGATAAAATATTAAACTTAAATATTTCCTGGTGTATTTCGAGAGGAAAGTTTTCATTTAGACTAAGTTGGCAAAAGTCGGGGTACGCATAAACTTACAAGTTTATATTATGAAGCCTTAGAGTAAAAGAAAGAGAAAAGAACGGGAAATTATGTGAATAATCTGTCCAAATATATGAAGAAAAGAAAATGATAGATGGATTTAAAATAATGTGGCAACTTGACGTTTACCGGTCAACTGGACCTAAGCCTACCTTTAATAACAAAATATTGTTTCGTAGGAATGAAAACAGGTTCACCTATCATATTATAATAATAATAATAATAATAATCATTTATTCAAGTGACCAGGACTCGTTTTGTTAGTAATACAACTTAACTTAAAGGTTAGTAATCAGAACACATTTTACATTTTACATTTGCCAGTGCCGCGTGACTCATGCAGGACTATGCATCATGCAGCACCGGTTTATGTAAGAGCAGTCGAGCCTTCTCGCGATCATGTTCAGGATGCTATTGCCGCTGCCACGCACTCTGCGCACCAGGGACCCGCAGCGTTTGCGCATCGTGGTATAAAAACAGTCCACACGATGCTCTGCGAACATACCTGATGCACTGCAGAAGCGCGGCAGCCCCAACAGCATCCTGAACGCGTTATTATACTGAACCCGAAGGGCGTTGTAAGCTTTTTGAGTATAGTTAGCCCACAGGCTGCACGTATAGAAAGATGTGCAATAGGCTCGGAATAATGTGATTTTGACTATCTTCGAGCACCGTGCAAACCTACGAGCCAACATGTTCGCTCTCACTGACAACGCCCATTAACAGCAGTAGATTTTTAATATTGTCATTGTCATCATATTCTTTTTTAATGAAGTAAAACTGTTGGTTAATACGATATGGCGCTTCAAAGTCATTGTGTCCGAGACGATGTTTCTGGTATGATCAAGTTGTCTAATTGGATGCAACTTGACCTAACTATGAAAACTGGTAAACAGTTCAAGATGCCAAAGTGGTGTAATACAATATATAATACTATAATAAATAATAAGTAATAAGTAATAAGTACTAGTAATAAGTAATATAGTAATAAGTAGTATAATTATTAGTGAAAATGAAAGCTAAATTAAAACCATCCACTCTGACCAAACATATTAATGCGATAAATAAATCAAATGATGGTAAAGAATTTTATTTACTTTTTAGTTAATTGATAAATTGAAAAATGTGGTCATGTTGCCACATTTGACCGGTACTAATAGATTCAAATTGAAGGAACAGCGGCGGACAACCTGAAATTACCCGCATTGAACTTTATGTAGGTATTGAGTTTAGACAGTTTAGATTATAAAGTGCATAGTCAGCGCGACTGCAAGCCCAGGCGTGGCACTTGCTGGTATCGCACCGCGTACTTTCTTTTTTTTTTGCACCGAAACTGCGCGCCGCTGAACTTCCAAAATTCAATTAAAAAAAAAAAAAAAATTTTATTCAAAAACTAAACTTCCAATGTGAATTAACCCTTATAGAGAGAACATCAGAAGTACAGATTGGTATATTTTGTTAAAATTATAAAACAAGTGACAATAATAATATCTAAACTATTATAAAACTGTAACAGAAGTGTGTCTGTACATTGAAATTATTTACAAAAAAAAGATTACGATATGATTTTTAGATATCCCTGATTCCAAATCACTAATTTTTGGATTTTTTGTCTGTCTGTTTGTTTGTTTGTTTGTTTGTTTGTTTGTTTGTTCGTTTGTTTGTTTGTTTGGGTGTTTGTTTGTTCGAGTATCACGCAAAAACCACTGAACCGATTTTGATGAAACTTTTTTTGTTTGATAGCTTATCATCTGACTTAAAATCTGGTATATAATTTATGCGGACGAAGTCGCGGGTAAAAGCTCGTTATATCTAAGGCTTCTGACCTTACATTGTTATCGTTCTTTCATTTTCTAGGTCACGTTTATATTTCTGCGTAAAGCCCGTTTTGAGGGGTTCCGTAGTAAAACAAGAACCCATATAATAATATAAATTCATTCATTCTGTCTGTCTGTATGCCCCGATGATAAGACGAATAATAGTAACCCAAAAACAGAAATCTGGTATAAGAAGTAATAATTTAGTCCATAGTAGCGGATAAAGGAAATTACAACCCTGGCAAATTAACTTGGCACCTGACTCGCACGTGGTTCGGAATTCGAAACCCCTCCTGTTACCCCCCGCGGGACCCCGCCGTCGCTGTGCGAGGCCAGTAACATAACATCTAAGTTACCGTTGCACGTATCCCTGAACTTTAGCATTTTCGAGTTATTCTTTCCGAGTTTTCCGAGTTTTTTATTTCAAGCCGCGTGCGAGCCAGGTGTCAAGTTAATTCGCCCGTTTTATACCTTTATTCAGCTACTGTACAGCAACTATACAGCTTAAGTGTTTCTCAGGAGGTGACTATGACCTGCGCACACTAAAACAACTTACTGATAACAGTGAAATTCAGCTTCATGTTCCTCGTGGGAGAATTCCTGAAGTCCACCCGGCACCTGTAGACCCCAGCGTCAGAAGTCAGTACGTTGTCAATGAGGAGGACTGCTGGGGCAACAGCTGACCTGAAGAAAGCTCGGGAGCCGAACCCGGTGGGTGATGACCAGAGCTTCGGCTGGGTGGCCAGACGGCCTCTGACGTCATAACTGTAGAAAAAAAGATAGGGATTGTCATGATTGTGAACTTAGTCAACCTTTCTTGTAGCGTTAGTCCACGACTTTGTCCCACTTAGAATTTATCGCATCGCTATTAGCACTACAGCGATGCAAAAAATTCCAATTAAATCCTGGATAATGTCTGTCCTGATAATTGTCTTTTTCGCAGTCTAATTAAAAATGTATAACGCTGTTCTTTTTAAATTATAAAAGGTGTAAACTTAAATGCGCTACATATAGGGTCCTTCTTAATATGCTGACACTTTTTTAAGGGGATGATCAAACCATCAAACTGAACTATGGCACCAACATCGAAATCGCGAAAAAAAATCTGCTTTTCCATACAAAACTGCAAATTTACTCGAGCCAAATGTATGGGACAACTGTTTTTTTTTTCGCGATTTCGATGTAGGTCCCATTGAGAAAGTTGTTCAGTTTGATGGTCTGATCATCCCCTTAAAAAAGTGTTAGCGTATTGTATTGAAGATAATGAGCATCAAAGCATCAAAATGAGCAACTTTCACTATGAGGCGAACACTGAAATCGGGAATAAAAAATCAGCTGTTCCATTGTATTGGGTCGAGAAGCCTTTGAAGTTTTCTATGAAACAACCAAAAATTATTCAGCATATTCGATTTTGGCTCAGTACCAAGATCGGAATCGTGAAAAAACCTGCAGTTTCATACATTTTGCTCTAATAACTTAGAACAGCAAAGGAAAACTCCCAATCCCATTTCGCCCCAAAACTGTAGTTGTGAAACTATTTGAATCGAATACATTTCGTCACGTGGGAAATGTATTTTTTTTCATTCGTGAAAGTTGTTCAGTTTGATAGTCTGAAACATCATGTTAAATATGTTACTGTATTTAATATTACTCCCTGTGAAAACTGCATCGGAATCAGTTGAGAACAGTGGTTTTGCTTGATAAGTTACACATAGAATAATTAAGTTTAACAAATAGGTATAAGTAAGATTCAGTTTTTCCGCTTACACTAGACAAAGTACTTTCGATTAGCGTTAACGACTGTAGAAAACATAAAAATTTATGGCTTGACGTATGGTGGCGAAAGCAAACGTCGAAATGTTTCGATCGCCAACGTCAAATCCATACATTATGTCATTTCTAGTAGCGTCTACGCCAATAGAAATGCTACTTTGTCTATAGGCCCAGTTGTAGAAACGCTCATTAGAGTTAATCCTCAATCTCTTGATAGCTTTTACTCAAAGTAGGCACGTGCCTACGGGCCCACCACCGCCGAGGGGCCCCGCGGCTCGTGAAAAAAAAAACGTTTTTGTATTTGAATTAAATAAAAAATTTGGAAAAGATAAAAAAAAATTTTTTTCATTTTCATAACGTTACCTTTAATGATACCCCACATGATAATTTAAGAATAAAAACTTTTGACTCCTAAGCTCAATTATAACAATAAATCTTTTTTTGACTGCACTCTTCTAATTGGGCCCTTAATTGATATAAAAAACGAAGTTTCAGATTCTTATAATATAATAATTTTATATATTATATAAAAATCTCTTTATCTCCAAGATAAACGAGTTTACGTGTTTAGTGTTACAGACAGATGGAAGGACAGACATCGAGGTGATTCAATAAGTGTTCCGTTTTCCCTATTTTGTTATGGAACACTACTTACAGACTACACTATAGGTTTTGGATCGTGTTGCAACATCCGTCATTTTAGTAGATATGTGCTGTTTTATTGCGACACCTAATCTGGACCACACTGGAAAAGAATCATTGTTACGCCCATGGGCAGAGGGGCCCCGAGACTTGCATTGCCTAGGGGCCTCTACATGGCTTAATCCGGCCCTGCTTTTACTACGTCAACAAGGCAAAAAGTATCAGCAAGTGATTTAATGGAGGATTAACTTTAATGAGCGTGTCTGCAACTGAGTGTATGAATTCAAAATGGATCTTGGCACCCGAACATCTTAGACTTCAATTCATTTGGTACAGCGCAAACTGGCAAACAAGAACTTGCCAAATGATTGCGCATTATTTTTTACGGGCTCGTCTTATTCAATTCATTTGCATTACTTGATCCATACAACTGAAGGAATACGACGGAAGTCAGTAGTAAGTTGGAACGGTTATAGTCAAGTACGGTGGAAGGATGAAACGGATGTAGAGTGTAGTTTGTTCGAAAGCACTCGTAGATTAGTTTAGTTTCGATTAATAGTTTTCTTGAACTATCTATCTATAGTTTTTCAGTCGATAGTTTTCATCTATAAAAACCATAGGTAGGACAGGTCTATTGATAGTAATGATGGATCAGGCCCTATCTAATCTAAACTATTATAAAACTGTAACAGAAATGTGTCTGTACATTGAAGATATTTACAAAAAAAAGATTACGATATGATTTTTAGATGTCCCTGATTCCAAATCACCAATTTTTGAATTTTTTGTCTGTCTGTTTGTTTGTTTGTTTGTTCGTTTGTTTGTTCGTTTGTTTGTTTGTTTGTTCGAATTTCCTGGTAGACCCTCAGGCCCCCAGGCCTACTCGGACTTTAGATTTTCGATACATCGTGACAGTTTGTGTCCAAACTTCATTGGAATAGAGTTGATATTGGAACGAAAACGAATATAATTGCGAATATCTAATTTGATGGTAGACCCCCAGAACATGGCCCTACTATTGACAGAGTGCAATACTATCGATTCATAAATGATGTATTTATTTTTATTTTCGTATTAAAACCTAAAAACCAAAATTAAACTACTCACATAATTCACTTCAGCAATATGCGTCGTCAACCATCTTAATAAAAAAATGCATCATGAATGCATGATTTTTCATGAATTATAAACTATTACCACCATCCACCACCACCATCTAAACTACCATTGATTGTTTTGAACCATCCAGTCGAATTTCGGTTACGGTGACTGCTTCAACCGATTAGTATAAGAGATAAGAAGAATTTTGGTAACCATCAGCTGCTAGGTTGATTCAGTATTCATTGGGTGTAGAATGTAGAGCATAACTGTGATGGGGATAGACCATGAGTTGCAGCCGTTTAAAGGTCTATATCAAATGCACGATCACCTGCAAAGCTGATCATAGGATATTATTGTAATATGTAATGTAACTCTGTCAAAGTCAAAGTCAAAGTCAAAGTCAAAGCACTTTATTGCGATACACAGGTTATTATGATGGTATACATTTGAATTAAGCGTCTCTGTGATCCGCCTTAGGGCATGCAACATAACAAAAAATATAGATGGCACTAGGAATTTAGTCACAATAATATAACAGTTGCCAATAATTACTTAATTTAGATTATAAATACAACATCCAACTTGTGATCATTGTTGATGCTAGCAAGAATCTGTCAACATTTTCATGAAAATATAAAATCAAGCAAATTAAATTAAATGTCATTATTTCAAAATCTTAATACATTTAAATAGGATAAAATTACACAATTAAAATTGTTATGTATTCAAATCATAAATAATAAAAATTTTGATTTCATATGATCACCATAATTCGTACAAAATAAATAAAATAAATAATTTTCATTTCACTTCATGTCATTACTAATTAAATTATAACTATCCATTATCGGTAATATTATCATGCCATATAATTCATTCAAAGTAAAACGAGATTTGCATTTCATATGATACGTTAATTTCAGACCATTCCCAACACCAAGTACCTACTTACTATTAATTACGTATTATAGAACTCATCCAGTGAGTAGAACGCCTTATCTATCAAAAAGTTTCGCAATGTTGCTTTAAACAGTGCCAAATCCTCGCAACGTCTCATTAACATTGGCAATTTGTTATAAATTTTTTGTGCCTGTCTGAAGAAACTCTTGTAATATAGGGTTGTTTTGTGGGACCCCTGAACTAGCTGGTCATTCCGTCTTGCACTTGATATTCGTACAAATAAGTTCTGGTTTCGGCGAATGAATAGACAGACTTCAAGAATGTACATAGATGTCAATGTGAGGATCTTTATATCTCTAAAATACGGTTTACAGCTATCTGTCCGTTTTAGCCTACACATTGCCCGCACACATCGTTTCTGTGCTCTAAATACCGTAATAATGTTACATGCGTTTCCCCAAAATATCAATCCATAGCGAAGGGTAGCTGCAACATAGCCATGATATGCCGTTAGCACGGCTTGACGATTCGCTATTTTGTCTAATTTATAAAGTGCATACGAAAATCTAGCAAGTTTTTTGCAAACACTCTCAATATGTGTTTTCCAACTCATGTTCCTATCTATGTGGAGCCCTAGGAATGTTGCTACCTTCACTTCATTTATTTTTGTGTTGCCATATCTGTAACAAAAACTGTCATGTTGTCAGTCGGTTAAGGTGATACAGCCATTCAAATTTTCGACCTTCGAATGGCTGTATCTCCTTAACCGACTGACAGACCATGTCAGTTTGTGTACTGTTCGAATAGCTACTGTGCATATTACAACAATCATCATAATCATCAGCAGCCTATAAACGTCCCACTGCAGAGCACAGGCCTACCCTCAAAGAGGGTGTATGGGCATTAGTCCACCACGCGTGCCCAATGCGGGTTGGTAGACTTCACATACACATCAGAATTTCTTCTTCAGTGTATGCAGGTTTCCTCACGATGTTTTCCTTCACCGTTTGAGAGCAGTCGGTTTTACGTTCATAAGTTAGAAAAACTCATTGGTACATGGCATGTTGTCCGTGCGGATTCGAACCCGGACCCCCATAATTGGGAGTCCATACCTCTCCGCAACGCGCCACCGACGCTCTACAACAATACCTCATGCATATTCATTTTTTGCAACCATAAATATGACCCTGCATTTATTGACCTTTGAACGGCTGTTACTCCTAAACCGACTGGAGTTATGCAGGCAGCCTCGGTCCATCCCCATCACAGAGATGCTCTACACCCTATGAATACAGAATCAGCCTTGCAGCTGATGGTAACCAAAATTACTCTTATCTCTTAGACTAGATGTTGTTGTTGGCATTGACGAACTCTCGTTTGGGTAATATAATCACCCATAGCCGACACGTAACACACCATTTTGGATATCCAGGTTGAAATATACCTGTAGAGTGGTTCAGCCTCCTTGAACCAAAGCACCATGGAGACCAGGTCGTCAGATGCAAGCGGCTGCGTGTCGCAGGGCAGTGCCGCCTTCTTGCCCAACACTCCTTGGACGTGGGAGATTGGTACTGGAACAAAAGAACCTGGTTTTAACCATAGAATAATTATGTATAGAACAGACAACGCGAACAAAATCTGTGCACAATGATCAGCTGTGCGGGGTGCGCAATAAACTATTAACTAAACTGAAAATAAACTATTCTATTCTATTCTATTCTATTCACTAGGGGCGGTCGCGTAGAGAAGATGCGGGCACAACCTCTACAAATACACATCTTTTAAACAAAACAAAATATACATATTATAAAGTAAAATTAATTACAAATACAATATTGAATTACATAGTGTAACATTATCAAGACCATATTGGTATTAGCGTATTAGCTGTCCGTGTGGTGTCGGCTAAGAATAGCACCATCCCATTTCCTCTCGTGGGTGTCGTAAAAGGCGACTAAGGGATCTACCGGAAGATGGGCAGCAACATCCTCTGAGTACGCACATTCAATCCAACTGCGATCGCCAACCCGCCTGCCAAGCGTGGCGATTATGGCAAATCCCCCCATTTTTGGGGGAGGCTTATGTCCAGCAGTGGACTTCAATCGGCTGATATGATGATGATGATGATTAGCATAGCATAATTATGCTCACGACTATATTCCCCGAGAGCGATGATAAGAGAAGAGAGCTAGCGCCTCAATCCTGAGGCCGCGGTTCGATTCCTGGCCTGTACCACTAAGTTCTTCTGAATTTATGTACGGTTGTATTTATCATTTACTAGCTCGGCGGTGAAGGAAAACATCGTGAGGAAACCTGCATTCCCGAGAATGAAAAGAAAATACCATAAGTTTGGAGGTAAGCTTAAATATGGGTGAGCTTGGGGCGAACACAAAAGGAACAGCGCTGGTCTCCGTGTTACAACGACCCTTGCTTGCAATGCCCAACCACAAAATAATCAATAATATTCCCCGAGTGCATTTTACTAGTACCGAAACTCTATCCAGCGTGACGGGGAGTGAGCCCGTCGCCGTCGCTATTGGTATTAATATTATTAAATATTATACCTACGAAGGGAATCGAACCCCGACTGAAGTTCCTCTCCACGAAGCAGCTAAGCATCGCTACTGATCGCTAAGCAACATTCAAAAACCAAACCATGACAATTGAAATTCCAGCCAAGTATATCTCTGACATTTCACCATAAAATATATCCAACAAGTTAATCCCCTACAATAATAATAAGGTATTCCACACACGAGCGGATTAGACAGGCGGGCGGTGACGACGGTCAGTAGGCACGCACGCGTCTTTATCAAAACGTGTCGCTTGCGTCGAGCCTTCCACAATATTTGGAGCAGTGCTGCCAACTTTGCGCTTTCGGCGCTAGATCTAGCGCTTTTTTAGTATGTCTAATTTAGCGCCTAGCGGAGAATTTAGCGCCTTTTAAACTTATAATAAACCAACATTTTTTTTGTGTTTGAATATGCTATATTTTGTGTATTTTTATTGAAATAATACTGATTGCATTTTGTGGTGAAAACATGTCCATGTACATAGTGTTCGGGAGATTCAAATAAGCATGAACGCTTATCTGTAGTACCTACCTACTATTATCAATTTTACTAGGATGCGTAGGGCATTAACTGACTTATGAATAGGCTTCGGAAAGACTGATAAGACTATTTAGAGAACTTTTAAGGATTTTTTAAGTGATAAGAATTTAGCGCCGAATCTAGCACTTTTTTGACCCGTGAAAATTCTGGAATCTAGATTAGTTGAAACGCTAGCGTTTTTTCACCGTTTTAGCGCCCAATCGATTTTTTGAGGTGGCAGCCCTGATTTGGTGCCCGGATAACGGATTATTAAACTACGAAATATAACGACAAATTAAGCTGATCCTAACCGAACTGCCTCCGTGGTCTAATGGTTAAGGCTATTCTACCGTTGGCGCGCTCCATACAAACGTAGTATGGTGATATTTTCAATACTATCCAATTAAAGTCAATGAAATTTTTCAAAAACAATCTAGTAACTAATTTCTATGACGGTATTTTTTATTTATTTTATTTTATTATTCTTAGGAAGATTTACAGCTTTGATTACATACTAAACACAACCTTAAATAACTGTAAGCTAATTACAAATCTCCACCTATAATTTTTTTTTTTTTTTTTCAAAAAACGTGCTTGGTGGTTGGTGTAGTTACAACCAGAATTGTGTTACCTTAAAAATTAACTTAAAAATTAACAATGTGAGAATCAAAATATGCAGTCGCAGTCGGAAAAACAGCTAGCTATTTAAAATAGCCATTCGCTATACTAGTTTTAATGGATTTTGCACTAGATAAGTCTATGTTGTGAACAGTCGATTCGTCGTTAAAAGCTTTGCAACTTCGTGGTAGGAACGCGTTTTGCCCATAATTGGTGCCAGAGAAAGGAACATATAAAATCGGACGTTGCCTCAATCCCAAGATGTTGGTCCGGATTGATATGCTGGACAGGATCTCAGAAGAATCGATGGAACCATTAGCGACCTTGACTAGGAAACAGATGTCATTTGCTTTTCGGCGCAATTCGAGTGGCAGAAAGTGATTATGATGATGACAGAGTATGAAGTCAGATTTTCGATAAAATTTATAGTTTTAAAGTTACAGTGTCACAAATATTTCCATACAAATCTTAAATTAATCCTAGCATTGAAACTGTATATTTTAACGAAAATCTGACTTCATACCGACATAGAGATTAGTTACTTGATTGTTTTTGAAAAATTTCATTGATTTTAATTAGATAGTATTGAAAATATCACCATACTACGTTTGTATGGAGCGCGCCAACGGTAGAATAGCCTTAAAAGCATTGGGCTCTCGACGCGGAGGTCGTGGGTTCGATTCCCACGGGGGACACCTAGTGATATGTCATGTTTTCGCATTTTTCTCCAGTTGGTTAGGAAGTTGCAGGTAGCTCCTTACCTGGCCGATTGCCAGCATGGGTTTAGGTGTCATAGCATAGATCGATTAACACAAACCTCTTGACGTTAATTGACACCATTTCCGGTCATATGGATAAAGGGGTTCAGGTTGGCGTTGTGTACTTCTATTTTCGGAAAGCTTTCGACCGTATAGATAACTATATACTTACTGTAAACATTAAGCCGGGTCCGCTGCGCCATGTTGTATGTTAGCAAAACACGTTAGCAAACCGTTTCCCCTCCCCCGCAGGCGAACGCGGGTGATGTTATCCATTTGCATCGGAAAACATCAGCCGCGCTCACCTGCGGGGGAGGGGAAAGTTAGAAAACAATGTTAGCAAACACGATAACATGGCGCAGCGAACCCCGCTTTAAATTTAGATATGAACAAAAAATGGAAACTGGTGATTTTATACAGGACGTCTCTTCGTTCAATACGTTTTACATAATATTTAATATTTAATTTTGTATGTATTCAAAAATTATAACCTCAAAACTAAATTATTTACTGTATTGTACTGTAGACAAATGTCTTAGCCTATCATATACCGTCTCAGTCCTCTAACGCGTTAGGCTAACGCGTGATGTTAATTTGGTAGCAAATTCTGCGTAGTAATTTTGTACTTTTCTACATGTTTTTTAAATTGTTCTGTTCATTTTTAATTGCACACACACACACATACACACAAACATACACACACACTTGATGCTAAATAGTTACAAATAATAACAAGTGTTTATTGGATTCGTTGCACATAAATATTATGTTAGATTCACCTCATAAGCTAGGCCCCGACATAAATTCAGAGTTCGGCTTCCGAGCCGAGCATTTTGCTGAGTTGGGACCTTTTTGCCACTGCGGCGCACAAACAATCTCTTTATTAATTAATGTTTTGACAATTTCACTAAAATGTAACCATGATGTAAGATTGTATGTGTGTCGGAGATCCAAATAAATAATTTTTCTTTCTTTCTTTTTCTTTGATACGGCTATATCACGTCTTTTATCTCGTGATTTTATAGCGTGATAGCGCTATATTACGCTGGCATACTAGCCATGCTGTTCGTATGTCCTGCACCGACAGCAGCCGCATGTATGAAGCCTTCTTTCTGTATACATATTTATTCCATGAGCTTCGTTCCAAGGAATAATTCTTCTGCAAGGCTCTCTTTCTAACAAGCAAACTTTTGCAATTAGCCATGCCGCTTCAATTGCGCGGCTCCGGTCAGAATTTTCCGTTTTCTTTGAAAACTTGTATGATTTTTTATGAATTTTCAAAAAATAAGAAATCCAGGTCATTCTATATTGTAGTGTGAAGAATATTGTAAATTTTCATATTATTCTGATCAACAATGTAAGAGTAAAACGGTTACAACTGGAAAAAAAGGGGTGACTTTGGATTCGTTTTTCTTCAGTTTTATTAATTAAAATAGATTTCGAGAAAAACCAAATCACTTCTCATATCCTGTAGATTGTTCAGTTTTGTTTTCTGCTTGAAAAGTGCCATAGTTAATGTATAAAAATGATTGCAAAGTTACTCAAAACCAGGCGGACGCCGCTTTTTTTTTTTTTTTTATTAACTATGGGTTTGCTCTTGTCTTGACCTCAATCCAGTCCTCAGGACGAAGATGGGGTCGTAGATGTAGCGAGCTTACCCAGAAGATGCCTATTCACTCGTACTTTAAAGGAATCCGGGTTGTAAGTACTCGGAAATACTGACGCAGGTAAGGCATTCCACTCCTTGGCTGTGCGCATTATAAAAGATTCAGAAAGGCGCTTGGTGCGGAAATGTGGGATGTCAACCAAGAAGGGGTGATATCCCGCGGTGCGTCTGGAAGTCCGATAGTAGAAAGGGGAAGGTGGGATGAGCTCATGTAGCTCTTGGGCACACTCACCGAAGTACAATCTGTAGAAGACCGACAAGCAGGCCACTCTGCGGCGGTGGGCTAGGCTATGAAGCTTGGCCTCCACCAGCTTACTATCGCCAATGAGGTTCCTGGCTCTGCGTTCAACCGAGTCAAGTGCGGCAAGTTGATACTTGGCTGAGCCATCCCACAGGTGGCAGCAGTACTCCATACATGATCGGACCTGAGCTTTATACAATACTAAGAGCTGTCCAGGAGTTGAGTACCGCTTCACCTTGTTCAAGATGCCCAGCTTTTTGGCCGCAGTTTGAGCCTTAGACTCGATGTCAGCGCCGAAGTTGAGTTAACAACACGAGATCGAAGAAGTACAAAATCGCTCGATAAATACTAGTACATACCTCTCAAAGAGATAAGTCAACGACCCGTCAATGACGAAATATAATAGAATGTCTCTCAACAACAAATTGAACGATGAACGGTGCACAAGTTTACTATATTGGTCAAATTGCCCGTTTCCGCTTCTCCTTGTTATGTTTTATCGAAGCTCCCTTTGAACTGGTTTTCCTAGTAAACATTGTTTAACCGTGGATTGGATAAAATGTACAGTAATTGCTGCTGTTTGCGTCTTTGAATAACTCAGAGCACAGATGTTTCTTTATAAAATCGATAGTTTGAAGGTCTGATCATGATCATCCTCATAAAAAAACGTCAGCACCGAGCCTCCTCGAATTTTTAAAATTTCTTAGCATTTAAACATTTCCAAAAAACAGATTTTTAATTTATCAGGTCATTACGTATTCGTTTTTATAAAGTTTGTAGCACTGAGTACTATAATTATTTGTAGTTACTGTCGTTAAAACCGCCAAAAGTTATTTTTTCTGTCTGTTATTTTATTATAATGAAACAAAAATATGTTTTTGTAAGAGGTTTTACTCATTACAAAAACATATTCTGTTGTTTTACTTGGGTTTTACCACGGAACATCTAAGAGTTTTACTAAATTTCCTGTTATCTATATGTCCTTTGCTGCTGTCGATGTGACCTACAGTAGGTATTGGTAATACATACGTACATAAGCTCACGCCATGGTCCCATAGGGGTAGGCAGACACCAAGGACCGCCCACGCTACGACTCTGACATACCTCTTTTGTCTCAATCTCATTTCATACATCTTTTCATGCTTTTCCGTCATACATCTTTTCATATCGGTAATGATAAGTATAAAGAATCTAAGAATCTAAGTATATTTGGAAAGGTAAGTGTCAGGAATCGACCCCGCGACCTCTTGCATGTTAGGAAGACGTTATAACTACGTGTTGCAACTATGTCAGCCTTGGTTTACTGTGAATTTTAAATAACATTTAAATTCAAAATGTTAACATTCTGACTTAATTACACATATTACATACTCAGTGTAACCGAGGGATGAAAATCGAACACTGATTTTGAACTAGGTGAGGGAAGTGCGAGAGCGCGACGTGCATCGAGAGCGGATGATAGATGATGCCTGTTTTTTATATGAGCCGCGCGCGCTGCCTCTGCAGCGACCCCCTCTCGTCCCGCGTCCTACCCCTGTGTTGTCGCCATGCATGCAGCCGCTACTACTCGCACATACCTACATTTAATAAAAACCAAAAAATAATAAATACAATTTTCAAACAAATTCATACACTTTTTTATATGAAAGAACCTAAGAACGTGTCGCTAACACTCAGGTCCATAATCCGTTTTAGAATGGTCAGAAACTTTGATACAATTGTAATTGGTGGTCTAGCCTTTCGCCCACAGAAAAAAATACCTTGATCCCTTAGTCGCATTGTACTTCACCCACGGAAAGAAATGGGGAAGTATTTTCAAAGCCGGAACAAAATGACGAATAAAATTCGGTGGGGATAACACGATTTTTCCAAAATTCCTACAAGGTCTTTGACCAGTGGAAATTTCTGAAAAAAAATCTAACAATCCACACCAGTGAGGAAATGTCGATGGGAAAAAGAACCACTCACCCCCACCCCTTCCAGTGGTCGGTGGGAATTTCTACAAAGCACAGTCGGGTATAATAAAACCAACCAATTTCTTGCACCCGATGTGCCATATTAAGAAAACTTTAGGTTAGGTTATTCAAAAGCCATAATTTTATCGAAAGTTGAGCGTGTCGGTATTTGGGCACCAAAGGTCCGGATTCGAATCCGCACGGACAACATGCCATGTACCAATGTGCTTTTTATATTATACCGACTGCTCTCAAACGGTGAAGGGAAACATCGTGAGGAAACTTGCATACACTGCGTGGTGGACTCAACTGACGTCCATGCAACCTCCCTGGGGTAGGCTTGTGCCCTGCAGTGGGACAGATAATAAAGACGATTCAGAAATTGAAATGCCCATAATGTACAAACCTAAAATTGGACCAGGATTGAATGGATTTAAAGATCTGGTAGGTAAGATTCTTCATATAAAAAAATAAGTAAACTACTTTTATAGGGAAACTGCCAATATCACATTCGAATGGGAAATGACCGACTATATTTTAGAGGAGTGCGATTTTTGAAACTCATTCTTTGAACTATGCTGTTGAAAATATCAATATTGCTATGGAGACGTGCATCTTTCTACTGCTGATTTAACGTTAAAAATTAATACTCCAGGAGTGCGATTTTTGATAGCCAAATCAGCAGTAGAAAGATGCATCTCTCCATACATTTTCAGCTGCTGAGATCAACGTATGAGATTCAAAAATCGCACTCCAGATTATTTTCTAAAGGAGTTTACTAACATTTTCTTAAGTTTGAGCTTGCCATAACTACATCGACTTAAGATATATATAGATATACATAGCTAGTGGTATTATATATACATAGATAATAAGACTGTGAAAAGGATTAAGGTTGTGAGCTTATACAGGGTGAAATTGATATCATTAGCATCCTTTTAAACTAAGAGTCTACCCATCAAACTGAACCACTTTTACTATGGGAGCAAACCATAGAGAAAATACGCGCTCCCCTGGGGAAGAGATGTTGTATCGAACTGTGCACAGATACTCAACTGGGCCTGACGTCATAATAGCGGGAAGTAGCGTATTTAAATGTTAACCCTTCCCCTCACCCCCTTTTCACCCCCTTTGTTGGCGACAACATTTTCTATAGAAACAAGCCGATATGCCATCTCTTCTTACTCTATGGAGCAAACCGATCGGAGCAAAAAAAAAATCTGCTGTTGCATACATTTGAGTCGAGTACGCATTGCAGTTTAGTATGGAACAGCAGATTTTATTTTTGCTCCGATCTGTTTGCTCCCATAGTAAAAGTTGTTCAGTTTGACGGGTAGACTCTTAGTTTAAAAGGATGCCAATGATATCAATTTCATCCTGTACATGTATTTGTGATTAAGGAATATCTGAAATGCAATTAAACTCTGTTTGTATCAAACGTGCTCGCATCGCTCGCATCGAGATCTCTTAATAAACGGGAACAGTAATTTAAAACATTTTGAACCAAATAAAGAACCCAACAGAGCTTGAAATCCAATGAAGCGTAACACTCTCACGGTGTCAAGTGACATTGGAAGACAGGGGTCGAAAGACACGAGTGTCCAATTACAAGTGTTATAATTACAGGAGTTCGGAACTATTTGGGATAGTTAATTGTTCTTGTTTATTGTTTGGTGGGATAGTTAAGTTCTGGGAGAAAGGCCAAAATGTCGATAACATTTCCAGTCAAGCTTCATCACTCGATAACTTAGACAATTTAATAGTATGGACGCGTAACGCGTGTCATTCTCCTATCAAAATTTTCTGCCACTTTTTGCGGGGGGCGAGGTAACATAAAATCCGCAACTTTGGACTTTATTCCCTATAACTTTAGATTCTAATTTTGAATGTTAAAAATCATGAAAAAGTAGTCTCGTGTGAACCCCAAACGTTCTAAGTTCAAAGTTACTGTTTCGCTATTATAGGCTGTCTCGTTTAGTGATAAGGTATAAAATTGAGTGTAAATGCGCAAGATTAATTGATCTAATACCGCGGCAGAGGGGAAATGCTACCGCAAGGCCAGTCCTTACTATTAAATTGTCTAAGCTCGATAAGGCCGAGATCGACATTCAGTAACGTCTTTTTAGCGTGATCTTTAAATGCCTCCGTGGACTAATGGTTAAGAGCATATGGGCTTTTGACACGAAGGACGTGGGTTCGATTCCCACGGGGACACATAGTGAAATGTTACTTTTTTCCCCAGTTGGTTAGGACATTGCAGGCTGAATCATTTGATTGTCTGAAAAGAAAGATTATTCCTTGCTTCGGATGGCACGTTAACCCTTTTGTCCCAGTACTATCTCTGGAGGTTAGTATCACAGTCTATTTTCTTCGTCACCATGGAACGGATGTCAAAGACATCAGTTGTACGAGTACTTTAATTTTATTTGGTTTCAGTATAAACGTGCTTTAAAACTACCACCCAGACATCCTCATTGACAGTCATTATTCCTACCTAATTAAAATTGTCCTGGGATGCGATTTTTGAATCTCATTCGGTGAGTTCACATTCAGGAGTCACAAAAATCACACTTCAGGAGTGCGATTTTTGAAAGTCAAATCAGCATTAGAAAGATGCGTATCTCCATAGTAATTTCGACATTTTCAACTGCTGAACTCACCGAATGAGATTCAAAAATCGCACTCCTG
Source organism: Agonopterix subpropinquella (assembly GCA_922987775.1). Lineage (NCBI taxonomy): Eukaryota > Metazoa > Arthropoda > Insecta > Lepidoptera > Depressariidae > Agonopterix > Agonopterix subpropinquella. The sequence continues at coordinate 2,144,003 of OV277711.1, forward strand.
TACTAAAATCATACTCGACAATCTTTTCTACTTGATTGAAATCATAAAAAAAAATTTATTACCTATCCACATTACCAGTTAATTATATTACATTACTTTATGTCGTACTTTATTATTACGCTGATTACATACTATCAACTTCTCAATTGAAAACCAACCTTAACACTATTTCCATTAATACAAATATCCCTTATATGGCCGAGGCTCTAAGACAATGTTCATAATTATACTTGAGCCAAGGGCCAAGTAAACAAATGAAAGAGCGGCTTAAACAAACACTGCTGACTTCCCCAAGATGTTTCACAGTTTGTTTATAAGGGATGTCGTGTTGGCCGAGCAGTGGTTGGTATAACTGTATTTATAACCTAAAGATTGTTCACGACTGTTTTGAATCAACGTGGCATGATACTACAATAATATAACGCCTGAAATTATAATGAAGATAGTCTTACCATAACCTGGACACGTAAAAAAGGGCTCACACCTAAGAGCAAGGATCTCCTTTATTCTAAAGGCATACTTAGAGGGAGCCATACCATTGCAAGAATGTCCACTTTTTTGACGTTTGTGTTTGAGTGTGTGGTGTCAAGTAGTATGGAAAAAAGAAACCAACTACCTAGACCAAAGTGACAACTGCCCTAATGTTTACGGTCACTTTTCACACACACTAGCACAATAGTGACTAGTGAAAAGTGGACAGCCGCATAAACAAAGATCTATAATTCCGTCTCCTTCTACTTTTAAAGGTACCTACATATAAGACAGAAGAGACTAACTACAATCGTAAATTGATGCTGTTTCTATGCTTTAGAATAAAGGAGATCATTTCTCTGAGGCTCACACTGACAAGAAGAGGAAAGCACATGTATGCGAGTGAGAGAGGAATACACAACGCTAGACGCTAAACATATGGGTGTTGAAAGCTTGTAACAGGATCTTGGCTACTGATATTCTGCCAGGTAGTGTAGTTAGCTAAGTTAGTTGCAAACTACTGCTCCCGGCTCAATATCGATTTCAAGGGATAACCCTAATTTCTGCTTAAAATCGATACCTAGCAAGAATCAAGTGACGAGACGATGGGAAAAATAACTAGTCAAGTCTCGTTTTCTCGGGTCCATTTGTAAGGCATGGCACATTTCAAGCTTACGTTTGTTTATGCAAGCCAGAAGCGAAGGGTAGGGGTCGAATCCATACGAGATTTTGTTTACATATGTAGGGACAAAATAATATCGTACCATTTCGATAAGACAGAAATTGTACTAGGAGTAATTCACTGAGAAATCTGATGTTTTCTAAATATAGCATGTTATCCACGAATTCGTCTGTGTGGAATTTTGATGTCTACAGGGTGTTAAGGTAAACAGTTGCATTACTTTAAGGGATGATTGATATGATACTAAACAACTTTACCTAAGAAACATACAGGGTGTACAATAAAATGGGACAGCTACTTAAAGGGATGCTTCAGACCATCAAACTGAACAACTTTCTCTATGGGACCAATATCGAAATCGCGAAAAAAAATTCCGCTCTCCCATACAAAACTGCAAACATAACTCGACTGAAATGTATGGGACAGCAGATTTTTTTTTCGCGATTTCGATATTGGTCCCATAGAGAAAGTTGTTCAGTTTGATGGTCTGAAGCACCTCTTTAAGTAGCTGTCCTATTTTAATTTACACCCTATATAGGAAATTCGCAAAAATAAATCTTGACTTTTCATACAAACGTTCGATCAGCTGATTGCATTCAGTATGCTTACATTCAATGCAATCAATTTTTTTATTCAACAACACTAACAGACACAGACGGGCATACACCCTCCCTGAGTAGGCCGCTAGAAATTAAAAAAAAATTGCGAATTTCCTATAGGTTTCTTAGGGAAAGTTGTTTAGTATCATGGGTACAATCGTCCCTTAAAGTAATGCAACTGTTTATCCTAGGACTCTCTATACCCTTTCTAGATATTGCCTGTTTAAAATTTTTGCCCTTTTGAAACAGAGGGCAAAAGAAGCGTCGGTAGGCCAAGAACGTAATAGCTCGCAAATCTGAAGCATCATCAGACATTGACAGCGTTGAAGAGCTGTTTGATTTGACAGGGATATATCTGACTGCCAACCACAATTTAATGGAGAGATTTACCTGATAAAAGAAGATGCCAGATGAAAGAAGAAAGAAAGGAATGGTTATTCATAACAATCTGCGACCAAAATAACAATATTTTGTTGATTCTACCATCGCGTTGGAAGGTGTTCCGTTGTGAAGAAGATGCGATCAAAAACTCTTTGTTTAACTGGTTAAGCCGTGGAAACGTTACAATACAGAATTAGACACTTTTGCATCTGAATATCGTCGGCTTATCGCAACAGGTCATTAACTACTATTTTGTAAAACTCGAGAAAACACATAAGTAGTTAAGGCATTTTTTTTGTCTGTAGTGTTATGGACTTTATTAGTTCATAAAGGCAAAAAATTAAGTACTTTCCAGATTACCTGATCTTTGCTTATAATAGTACTCGTCGCGGTGAACTCAGTATTATGGTCAGCTGTACTTAGTGACTTTTTAACGTTAGTGACTTCTTGCGATAAGCCGACGATATTAGGTAGTATTGATTTAGAATATCCACAATTCTAACCTCACTACCTCAGATGTGCATTTTTGGTGTTGCTCTTCCGATATAATGGCCCGTCTTTATCCTAACCTTCCTGCCTGGACACTCGCAAGTAAAATACTCCACTAAAAACTATAGAATGACATGCCATCGACTCAGCAGAAGCAGATACTCATTAGTAGTATTAATGGATAGAAAGAAATCCTGAATCGCGCTAACAAAGTTTTCCGACCGGTCAGTACAAATAAAGTTTCTACTAACATCTTGCGAAGGTCACTCCCCCCACTTGTTTGTGCCGTTGTTGTATGATTCCCATAACAAAAAGCCTGAGGCTTACTTGGGATCATTACAATGTATGTGCCTGTGTGCGTTATTTATTTATTTATTTATTTATTTATTTATTTACTTAAGAACTTTCAATTACGCGGGAGAAGCTCCATAGTTTACCAAATAGCAACATTAGTAAGTGAATTAAAGAAGATAAGAAACTAGCTAATGCTTGTAACAATTAGGGTCAACCCACGTTGAAGGAGCAGCGTGACCCGACGCGCTCTTTAATATAAAATGTTACCTTGCATACCTATTATTTCGGTGGAATCGGATCACGCGATCGCGATTTTAGGCGAAACTGATCCCGTGATCAGAGTGCACCTTTTGCACGTGAGCCGTTTCCACCGGCAACGGATCACGTGATCAGAGTGGACTGACCCGAAATTATCTATGTATTTGCTTAGATCAAAGTAAAATGAATGGAGGCCCAAAGCGCTTTAAGTTGAAGCACGCAAAACTAGGGCACCTCAATACAAACTAGGGTACTTGGTCTGTCATCTCCATGTCATCTCGGTACAAATTCGAAGTAAAACTGTCAATTGTTTTGCCTCATTTTTCTGGTTTGAAATGTTTGCGTAAGGCCTGTCCATTTGTATTTGTACCAAATATAAAAAAAAAAAAAAAAAAAAATGTATGTATATAAAATTTTCCGTGACTGAGGATTTTTGGAAACTTGTTTTCCCTGCCCTGCATGCTGTTAATGAGTCATCATTCACCATCATATCAGCCTGCGCTGCTGGACATAAGCCTACCCCGAGGATCGCCACAACTACCGATACTGAGCTGCCCTCATCCAACGGGTTCCCGCCGCCTTCACCAGGTTGTCGGTCCACCATGTAGGGCACCTACCCACGCACGCAGTCGCCACTCGACAACTCTGGCCCCATCACAATGAGTAGCTGAACAATTTATTCTTTCAATTATCGCTCATGGCTACACCGTCGTAGTGTAGTTCGCTGGCTACGCCATTATTCATTACTACTATCGTAGGAGCAGGTTAAAAAGCCCTAAAACCTTTTTTCCCATCCGTATCCAGTAGGTTTAGTATACAGGTAGCATAAAGTAAACACTGAATTTTACTATCGCGGATTTTTGATATTAGATCGGCTTGTACCTCAATTTCTTTGAGCAAATAAACTATAAGCGAGCTTTCTGAAGGATAAAACCCTGAAATAAATTATGTTTGTACTATTTTCTCGTGGACGGACGTTTCTCAGATTGGAACTATTTTCTGATGTACTTATAATCTTCTTTATTTTGATAGGTTGTTAAGAATAAGGTTAAAAGTATCTACAGTCTACAGGGTGTTAGGATAAACAGTTGCATTACTTCAAGGGGTGATTGTACCCACGATACTGAACAACTTTCCCTAAGAAACAGTAATAGTAAATTCGCAAACAATTTTTTGTACTTTCCATAATAAATGCAATCGACCGATCGAACGTTTGTATGAAAAGTGTTTTGCTAATTTCCTATAGGTTTCTTAGGGAAAGTTGTTCAGTACCGTGGTAATGCAGCTGTTCACCCTAACACGCCCAAGACCCAACCGCTCGCGCGTTATTTAACCCCCTCTAATGCATACAAGCTTCAGAGCATACGCAAGCACTTGGGATTAATTTATTAATTATTAATACATGATTAAGTAGTTATCATTAAGAAGGAACGCCATTCATGTGAAAGATTATATATAACGAGAGTAATTGCCTTATAATAACAATCTTCGACCGAAGTAAAACTACCAAAGGAATACTAGCACTTGTGTGCGACTTTGTCCGAGTAGAATCAATGGACCGTCTTATACAAATACTCCCCGAGAAAAATCTAGGAAAATAAAAGAGACCTTAACGCAACAGTAAGATAAATAATTAAATCAAATACATAAACTGTCTCCTCAATTTTCAGCGAGACATGCATACCCATCCACCAGGAATGGGCAAGGCAGCAAGGCGTAGGCGATAAAATAATCAACCAATAGGAGCGCTTCAGTTTCCCAATGACGTGATCGAGAGAACACGCTATTGGTGGATTTTCTCGCACACATCTTGGATAGACGAGCAACCTCACTCTAGCCACAGTAGACCTTAGATCAAAGAAAAACAGTAGACAGAATCAGTAAGAGTATTTAAATACAGTAAGGACACCCACACCAATCTATTACCTCACACACTCTTGGCAGATGGAGGCAATAGACAGTAGGCGGTATATTTTTCTTTGGAAATACAGTTCTTTGTCATTCGCACTCACTCTGTATCGCACATGCTTGCCTCTTCGTGTCAGTTTTTCTAATTTATAAGAAACTAGCGACCCGCCTCGGCTTCGCACGGGTGCAACCTTCCTCTTGAATCACTCTATCTATTTAAAAAAACCGCATCAAAATCCGTTGCGTAGTTTTAAAGATCTAAGCATACATAGGGACAGACAGACAGCGGGAAACGACTTTGTTTTATACTATTGCACGTAGTGATGATAGCTAAGTGTCCACGTCTCCTTTCTGAAGAAAAATCAATACTTTTCGTTTCTTTATCCATATTAACCAAGTCTGGAATAGATGTAAACAGACGCAGATTCAAAATCAATACTAAAGTTTTAGTTCAATTTGAAGTTACTAGACCAAAAACTACTAGTTGTTAAACAAAATTACCAAAACTTCAGTAATGTCGATCAAGTTGAGGGACGAAGGTTTTCATAAATATCGATCTTGAATAAAAAAATTTTGATAGCATTACCGCGCGTCGGTTTGCCTCAGCATCTATGATTAATTACGGACGTTCCACGGGCACTTCAAGTTTGAATAATCTTTGGGACAATAACACTCAGTTGCAGAAACGCTCATTAAAGTTCATCCTCCATAAAATCTCTTGCTAGCTTTTACTATGTCAACGAGACAAAAAGTGACAGCAAGAGATTTAATGGAGAATTAACTTTAATGAGCGTTTCTACAACTGAGTGTTAGACAGCAATATAGAAGCGCTATGCGTAAGTTCGCTTACTTCAGCCTTACTGTATTGACTGCTGATGCTGAACCTGGAATGAAACAGGGTAGCCTTGACTTTATCCTGTAGCGAGATCTTATGGAGCTTACTGAGCTACTTCGAGCCTGTTTCCTCTTACGCATATTCGACAGATGACGCCTGTGCCCGTCAGTAGGATACTGTATTTCTGATACTCAAACTGCAATGTGGCTTTGGCCTTTTTGAATCGTGCATAGGCCTAGCACATATTTTCACCACTGTAACTCCTGTAAACCAAGATCAACAGCGGCAACCAATCACAACACTGGATAATGCAGCCAAGCGACCCCGCGGGGATGACTCCTGTCTTGGAACCCACAGTGAATTTAATCAATGAAGATAGGACAAGGAATATTTAATAAATATCCGACTGTATTCCCTTGCAAACAGGAGAGAGTAATTAGAAAGGCAAGGCTATTTGTAAGTCAATTCAAGAGATAATTTATGGCAGAGTTGACGACCCTATCACAAACACAAATTGACAATACTCGTAGGTATACAAAAACAAAAGAACCTACCTATTGTGCTAAAACGATGACCTAATTTGCTTCCAGTAAAGGCAAAAACATCTGAAAGCACGAAAGTTATCCGTAGTTGCAATATTGCATGGGCAACGTCATGACCTGGATTTAAATCTAACTATCAATTTTTTAGCTCTTTGAGCTTGTTGACCAGATCCACTGTACGTGTTAAAGTGTAGTTGAGTACATTTACTCTTCAGTATCCTTGATATCGTGTGCAGGGTAAATTCAGGAACCAGTCAAGTTTGTTTGTACATTAATTAGACACCAGACGGTTACTGTGCAAGCTCTAGGAATCGGCAAGGAGCGATTACATTGCTCGCTTGTTAGTTCGATTGCCACCTTTGGATACATACGGAATGGAGGCTTGAGGTACATGAGTAAATAAAGTACCCTACAGAAACTAATAGTCCGTCTACATGATGTTTCTTGCCTGCGTATAGTTAAACCGCACGATTTACTTGTACGCAAGATGGAACACGGAGCGCCGTCCACACGGTACATGGTAATTGATATCTCTTTCTTATACTGGTACAGGAGTGGTACAGGAGTGCAATTCACTAAGCGTCACATCGCTGTCAAAAACATCGACGAGCTCACAAATGTAACATCCTTCTTGCATCCTTCAGATCGTCGAAGTTTTTATATGAGTTTGACACATGACATAACCACAGTATAAGAAAGAGTATCTATTACTAGATACAGTACGGACACTCCCTTCCTCCCACCAACTTTCAACCTCATCCCCTCCTCTATCGCCCACTGGTTACCGCGCACTGGTTCCTCGTCACCTACGAAGAAGACGGGCTATGTGAAAAAAATAGGATTCTTCAAAGCTTCATATATCATGTACATCAACAGTAGGAGTATAATTTTCGGATATGTGTAAATTGAACATATAATTGAAGTTTTGTTGTATGCAGTGTCCGAGCTGTGACTTAAATACCTAATTGTCAGCTCGCCGATGTTTCAACCGGACCGGCAAACTTATCAATTTCCAATATGGAGCCAACATCAAAATCTGCTGCTATAAACATTTGGGTCGAGTAGCCATTTGGCGTTTTCTATGGAACAACGATTGCCCGGTCGTGCGGCACTGGAGCCGTGTGCACATGGGGTCCAGACCCGCTTTGTTTAATGCAAAATAAAACTGTTACTGTTTCTGTGTACCTACTAATATAGTTTTTAAGAAATACTAACATAAATATGGATGTACTTACCTATCTGAAATAAATGATTTGATTTGATTTTGATTTTGATTATTTTTCCGCGATGAAATGTTGGGACCTAAGGCTATCACTAAGGATGGATAGTGAAAGCTATTTAGGTCGATGGTCTGAAGCACCCCTTTCAATATGTTAACCAAATGCTGACTTCGACTTTGGCATTGATTATTAAAACCGTTCAAAGAAACTAGAAAAAACAAATTACTAAAAGAAGAGTAAAGACCGATTTCCAAGAAAATCTTTCGTGTTCGAGAACTTTGGGAACATGAATTAGATTTCTAACTCCTCTCGTAAAAGTATTATTGTCAGATTTGGTTTTTATTGCTTTATTTTAATAGTAGCTTTTACCCGCGACATCGTCTGCGTTTACTTTTAAAAGAGTGTCCTATCTTATGCAATTCAGAACAAAATTATTCTATTTGTGTTCCTGTACGAGCTTTTATCCGCGACTTCGTCCGCATAAATTATATACCAGATTTTAAGTCAGATGATAAGCTACCAAACAAAAAAGTTTCATCAAAATCGGTTCTGTAGTTTTTGCGTGATACTTGAACAAACAAACACCCAAACAAACAAACAAACCAACAAATAAACAAACAAACAAACAGACAGACAAAAAATCCAAAAAATTGTGATTTGGAATCAGGGACAGGTAAAAACCATGTCGTAATTTTTTTTTTTGTAAATATCTTCAATGTACAGACACACTTCTGTTACAGTTTTATAATAGTTTAGACATAAGGTAAGCAGGTATATGCAGCTGATTGAGTCTCTCTAGAATGACTCATCGACTCCACGAAGGAAGAGAATCTAAATCTAAAAAAAATTACAACATGGTTTTTACCTGTCCCCGATTCCAAATCACCAACTTTTGGATTTTTTGTGTGTCTGTTTCTTTGTTTGATTGTTTGTTTGTTTGTTTGTTTTGGAGTTTGTTTGTTCGAGTATCAAGCAAAAACTAATAAACAGATTTTGATGAAACTTTTTTCGTTTGATAGCTTATCATCTGACTTAAAATCTGGTGTATAATTTATGCGGACGAAGTCGCGGGTAAAAGCTCGTTCTCAATAAAATTGTAGCTCCGTCGTATTTTTACGAATAGACACATTCATCTCTACTATTATAAACTGTAAATTAAAAAGTTTTTTTTTTGCTTTTTGTGATTGAACGCGCATCACGCGAAAACTACGGAACCGATTTTGATGAAACTTTTTTTGTTTGATAGCTTATGATCTGACTTAAAATCTGGTATATAATTTGTGCGGACGAACTCGCGGGTTAACGCTAGTAGTTTGATATTATTAAAAACATATCCCATCACTTTGGTTTTTAGGTTTCGATAGTCAAACAAGGAACCTTTATACTTTCGTTCATTCTATATGTCCTGCTTTAATGACTCCCTCATATTCGAAACTATTGAATCGTTTGGCATGAAGACAGACAATAGAAACACTACCCACTCCCATACAACGATTTTTTATGTACTATCGTTTGTTAGGCTGCTGAGTATCTGGTTGGCTGACGTCCGCATCAGTCACTACTTATACAATGACTAGGGAACCCTATCATGAGCGCTCATAGCCGGTTTTTTTATCGGGCCCACAATACATTACCACCTGTGTAAGGCTACATATCCATTGACGCGAGCTAGCTGGCGGAGCGGAGTAGCGAGGAAATATAAAAAAAATCAGGATTGCATAAAATCTCGGCCGAGCTCCTGATTGGTTAATATTTCCTCGTTACTCCGCTCCGCCAGCTCGCTCCGCGTCAATGGACAGGCACCCTAACCCCTGTAAACTAGGACCAACAGCGGTGACCTCTCACAGCACTAGACAATGAAGTCCAGCGAGCCCGGGGATGACTTTAATCTGTCTTGGTATATCCACAATGAATTTAATGAAAGAAGATACCTAGGAGTAGGAAAAATTTATATCTGACTTCCCACCATTGCCAGCGGGAAACAGCAGTAGGAAAATGGATGGATATCAGTCAACTCCAGAGATAATTTATGGCAGAGTTGAAGACTCTCGATTATTTGTGGTTGGGCTATTGCAAGCAAGGGTCGTTGTAACACTGAGACCAGCGCTGGTCCTTTGTGTTCGCCCCAATATACCTCCGAACTTATGGTATTTTCTTTTCATTCTCGGGAATGCAGGTTTCCTCATGATGTTTTCCTTCACCGCCGAGCTAGTAAATGATAAATACAACGGTACCTACATAAATTCCAAAGAACTTAATGAAGACTTCAAGACCCTACCGCAAAAGCATTCAACGTGGTTCTTCTATAACGTAGCACTCTCTCTAGCTATAATAAACAAAGATAGCAATCTAATTTACTAAAGCACTTATATTGTTGAAACAAAAGCAGACATAAATCATGAAGTCAACCTAATTATTAGCAACGTATGCCCGGTATCCACCAAAGAGGAGCGGAGCGGAGATGTGCCAAATTAACCAATAAAATAGCTAAAATTTTTACCCGGCACCAAAACGAGGACAATGTATTTTTTATGACGCGATCGAGCGAACGAGCTATTGGTGCTGTCTCGAGAATCTCAAGGATTGTTTTATGTACAAAAACACAGTGCAAGCCGGAGAGAGCCCGATACATGCCCGCCCGCCCACTAACAGGCTTGCAATTGCAACGCGACTTCGGTTCAGTCTACCAGAATCTAAAAAAACTGTAACGGAAGTGTGTCTGTACATTGAAGATATTTACAAAAAAAAGATTTCGATATAAGTATATATACAACGTGTTAATGAATTAACGCAAAACTAGAAAGTAGTTTGTTTAGAATCGATTGCAGAGTCGAATTATCATGTTTTCAACATACGTAATTTTTTTCAAAATTTTAATTTTGCTTTTCGTAAAATTTTTAATTTACTAAACCCGATGTCAACCCACCCCACGGGCACACTCACCCTACTTACTACCAAAATAAGATTATAAAAATGTATCCATGAGTACGTTAGCACTTTCTTTCAGTGCTGAAATGATAACAAATCATTTTTGCCTCTGAACTTAAAATGCGAATAACTTTAAATTTTAACTATCAAAATAATGAAATTATTGTTTCAATCTAATTCTTTTGTTATAAATCAGTTGGGGTGTATGAGGTTTTGCGCTAATTTATTAACACGTTGTATATATATTATATATATACTTAATATTAAGGATGAGTCCCTACCGGCGTACGAACAAACCAGTTATGGTTTATAGTGCGTCGATATTTGTTGATTTACTAAACATTGTATTGCCATGTACCAATTAAATAAATAATAAAATAATATGGTTTTTAGATGTCCCTGATTCCAAATCACCCATTTTTGGATTTTTTGTCTGTCCGTTTGTTTGTTTGTTTGTTTGTTTGTTTGTTTATTTGTTTGTTTGTTTGTTTGGGTGTTTGTTTGTTCGAGTATCACGCAAAAACTACTGAACCTATTTTGATGAAACTTTTTTGTTTGATAGCTTATGATCTGACTTAAAATCTGGTATATTATTTATGCGGACAAAGTCGCGGGTAAAAGCTCGTAAGGAAATAAAATTTTAGAGAATGGGGTATAGGGTGGGGTAGACCTTTACCTACCTATAATTGTAAACTGTGGTTCAGTGAAGTACACTTTTTTTTGGTTTGACACTTTTATGCCCAAAAATATTTAATCGTAATCCTTATTAATTCTATGTATTTCATAGGTAAATAATATGCTTTGATTCTGTAGACACCTACCGAATTATACAGGGTCCTTCTTAATGTGCTGACACTTTTTTTAAAGGGATGATCAGACCATCAAACTGAACAACTTTCTCTATGGGACCAAAATCGAAATCGCGAAAAAAAATCAGCTGTCCCATACATTTTGGCTCGAGTAGTTTTGTATAGACGAGCTGTTAATTTTTTCGCGATTTCGATGTTGGTGCCATAGAGAAGTTTGTTCAGTTTGATGGTCTGATCATCCCTTTAAAAAGTGTCAGCATATTAAGAAGGACCCTATTGGCTATGTGCACGACACTAGCGCCATCTAGCGCAACACGGCCCCGTGGATTATTTGCACATAAAATGTTAGAATAAAGTTTGTTATTTTATATTAAAATAAAGTAAAAACTAAATAAATGAGCAATATTGTCGATATTAAAAATATTATAATACCTAACTGGCTGAAATAATTACCATTCTTTGTTACGAAATTCTCATACAAACTTTCACCCCCGTTTTTACTCCTTTGGGGGCTGAATTGCGAAAAATATTTTTTTTGTGATCACCTAGATGACAATAAAAACATCCCAGCCAAATTTTAAGTATTAGTATTTGCTGGTTTTAGATATTTGAGAATTGAATGAGTGTGAGGATTTGCATAGATTCAAGCAAATCTGACACAGCTTCGCCGTCAGTAGTTCAAATTTCTGCCACAGCGTGCGCTGCGATCGACTTGACAGTTCCCAACACCCACTTCGCACATAGCCAATATGCTTTGGTTCTGTGTTCGTACAAAGCCGTGTGTGTGTAGGTAGGTATCAAAGTGTCTACATCGTGCACCGCAGACGTTCGCCGCGTGCAGCGTGTGTGATAAATAAACAAACGAAGCGACTGCGACTGCACGAACGATGAAATGTGAGGTTCACTCAAAGGTCATTTCATTACTGAATGTAGAGAGTAAAGTATATTTATTTCTTGCTGAATATACGTCTTATATTATAGTCCTGTATACAGGATGTTAGGGTACACAGTTGCATTACTTTAAGGGGTCATCATCATCATTATCATCTCAGCCGATGGACGTCCGCTGCTGGACATAAAATCATCTTTAAAATCACTATAAAAATACTGTTCCATACAAAACTGCAGTTTCTGTACCTTCTCGACTCAAACATGGTCCTTACTGAAATTTGTTCGGTTTTACGAGTAGAATGCACGGTAAAGGCTTCCGCATTCACTGAAAATGTATCGTGTACCTACATAGGTAAATCCTACTAATATTATAAACGCGAAAGTTTGTAAGTATGGATGGATGTATGTTCCGCTTTCACGCAAAAACTGCTGAACGGATTTTTGTGAAATTTGGCATACAGATAGACCATGGCCTGGATTATCACATAGGATACTTTTTATCTGAGTAACGCAGACGAAGTCGCGAGCAACAGCTAGTAAAATATAATTTTAAGCTTGTCGTGCGTGGCGGGCGCGGGGCGGGTGCGGGTCGTTTGAAAGCGGCCTAAATCTTAGTCTCAGAAACGAGAGAACGCCACTTTTCCCAATTTTGCACTACCTCTTGCCTTAGCTGACTTGAAGGTCACGTAGATTCTCCCAACTCCTCCACTACATCGTTCCAGCAATAACTGGGGCAACCTACTGAACGTCGGCCAGTATGTGGACCTAGATATGCTCTCCAGACATGCCGATCCTCATACGTTCCTTCTGTGTGGCCAAGCCAACGGAGGTATGCTTTTGTCTCGCCAATAATGTTTAAGAAAGCCGCAAGGCATTCAATTTCGGGATTTTTCCGTGCCCTCCAGCTGTTAGCCGGGCATATTTTTTGTACTTACTTTGTAGGGTTCCGTACCTAAAAGGTGGAAACGGGACCCTATTCATTAGTCTACTTTGTGCGTCCGCCCGTCCGTCTGTCTGTTGTACCTATTTAGGGCTGTAATTTTTGAACCGTAATAGCTAGACAGTTGAATTTGCCTTGTTCGTATTTACTAGCAAATAATAAAAATGAAAAAAAGTTAAAAATTTAGGATGGATCCCCCTTATACTCATTCAAGAAACTAGTTTTTATAAACGTTTTTTCTTCTCGTTCTAAGTATCGTAAAAACGGTAATAAATGCAAGCGTCAAACTTGGTGTCATTATAGAGCAAACTCTACAGTATAACAACAAATAATAAAAACCATCCAAGTGTGAATCGGTCTCGCGCTAAAAGTCCTAGAGAAACTTTTTTTTTATATGTTGTGTGGTAGTGTGGTACAGAACCCTCTGTAAGCGAGCAGCCCGACTCGCACCTGACTGGTTTTATTTTAGACTATTTCATCCCACTTGAAAGGCCTCCTCCTTTATCCTCCATGCATATCCCAGTCTCGAGCCAGCTCTATCCACTCTTCGTCGAAGGCATCCAAATCGTCCCTCCATCTCTTTCGGGATCGACCCTGACGGCGATATCCATTACCCGGGATCATCCATCCATCCATCACAGCCCTTGTTCAGTCCGTCTTCGGACATAGGCCTCCTCCATATTTCTCCATGACGTTCTGTCCCTCGCCCTCTGCATCCAGTTCGGACCCGCGTGCTTCCTAATGTCATTGACCCATCTTTCTGGTGGGCGGCCTCTACCTCGCGTAGTTTCTCTAGGCCTCCACTCCAGTGTTCTTCTGGTCCAACGCTCAGAAGCCATACGAGCAACGTGGCCTGCCCATCTCCACTTCCGGCGTTCTATAGTGGCTACCACATCCACGACCTTTGTATTTCGCCGAATCCACTCATTGCGCTTACGGTCTAGCAACGTGATGCCGAGCATTGCTATCTCCATTGCTCGTTGCGCGACTCGGAGTTTTTTACCCGGGATCAAAGATGTTAAAAATTTGGTCTTTCTGGATGTAATCAACAGACTTGGCAGGCCCAATCCCATTTCAACTAAGCGGTTTTCTTACTAAAATCGTCTATTTGCGTTTTTAAGTCGCTTGACCACACTAATAGTTCCCATAATCGTCCATTCCAAGTACCGTGGTAATTCACAGCTGGACAACATCCCAACAGCTGTGCAGCATCAATTGCACAGAGTTGTCTGGTAAACAAATCAATCGAATACAACTGGAGTTATAAGAATGCAGTGTTTATGGGGGTCGGTTTGGTTTGAGTAACGAGAATTTAGGCTCTTGTGAAAAACAGATCGGGCTTGCGTTCTATCAGATATTGTTTGGAATTCACAAATTCAGCGCTGCTCGGGATGCACCTGCCACTCATGTGGGTTTGGTCATTGTTTGATTTGAATTGAGTTGAATTAAGGTGCCTACTAGAGGCGGCAGCAGACAAAATTTTTTGTAGCACTCGTTGAGGCCAATTGGTTCAAACTTCTTAGCCTGTACCAGGCGCTCGGTGCACTGCGATGCTCCCAGCACGCGCCCCGCACTGGTGATAGTGGTGCACAGATTTTTTTCGCGTTGTCTGTTGACTGTTCTATACATAATTATTTAATAATTATTATTATAAAATCATTTATTTCAGACCATATTTCCAATCCATTTGTCTTAGTAAGTCTTATCAAACTATGTTAGTAACATTAAATTACAATAAAAAATGAAAATAATAGGCCAGTCATTTTACGGAGTTTTATTAGGCGGGGCAGGGAGTAATTATTAATATCTATATTTTAAAATTGGAACTGTTACAGAAGTAATTTTTTTTTAATTTTGGTACATTGATAGCTCAAATTGACTCTTCAATATTATAGCGGAAAAAAAATGCAATTAGTAATTAGTTCCGGCTCAAACCGTAATATGACTGGGCTATAAAAACTAATGGTTACTTTGAACTGTGCACCACGTGAAGTCTGCAACAGTGGTTCACGTAGCGACAGTACAACCTTTCCGCAATCATGGACAGGATGCCATGGCCATTAATAGTTTAACACATTCGCGGACCTAAACGAGACACAATAGAACTTTTATTGTTCTCACTGGTATAGCCGGTCAGTGTCCGCGAAAGAGTTACTTATGGTAGGAACTTATGTTTCGCTGTTGAAAAAAATGTCTAATGAAAACTTTACCCATTTCTTTCGCTTGTATTTTGTACCACGACCCAAAAAATTGTTTATTTTTGACCCCCAGCGCTGCACGGGAATACATTAAGCGACTTGCGGACGGACGGACAGTTTGAACGTTGATATTGACATAGAAGTAATTATGTTTATCATACGACTGGCTTTCATTTCAGTCTGTGAAATTAAAACCTCTTAGTTGTATGCATAAAGGTATTATATAGAGGAACTGACAGCTGAGAGAGCGAGATGTACCTAGCGGCGCTACTGTATAATAGAAAGACATACGTGACGCGAGGCAATAGAACCCTTTTTGGGAACTTGTCGGCACAATCGACAGGGTAAGAAACCGCCGAAAGGAAATATTCGTGCTCTGTGAATAATTAGTGAATTTAAAGTGAAATCGTAGATTATTTTGTAAAATATACTAACACTATTTCAATAAATTACCTACGATTTCACGTTAGATTCACAATTATACACAGAACTCGAAGTTTTAGGGTGCCGATAAGTGCCGATAAATTCACAAAAAATGGTTTCATTTGACAATTCATGTCAGTTACTCTATTCCGACAGGTATAAATGGTTGTATGCGATTCTGTCGGTTACCGTACATTCGAGGAAAAGGTCGTAACCGACCGAGTCCCCTTTTGTGCCATATTTACTATACCTACAGGCCTACCCCCTCGGGGATACACCTACTGTGGGAGTGGGGTGTGTTTCAGAATATCTCGGACTACCCCCTCGGGGAATATAGTCGTGAGCATATGCTTATGCTTACAGGGTGTGAAATATTAAAATGTTTAAGGTGTTACATATTAAAGGGGGTGCTTCAGACATAAAAACTGAACAACTTACAGTATACAGGATCTTTACTTTTATTAAGGGGACGATCAGACCATAAAACTGAACAACTTTCTCAATGGGACCAACATCGAAATCGCGACAAAAAAATCAGCTGTCCCATACATTGGTAGGTTTGCAGTTTTGTTTGAAATAGCTGATTTTTGGCGTTTTCGATGTTGGTGCCATAAAGTTGTTCAGTTTGACGGTCTGATCATCGCCTTAAAATAGTGTCAGCGTATTCAGAAGAACCCTGTATTTCTAATTCAGTAAAGCGTAGCGTGGGTAGGCTGGCAAGGTGGACCGAGACGACCTGGTGAAGGCGGCGGGAACCCGTTGGATGAGGGCAGCGCAGGACCGTTCGTTGTGTGGCGATCTTTGGGGGAGGCCTGGCCTTGTACCCGGACTTTCGATGTTCGATATATCGCCACTGTTTCGGTCCGTACTTCATTGTAATATAGAGTTGAAATTGAAATGAAAACGTGCACGCAATTGCGAAGTACGAATGTGTGGGTAGAGGCCCTGTTTCGACCGAGCAGTGGACGTCTATCGATGATTTCTAATTCAATTCAAATTATTTACAAACGGTTTTCAGGCTTGAACTTTATAAAAACTATTTAGAAAATAAAGAGTAATAATAAAGAGTATTGTATTGTATTGTATTGTATTTTTCAAACGAGTGTAAGAAATATGCCTCTAGTAAAAATAAAAGCTTATCCAACTCAAGGTTTCGAGAAATATTACCAGCAATAACAGAACAAAGGGATATAAATGAAAAGGTTGGCAAAGGTGGACCGGTATAAAATACAGATATTATGCGTTCACTGCTCATGACAATATTTCTTATACCTGACATGTTTCAAGGCTTTTTCAGGGTACGACTTTCTATTTCGATAGAAAAGTCTTGAGATGTAAAAAACTGGCCAAGTCAGACTCACGCACCGAGGGTTCCTTAGGTGTAGTTTATACAGAAGAGACGCGTGGCGGTGGCGGATAGTCAAAGTAACATAATATTCAACCTTATTGTACGCAGCATATCGTCGTTTTTGTCGTAAAGGGAAATCGCGCCCGCGCCACCAGTGGACGTCGTGGAGGCGCGGGTGTAATTCTCCAAACGACTCTATGCTGCGTACTATAAGGTTTATATTGCCGAACCCCGCCTGCGTCACGTCCGTACCACGTCACTTCTGTTTAAACAGCACCTTAGTCCTTACCATCACACAATAATAATTCGTGTTATGTATTTAAAGTGTTTTCTTTCGTGTAATTCGGGATCATTCGCATGAGCCCAACTTACCCTTGGTCGGTTTTTATTATTTGTTGTTTTACATAAAGCTTGCACTATAACGACGCCATGTTTGACACTTTTATCCATTAGGTACCATTTTTACTATAGAGAAAAAGCATAAAACATAGAAAAAAAAACACGTCTCTTGTATTATGGACCTCCTATTTCAAAAAATGTTGCTGTATAAAATCTGAAAAATATCATGAACTTCAGAAATAATGTGTAGATGGCGGGAAAATTATCAGGGTGGCACTAACTTCGATAGTTTTTTTCTATACCTAAAAAACTGTCACCAGTTAAAATGATCTTCAGTTACTATGTGAAAACATACTAAGTAAGTGACAATTTATAGTGGTTTATCAATGACCTATGGTAAACAAATGGTAGTACGGAACACCAATTGCCCGAGTCTCGACTCGCACTTGGCCGGTTTTTTTTCTTTCTTTCCGTTGGGGATCATTCGCGAGAGTCCAATTCACACTTGGTCGGTTTTTATAATTTTTGTTGTTATTTGCACTATAACCACGCCATATCTATTAGGTTAGTTAGGTACCATTTTTACAATAAAGAAAAAGTATAAAACAGAAAAAACACGTCTCTTGTATTATGAACCCCATTTAGGTACTTTTTTTCTTCTTCAAGTTATCTATCGTATTAATAACACGTATTCTGTAAAAATTGCGACTGTCCACCTATTAGATAAGGTGCAAAAGATACAGCCCTTTAAAGGTAGGACAGACAGACAGACGGCGTAGGCTTACTAATAGGGTCAGAGGCGTTGGCACCCATTGGGCACGGAACCCTGAAAATTATACTTTGAAGCAAAAGTACAAGATAGTCAATGGCCTCGATTCGGACTGTGCCACGACTTAACTTAAATAAATTTATTTCTGTCATTTTCTAAAATAAGATTAAGAAAAGAGACAGAAAACCAACAGCTGACTTAAGTGCTGTCAAAGTGACGTAAAACGCCCAAAAACGCTTTAAATAAGGTGGCGTACATTATGATGGCATCTTATTTTGGGCGTGTAACGTCACTTTGACAGCACTAAAGTCAGCTGTTGGTTTTCTGTCTCTTTTCTTAATCTTATTTTAGAAAGTTACAGGAATAAATTTAGTTAAGTCGTGGCACAGTCCGAATCGATACCAATGTTTTTTTTTTAATTGTATAAATGGACCAAAAATTGAAATCGTTACATATACCATTCGTCTCTTTTTATCATTATCGTATAATGAATAGTAAAGTAGCTTCTCTCATGAATCTTTAGCTGGATAGACAGCTGTCAGGAACGAAGTCAGTGGAGCGGTCGGGCAGGAAGTACCGACCGTGCACCGACACTTATGCCAAGCGACCAGAACAACGTGACAATGTGCACCATTGACTGGAAACTACGGCTTGCCTGCCCGTTTGGAATTAATTAACTACTTTATTCAATTAAATTAAAGCCATGAGAATGATACAGGGTGAAATTGATCTCATTAGCATCTTTTTAAACTAGGAATCTACCCATAGGTAGTGTATATTTCTTTGCCCATAGTCTAAAAAAAACAAGGTCTTCTATTCCCAGAGTGACACAAGCCTACGTCACAAAAAAATGGCCGCTAAACATGGTAAAAGGGTATGATGACGTAGGCTTGTGTCAGTCACGTGGTCGGAAGAGAATACCAGGCGCAGTATATTATTGTACCATGGAATCTACCCATCAAACTAACGGTAAACAAACGGTATTGCATACATTTGAGTCGAGTAGGCGTTGCAGTTTAGTATGGAACAGCTGATTTATTTTTTGCTCCGATTGGTTTGCTCCCATAGTTGTTCAGTTTGATGGATAGACTCTTAGTTTAAAAGGATGCTCTTAATATCAATTTCACCCTGCATAAGATCTAACAAAATTAGGTGAAACTATTTTAAGGGGATGATCAGACCATAAAGCCGACAACTTTCTATATGGGACCAACATCGAAATCACCCAAAAAAAATCAGCAGTTCCATACAAATCTACTCGAACCAAATGTATGGGACGGCTGATTTTTTTCGCGATTTCAGTATTGGTCCCATAGAGAAAGTTGTTCAGTTTGATGGTCTGATCATCCCCCTAAAATAATTTTGTTAGACAATATTATGTATAATAATTATAGACCACCACATTTTTCTGCTGGGTGGAATTCGAGTCGACTAAGGGATAACATGTCCTTTAGTAGTGTTTTTGAGGGTTAGAGAGCCACGTGCGAGCCAGGTGCCAAGTTAATTCGCCCGGGTTGTAGTTGTACACGGGGGTAAATTTTTTTGTAACAGAAAAATATTAATCCAAATCGGTTAAGAAATGCCGAAGTTACGTGTGTTTAATCTAAACTATTATAAAACTGTAACAGATGTGTGTCTGTACATTGAAGATATTTACAAAAAAAAATTACGACATGGTTTTTACCTGTCCCTGATTCCAAATCACAAATTTTTGGATTTTTTGTCTGTCTGTTTGTTTGTTTGTTTGTTTGTTTGTTTGTTTGTATGTTTGTTTGTTTGTTTGTTTGTTTGTTTGGGTGTTTGTTTGTTCGAGTATCACGCAAAAACTACCGAACCGAATTTGATGTTTTTTTTTGTTTGATAGCTTATCATCTGACTTAAAATCTGGCATATAATTTATTCGGACGAAGTCGCAGGTAAAAGCTCGTAATATAATAAAATTATTAAAAAAAAACATTCGGATCGGTTCAGTGTTTTCACCGTTTTTATAACGTATGATGCTTGCACTTCAAAAAAACAAATAAAAAGTCGATTTTCAATAAGTGACCACTAAAACCTACAGTTTGCAGTTGTGGGACAGATTCTGACCATCCCAAAACGAAATTCTGTCGTAAGTTTTATACGAATTCAAAAGAGGATAATCAAACTCCATCCAGATGAAGGCCAGCCTTTATAAAAAACAAAATTAAGTTTTATTAAAGAGCCTTATTATATTCAAAACTCAGACACAAATACATACATAAATTTCCATCTCCGACATAAAGGAAAATTAAAGAAGCCTTAGGTGCTTCGAATTTATATAAAAATTATTATTTACGGGTTGTTTTCTGTTATTTTTAACCGCCTTCGAGTGAAGAAGAATATACCATACTGAAATCGTAGAGGGGCTAAAAGTGAAACTTGTGGTACACTACTTGTACAACTAACTACACGAATAATATATAATATAATATAAAAATAATAATAAATACTGTCTGTTTTTTATAGGATACATTTCGGAGAGTGTGCGACTGAATTACACGATCTGATACCACCGTCTCCCTTTCATCTGCGGGGGACGAGACGCAGACTGGGTTTCCACCCCTATGTCGTTGACCTACCAGCAATTCGCACGAAGAAGTTTGCTTCTTCTTTTATAATGCGCACGGCTAAGGAGTGGAACGCACTGCCTGCGGACCTGTTCCCTGAGCAATACAACCTGGGCCTCTTCAAGGCGAGAGTGAATAGGCATCTTTCTAGGTAAGCATGCTACATCTTCGGCCTCATCATCACTCAACATCAGGTGAGATTGGGGTCAAATGCTTACCTATCACAAATAAAAAAAAAAAAAAAAAAAAAATAAGAGGGTACTATTCCGAGCCTCCAGTGCTAAGGCCCATCTTTTCCACTGGGCACTCTGGGCAAGTTCCCAGGGCCCCGAATTCGATGGGGCCCCCCTAGTTCCTGCTCGATCACCAACCGATAACCGATAATATCAGTTTTTTTGATATTCTAATGAACTTGTAGGTCTAAATCTCTAGAATTTTGCTACTCCTTTTGCATGTTGTTAATAAAATAGTCCTTTGTCATATTCATTTGACGACCCGGTTGGTGTAATGGTTACCACGCCGGACTGTCAAACCAGGGTCCTGGGTTCGAATCCCGGTTCGGTCATGGATG
This sequence comes from Agonopterix subpropinquella, assembly GCA_922987775.1. NCBI lineage: Eukaryota > Metazoa > Arthropoda > Insecta > Lepidoptera > Depressariidae > Agonopterix > Agonopterix subpropinquella. Next base: position 2,165,486 of record OV277711.1, read on the forward strand.
TTTATATGTTTGTGCCGTTGTTGTATGGTTTCCATAATAAACAGCCTATATATAGTGCTTTCTTGGGATCATTACAATGTATGTGCCTGTGAGCGTTATTTATTTATTTATTTATATATTTATATCATAGTCATCGGGTCGGGGCCCCATTATCTTTAAGTGCACAGGGCCTCCAATAGGTTAAAGACGGTCCTGCCAGTGCTGCCCTCAATCGTATTTCTTAATTTCTAAATAAATAAATAAAATAAATAAATAACACTCACAGGCACATACATTGTAATGATCCCAAGTAAACCCATCCATCCTTGATCCTCAAATCAATTACTTAATGACAATCTTGTTTTTTTTAATAATGATTTAGAAAAAACAAGATAAATAAATAAATAATAAATAAATAAATAAATATCTTGGACAATGTCACACAAATTATCTAGTCACATTTAAAGTACCAGAATCTAGCCTGGACTTGTATTATGATGACTAGACAACGATATAGATTACATATATAAATACAAACATCCATGACTCGGGTACAAATATTCATATTCATCATACAAATATTTGTCCCTTACGGGATTCGAACCCGCGACCCTCGGCACAGCAGGCAGGTTCACTACCGACTGTGCTACCGGGCTGTCAATTGATTGTCACATCTTGAATATACATCCTTTTGGAGGATGCAAAATTTAAAATTAATTATTTAGTAATGGTTTATAATTATTTAGTAATGTTTATAGAGATTAATAGTATCAAAATCGTGATTAAAATACAGCTGACACTTTTTTTAGGGGATGAACAGACCATCAAACAAGACATATTACAAGATATAACTATCCGTGTACCTCGTAGACGTGAACGTACTTGTCGCAAGAAACCGTTATTCTCAGTAGCTAGGAGTAGTACTTGCTATGTTAGTAATAGTTTTATTAGACGTGCATGTAAATTATACAACGATAAACTTTGTGACGTTGATATCTTTAGTCTTTCTCTGGAATGCTTCAAAAAATCGTCTTTAAGAGCCATAACTAATGTACCTAATGAGTAAAAATTATGTGCTTATCTTTCTATTTGTACATTTTTATTTTCTCAAGTAAATGTACCTAATAACTAATATAGTACCTAACTAAGTAAAAATTGTTTGTTAAATCTTTGTTATATTTTCTTTTTTTTTATAATAGGGTTGCGTTGATTCAGTGATTAAACTAGTAAACAAATATTATAATTTACTAAACTTAAGTATAATATAGGGAACTCAATGTCTGTACGTGTATCTTAAAACCAAAATTTTATGTTTTTTAAGTGACTGTTTGTTTCTTCAATAAATAAATAAATAAATAAATAAATAAATAAATCAAACTGAACAACTTTCTCTATGGGACCAACATCGATATCGCGAAACAAAGTCAGCCGTCCCATGCATTTGGCTTGAAGGTTTGCAGTTTTGTATGGAACAAGCTGGTTTTTTTTTCGCGTTGGCCGTAGATAAAGTTGTTCAGGTTGACAGTTTGATCATCGCCTTAAAAAAGTTTCACCATATTAAGAAGGACCCATATTATGTCATTGACTTAAATTTGTTAGTATTGAAAATAGGATCAAACTTCGTTTGTATGCAGCGCGCTAGGGCGCTCTGCAAAGGTTCTCCTCTTAAAAAGATGGTTAAGTAGTCGTAGCAAGGTTTCTGACCATCCCATAAGGGACTTAGGTCGTGAGTTTATGTGTGTATGTAAACAGTTTAAACCTGCTGAAAATTATGATAGTAGTTTCTTTCTACGTGCATTCCCTTCTGTGAAATTTTCAAAACAATGAGAAACTTTTGCAATCTGAAATGTGCTTTATTTGGTTAACATACGGTATTATATTCAGAAAACAGCGCAGAATTGTTACAATTTAAATCTCGCGACTTTATTGATATTTATGGGCATGAGACGATATAAAACTGTCTTTTGCAAATTCTCCGAACCAAATACACGTTTTCTCAATAAGCTTGCCAAATAGCGTTGCCAGGCGTCTGGATAAAGCCGGACATAGTTAGGCTTTTTGGATGTGTGTTCGGCCAAATTAGACGGTGTCAGGCCTGTCCGGCTTTTGTTAGGCTTTTACATTTGACCTGTCTACTCAATTTTGAAGGAGACTGAGCTTTTAAAGCTGGTACCAGTAGCAACCATACATATTAATCATTTTTGTTTCAATTACTTAGGTACTTTGAAAATAATTAATTAATTAAATTAATTAGTGAAGAAGTTCTGTTTTGTTTAATTTTGTTTTCCATTGCAATTTGAAATTATTAGCAAGTAAGTAATGAAATGAATGATTAATAATACAGAAAACTGATTCAATTTCATTCGATTTTATGTTATTAATAGTAAGACAAAAAAAAATCTCAATAATTAAGGGTGTCCTTCCTTTTTACTCAAATGTCCGGCCAAACTGGCTGGTCTTGTCCGGCTATTCGGTTCTAAGACCTGGCAACCCTATTGCCACAAATTACCTGCCTACCCTAAATATCACACTGAGAAAAATTCTGGTCTCTTTTACTACGAACTTGCTAATTCGATTAAAGTTGTTGTTTGATGTGAGATTCATTTTGTGGCCTAGCAAAGGTATGCCACCCCCCAGAAAACGTCAAGAATCTAGACGTGCTTATGTCTTTGTCACTTTGCGTGTTCAAAAGCGATGCGCATGACGGTTTTCTCTTTTTGTCGCTTTGTCGTGAGTGGCATGCTAGCCCTAGTGGAATTTAATTGGTTTTAGGGTTTGGGTTCTTCGGAAATCAACATCAAAACTGTTTGTTTCAGGATCCTTTTGTCTTATATAAAAAAGTGAGCGAGCGAAGCGAGCTCAACATTTTTCACGTCATGCCTCAGAATAGTGGTATTAGATAAAAGGTACCTAATGTGATAGAGGTACCAAGTCGTCATGCTCGCGGGCCGCATCAGGAAGCTGTTCTTAAAATTAGAACGGGCCTCAAGAAAATGCACTGCGGGCCGGTTTTTTGAGATGCCTGCCTTAAAGTATTGTCACGGCCGCTGTCAAATGTCAAACGTAAAGAAGGCATTCGAAAATTCGGCCGGCTCATTAACAACCGCCGTGGTCTTACGGTCTAAGGTTCCGCCTCCCATGCTGGGGGGTGACGGTTCGAATCCGATCCGCGCCAAAAATATTTCTAGATTTTTGTGTTTTTAGAAATGTTCTAGAAGGAAGAGAGAGAAGGAATATTTAAAAAGGGACAAAAGGTGAACGTGTCTAGGAACTTCGAGAAAGGAGGCGAAATTACGAATATTTGAAAAGAACCAGAAAAGTGGGCGTGTCTTCGATCGGTTTCGAAAAAGGAACGCGGGGTTAGAACTATCTGGAGGAAAACAATCGAGTAAAGAAAAGAAGATCGAAAAAGGGTATTCCGGAATGTTCTGCGGGATATAAAAAGGCGGCGAATTTCGACTGGCGGCAGTATTTGATTTAACAGTGAACAGTGCGAAACAAAAGGAAGAAAAGTAAAAGTGGAAAAGTACTAGTGAAGAGAAAAGTGCTAAGAGTGGAACAGTGAGTAGACTAGTGCCAGTGTAGTGCGTGACGTCATAGTGTCGGTGTAGTACGTGACGTCGTAGTGTCAGTGTAGTGCGTGACGTCATAGTGTCGTACGTCGTGACGTCATAGCCGTGACGCGTGTCGTGTCGTCACAGTAGTGACGTAGTGGACTGTGAACAGTGACAGTAAGTGGTGCACGGGGAATCCCTGCGAGGAGGACCCGGTGAAGTGAACCGTTTAGGGGAACCTCTGCGAGGTGGACCGTTTGTAAGTGTATCCCAAATAAACTCTGTAAAATTGGACTTAGCGTTTCACTCCAATCCCGGAACCCGTAGCTCGTAACATTTGGTGTCAGAAGTGGGATTGGAGTAAGATGCCGCTGGTGCCAAAAGAGTTAAAGGGTGTCACCACCCGGGCCATGTCGGAAGCGCGGCAGGAAGGTGCGGCCCCTGTTACTGAGGTGCAGCGAACCCCGGAGAGAAGACCTGAGGGGGGTGAGGTGCAGCGCACTCCAGAGCAGAACCCAGGAAACTTCCTTTATCAAATCCAGTGCATGATGGAAGAACAGACTCGCCGTCAGGAGGAACAGCTGTGCGCACTGAAAGAGGAGCAGGCTCGCCGCCAGGAGGAACAGGCTCGCCGCCAGGAAGAACAAATGCGCACGATGCAGGAGGCGCTTCATAAAGATATCACGAAAGGCTTGCGGCAGGCAGTAGAGAGAGTCGAAGCTGTAGAAGGAAGGCTGGATCGCGTGGAGGGTGAGTTCGCCAAAATCCGGCGAGAGGTTGAACAGACCAAATCTCATAGCCGTGTCGCCGCTGTTTTTGACTCACCTATGCAACCAAAAGGTGTGAAGACTCCGGTTTACGATGGACTGACGTCATGGCCCGCCTTTAAGCTACAATTTGAGACGGCGATGAAAGTTAATGGCTGGGGCATAGAGGAGGCGCAGTCTGCGTTGACATTAGCACTCCAGGGACAGGCTCTCACCGTGCTGGAAGCCGTAGGTGCTGGCGAAAATCTGACGTTTGACAAGCTTTTCGGAGCTCTGGAGGCTAGATTCGGTGACGGGCATCTCGAGCACATGTATCGGGCGCGATTGAAGGAACGGAACCAACATGCTAACGAGAGTCTGCAGCAATGGTCCGTGGAAGTGGAGAAGCTCGTGCGTAAGGCTTTCCAGTCATCACCAGCAGCCATCGATGACATGCTCCTGCAGGCCTTTACCGATGGGATACGGGACCCGGAGGTGCGGGCTGCCGTGCGACTTGGGCACCATAGCACTCTCAGGGACGCTGTTGCTCATGCATTGGAGGTGGAGGCCGTACGACAGGATTCTCGTTCCGCTCGCCTCAGGGAGATTGTTGTGACTAGAGCCTCACCGCCAAGGAATCGAAGCGTCGGTTTTGTGTGCTACGAGTGTGGTGAACGAGGGCATATTCGCAGCTCCTGCCCGAAGCGCACAGGTCGTCGGGATATAGGAGTCTCGACTGATGAGCAGCAGGAAAACTAAAACCAGCCAGGGCTGCGGGGTGGGCGCTGGCCGGTTATGTTGCAACCCCAACCATAAGAGTCAAACAGACATCAGACGGAAATAGTCTGTTAGTCGAAGGAGAGGTCAATGGTAGAATCTGTCAACTAACTTTGGATACCGGAGCTTCGAGAACAGTGATCAATACTCGACTGATAAACGAGATGGAAAGTTATCAGAAACGACTTCTGCAACAAACCAACCTGCAGTTAACAACAGCTACCGGCCAGCGCATACCTGTCAACGGGCAGTTGGGAGTTTCAATTAAGATCGGGGAAACTCCTTTCAAACATGAGGTGATTGTAGCTGAAATAGTGGACGATTGCATCATTGGCTTAGATTTCTTACAAAATCACCAGTGCAGTATAGACATGAAAAACGGAGTGCTACGGTGTAACACAGAGGAGGTTCCGATGAAAGGTGGATCGTTGGGAAAGGTCTACTGTGTGAGAAGAACAGTTCTCAAACCTAGATCACAGACCTTGGTACCTGTCGTTTTGCCCAAGAGTAACGATGGGAGATTACCACGGAGATGTGCTGTGATAGAGAAAGTTAAAACTGAAACTTCTTGGATTCCGGCAAGGACAGTTGTTGGATCAGTTTCATCTACCTCAATCCCGATACTTAACGTTGGAGATGTGGACCTGACGATTGAGAAGGGGGAGGTTGTTGGTCACTGTGAGGAAGTTTTATGGTTACGACAATGTGTGGAAAATCCTCCTAGGAAACATAAGGTTGAGGAGAATGTAGTGACCAAAGTTATGGAAGACTCCAGCAGGGACCTGACTAAGCTACAGGCTGTGAAAGCGAAGAACTTGCTGCGGCGTTTTTCAGACCTGTTCTCCCAGAACGACGCAGATATTGGTAGAACAGACTTGGTGAAGCACACGATTAATACGGGAGATGTAGCGCCAATCAAGCAACGACCTAGGCGCATTCCGTTTGCTCGTGAGAAGGAAGTGGAGGGAATGATAGAGGACATGAGAAGGAATAACATCATCGAACCTTCATCAAGTCCCTGGTGTTCACCTGTAGTTCTCGTCAAGAAAAAGGATGGCTCAACGAGATTTTGTGTGGATTATCGGCAGTTGAATGAAGTGACGAAGAAAGACAGCTACCCCTTGCCAAGGATCGACGACACCTTAGACACTTTGAATGGAATGAAATGGTTTTCAACGCTCGATCTGAAAAGTGGGTACTGGCAAGTGGACGTAGACCCTAAAGACAAGGAGAAAACCGCGTTTTCCACCGGGAAAGGACTGTGGCAGTTCAAGGTAATGCCATTTGGATTGAGTAACGCCCCTGCGACTTTCGAGAGATTGATGGAACATGTCCTAGCTGGAATTCTGGGTGACACGTGTCTTGTCTACCTGGACGACATCATCATTGTTGGTCGAGACTTTGATGACCACCTGAAAAAGTTAGAGAAAGTTTTCGAAAGACTACGTGGAGCCAATCTCAAATTGAGTCCAAAAAAATGTTCTTTCTTCAAACGACAGGTCAATTACCTGGGACATGTAATCTCTGAGAGAGGAGTCGAGACCGATCCTGCCAAAACTGCTGCTGTGAGGGAGTGGCCAACACCGAAAGATAAGACACAAGTTAGAGCTTTTCTTGGGCTCTGCTCTTACTATCGTCGTTTTGTGCAAGGGTTTTCGGACATCGCAAAGCCGCTACATCGACTTACGGAAGAAAAGAGGACGTTCACATGGGATTCAGAATGTGAAGAGGCTTTTATGGAGTTAAAGGAACGTCTGAGTAAGGCACCAATTCTTGGATATCCCGATGTCCAGGGTGAATTTGTTGTAGACGCAGACGCCAGTAACGTCGGGATTGGAGGTGTGCTCTCGCAGCGACATGGTGAAAAGGAAACTGTAATAGCCTACTTCAGCAAGTCATTATCTAGACCTGAGAGGAACTACTGTGTAACTAGACGAGAATTATTGGCCGTGGTGAAGACTGTACAACACTTCAAGAAGTATCTGCTGGGACGTAAATTTTTAGTAAGAACAGACCACGCCGCGCTGAAATGGTTACTCCAATTTAAGAACCCGGAAGGTCAAGTTGCAAGATGGTTGGAGCAACTACAGGAATTCAACTTTGAAGTAGAACATCGAAGTGGAAAAGTTCACTCCAATGCAGATGTACTGTCAAGAAGACCATGTCCAGAAGATTGTAAGCATTGCAGCAAGCAGGAAGGGAAGGAAACGGTTTCACTCAGGGTTATTAGAACTGATGCCATCAACGATGAGTGGGGAAACGAGGCAATGCGTCGCGAACAGGAAAATGACTCAGGAGTCGGGCCAATCCTGAACTGGTTAAGGAGTGATGGTTCTAAGCCCCAGTGGAGTGAGGTGGCAAGGTACGGGGCAGTCACGAAGGGGCTGTGGGCTCAGTGGAAGAGCCTCGTCATACATAACGGATTACTCTGTAGAAAATGGGAGACATCGGATGGAAAAGACTCGTATCTGCAGTTGGTGGTCCCACACGCTAAGGTGAAAGAAATTCTGCGAGTTTTTCATGATGGTACTTCCGGAGGGCATTTAGGTGTAAAGAAAACCTTGGAGAAAGTAAAGGAAAGATTTTACTGGTTGCATTGCAGAGACGATGTGGAAGATTGGTGCCGCAAGTGCACAGTCTGTGCAGCTGTAAAGGGACCTCATACGAGGAGCAGGGCAGCAATGAGAATTTATAATGTTGGGGCGCCTTGGGAGCGAATAGCTTTGGACGTCGCGGGACCATTTCCAGTCACTAAATCGGGAAACCGGTATATACTCGTGGTAATGGATTATTTCACAAAGTGGCCAGAAGTATTTGCCATTCCAAATCAGGAAGCGGTCACTGTGGCTACGAAGTTGGTGAATGAAGTTTTCTGCCGGTTCGGGGTTCCGTTGGAAATGCACAGTGATCAAGGCAGGAACTTTGAGTCACAGTTATTCCAGGAAGTTTGCAAAATTTTCGGAATCCACAAGACCCGGACTACTCCTTATCACCCTCAGTCCGACGGCATGGTGGAGAGATTCAATCAAACCTTGGAACGGCATCTTGCGAAGGTCGTCGATAATCATCAGGATAACTGGGACGAGTACATACCTCTTTTCCTGTTGGCCTACCGAACCGCTGTTCATGAGAGTACTTCGGCAACTCCAGCAATAGCAAACTTCGGGAGAGAGCTGAAGCTTCCAGCAGATTTGCTATCAGGATGCGCACCAGGCACTCCTAAAAGTATCAGTGACTATGTGAGCGAACTGCGGGAAAAAATGGTCGACATTTATGAACAACTTCGAGAAGCAGGTCAAAACTCAAGTGACCGTTCAAAGACACGATATGACCGAAAAGCGAACTATGCTGGGTTTGAGGAAGGAACATCAGTTTGGCTGCATAATCCAGTTCGGAGGAAAGGGAAGAGTCCGAAGTTGCAGGCAAGTTGGGAAGGGCCGTATGAGGTAGTGACTAGGATAAATGACGTCACCTATCGAATTCGACGATCGCCAAGGAGCCCGTTGAAGATAGTGCACGTGGATCGATTAGCTCGATATTTCGGCACTAATGATGCTCGGGACGAGCAAAACTAAGGGAGGGGCAGTGTCACGGCCGCTGTCAAATGTCAAACGTAAAGAAGGCATTCGAAAATTCGGCCGGCTCATTAACAACCGCCGTGGTCTTACGGTCTAAGGTTCCGCCTCCCATGCTGGGGGGTGACGGTTCGAATCCGATCCGCGCCAAAAATATTTCTAGATTTTTGTGTTTTTAGAAATGTTCTAGAAGGAAGAGAGAGAAGGAATATTTAAAAAGGGACAAAAGGTGAACGTGTCTAGGAACTTCGAGAAAGGAGGCGAAATTACGAATATTTGAAAAGAACCAGAAAAGTGGGCGTGTCTTCGATCGGTTTCGAAAAAGGAACGCGGGGTTAGAACTATCTGGAGGAAAACAATCGAGTAAAGAAAAGAAGATCGAAAAAGGGTATTCCGGAATGTTCTGCGGGATATAAAAAGGCGGCGAATTTCGACTGGCGGCAGTATTTGATTTAACAGTGAACAGTGCGAAACAAAAGGAAGAAAAGTAAAAGTGGAAAAGTACTAGTGAAGAGAAAAGTGCTAAGAGTGGAACAGTGAGTAGACTAGTGTCAGTGTAGTGCGTGACGTCATAGTGTCGGTGTAGTACGTGACGTCGTAGTGTCAGTGTAGTGCGTGACGTCATAGTGTCGTACGTCGTGACGTCATAGCCGTGACGCGTGTCGTGTCGTCACAGTAGTGACGTAGTGGACTGTGAACAGTGACAGTAAGTGGTGCACGGGGAATCCCTGCGAGGAGGACCCGGTGAAGTGAACCGTTTAGGGGAACCTCTGCGAGGTGGACCGTTTGTAAGTGTATCCCAAATAAACTCTGTAAAATTGGACTTAGCGTTTCACTCCAATCCCGGAACCCGTAGCTCGTAACAGTATGCAACGGTATTTAAATTTACACCCTGAATACGTATCGTTATTAAGCTCTAGATAGCCTCTAAAGTATCCTAATATTCCGCAAACACAATAAGCCACTAAAAACTGTCCCCTTCAAGAAGGGATCTCTCAATCGAGATAACGTACCGAACCCCCGAACAAATTAAACGAGATAAGGAGCTTCTGAAGGAACTTTGAGAATTAAGGACAAATTGTTTTCGGGACTGTTTTTGCAAAGTTTAAGGTGTACTTTGTGGAATTACTCGTAATAGGTTCTTTGGAATTTGTTTACTAATTTATTTTTGAACAGTAAAGTTGTTTTGGTGAACAGTCTTTTGTATCATCATCACCTTCCACTGCTGAACATAGGCATAGTTAAAATATAAGAAGTAGACCATCTTCGGCCGCGTACGAGAGATTATTAGCTCCTCACGCTCGAACACTCAGGGTTGCCTCACTACCGTATACCGTCGTACGTGGCAGGTGGAGATATTGTCAGTATGTGCGTGCTACGAGGCGGGGGGCTTACCTCACCACACACTGGTTGAATTCAATGCCACTAAAACACAGGCCTGTCTGTTTTCCGCAAAAAGGTCACGTCCTAATGTGTCTCCTACGTTCCAGGGTGTCTCCATTCCGATTTCCGAAAGTCTAGAGTTGTTGGGTCTCGAACTCACGTCGGACCTGAACCAGTGTTGCCACCTAACCTCCGGACCAAGTAGCTAAACCGTACACAAAAAGTGGCTAGATACTGGAAATTTCACTGTTGCTAAAGTGGCTAAAAGTGGCTGAACAAAGAAAAGTTTAAAAAATACATAAATATGCTAAGACGCAGTTTAATTGGATCAATAATGCTGATTTAAAATCATTTATTCTATAAAATTATGCTTTTTTATAATTTTTTGAACAGAAATATTGAATTTTGAGTGAGTTATTGTAACCCATTCTATTACTATGTTGATGTTTTACAATGGCCATCGTAGAAAATAGCCTTTAGACTTCTACGTTTAGGTAATCGGAACTCAAAAACAGTAAAAAACGCTCTAAGAACCCTTTAAAATGATTAACTTTAGCATAATAAATTGGAATTTATTAATAAGTAAATAAACAAAAAAGTGGCTAGAATAAGTGGCTAAAACATTTAGCAACCGAATATTTTTTTAGTAGCTGACACGTCCAAAAATGTTGCTAGATCTAGCTAAGAAGTGGCTAAAGTGGCAACACTGACCTGAACTTCGGCCGCTCGATTGAGTCCAAAGCTAAAACCGCAGCCAATAAACTTGGTATCCTGAACAAGGTTAAGCGGTACTTCACGCCTGCACAGCTTCTTCATTCTTTCTTTCTTCTACAAAGCCCAAGTGCGATCTTGCATGGAGTACTGCAGCCACCTCTGGGACGGCTCTGCGAAATACCAACTTGACGCACTGGACTCAGTTGAGCGTCGAGCCAAGAGACTCATCGATGACAATGCACTCGTCGAGACTAAGTTACACAGTCTGGAGCACCGACGATTGGTCGCTTGTCTGTCGGTATTCTATCGGCTACACTTTGGCGAATGTGCCCAGGAGTTACATGACCTGATTCCACCATCCCCCTTCCTTCATCGTACGACAAGACGTAGTGCGAGACTGCATCCATACGTTGTCGATATTCCAACAATCCGCACAAATAGGTTCGCATCCACTTTTATAATGAGAACCGGTAAGGTTTGGAACTCTCTCCCTGCGTCTGTTTTCCCAAGCAAATACAATCAGGATATTTTTAAAAGAAGAGTAAATAGGCTTTTTCTGGGCGAGCGCGCTACATCCTCGGCTTCATCTATACTTTCCATCAGGTGAGCTGAAGCCAAGCGCAAACCCATTATGAATAAAAAAAAAAAAAAACGCGCCATCTCGTGGTCTCCATTCTAGAACTGGGCTCCCCATCGGATGTCACTTCTTTCCTTTGACAGATATAAAATCTTGTAGATGTGGATAAGCCCGACCAGCTGGTCGAAACTACAATTTTTAATAATATTTTGTAAGTAAACGTACTGGCTGTTAGTTTAAAATGTGTACTCTTATGGTCAATTCTGTATCAGTTTAAACCACGGTGGTTCATCCAAACATCGGTTTTTCTTTAGCAATTTTTTTCCTGGGTAAAGGCCTCCCAAAGGGGGAAATAAAATCATAAAAATTCTCCACTGAACTTTGATACAAACAAACAAAGTAAGTAGGCAAGGTAGGTAGCTACCTGGAAATGCGAAAAATTGGAATTCACGGAAAATATTTTTAAGATATTTTTCCTATAAAATATTTCGCTAAAAGGAATTCAAGGAATTACCTTTAATGTTCAAGAGACTTCAATTTTACATCGATAAATAATTATATTTAGCGTAATGAATGATCCTTTGACCATAGAAAAATAAACGAATTTTCTTCAGCGCGCATGATAGCGAGCCCACTGAAAAAACTCGAATATTTCACTCTGACACATTGCAAAGTTTCATCAATGTACGCACGGCGACACATCAAGCTATACAAAACCAACATAAGCTGGCTGCGCGACGTTATAAGTTACTCGACCTACGCGCGGCTAGCTTATGTTGGTTTTGTATAGCTTGATGTGTCGCCGTGTGTACAACTGAGACCAAAAAAAAAAAGACAATCCGCCAGTCTCATTCATTCTTCTTCTTCTTCTTGGTCGTAACCTCATGGCTGAGGGACGTGACCATCGTGGGCCGCTTGTGCCACCACAGCTCTCCAGGCCGCTCGATCTTGGGCCCGGTGTATGCTGGCCTGTAGTGTTGTCTCGGTAATTTCTTCCACCGCATCGGCCCATCTTGTAGGACATCTCGTAGGCATGCATCCTCTACCTCTCTTTCCCTCAATACCTTTCGCCTTTATAATATAAATTAAAATACAACAACGTTTTTTAGGGTTCCGTAGCCAAAGGGTGAAAACGGGACCCTATTACTAAGCCTACGTTGTCCATCCGTCCTTCCGCCCCTCCGTCCGTCCGTCTATCCTACCTATTTAGGGCTAACTTGAACCGTAAAAGCTAGATACTTGAAATTTTCACAAAATATGCATTATTACGGCGGATTTGAGAACAAATAATAAAAATGTCAAAAGTAAAAAATGAAGGGGGGTCCTCATACAATCAACGTTTTTTCTTCTCGCTCTAACTATAGAGCGAGCGAGCTTTTTTACTAAAAAACGGTAATACATCCAAGCATCAAACTGGATCTGATTATAGAACAAACTCTACAGTATGACAACAAATAATTAAAACCGGCCAAGTGTGAGTCGATCTCGTGCTAAAGGTCCCGAAGAAAAAAATTTTTTTTTGTACCTTAATATGTTGTGGTGGTTTGGTACGGAACCCTCGGTGCACGAGTAGCCCGACTCGCACTTGACCGATTTTATTTTTTGCTATCCTCTTTCACTCCACTGCTGAGCAAAGGCCTCCACTTTAATTTTCCAACCATCTCTATCCCGTGCCAGCCCTGGACACTTGTCATCAAAAGCACAGTATAAGAAAGAGTACACTGAAAAAATGCGAGCCTACTAAGACTCTTAATTAGCACCAAAATAATTGAAATGACGTTATTATTGTTTACTAAAAACAAAAGATGGTTAGTTGTAACAACGAGCCGAATTCGTTTAACAAAGTTCTCTTAGTCGGAGAAGTCATGATATTGACAGGCCCATAATGGAGTCATGATGTTGGTTGAAGTAAACAATTTTTTTTTTCAGTGTATCTATTACTACCTTATGAAAAGTCAGATCATCTCGCCTCAAGGTTAAGGAATACAAAAACATTTACGCATTTTTATACGGAGACTGCTGCACAGTCCACCTTCTTTTCGTTTCACAACATTTTATAGTCTAATTCTAGCTAATTAAACAGTGTTAGTTTTAATGGGGCGACATCAAAAAGAAAATAAACTGTTTATTAAGGAACGTTGGAAGTTAAACATTTACACATTTAACGCGAATCTTGTTGTAAAAGTCTTTTTGGACGATTAACAAAGATCAGCACACATACATAAACTAACGACGACTGTTTCCCTGTTTGGGGTTCTCAGAAACTTTAACTTTGTTGTATTGTAACTAGATCGCCGTTTGTGTCATCTACCGAACATACTAGAATCAAAAGACATTGTCAATGTGACGATGTATTCGTTTCACAACTAACGAATGAGTATGATCAAAGAACAGACATACAAATAGTATGATAACTAAAATTATACACAAAATAGGAGGAATATCATACTTCTCAAGGAAATGGATATTATCCTTTTCTACAGCATAAGCTCACGACTATATTCCCAGAGGGGATAGTCAGAGATATTCCCTTTTCTACAGGGTGTAACAAAACACCCTAGTAATACTTAAGGGGGTGCTTCAGACCATCAAACTGAACAACATTCACTATGGAGCCAACATCGAAATCACGAAAAAAAAACAGCTCTTTCATACAAAACTGCTGTACCGTCTCGACTCAAATGTATGGGACGCCAGATTTTTTTTATTTTTTCTCGACGTTGGCCCCATTGTGAAAGTTGTTTAGATTGATAGTCTGAAGCACCCCTTAAGTATTACTAGGGTGTTTTGTTACGCCTGTATAGTGGCTTCTCTTATAAAAATCACAGTCAAATTTACCAGTTTTGTAGGCGAAACGGAATTGGGTAATGTCTTTTACCAGTTTTGTAGGCGAAACGGAATTGGGCAATGTCTTTTACCAGTTTTGTAGGCGAAACGGAATTGGGCAATGTCTTTTACCAGTTTTGTAGGCGAAACGGAATTGGGCAATGTCTTTTACCAGTTTTGTAGGCGAAACGGAATTGGGCAATGTCTTTTACCAGTTTTGTAGGCGAAACGGAATTGGGCAATATCTTTTACCAGTTTTGTAGGCGAAACGGAATTGGGCAATGTCTTTTACCAGTTTTGTAGGCGAAACGGAATTGGGCAATGTCTTTTACCAGTTTTGTAGGCGAAACGGAATTGGGCAATGTCTTTTACCAGTTTTGTAGGCGAAACGGAATTGGGCAATGTCTTTTACCAGTTTTGTAGGCGAAACGGAATTGGGCAATGTCTTTTACCAGTTTTGTAGGCGAAACGGAATTGGGCAATGTCTTTTACCAGTTTTGTAGGCGAAACGGAATTGGGCAATGTCTTTTACCAGTTTTGTAGGCGAAACGGAATTGGGCAATATCTTTTACCAGTTTTGTAGGCGAAACGGGATTAGGCGTTTTCCTTTATTAAAAAGGATCTTACAGAATCTAGACGACCAGGTGGGTGTAATGGTTACCACGCCGGACAAACCATCAGGGTCTTGGGTTCGAATCCCGGTTCGGCCATGGATGTTAGGTATATGATTGTGCCGTTGTTGTATGGTTCCCATAACAAAAAGCCTAGTGCTTACGTGGGATCATTACAATGTATGTTCCTGTGAGCGTTATTTATTTATTATTTATTTAATATGCGGAAGGTTTTTTAAATGGATACTCAGTAGTGCTATTTTTGAATTGTGTGATTCAAAATCGTGTTCGAATGATAGATAATTATATAATCTCCAAAGTAATCATTTTGTACTGTTGATTTGAACATGTGACTTCCAAAAATCACACTCCAGACTATCAAATTGAACAACTTTCTCAATGGGACCAGCAACGAAGTCGCGAAAATCAGTAAGATCGCAGTTTTGTTTGTACCTATTACCGCGCTTTCGATGGAGAAAGTTGTTCAGTTTCATGACCTTGACGGAAACGGGCTCAGTATGAATTAACTTCTAGGCCCTAGAAGGTCCACAGAAGTTCCACATCGGTTCTATGTAGGTACTTTTGATGCGTGAACAAACAAACATAAAACAATAGAAAATGGTCTCAACTCTTAATGCATTCCATTACGTATTCTAAACGCTCCCAATTAATATTTTTGCAAATGTTTTATTATGCTATACAGGGTGTAACAAAACACCCTAGTAATACTTAAGGTGCTTCAGACCATCAATCTGAACAACTTTCACTATGGAGCCAACGTCGAGAAAAAATAAAAAAAATCTGCCATCCCATACATTTGAGTCGAGACGGTACTGTAGTTTTGTATGAAAGAGGGGATTTTTTTTCTCCATTTCGATGTTGGCTCCAAAGTGAAAGTTGTTCAGTTTGATGGTCTGCAGCACCCCCTTAAGTATTACTAAGGTGTTTTGTTACACCCTGTAGATGCAATGATATTATATGTTAGGTACTGAAGAGTTATTATAGATATAGATGTCTGCTTTTACACCCAAAATATTGTAACAACAACAAACCGCCGAAGTATTGGAAATCCGGGAATTATTTACGCTCTGAACGACTTCCGCATCCGGTAAAGTTGCTGCCGTGTGTTTGTTTTATAACCTTACCTAAACTGTCGGAATTATGCCATCAGAAACTGGGGCAAAGACGTGTGAATATAACGACAAGTGTCTTGTGACGTGACTAAGAAAGTTTGAGGAGAGGTGTAATGAATTAACGAGCATAGTGGGTGTTAGAACAGGCAAAGGTGATAATTTAAAGACAGGTAATATTTAGTTAAAATAATATGTAGCAAAGATTGTCCAACATTCACATAAATCTGTTAGAGAGGAATTTTAATAACCATTAGCTGCAAGGCTAATTCAGTATTCATAGGGTGTAGAGCATCTCTGTGATGGGGATGGACCAGGTCTGCCTGCATAACTCCAGTCGGTTTAGGAGTTACAGCCGTTCAAAGGTCTATGGTTATGGTATAGGTATCAGTCCACCACGCGTGCCCTATGCAGAATGGCGGACTACTCATACGCGACAACATTTCTTCTTCGTGCGTGTTACGTAGGTAGGTAAGGTACATTAGTTAGAAAATCTCATTGGTACATGGCATGTCATCCGTGCGGATTCGAACCCGGCCCCATAACGTGTACAACTTTGGCATCACTAAAATAGATACAATGTTGAATTAAATATCTAAAAGCTTGTCGCGCTAATAATATTCCTGTCTATATGAACTCCTATTCTGTCTCTTGTCTGATATTTATTTAATAATACAGGAAAAATTGATTATTTTGGCTTATTTAGATTATTTTGTTTAAGTTTAGATTATTTTACATTAATGAAACTTTGTTTTTTAACTTTGTCTTGGCACTAGAAATGAGGATCTGCCGAGTCCACCCAAAATTTAGGTAGGGGGCACAGTACCTTTTCTCGAAGAGATTCGGCGTATTTTTGAACGCTCATAACTTCGGTCTGGATAGTACCTGAGAGTTCAATTTTCAGAACAGCATGTGATCATCACTTTTATAAAACTTTCCCAATTTCAGCTTTCTAGGACTTCGGGAAGTACGTGTTAGGTTTTGATGAACAACAGTGAGTTAGTGAGTAAATGACGAAATCAACGAAGTTTGCGTATTAATAAAATCTAAAGTAGCATATATGAAATAATGCATATTTTATAAGAGTGATAATCAGATGCTGTTCTGAAAATTTGAGCTCATGAGTACTATTCAGACCGAAGTTATGAACGCGGAAAA
Organism: Agonopterix subpropinquella; assembly: GCA_922987775.1. Classification (NCBI taxonomy): domain Eukaryota; kingdom Metazoa; phylum Arthropoda; class Insecta; order Lepidoptera; family Depressariidae; genus Agonopterix; species Agonopterix subpropinquella. The sequence continues at coordinate 2,182,516 of OV277711.1, forward strand.
GGTAAAGGTAGTGAGCCTGAAAAAGGTCCTACAAGCTTGGGGATATGGTCTCATTCGATTCAGCGCATAAAATTACATAGAAAATGTTACGTCACTCACCCAGGTTGTTAAATGTGCATTTGCCAACATATTTTCCCCTCTACCCATACCCCCTGGAATGGGGTAGGACCCCTAAATTTTAGGTGGACTCTGCAGATCCTCATTTCTAGCGCCAAGATAAAGTTATAAAACAAAGTTTCATTAATGCACATATTTTGCCTCTAAACATAGATTATTTAGGTTACTTTACCTGTATTATAAGTATACTTTACTAATACACTTTGATTGGAAGTGGCACTGATAGTGATAGCGCTTCAGCATTCGCCATAATTTTCATATTTGCGCATATTTTCAGATTTTTTTACTCGAGTACCTTAAAGTTAAGGGTAAGCGAAAGTATAAGGGTCTTTGTTTGACGACGGAACCTAATAATGTCAAAAGGTTTTTTCGAAAGTAATGAAAATGGATATACCTCACATAACGTCCTTGTGCTTGTATCTAAAGAAAATATTTTTCCCAGGATCATCTTGATAAAATAATACCAGAAAAATGACAAAAAAGAAATAAAGACATAAAGCGATAGTACTTAAGTCTGTGGATGAAACATTAACAATGTAAGAAACGGCTTGACAATGTTTTTCTCAATGTTCCTTTTGTTTTACAATCTGCTTCTTTGTAAAACATTTTGAGGAATATTAAAGTAAGGACGTTATAAGTGGCTCTTCATAAGTAGGACGCAACGTACATTTAGGGAAACATTTTTAAACTATCCGTTTATCTTACCTAAGCGGCTTTCTAAATAACTGAAACCAAGTAGATCTCAAGTGGCAACCGTGTACCGGAAAGCACACGTGGATAGGCAAGGCGGACCGACGATCTGGTGAAGGCGGTTGGAACCCGTCGGATGAGGGCAACGCAGGACCTGTCGTTGTGGCGATCCTTGGGCCAAATCCAGCAGTGGACGTCTATAGTCCGATATTTTTTCTATCCTTTCTTTATTTATCTATTTTTTTCAAGGAACAACATTTTGATAGATTGATATGGAATTATGGATTAGGCATGGCTCTACTTGGGATGACGATGTCAGCCTTATAATTTTACTTGACCGAGATGAATTAAACTTACGCAAGACTTTGCTTAAAATGAGATCTCATAAAGGGTTTTGAATCTTGGCAACTATTCTACATGAAATGTTTTTGATGGAATCTCAATCCTTTTTGTTGATTCTTTTTCCATTATTTGTAATAAGCAGATCCCCAAGTCTTACACAGTATGGAAGCCTGCAACACTAGGACTGAAGAGTAAGAACCCGGAGATGAATGACAAAGTCTTTGCTTGATATCCACAATAATATTTTACGGAGTTGAAGCAGTCGCCGTGGCCGAAATCGGTCAGGAGCAATGCAATACAATGTACAATAATTTAAAATCAGCAGATCCTCAAACCACACGGTTTATTGGGGCAGTACCCTTGCAGCATCAGAACTAAAAAGATGGATCCAGAAATTTTATGCAAAAGTATTTGCCTTCAACCTACAATATTAATTCAAAATTAGCAGATTCTCAAGTGCCACGGTTTAGGTAGGCTACTGCCTACAGCTAGCAGCATCAGGACTGAAGAATTGGGACCATAAATGTCATAACGTAGTCTCTGTTTAATAAACAATACTAATTCATGATCAACATTATTTAAGTAGGCAGTACTCCTGCAGCATCAGCATTTGAGGATCGAAGGCTCAAATTGACATTTTGTTATTGTACCCATTGCTAAGAACCACGACTTGTGGAGGAAACATTTAGCAGAGGGAAGAGCTGTTAACGATAGGGCGTGATTTGTTTCCTTGGCTGAAAAGCGGGAAAAGGAGGTATGATCGACTTGCAAACCCAACTGACACAGCAAACTCAAATTTTACTTGCCGTACATGCGACCGTACCTTTCGCTCTCGTATCGGGCTTTATAGTCACGAGCGTAAACGCCACCAACTTGAATTATCTTTTATATATGGAAACGCCAATGATGATGATGAAACCCAGTCTGTATGCCAAATTTCAGCTTCCTAGGACATCGGGAAGTATTTGTTAGGTTTTGATGACCAGTACGTGAGTGAAGAAATCAACAAAGTTTGTGTAATTATAAAATCTAAAGTAGCAGGGCTATAAATATGTAATTGCGTACATTATATTAACGCATTACGGCCATATGCTACCTTGAATTAATATAAGAAGAAGAATAATAATTTTAGCTCATAGATACTTCCCAGCCCGAAGTTATGAGCGCTCAAAAATACGCCAAATCGCTTCGAGAAAAATTGCGCCGCTCGTTTGGCTCTTCTTGGCTGGGGCACTGCCGTGCCTTCAGATATGGATTGGTACTCAGCTGTAGCGGCATGTAACAATCCCCATCATAAATAAAATACATTTTGCAGAAAATTTTTGACGCAGTATCATTTTATGTTCAGAAAGATTTTATGTTCAATGGATAATTCGCGGTTGCGATTTCCGAACTTTGAAACTTTTAGCAACTTGTTCACTTCATTTTATCTCGGGAACATTTTCTCTGTGAAATGGGAAAACTTACGGACAAGGTGGACTGTTTTATTAGAGCTTTTAGACACTTAAAAGTATAACACTAAGTATTATGTATATTTTATCATACAATATTAGTAAGGTACCTATATTAATTTACTTAGTTAATGATAGATTACACGCATTGTGACACAAAAGTTCGTCACGCATAAGTTACGTATAAGTTACGCATAAATTACGCATAAGTTACGCATAAATTACGCATAAGTTACGCATAAGTTACGCATAAGTTACGCATAAGTTATGCATAAGTTACGCATAAGTTACGCATAGTTTACGCATAAGACACGCATAAGTTTCGCATAAGTTACGCATAAGTTACGCATAAGTTACGCAAAGGTACAGAAATGTGAATAACATACGCAATAGGAGATCTCATGGCTAGAAGATTCACGGGCGGTTGTGTTGCGCGCGCGCGCGTGTTTAGCTGGCCACGCGGGTTCGCCATTGATTTTGTTCGTAAAACAATACTTGAAATTGTGCCCTAAGATATTCGTTTCAGGGCACTTTTTAATGTGTCATTTTTAAAGCTTTGTTTATTAGTATTAGTTTTCATTTATGTCCATCATAAGGAAAATTATATAAAAATTTATGTATATTATTATACATACAGGAAGAGAAACCCATCAACCTATTTTAAGAAGGCATCCTTTTCTTTTGTTGAGGGTCAGACAACAGTAATGTAAACGCATACCTACCTTATGTTTTATGGATGGAATATTTTAACGCTCGAATAAAGAGTTTCAGCTACTTTGAATAGAACACGGTGTATATTTTTTACCTTCGTGGCTTCCGGTGGAGCGATGCGGAGAGCCGCGGCTTTTCAATAATGTGGGTTCCAATACCGGATGCGGCTAATGGTGAAGGAAAACTTCGTGAGGAAATCTGCACTTGTCACAGATGCGCGAAGTGAGGATAGCAAAATCGTTTCCGTGTATCTTAGGGTCGATTCCCATTGAAAGAGCAGCGACCGGCAGCGCACGGCATTTTAACGTGCATAATGAACTTTATCTACTACGAGCTTTTACCTGCGACTTCGTCCGCATAAATTATATACCAGATTTTATGTCAGATGATAAGCTATCAAACAAAAAAAGTTTCATCAAAATCGGTTCTGTAGTTTTTGCGTGATACTCGAACAAACAAACACCCAAACAAACAAACAAACAAACAGACAGACAAAAAATCCAAAAATTGGTGATTTAGAAATCAGGGACAGGTAAAAACCATCTCGTATTTTTTTTTGTAAATATCTTCAATGTACAGACACATTTCTATTACAGTTTTATAATAGTTTAGATTCTAATTTCAACTTTGTGGCGTCCATCTTAAGTGTTGATGATTTTTCCAATTCTAGTTAGTATAAACTTGGATGAATAAAGTTCTTTTTATTATTTTATTTTATTTATTTTAAAAAGCAAAAGTGTTTGACGTTGCACTGTTAAAATCAAGGATCCCAAAAAGGTTAGGCTACAGGGCAAACCCTTAACCCGATTGTCTTTGTTTTAGGCTCAAATTGAAGCTGACTAAATTGTCCAGAGGATGTTTACTCAAATTTTTGATATCATTCTTCGTTTCCAAAACATCGAGCGCCAAAATAAAAAATTCGGAAAATAATGATTTTTCTTTCTCTATTTCGGCCATATCTTTTTTCGGTTTTGACTTTCTCGAATAATTCTTTTGGCACCTTATATAATAGCTCTTGTGAATACGCGTCTTTTGAGTTTGAGCCTTTTTTGAAGATCATAATATCTTCACAACTCTCCGAGATGTAAGGGGATCGCACTTTTTCGTGAAATCGGAGCCTATGCTGGAGCGAACGAAAACACATTTCCAATGTCAAAACACTATCTCGATCCGTCGTTGTTAGCCAGAGCTAGCATAGTTCAACATGCTCTAGGTAAAAAGTTGTGCGCTGCCGCCCGCTGCCATTTCAGTGGGAATTGACCCAAAGATCCTTTTTGGACTTGGTGTATTCATTCCAGCACGGCTAGCATGCCACCCACGACAAAGCGTTTAAACGAGAAAACCATCATGCGCGCTCTTTTTGGCATACGTAAAATAATAAAGATGGAGGCACGTATCGATTTTTGTCGTTTTCTCGGGGGTGGCATGCTAGGCCTACTGGCCCTGTACCCGCAGTTTCGATGTTCGCTATATTCCCACTGATTCGGTCCGCACTTCATTGGAATAGAGTTGACATTGGAACGAAAATGTTCACGCAATTGCGAAGTTCGAATGTGCGGGTAGAGGCCCTGAATCACTCAAAACCTTTCCCCCGTGACGTTTTACGCACGTTAAGTCACGCCCCGCGTCGAAGGTTTTTAAGTGATTTCATGTTATTCGTAGATTTCATGCAATTAGTATGGAATGACACTGCGCTACGTACTTATACGCTACGTCACCGACACGACCGAGGATGAAAGCGCCATGTTCGAAAATGCTCTTTGTGTAGGTATTTCATCCTTTCACGGACAAGAGCGTTCTCTTAATTGGCATTGCATTTCATGAATTGCATGCATTGATCTCATATATCAATGATTTCATGTTAAGATACACTCGTCGGGGCGTCCGAGCGCTGTATTTAAACCAAATTTGTATTAGTAGTCGTATTTTTTATTTATACATCTTAATATGCTGACACTTTTTAAGGGGATGATAAGACCATCACACTGAACAACTTTATCTATGGAACTAAATTATAAATCGCGAAAAAAAAAACATCTGCTGTCCCATATATTTGGCTGGAGTAGGTTAGCAGTGTTGTATGGAGAGCAGATTTTTTCTATACTGTTACAAAACTGAGAGCTACAAAACAGTGCATATTATAATTATATCCTATCGTTCATTTGATACAGACCTTTGAACGGCTGTAACTCCTAAACCGACTGGAGTTATGCAGGCAGACCTGGTCAATCCCCATCACAGAGATGCTCTACACCATATGAATACTGAATCAGCCTTGCAGCTTAAGGTTTCCAAAATTCTTCATATTTCTTAAACTATAACTTCATTTTGTAGCGTTTTTTTCAGGAATTTCCTCTTAAACAGTCCTAGACAGCGGAATTCATTAAATGCATGTTAGAGGACTGTTGAGGAGATTTCAATTAGGTAACTTAATATTCTTGCCTCTTAATCCGTACTACTGCTATGCTACTGGGCCAAAATGATAAAGTATGGCTGATCCTGCTCATCTTAATTCGAGACAGAAAAACTGTTTTGTATGTTTTTTATGTTGTCCGAGATGTTTTTTTGTCTAAACTACTTAATTGGACAACTTACTAACAACAACTAACTTGACCAAGTCAAATCATTTGGCCAAGTTGACCAAGTTGTCAGAGTTGTGTACGTTTCAGTGCGGGTAGTCCGATTTTTCAATTACCTTTATTCAGAAAGGCATATCCATATTATGTTTTCGTGGGGAAAAACGTGAAGTTTAGGTAAATATGCATCCGATTATCCGATCTCTAGTAATAACGCACCTTCTGTGATAATTTCTGACGGTTTAAAGGTTACAGCCCTAAATAGGTAGGAGTGACGGATGGACGAACGGACGGACAACGTAGGCTTAAGAGGGGGTCATACCTATTTTGTCTGTTTTCGAACCGATTTTTGAGAACCAAATTATTACATTTAATATATATAGTTCACATAACAGTGTAGATACGTTCTTTCTACAGGGCATCTAACCGTTGAAAACACGATTCTATTAAATTTTCTCGATAGAAAAGAGGAGCAAAGTAAGCTCGATTTCAGATTTATAACCAGTTTTACAAGTATCACACTACACCATTTCTTCTGAATATACCATCATTTGAAAGGTAAATAATTATAGCAGGGTTTCTAACCGATGGATTTTTCCCCAAACACCCAAGAGAAAAGATATTGATGAAAAATGCGTTTTTTTGCGATCTTGCTTTCAATTGAAGCGGGATGGCTAATTGCGAAAGTTTGCTTGTTAGAAAGAGAGGCTTGTTCTACTAATACCCAGCCTTAATAATAGGGTCCCGTTTTCACCCTATGGGTACGAAACCCTAAAAACAAATTTCGCGCGTCCCTCTGACTAGTATTTTCTACTGCTTGATCCGTATCATAGTCTAAAAAACAAGTTCTTCTATTCCCAGAGTGACACAAGCCTACGTCACAAAACAATGGCCGCTAAACCTGGTAAAAGGGTATGATGACGTAGGCTTGTGTCAGTCACGTGGTCAGTCACGTGATCGGAAGAGAATACCAGGCGCAGTATATTATTGTACCATGATCCGTATGTTTTATCTACAGTAAGAATTAAGACAAGCTATAACAATTTACTATACCAGTATTACGACTATCATAAATCCAGAGTACCATCCGATTAAGTTCAGCGTCATAATCACCCACTGGCTACCCCTAAAGGCTGCTAGGAACATTTTATGTATCTCGCCCTAAAAACTTCACTCGTTAAGTCGTCCGTTTGACCTAAGCTTACTTTGACCAGTGTTGCCAGGCTGTTCCCAAACTTTTGTTTCTAGGCTCGCCCGAAAAAGTGACAAGATTTGAAAAACCGGCAAGTGAGAAACTTATAATTGTTTTATATCAAACCAAAACAGTGTTTGCTTTCGAAATTCGTTTTTAGGGTTGCGTAGTTCGTAACACGTGTAAGTCTGTCCTCCGTCCGTTGGAGTGAGGTTACACGGTCAGTATTTCATCAGTCTGTTCCATCAGTCTGGTCATGTATATTTGATTTGAAGGGAAACTGATTCGAGATTGACCCGACTAACATGGTGCTTCAGTATATCAGTTTCCCTTCAAATCAAATAAACATGACCAGACTGATGGACCAGAATGACGAAATACTGAACATGTAACCTCCCTCTAATATCGTAATAACTTATGAACCGAAATGCATTACATGTAATAGCAATAAATAAAATATGAAATATAGAAATCGTGTAGTGTAGGCAGATCTCAATTTCTAAAAACTGAACGCTATCACATAAATTTACTTTTTTGATTAATGTTTTTGTGAATAAAAGCTTTTGAGTAGACGTAAAAACTGCTGGTACCCCTAGATTTTAATTACAAAAACAAAATTTAAGGGTGTATTCAGACAGTGAAACTAAACAACTTTCCCTAAGGAAAAATTTTAGAACCTCCCATACAAAATTGCGAATCAGCAGCCGATCGATTTTCTATGGGAGGCCCAAACATTTATTTTTCTGTTTCCGACCCCTTTAGAGAAAGGTGTTTGGTTTCATAAGGGTTTCATTGTCTGAATATACACCCTTGATTTTTTTGGTAATTCAAAATAATGGTGTATTTTATCTCGATACGATTAAAAAGAAAGAGACGGCTCTGTCCGGGATTCGAACCCAGGACCCTGGTTTGGCAGTACGGCGTGGCAACCATCACACCAACCGGGTCGTCAAAATTAGTATGAAGCTTTAGCATCATATTATTATCCTTAGAGCCCAAGCCCATACAATCTGCGGCATTTCATACAATCACGATTTTGTGCTGTGTGTCGCGGCACGATACGATGCGGACGAAGTCGCGGGCAAAAGTTAGGGATTATAAATCAGTTATCATAACATTGTTGGTGTCCTAGAGATCAGCGAAGCGCAACATTATTAGGTGTCAAAAGAATGGATATTCTCTTCTGAACAATTTTATTCTGCGCTCTAAGACTAGAATAGCTGACACTATGTGATAAGGGCGAGGGTTCAAATCTGAATTCGAGTGTAAAAATACATAACCCTCCTTCTGGCGCAGTCGGGTAAAAATGTAAGGGAGTCTGTTTAATTTGTTATTTTGTTATTAAAAACAAAATAGTTAAGTACAGGGTCCTTTTAATTAATTGTCCATTAAGTTAAAGCGTAATGTTTAATTCCATACTAATTGTATGAAATCACTCAAAACTTTTCAGACGTGGCGCTTTCGTAAAATCTCGCTAAAGCTTGAAATCTGCTACAGATCCTGCATGCTTGATGATAGTTGGTACTTGTAGCAAAGTATCTGATCACTCTGAAACGGATTATAGTCGAATGTTGATGTATGTTGTTACCTCTGTACAAAATAAAGATCACATTGGCATTAAAAAAACATAATCCCATAATTTTTATTGAGAAATGTTTTGGTCTTAGAGGAAGAAATAAAATAGAAGAAGATTCTAAAGATGACATGATTTAATCTTATGCAACCCTAAGTACGTTTTTGGTATACAGGGTGTTATACAGTTGTATTACTTTATTGAGTGACTAGCTTTTGCCCGCGACTCCGTCTGCGTGGACATATAATAATATGTAGCCTATGTGTTATTCTGGGCTATGAACTATCTAAATGCCAAGTTTCATCGAAATCGGTCCAGCCGTTTTAGCATGAAAGAGTAACAAACATCCAACCGTCCATACAAACTTTCTCGTTTATAATATTAGTAGGATTGTACTCATGATACTGAACAACTTTCCCAAAGGAACAAGGAAATTCTCAACAAAAAAAAATAGAGGATAGTATTTGTTCAAAGATGTCCTGAAGAGTCAGCTGGCAGCAAGAGGCATAGCCTCAAACTTCTGGTAAGAACTTGCGCAGATGAAACCTGAGAGGAGAAAAGCTGTCAGGGAACGGACTGAGCACCCTCTATACTGTTAGGTTGGCACCCTTGAAGCCAAACGTCCAGACCGCAAGACCCGTCCCAAACCAACATAATAGGGACTTTCTTTGCTGACAATTTTTTTCAGAGGATGATCAGACCATCAAACTGAACAACATTTAGTAAGAGACCAAGGTCGAAATCGCAAAAAAAAAGCTGTTCCATGTAAAACTGCAATCTTATCTTATCTTATCTCGATCAGCTAATTGCATTTAGTGTAAAAAGTCCCTTTTTTTCGAATGTCCTGTTTCTTATGGATAGTTGTACCCTAACACCCTGTATGTAATTTTTTTTATATAGACAGTTTCAAATCCCGCTTGACACCAAAATGTTCCCAATCTTTCACTTGATAAAAGTGACCGAGACAACGAGTGTTGCCAAATCTAGCAAAAATTACAAAACTTGGCAACAAAGGTCGCTGACGAAAACTCCCGAAGAAATGCCACTGAAAAAAATATCTTTGCCTTCATAATTATGACACAACACAGCAGCTGTTAAAATTATATCTATCTCCCTCCCTCTTAAGGCTAAGTAAACAAAAAAGCAGAGACAGCAAATATGCAAAACCATTCTTTGAGACTAATTAAAATTCAATAGCTAGTTAATATTATACAGAAGTGGCTCCATGAGAATAAAGTCCATCTGAAGACCTTTGCTTTAATATTTTCTTGGATAAGCTAAAATATTCCTTAACACAATACATTAAAGAGCTTTTTCATTGTACAGTTCGTATAAATAATAGTCTCAAAATTAATTACGTTAGAATACATTGTAATAAGCCTAATTAATATGTTCAAAATACATGCGATTTTAAGCTTTAATGTCACTAAAATAAATATCAATTAAAACATTAAGAGCAGCAAAACAAAAAAACTGAAATAAAATAAAATACTAAGTACAAAACAGCCATATAATATCTTAAAAAACTTACTAGGCTTATCAAGATCGCTGATAAATTCCTCAGTCTCCATATATCCCTGGATTCCAACAGTCATCATAGAAACTATTAAGACCAACATTGGACCAATATGGACCCACTTCGCCTTAACTAACACAATTTCCCGACACATTTAACCTCCATAAACACTTAAAATTTTCAATCAAAGTTTTCCAATAAGTGGTCTTCAAAAAACCAATAAAATCACTTCAAAGGAAAGATTCAATTAGAAAAAAAAGTCCACAGTTCAATCACTTCAGCTGTTTTTTAAACATTTGCGATTTTAGAACTCGATAAATTCAAATTAAGCCGGTTTAAATTAAAGTCAAGATCAAAAAGCACGTGTTTTTCGGACAGTAAACAATGGATAAACAGATTTCGGGAGCGTTACCGACGAACGTGCGTGCGTCTCTACGCCAGCGGCCACACTGATCGGAAACTGATACGAAAGCGGGAACAATCCCTAATTTTACGGGAAATTTACAATTTTGATAATCTAAATGGAAACTATTCGCGGTATGCGACACGCTAAACAAGTGAGCGTAGTTGTAAACGTTACCACAGATACCAAAACACGAAATTAGGAGCGAGAGGTGCATGCATGATTGAACGGATTCGAAATAATTAGTCCTGGATTTGAAATTGGATTTTGCTTTTTGTGTCGTTGTACTCTATAAGTACCTGTAGGTACAAAAACTTAGCGGCCCAATTTCTGTGATGGTTTCCATCAAAGAGATTATACCTAATCATTCCTCTGAGGTTTCCATTCTAGACTGCCGAACCAAAGGTCCAGGGTTCAAATCCTGGTCAAGTAGTAAGAGATAGGGCCGTCATTGTCTGGTTTCCATCAAAAACAAAGTCAAAATAATTTATTCGATGTAGGAGCTTGAAGCACACTTATTAAACGTCAAATCTTTTTTTTGAAGCTCGGTACTACCGCGTCGGAATGTGTGTCGCTGTAGAGAAGATGCGGCCAGAAACTTTACAACATAACTTTTGAAGAACTGCTTTTGCTTTAAATTCGGCTTGAAAATCAGATAAAATCGTGATAGCTTGTAGGATATTACTGCAAAACAAAAGCCCTTTACTATAGGGCAGATGATGATGATGGGTTGATGTAGGCAATATCACCCATACATCACCATCACAACTTTGAATCAAAAATAAGGTAGTAGGTTCATACCGCCCAACCGTCACATTAATTTGACCCTTGTACATAGGAGTACCTCATCATCATCACAGCCTATACAACTGCAGGGCACAGGCCTACGAACAAGGAGGGTGTATGGGCGTTAGTCTACCACGCGTGCCCAATGCGGATTGGTAGACTTCACATACGCGACAGAATTTCTTCTTCAACCCATTCTTAATTTAAAAAAAAACAGGTTTTCTCACTATGTTTTCCTTCACCGTATGATAGCGATCGGTATTGCGTACATAGGTTAGAAAAGCTTATTGGTAGGTACATGATACGTCGTCCGTGCGGATTCGAACCTAGACCTCAAGATTTAGTTTACATAGCTCTCCGCAACGCGCCGCTAGAGTTGAAGATCATTATTTATAAATCACTTTACTCATTATAGATGTCCTGACTGTAAAAACTACTATAGACTGAAGGCTTGTACACCGGGTGATTTATTATCAAGCCAGTCGAGGCTAGAATGCTCCGTTAGTTTTTAATACCTCAGGGTCTAAAGTGAAAGTTTATGGGTTGGCCACCAGAGATATGAGACTTGCGTAGCCAGGTGACGTGTGAGGAAATAATCAACCAATAGGAGCGCTTCAGTTTCCTAATGACGTGATCAAGCGAGCGTGCTATTGGTGGATCATTTCCTAGCATGCTGATTGGCTGCCTCGTACATCTCTGGAGAACCGGTGACACGGTGACTACCTACTCTTGACTTGCTGACATCACATCACCGTTCTAGCTTGGTCTAACACTAACCCATAGCATAAAATATTTGCAGGTTGGTAAACTGTGCAGGAAAACTTCGACGGAACAAAATTACAATTTAGGTCGGCCGACCCAATTTGTACTGGTAGCATTTTTTTTTAGTGTATGAAAAACAAACATTGATTGAGTAGCGGTTGGTAACTCTGTTCAATATACACACATAAATTCATGACGGTATGACTTTTCGGGGTGGTCAGAAACATTAAAACAACCGCATACCTACAGAATTAAAAAAATCGTCATCAAGTGGCATAAGGCTTTATACTAACTAAACTAAAACACCACATTTGTGTATTTAAAAAGACCTTCTCATTAAGCTCACTAAGGTTACTATAAACTCGATGATTATTTGAATCACCAAAAGTAAAGTAAAGTAAAGTAAAAAGTATTTAAAGTAAAAAAGTAAAGTAAAAAGTATTTATTGGCTCACACAAAGAAAATAAAAATAATTACAAGGTTTTAAAACTAAGGTACAATACAGGGACAATTATTGTCTTTGTGGGAGACTGGCGTCTGGGGCAAAATGTACCTGTATCTCAGATCGCCAGGCCTGTCAATTTTACACTATGTAATGCAATGAATTTTACACTGAAAATGTCTGGTCTTGACAATTTTACACTATGTAATGCAATATTGTATTTTAATAATTGTACTTTGTACATTTTGTTTTGTTTAAAAGATGTGTGTTGTAGAGTTTCTGGCCGCATCTTCTCTCAACGGAACACCTTCCGACGCGGTGGTAGAGTCAAAAAATTACGTCAAAAAGCTATCTATATGATATTATTTTGAAATTGAATTTTGAATTTGCTCCAACCCAATCCGTAATTTTTTCGGGACAACTTCCGATTACAAACCAGGGCCTATAGACAAAGTAGCATTTCTATTGGCGAGAGATAAACAAGGAGATGCAGAGCTGACTGCCAACCTCCTGTAATGGAGAGGACCCCGAAGAAGAAGAAGACGCTGGTAGAAATGACAGAATGTATGGATTTGACATTAGCGATCGAAATATTTCGACGTTTGCTTTCGCCACCATATTTCAAAGTCCATACATTTTTATGTTTTCTACTGTCGTTAACGTTAATCGAAAGTACTTTGTCTGGGGTCACTTTTTAAGGGGATGATCAGACCATCAAACTGAACAACTTTCTCTATGGGACCAACATCGAAATCGCGAAAAAATTCGCTGTCCCATACATTTGGCTCGAGTAGGTTTGCAGTTTTTTATGGAAAATGAGATTTTTTTAGCAATTTCGATTTTGGTGCCATAGAGAAAGTTTTTCAGTATGACGGTCTGATCATCCCCTTAAAAAAGTGTCAGCATATTAACAAGGACCATTAACTCACATTATTTTTCAAATTATGTTAACAACAAAATCCCATTGAAAATTGAAGCCTTTTAAAGAAGTAATAAGCAGGAATTTAATTTAGCTTGTTCCATCTGAACACCTAAGCTTTCAGCACAATCTCATTTCAAATATTAAAACATCGCTAGAAACCGCATCCATTGCTGTTCAAACATTGAGTGTCTACATCGAAAGCAAAGATGAGAGGCCAATGTATAAGTGAACTAAAGTTACGTGAATTAGGTCATATTTTTTTTAAATAAGCAGGTAGAGCATGGTAGAGCCATTCTAACATTATTTATGAATTGTATTAAGTGCTACAAAAATGTTGTTTTAGGGGTCAACATCAAGCCCTCGACCAGGTCCAGTAGCTGGAACCCGCATCACGTGCAGCACATCTGGTGTTCACCTTTTCCTGGAAAGCTTTCATTAGAAGAATAACTTTTTCTTAAGGGGCGTCCGCCGGGTTTTGTGTAACTTTGTAACCATTTTTTACATTAACTATGGCACTTTTTAAGCAGTAAACAAAACTGAACTATCTACTGGATTTGAGAAGTGATGTGGTTTTTCTCGAAATCTATTTTAAATAATAAAGCTGAAGAAAAACGACTCCAAAGTCACCTCTTTTTTTCCAATTGTAACCGTTTTACTCTTACATTGTTGATCAGAAGAATATGAAAATTTACAATATTCTTCACAATACGATATAGAATGATGTGGTTTTCTTATTTTTTTAAAATTCATAAGAAAACATACAGGTTTTCAAAGAAAACTGAAAATTTTGACCGGAGCCACGCAATTGAGCGTGATGGCTAATTGCAAAAGTTTGCTTGTAAGAAAGAGAGCCTTGCACTAGGGAGGGAGAGCCTTAACTATCAGCAATTTAAATTCTCTCATCAAGAAAACCATGTCTTAAGACAAGAAAACTCTTTTTATGTAGTAATACTGGTCTTAAATGGAAATACGAAAAGCTAGAAGAATAACAGGTATACTATTATTAAAACTGTTATTCTAACTCTTAAAAAAATAAATTCATGATAATTGTTTACATAATTATATTATGAAGTAAATATCCTCGATCGTCTATACAGGGTGTAAAAAAACACTTAAGGGGGTACTTCAGATCATCAAACTGAACAACTTTCACTATGGAGCCAATATCGAGAAAAAATAAAAAAATCTAGTGTCCCATACAAAATTGCAGTACCTGCTCTACTAAAATGTATGGGACAGCAGTTTTTTTTAATTGATTTTTTTCGATGTTACCTCATGGCGGGCATAGTGAAATTTGTTGTTTAATAGTATAAACCACCCCCTTAAATATTACTAGGGCGTTTTGTTTCACCCTGTATAGTTCTTCTTATCGTGTGGGCAGAGCCCTTGTGTCAGATTTCCGCCTTACGGCCTCAGACGTGGTTCTTATGTAACGACTACTACCACCAGAGATAGTAGCCGAGACCAACGGCTTAACGTGCCATCCGAAGCACGGAATCATTTTTCTTTTTCAGACCATCCGGTGATTCAGCCTGCAATGTTCTAACCAGGTGGGGAAAAACACACAAAGTGACAATATCACTAGGTGTCCCCTGTGGGAATTGAACCCACGACCTCCGTGTCGAGAGCCCAAAGCTCTTAACCATTAGACCACGGAGGCAGTATACCCTGTATACAACGTGTTAATAAATTAACGCAAAACCTCATACACCCCAACTGATTTATAACCAAATAATTAGATTGAAACAATAATATCATTATTTTGATAGTTAAAATTTTTAGTTATTCGCATTTTAAATTTTGAGGCAAAAATGATTTGTTATCATTTCAGCAATGAAAGAAAGCGCTAACGTACTCATGGATACATTTTTATAATCTTGTTTTGGTAGTAAGTAGAGTTAGTGTGCCCCTACGGTGGGTTGACATTGGGTTCAGTAAATTTAAAATTTTACAAAAAAATTATTTAATATTTTGAAAAAAAAAATTACCTATGTTGAAATTATTATAATTCGATTCTGCTCTCGATTCTAAACAAACTACTTTCTAGTTTTGCGTTAATTCATTAACACGTTGTAGTGAGAAGAAGTCTGTTTTTTACCGTGTTTTATTTGAGCGAAATAAAGCAATTTCCTTCATATTGATTACTTTGTATAATCTTCAAGCGGCTTCAAAAGCCCGGATTACGTTAAAGAGACCGCGTGACCCAAATGTCACGGACAAGCCTGCTTGCTAAGATGTGCGCTCTTTTAACCGATTGTGGTGAAGAAAGGAGGATTATATCTGCTTCTTGAAGCTGATGTGTTTAATTATAGTGCTTTTATATTTTACAATTACCCGTTATCTATGGGAGTAACACCAATATTCTTAGTTGGAAAAAACGTCCTTGACACGATTGAGCAAATCTCAAAAAAAGAACTAAGAATAAGGTGTAAGAATCTGAGTTCCATAACCACATGAATAAATATCCCTTGAACGAAAGTGTCATACAAGCGATCGCTGTCGGTGCACTTACTAATTATCGCGACAATGACAATTCAGAGTACATTGCTGAGGGCCCTGTTAATAAACGCGACAATGACAATTCAGAGTACATTGCTGAGGGCCCTGTTTAATAAACGCGACAATGACAATTCAGAGTACATTTCTGAGGGCCCTGTTAATAAAGGCAACAATGACAATTCAGAGTACATTGCTGAGGGCTCTGTTTAATAAACGCGACAATGACAATTCAGAGTACATTGCTGAGGGCCCTGTTTAATAAACGCGACAATGACAATTCAGAGTACATTGCTGAGGGCCCTGTTAATAAACGCGACAATGACAATTCAGAGTACATTGCTGAGGGCCCTGTTTAATAAACGCGACAATGACAATTCAGAGTACATTGCTGAGGGCACTGTTAATAAACGCGACAATGACAATTCAGAGTACATTGCTGAGGGCCCTGTTTAATAAACGCGACAATGACAATTCAGAGTACATTGCTGAGGGCCCTGTTAATAAACGCGACAATGACAATTTAGAGTACATTGCTGAGAGCCCTGTTTAATAAACGCGACAATGACAATTCAAAGTACATTGCTGAGGGCACTGTTAATAAACGCGACAATGACAATTCAGAGTACATTGCTGAGGGCCCTGTTTAATAAACGCGACAATGACAATTCAGAGTACATTGCTGAGAATGCTAGGACACATGAAGCACTGGAAGTTTAGCGTCATTAGTAACCAGCAATGTACTATGAATTGTCATTTTCGCGTTTATTAAACAGGGCCCAGGTGTATAACATGTCCCGGCAGAGTGTGTGTGCGCTATGTGTATGTGCACTGACATGACAGCGGTCGCTTGTATGATGCTTTGGTTCTGTAGGGATATTTATTCATGTGGCTATTCTCCGTCACTCAGTCAACTATATAAATGTTGGAGTATTTTCAAGTCCCTTCATTAGGCTTAAAGAATATCGACATCTAACGGCAGTGTCTATGAACTGGTTAAAATTTTATAGCCCATCTTTCGTTTAACTAATAATCACAAAACAGTTACCTAAGTATAGATGAAACTTTGTCGTGGTTGTATGTCAAACGGTCAACTGGAGCAATATACTTTAACTTCAAATCTCTCAACTAATCGACCAGCCAGAAGACCTGTGAAACTACAGGCGGTTACATAGATTTCGATTGGTTTAGAGGGGTCTTGTAAACTGGAGGTCAAGGAAAACTTATCTGAAAAAATAATGGGATGTGAAAGATATCTTTTAGGTGTTAATCTATAGAAACGAAAAAAATCTATAATATTTAATGTTAAAGTCTGTCACAGAAGAAATCATCATCATCATCATCAGCCTACCATCGTCCACTGCTGAACATAGGCCTCTCACAAAATATCATCGGGTGGAATATCCAAATAAATGCTAATCGCATTGCAGGTCTGTTACTGTGCGGTCACGTGTGTCGTGCCTGCTCTCTGGCCTGACATGAGGCTCCACCATTTTGTGCCCAAGTGTGTTTTAGTTTAAAAACAATCCAAAAATATGAATTTCCCAACAAAACGTCAAACACATTTGTTATATATATTATACTGAAGTTTTTCCAAATCATCGACACCACGATGGAGCCACAATTTTATGATTAGACTTCCTGTGCCCGGTGTGCGTTGCAATGCCCCTTTTTTCCCGACACACACTTGACCGGTTTTTATTTTACTTTGTGTCCTATTCTTAGACCTTCTTCTTATCGTGTGGGCAGAGCCCTGGTGTCAGAGTTTTTTTCCATTTTTTGTTTTCAGACAATCAGGTGATTCAGCCTGCAATGTCCTAACCAACTGGGGAAAAACGCACAAAGTGACATATCACTAGATGTCCCCCGTGGGAACCGAACCCACGACCTCCGTATCGAGAGCCAATGCTCTTAACCATTAGACCACCTAGGCAGACTTAGACCTACTGAATATACACACAAAATTACACAAGAATCAAGACGGTCAAGCCGTTTCGGAGAAATTTTTTTACCGACTCCGGACACGAGAATTTTATACTAATTGATATCATTAGCATCCTTTTTAACTAAGAGTCTACCCATCAAACTGAACAATTTTAATATGGGACCAAACCGATCGGAGCAACAAAAAATCAGCTATTGCATACTAAACTGCAGTTCCGAGTTCCGGTTTCCGAGTACTTACAACCCGGATTCCTTTAAAGTACGAGTGAATAGGCATCTTCTGGGTAAGCTCGCTACATCTACGACCCCATCTTCGTCCTGAGGACTGGATTGAGGTCAAGAGCAAACCCATAGTTAATAAAAAAAAAAAAAAAAAAAAAAAGTTCCTACTCGGCTCAAATGTGTGCAACAGCTGATTTTTTTTAGTTGCTGCTATCGGTTTGCTCCCATAGTGAAAGTTGTTCAGTTTGATGGGTAGACTCTTAGTTTCAATGGATGCTAATGATAAATGCTATCAATTTCACCCTGTATATTCGTGCGTTGTTGCAATGCCCCTTTTTTCCAGACAACTTGTTATTACATGTATATCCCTAATCTCAGTCCGAACGGAGATATATTATTCATTTACTTCAAGACTTTATATCTCCGTTCGGAATGAGTTTAGAGGTATACTTGTGATACCAAGTTTTATTTGCTACTTTATTCTGATTTATAATATTTAAGTTTGATTGATGGCGGCGCTAAAAAAATAGGCGCAACAGGCGCCATTTTAGGCATTGGCTTTTACACCCTGTATTAATAATAATGCTGAAAAAAATGAAATACACCATAATTTCTGTTCCATCCAAATTCAGTAAATTATTTCCATTAATTCCTCATTTTGTATTTTAAGCATTCCTGTGACGACATAATGGTATGTGAAATCCATCGATATTACGTTAAAACCAAGCTTAATGCAGGTCCAAGCTGAATTGATCCATATAATTAGCATCAAACAGTATAATCTCGTAAATCCTTTTATCTGATATACGTCATTACTTACAGAACTGTGAAACGAATATATTAGTGATGTCACCCTTAACTGAATAAATCACATTCCGCATTTTCCACTCAAATGTAAACAGACGTAAGTCCAGTATAATTTGGTTGGATTTACGCCAGTTTACATATAAGTACTTTTGCTCAGTACGTTTCATAGACACCATTATAATAGACTTCGAATCATCATCATCATCAGCCTATCATCGTCCACTGCTGAACATAGGCCTCTCCCAAGGCGCGCCACAAAACTCTATCCTCGGCCTTCCTCATCCAGTCGCTCTCCGCTACTTTTTTTTAGGTCGTCTCTCCAGCGGGCAGCAGGGCGTCCGACACTACGCCTACCAGTTCGCGGTCTCCACTCTAGAACTCTGACACCCCACCGGTTGTCAGTTCTTCGGCAGATATGACCAGCCCATTGCCACTTCAGCTTGCTAATTTTCTGAGCTATGTCAACCACTTTAGTTCTCTGACGTATCACTTCATTTCTAATGTGATCTCTCAGAGAAACACCGAGCATAGCTCTCTCCATAGCTCGCTGAGCGACCTTGAATTGATGAACTAGTCCTATCGTCAGGGTCCATGTTTCCGCACCATATGTTATTACTGGCAGGACGCACTGATTGAACACCCTCGTCTTGAGGCATTGTGGCTTCGAATGCAAGATGAAAACATGCAGAAGTACGTCAATATAAAAGTACTTATTTATAAGAGACACGGTACAGTACGACCAGGAAAATAATTCTGCTCGTCAATCTTCGTTTGCGCACAGCTGACCCGAGTCCCCTTCAAAATCTGAAGACGTCATAATTAAAAATCGAATACTTATCTTTCTCTATCTCGCTCCAAGTCAAATAGCACGCTTTGGCGGCGAAAAGGGTGCGAAAACAATAAGCTTCAAGGGATTTCAGGCAAACGTGGCACATCCTGTTGATTGGTCAATATCTTTTTCTAGTTTTTTTTCGCTTTGTCGTGAGTAGTATGCTAGCCCGTAACGCATCCTTGTGTTTTATTTTGGTTTTAATAAAACCGTTTGATTTTAAACATTTCACCAGCACCCGAAGGAAATAATTTCAGATCGATTCCAGTCCGATATTATTCTGGTAGAGTGTGCCGAACGCCAGAAGGAGATGCCTCACGAACAACGATTGTCAATGCTAATATTATTTCGAACCATCTTCTTACTACGCCCCGTGAATAATATATCACATTTCCTTTGAAAACCAAACCATCCGTTGCAGGTTGGGGAGTCTATGGGTTAGGTAGTCCATGGTATATTCCCATTCAACATTTAATCGTGTTTATCAGTTTGTTTCGGTGGAAACATCTGTGATAGTTGAGTGATGATTACCTAATTACATTGTTACGAGTTTCCCGTGCAAAACGTTGTGAAATTGGACAAAATTGTGCTATAATTTACCTAACTTTGGAAATCAAAAGAAGGGTTACAAATAAATAAATATCTTGTACACACGGCAACACATCAAGCTGTACAAAACCAAAATACGCTGGCCCTGAATAAGTAAAGTAACGTCAAGACGGTAATCTATCTTCATACAATGGTGCCAAACGCGGCGTACTCCTCGTAGCACGCACACACTGACAATATCTTCGCGTAGCCCCGTCTGGCGCATTCTTATCAGTCTGACATATTTTCAGTGTGTGCGTGCTACGAGGCGTATGTACTGGCGAGCACACATACAAGCCGCGTTTGGTACCATTGTATGAAGATAGATTACTGTCTTATACTGTGGTAACGTGTAACGTCACGCGGCCAGCTTATTTTGGTTTTGTATAGCTTGATGTGTCGCCGTGCGTATATTAGACATGGGAATGTAATGAACGTGATGATTCTGTAAGAAGCTTTTAAGATTTTTCGTTATGCTCACGACTAAATTCCATAATAAGGTAGACAGAGATATTCTAAATACAGGGTGTTCGGGTCAATAGATGCATTACTTTAAGGGATGATTGTACCCATGATACTGAACAACTTTCCCTATGAAACCTATAGGAAATTCGCAAAAAAAAACACATCATCCCCTTATAAAACTGCCAGCATATTCAGAAAGACACAAATAAAACCCACCAACTAACAAACCTCTCACCCTTATGTAAAAGGAGGACTTGCCAGTAGGTTAGCTAAAGACAATAAACTATGTACAACGGAATATAGAACAAAAACCTTTCAGGTCAACTGATCCATAAAATCTGTAGCAGAAACAATATTAATAAAAAAAGATAAAAATATAAAAGTTTGAGGTTTAAGGAGAGAAAGATTGTAAAAAGGCTAATGATAAAGTTATGAGTCTTCACCGAACTCGGCCCAAGAGGTTTACCGAGAAAAAAAACTACAAAGTTTAAAGTTAGGAACACACTAGCTTTATGCATTACTTTATGCATTATTCTTATACGAATAAGTATGTGCGACTTTAAAGAAAAGCACTTAGTGGGGTCTTATTGTGTAATAATCCGATTAAATCGGTGTCAAATAGGCATGATGTTTTTGGCAGTCCATAGCGATGATTCTGCTTCTTAATAAGGCAATAGATAATTATGACGGTCACAGATAGATAATAATATGTATTACCTATATAATATGTATAAATCACCTAGTACAGTATAATACGTTACCAAATTATCTTGTAAACGGTATGAAAGGTGAAGAAGAAATAAGGCGCATGATGATGATGATAATGAAACGATATTATCGGAAACTTACATGAAAGACCTACCTGTATAAGCCTAAAGGCAAAGAAAACATACTCTACTAAAGGCAGGTTAAAGGCAGGTTTATGCGATGACAATTTTGCGGCGCCAATTCTCAGGCGTCAGCGAAAAGCGCCGTATAAGCACTTTCCGCACTAGTAAATCTCCAGCATGCCACCGCTGGCACGGAATAGAGCACGCGTCTATTTTTTGACGCCGCGCCACGCCAGTGACCTCCGCCTGCATCTCTTACCTCGGCTTAGGACGGCGGCATCGACTAGTACCTACACCAAAACGTCAAATTTACCAAACGGACTATTTCCCCAAGTCGTCTTGTCTCAAAATGTCTTAAATGTCCTAAAACGACTAGTGGCCCATCAGGTCTACTGTGTCAGATTGTCCGATATACCATATGGACAAGTTCCCAAATAGTTTACTCCCAAATCCTCACCTGCGCCAATTTTAGGACTCGTGTAAACACGTCGTCCTGCCAATACTGGCGCGGAAAATTGGCGCTGCAAAATTGTCATCATCTAAACCTGCCTTTACGCACAGAACGCAGAATATTTTCTTGTAAAGGAGAAAAGTCAAAAAGGAGGTTAATACTTTTTTTTTTTTTTTTTTCGCGATTTCGACGTTGGTCCCACAGAGAAAGTTGTTCAGTTTGATGGTCTGATCATCCCCTTAAAAAAGTGTCAGCATATTAAGAAGGACCCTGTATATGGATTTCGTAGAAAATTTCCCGTGACTGACAATAGGATGAACAACAAAGAGATTCCATAAAATATTTCGGTTTTCACAATATTGTTGTAGAACAAAGAAAAATTGTCAAATATCCTATTGAACCCAATACACAGAATACTTATAATGTCGTTCCAATAGAAATGTCTGAATTTATAAACAACACATAACATAATATTTTAATTTCAAAATAATTATGATTACCTATTTTTTTTTATTATATTACAGCCATGCTTTTCCAAATCGATAGTGTCGTGTCGGTAACTTAATTGGACGAATAAAAGCCCAGATTTTCTGATTTCGGTTTCAGTCCCATCAGATAAAGAAATATTTAAATTGATCCAAACATTTCTTCATTTTCTGCCTTATTTTTCCTTTCTTCTTCTATTTATTTTATGTCTTCATTTTCTTTTCTTCCATTAAAACAACACAAGATTTATTTACAAACAATCTCTTTTACTGCTAGTGAAATGAGAATGTTATATTACTGAATACCTTTGACTATCCCCTCGGGAAAAACAGTCGTGATTCTATGTTCTTAAATTAAAGGACATTGAAATATCCTATTGCCATTAGCGCTCTCACAGACGAGCGACACTTTACAGTCCGTAAAATCCGACCGTAAAATGTATGACCGCGGCGCTCTGCGACCCACCGCGACAGCAAAGTGTCGCTCGTCTGTAAGAGTCCTTAAACTAAATAACGTCTTCAATCATCATCATCATCATCTGTTCTGAGTTTTCAAAATAACTCTTACTTCTCCCTCGTGAAATATAGTATAGAATAATAATAATAATAATAAAATTCTTTATTGTGCATAGAATTCAGGTACATGAGATGGCAGGTTGCAATTTAAAGATCACTCCGAACCTTGTCTTTGCAGACGTATACACATTCAATTTACATGAATTAGATTTCCAAATTAAAATAAACAATAAAATTAATAAACAAAATTATAAAATGATGTCAAAATACTGTCAACACTTAATAGAATTTTAACTCTGATTTAAAATTATTATATTAATCTTAGGTAACAAAAAGTTATCACAGAACACATTTAATAAATTTTTTTTAATAATTTTTTTTTATAATGATCCATGCATGTCATTCTAAAATAAATTATAAATTAATGATAAAATTTTTCACTATAATTATAAACAAATGAATAAAATATAAAATACTGCATGTCATTCTAAAATAAATTATAAGTTAATCACACAAAATGTCACTATAATTGTAATCAAATAGTTAAGTCAGTATTTCATTTATAGTCTAAATATTCTTTGATGCTATAAAAACATTTTTCCGTTAACCAATTTTTTACACTTTTTTTAAACTTATTCAATTTAAAATCTTTAAAACTATCAGGTAATTTATTGTATATTTTTATTGTCATTATCGCACAGTTATTAGAAGTCAATGTTAGTTTAGAAGGAGGTTTATATAGTTTATTTGTATATTGCGATCTTAAAACTCTCTTACTTAATTCATGGTTGCACTGAAAAAGGTTTTTATTTTTATATACAAAAATGCACACGTCCATTATATACAAACAAGGTAATGTTAATATATTACAATCTCTGAAATAGGGTCTACACGATTCAATTTGCTTAAGATTAAACATCGCTCGAATACATCGTTTTTGAATTATAAACAGTTTGTCTATGTTTGAAGAATTACCCCATATAACAATGCAGTATCGCAGTATAGAATGAACATAACCATTGTAAGCTATTATAGCTGATTTCTGTGAGACTACATTACTTATTCGCCTCAAGGCATATACAAAGCTATTTACCTTGCAGCACAAATTATCTACATGTTCCTTCCAATTACAATGACAGTCTATCGTAACACCAAGAAATTTTGCAGAAGACACCTCCTCAATTTGTTCTCCATTGTAATTTATTTTTAAATCAACAGAGCCCCTTTGCCAAGTATAAAATTGCATTGCTTTTGTTTTACTAATGTTTACCTTTAAGTTATTAGAGCTGAGCCAGTCTATAGTTTTGGCAAGAGTGTTATTAATTTCTTGCTCATAGGTTAGCATATCATCTCCACGAATAATAATAGAAGTGTCGTCTGCAAAAAGAATACAGCTGTGTGCTAAAGAGTTAGGTAAATCATTAATGTATAATAGAAATAGTAATGGCCCCAGAACACTGCCCTGTGGTACTCCGTAAGTATAGAATAGAAAAACTTTATTTCGACCAACTGAGATCATAATTTTGTTAGTAACTAAAAATATAGTAAGGAGCTATGCTATATAACATCTTTAATATTACAATTTCAATTTTAACACTTTCTTATAAAAACTTCAACGATTTCTTTGTTTTAGGTTAGTTTTAAACAATCGTATTAGAATATAATATAGTTGTTATATACTCTGCGTGTACACCCACCTTAAGGGTCCTCAGTACAAGAGTGGTAAACCACTTTCAGTAAACCTTTCTTAGCTGAAGCTCGTACTTTCTACATACCATTTTTTTAAGGGATCGTTAAATGCTTCTTAAAGATAAATCGTTTAAGAATGGACCCGTGGTCCTCTGCCTATTTATCCTACCTTTTGTAAATAGAAATTAAGTCAAGATGAACCTTCGTTTTAAGGTAAAAATATTTTTTTGCTCCAAGTTACTTTTCGGCATTATTTAGAAACATTTATTGGTACTCGTATCTATCAAGAAACGTTTTTACACTTATGACACTAGCTTTTACCCGTGGCTTCACTCGCATTTAAGCCATTTAAAAAGTACCCTATGTTACTTCTAATACCTCAAAGAATATGTGTACAAAGTTTCATGATGATCGGTTAAGTATTTTTCGCGTGAAAGCGCAACAATCAAACTTACATTCACATTTATAATATTAGGGATAAGTACATAAGCTCATGACTTTAACCCCTTCCGGGGTAGAAAGAAACCTTTTAACGGTCAAATCATTCTAAACCCTTTCTTTTGTGTACGAGCTTACTCGACAATATTTTATTTTTACCTACTTCAATTTATTTCAAAAAATGTCCAAGTAATCACTCATGCTGCAGTGTAAAGATTAGCCAATCAGTAATGGTCTTCTCAAGGCTGACCTAGGTACAACAAAATTGCATAAGAAGCCTTATTCTTTAGTCGTCTCGCCACGTACGACGCCCATGGGAAGGAATAGGGTCTATTGTAAGTCAGAACCATACAGTTACATTTTTACATAGGTACCTCTACATAATATAGCCATGTTTTAAGCTCAAGACCGCCTTTCAGGGTGCTTAGAAACTGTATAACAACAACCTTTAAGGGTAGGTATACTATTTAGCGCATTTCGGGAACTATGATGAAATAACGTAAAAGCTGATGTACAGAACCTTTGAAGAAACAGAAACGTTAACGAAACTTGACAATTTTATATAATTTCTGACGGCATTTTCATCATCTTCCCGTCATCCCTGAAGACTGGGACATCTCGATCTAGCTTAAAACGAGCATGAATTGTCGGACATGCGCAGAGAAAAGTTTTGGAAGAAAATTAACTAACAGGAAGAATCAGAGATTTGTTAAAAGACCATGGCCCCAATTGCGGTAAATAAATCGCAACTGAACCATGATTCGACAGCGTGCGTAGCTTAGCTTTTTACACATTTGGTATTGATTGCGCTAATCGCGGTACAGCTCATGACAGCCGTTAGAGCCGTTTTGACAGATGGCTCAAACGTTAAACACAGTCAGTCACATAGTAAATAAGTCACTTATTCCTGGACAAAACAAGTACCTTACCTAATATTCTTTTGCTCACTTCACATAACAATAAGGTGAACATAGAAGAACCTATAACACAAAAGATCCCACTGGGTCGAAGTGTTGCTGGCTTGCCAGCCCCCATAATAAGATAAGATAGAAGAACCTACTATTTGAGTAGGTATTTCGGAAGCAATAAAATAAAATACTTATAGATAGCGATCAAACCAATCTCACGCCCACGCCAAACTATAAAGGACAGCCGCCGCTCTCCCTTGAAAAAATACCTTAAAATGTATAGAACTTTTGACTGAAGTCAAATGTGTAATAAATTATGGGGTCTTATAAAAACGACTCAGATAGTATCATTTATTTTTATTTAACGAGCTATTTAGTCATTTATTATTAATAAATTGTAAAAAGCAGCAACCCCAAAATGGCTGTCGATGTTGTTTAATAGGAGGTGTTGCAAGCATAATTTTTTTTTTTTATATAAAAATGATATAAACCAATAAATCATTATAAAATAAACTAATGCCTGCAGTTAGTTTCTAGTGTTCCATAGTCCATAATAAAAATAGAAGTACGGTTATAAATTTTTTGATTTTATGTCCCGGATGTCCTTTATAAAAACCGTTTTTAGACTTTGAGTAGGTACCCGGTTTTTTTTTACCAAAAGTGAAAAAAGAAATGGATTTATAAGAAAATTCGGCTTCCAATTGTGACGTAACTTATATTATGATTTTGACGTAATTATTTATATATCAGGTACTACGTCGAAATTGGTCTTAGAATTATGAAAGACATTTTAGTTATTTTTTTTAATTCTACACCTACCAAAATATGCCTACCAAACGGCTCATCCTCTGTCACTGATATGCTAGAAGAAATGTTATACCTAAGTCTAATGTGCTGTGCTTTTGATAATAGGCATTTGGCTACTTGACAACTAGTCAAATCAGCTACTCTTTATCGGACGTCAAAACATGCGCTTTGTATGAAGATTTGTACTAAATATTGAGTTGTGACGTCATCAACATTTTCATTACTTTTTATAGTTTATCTTGTTATTAAAAATAGTATTCAAGCCAAAATCTCAATGAAAATGGGAGTTTAGCGTTATTTTCTAACCCTTTTTTTATTGAGTAGATAAAAATAAAATATATTTAATGTAGTCAAATACCCAATTGTACACACGGAAATACCTATACATGCTCACATCACTGAAGGGAAATACATCGAGCAACAATACATTTAATTTTTTTTAATAAATTACTGCAACTTTAAACACAAATAATTAACGAAAAACAACTTTTAACCGCGTCTGTACCGCGAACAAGAGCTTGGGGGTCACATTATAATAATCGATGGTGTCACTTAGGGGCTTATGAATATTTTACATCCCTCACAAGGCACATATGCCATCCCCCCTCAACCTAGGGGGGTCTGCGTAATGTCCGACCGTAAATTTTGACGAAGCGTAATTTCAAGTAACTAATGTTCTTTACTCATCGTAATATCATACGGCAATGTCGAGTTACAACAATAATTCAATGGGTTTTTGTTGGAGAATGAAGGTTTATTTTGTGATGGGGTTTTTGGTCATTTTGCTAATTCGTCTCTTTTGGTGACGGGGGCACAAGGATCAGGGTCTTATTGGGTAACTACCCGATTCAATCGGCATTAAATCGACATGGTTTTCAAAATTCTAATTCAAAATTCAAAATTTTTTCATTCAAAATAATATCATATAAGATAGCTTTACGCCGGACTGCCAAACCAGGGTCCTGGGTTCGAATCCCGGTTCGGTCATGGATGTTTATATGTTTGTGCCGTTGTTGTATGGTTTCCATAATAAACAGCCTATAAATAGTGCTTTCTTGGGATCATTACAATATATGTGCCTGTGAGCGTTATTTATTATTATTTATTAGCTTTTTGACGTCATTTTTTGACTCTACCACCGCGTCGGAAGGTGTTCCGTTGAGAGAAGATGCGACCAGAAACTCTACAACACACATCTTTTAAACAAAACAAAATGGATTGATTTCCTTTTTTGAGTTCCGTTGTCAAACAAGGAACCCTTATACTTTCGTAAATTCTGTCTGTGTGTCCGTCTAATTTTTGCACATTTTGAATCGAAATTCGGCATGAAGACAGATCAAGCCGAAAAGCAGAAAATGTAGTAGTTATGAAGAAAAAAAAATTGTTTGACCCGTCTGTTCGCCCGTCCCATACCTACAATGAAAGAGGAGTTGAAAAATAAGTTTTTTTTCTTCAATAAATCAAATGAGGTGTCGTTGGATATGTCTTATCCAATGGAACAAAACTCCCATATAAACTAAATCGTTATAATGCTTCTGTCTTGAGATATCTGCGCTCGAAGTCAAAAATAGGGCGAACCCCATTTCGCGATGTTTTTTTTCGCGATTTCGATGTTAGTCCCACTGAGAAAGTTGTTCAGTTTGATGGTCTGATCATCCTCCGAAAAAACCGTCAGCATACCGGCCTTACCCATCCATAAAAATCAAAATAACTTTAATCCGGTTTTATGACTGAAAAACCCAACAATTTATTATGTTTTCATGTGACCGCCAAGAGAGGGACTTTGCTGCGAAAGAATTTATTCCAGTCACGTAACGTTACCGGCTACGGGTTTAAAATGAACTGGTAAAGCACAAAACCTCTCCCTTCTGTTTGGAAAGCGATTTCTGAATTATTACGTTCTATCGTCTAGAAATTGAATTGAAGGAATAACAAATCTGCTTTTTTTACGATTTAAGTTGAGAATTTTCTATGCCATAATATTGATATGGTTATATCCTTTTTTAGGGTTCCGTACCCAAAGGGTGAAAACGGGACCTATTACTAAGCCTACCTTGTCCGTCCGTCCGTCCGTCCGTCCGTCCGTCTGTCCGTCTGTCCGTCCGTCCGTCCGTCTGTCCTACCTATTTAGGGCTGTAACTTTTGAACCGTAATAGCTAGATAGTTGAAATTTTCTCAGATTATGCGTTATTGCGGCGGATTTGTTAACAAATAATAAAAATGGCAGAAAGTTAAAAATTAAGGGGGGGTTTTCAACAAGAAACTAGTTTTTATCAACGTTTTTTCTTCACGCTCTATAGTAAAAACGGTAATACATACAAGCGTCAAACTTAGTGTGATTATAGAGCAAACTCTACAGAATAACAACAAATACTAAAAACCGGCCAAGTGTGAGTCGGTCTCGGTATCGGACAAAAAAAGTTAATAATGTTGTGTTCTGTGGTGGTGTGGTACGGAACCCTCGGTGGGCGAGTAGCCCGACTCGCACTTGACCGGTTTTATTTAAAAGATTTAATTTGATAATTTTCTATGCCATAATATTGCACCAACATTGAAATAGTGAAAGAAAATCACCTGTCTCATACATTTGGGTCGAGTATAGGATTGCAGCTTTATTTGAAACAGCTTTTTTTAGTGTTCCGTACCAAAATTGGCAAAACGCAACACTTATGGAATCACCTCGGTGTCTGTTCGTCCGCCGTTTGTCTGTCACAGGTATTTTTTTCAGAGATAGTAAGGCATAGGAAGTAGAAACTCGGTATAGATATTGAAATTGCTGGTCCAATATCATAAATGAAGTAAAAAAAAGCTTAATTTTTATTTTTGGGGGCAATTCGAGGTGGTAGACAGGGTAAATAAAAAAGTTTTTTTTTCTCTCCTATGTTGTGGGGTATCAGTTGAAAGCTTATACGAAACTAAAATAGTACATTACTGCAGCGGCCAGCAACAGAGGCATCGATGGACGAACGTGTAAATGTGGGCCGAGGCGAAGCCGAGGCACACCTACGTAAGTCCATCAATGCCTAGTTGTGGCCAAGGCTTGTATAGTACTTTTCTCAAATAATGCGCGGAAATTAAAACAGTAAATCAGCAGTAAATTTTCTCAAATAATTAGCTGAAATTAAAACTCTTTTCGAAATCAATGACGAACATCAAACAACAATTAGTTTTTTTTTTTCAATAAACAGCTTTCTATTTGCAAGCCAGTTCGAAATTTAAATAAAACCTTTGATAAGTTACCTCTTTGGTTGCCATGTTTCGGAGAAAAAGATCGTTCCATTTTTAAATTACACGACAGATATGAGTTTAGTATGTAATTTATTTGGTCGCTAAACACGACAGATATGGATTTTCATACAACATTGGCGGCCGCTGCGCGCATGTATTTGGCCAGTACTGCAATTTCGATTTATCTCGAAGAAGGTTGTCAAAATAATGCTCACATTTCCAAGCATGTTTGAGAAAAATAAATTTTTCAAATTATTTAAAATAGTATATCTTTGTTTAAACAAAATTTTCAATTAAATCCGAGAAATTGCTGTCCCCACCTCTATTCAGTCTCGACTCGTACTTGGGCAGTTTTTTTTTCGCGATTTCAATGTTGGTCTCATGGAGAAAGTTGTTCAGTTTGCCGATCTGCAGTTCCATACGTTTGGGTCCAGTCGGTACTGAAAAAGCAGAATTTTTATTCACGATTTCATTGTTGGTCCCATTGTAAAATATGTTTTTAAATTATGTAATGCATTTAAGTTTACAACCTGTCAACCTGTATAAAAATCTGATCTCACAGCAAAGTTTAAGAGGGTTATCGAAGTCCAGTGGCCGTCCAGTCACATTAATAAAGATTTCTCAATAAAGAAAGCCTAAATTAAAAAAGTGCTCAATTGACAAACTACAATTCCAGACATTCCAGACAGTTTCGAATAAAAACAAAAGCGGCCGTTTTTTTTTCTTTTTTCAAAATGTGTATGTTTCGACCTTATTAGTAGAAGTATTCTATGAAAATAGCTTGAAGGCTTTTCTAGTTTATCAATTGAGCACTTTTTTAATTTAGGCTTTCTTTATTGAGAAATCTTTATTAATGTGATGAGGGCGCCACTGGACTCCGACAGCCCTCTTAAACTGAGTTTATACAAATGTGCATAGATTAATATGTATATTCAAATGTGTGTACTTCAAGTCAAGTGTTGTACCTAGCCGCCAAACACAAATTTCAAGAGAACGCCCGCGCCGGGGCACCGGCATACAGTGTGGCATAACATTGTGGTCACAGTTGACAGCTCAGCCCGACAGCCTGTCATTTGCCTGACAATGATCGAATTTCTTTAGCATCGAGCCCAATGTCGAGGATTAGATTTACATACCTACATAATACGTACGTCATTAATACATTTAAATACGTGTATTATTCACTATCTCTTTTGAGGATAGCAAAACCTCAGGCACGTGTATACGAATGGTTACCATAGCATAGCATTATGCTCACGACATATTAATTATGAGGGGGTAGTCAAAAATATTATATACTCTAAATTCAAATTCAGAACAATTTATTATCAAAAACCAAAATTAAACTAGGTACTCACATAATTCACTTCAGCAAAATGCTTCGTCAACCATCTTAATAAAAACAAAATCTGCTTCAGCAACATTATGCGTCGTCAAATTTCCTACAAAACTCCCTTCAGCAACATGTGGCGTCAATTTTATACAGAACCATTCAGCAACACGCCACGTCAAAGACTTAATCAAAAAGACCGCCCCTAGCCATACCTGGCCCAAACGTGCCCATAATGCTGGCCGCGTTTCCACGTTGAATCGCTAACGACACGCGTTGGACCAAGTACGACCTAACACGGAAATCATTTCCCTCATAATTTTTTTGATTTTTTTTTTAATTCAGAACTATTCCAATATACTCACCTGCGCTCCTCAAATCGCAATTCCATACGAACACATTATTTTAGTAAACTCTTGCTACTAAGGGAACTAGCAATTTGCAATTACACTTGGTCTAGATGAAAACTTTCTAGTACTACTTAATTTACAACTAAGTTAAGAATAATAAAGGAACTTGGTAACAATCATTCGATTGGTCAGTTGCTTACTTTAGCGATGTTATCGTTACATCTAAATTTCTAGTTCGTTATCCCATCCTTCGTTGAATTAATTTGCAATGAGATTGTAGAGAAACTAAGTGTTTATTGATGAAACTGTGCCGCATAGCTAATAGCATGGAATAACATCATCAGCCTATACAGGGTGAAATTGATATCATTAGCATCTTTTTAAACTAAGAGTCTACCCATCAAACTGAACAACTTTCACTATGGGAGCCAACCGAAAAATCTGCTGTTCCATACTAAACTAGAAAGCTTGCTCGACTCAAATGTATGCAACAGCTGATTTTTTAGTTGCTCCAATCGGTGATGGGTAGACTCTTAGTTTAAAAGGATGCTAATGATATCAATTTCACCCTGTATAAAGTAAAATCTAATTAGTTGGCGAGTTGGCTTAACAAACGCATTTGGTATCTGTTACTAAGTACAATGGCGTGATAATGACCTGCCGCCCGATCACATTATTTACAGGTCAATGTCCGCCCGCGCCCCGCGCATCCCATTCAACTGCGGCGATATAGTTTCTCTTGCATTTAGTCACTCTCCCACTGCGGCGCGGTCACGTGTAAAGCCGGGTCCGCTGCGCCATGTTATAATGTTTGTTAACATCGTTTTCTAACTTTCCCTTCCCCCGCAGGCGAACGCGAACGCGGTGATGTTTTCCGATGGCAATGGATAACATCACCCGCGTTCGCCTGCGGGGGAGGGGAAAGTTAGAAAACAATGTTTGCAAACACGATAACATGGCGCAGCGAACCCCGCTTAACACCTTGATTGAAAAAAAATTATCTGCATAAAAAATTCCATTGTGTGTACTGAGATACTGCACAAACAATTCAATAAATGTAAGCAAATGTAAAGGAATAATTTTGCATAGGTAAGCAAGATGAATTAAATATTTAAAAGCATTTTCAATATTATTTTAAACAATAATTTTTCCTCAAAAAATATAAGCAAATGCAAATAAGGACAAACCTATTTTTTTTTTTTTTTTTTTATGTGTGATAGGTAAGCATTTGACCCCAATCTCACCTGATGTTGAGTGATGATGAGGCCGAAGATGTAGCATGCTTACCTAGAAAGATGCCTATTCACTCTCGCCTTGAAGAGGCCCAGGTTGTATTGCTCAGGGAACAGGTCCGCAGGCAGGGCATACCTATACGCGAATAAGATACTTCTTGCGATTTCAATGTTAGTCTCATAGAGAAAGTTGTTTAGTTTGTTAGTCTTATCATCCCTTTTAATTAATAAAGGTAGGGTAACAGTACTTACATACATTCAGGCCAATAAATTAAGGGTCAACCGTAGTCTGATAAGGAAAAACAAAGGTATTACAAGACACCAATCAAGTCTGTCTACCCTCTACGTGTACAAGCTAGATAATAATAAGGCTCCGTAGCTAAAACAAATGTTGGTAAAGCAGTTACTAACTCAACGAGTCTATCGAACCCTCACCTGTACGTTAAGTGCCTGGTGTTTACTTTGTTTGTTTTGCTTTTACTATGTTCTAGCTAGGGAAGTGAGGTACACAAATGTTTTAGAAATATTCAGTTGTGATTAATTGAATAAACCTTTTTTTTTTTATTATACAACGTGTTAATAAATTAGCGCAAAACCTCATACACCCCAACTGATTTATAACAAAATAATTAGATTGCATAATTTAATTATTTTGATACTTAAAATTTAAAGGTATTCACATTTTAAGTTTAGAGGCAAAAATGATTTGTTTTCTTTTCAGCGCTGAAAGACAGCGCTAACGTACTCATGGATACATTTTTATAATCTTGTAGTAAGTAGGGTGAGTGTGCCCGTGCGGAAGATTGACATCGGGTTCAGAAATTTTAAAATTTTGCAAAAAAATTATTTAATATTTTGAAAAAAATTACCAATGTCGAAACCATGATAATTCGATTCTGTTCTCGATTCTAAACAAACTACTTTCTAGTTTTGCGTTAATTTATTAACACGTTGTATAGTCGTCTCTGAAATCCCCGTTGCAATTCCCGTTGCATTTTTTCCCGACACCCACTTGGCCGTTTTTTTCTTTACCTAAAAACCTTATTCGGACTATTATGAAAGTAGCTAATCGGTCTAACCGTTCTCATGTGATGCGATTACCTACGCATAAAAATTGTTTTATACAGGGTGTTAGGGTAGAAAATTACTTTAGTGGGTGATTGTAAAGGGGAACATGATGGAAAATACACAAAAATTAATTTCAACTTTTCATACAAAGGTTGCACTTGCGTTGCACGACTCATCTTGCTCAAAACAGTTCAAGTGGTTCATTTAAATTGCAGATGGTTATTATACACACTCACATACTTACAAACTTCATCATCATCATCTTATGTGCCTCACAGAGAACAGTCCTCCTTAAAAAAAGGAGGAAAGGGAGCTTCATAAAAGGGAATCCGGTAAAACTCCACCAACGCCCCACGCAGCAGTGTGCGGCTCAGTCGTCGTCTCGAACCTACATCCACATAAAACCATTACCCTCTTTTTTGATTCACGTATTCGGCTTAAACAAAAGGGAATCGCAAGCGAGTCATCTGACAGGTCACTATTAATTCACAACCCACTTAAAACATTCCTTAAAAGCACTCTCCAGTCGTATCCGAAATCAAAATTTCCTCTTGAAAGGACAACATCTAATGGAGGCTTAATTAAGCGAGTATTTGAAGGAATGAAATATAATTATTATTTTACGCAGTGCAATCTTATCCTCTGTAATTATCGTCGTAGCTTCGGAGCAACGCCTGTGTTAAGGTGGAGGCACACTAATTTACTACTAAAAGCATTATGTTCATCAGAAAAATACAGCAGTCAGCACAAGCATCGTCAAACAAGAATACACAAGCAGACATAAATCAGCAACATGCTTCGTCAAAGATCTAATAGTATAAGAGATAAGTGTACTTTTTGCAACTAAAAAGTATGAAATAAACTAAATTATTACGAAAAACAATCAACCCGACTGCATAAAAAAAACTATTAACTGAAAAGAGAAAAACAAGCTCTATAGTCACTAATCAGCTAGATAACAACATTAAGCAAATATAATTTGAATGTTATTAGGTAGGTATTGCAGGCGGTGACAAACCCTAATGACCCTGATTAGAAACACAAGAGCCCAACATCTAATAAAATAAATCAATTTGCCCACGTTTCTACAAAAAGAAGTGAAATCCCACCAAAAACATTACGTAAAAAACTAGCCAAGTCGCGATGGAGCTGCTTGTTTATCTCTAAAAAGTAATGAAATCTAGACAAAGTCGTGCCAAGTCTAAGGTTCCTTACTGCGATTTCTTTATTATTATAGTTAATTTTGTGTGACTTGGCCGTTGAAGGGTACACAAGGGTACAAAACCAGGTGCTCCATGACACCATTGCACCAATTTGTCGCCAGAACCGCTATCCATTGACGATGGAGAATTGCCACTTGGAAAACGTTGATTCAATAACCAGTCAATTGTAGGCTTGATAAAGCTGCGTATTTGCAATGGTGTCATGGAGCACCTGGTTTTGTACCCTTGGGTACCCTTCAACGGCCAAGTCACACAAAATTAACTATAATAATAAAGAAATCGCAGTAACGATCCTTATACTTGGCACGACTTTGTCTAGATTTCATTACTTTTTAGAGATAAACAAGCAGCTCCATCGAGACTTAGCTAGTTTTTTACAGAATTTTTTTGGTGGGATTACGTTTACGATATGCAATACAACCGGCCCACTAAACCTGAGGATGCTCCTTGGTGGAGCAAAACACGACACGTGCAGAGTATAGAAAATATCTGGTGGGCAGGTTGTATTGCATAACATAATACAACTTTGTGTACTAGGTATTTAGAAGCGGATTTCTTGATACAATTGTTATTAGTTATTTGTGTGTATTCACCTTTATTATATGACATGAACTGTATAATAATACCTATATTAGCTTATTGTTCGAGCCGGTACTACAGTGTTGTTTCATAATATTAATTACCAGCCCTCACCATTTATGTTTCAAATGTATTTATTTAGAATGTTTCATTATATTAATAGATTAGTTTTCATGATAGAAACATCTGCGTTTACCTTTTTTTATTTCTTTATTACATAAAAATAGTTTTAACATTTTCTTCACATCCTTAAACCTAAGAGATTTATGTGGATGTTGCACAATCCTCTTATTTGCTATCTCTTAACATAGGTAATTAAAAGTTTTTACCAATACAATAAAGGACAACCGCCGCTCTCTCTTGAAAAAATACCTTAAAATGTATAGAAGTTTTGACTGAAGTCAAATGTGTAATAAATTATAAGGTTTTATAAAAACGACTCAGATAGTATCATTTTTTATTAATCTACACTAATATTATAAAGAGGAAAGATTTGTACCTATTTTTGTATGTTTGTATGTTTGTAATGAATAGGCTCAAAAAGTACTGGGCCGATTTAAAAAATTCTTTCACCATTAGAAAGCTGCATTCACCCTGAGTAACATAGGCTATATTTATTGCTAGAAAAGATTAGACGTCCACCCGTGCGAAGCCGGGACGGGCCGCTAGTAAATTATAAAAAAGCAGCAACCCCAACATGGCTGTCAATGTTGTTTAGTAGGAGGCGGTAGGAGGTGTTGCACGCACAATGTTTTTTTTATATAAAAATGATAAAAACTAATAAATCATTATAAAATAAACTAATGCCTGCAGTTAGTTTCTAGTGTTCCATAGTCCATAATAAAAATAGAAGGACGGTTATACATTTTTGGGTATTATGTGCCAGATGTCCTTTGTTAACTAACTATAACTAGGAATGTAATAGATACGGTAGGTACTGCACGGGCGAGCGTATACAGGGTGTAAACTTAAAAGCGTTACTTGCGAATACTGAAGCCCCATCAAACTTGCCAACTTTCTCTATGGGACCAACACTGTTAAGACTTATTTTAATGTACGGAACTGCTGATTATTGTTTCGAGATTTCTCTGTTGGTCCCATAGTGGAAATTGTTCAGTTTGATGATCTGATCTGAAGCACCTCTTTAAGTTTGAAACGCATTTAATTTTACACTCTGTATAGCGTGTAGTACAATCTAAACTATTATAAAACTGGAACAGAAATTTTTCTGTACATTGAAGATATTTAAAAAAAAAATTACGATATGGTTTTTAAATGTCCCTGATTCCAAATCACCAATTTTTGGATTTTTTGTCTGTCTGTTTGTTTGTTTGTTTGTTTGTTTGTTTGTTTGTTTGTTTGGGTGTTTGTTTGTTCGAGTATCACGCAAAAACTACTGAACCGATTTTGATGAAACTTTTTTTGTTTGATAGCTTATCATCTGACTTAACTACTAACTTATTATAAATGTACTAGTACTCTAGGAAAACCTATAATTGGCTTATGTTATATTTAGTTAATTTTAAGTAATATGTTTAAATATGGCTGTTGGTTTTCTCAATAAATGAAAATAAAATCTGGTATATAATTTATGCGGACGAAGTCGCGGGTAAAAGCTCGTGTTATATATTCATAGTCTAATGAAGGGATATCTTTTGGGGGAAGGTGTAGTATATGCCTAAGTTTACCCTTTTACCGCGACTTAACGTTACGCGCTGCAACACTGTGACAAACGTAGCTGACTAAGCTATACTTAAGTTAGTTATAATATTAATCGATTGATTCTCTCTCTTGTACGGATTGTTGACAATACAACACGTATCCTACAATGTGTGGTTTTATTCGACACCTCATTCGACCTACATTCCTGTCTCACTTCACTATCACTAAGCTGTATAGCCTGATGATGACGATAGATAAGTCCTATATCTTGATAGCAATATCTGCGTTTATATCTTGAACCCTAGTACAACAATGCTTAATTTAACTCGTTCTATTTCTATAATTCGTACACAAACAGTCAGAGAAGATAGTTTCTAAAAACAAGAAAAATATAGCCCCGCCCAACGTTTACCTATTGGGAGCGCCTTTATCTAGATAGGTTTCTTTCCTAAAAAAAATTGTTTTCGCACAAGACAAATATTTTCTTCAATTTCTTTTTCCAACACTATTATGTTGAAATAGCAGTAGGCTGAAATATTCGCTATATAGCTTGAAACAAGTTAGTGGTTGTAGTTTTATGGGATCAGGTCAGTTACGTCCTTTTCCCCGAACGTCCATCGACCAAATTCCTTGTACGACCTTTTCCACGAACGGACATTTCTCCGAACGGACAATGCCTAGTACGTCCATTTACTTGTAAGGACATTTCCCCTTACGTCCCTTTTTATGATCTACCCGAAATGCGTGAGTTTACGAATGTATATACCTATAGGGCCCTTCTTAATATGCTGATACTTTTTTAAGGGGACCGGACAGACCGGGGGATCAGACCGTAAAACTGAACAACTTTCACTATGGGACCAATATCGAAATCGCAGAAAAAAATCTGAGGTTCCATGGTAAGCACTCGAATTAAATGTATGGGACAGCAGATTTTTTTTTCGCGATTCCGATGTTGGTCCCATAGTGAAAGTTGTTCAGTTTGATGGTCTAACTAAATTAAAAAACCCTCTTAAAAGTTTTAAATACTTATTAATTTTTACTATAATAATAATATAGTAAAAATAAAAATTTTAAACTTTTATGCTGACACTTTTTAAGCGGAAGTTCAGACCATCAAACTGAACTTTCTCTGTGGGACCAAAAAACGCGAAAAAATTTCATCTGTTCCATACAAAACTGCAAACAAGCCAAATGTCCCATATATTTAGCTCAAATAGGTTTGCACAACTGATTTTTTTTCGCGATTTCGATGTTAGTGCCATAGAGAAAGTTGTTCAGTTTAATGGTCTGATCATACCCTTAAAAAAATTTCTGCATGTTAAGAAGGACGTTATCGCTATTTATGTAAGTTAGTAGACTATGTTTTACTTTCATCTTTCGATGTCAACATCTGCAACATTGCTTTTGACTGAACATTTTAGTAAATGAAGCTCAGATAGTTAAACGTTAATGTATGTAAAATACGTTATGAAGGTGTCGTATTCATGCCAACTCTACTGAGGCTAGAAAATTGGCGTTTTTATTCAGTCGGCCTATACATTTGGTAAAACCGCCTTACCGCCTTAGAAAAAAGAGAAAATCTAGATGTGCCTCCATCTTTGTTACTTTGTGCATGCCAAAATGAGCGAGCTGATTGATGGTTCGGGTGAAGAGCGGTGGCGGGCGGGTCCTTCCCTAAAATACAATACGATTTTTATTATGGTGTCATAAGACTCAAAATGCAAGCAATGCATTTTTAGGCCGCGGGGCGATCGCGGCGAGAGCGCGGCGGGTAGAACGCTTTGCGGGCGCGGGGCGGGTGCGGATCGTCTGAACGCGGCCTTACTGGACGTAGGGTCTGCGCTCAAAAGTGTCCGTACCAATGGGGGGTGGCGGTATGGTGGAGTGGGATGGAAAAGAATTTCAGCATTTTTAATTTTTTTAGTTGGTTGGTTGTACTTGTCTCGGACACTTTTTTCGAGATATTTGTACTAGACCCGGCGTCCATATTATTTTACGTCAATGATCGATGCTCACTGCGCATAGGGTACGACGAACTCAGGTTTCGTCACTCGTAAGCTCATTCCTTGTACCCCCTGATATAGTGGAAAAACTCATATGGTTTCCGCTGGTTTCCCAGCCCAGGACCATTTACATCATAAAATATAGCACCTGCAATGCCATTCGCGTCTCCGCGTACAATATTGATGCATCTCGCTCCTTTTACTGTACATACCGAGTGTTGTTCTGCTGGTGAATTATTATTCTGTGGAAAGCGTTTCGTATTAGAAGAACGAAAAATAAAGTCATCATCATCATCAACCTTTTATTATTTACCTACCGATGAAAATAGGCCTCTCCCGAGGCGCGCCACAAATTAAAAGTAAAGGTAGCATAGCATTATGTTCACGACTATATTGCCAGAGGGGGTAGTCAGAGATAGTCTGAAACCTCAGAACATCCACGATTCACTAATAGTACCGAAACTCTGCGTGACGTGCCGGCCAAGTGCGAGTCGGACTTGCGTCCTCAGGGTTCCGTACAAATGTAAAATAACTTTTCAGTCTACATCATGGTAGATACTCCAACTGAAAATGTAAGTTTTTAATCGATAAAAATAAATGTTTGTTACGTGATATTGATATTACAACACAGATTTTCTGATTAATTTCATTACAAAAAAAATCTGCTCCTCCATAATTACATTTTACGCGGTAGGAATTTAATGTTAGTTAGTATGAGATAGCTGTTTTTTTTTAATCTCATAGTTGGTCCCATAGTAAAAGTTGTTCATATTGATGTGTACTTTCACCCCTTTGAGTTTTCAGAAGCAATTCCCTTACACCCTGTCTTTTAATAAGCCCCGCTCCTGAGAAAAAAGATTATGTCAGACAGACGACAACGAAGTGATCCTATAAGGATCCGTTTTCTCCCTTGGAGACACGGAAACCTAAAAATTTTGTTTGCAAACAAACTGAACCATGCACGAGGTCCACTTTAGTTGGAAAGAGGCATTGACATAGAATACTATGGACGCCGGGTCTAGTACAAAATTATCCAGACTAAACTACACAATGGCAAGTACGCCCCCCCCCCCCCACACTCCCCTTACACAAACCTAAGTACGTGCATATAAACCAACTAAAAACATTGAAAATGCTAAAATTAATAAAATTATTTTCCATCCCACTCCCCCATCGAGTCACAGCGCGCGCCGCGCGCCCGCGCGTACAACGAAGACTGTCGCGTAATTGGTTCTCTTTTTACGTTTTGGTTCGGACAGTTTTGAGTGCGGACTCTACGTCCAGTAGTTGGTAAGTCAATGGAAAGTGGGATCATTCTTTTATTAGGTACCCATGCACAGCATTAATAGAATCCCTAATAAAAGTTTGTCGTATACATCTAATTTCACCCTGCGAATTGTAACATTTATATAAGTATTCAATTCATAAGCGAATGTAAAGCCACATTTGTCTAATATTTACTCTACACAAAACAGCTTAAAACAAAACAATAATAATCCTCAAAACAAACGTAACACGGCCTCGGGGTGAACTAAAACATTACATAAAATAACATAAATTTAACCTAACATGTTACAAATTGGCCCTACATCATCGACACAGGGTGATGTATCTGCGTGCATTGTCTTGCCGATAGTATTGAAATATTATACAGGATGTATCTATCGTGAATAGATGGGCCAAGTGACAATATTGCTTATTGCGGTAACTCGGAAATATTCAAATAGTTGAATAAGAAATATTAGATTGAATTTGTTATGATTGTATAGTTTTATTGTTGTTACGAATGTGTTAGTAGGCGTTGGAAGTAGTTGAGCGATTTAGAATTCTTTGGTTGTGGAAATAAGTTGTAGGGTTTTGAGACTTCTAACACTTCATAACATTTTAAGAAATACTACTTTATGTATGGCGGAAAAGTGTATAAAGTCTTTCTTAATATGCGAACGGTATTCTAAGGGCATGATCAGATCATCAAACTAAACAAAGAATTTCTCTATGGGATTTTTGTCTCATAGAGAAAGTTGCTACGTTTGATGGTCTGCTCATCCCATTAAAATACCCATTAGACGGGCAATCGACCGCATCAGGCAAGACCAAAACGCAAAAATAGGCCAGTCATTTTACGGAGTTTTGTTAGGCGGGGTAGGGAGTAATTATTAATTGGACTTTTAAACTGTAACTGGCACCATTTAGTGACAAAAATACTATCCTAAACCATATTTAAAAAAAATTGCTATGCAACATAAAAATCGAAATTTCGTGTCCCAGAAGGCTTTTAAATTAATAATATTAATACCAATGCACTCATTTTAATTAGATTTAACAATATAAGTAAATTATTTTTTATCAAAAAAATAGGCATTAAAATTTAAAAAATGAGGTATTTATTAGAAAATACGAATGTATTTTTCAAAACCTTCTAAGTAGGTAAGTAGGCAAAAATATTTATACCATGTTTGAAGTATGTATGATGGTAAAGACTTAAATATGTGCAAAAAAATATATCATCAGGTTTTTTAGAACGAGATAATATCTTTATTTTAAAATTGGAACTGTTGCTGACGTAATTTTTTTTTTAATTTTGGTACATTTATGAGCGCAAATTGGCTCTTCAATATTATAGCGAAAAAAAAAATGCAATTAGTAATTAGTCCCGGCTGAAACCGTAAAATGACTGGGCTAAAATGGGAGGAGGCCGAGACGCAAAACACCTTTACACCTGCGACTTGGCCAACGGGCGTTTTGGCCTTGGCAAAAAGTCTGCGATCAGTTGCACGTCTAAATGGCACTTAAGAAACACCCTATACCTAAAATATATCTTCACTATTCACTTATAAGATAAAGATTGGTTTTTGCTGAACAAGGAAGATCATGACGGTCCGGGTTCGAATCCGCATGAACAACATACCATGTACAAAGTTTTTTTTTAACTTACTTATATAAGTAACACTGACTGCACACAACATATAGGAAGGAAAACATTATGAGGAAACCTGCATACGCTGAAGAAGAAATTATGATGCGTAGGTATTAACACGTCCACCGCATTGGGCTCGCGTGGTGGACTTCCTCCTTCCTCCCTGAGGGTACGCCTGTGCCCTGCAGTGGGACATATACAGGATGAAATTGATATCATTGGCATCCTTTTAAACTAAAAGTCTACCCATAAAACTGAACAACTTTTACTATGGGAGCAAACCAAACGGAGCAAAAAAAAAATCTGCTGTTGCATACATTTTTGTCGCGTAGGCATTGCAGTTTAGTATGAAACAGCAGATTTGTTTGTTGCTCCGATCGGTTTGCTCCTATAGTGAAAGTTGTTCAGTTTGATGGGTAGACTCTTAGTTTAAAAGGATGCTAATGATATCAATTTCACCCTGTATAGGCCGATGATGATAAGGAATAATAAGGGAAACTGTTATCATGCAGGTGTATACCAAACCAGTGAACAGGTTTCATTCAATCTGCTGTCTTAACGCCTAAGTACCTACTGATTAATCGACCTAATTTAACTCCAAAACATTGCTAGTTAATTAATGTAGGCGTTCGGTTTCATATTTCGACCGACAAGCGAGCTATTGGTAATCACATAATCTTGTAATAATTAAATGCAATTATAAGGTTGAGGTTAACCAACTATGGTTAATTGGCAATTGGGTTGCCATTAAGGATCGTATTACACAAAGTGAAAGGCATTCTAAGCGCTCTTACAGACGAGCGACACTTTGCGGTCGCAGAGGGTCGCGCGATGGTCGCGCGTCAGTCGCGCGTCCCACGGCGACCGTAAAGCGTAAAGTCTAAAGCGCGACTCTCTGCGACACACGGCGACCGCAAAGTGTCGCTCGTCTGTAAGAGCCCTAACTCAGAATCAATATTCTTCGTATCGAGCTCGCTGAATACAAACGATATTTGATCCTATTTTCAAAATCCAATTAAATGCATTTAGTATGGAAAATCCAATTTTTTTTTGCAAATTTCCTATACGTGTCTTAATAAGGAAATTTGTTTAGTATTATGGGTACAATCACCCTTAAAGTAATGCAACTGTTTAGTCTAAATCTGTAATATAACTTTAAAGTCTAAATGCTACTCCTCAATCCATAAAGTCGACTTAACACATCTTTCATGGGGCACTGTATACGCTTTTATAATAAGATACCAGAGGATATTCTAAACTTACCAGACAAAAAGTTTAAGTCCCATGTTAAACAAGTCCTCTGTAAAAAAGCTTACTATAAACTCGATGATTATTTGAATGACCAAAATGTCTGGTCTTGACAATTTTACACTATGTAATGCAATATTGTATTTTAATTGTACTTTGTACATTTTGTTTTATTTAAAAGATGTGTGTTGTAGAGTTTCTGGCCGCATCTTCTCTCAAATTTCTCAAAAATTTTTACTCTATCAAAGAATTTTTGGATCAACCCCATTGAGTTGGTATTGTATAAATAACGGGAAGTCATTGGGGTTTGACGTTTACAAGCTGATTGATTTTATTGTTTGGTTTATATTAGTGTTGTTTATGTTTTTGCATGCCTATGTTTTGGCTAAGTGTGAGATACCTTATTATTATTTTATACCTGTAAATACCATACTTACTGCAAATAAATCTAAATCTAAATCAACGGAACACCTTCCGACGCGGTAGTAGAGTCAAAAAATGACGTCAAAATG
Source organism: Agonopterix subpropinquella (assembly GCA_922987775.1). Taxonomy (NCBI): domain Eukaryota; kingdom Metazoa; phylum Arthropoda; class Insecta; order Lepidoptera; family Depressariidae; genus Agonopterix; species Agonopterix subpropinquella. Next base: position 2,226,829 of record OV277711.1, read on the forward strand.
CTATCTATATGATATTATTTCTAATAAAAAATTTAGATTTTTTTTTAATTTCATGTAGATAGGTAACTAGGTACCAACCACCATTTTATAAATTAGCTGCATACATGCAGCACGATCTAAACCTCGGGGCGAGCGAAGCAAGCTCGAGATTCTACTATAATAATGTCTAGGACGAAAATCAGGAGCAATACAAGGAAATATAATAAACAATAATACTTAGACCACAATTCCAGGAAAATCATGATAATCATCGTAAAAGTTTACGCATTCGATACGTTAATGTTATTGGTAACCTCGACCTCGTATCTGCAAACAATACTGTCAGCGACATTATTTCTAATAACAATGCCAAGTTTAGAGAAACTGTACCTAGTTACAGCGAGCGGTAATTAATTCAGAGATACGACCGTCCTTCTGTGAAGAGATAGTCAATAATTGGACAGAGTTTAGACTACTCATACTCTTTGCGTCTGCTCGTATTCCGATCCTGGGAGTCTGACGAAAGATGTTTGTTGATGTGAAACTAAGAAGCCGCCTCTTCTTAAAATTTCCCATATCAACATCCTACCACCCCACCATAAATGAGTAATTATCTATCTACAATCGCAATCGCGAAAAAAAAATCAGCTGTCCCATACTCCATACATTTGACTCTCAAGTACGTTTGCAGTTTTGTATCGAAGAGCTCGATTTCTTTTTCGCAATTTCAAAGTTGGTGCCATAAAGAATGTTGTTCAGTTTGACGGTCTGATCATCCCCTTAAAAAAGTGTCAGTATATTAAGAAGGACTCTATACAGGGTGTTACAAAAGTAAAAATAAACGTTTAAATATTTTATGGGGGTTGTTGAGACCATTAAACTGAACAACTTTTACTATCGGACCAACATCGAAATCGCGAAAAAAAAAAATATTGTCCTATACATTTAGCTCGAGTAGATCTTTTAGTATGGAACATCGCAAACGTATCGTATGATGGCGATTATGGCAAATCTTCCCATTTTGGGGGAGGCCTATGTCCAGCAGTGGACGTCTATCGGCTGATATGATGACGATGGAACATCCGATTTTTTTTCGCGCTTTCGATATTGGTCCCATAGTGAAAGTTGTTCAGTTTGATGATCTTAACCACCCACTTGATTGTTTATTTGTATTTTTGTAACACCTTGTACAGGGTGTAACAAAACACCCTAGTAATACTTAAGGGGGTGCTTCAGACTATCAATCTGAACAACTTTCACTATGGAGCTAATGTCGAGAAAAAATAAAAAGAATCCGTTATTTCATACATTTGAGTCGAGACGGTACTGCAGTGCAGTTTTGTATTAAAGAGCGGATTTTTTTTTCACGATTTCGAGGTTGGCTCCATAGTGAAAGTTGTTCAGTTTCATAGGCTGAAGCATCCCCTTAAGAGAATTCTACTCGGAGCGCGCTCCATACAAAACGTAGTCTGGTCCTAGTTTAAACATATCGTAATTAAAGTAAAAACAAATGCTTTTAGCACAATCTAGAAACAAATATCTGTCTCTCTATGAAGTCAGATTTTTATTTAAATATTTAGTTCTTAAGCTATGTTGGCTCAAAGATTCGTTATTTTTGATCAAAAAAGGCCCAACTTCGTCCTTGTTTTTTAGGACAATGCATGCATTTTAGAAAAATTTGGATACCATAGAGACATCGCAAATATAATGAATATTCAGAACAAAAAAATTATCCACATATCTAGCATCTTATTCGAATAATCACCCGACTACAAAATGTAAAAATTACGCGCGGACCTGTATAAATGAATCCTTTATTGGAATGTGATACCTAAGAGCCAGGTTACACGGTCAGTATTTCATCAGTCTGGTCCATCAGTTTGGTCTGAATGACGGGAGAATGATGCCAGAATGATGGGAGAATGACGGACTGATGGAATGATGGTAAACCATCCATTCAGACTGTCATTCCGTTGTGAATGATGGTATACTGATGGTAAACTGATGGTCGGTGTCAGTCACCGTCGGGGTTGCCAGATTGAGGGTTTTTCATGGGATTTTTGGGAAAAATTTGGCCTTTGGGGAAAATTTGGAGAAGTGAAATCGTTGGGGAAATTTATGGGGAAAAAATTATCAAGGTGGGGAATATGGGGGCTGTAAATAAATAATTTTAACACCGCATTATGATTTATGTTACAAAATTAGGGCCTAATAGTAAGAGATTGGATATTCGGATGCATAGTTAGCTAAATTTAATTTTTAGCAATAAAATTATGGCGGCTTCTTAAAATTATTATTTTTAAATATTTGTTGGGATGCCATGAAAATGCGGGAATGCATAACTAATCGGATGCATAGTAAACGCATGCATAGCAAAAATCAACTTTTCCAAATTATTTAATTTAAAAGTTAATCTTTTTTAATTTAAAAGAGAAATAAATCCCGGGATATCAGTACCTCGTACGTCTGGCAACCCTGCAGTCTTCCATCATTCTGGCGTCATTCAACGTTTGACCAGACTGATGGACCAGAATGATGAAATACTGATGGGAAACTGATCGTGTAACCCACTCATCATTCTGGCATCATTCTGGCGTCATTCTGGCGTCATTCAGAATGATGGACCAGACTGATGAAATACTGAACGTGTAACCTAGCACTAAGAATAGATAGGTAGGTAGGTAAATCTGCAATCTAGCCATTCTAGCCTATTCCGTTCCGTGGAGTAATGCATTCGGAACAAGGTATTATGAATTCAAATGGGGCCATTTGGACGACATGCTTCGACGTTGTCTTGCCTTGGATGGGGGGGGGGGGGCTACTAGGACGTGACGTCATAAAACCCTTGTTAGCCGACTGAAATCAAGTCTAGGAAAATGACCGTTGTATTACGATTACACAATGGATGTCAAACTGAAAAGAGATAATTTCTCCACCTATGGGGAAAAGGCCCACAAAAAATGTCAGCGTATAGTTGTGGAACTCACGACGATTAGTTTCTCATAATCTCTAGATTATACTGGTAGGTAATATTACCAGTACCGGTCCAGTAATTAGTAGTTACCTGCTCCGTTTAGATGAGGTATTGTTTATACAGGGTGTCCCAAAAACCAACGTCAAGCCGAAAACGGTTGATAGGCCAGGTGGTGACAGTTATCAGAAAAATAAAAAAATATATATAAGATTAGTACTTTCCATAAAAAAAATTTTTTTTTAATTTACACCCTGTGATGGTCTTTTAAGTACTATGACTACAAATCTTTACTTTTCAATTTTTTTTTTGTGTGTGTTGTAACCCTGAATAACCCTTCTGTCATCTACAGTCTGAAATTAAAACACAACTGCCTCAGTTTTAAAGAAAATATCACTTTTTGCCCCACCATACACTAAAAATTATTACATCGCCCAACTTTAACTAACTGTACTGAAAAAAAAATGTACTGTGCTATTTCGGCAAGTGAACTTTAAAAGATGGTGTATTTAGTCAGGATTCTAAAAAGGTATAATACTAGCTAGATTATTTATTAACTAAGAACACATAATTTTTTTTTTCAAAAGAGACCCGATTTTAAGCTAATTCTTTTTACATAGTTAAAATGGTTCTAATGCACGTTAGGCTTTCTCTAAGTCCCTAATTGCCAGGTACAAGTTTGAATGAGATGGATAGTGACCTACGTGCATTAGAACCATTTTAACGATGTAAAAAGAATTAGCTTAAAATCGGGTCTCTTTTGAAAAAAAAATTATGTGTTCTTAGTTAATAAATAATCTAGCTAGTATTATACCTTTTTAGAATCCTGACTAAATACACAATCTTTTAAAGTCACTTGCCGAAATAGCACAGTACATTTTTTTTTCAGTACAGTTAGTTAAAGTTGGGCGATGTAATAATTTTTAGTGCATGGTGGGGCAAAAAGTGATATTTTCTTTAAAACTGAGGCAGTTGTGTTTTAATTTCAGACTGTAGATGACAGAAGGGTTATTCAGGGTTACACCACACACACAAAAAAATTTTAAAGTAAAGATTTGTAGTCATAGTACTTAAAAGATCATCACAGGGTGTAAATTAAAAAAAAAAATTTTTTTATGTAAAGTACTAATCTTAGATTTTATTTTTTATTTTTCTGATAACTGTCACCACCTGGCCTATCAACCGTTTTCGGCTTGACGTTGGTTTTTGGGACACCCTGTATAAACAATAGGTACCTCATCTAAACGGAGTGTCACGTAATTGCAGTTGGCACACAGCACAGGCCTATCCTCAAGGAGGGTGTATGGGCATCAGTCCACCAGTCCACCATGAGTGCCCAATGCGGATTGGTAGACTTCACATAGGCATCGAAATTTCTTCTTCAGCGTGTAGGTATGCAGGTTTCCTCATTATGTTTTCCTTCACCGTTTGAAAGCAGTCGTTATTACGTACATAAGTTAAAAAACTCATGGGTACATGGCATGTCTTCCGTGCGGATTCGAGATTGAGTTTCCATACATCTCCGCAACGCGCCACCACAAGCGAGTGTAATATCAAATATGATAACCTGAACCTACCTACTTGTTAAGTTTAAATGAATATGAATTCCATATTTAAATTGTTTTTAAAACCCTTATTTACAAACCAATAAGATTTATAACCTATTAACTTGCGAGCCAAATGGGCGTAACTAAGATCAATTAGTGCACTTACGCCCTTTTATAGAATTTTAATAAAATCACAATTTCAATAAAATTTGCAACCTTGCACGATAATAATAAATAATTGCATATCTCAATAGTAGATTAAGAAATAATTAGATTGAAACAATAATTTCATTATTTTGATAATTCAAATTTAAAGTTATTCACATTTTTAGTTTTGAAGTAAAACTGATTTGTTATCATTTCAGCACTGAAAGAAAGCGCTAACGTACTCATGGATACATTTTTATAATCTTGTTTTGGTAGTAAGTAGGGTGAGTGTGCCCTTGTGGTGGGTTGACATCGGGTTCAGTAAATTTTAAATTTTGCAAACAAATTATTTAATATTTTCCAGTCCAGTAATTAGTAGTTACCTGCTCCGTTTAGATGAGGTATTGTTTATACAGGGTGTCCCAAAAACCAACGTCAAGCCGAAAACGGTTGATAGGCCAGGTGGTGACAGTTATCAGAAAAATAAAAAAATATATATAAGATTAGTACTTTCCATAAAAAAAATTTTTTTTTAATTTACACCCTGTGATGGTCTTTTAAGTACTATGACTACAAATCTTTACTTTTCAATTTTTTTTTTGTGTGTGTTGTAACCCTGAATAACCCTTCTGTCATCTACAGTCTGAAATTAAAACACAACTGCCTCAGTTTTAAAGAAAATATCACTTTTTGCCCCACCATACACTAAAAATTATTACATCGCCCAACTTTAACTAACTGTACTGAAAAAAAAATGTACTGTGCTATTTCGGCAAGTGAACTTTAAAAGATGGTGTATTTAGTCAGGATTCTAAAAAGGTATAATACTAGCTAGATTATTTATTAACTAAGAACACATAATTTTTTTTTTCAAAAGAGACCCGATTTTAAGCTAATTCTTTTTACATAGTTAAAATGGTTCTAATGCACGTTAGGCTTTCTCTAAGTCCCTAATTGCCAGGTACAAGTTTGAATGAGATGGATAGTGACCTACGTGCATTAGAACCATTTTAACGATGTAAAAAGAATTAGCTTAAAATCGGGTCTCTTTTGAAAAAAAAATTATGTGTTCTTAGTTAATAAATAATCTAGCTAGTATTATACCTTTTTAGAATCCTGACTAAATACACAATCTTTTAAAGTCACTTGCCGAAATAGCACAGTACATTTTTTTTTCAGTACAGTTAGTTAAAGTTGGGCGATGTAATAATTTTTAGTGCATGGTGGGGCAAAAAGTGATATTTTCTTTAAAACTGAGGCAGTTGTGTTTTAATTTCAGACTGTAGATGACAGAAGGGTTATTCAGGGTTACACCACACACACAAAAAAATTTTAAAGTAAAGATTTGTAGTCATAGTACTTAAAAGATCATCACAGGGTGTAAATTAAAAAAAAAAAATTTTTTATGTAAAGTACTAATCTTAGATTTTATTTTTTATTTTTCTGATAACTGTCACCACCTGGCCTATCAACCGTTTTCGGCTTGACGTTGGTTTTTGGGACACCCTGTATAAACAATAGGTACCTCATCTAAACGGAGTGTCACGTAATTGCAGTTGGCACACAGCACAGGCCTATCCTCAAGGAGGGTGTATGGGCATCAGTCCACCAGTCCACCATGAGTGCCCAATGCGGATTGGTAGACTTCACATAGGCATCGAAATTTCTTCTTCAGCGTGTAGGTATGCAGGTTTCCTCATTATGTTTTCCTTCACCGTTTGAAAGCAGTCGTTATTACGTACATAAGTTAAAAAACTCATGGGTACATGGCATGTCTTCCGTGCGGATTCGAGATTGAGTTTCCATACATCTCCGCAACGCGCCACCACAAGCGAGTGTAATATCAAATATGATAACCTGAACCTACCTACTTGTTAAGTTTAAATGAATATGAATTCCATATTTAAATTGTTTTTAAAACCCTTATTTACAAACCAATAAGATTTATAACCTATTAACTTGCGAGCCAAATGGGCGTAACTAAGATCAATTAGTGCACTTACGCCCTTTTATAGAATTTTAATAAAATCACAATTTCAATAAAATTTGCAACCTTGCACGATAATAATAAATAATTGCATATCTCAATAGTAGATTAAGAAATAATTAGATTGAAACAATAATTTCATTATTTTGATAATTCAAATTTAAAGTTATTCACATTTTTAGTTTTGAAGTAAAACTGATTTGTTATCATTTCAGCACTGAAAGAAAGCGCTAACGTACTCATGGATACATTTTTATAATCTTGTTTTGGTAGTAAGTAGGGTGAGTGTGCCCTTGTGGTGGGTTGACATCGGGTTCAGTAAATTTTAAATTTTGCAAACAAATTATTTAATATTTTGAATAAAATTACCTATGTTGAAACCATGATAATTAGATTCTGCTATCGATTCTAAACAATCTTCTTTCTAGTTTTGCGTTAATTCATTATCACGTTGTAGATTACAATTTCAAAGTATTATCGAGCCTTTACGGCTATACAAAAATTGCCATAGCGGACGGTGTTTCACGTCCACACGGCGGGGTATTGGTAAAGTTTTCAACTAGCAATAATCGCACCTCGGATTAACCTCATCGGTTACGATATTGCCTCTGCGCAAAGTTAACTGAACTGCTAATTCGAGACTGGGTCAAGATTTCGCGGCGACCGAACGATAGCGCGATTTATTTCGACAGTAGCGCCATCTAGTGATTTTTGTTTGTACTATTTTTGCTAAATTTAATAGTTTCATTTAGTGATAGCTGGTACTTGGATTTCATCCAATTAATATACTATGAAGGGCACTTAATATCTTACACGAATTTTAAATAAAATAGAATCTTTTTTTAACTTTATAAAAAATTTGGACCAGATAAGTATTATTTTGTTATGGCGTAAACGACATCACAATTTTTGCAATGTCTTATCTTACAGTATTAATTTTCAAGGTTTATTTCTACTTATATAGGGTCCTTCTTAATATGCTGACACTTTTTAAGGGGATGATCAGACCGTCAAACTGAACAACTTCCTCTATGGGACCAACATCGAAATCGCGAAAAAAAAATCATCACTTCCATACAAAACTGCAAACCTACTCGGAGCCAAACGTATGGGACAACTATTATTTTTTTCGCGATTTCGATGTTGATTCCATAGAGAAAGTTGATCAGTTTCATAGTCTGGTCATCGCCTTAAAAAAGTGTCAGCATATTAAGAAGGACCCTGTATTATTATGTTGCTTAATGATTCGTAAAAGGCAGTCTAAACTAAAATTGGTACCTAATGATTTAATGAAACGAAATAAATAGGTACCTACCTCATTGATAATAATTAGCCTGAGCTTGCCAGTAACCAGGTTAACAGGAAGTTTAAAGGGAAGGTTATCCAGCAACAGTGGACTGAATACACTGAAAAATAAATATAAAGGTTCCTGGCCTGTCTAATATTTTTTTTATCGAAAGAAACTTTTTTGTAACCGGTCATCCGCCGACGTGACACGGAAACTGTTCGAGTGAGGTTCAACCTGGACGTTAAGTCTCAAACCAACAGGACGATCCTGTGGCTGACACATTTTTTCCGTATAACTTTATTTTTCGCTTTCGCAACTGTCTGAAAAAAAATCGTCCAGTTTTTTTCCGGTTACGTTAAAACAAAAAACGCTATCGGAATACAGAAAGTTGATCAGAGGTGTATCGAAGTTTGCTATATTAATATCTTATTTTTCATTGGTATTGCATTATACTTAAAGAAATCCCAATTTCGTATACTCTTTTGAGTCTGCGACAGCGAATGTGAGGTCAAGGTCAACCATGACAAGAGTAGACACAGGTACTTTTCAACGAGATACCTACTTAATATAACGGTATTTTCTTGGCGTAACAGAACAATGGACAGCCAAGGAGTGTAATACCCTGCCTGCGTCAGTTTTTCCGAGCACTTACAACCCGAATTCCTTTAAAGTATGAGTGAATAGGCTTCTTCTGGATGAGCTCGCTACATCTTCGACCCCATATTCGTCCTAAAGATTGGATTGAGGTCAAGAGCAAACACATCCGTCGTAAAAAAATGTTTACCGTCTTTAACGCTATTGTCAAAAACACAATCGATTGTCTTATACGTCAAATTAGCAGTTTGCAAATACGGAGGTAATAGGGATTCATAATTACAATATATACATACTTAGCACAATCGAAAATACCGTATTCAGTTAAATCAATCAAATGCCGTTTTGCTTATTCTCCAGTATCATACATATCATTATATGAAATCTATTTACCTTTTGATAAATTATATAGTATCAAATGTTTATATTTGAACGGATTTTACCGCGTTGATCTTATACAATTATTCGAGTATAAATTATGTTTAGGAAATTACAAATTATTATTAAATCGGTTGGTTCTTGTTTAATTTTAGTCTTAGTACCGCGTAATTCTCAAATAAGCGATTTATTTAAAATATGTAGTAGTATCTGAAAATTCAGAAGGTAATATGCAGGCGCATGGCCCTTACGTTACATAGATACTAAAAGGAGAGCGACGAACTATACTACAAAATTAGCAGCCAAACAAGTTTTTAACAAGGGTGGTTTTACAAAGAACATTTACCTACATAAGTCCCTATAGTATAATACAATAACTTTTCATGCCCCTTAATACTTTTAAGTCTACCAAGGGATGTTTAAGCTATTCAATTCGAGTAACAATCCAGAAGGGTTTATGGGTATTCAACGAAATTATTTTATGGCTCATTTGTTATTCTAAAGTTGGGGTGTAGTGGGGCGTCTAGTGGTAGTACCTTTCAGGTTTCGCCAGCCGGCCCATCGTGGGCGGCGAACCACACTGGTCCTCAGGCGTCTCACAAATCTCTCGCCAGTGGCTCCAAGTAGCTGTTGTGCACGCAGCGGCCACACCCCGGAAAACCACGTCGGCTCGTGGACTAAACCTGGCCGAGGGGGATCTACACGCTTCGGTGGATAGGTCTAACAGCGGAAGCCCCCCGTTTTTTTGTGCATGAAGACTGACTCGGCGAGGATCGGCAGGTCAAAGCTGATAAGCAACCGACTCTGGCGGACACGGCGAGACAGCGCAGCATTGTAGAATGCTTAGGGCAGTGCTAGGGGAGAATACTTAGCACTGGCCAGATACTGCATCCAACTCGTTCTCCGGTCGTAGTGCTCTGCATTCCATCGGTAAAAGAGCGAGAAGGACGAGAGAGTGCTCATGTGGTTGCGCGCCCATTTGTGCACTAAATATTTCCTGCGCAGTTGACTGCTCGCTCTGAAGGACACCCGAGAGAAAGCCCTGCGGCGACAAGCAGAGGTAGAGAGGTTCGACGATGATGTACGTTGGGCTTTGTCTGAAGCTTGCACGTAGGCGGCCTAAGGAGATGGGTCGCTTCTGCATCTTATAGGAGTGAGGATGCGGATTCGGCAGCACTGAAGGTGACGGAGCAGCCTTATTTAAGGAAGCACTGCTCCCCCCTCATAGCAGGGGAAGGGACTAGAAAAGGTGTCCTGAGAATTGCTCACTCCACCCTTTTGGGAGGTAGTAACCATGGCTGCCTGCACATCCCATTTATTCATGGTCCAAGAAAGCAAAGAAAGAATAAAACATTTAAAACATCATTAATGAATTTTGGTGCTTGGAATGTCCGCACCTTATTAGATCGGGAAACTAGCTCATGCCCAGAACGTAAAACTGCGATAGTAGCCCGAGAACTGTCTCGCTATGATGTAGATGTTGCCGCCCTTAGTGAAACTCGTCTTGCGGATGTGGGTGAGCTGGAAGAAGTTAGTGCTGGGTACACCTTTTTCTGGAAAGGCAAGACTGCCTCAGAGCCTAGACAATCTGGTGTAGGCCTGGCCATAAAGACCTGGATAGCGCGAAGGCTCACTGAATACCCACAATATATATCGGATCGCTTGATTACCCTGCGCCTTCGACTTCACAATGCTAACTACATCAACATTGTGAGTGTGTATGCACCAACCATGGATAAGGATGAAGATGTTAAGGATGGCTTCTATAGCGAACTCAGTCGTGCGCTGGGCAGTATCAAGAGGACTGAGCAAATACTTCTGCTGGGAGATTTTAATGCTCGTGTCGGTCGTGATTTCGAGTCATGGCCTGACGTTCTTGGTCGCCACGGAATCGGAAACATGAACACCAATGGACAAATGCTGCTAACTCTGTGCTCGGAACATGGACTATGCTTGACGAATACCTGGTTTAGATTACCAGCGAAGTACAAGGCCACTTGGATGCACCCAAGATCTAAGCATTGGCACCTCATCGACTACGCTATTGTGAGGCGCAGAGATATCTCACAAGTCCAGGTTACACGAGTCATGCGTGGTGCAAACGGTTGGACTGACCATAGACTGGTTATCGTCAGGATGGTCTTGCGGCTGCATTCCCCGAAACGATCTTGCTCTGGAAAACCACCCTCTTTGGACACGCGAAAGTTGCAGCAAGAAGATAAACTTTTGGAGTACATTGACGCCGTAAAATGCGCTATTCCATCCTGTGACTGGGAGAATGTTGACATCGAGACAACTTGGAAGGAGTTTTCAGGCAAAGTACTTGAGGCTGCCAATAATACGCTGGGGAAGAGGATACGCAAAAGGGAGGACTGGTTCGATGAAAATGAGCAGCAGATAGGAGAGGCATTGGCTAAGCATCGGACACTTCTCAAAAACCACAGATCGTCAAACTGTGTGGCGGCAAGCAATGCTCAAATCGAGGCGATTACTGAAAGCGCATCAGCAATACGTAGGCAAACGCGTCTGTTGAAGGATTCTTGGTGGAAACAAAAAGCTGCAGCAATTCAGAGTCTAGCAGATTCTAACCAGTTAGGTGAATTTTACTCCGAAGTTAGGCAGCTAATAGGTAATACCTACCATAAACGTGTGCCTATAAAAACATCTGATGGCACACAATATCTAACAACGAAGGAAGACGTGCTCAAAAGATGGGCGGAACATTTTAACAACCTCTTAAACGTTGACCGACAAGCTCATCAAGATCACATCCGTAACCTTCCGGATAAACCTTTGCTAGAGGAGCTGCATGAACTACCAACTATGGAAGAGGTAGAGAGAGCGACAAAACAGCAGTCTAATAATAAAGCGGCAGGTGATGATGGTCTGCCAGCGGAGCTGTTTAAGTACGGCGGACCAGCAATGTTGGAATTTCTGTGGAAGATTCTCGTCGAAGTCTGGAAACAAGAAATAGTACCACAGGATTTCCGACATTCTCAGATCTGTATCCTATACAAAGGGAAGGGTGACCGTTCGGACTGTAATGCTTATCGTGGTATATCGTTACTGAGTTCTGCTGGTAAGATCTTTGCAAGAGTGCTTCTTAATCGTCTCCAGCCACTGGCAGAGAGTATTCTCCCCGAGTCACAGTTCGGCTTTCGACAGCATCGAGGTACATGCGACGCTGTATTCTGTGTTCGCCAGCTACAAGAAAAAAGCAAAGAACAAAGTCAGGCTCTATATCTTTGTTTTGTTGACCTGGAGAAGGCATTTGATAGCGTTCCTAGAGAGGCATTGTGGATGGTGCTGAGGAAGCTTGGCTGCAGCGACAAGTTCATCAGATTATTAAGATTACTTCACGATGACATGACCTGTTGTGTATCTGTGGATGACGAGCGGTCTGGGAACTTCAGTGTGCAGTGCGGAGTCAAGCAGGGATGTGTCCTCGCTCCAACACTGTTTGCCTTGTACTTTGCTGTAGTCGTAAGAGAGGTAATAGATAGAGTCCCGGAAGGTGTTCGCCTACGGTACAGACCTGATGGTAGGCTATTTAACCTGGCGAGGCTGCGATCTCGCACAAAAGTTGCCTATGATGTGATCACGGAAATTATGTTTGCGGATGATCTCTGTTTTGTTGCGGAAACTTTTGAAGGCCTTCAATTATTGATGCTGGAGCTGCATAATGCATGTAGCAGATATGGTCTGAAGATAAGTGCATCCAAAACGGAGGTTATGGTCATGCCACGCGAACTGGCGGGAGGTAACCCTGGCGTAATGGTGAATGGCCAACTGTTGAAGACTGTCGATAAATTTAAGTACCTAGGTAGTACTGTACAGGACCACAATGACTTAGATGCGGAAATCAATAACAGAATATCTTCTGCTGCGTGTTCATATGGCAAGATGCGAGGACGAGTCTTTCGATCGCACGATCTGAAGCTCCACACGAAAATATCTGTATACCGGGCAGTCATATTACCAGCTCTTCTCTATGGGTCCGAAACGTGGTGCCCATACAGAAAGCATATCCGTACTCTGGACAAATACCACATGAAATGTCTTCGTGACATCCTGAACATCCGATGGTCGGACAGAGTACGCAATACAGAGGTTCTGCGTCGCTGCGACATTGGGGGAATTGAGGCCTACTTGATGAGACGCCAACTACGATGGCTGGGTCATGTGTCTCGAATGCCAAACGAGAGGATGGCTAAGCGTGCGCTATACTCGGAACTCCAAAATGGGAAGCGCAAGCAGGGTGGCCAGCTTCTCCGCTTCAAAGATGTGCAGAAGAGGCACATGAAGAACTGTAGCATTGAGGACTCCGATTGGGAACGACGTGCTGGAAACAGAGACGAATGGAGGCAACTGGTGCAGAATAGCGTGTTTGACTTCGAGGAGCGCAGACGTAACGAGCTGGACAGAAAGCGTGACGAGCTAAAGGCCCGCCCACCTGTGGCCTATCATTATAATTATGTGGATGGAGTGCTGACGTGTGCTCTGTGCAGAAGAACATTCAAGGCAAAAATTGGATACGCTAGCCACATGAGAGCACATGTGCGGCGTGAAAGAGCCCAGCGGTCGCCATAACCGAAATCGGTTGGACTACTATATATATATATATTCTAAAGTTATTCACATATAGTACGAATGTCTACATGTAAATGAGCATCATAAACTGACATGTAACATTTTGTATTTTAGGTTGAAAACATACTGGTCCATCGATTCTTTGAGCTTGGTTTATAACCTTTATAATATATTCCGTGGCTTGCATGGTGCGGTTAATACTTAGATAGAGTTGTATTTTTATTACAAAACGAACAGAAAACAATAAATAGAGATAAACTCAAAGTATTTTCCCTAATTGCGTCCTAACAGAATTGTTTATTGGGGCACGGATAAAATATTGGGGTGAACACTGTTTGTCGGTTGCAGATCCTGTAAAAGTCTAAACTATCGATACTCAATGATAATTGATAATATTGATAATTACCATGTATACAACGTGTTAATGAATTAACGCAAAACTAGAAAGTAGTTTGTTTAGAATCGAAAGCAGAGTCGAATTATCATGGTTTCAACATAGGTAATTTTTTTCAAAATATTAAATAATTTGTTTGCAAAATTAAAAATTTTCTGAACCCGATGTCAACCCACCCCACGGGCACACTCAACCTACTTACTACCAAAACAAGATTATAAAAATGTATCCATGAGTACGTTAGCGCTTTCTTTCAGTGCTGAAATGATAACAAATCATTTTTGCCACAAAACTTAAAATGCGAATAACTTTAAATTTTAAGTATCAAAAGAATGAAATTATTGTTTGCAATCTAATTATTTTGTTATAAATCAGTTGGTGTGTATGAGGTTTTGCGCTAATTCATTAACACGTTGTATATTAGGGCTCTTTTTCATAATTTTATTGAAGAGCGATGTTTTTTTCGATACACCAAACACCAGTTCAATTTCTTCTCTGCAGCTGTTTTAACCGACACGAAACTTCAGTTGGGCCTAATAAATATTTCTCGATCTACCTCGTCCTTTTATTGTTCCTCCAAATAAAATATTTAAAATTAATCTAGTAGGACAATAGCTCTGGAATCATCTTTTTCGAAGACGGTATCAAAAAGCTCGTATGACCCCGAACATGATACCTATGCTGGCATCCTGCCCCGGACACAGTGTTGCCAGATCCAATTTTCGAAATACGGGAGGTGTACCAATAAAAAATCGGGAGATGTATGGGCGACATTATGAAAAAATCGGGAGATCAATTTTTCCTTAAAATTAATCAGACCATGGTCTTTTAATAAATGTTTTTTTAACATTTTTTCGTTTACTTTAAAATCATAGCAATTGCAATTTTTTTAAATATTTTTCGTGTGCAAGATCCCTGAATTTCCTAATTTGGCCGGTTAACCAAAGCAAAAGCAGGTTTATTTCGCTACTTTGCAATGTTGCAAAATTAGTAAACTATAACTGCCAAAGCTCAAATTTAAATTTATGTTATTAAGTATTCAAATTTATGTTATTAAGTCAAAGTATAGTTTAGGCTACGCATTTTACAAAGTTATGTACACATTTAACATAGCATTGCATAGCTTAGCATTTAATTTTGTTCCGTTTTACGCAGTTTTTTCGAAAAAAAAGTTGTTCTTAAAAAATCGGGAGATTTGAGTAGGAATCCGGGACATCGGGAGACATTGACAAAAATCGGGAGATATCCCGGAAAATCGGGAGATCTGGCAACAGTGCCCGGACACAACAAAAAAATCCTCAAAATAATTATACAATTTCATAGTCATAGATAGATACCACAAGAACACGTCCAAACATATTCATACTACGTGTGATTTCACCCATAGACAATAACCAAGTTTTATCCCAAAATCTTGACATACAAAACTACATCTTATCCCCAAGAAGGAAGTCTCACTATCGCCATAAATATGTGGAGATACGAAATTGAAAATGGAAGGTGAAGCGTACCAATATTTTGTGATTTATCAGAACATATTTGCAGTGTTGTTGTGATTTGAATTCCGTTTATCCGAACGAATTGGAAAACGCTAAGGTTTTCGTATATTTCTTCGGAATGCTTTATTATATTGCCTGTCTTCACCCTCTGGCTATTATGGGTTTGATAATACTTTGCGTAGTGGAGCTAGAAGAGAGCTGACTCAGCACCAAAACCGACGCGCTGAGTCGATGTAAATAACATAAATATCAACAAATTCAGTGCATTAGGCACAGCACGTGGCAATCAACTTGACCAAAGATATTTTATAGACAACTGATATTTTTTTACGTATTCAGGTTTGCTCCCTAATAAAAGTTGTTCAGTTTGATAGTCTGAACCACCCCTGAAAATTTCGGAACGGTAAAACAAATCATCCGCTATAAATACGAGATCATAAGACCAGTCGGTTTCCGGGTATTCCAATAGTCCTTGAATCATCTACTCTACAGGGTGTGGGTAAACAGTTGCACCACTTTAAGGGATGATTGTACCCATAATACTGAACAACTTTCCCTAAGATACCTATAGGAAGGTACCCATCATAAGATGTTTGTTTATGTAGGTATTTGATAAATAAATTAAAAAATATAACCTATAGGAAAATCGCAAAAAAAATTTTACTTTCCATACTAAATGCAATCACCTTATCGAAAGTTTACCTTCACATTTAGTATTTTTTCACATTGATTTATAACATAACACCGTCTGCTCGTGAATGTCGATGTCATATGAATAGCAAGACATTTTATAAGCATAGCATGGCATTAGAATATACTCACGACTATATTTCCCGAGGGGGACATTCCAGACATTTTTTATTTAGTATTAAACTTCCTTCAACTAAAATGTAAAGTATCTGGTCCACCACGAAATACTTACACTAACAGTATACAAACACTACACAATGTAAGTTTTAGTCATTTGGCAATAATAGAGTCGAAGCTTGTGCATTTGAAGTCATAAAAAGTTAACCCGATAAAACCTGTCCATAATTTATTTAATTTAGGGCGTAAGTCAAATAGGAGATACGCCCTTACGCCACGTAACGTTTTCTTATTACATTTACATTGTAAGCTTCTTTGTCTCATTTCTAAAAGACATCTCGTTTTTTTCTCGTACATATTTTTTTAATTGCTCCTTAGAATGCAGTGCACCGCATAATTAGTGCGCATCATTATCGCGGTCGGTGTGTACGTGCCTTTTCAGACGCACTCCAGTGTGGGTAAGCCTTTAGAAAAGCAGGTGTTGTGTTGGAGGGCCTTTTGTAACCGAAGCCGAGTGTGTGAGTAGATGCAATGATTTTTTTTTAACGAAAATGTTACGAAATATTTTTTTAATGAGATGTAAATATACAGGGTGTTAGGGTAAACAGTTGCATTACTTTAAGAGGGTGATTGTACCATGATACTGAACAACTTTCCATAAGAAATAGGATCCTATAGGAAATTCTCAAAAAAAAAATGTTGGCTTTCCATGCTAAATGGAATCGATTCGAAAAGTCGAAATTTTTTTCACGTACTTTCAAAAAAAAAAAGAAAAAAAAGGCGCGTTTTGGAGAACTATGGAAACTCAATATTAAGGTCCAGGGTTCGAATCTGCACTGATGACATGCCATATACCAATGAGTTTTTCTAACTTATGTACGTAATACCGACTGCTCTCAAAGTTCTCAAACGGTTCACAATGGTGTCCTTCAGGAAAACATCGTGAGGAAACCTGCATACGCCGATGAAGAAATTCCGATGCGTATGTCTATGGATGGAAGTCTACCAACCCGCATTGGGCACGCGTGGTGGACTAACGCCCATACACCCTCCCTGAGGGTAGCCTGTGCCCTGCAGTGGGACTGATTGATGATTTTAAAAATTACTTTCCTAATAGGTATAAACTTTTTTAAGGTTATTCTAAATTTCCACTCAAATATCGATTGGAGCATATTTTGTAAACATTGTTATTTATCTGGGTTCATAACACTTTGCTGCGCGAGTCTGACTCGCACTTCGCCAGTTTTGATGTCTTCTATCAAAAATCCACCCCTATATTTTTATCTTTGCTATTATTTCATTGTCTCCAAGATGCCTGTTGATGCAGGATAAAGGGCTCACGAATAAGACTCAGAGGGAATGGTGAACATCTAACTTTAAACAAGCGACCACAAAAGACGTCCCAGGGTCTAGACAACTTAAAATTAACAAACTTAACTAACTTAATAACTTAATTATCTATAGCTAAGCACAAACAAAGTTAAAGGGAGCACAAACAGCTTGCTACCGAGTCAGCTAGCAAACATTGTAAAGTCTATTACAAGTGGTAGTTGCGGAAATTGCAAACACAATTTTTATACCTATCATTTAGTTATACATATGGTAGGTTTAGACGATGACAATTTCGCGGCGCCTATTTTTTAAAGATAAAGATAAAGATAAAGATGCATTTATTTGTCAGACATGAGTAGTTACAGGCAGTTGTTACAATAATTTTTAAGTCCTACATGTCTTACCTTACGGCTTACAAATTATTATTTATATAATGTTAGGGATGCCAGTGGTCATCATAAATTAAAACAAAACAAAAAAAAAGCAAAAATTAGAGTAATGTCAAACAAAAAAGCGCGAAAAAAAATCACGGCACGCTTTCGTTTACACGCTGCTAATTTCCAGAGCCAATTTGTTCGCATGCGAATGGATTTGCTAGAGAAAACCGTGCTAACGATTAGCACGACGCTTTTACACGAGTCGAAAAATTGGCAAGGGGGATGCAAGGGACGCGGGACGCGTGCTTTTTTCCTTGTGTGTTCGCATGCCGTAAAATAGTCGTGCGAAAAGTGTTTATACTGTGCTTTTTTTGAGGCGCCGCGCGCCGCAGAATTGGCGCCGCGATATCGTCATCATCTAATGGTAGGTGACAACCCCAAAAATTAGCACCGTATAAACACTTTTGGTACGAAAATTTTACGCCGTGCCTTAAAATTGTCGTGCCTTAAAGTGTTTACACGGTGCTAATTTTAGGCGCCGCAGAATTGGCGCCTAGAAATTGTCATCGTATAAACGGTCCATATACAACGTGTTAATGAATTAACGCAAAACTAGAAAATAGGTTGTTTGGAATCGAGAGTAGAGTCGATTAATCAAGGTTTCAACATAGGTAATTTTTTTCCAAAATATTAAATAATTTGATTGTACCAATAATAATTTACTTAATTCTGTGGTCAATCCACCGGCACCGCACAGGCATACTCACTATTACTCACACTACTACCAAAACAAAACGCCATACGCACGCGCACGGCCGCGCGCTTTCATTAATAGCGCAAATATCCTGCTCAAATGAAATAGGAAGAAACGAGATGAAACACCGGCGAAAGCGAGCGGCGCGGCGGCCGGCGGCCTTTGTGCCGCGCCGCGCCGCCCCGCGCCGCGGGGGAGAGGGTCGTGGAACGCACAAACAAAACATTTCTCCACTCCAGTCGTGCGCGTACGGTGCGAGTGATTAGATTACGTAGCTTAATTATCTTACGCTTCCGCGATGACCTTTCATTTCATTACTCAAATGTGCAGTAGGTATACTGAAATGGTGCAAATCCTTGTTATTTGTGTGGAGATAACGTAGGTAACCAGTTTGGTGTAGTGTATCAGTGTCTAATAGAACAATGCTAGCTGCGACCCAATGACTGCGCGGCCACGGGACTTTTAGGCCTCCCACTGCTGCCTCCACGACCCGGAATTAGAAAACAGCATCTTGGAGTACTTCTACTACTACTAGGTAAATTGAGCCCTATTCCTATTTATTTAAAGCACTGCCTACACACGATAACAGCTGATTGCACGATCGTGACAAATTTCGGCAGAGAGCGATCAGGAGTCCGATTTTTGAATCTCATTCGCTGAGTTCAGCAGTTGAAAATGTCAAAATTACTGTGGAGATATGCATCTTTCTACTGCTGATTTGACTTCAAAAAGCATACTTCAGGAGTGCGATTATTGAAAGTCAAATCAGCCGTAGAAAGATGCGTATCTCCACAGTAATTTTGACATTTTCAACTGCTGAACTCAGCGAATGAGATTCAAAAATCGCACTACAGAAACTACTATCAGTTTAAAATAACAATGTGCATGACCTCGCTCGCAAATGTGACGTCACTCAATCACACGAACTTCACTCGAGTCATTCAAATGATTGTTTCCTTTGCATAGAGTCTACATTCCTTTGTCAATCGAGTGAAGTTATCCAACGGCCCTTCAAGGTCATGCACATTGTTATTTTAAACTGATAGTACTACAATACCACCGATACGGCGTATTCGGTTCGCCGCGCCCGCGCAGTGTAATGCGGGGTTTACACGGGTCGATTTTTTATGCGATTTCTATCCTTACCATTAAAATTGACCATGTAGATAAGGCATATGAAGTGGCAATTTAAGGCCACGAGTGATTCAAATCGCAAGTCCCGGGAAGATTAGTTTCAACTTTTGTCGTGCGGCAATGACCCACCCGCATGCATGCACCCTGTTGACTAAAATCGACCGCGAAAACGACCAATCGCTTGACTCGCCGCATGAAAGCGTTTTTGTGGTTTACCTACCTACTTGAATAATTTATTTACGAATTATTGCGATACCAACACCAACACATGGAAAATCTGTTCTGCTCATAATTTTTAAACAAAATGAAATAGTCGCATATGATATTTATCAACTGTGAAAGTGACGTAATTGAGCGGTTTTGAGGCGATTGCGCCTAGCGTCACGGCCGCTGGCCGGCATAATGAGAATCGACCCATGTAAACCGCCCCTTAGAAGTTTAGACCGTGCAAGATGGCGGTGCGGCGCCGGCGCGGGGTGCGAGCGGGCGGGTGGACAGTGAGCGAGCGGGAAGCGATTTGCGCTTCATTCATACTTTGCCATACACATTGTAAAGGATACGAAACATTAAAATGCAAATAACTTTTAATTAAATTGATTGAATTAATAAATGATTTTTTCAATGTAATTATTTAATTATAAATCAGTTGGGGTGTATGAGGTTTTGCGTTAATTCATTAACACGTTGTAGATAGTTATAGATATTATTTATTATAGATAATTGTAGTAAGTAATGTAAATAAGCAAATAGATAATTAAATTACTGTAAGATATATGGATACACAGATAAAAATTAAAATATACTAGATACATGTATGTATAAGTAGATACAGTTGGTAGTAAATATATATAAAAAGCACAACATGGCTGTAACATGTTCAAAATCAATAATATTTGAAATTAAATATATATAATTCTGGATATTGTGTGTTGGAAGTTTAGTGTGTGTTAGGTTTGTTATATTAATGCTGAATAATGTAGTGTTGTTTTGTTAACAAATCCGCCGCAATAACGCATAATCTGAGAAAATTTCAACTATCTGGCTATTACGGTTCAAAAGTGACAGCCCTAAATAGGTAGGACAGACGGACGGACGGACGGACAGACGGACGGACGGACGGACGGACGGACGGACGGACGGACGGACGGAAGGACAACGTAGGCTTAGTAATAGGGTCCCGTTTTCACCCTTTGGGTACGGAACCCTAAAAAAGCACAAAGTACCTAAAATTGGACCTTCGAATCATCCAATAAGGCACATAACCCTTAAAACTACAATTTACTAACTCGAATTAACCGAGTCCCGGAATCACGGGATGAGATAAGTAGTTGCCGGATCCCACGGGAATCTGTTCAAGAGCCTTTATTGTAATCCCCGATTTGACCTTGGCATTTAGTATCAGTACTGAGTAATTAACGAGATTTGTAGCCCGTTCCATTAGGACTTTATCTGAATATACCTACCTGTAGTGCGCAAAACGAAAGCTGGCTCTTTAGACGATTTGACAAACCTTTTTCTATCTTAACTTTTGCCCGCGACTTGGTCTGCGTGGATTACAAACGGTTACATCGCATTTCACCCTCTCGTAGGGATTGACATTCGGAAAATTCTATCTTAATGCACCCCTCTGTAGTATATTTATTGTAATCCTAATATTGGGTGCAAAAAAAAACACTACTGATATTCAAGAGGATGGTTTAGATTAGACCATCAAACTGAACAACTTTCCTTATGGAGCCAATCACGAAATGGCATAGGTACATTGTATGTGAATGTATGGGACATTCATCGAATTCAACAACATCGAATTCGTGAAGGTAAAACATAGCTGTCTCTTATACATTTGAGTCGAGTAGGACATTGCAGTTTAGTATGGAACAGCAATTTTTTTGTTGCGTTTTCAACTTTGCTCCCATAGTAAAAGTTGTTTAGTTTGATTGTCTGAACCACCCCTGAAAGATTCGGAACGGTATAAAATCAACCGGTATTTTTACGTTGTTACCAACTTTTTTTGTGAGCAGTATACTTAACAAATGGTAATTCTTGACTATTTGATTACCTTAACGTTCTCTAGCCAGAATGAACCGGATAAAATTATATTACCTACAGTAAAACTCCACCTAAGTTTTTTTTAAGTTTGAGAGTTGAACAAGATCCAAGAACTCCAATGTTACCTGCTTCTGAAATAATGACCAAAGTCTGTAGAATCCCCAAAGAATAAGGCCTTCTCTCACCAAAGAGGCCCGATAGAGGCCATAGTTAGAGATCAACTTGCTATTCGATTTTTAATTCGCCTCCGTAGACCTCTGAGTTGGCTCAACTCTTAGAAAGAGTAATGTCTAGAATGAGCCACTTGCATCTACCGTATAAAACAAAAGGGGCCAACTTTTTTAGGTTGGTGTCGAAGGAAAGCCTAAAATATTGGAAAAAATCTGTATTATGTGCATCTTCTACTTTATAAGTTAAAGTAACTTTTACTTGCGACACACCTTTGTGTAATCAATATTAAGATCTAAAATTGGTAATTGCTATGAAGTAAATTTTTTTAGACCTATATTTAATGAGTTAATTAGATAATTGTTAAATTTGGTGCGAACATAGAGGAAAGAAGTATAGAGATAGTGCGACAAACAAAATGCATGCGCTATTAGTGTAGGAAATGAACCGATTCTTTGTATGGGGACCCATGCATTAATTCCTCAGTCGATGAAACTTTGCAGGATTATAAAATAGTACGAGTTAAAACTTACAAAAACATTTTCCAAAAAAAAAACCTCCCATTTTAGGTATTTATACCTAAACATACAAATCTGTTTATATATTGAACCGAGTAAGTTTTCAGTCAAAATTTATTTTACCAAATGAGTTATTTATACCAGTATGTGATACTTGATAACAATCCAAAACTTTTTTTCAAACATTAGTATTGCTTTTCTACGATAATTCCTTTTTCTGACCCTCATTTTCATCGGAAAATTGCTCAGTAATTTTTCTTTTCTTATAAGACCTTAGAATGTAATTTAGCGTTACGAGTAACAAATTCCAAAAAATAATACTTACCAATATAAATTTATTTCAAACTAGAAATAACTCGGTATGGAAAACTTCTCAGCATTATTTCTTTTTAAAATTATTTTAGGGAGTCACATATACCCACAAATCCAAAATATCCAAAAGAAATATCATCCAGAACACAGAAATTTTGGATCTTTGCATCCAAATCTTTCCCGCGTTTACACAATAATGTACCGTCTTGCTTTAACAGTTAGGTGCAGATTAGCGTGATCGTGCTAATTGTACGACCTTGATCGCGTGACCCGCACCGGAGGGTCACGTACTGGTGTGTGATTCTTTACATTACGTTTATTGCATTTTTAGGGTTCCGTACCCAAAGCACGGAATATATAAGAGTTTACAACAGAAGGTTCACTATCTAACGAACGCTCGCTCCAAGCACGGCTGACACGCACACATTGACTCTACGTACGTGAATGTCACGCACACATGGACTCTGGTGCAAGGGATGTCAGTAGTATGGTATGCGTTCCGATTCCGAACGAACGAATGTTAAGCTCGACCGAGGAAGAAATCTACGATCGGGGCCGGGGGTCGTTGACCGCAGCCAACGGTTTTGATTCATCTAAGTCAAAAATAGATAAAATACGGGCCAAACAACCGATTACGATGGAGTATTTTTTTGCAATCTTTCGATTATGAATATTATTATATTATTTTATACATCCGACGATCTGTAGGATACTAATTTAATTTTCGAAACGAAAAACAAGTATTAAGGTCGGTGCGATACAATGAGCGAGTGACACTCGACTGAATTAGGCCTCGCGGTCCCGGCCGCGAAGGTACATTTTTATACCTAAAGTACCGAGTGAGCCAGGCCTGCCCAAAGGGTGAAACCGGGTCCCTATTACTAATACTAAGCCTTCGTTGTCCGTCCGTCCGTCCGTCCGTCCTACCTATTTAGGGCTGTAACTTTTGAACCGGTATAGCTAGATAGTTGTCATTTTCACAGAATATACGTTATTACGGCGGAATTGATAAAAAAATATGAAAATATAAAAATGACAAAAAGTTAAAATTAAATTGCACAGAATACAAAGTTCCATAACGCCGTAAGACCGTAGTGTCATACAAACGCAAAACAATAATAATATCGACGGGGTTTGGGCTATTTGTTTTAAGCGACATCCTGGCCGATATTGAGTTATATACATATTCGGAATCAACGGATTTTTCTGCGTCGTTTGAGCTCGGTTTCGTGGCGATCTGAGCACTTTTGTGGCACTTGAAACAATGGCAATTTTGGGGCAGTTTGAATTCGCTTTGTTTGATGCGACATAATTTTTGATTAATTTCAGACAAAATGGACTTCATACCATATTTTTTTTTACAAATTTGTATTTAAGCTTTTTTCCGGTCATAGATTTAACAGCATAAGTCGTTTGAATTATTTTTCCTGCCTCTACATTTTATAGGTGATACTCGTTAAAGCGTTTTGCCTGATCTCAAAAATATATAGGAATATCGCTTAAAACATTTAGCCTGCATCGGCAATCAATACTCAATGTCGCTTAAAACATTAACGCTGCATCTGATTTTAACACAGATTACAGATAGGCGTTTAAAACATTTTGATCTTCAATTCATATTGTCTATGTATGTCGGTTATACCATTTTTCCTTATCAGATTTTATCAAAACATGTCGCATGTGACTAACTGAATCTGTGAATTGTGGAAGTTTAGTTTTTTTTTAGAGGGGGTGCGTAGGGGTGCGTAGGGGTTGCGTAGGGGTTGAGTAGGTGGTGCGTTAGGGGTGCATAGGGGGTGCGTAGGGGTAGATGCTGGGGCTGTGCGTAAGTGGTGAGTAGGGGGTGCATAGAGGTAGTGAATACGGGTGCGTAGGGGGTAAGTAGGGGTACGTAGGTGTGTGTAGGGGGTACGTAGGGGGTGAGTTGGGGATGCGTAGGAGATGAGTAGTAGGTGCGTAGGGGATGAGTATTTGTGCGTAGGAGTATGCAGGGGGTACGTTGGGGTGAGTAGGGGGAGCGTATGAGTACGTAAGGAGGTGCGTGGGGGTGCGTAAATGGTGAGTAAGGGGTGCATAGAGGGGGTAAGGGTGCGTAGTGGGTGCGTAAGGGTGAGTTAGGGATGAGTAGGGGATGAGTGCGGGGTGCGGGGTGGGTAATCATAACTTGTAAATTATCTAGCTTTAAAAAAAAAAAGAAGCGAATAGTGATTTCTGTATTTAAGTCCACTTAATTTAGTTAAGATATTATTTTTTAAAAGCTTATAATAATATTATAAGAGATAAATGTCGTTTGATACAAAATGCCCTCAACTGTCTTTTATCTAGAAACAGGCTAAATGATTCAAGCGACCTATATTATAAATTATTGTTTCAAGAAGAATGATTTATACAGGTATTTTTTAGTGTCTAGTCTAGGCTGTCATCACCTTAAGTTCTGAAGTAACAAAAAATAGCTGCAGACCAAAATGATTCATGTCGCAGTTCGAGCTCGAAAGTGAGTTGTTTGAAGTGACAATAAATTCGTTTATTACGTAAAGATTGGCGGTTATGCCAACAATATTATGCTGTGTTTTGAAATCTGATAGAATGAAATATTTTAAATGGAATAAAAAATAATTCAGCTAATGTAATAAAAAATCTAACTAATTTTATTTTATTAAACTTTACACTTATGTATCGAAATTATGTTTTATGAAAAACATCAGCCTTAAGACGGTTTTAACAATAAGATTTATAATCTAAATATATAAAAGAAGAAATTGACTGACTGAATGACTGACTGACTGACATATCAACGCACAGCCCAAACCGCTGGGTCTAGAGATTCCAAATTTGGCACGTAGGTTTCTTATGATGTCTAGGCGTGCACTGAGAAAGGATTTTTCAAAATTCACTCCTTGAGGGGGTAAAACGGGGGTCCAAAGTTTGTATGGGGAAACAAGATTAGTTAGACTATTTTATTCGGAACTTCACAGGAGTACTCCTATTAATAAATGAGTTAACACGTGTTTCAGGTTTTTTCAGAATTCAACCCCTGAAAGGGGGAAATGGGGTGACAAAGTCTGAAAATCGAGATGGGTATTGTTTGTATGGTTTATCGGGTCGCTGATTACGAAAACAACAATGATTTTAAAATCCGACGTGGTGAACGCGAAATACCATCATCCCATGTTGGGGTGCGATGGGGTTGAAATGTTTTTATGGTTTTTCGGGACGTTATTTGGGGATGAGTAGAGTGTGATTAGCGGGTGAGTAGGGGTGCCGTAGGGAGTGAGTAGGGGGTGGGGTAGGGGGTGCGAAAGTGGTACGTAGAGGAGGCCAGTAGGGTGTGCGTAGGGGGTGCGTAGGAGTTGCGTAAGGGTTGCGTAGAGGGTGCGTAGGGGGTTGCGTGGGGGTTCGTAGGGGGTGCGTACGGGGTGAGTAGGGGTGCCTGAGGAGAGCGTAGGGCATGCGTTAGCGATGCGTAGGGGATGCATAGGGGGTGCGTAAGGGGGTGCGTAGGGGTGTGTAGGTACGAAGGGGGTGCGTGAGTGGTACGTAGAGGGGGCGAGTAGGGGTTGCGTATGGGGTGCGTAGGGGATGCGTAGGGGGTGAGTAGGGGTGCCTGGGGGGAGCATAGGGGGTGCGTATGGGGTGTGTAGGGCGTACGAAGGGGGTGCGTAGGGGTGAGTAGGTATGCGTAGGGGTGTGTAGGGGGTTGGTGAGGGGTGCGTATGGCTGAGTAGGGGGTGAGTACTGGATGCGTAGAGGATGAGTAGGGGTGCGTAGGGGATGAGTACGGGGTGAGTAGGGGGTACGTAAGGGTGAGTAGGGGGTGCATAGAGGGATGAGGGGGTGTTCTTTCAGAAGTCACAAAAATGTTTTTTTTTGTGGCATTGACCTGCAATGCCACAAAAAAACCATAAACAAGTCCTAAGTCCACGCGTACGAAGTCGCGGGCAACAGCTAGTCTTACATAAAGATCTTCATGATGTTAAACAGTCTTTCATTTTACATTTCACCGTCTATTAGGATGTGGAGGTCTGTGGCCTGATCGATGAGCTCCAAAGAATACTTAGAGAGGGCACATCTCCGAAAGGTAGCCGAAAAGCCACAACTAGAGCAAAGATTGATGGAGGCCATCGAGCAGGCTGTCGTGGGGATCCACGACAAGGTCCGGGAATATGCCCTCCATCCGGTGGTGGCCACCCCGGCGCCCGAGAATCTCGAGCTGTTGCTGGAGGGGCTCCACCAACTGGTGGCTGCTACCGCAAACGTGACAATGAGGCCTGACCAGGGTTTGAGGGCGGCGTTGCCGGTGGATGATTTGCGCAAGGAGTTCATCGCTGTTAGGGAGGACACCGTGGAGACAGCGGCCCCTGTCCGAACTGCGGTAGAGGAGCTCCGGGGCAAGATGTGACAATCCGTGGCTGTGGTGGCGGGAGGGGCTGACGTAAGAGTGGGCCCCACCTGTGGCTGTGAAGGTGTGGCGCTGGAAATGCCCGCCTCTCGCGATACGATGGTAGCGGGTTCGCTAGGAGTGCCGCCCCCGAACTCCTACTACTCCTGGAGGCGGTGCGCCGTGCACCACCACAGCACCGAGCTGCGTCGCATGCGCTACTGGTGGGGTGTACTGAACCCTCCGGCACGGCGGAGGGTGTCCTATGGGAGGTCGAGGCGGCAGTTGAGTCGCACAGCGCATTGGCAGGGTGCTTACGCACCCTTACGGTTAGGGACGGGACGGTTTTGTTGGGGTGTTGTGACCGGTTGATAAGATGGATCAATGCTTGTGGAGGAGCGCCTTGGTTAGTGTGGAGGAGAAATCCGTTCATTGAGGTCCGCGACATCCTGGTGGCCAACACTGATGACCAGATCCTCCAACCGCTCCGGACGCAGAATGCCAGCGTCTCATGGGTGCCCTTGGCTGGGAAAAGATAGCGCGAGTTCGCTTTCGAATGCCGGCGCGTAACCATCTTGAGCGCCATGAGACAAATTTTTAAAAAATTATATGTATGAAGTCCATTTTGTCTGAAATTGATCAAAAATTGTGTCGCATCAAACAAAGCGAATTCGAACTGGCCCCAAATTTGCCATTGTTTCAAGCTCCAACAAAGTACTCAGAATGCCAAGAAATCGAGCTGAAACGACGCAGAAGAATCCGCTGATTCCGAATATGTATATAGCTCAATTTCGGCCAAGATGTCGCTTAAAACAAATAGCCCGGAACCCGTCGAAATAATTGTAAGGAGCGGAGCGAACGCGACGCTTTTTCGTAAGGACCTCCCTGCGCTTTTTCTCCAGGACCGGAGACCACAATTTTGGGTATGGCTACGTAACACGCGGCAGTCACAGACGCCACATACTCCTGCACCGCCTCCCTGGTCCCATACCTACTCCTGCAGCGCAGCCTGGCTCAATCCGTTACGATTCTTCAGCTCGGACTCTAACGCCTCGCGAAATCGCAGCCAATCTAATTTAGGTGCCAGACATTGGGTTGTTCAGCGCGGGCAATTTCTATCGCAGCGTGTGCCGTTGCAGTGGTACCTGTGTGAATCTCCCATCCTTCCTTCCTTCCTTCCTCTTCCTCATCCTTGACAGGAGGGCACCGCCGCTGAGGATGACGTCGACCCTCGACGTATTCTCCTTCCGCCTAGCACGCCAGGCCCGGAAGGTCGGCTATGACCCTTTATTGAGTACTTCAAGGTCGAGCTCAGCCAGCAGGTTGGCGAGAGCCTCGCCGCGACCTTTTGTCCTCCCTGAGCCCCAGAGGGTTTGCCAGGCGTTGAATTTCCCAGTCAATATAATACGATTTGTAGGCAGTAGGGTTTTCGTCCCGGGACTCTCGAGTCTCGAAATCCCGGGAGTCTCGGTACTTTTTAAGTCGATACTGAGACCGAGACTTTGACATTTTGGTCCCGGGATTTCGAGACTCGTTTTCATATTAAAAATAATTAAATTTGACTCACATTTTGTACAATATAAACAATATTTCCAGTTTATTATTGTGTTTAAATACCAATTTCAAAAATATATATTTTTTAACGTAGATAATGCATGATATTGAGTTATTTATTGCTTTTAGCATTTCGGTATCTAGTTTAAGAATTGTCTTGTCCCAGTAACGATCTACTGAGACTTGTCTCACTTGTTCCGCATGGTATCGAATTTTTGAGCCTTTATTTATTTGAATAGTTCAGGACCGAACTGGCACAGGCATGACACTGTCTGTACGTGAACGAGCGGTCCAAGACCTTGGGCTGGCGTGAGTAAGCGATTGGGGGAAATAATAAAAGTTAAATTTGATTTACGTAAATTAAATTATTTTCTCATTGTAATGTCAATTTCACACCATGCTTGATCCCTATTGCATAGAAATATAATCATGCTAGCAATAACGATGCCCACTCATAACTGCGACGTCACATCGCATCGCAAATATCTGCGATGCGCTGCGTTCAATAATCATACATATGTCATCGTGATAAGTCATCGAGCGATGGCAGATATTTGACATTGCGATGCGACGACACAGTTATGTGTGGGAGCAATAAATCAGGTACTTAGGTTGTGTATTTTTTTAAAACAAGGTGGATACGGGTTCCTGAACTTAAACCTGAATAGATAATAACGAAAAAAGTAGGGAGCGTGACCAATCATCAACATTAAAATACCTATTGAATTAACTTCTTTAAAGAAGGTAAAGTATGAGTAGGTAGGTAAGAAACACAACAGTGAATATACAGCACGACATGTTTCCGCACGTGATGATATGATGTCGCGTTGCCCGTCGAGTCGAGCGAGCGAGTGCAGCCTTGTGATTCGGCCGTCATTATCATGAATGGGTGTCCCACCACTTCTAAGAGCACATATGCATGAGTGTCGCTTCTTTTCGCGTTAGAGTATATTTTCTTTGGACTTGGTACGTAACTTGGCATTGCGATTTCTGCAGCACAGCTCAAGTATCGATCAAATCGAAGGTTTTCTCATTGACCACGAACTTAGCAAAGAGGCACGTAATAGGTTCTCTTCGGTCTACTGTATAACCTGCTGGAGCGTATAATTATAATTATGTGGTCTAGTGTTGAAGCCTATTCGGAACCCGGCTTTTTCAGGAGGTTGGAAAACATCGATCCTGCGTGCGAGATTGTTCGTAATGACCCTCGAAAACAACTTACAGACATATGGCTGAGAAGAGAGAAGATGTGCCTTTCGTTCTTCAGCTAGGCATTTTTGCCCTTTTTTAAAGAAGAGCACTACCAGACTTGTTCAATGCCTGCGGCATTTTCCCCGCGAATGACTGAATTATACATCTTCTGAAGGGCCAAGGACCGGTTTTCCAGCAACCTTCAGAAGTTCGACCGCGATTCTGGTAACCAGTTCGGTTACCAGATTTGAGGATAATCAAGTACTCTCCCTTTCTTCAGACTTCGGTAAACTAATTAACGTCCTATTGTAACCTGCTTAGTTTTTTCCCCAATTTCAGTGAGCTTCGTAGTGCGCACTGTCGCGTATTGTTCGTTGCCAGGTGCAGCTGTCGTCGGTTTTGGTAGCCAAATCTCCCCCAGAGTTTTCGATTTTGTGTTGTGATTCTGCATGGCGATTGCTTTAATTATACGGAAAGTCATAAATTCATAATTAAATGACAAATTTTGATGTAACTTTGAATAATTAATTAATCTAATCATTAGTTAGGTTAGAATAGTCGTTTTAATATGATTTTGAATTTAGGTTTAAATTAAAAATCAGATTTTATATCCCCTGACATTTTATTCATTTTATTCAGTGTTATGTTATAGTGTACCCTAAGGTCTTTTATATTGTATAACTTGTATATTTGTAAAACCTGATACGCTGTAAAGCGACTCGCTTCCTGCGATTAAACCTTGTAAGGTTTGCAGTAGGAAAGCTTAAGTAGGAAAACAAATATGTAACTTTTTCTTTGTAAAATAAATTGAAAAAAAAAAAAAAAAACCTATACGCTAAGACTGTCTAAAGTCAGAAAGCACCGATAATTCCTTGTATTTTTAAATTAAACCACACAGTCTCGAATTTCCCGGGAATCCCGGGACTGGGGTTTGAGAATCCGAGACTGGTCCCGGGACCAAAAATGCTACCGAGACCGAAATCCCTAGTAGGCAGCGCTGCCTACTGTTATCAGCGCGCGCTGATAACAGTAGTAGTACTGGAGTAGTAGGAGTTCGGGGGCGGAGGCAGACATCTCCAGCGCCACACCTTCGCAGCCACAGGCCCCCCCACTCTTACGTCAGCCCCTCCCACCACCACAGCCAAGGATTTTCGGACCTCGCCCCGGAGCTCCTCTACCATAGTTCGGAGAGGGGCCGCTGTCTCCACGGTCACCCCCCAACCACATCTTGCACAAATCTTCCACCGCCGCCCTCAAACCCTGGTCAGGCATTATCGTTATGTATATGCCAGCCGCCAATTGGTGCAGAGCCAATAAAAACTCGAGTTTCTTGGGCGCGGGGCAGTTTATTTTTTACTCCATTCAAAATATTTCATTCTGACAGATTTCAAAACACAGCATACTATAATTGTGGGCATAACCGCCAATCTTTACTTAACAAAGGAATTTATGGTCATTTCAAACAACTCACTTCCAAGTTTGATCTACGACATGAATCATTTTGGTCTGGAGCTAGCTACTTTTTAATACTTCAGACACTTAAAGTAATTAGCCTGATTCTATATTTCTACTAGAACGGTAGTTAATACATTTAGCCTGACACTGAAAAAAAATACCTGTGTCCACTTAATATTGAAGAAAAAAAGTCCTGGTGAGGGGGGGGGGGGGGGTGAGCTCGAGGAAGGGGGGGCTCTAAAGGTGACTTTTTTCAGTTTTTTGCTTTTTTCTCGAAATCTGAAAGTCATATCGAAATATTTTGTATAAACAAATTAAACCTGACAAAACCTCCTACAAAACCCGTAGTATGCATTTTTGTCATAGGACTTAACCTTTGAGGGCTACGGGGCCGAGAAAGTAACAGCGTTTCAAAAATTATGAAATTTGTATTGCGACCCTCATGAAAGTTGAAGATAAAAACAAAATGATTTCATATTCTTAATCAGCAGCCCTGAAAACCCCCAGATACAAATTTTCAGTCGGTTCGGGGAACCCTTAAAAGCTGTATTGGCGTTTGAAATTTCCATGGTAGCCATCTTGGATATCACAATTTTGGTTTTTTTTCACCGCCAACCAAATCTGACCAGGATCCTATATGACATTTTTTCGAGGTCCATAACCCAATCTGTCGTAGTTTTCGCGGGCCGTTGACCTCATCCATCAGGAGTCGACCTTCCGAGGAAGTCAAAGGTTTCCCTGTATCACCAAGGCATCCATATGATGATCCCCAAATGTCATCCTTGTACCGTAAGGGGAACCCGGAGATCAATTGGGGGTATTTGGTTGACCCCCCCCTCCCCCCCCACATAGATATTAAATAAATACCCGTATAATTGTTCACCGGGTTTCCCCCATTCAACGTCTAGTAAAATGATTTTTGGGATCATCATAAGGATGCCCTGGCGATAAAAATAATATTTCGACTTCCTCAGAAGGTCAACTCTTGAGGGATGAGGTCAACGGCCCGCGGAAACTATGACAGATAGGGTTATGGACCTTGAACAATTGTCATAGAGGACCCTGGTCAGATTTGGTTGGAGGTGAAAAAAATCCAAAATTGCGATATCCAAGATGGCTGCCATGTAAATTTCAAACGCCAATATAGCTTTTAAAGGTTCTCCGAACCGACAGAAAATTTGTATCTGGGGGTTTTCGGGGTTGCTGATTAAGAATATGAAATCATTTTGTTTTTATCTTCAACTTTCATGAGGGTCGCCATACAAATTTCATAATTTTTGAAATGCTGTTACTTTCTCGGCCCCATAGCCCACAAAGATTCAAGTCCAATGACAAAAATGCATACAACTTGTTTTGTAGGAAAGTCAGGTTTAATTTGTCCATACAAAACATTTCGATACAACTTGCAGATTTCGAGAAATAAGCGTAAAACTGAAAAAAGTCACCTTTAGAGCTCCCCCCTTCCTCGAGCTCACCCTCCCGTCACCAGGACTATTTTTTTTCTTCAATATTACGTACCAAAGGAACGTTTAAAAAAGTTTCAAACCTCCGGAAATTACTTCTCTTGAATGGTATATTTCAGCTTAATTCTACTGGGTTATAATTTACAATCTAGGGCGCTTGAATCATTTAGCCTGTTTCTAAATAAAAGACCGTAGAGGGCATTTTGTATTAAACGACATTTATCTCTGATAAGTGATAATAAAAGCTATAAAAAAAATATCCTAACTAAATTAAGCGGACTTAAATACAGAAATCAGTATTAGCTTCTTTTTTTTAGTAAAAGCCTGATAATTTATAAGTTATGTTTTTTTTCCGAAAATTGAAACTTTGAATCGCTCTCCTGTAAAGTTCCAAAAATGTCGCTTAAAACAAATAGCCCGAAACCCGTCGATATATTGTGAAAACAACTATTAATATCAACGATTGATACGTGAATGATGTGTCACGCGGGCGGCGGCGGCCGGTGGGCATCTAGTACCGCTCCCGCGCCCCGCTTCTACACCCCGCTCCCCGGTACTCACAGCTCCCGATTGCTAGATTCAAATCTGTCGATGTAAAATCTTTTTAGTTTTTAATACGCTTGATATTTTTTTTTGACATTTTTCTACTTGAAAAGAAAATTAACTGTGTACTTAAATCAATAAATAAAACAGATAGAGAAATTTTCCACTGCAAGTAGAAAGACAATTTTTAAAAATAGTATTGTTACATGGTTTATGTTTTGGAATTTCATTTTGTGGTTATTAAACTTCAATAAAATGGCATTCCCGTAAAAAAACTCGAGAGAGAACTTTTCCGGTCCAAGTGACACCAAAAATACATATTTCCTTAAAATTTTGGTATTTCTGCTAGGATATTTTTTTGGAAATTTCATATGTTGTTTTTAAACGTTACGTGAATATGTCCGGTGAAGAATGTTTAAACTGAGAACTTTTCCTAAAAAAGATATCAATTAAATAAGAGTTTTGTTAAAAATACCTAACTTCTATTATTATTATTTTTTGGAAATTTATACAATGCTTTTAATTTATTGATACTTTATCATGCTATGAAGTTTTTTCTGACTGATGAATTACTGTGGGGGTCTACTACCTTCATTTCCTACACTATATGTGCGGCGGTGACAGGCAGTAAGTCGCGGAGGCAAGCGGGTGGGGGGGGCGTGTGCAAGAAGATTGCAGTGAGAGAGAGAGATAAGAAGATAGTAAAAACTATACGTGCGAGAAAGACAAAAATATAAATAGCTTCGTGCATACTATTGTCTTCTCTTTTTCGCGTATAGTTTTGTCCCTCACGATAATTTATGGGAGTAGGCAATATGTATTTTCTTCTCTTTTTCGCCTATATGTTTGTCCTTCTCTATAATTTATATGACTGGCATTATCTATTGTCTTCTCTTTTCCACGTATAGGTTTGTCCTTATTTGCATTTGCTTAATATATTTTCGAGGGCGGGAAAAAATATTGTTTAAAAGAATATTAAAAATTCTTTTTGATAATTAATTCATCTTGCTTACCTATGAAAAGTTATTCCTTTACATTTGCTTACGTTTCTTGAATTGTTTGTGCAGTATCTCAGTATACACCACGGCATTTTTTATGCAGATTAAATTGTTTTCAATGTAACTGCTACACGTGACCGCAGTGAAAGAGCGACTAAATGCCAGAGTACTATATCGCCGCAGTTGAATGGGACAACGTCACGAAGGGCGATGTTCACTCTATACTTCTTTCCTCTATGGGTGCGAATTCTTACGATTTTAGAATGTGATTTCCTTGGATTAGAATGCACCACAGTGACATAATGAAGGACAAGCCAGTCACAAATAGGTATACCTACTAAAATAATGTAGTTTAGTAAAGGTGAGGCGGCTCTGAAGGAGTCAAGGTCGTTCGGTCAAGGAAACTTAATAGCATGAGGCGTGAGGAGGAGGGGGTCGAGACGAATCTCACCCAATCTCACGTACTGAAATCAAGTTTTGAAATCGCCAAAATTGCCTCACGTCACGTAATTAATGGCCCCAATCTGAGTATTAAATATAAAAAATGTAATAAAATATAGGTTTGTCGTTTGTCTCAGCGTCGTACGTAGTGGATGTCACGAACGAAGTAATTAGGAGGGATCCCTGGCATCATTTGTCACCGAGCGAGACATCTCTTGTGAACGAGGCCGCATGTTACACCGTAGCGTAACGTAATCAGCGTGTTCTCATCTGGTTCTGGCAGAATGAACAGCGCTATTAACGCTGCAGCAACATGCTAAGCCAGAGTGTTTTCATTGGATCAGTACAGGTCGCATACTGTGATGATTATTGGCTAATGTTTGTATTGTAGCCTCTGTTTTGTTCACTTACATTTAAATGCATACAGTTTTAAATAAATAAAGTATTTAGTATTTATCTATATAGAGTGTGTTGCCAGTGATGACAATATGGAACAGAGACGTGGTCGTTCACTCAAGGCCTCATAAAAAGGCTGAAAGTCACCAAAACAAACACCAAACACCAAAGGGCAGTGTAGAGGGCTATGCTCGGAGTTTCCCTGCGAGATCGAATCCGAAATGAAGAGATCCGCAGAAGAACCAGAGTAACTGACATAGCCCAAAGAATTGCTAAACTTAAGTGGCAGTAGGCGGGGCACATTGCTCGCAGAACCGATGGCCGGTGGGGCCAAAAAGTTCTCGAGTGGCGACCGCGTACTGGAAAGCGCAGCGTGGGTAGAACCCCGCACACGGTGGACCGACGACTTGGTGAAGGCGGCGGGAACGCGTTGGATGAGGGCAGCGAAGGACCGGTCGTTATGGCGATCCTTGGGGGAGGCCTATGTCTAGCAGTAGACGTCCATCGGCTGAGATGATGATGATGATGATCTATCTATAATTATATCATGCAAAAAGGTTGCTTTTTCAATGTCTACTAGAGATGTGCGGAATAATCCACCAATAGCAAGCCCACTTGATCATGTCTTATAGAAACTGATGAAGCGCTCCCATTGTTGGATTATTCCCAGCGCCCAGCGCCACGCACATAGTAATGCGAGTAGCCGAGTAGGTATGCCATCAGCCTGCCACCACCCACTGCTGAACATCCATCAAATCCAGCAGTTATTATTATACTTAGACAAGCCGCTGAACTCGAGCTGCGTTATTTAGTGTGTAATCTGCCTCCGTGGTCTAATGGTTAAGAGCATTGGCTCTCGATACGGAGGTCGTGGGTTCGATTCCCACGGGGGACACCTAGTGATATGTCACTTTGTGCGTTTTTCCCCAGTTGGTTAGGACATTGCAGGCTGAATCACCTGATTGTCTGAAAAGAAAAATGATTCCGTGCTTCGGATGGCACGTTAAGCCATTGGTCCCGGCTACTATCTCTGGTGGTATTAGTCGTTACATAAAAACCACGTCAGAGGCCGTAAGGCGGTCTGAAAAAACTCTGACACCAGGGCTCTGCCCACACGATAAGAAGAAGAAGATTTAGTGGTGTGAGTGTGAGAGGCCTTAGAGTGGAAGAATGCATACTATAAATGAGTGTACCTATTTTTAGCCCAGTCATTTTACGGTTTGAGCCGGGACTAATTACTAATTGCATTTTTTTCGCTATGATATTGAAGAGCTAATTTGAGCTTAGGAATGTACCAAAATTAAAAATAAATTACGGTCGCAACAGTTCCAATTTTAAAATAAAGATATTATCTCGTTCTAAAAAACCTGATTATAAATTTTTTTGCACGTTTTTAAGGCTTTACCATTATGCATACTTCAAACATGTTGTAAATACTGTTACGGCCGCTGTCAAACGTCAAACGTAAAGAAGGCATTCGAAAATTCGGCCGGCTCATTAACAATCGCCGTGGTCCTACGGTCTAAGGTTCCGCCTCCCATGCTGGGGGGTGACGGTTCGAATCCGATCCGCGCCAAAAATATTTCTAGATTTTTGTGTTTTTAGAAATGTTCTAGAAGGAAGAGAGAGAAGGAATATTTAAAAAGGGACAAAAGGTGAACGTGTCTAGGAACTTCGAGAAAGGAGGCGAAATTACGAATATTAGAAAAGAACCAGAAAAGTGTGCGTGTCTTCGATCGGTTTCGAAAAAGGAACGCGGGGTTAGAACTATCTGGAGGAAAACAATCGAGTAAAGAAAAGAAGATCGAAAAAAGGGTATTCCGGAATGTTCTGCGGGATATAAAAAGGCGGCGAATTTCGACTGGCGGCAGTCCTTGGTTAAACAGTGAACAGTGCGAAACAAAAGGAAGAAAAGTAAAAGTGGAAAAGTACTAGTGAAGAGAAAAGTGCTAAGAGTGGAACAGTGAGTAGACTAGTGTCAGTGTAGTGCGTGACGTCATAGTGTCGGTGTAGTACGTGACGTCATAGTGTCAGTGTAGTGCGTGACGTCATAGTGTCGTACGTCTTGACGTCATAGTGTCGTACGTCGTGACGTCATAGCTGTGACGCGTGTCGTGTCGTCACAGTAGTGACGTAGTGGACTGTGAACAGTGACATTAAGTGGTGCACGGGGAATCCCTGCGAGGAGGACCCGGTGAAGTGAACCGTTTAGGGGAACCTCTGCGAGGTGGACCGTTTGTAAGTGAATCCCAAATAAACTCTGTAAAATTGGACTTAGCGTTTCACTCCAATCCCGGAACCCGTAGCTCGTAACATTTGGTGTCAGAAGTGGGATTGGAGTAAGATGCCGCTGGTGCCAAAAGAGTTAAAGGGTGTCACCACCCGGGCCATGTCGGAAGCGCGGCAGGAAGGTGCGGCCCCTGTTACTGAGGTGCAGCGAACCCCGGAGAGAAGACCTGAGGGGGGTGAGGTGCAGCGCACTCCAGAACAGAACCCAGGAAACTTCCTTTATCAAATCCAGTGCATGATGGAAGAACAAGCTCGTCGTCAGGAGGAACAGGCAGCTCGTCGCCAGGAGGAACAGACTCGCCGTCAGGAGGAGCAGGCTCGCCGCCAGGAGGAACAGGCTCGCCGCCAGAAGGAACAGGCTCGCCGCCAGGAGGAACAGCTGCGCGCACTGAAAGAGGAGCAGGCTCGCCGCCAGGAGGAACAGGCTCGCCGCCAGGAGGAACAAATGCGCACGATGCAGGAGGCGCTTCATAAAGATATCACGAAAGGCTTGCGGCAGGCAGTAGAGAGAGTCGAAGCTGTAGAAGGAAGGCTGGATCGCGTGGAGGGTGAGTTTGCAAAAATCCGGCGAGAAGTTGAACAGAGCAAATCTCATAGCCGTGTCGCTGCTGTTTTTGACTCACCCATGCAACCAAAAGGCGTGAAGACTCCGGTTTACGATGGACTGACGTCATGGCCCGCCTTTAAGCTACAGTTTTTGACAGCGATGAAAGTTAATGGCTGGGGCAAGGAGGAGGCGGAGCCTGCGTTGATATTAGCACTCCAAGGACAGGCTCTCACAGTACTAGAAGCCGTGGGTGCTGGAGGAAACCTGTCGTTCGACAATCTTTTTGGAGCTCTGGAGGCTAGATTCGGCGATGGACATATGGAACACGTGCATCGGGCGCGGTTGAAGGAACGTAACCAACATGCTAACGAGAGTCTGCAACAGTGGTCCGTGGAAGTGGAGAAGCTCGTGCGGAAGGCTTTTCAGTCGTCACCGGCAGTCATCGATAACATGCTCCTGCAGACCTTTACGGATGGGATACGGGACCCGGAGGTGCGAGCTGCAGTGCGACTTGGGCACCATGTTACACTCAGGGACGCTGTTGCTCATGCATTGGAAGTGGAAGCTGTACGTCAGGATCCTCGTTCCGGTCGACGCAGGGAGATTGTGGTGACTGGAGCGTCAGCGCCGAGAAATCGGAGTGACAATTATTTATGCTACAAGTGTGGTGAACAAGGGCATATTCGTAGCTCCTGTCCGAACCGATCAGGCCGCCGTTATGTGTGCTACAAGTGTGGTGAACGAGGGCATATTCGCAGCTCCTGCCCGGGGCGCACAGGCCGTCGTTATGTGGGCTACGAGTGTGGTGAACGGGGGCATATTCGCAGTTCCTGCCCGAAGCGTACAGGTCTTCGGGACATAGGGGTCTCGACTGATGAGCAGCAGGAGAACTGGAGGACGTTGGCCGGCTATGTTGCAAACCCAATCATTAGAGTCAGGCAAATATCGGACGGAGATAGTCTGCTAGTCGAAGGAGAGGTCAATGGTAGAATCTGTCAACTAGCTGTGGATACCGGAGCTTCGAGGACGGTGGTCAATGCTCGACTGATAAGCGAAATGGAAAGTTATCAGGAGAAACGACTTCTGCAGCGAACCAAACTACAGTTAACGACTGCGACTGGCCAGCGCATACCAGTTAAGGGGGAGTTGGGAGTTTCGATTACGATCGGTGAGACTCTTTTCAAACATGAGGTAATTGTAGCTGAGATAGTGGACGATTGCATCATTGGCTTGGATTTCTTACAAAATCACCAGTGCAACATAGACATGAAGAACGGAGTGCTACGATGTAATACAGAGGAGGTTCCGATGAAAGGTGGATCATCGGAAAAGGTCTACCATGTGAGAAGAATGGTTCTCGAGCCTGGATCACAGAACTTGGTACCTGTTGTTTTGCCCAAGAGTAACGATGGGAGCTGTGCTGTGATGGAAAAGGTTAAAGCTGGGACTTGTTGGATTCCGGTGAGGAAAGTTGTTGGACCAGTTTCTTCTGCTCCGATCCTGATACCTAACGTTGGAGATATGGACCTGACGATTGGGAAGGGGGAGGTTGTTGATCACTGTGGAGATAATCCTCCTAGGAAGCAGAAGGCTGAGGGGGATGTCGTATCGAAAGTTGTAGAAGACTCCAGCAAGGACCTGGCAAAGCCACAGGCTGTGATAGCGAAGAACTCGCTCTCTAAGAACGGCGCACATATTGGTAAAATAGACCTGGTGAAGCATGCGAACAATACAGGAGACGTAGCGCCAGTCAATCAGCAGCTTAGGCGCATTCCGTTTGCTCGTAAGAAGGAGAAGCGTCCGAAGTTACAATCAAGTTGGAAAAGGCCATATGAGGTAGTGACCAGGATGAACGTCGGCCAATACCGATTCCGGCGTCCGCCAGGGAGCCCGTTGTAGTTAGTGCACGTTGACCGGTTGGCTCGATATTTCAGCAGTAATGATGCTCGGGACGAGCAGAACTAAGTGAGGGGCAGTGTTACGGCCGCTGTCAAACGTCAAACGTAAAGAAGGCATTCGAAAATTCGGCCGGCTCATTAACAATCGCCGTGGTCCTACGGTCTAAGGTTCCGCCTCCCATGCTGGGGGGTGACGGTTCGAATCCGATCCGAGCCAAAAATATTTCTAGATATTTGTGTTTTTAGAAATGTTCTAGAAGGAAGAGAGAGAAGGAATATTTAAAAAGGGACAAAAGGTGAACGTGTCTAGGAACTTCGAGAAAGGAGGCGAAATTACGAATATTTGAAAAGAACCAGAAAAGTGGGCGTGTCTTCGATCGGTTTCGAAAAAGGAACGCGGGGTTAGAACTATCTGGAGGAAAACAATCGAGTAAAGAAAAGAAGATCGAAAAAAGGGTATTCCGGAATGTTCTGCGGGATATAAAAAGGCGGCGAATTTCGACTGGCGGCAGTCCTTGGTTAAACAGTGAACAGTGCGAAACAAAAGGAAGAAAAGTAAAAGTGGAAAAGTACTAGTGAAGAGAAAAGTGCTAAGAGTGGAACAGTGAGTAAACTAGTGTCAGTGTAGTGCGTGACGTCATAGTGTCGGTGTAGTACGTGACGTCATAGTGTCAGTGTAGTGCGTGACGTCATAGTGTCGTACGTCTTGACGTCATAGTGTCGTACGTCGTGACGTCATAGCTGTGACGCGTGTCGTGTCGTCACAGTAGTGACGTAGTGGACTGTGAACAGTGACATTAAGTGGTGCACGGGGAATCCCTGCGAGGAGGACCCGGTGAAGTGAACCGTTTAGGGGAACCTCTGCGAGGTGGACCGTTTGTAAGTGAATCCCAAATAAACTCTGTAAAATGGGACTTAGCGTTTCACTCCAATCCCGGAACCCGTAGCTCGTAACAATACTTTTGTCTACTTAGAAGATTTTGAAAAATACATTCGTATTTTCTAAGAAATACCTAATTTTTTAAATTTTAATGCCTATTTTATTGATCAAAAATAATGTATATTGTTAAATCTAATTCAAATGAGTGCATTGGTATTAATATTATTAATTTAAAAGCCTTCTGGGACACACAATTTTGATTTCTATGTTGCGTAGTAGTTTTTTTTTTAAATATGGTTTAGGATAGTATTTTTGTCACTAAATGGTGCCGGTTACAGTTTAAAAGTCCAATTAATAATTACTCCCTACCCCGCCTAACAAAACTCCGTAAAATGACTGGCCTATTTTACTATGTTCACTGAAGAAAAGTTAAGGTAGGTAGGCGATGCGCTGAACATCTATCTGAAAAAAGCGCTTATGAAGCCTACGATGACGCATTACGCCAATTTTATACAGAGATAGCCTCTTTGACTATCGAGCGACATAATATAAGTCATGTCGCTCATTATAACACGTATTTTTTATTTCCTCTAGGTGGACTCTCATAATTCTCTGTACTGTAAAATACATCGAAGAAACTGTTGTTATCCCTAGTATAGATAGTACTAGGGATAACAACAGTTTCTTCGATGTATATTTTGAAGATGCACATCAATAAATAAAGGTAAATTTCCTTTGCCCTATTTACTGTGTCAAAAAAATTGTACAGGGTCCTTCAATATGCTGACACTTTTTTAAAGGGATGATCAGACCATCAAACTGAACAACTGTCTCTAAGGGACAAACATCGAAATCGCGAAAAAAATCAGCTGTCCCATACATTTGGCTCGAGTAGGTTTGCAGTTTAGTATGCACGAGCAGATTTTTTTTTCTCGATTTCGATGTTGGTCCCAGAGAGAAAGTTGCTCCGTTGGACGGTCTGATTATCCCCTTAAAAAGTGTCAGCATATTAGGAAGGACCCTATAATTATTATGTGTTCGAGGCACACAGTACGGTGTAACAGAAACTCTGGTTTTTGCGGCTCACGACACGAGTTCTTTTATTGAATTATGTGATCGGTGACGGCAGACGAGGTTTAGGATCAGGTCTTCATATAATGAGCATTGGGGTGTTAGGAATAAAGCTTCTTTCACGTTTTTTGTAATCAAACGATATGGAGTGTGTGAAGATCATGTAGATCATTATGGTTCGGTATGGTGAGACCATTTCTTCATGAGGGTGTTGAAGATACGAGGCAAAGATAACTCAATAATTCTTCTTAAGGTTACTTTTGCAATGCAATTCGTTCGAAAGATGTGTGTTGTAGAGTTTCTGGCTGCATCTTCTCTACAACGGAACACCTTCCGACGCGTTGGTAGAGTCAAAAAACTACGTCAAAAAAGCTTTTCAAAGGGAATAATTTTGAATGTTTTCGCAAGCTTATTCTAAGCAGTAAACAAGTGGTGATGGTTAAGGTTGCAATGTTATGAACTTATGATACCACATAGGTTATTATCATTCCACCATGTAACTTTAAATGGATTGGTAAATAGTTCTTAGATGTTAGATAGATAGATATACTTATTTATATTATTTAAGTAACTATGGCGTTTACTTATAGATTCTTTAGTCAAGCCAAAAAAACAAAGTGAGTTATAAGCCGGTAAGATTCCACTGCAAAGCATATTTATAGGTGTAGTGTGAGAGAAATACATTCATCAAAATATTGACACCAAAGGTTTCTCAAAACGTCAAAATTCTTAACTGATTTCAAACAGAAATAGCCCTTTTAATCCCCTGATGATAATAATGCTACGTTGAGATATTAAGCACGTTAAAACCAGACATGTGATGAATCCGCATTGTTTTTCTCGGCGTGCAATTTGCGTGCCCTGTCGCCCGAGGCAGAGCTTAGCAGAGTTGTGATTAATGAGACTCATAGTGTAGTATTATAATTATCACTGTAAACGAGGCACTCTCTGTATACTACATGAAACTAGCGATTTGTTAGTTTCCTCATTTAGAGCTTTTGTATGAAGAAGATATCAGTGGCGTATACCTATAGGTCCTGCACTATCAACGCCTTGAGAACGTTGATCTAGCATCATAGCACGCCTTGACTGTACTAAGGCAAAAGCCCATTGCCCAAAAAGTTTAGGAATATGCAATGGCATTCTTTGTGAAGCCCTGCTGACCATATCCTTATAGTAAAAGGCCTTGAAGTGGAAACTGTTGTGAGAATCTTGTCATCCTTATCATAATCATCATCGTCCACTGCTGAACATAGGCCTCTCCCAAGGTGCGCCACAAAACTCTGTCCTTGGCCTTCCTTATCCAGTCGCTCCCTGTCCCTGCTTCCTTTTTTAGGTCGTCGGTCCAGCGCCGCAGGGCGTCCCACAATATAGGCCTGCCAGGTAGTGGTATCTACTAGTCTCCACTCTAGAACTCTGACTCCCCATTGGTTGCTATTCTTGGGCAGATATGACAAGCCCATTTCCACTTCAGTTTGATAGTTTTCAGAGCTATGTCAACCACTTTAGGTCTTGTTGTCCTTAAGTCCTTCAACCCATATTCTATAGAGAAAAGAAATGATCAAAACTGGAGAAAACAGGGACCCAAGAATCCAGCCCTATGTGGAAGTTAGGAGACGATTAACTTACTGGTAATTTTTCTTCCAATACACAAAGAATGTTTTACCTACAAGAACGTCTGATGAACGTCACGCTCACGCGTCGCCGTTGCGTCGGTCGTATCGTATTAGCATTGAAATACTCGTATTAAACTCGTCAAAAGCAGATATGTCGTAAATCCGAATAGTTTTTCCGCACGTAGTTTGCCGTGCCTGTCGCCTGAGGATAGCCGAGCTGTGAGTAATCTGTCATCTCATGTCATTGCTTAATTTATTATACAGGGTGAAATTTATATCATTAGCATCCTTTCAAACAAAAACTCTACCCATTAAACTGAATAACTTTTACTATGGGAGCAAACCGATCGTAGCAATAAAATCATCAGATGTTCCATACTAAACTACAATGCCTTCTCGACTCACATGTATGGAACAGTAGATTTTTTTTTTGCTCCGATCGGTTTGCTCCCTTAGTAAAAGTTGTTCATTTTGATAGATTCTTAAGTTTTAAATGATATCAATTTCAACCTGTATAACAATGAACCTAATATTAACAAAGAATAAGACAAGACTTCGACTTAAACTGCTGCTTATTTATTAAAGAAGACACGCAGAATATTTTTTGAAAGCTTGAGTGCTAAATAATACCTTCTTCACAGATTCTTAGCAGTTCGTTCGCAGTTCGTTCCATTTGTAGTTAGGGTTCCGTACCCAAAGGGTGAAAACGGGACCCTATTACTAAGCCTACGTTGTCCGTCCGTCCGTCCGTCCGTCCGTCCGTCTGTCTGTCTGTCTGTCTGTCTGTCTGTCTGTCTGTCTGTCTGTCTGTCTGTCCGTCCGTCC
The DNA here is from genome assembly GCA_922987775.1 of Agonopterix subpropinquella. Taxonomy (NCBI): domain Eukaryota; kingdom Metazoa; phylum Arthropoda; class Insecta; order Lepidoptera; family Depressariidae; genus Agonopterix; species Agonopterix subpropinquella. The sequence goes on from OV277711.1 coordinate 2,271,199, forward strand.
GTCCGTTTGTCCTACCTATTTAGGGCTGTAACTTTTGAACCGTGATAGCTAGATAGTTGTTCACAGATTAATATGCGTTATTACGGCGAATTTGTTAACAAAAAAAAAAAAATTCTAAAAGTTAAAAATTAAGGGGGTTCTCAACAAGAAACTAGTTTTTATCAACGTTTTTTCTTCACGCTCTATCGTAAAAACGGTAATATGTACATACAAGCGTCAAACTTAGTGTGATTATAGAGCAAACTCTACAGAATAACAACAAATACTAAAAACCGGCAAAGTGTGATTCGGTCTTGCGCTAAAGGTACCGAACAAAAAAAAATTGTTTTTCTAATTTAATAATGTTTTGTTCTGTGGTGGTGTGGTACGGAACCCTCGGTGCGCGAGTAGCCCGACTCGCACTTGACCGGTTTTATTTTTCCTGTACGCAGTTCGAGAGAGTAGGATGCAATCGAACCGGTAGCCGGCATCAGAGATATTAACAATAAGTACCTAATAAGATGATACCTGTCTTAGACAATACCACTGTACACACGGCGACACATCAAGCTACCCAAAACCAAAATAAGCTGGCCGCGCGACGTTATACATGACTATGCCGACGCGCGGCCAGCTTATTTTGGTTTTGGGTAACTTGATGTGTCGCCGTGTGTACATAAAACATGATATACAGAGTGTTAGGGTAAACAGTTCCATACTTTAAGGGGTTATTGTTCAGTGTTCAGTGTCATGGGAACACTGAACAACTTTCACTAAGAAACAAATAAAAAAGAAACTACTAACGTTGGATCAGCAGAATTCATTTAGCACTTAGACTAATTGTATCCAGACCGGCCTTGCGGTAGCATTTCCCCTCTGCCACGGTGTTAGATCAATTAATCTTGCGCATTTACACCCAATTTTATACCTTATCACTAAACGAGACAGCCTATAATAGCGAAACAATAATTTTGAACTTAGAACGTTTGGGGTTTACACGAGACTACTTTTCATGATTTTGAACATTCAAAATTAGAATCTAAAGTCTTAGCGAATAAAATCCAAAGTTGCGGATAACATGTTACCTCGCCCCCCGCAAGAAGTGGCAGAAAGTTTGTTAGTAGAATGACACGTGGTTACGCGTCCCGATATAATTAGTCTAAGATTTAGCATGGAAAGAAGAAATTTTTTTTTCGCGGAGTTTCCTATGCAACAAGAAAAATCCTACTTTTCATGCAAATGACCTCATTTTTCGAGTTTATATCGTGACCTGCGTACGCTAAAGAAATTCGAATGTGAAATCGGTCATTCCGCATTGGGCAGTTGTCGACTAAAGTTGACTTACAACCCCCACACCCTCATCTTGGGTGTAGGCACGTATTCCAGCCATTCCTATTTGAACGTGTAGAGTCATATGATGATAGAAAAGAGAAGGAAAAATATAGGGTCCTTGCAGGAAGCTGGCATAGGTATTGTATATCATCATCATCAGCCTATAAACGTCCCATTGCAGGGCACAAGCCTACTCTCAAGGAGGGTGTATGGGCATTAGTCCACCACGCGTGCCCAATGCGGGTTGGTAGACTTCACATACACATCAGAATTTCTTTTTCAGTGTATGCAGGTTTCCTCACGATGTTTTCCTTCACCGTTTGAGAGCAGTCGGTTTTACGTACATAAGTTAGAAAAACTCATTGGTACATGGCATGTTGTCCGTGCGGATTTGAACCCGGATCCCCATAATTGGGAGTCCATACCTCTCCGCAACGCGCCACCGATGCTCCGGTATTGTATATGGTTTTTCTTAATATACAGACTGTTTTTAAGGAGATGCCTAGACTGTCAAACTGAACAACTTTAATCGAAATCGCGAAAAAAAATCTGCTCTTCAATACCAAAAAACTGCAAAAGTAGATACTCGAGCTAAATGTATGTAACAGCAGATTTTGTTTTCGTGATTTCGATGTTTGCTCACTTAGCTACATAGTGAAAAAGTTTTCAGTTTGATGGTCTGAAGCAACCCTTCTATATGTAACGAATTTAGCTACACGTTTAGCTATTGATCATGAGCGGCAATTTCAGGAGCGGCTGAAACTCAAATCACAAGCATTTTTCAAACAAAACTAAATAATTTGTCTACTAACTTTACCTACTCTTTTGATTGTTGAATAATGTATAAATGTAGCACAAACATGTTTGGATATAAATAAATTATAAAAATTATGTTAGTAGCCTGTAAGGTATTACCCTGAAAAAAATGTTTTGTTAAAATGCAAATCTTTATTTCTCTAAAAGTATACAATAATTTAATGAGATCTTAAACATTTGGTTATAAATAGCAAAACGTGTTGTTATTTATAGCCGCATGTTTGTTTATATGCTACAAAACAGTTCAGAAGTACCTAACATTTGGTTATATTTAACAAAACATTTTTTTTCAGACTGGGTCGAAGTGTTTCTGGCTTGCCAGCCCCCACAACAAGATAAGGTATTAAGACACTTTTTAACAACACGATTTTTTTTAAAATACAATTTATACCTAATAATAATAAAGTAATAACATAACAACAACCAATGAAATGAAAGAGCGGTTTTTTTTTTCTCGATTTCGATGTTGGCTCCATAGTGAAAGTTGTTCAGTTTGATGGTCTGCAGCACCCCCTTAAGTATTACTAGGGTGTTTTGTTACACCCTGTAGAGTATGCAGGTACTTAACGCGCTTGCGATGCCTACAATAAAATCAGTTTTTAACCGACTTCAAAAAAAAGGAGTAGGTTCTCAGTTCGACCGTATATTTTTTTTTTTTTTTAATGTGTGTTCGCGGATAACTTCGTCGTTTATGAACCGATTTTGATGATTCTTTTTTTGTTGGAAAGGAGATATCCCAAGGGTGGTCCCATGATAAGGAAACCAGGATCTGATGATGGATCCCAGAGAAATCGAGGGGACCCTTCGAAAATCGTAGTGCCGACTAGTGCGTTTGTTAATTTGAAGCACTACTGTTAAATCAAACTAATGAATTCACCACTGAAAATTGTGAAATAAACAAAATTTTAACAAAAAATTAAAACCGCCTTCAAAAAAACTAAAAAGTTAAAAAATAATATTGCACCCGATGACTTTTTCGTTCGCATCATAAGAACATTAATTTGTTTTATAGAAGTCGGTGTCAAGCCAAGCCAAAAAACTAATGCAAGCCCCGTCGCGAATCGGCTTGACAGCGATTTCGATAAAACAAATTAATGTTCTTATGATGCGAACGAAAAAGTCATCGGCTGCAATATTATTTTTTAACTTTTTAGTTTTTTTGAAGGCGGTTTTAATTTTTTGTTATTGTTGAGTTCATTTTTGTAACTAACTTCTAAAATAAACATCATCCCAAACTGTAAATACCTTTCAATTCTCATGCCATCATACTTAAGCTAATGGAAACTGTACAAAATATTCGGCAGGGCAACTAAACTGTCCAAACTAACCAAACTGTTTGTAAGTTAGTAAGTAAGTAGTTTAGTGTAAAGTTGATATCAAAAGTCTTACGTCGTTATTTCTTAGCTTTTCTGTTTAACTCATACAGTTTGTTGGTAAATAAATACCTTTCTTAATGCAGGGTTGTCACTGACAAAATACAAAAATAATACGAGGGCGACACTGAAAGTTTCTAGAATGGACCAGTTAGTGACAATGCCAATGAAAAATTTATTTTAATTACGAATAAGAAACTCTTTATCAACCTATAGCCGAAAATTTTATTCGATTGTCATTTGTTTTAACGATTTGGCGGCAATTTGAAAAGTGCGTGTCGCGAGGCAAAACGAATTTAGCAAGGAAAAATGTTTTCTCCCCAATTTATTACGATTTTCGTCGTGGGCCTAGTCAATAACAAAGTTAATGATAAACTTCGATTGGTATTTCATGATGAAGCCCTGTCCCTTGACACTTGTTTACAACTGGTTAAATGAGTTTAGGCATGATCGGAGTAATCTTAGTGATGATCTACCTGGGAGATGTCGTTCAACGGCGACAACTGAAGAAAACGCCAATGCTGTGCAGCTCATGAAAGAGGCTGATAAGAGAGTGACCTACCAGCAGATTCAGGCAAGCTTCAGCATTGATATGAGTCAAGTGCAAAAGATCCTACATGAATATTAAGGCGTAGGGAAGCTTTGTACTAGATGAATACCCCATAATTTAACCGATTTCAATAATTTCATAGTAAAGCAGAGGGGGTCCACTGCTTCTCACAGAGGTTCCATTGAACGGGACGATACATAAAATGGAATGGAGGCCACTTCTAAAAATATTAAAAGTATTCCCAACCTCCTACTTCTATACACTTTTTATTGTCTTGAAACTTTCAGTGTCGCCCTCGTATTAGTTTATTTAAAACGAAAGTAAGGCATAGATCTGAAAGCCTAATACAAAAAACTCTTGTGCATAGAAATATGTAGGCTAGAATCGGTAGATGAACATAGACAGTATAGAGGCTTCAAACATTACTCCACTTTTTGCGTTAGAGGTTGGGCGTAACAGCACAGCACCTGGTTGAATAGGGAAGCATGTTATTTATACGTGGTTGAAACATACAATAATAATAGTTATGATGCCGAATAGCCAATTTCCTTTTGTAACCTGTGCAATTAAATCAAATCAAATATACTTACTTACTTTATTTTATACCTTGAACGGTAAAATACTGAGAAAAAAACAAAAGAGGCACAAAATAAGGCGGTCTTATCGCTAGGAAGCTATTTGTTTAGACAACATTAAGGCGCTATGTAAAAAAAATTAGGATTCTTCAAAGCTTCATATATCATGAAGTACTAACAGTAGGAGTATGATTTGCGGATATGTGTAAATTGAACATATAATTGAAGTTTTGATTAGAGCCAAAACACGATTAAGACACATTTTCTCGATAGAAAAACAAGCCAAAGTAGCCTCCGTCTTTATCTATAAACGCGTGGAACTGCTAAACGGTGAATAATAGAAACACAAGACTTTATTTAAAAAATAGAGATTAATATTTTCTAAATTTTGATTAGAGCAGAATTAAACTTATTTAATTAGTACAATCACAGTAAAGTAAAGTTCGTTTTGGCGCTTGCGACGTTTTATTTTGTCAGGCGCGCGCGCCGCCATCTCTTTCTCCCGCTTTAGGCAGTAATATAAGCTATCACAACCTGTAAAAAAGCTCAGTCGGCCGTCACCTTTGCCCGCGACGGACCTGCGTTCGCATTTTCAATTTTCGAGTTACGATTACGAGCTTACGTGTAAATATTATAGTGTAAATATTAATATTAAATATCAGTGTAAATTATTAGTAGGTAGGTTGTGTAATTATTACGTATAGTATACTTAATTTTTTGTCTATTGAAGCTAGATAAAACAGTGATAATGGGAAAACATACAAAAACAAAACAGAACAAAACATTAAAGTTGAAACGAAGGCGGGAACATGCCAGTAGTATGAGAGAAAAGAAAAGGTAAGTTTCTTATTCTTTACCTCCTACCTAAAGCTGTAGTTACAAAAAATCTGTTTGAATTTACTCATATTATCATAATAAGAATACCTAGGTACCTGTAGTTCAGCTGATTCACGTTGCAAGTTTTGTCGCAAACAGTTGTCTTTTTCGTGGTGTTCGCACGGTTCGCGTTTGAGCTTTCCACGAGGCTCCGCAATATCTGTCAGCTGTGTTTTTGCTCATAAACAATTCTGGAGATTAGGAAAAATACTTCCAAACTATTGACACTGATTCCATTAATTTATAAAAAAAAGTAATTCAGGTGTATTTCCATTGCAGAATAAAGCTATCATCATCGGAACCATCTCTAATTTCTGGAACTGATGCCCAGATATCTATGTCATCAGAACAGCATGTGGAGTCGCCAGTGTATATGAATTTAGATCTGCCGTCTTCCTCTCGTACAAAGGATAGTGAAAGGTATTTTACCTTGGTACAATCTAAAATAAATTCGAGGCAATAGTGCAGCTACACAATTAGGTACCTATATTTCCACACAAATATGTATAGCAGTTTTTATGGAATTTATAGACCAAGAGCTAGTATCTTACTATCAACTGTTATTATCTTTACGTCATCGGCTCACGTAATGAATTCTAGATAACACCTAATTATATTTTTCTTTTTCAGGGCCAAAAAAATGTTGAAAGATAACCAATCAGACGACTGTTCAATGGGTGAGATGAAATTCCAACATGCAACAAATAGCACTGCGCACACTTTGCCTTTACCATTCGATGTAGCAGACGTAAGTAAAAACTTATTCAGGTTATTTATTGTTCATATCAAATTTGAATACAAAAATGAGAAACATTGAGAAATGTTCCTATTTTTATTCTAATATTTATTTTATTTTTTGCAGACTAAAACTCAAACCAATGATGAAATCAGAGGTCACAGAGTCATTAAAATTGATCATTTTTTTAAGGAGCTAATCTATATATCTGGACATGAGTCATTATTTAATTGTGGTTTGCATTCCATGTCACTCAAAGAAGAAATCCAGAAAGGCTTGACATCTACATTTAAGGTACATTGTAACATGTGTAACAAGGACTTTAAAATCGCAAATTCTGATGACGATTTGAATAAAAATATTGTAGCTGGAGTAATGGCTGCAGGATGTGGTCACGCACAACTTAAACAGTTCTCAGCAGCGTTAGATATACCAATATTATCAGCACATAAATACAAAATTGCCCAAGATCAGGTTTGTGATGAATGGGAGGTGTCAGCTTGGGAAGAAATGAAGAAAGCTGGTGAGCGCGAAAAAGAAGCTGCTCTCAAAGCAGGAAATGTTGATAAAAACGGTATTCCTATCATTGATGTTGTTGTAGACGGTTCGTGGTGTAAGAGATCATACAGAACAAATTACTCTGCTTTGTCGGGTACAGCAGCGATAATAGGAAGACGATTTGGCCAAGTGCTGTTTTTAGCCGTAAAAAATAAATATTGCTGCATATGTGCAAGATCTGAGCACCGCAATGAAATTGTAAAACATCACGAATGCTTCAAAAATTATGCAGGATCGTCCACATCCATGGAAAGTACAATAATATGTGAGGGGTTCAAGCAATCTATTTTAATGCATGGATTGATTTATGCCAGATTTATTGCTGATGGGGATAGCAGTACGTATGCAAAGATTTTGGAAGCTCGGCCGTATACATCTCTTACTGTAGAAAAAATTGGCTGCAGAAATCATATATTGAGAAATTTTTGTACAAAATTGCAGTTTCTAAAAACTAATACACAATACGCAAAACGAGAACGAAACATTTTGACGAATAGTTTTATTTTAAGAGGGCGTAAATATATTTGTGACGCCATAAAAAGTCACAGCTGTAGTGAAGATCCTAAGTCAGAAGGAATAAAAAAATTACACCAAGATATATGCAATGCAATGTGCCATGCATACGGCTATCATGACGAATGTAATAAATTAATTTGCTCGGCAAACACAGAATCATCGGACATTAAAAATGTTTTTAACACGCATTTGTTTACTCGAATTCGTAGCATAACGGGTACTGTTGCATCGCAGGCCAGAAGCCTAATTGAAAATGTGGACAGTAATGTCGTGGAAAGGTTCAATGGAGTTATAGCTAAATTTATAGGCGGAAAACGAATAAATTACGCTCTTAAACGCTCGTACCAGGCAAGATGTGCCGGGGCAATAGTTTCATTCAACTCGGGGAAAATATTGACAACGGTTCATAAAAACATTTACAACCAGAGTCCATCATTGCAAATAAAGAAGTTTGAAGAAGGTATGGAAAAACAGAGAGAATACAACCGTAAAATACAGAGGAAAAGAAACCGCAAGCACATTCAAAAGAAGATCGACTTTAATTATGGTGAAAATGTGCTAAAGCCTGATTTAGACTCAGAAAGTTTTGAACTGGCAAAAGCTGCATTTTTGAAAACATTGGACAAGACGGACGAAGAACGTCGTGCTATCGAACAAAGAACCATTCTTCAGAGTGAAAGTGGGGAATGGCTTGAGCTGCGAAGAAATTTGTTAACGGCTTCAAATTTTGGTAAAGTGATCAAAAGGAAAGCTACCAATACATGTGCCAATATTGTCAAGAATATGCTTTACAAACCCAACCTCGATCACGTTGCTTCTATAAGTCACGGGAAAAAAAATGAAAAAATCGCTTTAGAACAATTATCAAATCAAATGAACATAGGCATTAGGAAATGTGGTCTTTTTCTTGATGAAAATTTCCCATTTTTGGGGGCTACGCCCGATGGTGTTGCCGATGATATGCTCATTGAAGTAAAGTGCCCCATAGCACCATTTAAAATTGGAATTGATGATGCAATACAAGAAGGTAAAATGCATTTTTGGAAAAAGGACAAAAAATCTGGAGATATTTATGTGAACAAAAACTCGGATTGGTTCTTACAAGCACAGGGCCAAATGCATATTTGCAAATACTCAAAATGTCTGCTGGCTGTATGGTATGGGGAAAATAAACTAAAAATGGAAATTCTACAGAAAGATGACCAATTTTGGAAAGACAGGATGGAACCAAAATTGTTGTCTTTTTATTTTGATTGTTTATTACCGGAGCTTGTAGATCCTCGGCACACGAGAAATATGGCAATTCGTGATCCAGTTTATGTTATTCGTAAACCGGCAGAAGACAAAGAAAATAGAAATAATAACTCAAAAGAGACAAATGGACAAAAAAGTCTCTCAACAGGAGGTAAAAATGAAGAATATGATGCTAATGATGAGATAACTATTGACTTCGACAAATTTTAGGATTTTTTAAAATAATATATATTCAAAAACGTGTGGCTTTTTATTGAGTTTAACCCCACGCTTATGCGCCTTATGCTTTTTGTTGCCTTCGGTGACATCCTGTATAATTTCGTCAGATTTTTTTTTTTAATCAAAATTACTCACACTAGTAGTCTGAAAGAGATCAATTTTAGCAATAAAGCTGCTTTCGAATTGTGTTTTCCAATACTTTTTTCAAGTCCGGTAGATAAACTTATGTTCTGTGTGAGTAATTTTGATGAAAAAAAAAATATAGTCTTGAAAATTTAAAAAACATTGGCACGTATGTTGGTAGTTTTAATTTTTATAACTTTACCAAAATTTGAAGCGGCTTTTATACTTTTGTAGTAAGTTGGACAGTTGGAGTAGCACTTTTGTAATGTAGGTCTTCTTGATTTTAAAATCTTAAAATTTAATATTGTGATGAGAGCGCCCCGAACGGTAAAATTCCTTAGACTAATTATATCGGGACGCGTAACCACGTGTCATTCTACTAACAAACTTTCTGCCACTTTTTGCGGGGGGCGAGGTAACATGTTATCCGCAACTTTGGATTTTATTCCCTATGACTTTAGATTCTAATTTTGAATGTTCAAAATCATGAAAAGTAGTCTCGTGTAAACCCCAAACGTTCTAAGTTCAAAATTATTGTTTCGCTATTATAGGCTGTCTCGTTTAGTGATAAGGTATAAAATTGGGTGTAAATGCGCTAGATTAATTGATCTAATACCGTGGCAGAGGGGAAATGCTACCGCAAGGCCGGTCCGGATATAATTAGTCTAAGTAAAATTCGGTTCTTTGTCATCTGCTGTCTTGCAAATAACGTAAGTTGGATCACATTTATCGTATACCGAGGATCTACAAGCTCCAGTAATAAACTAAACTAAAATTCAAAATTCAATTTGAATTTTAATTTTGAATTTTTGACGATAAAAATCAAAATATTACAATTTTGGTTCCATCTTGCCTTTCCAAAATTGGTCATCATTCTGTAGAATTTCCATTTTTAGTTTATTTTCTCTATACCATACAACCAACAGACATTTTGAGTATTTACAAATATGCATTTGGCCCTGTGCTTGTAAGAACCAATCCGAGTATTTTTTCACATAAATATCTCCAGATTATTTGTCCTTTTTCCAAAAATTCATTTTACCTTCTTGCATTGCATCATCAATCCCAATTTTAAAAGGTGCTATGGGGCATTTAGATACTTCATTGAAAAAATTGATGACGTCATAACTCTCCCGACTCTCTCTATATGATACCTATTCTGCAAATAAATGTATTGTTGACAATTTTGAAGAAATTATTTATAATTTTCAATGAAGTTGTGATTAGGAGTGAAATAAGTATTTTATAAGATTCTTGCTAACTTGTAATAAGCAACTTTTGTAGGTGATCAACGATCATAAAACTAATAGTATTAACTTGAACATTTTAAAAACTTAATAGCATATGCTCACGACTATATTCCCCGAGGGGGTAGTCAGAGATATTCTGAAACTTCAGAACATCCACGTTTCACTAGTAGTACCGATACTCTGTCCAGTGTGACGGGGAGTGAGCCCGTCGCCACTTGTAATGGACAGTAGGTACGATACATGCCTCGAAATTGAAGCATGCAGGTTTCCTCACGATGTTAATGGCCAATCCTAAATGGTTCCTTAATGGCCAATTATTAAAATGATACCGTATTTGGTACGCCATTGCACTACTGACTTTATTGATTTCCGAAATATTTCAATACTTATAACTGTTATACCTAATATAAACTAATCAATATATTTTTTTTCCAGCCATACAACTTCTAACGCACCTGTACAATCAAACCCATCCAACTATAGACTCCTGCTCAACTGATGACCTCCCATCTCCATCAAAGAAACTTATCTATCTTAAGGGAAATATTTTTAAGAACTGCCGTTCAAAATGATTGTTCTGTACCTAAAGTACATGTGTACCTAAAGTACCTAAAGTACATGTGTGCCGAACGGCTATCCTGTAAATCGAATTGCGGCTTTTTCTCGATTTTGGCTTTGTAGGTAACACTATCTGGCACATCTTGCCTAATATGAGCATTTAAGAGCATAATTTATTCTCTTTCCGGCGTTAAAATTTGCGATCAACCCATTAAACCTTTCCACAGCATTATTATCCACATTTTCAATCAGGCTTCTTGCCTGTGATGCAATATTACCCGTTATGCAGCAAATTCGATTAAACAAATGCAAGTTATTTTTTTTTGTCTGAATATTCTGTGTTTGCCAAGCAAATTAATCTATTGCATTTATTGCAAACGATTTTGTAAATAAATGTTGATTTTAGGTCGTAAAAAAACCTTCCTCCTTTTTTGAAGTCGGTTAATAAATATGAATGCCCACCCATGCCATGAACTTAGATGTGAAGTATTTTAAAATAATGAATTTATTCAAAACTATGCATTTTTATATACCTATAGTTATTGAAATTATGGATGTTCATTATTATGGCAAATAATACTATACAGGGTGTAAGGAAAAGTATCATTACCCTTTAAACCACATACTCTACCCATCAAACTGAATAACTTTTACAATAGGAGCAAACCGTTCAGTTGTCATAAATATAACAAAGTTTCCAGTTCCATCGCTTCGCGCTCTATCTATCTCAAGAACGGTTAATTATAATTAAATATTATATATAATAGACCAAATTTGAAGAAAATTTAAGTTCTACAATTTTTCTAATAACTTCAAAAGTAATTTAGAGCATAGGAAATAAGATATTTCCAAAAGACCTGCATACACGAGATTTCATGTGACTTTTGACCTAACGCATAGGATGTCATAAAACGTAATGTAAAACGTAATGTAATACATTACGTTTTATGACATCCTATGCGTTAGGTCAAAAGTCACATGAAATCTCGTGTATGCAGGTCTTTTGGAAATATCTTATTTCCTATGCTCTAAGGCTGAGATTCAGAGACGTTTTTTAAGTCATATTTCGAACTCCCGTATGTCAAAATACATACGTTTTGACCCTACTTAGTTCGAACTATGATTTAAAAAATCGTCTCTGAATCTCAGCCTAAATGACTTTTGAAGTTATTAGAAAAATTTTACACTAGTAGGTACATTTGTACCTACTAGTGTAAATAAAATGTTGATTTTAGGTCGTCAAATAAATATTATTAGTGATTTTGTAAATAAATGTTGATTAACCATTTTTGAATTCATTCACACCTGTTATACTATCCTTCATAATCCTCATCCTTCAAATGCTATGCTATGCCATGGCTTCAGATATGAGGTATTTTAGAATTTTAAATAAAATTTATTTAAAGCTATGAATTTTCATTTATAGTTTTTCAAATTATGGATTTACATTATTATGCCAAATAATCCTATATCTTTTCATATTAAATAACTTAATTGCTATACGAATTAATGATATGTCATGCTGTTATGGATAAAAAAAAGGATTGTTAGTGTTATGCAACATCTCAGCCTTAGGCGGTGTCCTATTGCCATCGCACGCGCGATGGTGCGATGCGATGTGATCGTACTGATAGGTAAAAAAAAATTAAAATTTGAAAAATTTCGGAGAATTACCCATCAGTACGATCACATCGCATCGCACCATCGCGCGTGCGATGGCAATAGGACACCGCCTGAAAGTTCTTGTGCTATCTAGAATAACTGAGGTTATTGCAAGAGTAATAAACAAATTTTTTCACGTTCTTATTTTTTCTCATTTTTGTTAACGGCGTAAAAGAACTTCCAGGTTTCATTTAGATAGTCGGTATGTTTGACTAGAATTTTATCAATTACAAGTACAAAATAAGAAGTTGGATTGATTGACGTCATGACGTGACCCAATGACGTAAAGATACCAACAGGTAGCTCTAGTACTATAAAGTAAAACAAATTCGGAGAGTGATAGCTTTTTTTTTTTCTTCTAGATTGGTACTATGTATAGGTAGTGATTTTGGGTGTGAAATTATTGAGTTTTAAGTATTTTTAGTGAAATAAATAAAAAAGTAACGTTAGTTATTGTTTCAATCTATAAATTGACTGTCCTTAATTAATTCTGTAGTAAATTAATGATTGAATCAAGTGGGATAAATAGAACGATACTTAATCATGATATATTGTGTTTTTTCATACAAAAGACAAAAGGTACTAAAAATATCTTAACAGCAAACCGTTTTTGAGTGATTTGATTTTCGCGGGCAAGTTCGCGACGATGTTCTGTAGCGGGGTGCGGGGCGCTTGCTGCGAATAAGCCACGCCCCTTTCGATTCAATTATTTTTCGACATAGGCTCTTAAGGTAGAGGATACGGAGAACGATGAAAGGTAGGCGGTGTTGAATGAATTAAGTGTATTGTTTCTACACAATTATGTCGTTTTCAGACAGTTTTAAGTGAATAAGTTATAATAGGGTACTTAATCATCAATTACTGCTCGCTTAAAAAGATATTTTGATAGTTGAAGTGAAGATTTTGGTCGCTGTATGTACTATGCAGAAAACTGATATGAATCTCCTTCATTGCTCAAGCTCGATTAGAAAAGAAACTTGTCAATCTCAATACGCATGTCTACTGTGTTGTCTTGTCCCTATTACAGTTAGTAACAATTTGGCATCACTTCTTCAAATGTCGCAATGTGACAACCCTGAGCAAAAACAAAAGTAAGTGGAAACAATAAACAAGGGGTGTTAACATAAATTCAGCGAGCGCTCTCCCGTAAGAGGAGGCACCTACGAGCCTCATAAATCAAAACGGAAATATTTTCGATTTGCAATATTATAGGTGAAATGAAAACATTATACAGGATCCTTCACAATAACATGACCGTTTTTTTACACCCTTAACTTTAGTATAAGTACGTAATGAGCATTACATTGCATTGAAGAAAATCATGCTGTTTGGCTGTTCTGAAAAATTATCATGCATTGGCCCCGATTCGGACTGTGCCACGACTTAACTTAACTAAATTTATTCCTGTCACTTTCTAAAATAAGGTTAAGAAAAGAGACAGAAAACCAACAGCTGACTTTAGTGCTGTCAAAGTGACGTTACACGCCCAAAATAAGATGCCATCATAATGTACGCCATCTTATTTAAAGCGTTTTTGGGCGTGTAACGTCACTTTGACAGCACTAAAGCAGATGTTGGTTTTCTGTCTCTTTTCTTTATCTTATTTTAGAAAGTAACAGGAATAAATTTAGTTAAGTTAAGTCGTGGCACAGTCCGAATCGAGGCCATTAAGTTCATATAATTCGGAGCGCGCTCCATACAAACGAAGTCCGGTGATATGTTCAATACTAACCAATTAACATCAATAACATTTTTCAGAAACAATCTAGAAACTACTCTCTATGTTCAAACTGAACATTGTTTATTTAACAACAAATAATTAAAAATTAATCTCAATCCATTACAAAATAATCAATTTTAAATTTGGCAACATGCGTCTGCATCTCTATGTTATAATGAAGTCAGATTTTCGTTAAAATGTATAGATTTCCATGTAAATTTTAAATTAATCCCAGCATTAAAACTGTATATTTTAACAAAAATCTGGCTTCATAGTTCATACAAACATAGAGATTAGTTTCTACATTGTTTCTGAAAAATTTCATTGAGATTAATTGTATAGTATTGAAAATATCACCAGACTTCGTTTTGTATGCAGCGCGCATTTGGGAGTAAGTCCACCACTCGTGCTAATGTAGATTGGTAGATTTCACGCATTAGAATTTTATCTTCAGCATATTCCTCACAAAACCATAAAAATTTAAAACCATACTGGAGGGAAGATAGAGGGGAAAAGAGGCAGAGGAAGACCTAGACAGAAATATCTATAGCACAAGTGAAGGACAACGTTGAAGTCGTGTCGTATCAAGAACTCAAGAGACTAGCGGAAAAGAGACAGGATTGGCGAATACTCCACCGACAAGAGAGATAAGAGAGCTGATGATGATATTCCTCACGATATTTTCCTTCAGTCGGTCGGAAGTTCTTTTATTTTTAGGATCTTGCAGGGTACGAAGTGATAATTATCGTGATAATTATACGTTCTTCTTATCGTGTGGGCGGAGCCCTGGTGTCAGAGTTTTTTCAGACCGCCTTACGGCCTCTGACGTGGTTTTTATGTAACGACTACTACCACCAGAGATAGTATCCGGGACCAACGGCTTAACGTGCCATCCGAAACACAGAATCATTTTTCTTTTCAGACAATCAGGTGATTCAGTCTGCAATGTCCTAACCAACTGGGGAAAAACGCACAAAGTGGCATATCACTAGGTGTCCCCCGTGGGAATCGAACCCACGACCTCCGTATCGAGAGCCAATGCTCTTAACCATTAGACCACGGAGGCAGTGTACGTTGATAATAATCTTTGATAATTATAAAATTAATCGGAAAAAGAAAAAGCTTGTACTAGCATTGTCGCGCCATGTGTGTCTTGGTACGATAGAGAAAGTTGTTCAGTTTTATGGTCTGAAGCACCCTTTTAAGTAAGTGTCCCATTTAATTTTACACCCTGTATAAAGTAGAAATAAATTTAAAAAATCAGTTGTCCCATACACATCCCACCTTCCCCTTTCTACTATCGGACTTCCAGACGCACCGCGGGATATCACACCTTCTTGGTTGACATCCCACATATCCGCAACAAGCGCCTTTCTGAATCTTTTATAATGCGCACAGCCAAGGAGTGGAATGCCTTACCTGCGTCAGTATTTCCGAGCACTTACAACCCGAATTCCTTTAAAGTACGAGTGAATCCCCATCTTCGTCCTGAGGACTGGATTGAGTTCAAGAGCAAACCCATAGTTAAAAAAATAACACATCATTTGCGTCAAATTATACGGTCTATTCGGTACTGCAATTTTTTTATGAAATAGCGGATTTTTCTTATTTATTCTCGACGTTGGCTCCATAGTGGATGTTGTTCAGTTTGATGGTCTAAACCACACTATAAATATCATTTTGGTGTTTTGTTACATAAACAGTTTGGATAGAGTAATTGATTAAATTAAAATTTTAACTTAATCAATATTCGATGTATTCTCGATTTTCAGTAATGTTACAAAATAAAAGTTAACTTCCTTAAAAGAAAAGCGCAGGGAACATTGCCATAAAGCCTCGGGCTTTCGTATTCGGCTTCAAAAGTCACGTTTAACCTCATTACAACTTGTCATAAACATAAATTGTTGGAAGTAGAGAAGAGTTTTAATTGCACGATAAAATTTTGTTTTGTTAAAATGATGTTACTTTACCTACTGAATTTACTTTTTAAATTCTACTTCTGGATTGAATATTATTAAATATGAAAAAATTTCGAAAAATCTATAGGTGTACTTACAAAAACGTTGCAAATAATCCCTATAAATCAAGTCGCAATTACATTATTAGTGTTCCGTACCAAAATTGGAAAAACGGAACACTTATGAAATCAGCTCGGTATCTGTCTGTCCGTCCATCCGTCCGTCCGTCCGTTGTCACAGGCATTTTTCTTAGAGACCGTAAGACATAGGAAGTTGAAACTCGGTACAGATATAGCAATTGGTGGTCCAATATCATAAATGAAGTAAAACAAGCTAAATGTTTATATTGGGGGGCAATTTGGGGAGTAAGAAAGGGTAAATTAAAAAATAATAATTTCTACCCTTTGGTGTGGGGATCAATTGAAAGCTTATGAAAATACGCTTTCAATTGATACCCCTATAATAATTTTTTATAAAAACTTTGTTTAACAAAATTTTCTATTCAATCCGAGAAATTGCTGTCCCCTCTATTTCAAAAAATATAGCCGTGTAAGATCTGAAGAAAATCATGAACATCAGAAATAACGTTTAGATGGCGGGAAAATTATCAGGGTGGCTCTAACTCGAAAAGTTTTTTTTCTATACCCAAAAAACGAACACCAGTCAGACCAGTGTAAAATGATCTTCAGTTACTATGTGACCACATACTAAGTAAGTGTTAATTTATAGTGGTATCATCAATGACTCATGTTAAAACAACTGGTAGACAGGTACGGAACACTAATTGCCCGAGTCTCGACTCGTACTTGGCCGGTTTTTTTTTACTTTTTACAGAAAAAACAATTAAAGTAGACATGTACAAAGGGCGAACTTACCTCTAAAGTGATTTCTTCCAACACTTTAGTCGATTCACACAGCTTAAGATTAAGAAAGAGTTTAGTGTTTTGTTATTACAACTTATTACAACCACAGATTATTTAATGGGTTGGCTGCTTTTTTAGCGTCGGTGCACGGTGTTGCGGATCTTGTCACTCGGATTTTGCCAGGTGATGGTGACGGGTTCGTGATGCCGTTCGTGAGTGATGCTTTGTCAGCCTGGGGTATTTTGTGCCCTAACGAGGCTTTGCCCGAGGAGAAGTCATCTCAGAGGTGTTGGGATGATGTCGTTTCGAGGGTTTCACTGAACCTTTTGATGGATGGAGCCGTGGGGAGGGATTTGGCTCGCTTGCTGGCGGTGTCGAGGCCGGAGGCGGGGGCGTGGCTCCATGCACTGCCATCACCACAGTTGGGGAGCCTGCTTGATGACTGCTCCCTGAGGATAGCAGCAGCTTTAAGGCTGGGGTGTGCCATCTGCGAGCCGCACCGGTGCGTTTGTGGATCTGCTGTGGAGGCAAATGGGCATCACGGGCTAAGCTGTCTGACGTCAGCTGGTAGGATTCCGAGACACAGCGTGTTGAACGATATCATTCGCAGGGCATTGGTGTCTGCGGGAGTACCGTGTGTCAAGGAACCAACTGGTTTATCTCGATCGGACGGCAAGCGTCCCGATGGCCTCACGTTGATTCCCTGGGAGAAGGGCCGTTGCTTGGTCTGGGATGCGACGTGCTGCTGTACCTTTGCGGCTTCCCATCTGTCTGGGTCCGCGAGGTGTGCGGGATCTGCTGCGGAGTCGTCGGCCAAGTTAAAACATACAAGGTATGCTGACCTGGAGTCCGCGTATCTGTTTGTTCCGGTAGCGGTGGAGACGGCGGGTACGTGGGGGACGGAGGCAAAGAAATTTATTAACGAGATTGGCCGACGGCTACGACAGAAAGGTCTGGACTGCCGGTCTGGGTCGTATCTCGTCCAAAGGATATCACTGGCTATCCAGAGAGGTAATGCAGGCAGCATCATGGGTACCTTTGGGCGGGATATGGTGCGGGGCGGTTTATTTGATTAGATTAAGTTGTTTGACGACGCATGTGCGGATTTATTTATTGTATTGACGATGCTTGTTGCAGAATATTCCCGTATTTGTGGGTCGGACGACGCTACTTCTGGCAGAAAAATTTAGATTTTTAGTGTAGCATGCATGACGAAACGTGTTGTGGATTGTTTCCTATGTACCAATTTGCGCAATAAATAAAATTTTATGTAAGTATCTTTATTTAATAGAACAGTTACTACCGTAACAGATAGGTAACTTTCTAACTTTGTGCTTCAGGAACGAAAACTAAAATGCGCCTTATGTCAATGAGCGATCATTCACCCCTCGGTCGGGATCGGTCGTCAAGCATACCTGATGCCTCAGCTGTGGAGTGGGACAGGCAGGTGTGGTGTGTTGTGTGCAAGAAGATTACATACCTTCAGAGATGGAGTTTGCATTACAAACAACTTTTTGAAGCCAGAATCTATGACCTTTATGACGTCACTGATGTTTTCCATCTGATTCCCCCTTATATGGAGTTGCTATTGGAGTTGTCATTGAATGACCTTCATTTGACCTCCATGTAAAGAAGAAATGAGATGGGAAACATCAGTGACGTCATAAAGGTCACAGATTCTGGCTTCAAAAAGATGTTTGTAATGCAAACTCCATCTCTGTAGGTATGTAAGCTTCTTGGTTGTGTGCTACAACTAGGTACATTACAAACTAACTACCTACCTACAGTGCCGGATTAACCATAGAGGCAAAGTAGGCACGGGCCTATGGGCCCAGCGCCGCCTAGGGGCCCCGCGGCCTGAGAGAAAAATAAGTAAAAACTCGAAGATTTAACTCACCCCAAAATTTAATCGAATTATTAATAAGTCTGTGAAAGTCATTAAAAAAGGTATTGAACATATATTTATTGCAAATTTTCGAGCTCGCTTCGCTCGCTCATTTTTATTGTTTTATTTTCGGCTTTAAAACAGACTTCTTGCTGTAATCGAGTTATTATATCCTGTTTAATATACCGAGAGCTATTATTGCTAGCTCGATGCGTTCGTCTCATACACAAATCAAGTCTATTTTGATATGAGCTCTAGGTAGGTGCAATAAACATAAATTATGTAGGAAAATAATGAGCTGACCTAGTCGTATGGCAGTAAAATCTCGAGTTCGCTTCGCTCGGTCCTTGATTCAAAATTCAGATCCAATTGTGCAACGACTTATAATATTGCAGTAAAATCACGAGCTCGCTTCGCTCGCTCTTTGGTTTTAGATGGCATTGCAACTATCTTATCCGTAAAATCTCGATTTCGCTCTTGGTTGTGATTGTGTCACAAGCGCAACAGCGCAATAATCTTTGCTCGCTCCAGGGCTGAGAATTTAGATCATATTGCTGATTGGCAATGACCTACAAATATTATACTGTAGTGAAAACTCGAGCTCGCTTCGCTCGCTCTATTTTTTTTTCGTGTTACGTTCACTCCATGAGCTTTAGATTGTATTGCAACGATTTATTCCTATTGTAGTACAATCTTTAACAAAGTGCCAGTCTTTTTGTAGTCGAAATATACTTAATGTTTCGTGGTTTTCCGGGCATTTCATATTTTACTGAAATGTCCGGGGTTTTTGAAGACTGTCCGGCGAAGGGCGATTTTGCTGACGGCAGCCCTAGATAGGTATTAAAAGCTCGAGATCGCTCCACATTTTAGTGGATTATGTTATTTTGTAGTTATGTTACTGCGACCACCTAGCCTGTATCTGGCCCCTGGACACAGAGACAAATCCATCCCACGGCCCACGGGGATAGGGGCCTCGAGGCTTGAAGTGCCTAGGGGCCTCTATATGGCTTAATCCGGCCCTGCCTACCTACCTACTCTTGTTGATCCCTAATCCCTTATTCACCTTGTATTGTACGATACCCGCCATAGGATGAAATAATAGTATATTTTTAGCCGCACTGCTAACACTTTTTTTAAGTTAATGAGCGTTTTTCTTTTCTTTTTTAATTTTAGTTCCTAAAAAACTCGACAGATGACATGATTATCGCTCCATAGAGACGTAGGCGAGATCCTGTCAAAATCATGTCAAGACTGTGCCTGACTTTTTTTTAAAGGCCAAGGGATCGAGCCCATACAGCCATGTCAGACGTAAAAAGTTTCATATTTTCGATTAAAATGATTCGTAAATAATGAAATATTAAATCAAAAGATGAGTTGGCATCTTTTTTATTATCTTCTTCCTCTTTATTATTTAAAAGAAACACATTTTGAAATTTTGGCCTTTATTCGCACAGACCGTAACGCCATCTATCGATCCACTAGAAAACCAAAAGAAAAACGCTCATTCTTAGAAACCCCAAAATTTTACGAAAACATTAATTGAAGACGCAGCAAATCCCTAAAACCTTGGTGGAATTTTCCACGCGTTGATTCTCATTATTTCTTCACAAATCTTGGCGCTACGTATTATGAGTGTTGCCATAACAAAATGAAGAAATTACCAAATTCAGATTTGAAAAACGTTCCACAAGAAGTCATTTAGGTCATTCATTATTTATATAGGTTTGAATAATGATAATTTGACACTACTATGTGAAAATCTACCTATACAGGGTGAAATTGATATCATTGGCATCCTTTTAAACTAAGAGTCTACCCATCAAACTAAACAACTTTTACTATGGGAGCAAACCGATCGGAGCAAAAAAAAATCAGCTGTTGCATACATTTGAGTTAAGTAGGCATTGCAGTTTAGTATGGGACAGCAGATTTTTTTGTTGCTCCGATCGGTTTGCTCCCATGGTAAAAGTTGTTCAGTTTGATGGGTAGACTCTTAGTTTAAAAGGATGCTAATGGTATCAATTTCACCCTGTTATTTTTTTATAACTTTAGCTGCGTGTGGTATACCTAATGACCTTTTCGTAAATAAAACGCTTTGACACCCGTCTATTCAAAAAGAGTTTTAATCCTTTGTCCTGAGATTATATTATCTTTGTTTCGAAAATATAAATTCTAGCGTGTCAATTGTGGTGTCAATTTATGCTACTTAGTAACTGCTGAGGTTATCAGAGGGCAACAGTTGAGGTAAAATGTTGGTGGGAGGCAGGGAGTGTCCTTACTGTATGTAGTAATAGATACTAGAAGCGGTACTTCACTCCTGGACAGCTCTTAGTATTGTATAAAGCTCAGGTCCGATCATGTATGGAGTACTGCTGCCACCTGTGGGATGGCTCAGCCAAGTATCAACTTGCCGCACTCGACTCGGTTGAACGCAGAGCCAGGAGGCTCATTGGCGATAGTAAGCTGGTGGAGGCCAAGCTTCATAGCCTAGCCCACCGCCGCAGAGTGGCCTGCTTGTCGGTCTTCTACAGATTGTACTTCGGTGAGTGTGCCCAAGAGCTACATGAGCTCATTCCACCTTCCCCTTTCTACTATCTGACTTCCAGACGCACCGCGGGATATCACCCCTTCTTGGTTGACATCCCACATATCCGCACCAAGCACCTTTCTGAATCTTTTATAATGCGCACAGCCAAGGAGTGGAATGCCTTACCTGCGTCAGTATTTCCGAGTACTTACAACCCGGATTCCTTTAAAGTACGAGTGAATAGGCATCTTCTGGGTAAGCTCGCTACCTCTACGACCCCATCTTCGTCCTGAGGACTGGATTGAGGTCAAGAGCAAACCCATAGTTAATAAAAAAAAAAAAAACTCTTTCTTATACTGTGCCCAAAGGTCCCCAAAGAAGGGGAAGTCAATAATCTGGCAACACCGTATAATCTAGGATTAGCGCCTCCTCACGAAATTAGTCTTGGCCTTTTTAGTGAATGATTCGCATTTTTTTTTTATGTTAATAGTGTAAGAGAAAGAGTATTATCTACAAGCTCTACTCAGCGTTTCATAATACCTAATAGTTGTTGATAGCATGGAGGGTGCGTGGCAAAGAAACGTTGTTTTTATCGTGAGGATGAGGGTCCGAATTTGAAACCGTAGACGTAGATAAGTATTTTTACGGGGTGTAAAAATTTTATGCGTTAGTGCTTCAAAGGGTGCTTCAGACCATCAAGCATTTGAGTATGTAACTCACCTAAGTTTACACCCTGTATAGGCATAATAGGCATAGTGTAATTATAAAGTCTCGAAATCGAAGCATCAAGTAAGGTCTAACAAAATTAGCTGAAACTATTTAAAGGAGATGATCAGACCATCAAACTGAACAACTTTCTCTATGGGACCAATATCAAAACCGCGAAAAAAAATCAACTGTCCCATACATTGAGTCCAGTTATGTTTGCAGTTTTGTATGGAACAGCATTTTTTTTTTTCGCTACTTCGATATTGGTCCCATAGAGAAAGTTGTTCAGTTTGATGGTCTGATCATATCCTTTAAATAGTTTCAGCTAATTTTGTTACACCTTATACAGGGTGCAAGGAAAAGTATAATTAACCTTTAAACCAAAAAAAAAACAGCTGTTGCATACATTTGAGTCGAGTAGGTATTGGAGTTTAGTTTATAATAATTATGGAACAGCAGATTTTTTTTTTGCTCCGATTGTTTTGCTCCCAAAGTAAAAGTTGTTCAGTTTTATGAGTAGAGTATAATCCCCGCAAGTTGATATTGCGATGGAACCTTGTCACAATAACCGCTGAGTGACGTCATCAAGCACGGGCTAACCTTGCGAACGGTACTGATGTTGCACAGTCGACTACGTCAAAATTACGTCACCAAGATGGCCGCCAGTCGCAATATCAACTTGCGGGGATTATATGTGGTTTAAAAGTTAATTATACTTAAGAGCCTATGTCGAAAAATAATTTAATCGAAACGGGCGTGTGATAGCTTATATTACTGCCAGATGCGAGAGAAAGAGATGGGGCGGCGCGCCCGCCTGGAACGAATCAAGCGAAAAAACAAAGTTTATTTAATTGTGATTGTACTATTTATGTAAGTTCAATTCTGCTCTAATCAAAACTTAGATAATAGCAATCTCTTTTTTTTAAATCAAGTCTCATGTATCTATTATTCACCGTTTAGCAGTTACAAGCGTTTATAGACAAAAACAGAGGCTAATTTGGCTTGTTTTTCCATCGAGAAAATTTGTCTTAATCGTGTTTTGGCTCTAATCAAAACTTCAATTATATGTTCAATTTACACATATCCGCAAATCATACTCCTACTGTTAGTACTTCATGATATATGGAGCTTTGAAGAATCCTATTTTTTTTACATAGCTTCTTAATCCTTACACCCTGTATACATTTTCCTCATGCTGTTTTACTTCACAGCACAGTATTTCAATCTGTGTATTCTACTACGGAAATATTTTAACAAAATAAAGCAGCTAGAATGCGTTTTAAACAATATTACTTCCCCAAGTGAATCCCTTAAGCGGCAGTTTGAATGCGGCAAGCATTATCCACTGCACTGCGGACCGTTGCCCTGTCGGTATGCAGTGTTCTCAGCTATACCTACAGTGTTTACTAACATTTAAAAACTTTTTAGAATATCATTTAGGGACTTGGCGGCCGTGGCGCTGTGAGACAAAAATGTATGGCGCTAAATACGACAAAAGCGCTCACCGCACAGTCCCCTCCCCCAGAACATGGGTGGTGTGGGCGACCGCCAATGTCTCGCGATCGGTCTTCTTCAATAAATAAATACATCCTGTATATCTGCAACAAGCTTCGTCAAATTCCATATAAAATTTTAAAAAGGGGCACCTACCTACAGCCTATAAACCTCTTCGAAGGCCTGAGGGACGATTTCTCGAATTATTTGAAAAATACTGAAAAAAAAATTATCACGAAATGGGCTGCATTTCCTTTGCCTATCAAAAATCTAATCAAATCATGATCTAAATCCCTTAATATTATAAATGTGAATGTATGTTTGTTTGTTAGGCTTTCACGTGAAAACTACTTAACCGTAACCGATCATCATGAAACTTTGTACACATATTCTTGGAGGTATTAGAAGTAACATAGGATACTTGGGGTTTTCCAAACTCCATGCGAACGAAGTCGCGGGCAAAAGCTTGTATAATATAATTTAATTAGTGGTATAATCCACGTATAATCATAGTTTGACATTTCTTTACATAAATCACTGAAATATTCTTAATCAACTTTCATCTTTCTTTCTTTCAACTTTTCTTTAAAGAAAATTCTATTCTATTCTATTCTATTCTATCATCATCTCCGGCTAAGGTAACAATGGCCATAATGCCGCACAGTTTCAGAAAAATTCAAATAAAAATGCAATAAAAAAATACATATCACTTATTTTTAAATATATTTTTTATTTTTTCAATAAAAATGGTGATAAAAACAGTAAAAGTCCAATTTCGAAAACATTCATTGCGTCTCAAATCTCTTAGAAATACTAGCATCCCTATCTTTGTTGGCTCCCCTCAGCATGAGACCCTGGGCCGGTCGCAGCGGCTGAGTCCCGACCGGCTGATCTTCAGCGGCAGCCAGCTGGACCAGCAACATCCTACGAGGTCTCGTCGAGTCGTTGACCGAGCTCCCGTGGACCAGTAGATACGAGAAGATGACGACATCTCCTCGATCTGCGATGACGGGCGTTGACTTTTCTAGGGGAAACTTTTTCTGGAAAGAGGAGGTGATATAATCATAAAGTTATTATACTTTACGGCAGTAGAGGAACTAACTTGAGTTGTCAAATGAAACCGTTTTCAGGCTGTTCTCAGGACATTAATTGCAGGAAAAAACTCGAGCACCGTCTATAATTCTGAGTCTAACGTGAAATCGTGGATAATTTAATGAAATAGTGTTAGTAGATTTCACAAAAATATCTACGATTTCACTTTCGATTCGCATATATTCACAGAAACCGAATTTTAACCCTGCGATACCCCAAAAACGGTTCTATTTGCCTCGCGTCTCGTATCTCTTTCTATTATACAGTAGTGCTGCTAGGTACATCTCGCTCTCTCAGCTGTCAGTTCCTCTATTCCGTAAGGTATAATAACTTTATGGGTCAAATATACATTGAAATAGCTGCAGCGCTCGGCTGTGCACAGTATAAGAAAGAGGACCTACTACGTACAGTACAGTACGGACACAACCTGATTCCCTCCCCACCAATATTGACCTCACCCCCCCGGTGGTACATGAGGTAGACGACTGTAAGCATATTGTGTCCTTTCTCATTCACTTTTTGACATGTGAAAAGTAACAAAGGCAGAGGCATATCTCGATTTTTCTCGTAATGTCAGGGGTGGCATGCTATGCTCACAGGCGAGTTCTTAAGTTCGAAGTCTCTAGTCTCTAGGCTGTGGTCACGGTGTGCAATGTCAGCGTAAAATGTTACCTTAGTATACAAGATGTAAAAAAAAAGTATGTTGGTCTGAACCACAGATCACAAAATCTCTATAGTCTGAACCAACCTTTACGGGTAGGTTGGTTCAGACCATCAAACTGAACAACTTTCAGTATGGAATAAGTATTCGTAGGTTCCATACAAAACTGTAAACATAACTCGCCCGAAATGTATGGGACGGCAAATTTTTTTCGCGATTTCGATATTGGTCCCATCGATAAAGTTGTTCAGGTTGATGGTACACTATGGTATTGAACTTTATCTACACTTGTGATGTGTTATATTATAATTTCAGAGAGAACATAATGGGTAGTGTGTGGGCCAGCCAAGGATCTGAAGCATTTCAAGCTTTCGCAAACATAACGTTATGAACAAACCTGGTCAACAAAATGAAAGTTTCCCTCGAGAGCTCCGACGTCTTCCAGTGGCCCCAGTTTGTGTGAGCCTGGATACACGTGCAGACCACCGTTCTCAGGACTCGCGGCGTCAAGGTGAATGAACACGGCTACCATAGAGTCCTTCTCATATGGGAAGTAGTGGTAGTCCTGTCAGACAATATTAATAAGTGCTATGGATAACTCAGAATACGTGGAGCTGATTCGGTTTAACCGTCTCCGAGTACATTTTTTAAATTGGTCGACTAAAACTCGTTAAGGTGGTTTCAGTCCATACAAACGTAATATTTTTTAAATGGAAATATAGTTTAGAAAATCTAGATGTTGCGTATCAAATAACATTTGCAATTTATAAAATAATTACGAAGATATAAAGCTTTGAAAATTATGTACGAAAAATTTCAAAGCTTTATATCTTCGTAATTATATTATAAATTGCAAATGGTATTTGATACGCGACATCTAGATTTTCTAAACTATTTTTCCATATCTATAAAGTCACTTATATTATACCGTCTACGCGTATTGTGCGTCAAAGTTTTGTATAAAATTGACCCCTCTGCAACCGCCTTAACTTGTAAGCAGCTTAGAAGTGATAGTTTTCCTTTTAAATTCATCATATATACAGTTATGTATACTATTGCTGTGGATTTTTTCACATCTCCAACTACAACCGTTTAGCCGGAAGAGGGGGGGGACACTTGACTCTAACAAAATTTTTCGCTTTAAAGCTTAATATTTCGCTAACGGTAACGGGACCCTAAATCGAAAAATGGTTTTCCCAGACCCACAATATTTTTAAAAGACCTATCCAACGATATCCCACAACATGGGACAGACGAGAAAAAAAATCATCCCCACTTCACTTGTAGGTACCATAAAAAAATATTTTTCAAGTTTTTAATTTACAACTTTGTCGGCGTAATTAATATGTATATCCATGCCAAATTACAGCTTTCTAGTACTAAACGTCTCTGAGCTAAGCCGCGGACGGACGGACGGACATGGCGAAACTATAAGGGTTCTTTGTTGACTTCGGAACCCTAAAAATGTGACAAAATAATTGACAGTTTTACTCCAAATATGTACCGAGATGACAGACCAATTATGCTAGTTTGTAAGGACCAAGTGTGCTAGTTGTGTGCTCAACTTAAAGCGCTTTGGGCCTATCCATTAATTTTACTTTGATCTAAGGCCCTAAATAGGTAGGACAGACGGACGAACGGTCTGACAGACGGACAACGTAGGCTTAGTAATAGGGTCCCGTTTTCACCCTTTGGGAACGGAACCCTTAAAAGAAAGAAGACCATAATCGTTACCAAAATTACCTGATGCATAGGATAAGCAGCGCCCTTCTCCGGCGGCTTGAAGTGCGCCTTCGTGTGATGAAGCATTATGTTGGGAGTCTCCATAACATCTTCTAAGGCATCGAGCATAGGATCACAGTACAACAACTTGCCGAACACAGCGTGGTGGTACTGCAGGTTGTGGATACCTTTCACCTGCAATTGAACAAATTAAACTTCAGATAGAGTCCAGCCCTGTAACATGACAGGGGCGAGAGCGACACAGATCACTTCTAAAACTCTTATACAGGGTGTAACAAAACACCCTAGTAATACTTAAGGGGGTGCTTCAGATCATCAATCTGAACAACTTCCACTATGGAGGCAAAGTCGAGAAAAAATTAAAAAAATCTGCTGTCCCATATATTTGAGTCGAGACGGTAGTACTGCAGTTTTGTATGAAAGAGCGGATTTTATTTTTCATGATTTCGATGTTGGCTCCATTGTGAAAGTTGTTCAGTTTGATGGTCTGAAGCACCCCCTTAAGTATTACTAGGGTGTTTTGTTACATCCTGTATATTCCGTGGTGAGATACCATGGAGATAACCACCATCTCACTTATAAATAAAATAAATATAAATATCTTGGACAATGTCACACAAATTATCTAGCCACATTTAAAGTACCAGAATCTAGCCTGGACTTGTATTATGATGACTAGACAACGATATAGAATACATATATAGATACAAACATCCATGACTCGGGTACAAATATTCATATTCATCATACAAATATTTGTCCCTTACGGGATTCGAACCCGCGACCCTCGGCACAGCAGGCAGGTTCACTACCGACTGTGCTACCGGGCCGTCAAGTTATATTTGACGATTTGAAGTGACCTGTATCGCTCTCACCCCTGTCATGCTACAGGAGCAGTACTAGAACCCGAAAACGCAAAGCGGGTAGGCCCCACAAGGTGGACCGACGATCTGGTGAAGGCGGCGGGAACCTGTTGGATGAGGGCAGCGCAGGACCGGTCGCCATTGCAATCCTTGGGGGAGGCTTATGTCCAGCAGTGGACGTCCATCGGCTGAGATGATGATGATGAGGGTCCAGTGCAGGCATATTTATTGCTCTGCATTTTGAAAGGTCGGCATTGTGCGTCGGAATGGTTGACATATCTTGCGAGGTGATTTAGACCACCAAACTGAACAACTTTCAATATGAAGCAAACATCGATATCATACCGACAAAATCGCGCAGATGTTCGCATAGATATGATGGTCCATGGAAAGGCTATGGCTACTCGATCCAAATGTATGGAACAGCAGATTTTATTTTGTCGCAATTTGGATGTTAACTCCGTAGTGAAAGTTGTTCAATTTGATGGTCTGAAGCATCCTGTTTAATATACAGGGTGTAAGGAAAAGTATCATTAACCTTTAAAACATTATACTATAGGGTCCTTCTCAATATGCTGACACTTTTTTAAGGGGATGATCAGACCGTCAAACTGAACAACTTTCTCTATGGCACCAACATCAACATCGCGAAAAAAAAATCTACTCTTCCATATAAAACTGCAAACCTACTCGCGCCAAATGTATGGGACAGCAGATTTTTTTTCGCGATTGCGATGTTCGTGCCATAGAGAAAGTTGTTCAGTTTGATGGCCTGATCATCCCCTTAAAAAAGTGTCAGCATATTAAGAAGGACCCTTTATACCCAAAAAACAACTTTTACTATGGGAGCAAACCCTTCAAACAACAACAAAATCTGCTGTCCCACATATTTGAATCGAGTAGGTATTGCAGTTTACCTACCTAGTATAATTGGACAGTTGATATTTTTTTTGTTCTCTGTCAGAACAAAAAAAATATCAACTTGCTTGTTTGCTCCCATAGTAAAAGTTGTTCAGTTTGATGGGTAGAGTATGTAGTAAGAAGGCTAATGATATTTTTTCCTTACACCCTGTATTTCTTCAATCATAAATCTCATCTCATTTTAAAAATAAAAAAACTCACTGAAAAATTGCTGTCACTTTTCCTGTCATCTTCATCACTGCCAACCCAGGAGCTCTCCATCTTCTCGTGATTTTTCCTCATAAACAAATGGTTATATTCTTCCGAAATTCTATCTAACTCATCGTTAGGTATCAAGTTCTTTAGCACTATGTAACCGTTATCTTTATAAAACTTCTTTTGTTCAATGCTTAATCGACCCATGGTTATTATTCAGTACGGTTATTTATTGAACCAATGTTGAGGCTATTTAATGGGGTATAACAATTAAGAGAATATACCCGTTAGGGTGCTTGAGCGCGCTGCGTACAAACGAAGTTTCGCCCTAGTTTAGACATTTAGTAGGTAATTAAAGTATAAAAAAAAGGTTCTTAACACAATCTAGAAACCAATATATAGGGTCCTTCTTAATATGCTGTCACTTTTTAAGGGGATGATCAGACCGTCAAACTGAACAACTTTCTCTGTGGCACCAAAATCGAAATCGCGAAAATAAAAATTATCTCTTCCATACAAAACTGGCAAACCTACACGAGCCAAATGTATGGGACAGCTGATTTTTTTTGCGATTTCGATATTGGTCCCTTAGTTGTTTAGTTTGATAAAAGTGTCAGCATATTAAGAAGGACCCACATACCTTGTCAGATTTCCATTTAAATATTTAGTTTCAATGCTAGGATTCATTGGACATCTTTGAACCACGCGGTAGCTTCGGAACTAAATATTTAAACGCAAATCTGACAAGGTAGCGACTTTGGTACCGTCACAGATTGAACTTATTCTTACCTTATTTACCAGTTATTTACTAAATGTCTAAACTAGGACAGTTCGTTTTGTATGAAGCGCTGTATCAGGAATATCCTCTTAACTTAGTTATCAATTAACTAACGAAAATAAAATTTAATTTAAGAAACTATTTTTAGTTAAATTAAATCTACCAAAATTGTAGGTACTTTTATCACAGCCTATTAAAATGAATAGTTTGTCACGATATTACAAAGTTATGTAAAAAGCGATTAAAATATATATTTCTCTCTTCTTACGATAACATTTAAACTCAGGTCACGCATGAGCCAAGTTTCATCGACGTGGTTCTGTACTTATTATTTTATTTAAGACGTATCCCCCACTGAACGACCTTGACCTTTCAGAACCTCTACTTCACCTCTACTAAACTACGTCATTTTAGTATGTAAGTATACATATTTTTGACTGACTGGTCCTTCAATATAAATACGAGCATTCTCGAATTGATCTAAGAGAAGACCTCAAATTCAAAAGTAAATAATAAATATTGATTGAAATAAATTATTTTATTTTATCTTTTATGTCACAGTGGTGCCTTCTAATCCAAGGAAATCTAATTCGCTCACCATTATCATATCAACCGATAGACGTCCACTGCTGGACATGGGCCTCCCCAAAATGGGGTGATTTGATTTGCCATAATCGCCACGCTTGGCAGGCGGGTTAGCGATCGTATTTGGATTGAAAGTCGACAGCGACACCTTACTTAGGTTAATCGGTTCAGTAGTTATCTAGAAATACCGCTTAATAGAATGGGCCGTCCGCCATCTTTGCTACGTCACAGCTCCCCCCTCCATACCCCTAGGAGGTGACTACCGCACTTTTTGTATTCAACAAAGTTTAAGTCCAACTTCGAGAAAGAGATCAACCGTTGAATCCAACTCGGCTGGGCAGCGTTCGGGAAGCTACGAAGCCGAAAGGGCTTTAGCACTGTGGACCACATACATACGCTTCGGCAAGTTATACAGAAGACTGAAGAGTATAACCTGCCCCTTTGCTTGGCGTACGTGGACTGCGAGAAAGCCTTTGATTCGATCGAGACTTGGGCTGTAATGCAGTCTCTTCAGCGATGCCAAGTAGACTACCGGTACATCGAAGTGCTGAAATGCTTGTACAAAAACGCCACTATGTCAGTCCGACTACAGGACCAGAACTCGAAACCTATCCTACTGCAGCGAGGCGTGAGGCAGGGAGACGTTATATCTCCGAAACTGTTCACCGCTGCACTGGAAGATGTTTTCAAGGTTCTGGACTGGAAAGGGCTAGGCATCAACATAAACGGCGAGTACATCAGTCACCTTCGGTTTGCCGATGATATAGTCATCATGGCGGAGACTATGGAGGAGCTCAGTCAAATGCTCGATGATCTCAGCAGAGCCTCCGAACGAGTTAGTCTGAAAATGAACATGGACGAAGACGAAGACGAAGATCATGTCAAATGACCATGTTTTACCCACTCCTGTAATGATCGGATACTCTGCGCTCGAAGTTGTTGACCATTATGTTTACCTGGGACAAACTATTCAGTTAGGTAAGTCCAACTTCGAGAAAGAGATCAACCGTCGAATCCAACTCGGCTGGGCAGCGTTCGGGAAGCTACGTAGTATCTTCACGTCCCAAATACCGCAGTGTCTTAAAACGAAAGTCTTCGATCAGTGTGTGTTGCCAGTGATGACATATGGAACAGAGACGTGGTCGTTCACTCAAGGCCCCATAAAAAGGCTGAAAGTCACCCAAAGGGCAATGGAGAGGGCTATGCTCGGAGTTTCCCTGCGAGATCGAATCAGAAATGAAGAGATCCGCAGAAGAACCAGAGTAACTGACATAGCCCAAAGAGTTGCTAAACTTAAGTGGCAGTGGGCGGGGCACATTGCTCGCAGAACCGATGGCCGGTGGGGCCGAAAAGTTCTCGAGTGGCGACCGCGTACCGGAAAGCGCAGCGTGGGTAGGCCCCTCACACGGTGGACCGACGACCTGGTGAAGGCGGCGGGGAAACGTTGGATGAGGGCGGCGCAGGACCGGTCGTTACTTGGGGGAGGCCTATGTCCAGCAGTAGACGTCTATCGGCTGAGATGATGATGATGATACCAGTAGTCTGTATGGCGGAGCTGAGTCCCACGGAAATGGACTTGATGACTATTGGGGACCGTACTAAATGTGACATTCTTGTTTTTTGGAAATATTGTTTAATTGTTAAGAAATAAAAAAATACGATTGGGGGCAGCACAATAGGCTCGGTGCAGCCTTAAACGAATGAATTAAACACAGGTTTATAAAAGGCGACACAAAAGAAATAAAATGTCAATTAACATTAATCATTGGAAAAAAACAGAAATCACAGCCACAAAATCATTAATTTAATTTTCACACCACCCGCTCGAAAATGGAACATTATATGTCATGTAACTCGAACCTAAAGCAAGTCATTATAGCCCTGGGACTAGCCGGGCAATAATATTGTACTGAATTTCATTATAACCCGCTGGTCAATAATGAGATTTGAATATGGAACCGCATCCACAGATTATTTAATATTTACTACGACCCTTACTTAAAATTCGTATGAAAACTTATCATGGAGACAGGCACCAAAAAGAACTTAATTCGAAATTCGAACTGGCCACCACGAGTATTGAACACAAAAAAAGAAAAAAGAGGCGCGAATACTGCAAATCTCTGTACCTATTGCTACCAGTGCTACGAACAAAGTAAAAAAAAATATTACATTTTTAACCGACTTCAAAAAAGGAGGAGGTTTCTCAATTCACCGTATATTTTTTTTTCTTTCCACAACTGGAGTGCGATTTTTGAATCTCATTGGCTGAGTTCAGCAGTTGAAAATGTCAAAATTACTATGGACGCATCTTTTTGCTGCTGATTTGACTTTAAAAAATAGCACTCCTGAAGTATGATTTTTGAAAGTCAAATCAGCAGTAGAAAGTTGCATATCTCCATAGTAATTTTGACATTTTCAACTGCTGAACTCAGCGAATGAGTTTCAAAAATCGCTCTCCTGGTCTAATTTTTCAAATATCTACTTTCACTTTGAATTTAATAAAATAGTGTTTTCTAAATACTATTATACTATTGAACTCTAATACTTTGTTATAAACTCTAATAAAAGAATTGGTTTCTAACCATAGAGAATTTACACGCTCCCCTGGGCTTCTAACAGTATTGCTTTTTATTTTCTCGCGGAGGGTGTGAAAAGTAGAGTATGGTCCTCGGGGATAAACGTGTTTTCATCTTGGGCGAGCTTGAACCCCTCGCTTCACTCAGGATTCTAGTCTTAACTCCCTCGCTTCGCTCGGGAGTTAACTCTAAACTCCCTCGCTGCGCTCGGGAGTTAACCCTAGAATCCCTCGTTGAGCTCGGGATTCAATATCGCGCCCGTGATGAAAGACACTGCTTTATCCCCTTGGTACATAATCTACTATTTTATTGTTTTAAATTTAATCGGAAGAACCCTAATACATACATGTTGTTTACCATTTAGCGATAACCTTTAAGGCAGTCCAAGATAAAAAAGTAACTAACGCGGGCGTCATTTTAAGACGCTATTATTTTAGAGACGAGCGTTTTTCTTTGGTTTTCTAGAGGATCGATAGATGGCGCTACGGTCTGTGCGAATAAAGGTCAAAATTTCAAAAAGGGTTTCTTCAAAATAATAAAGAGGGAAAAGATGATCAAAAAGATGCCAACGCATCTTTTGATATAATATTTCATTATTTGCGAATAATTTAGATCGAAACTTTGAAACTGTTTACATCTGACATGGCTGTATGGGCTCCATCTCTTGGCCTTAAAAAATTGCAGGCACAGTCTTGACATGATTTTGACAGGATCTCACGTCACGAACGTCTCTACAACGTGTTAATGAATTAACGCAAAACTAGAAAGTAGTTTGTTTAGAATCGAGAGCAGAATTGAATTATCATGGTTTCAACATAGGTAATTTTTTTCAAAATATTAAATAATTTGTTTGCAAAATTTAAAATTTTCTGAACCCGATGACAACCCACCGCACGTGCACCTCTCACCCTACTTACTACCAAAACAAGATTATAAAAATGTATCCATGAGAACGTTTGCGCTTTCTTTCAGTGCTGAAATGATAACAAATAATGTTTGCCTCAAAACTTAAAATGCGAATAACTTTAAATTTTAACTATAAAAATAATGAAATTATTATTGCAATCTTATTATTTTGTTATAAATCAGTTGGGGTGTATGAGGTGTTGCGCTATTTCATTAACACGTTGTATAGAGCTTTAGGAACTAAAATTAAAAAGAAAAGAAAAACGCCCATTGTAGAAAAACGTCCTAAGTCACTCCCGCTTTAAGATCCTATTTTAATCTAAACTGCGACATAATAATTCAGCTTAGACAATAATTCAGATGTGGCGAGAGTTATCGTTATTAACTCAGAACTAGACGTTAATTTAAAATTAAATTATAATTATGTGTTGCACCATCCTGTTTTAGGGCTAAACTTTTGTTATATTTAAACCACCTATGTAGTCGGTTTAAGTCACTAAACATTTAGGCAACAGATGTTTGTTGTAGGCTCGCGCAAATCTCTAACAAAAAAATGTTATATGAAACATGCACCGACGCCATTAAATTCCTTTGAACGGTTGCACACGTTTCATACTGAAAACTAATTTATTTATATACATAGACTAAGATGAAAACTGAATGAACGATTTCAAAACTAAACGATGAAAACGAAATGACATTGCCAAAATAAAACAAATAAGACAGACAAATACAAAGAGATGCAGTGTGAAAGAGATGTGCATATAATATGTTCATTCATCATTCACTTTTCATATTTTGTCGGATTACATAAACTCTATGGTCATTTAGGATGCTGCTGGCGAAAAATAGAGAACAAACGGGGTTATTTAACCCAGGACGGGGACAATTTAACCCAGCATTTAGCGCAAGTGGGCCTTAAGGTTTAATTATATTTATGACGAGATAAAATTATTGACCGGAGAAAAAAACAAATCATTGTTGTTATTAACTTTTTATCTAAGAAGATAAGAAGTTAAAATATCAACAATTTTTACTACGCTCAATAATTTTATCTCGTCATACTATCATTAAACCTTTACATAAACTATCTTCTCGTTATTTAAAAGACATACAAATTAATGAAAAATATAGCTATAATCTTCAACATCTCGGCTTTATTTGCTATGAAGTACCTATATTTTTTTTTAATGCACGTATTAAACCTGTGTTAAAAGAAAAGCTTAAATATTTACAAAATTCTGTATTATGTGCATCTACTTTATAAGTTGAAGTCACTTTTACTTGCGACATACACAATTGTGTAAACAATATTAAGATCTAAAAATGCTGTAAATTTTTTACGACCAATATTTGATGAGTAAATTAGATATTTTTTAAATTTTGTGCGAATTCTTATGATTTAAGAATTTGATTTAATAACTCTGTGACATTAAGTGACTCAATAAATGGTTTTAAAAAAATTTACTTTTCACACCACCCGCTCGAAAATGGAACATTATATGTCATGTAACTCGAACCTAAAGCAAGTCATTATAGCCCTGGGCCAAAGAGTACTTTATTATAACCGGAAACCCTGGGCCTAGCCGGGCAATAATATTGTACTGAATTTCATTATAACCCGCTGGTCAATAATGAGATTTGAATATGGAACCGCATCCACAGATTATTTAATAGTTACTACGACCCTTATCTTAAAATTCGTATGAAAACTTATCATGGCACCAAAAAGAACTTAATTCGAAATTTGAACTGGCCACCACGAGTATTGAACACAAAAAAAGAAAAAAAGGCGCGAATACTGCATATCTCTGTACCTATTGCTACGAACAAAGTAATAAAAAAATATTACATTGTCTTTCCACAACTGGAGTGCGTTTTTTGAATCTCATTCGCTGAGTTCAGCAGTTGAAAATGTCAAAATTATTATGGAGATACGAATCTTTCTACTGCTGATTTGACTTTCGAAAATCGCACTCCTGGAGTATGATTTTTTAATGTCAAATCAGCAGTAGAAAAATGCACGTCTCCGTAGTAATATTGACATTTTCAACTGCTGAGTTCAAAAAATGAGTTTCAAAAATCGCACTCCTGGTTTAATGTTTCAAATATCTACTTTCACTTTTAATTTAATAAAATTGTGTTTTCTAAATACTTACTAAGTATACTATTTATACTTTGTTATAAACTCTAATAAAATAATTGGTTTCTAACCATAGAGAATTCACATGCTCCCCTGGGTTTCTAACAGTATTGCTTTTTATTTTCTCGCGGAGGGTGTGAAAAGTAGAGTATGGTCCTCGGGGATAAACGTGTTTTCATCTTGGGCGAGCTTGAATCCCTCGCTTCACTCAGGATTCTAGTCTTAACTCCCTCGCTTCGCTCGGGAGTTAACTCTAAACTCCCTCGCTACGCTCGGGAGTTAACCCTAGAATCCCTCGTTACGCTCGGGATTCAATATCGCGCCCGTGATAAAAGACACTGCTTTATCCCCTTGGTACATAATCTACTATCATAGCATAGACATGAACAGTACATTGATATCGTTGCTTCATAGCAATTTTAGATCTTAATATTGTCTACACAATATGGTGTTAGTATGGTGTGTGTCGCAAGTAAATGTGACTTCAACTTATAAAGTTGCAAATAATACAGAATTTTGTAAATATTTAGGCTTTTCTTTGAACACAGGATTCATAGACGAACATTAATAAAAAAAAATATAAATGTACTTTATAGCAAATAAAGCCGAGATGTTGAAGATTATTGCTATATTTTTCATTAATTTGTATGCCTTTCAAATACAGAGAAGATATGTAGTATCCAAAAACCAGCATACTATGACCCGGACCCATTAAGATGCACATTTAGGGTCAATTCACACGTACCATAACCACACCACGTCGCAGCGACAAAATGTGGTCAAGCTGTGGTAACGTGTGAATTGTGTCGCAGAGGCTTTTTGCCGACTTTACCGACAAAATGTCGATGTGGTTACGTTGTCGCTGTCGTTGCGCGTGTAAATTGTAATATTCATTTTCAATACAAAATATACGCCCGACCACGTGGCGTCGTTGTGGTGTGGTTGTGGCTGTGGTGTGGTTGTGGTACGTGTGAATTGACACTTAATTTTCTTGAAAGGCCTTCGCGTCCATGGAATCCATAACGCTATCAAGCCGCTCTCTGTTCGATTTTATCCTGTCCACTATCTTATGTGGGTATCCTACGATCGGCCAGTAATCTTCGTGAGTTAAACACTTTCCAGTATGAGCAAGAACCCAACCTGAAACAAAAGGCACAAGGTACGGCACTCTACAACGTGTTAATGAATTAGCGCAAAACCTCATACACCCCAACTGATTTATAACAAAATAATTAGATTGAAACAATAATTTCATTATTTTGATACTTAAAAATTAAAGTTATTCACATTTTAAGTTTTGAGGCAAAAATGATTTGTTATCATTTCAGCACTGAAAGAAAGCGCTAACGTACTCATGAATACATTTTTATAATTTTGTGTTGGTAGTAAGTAGGGTGGGTGTGCCCGTGCGGTGGGTTGTCATCGGGTTCAGGAAATTTTAAATGACATCTGGCACATAATACCCAAAAACGTATAACCGTCCTTCTATTTTTATTATGGACTATGGAACACTAGAAAGTAACTGCAGGCATTAGTTTATTTTATAATGATTTATTAGTTTTTATCATTTTTATACAAAAAAAAACATTGTGCTTGCAACACCTCCTACCTCCTCCTACTAAACAACATTGACAGCCATGTTAGGGTTGCTGCTTTTTTATAATTTATTAGTAATAAATGATTAAATAACTCGTTAAATAAAAATAAATGATACTATCTGAGTCGTTTTTATAAAACCTCATAATTTATTTTATTACACATTTGACTTCAGTCAAAACTTCTATACATTTTAAGGTATTTTTTCAAGGGAGAGCGGCGGTTGTCCTTTGCAAAAAAAATATTTAATATTTTGAAAAAAAATTACCTATGTTGAAACCATGATAATTCGATTCTGCTCTCGATTCTAAACGAACTACTTTCTAGTTTTGCGTTAATTCATTAACACGTTGTATAAAACGTTTCTAAAAAGGCGTCTGCACATGCGCACTTTGTGCAAACTGTCCATGGCATTGCGTGTAGGGTTGAAAGCTAAGAGCAAGGATCTCCTTTATTCTAAAAGCATAGAGGGAGCCATACCTTTGCAAGAATGTCCACTTTTCTTTTTACGTTTGTGTTTGAGTGTGTGGTGTCAAATAGTATGGACAAGAGAGACCCATTTATACCAAAGTCACAGCCCGGACACTGCATACAAAAATTTTAAATTGACAACATGACGTGAGCACATGCGAAACCTAAGAAATTGAACCTTAAGTCTTCTTCTTAGGTAACTAGTAACCAGTGCGAGGTAACCAGAGGGCGATAGAGGGGGGGTGAGGTAAAAAGTTGGTGGGAGGAAGGGAGTGTCCGTACTGTATCTGTGCCAAAGTGACAACTGCCCTGATGTTATGCAACGATTACGAAGCAGTGCATAGTTTTGCATCTGTAATCGTAATAATCACGATTAATAACGATGCAATGCACCGTAGTAAGAATCGTACTATTATTAAATCGAATTGAAAACTTCAAACGGATTGCACTTGTTGACGAATACCAGACCTGAATACTAGAGCCAAAAAACAACTTTAAAAAATCGGATCTCGCGCTGCAATTTTAGCTCATTTGGAGCTAAATCTGTTTTTTGTCAGATTTGACTCCGATTTTTTGCATTCTCGTTCTCGCGATATCTCGTTCACATTTTAAAAAAATTATCTCGCACGTAAATCGTTGAAATTAAACTTGAAATCAGAAATAAAGTAAAATCGAACACATGACATGGCATACATGTAAAATCAATAAATTCGATCAAAGTAAATCGGAGGAGATATAGCTTGATTAACGAGATTTTACAGCATAACGTTCCATTTTTTTATTGTGTTTTTCAAAGCAAATTGGCCTCTTCGCATCCAAAAATCATAATCCTGACCAAGTGAGCCTTTGACTTCTATCTCAAATTAATAGAAAAATAACAAAATCTTGGAATTTTTTAGTTTTTTTTTTTGTGATTTATCTTTCATTGAAATGCAAAGAAACACTATGAAAACACATTCTGAGTGTAATCTCAACTAAATTTGTTTAAATAATCGTAATGCATCGGTTATCGTAATAAATAACGATTAATATCGTAATCGTAATCGTAATGGCCGAATCGTTGCATCCCTAGTTTACGGTCACGTTTCACACACACTAGATTCACAATTTACCGAGCGAATCGCACGGACGTCTGGCGGCGCTATGGGCGAGTGTAACAAATTTGTATGAATCAGTATGGGGCATGCCACGGTTTCGAGCGGCAGACGCGGCGAATTGTGCAGGAATCAAAATAATTTAGTCGTTTTCGCCGCGAATTATTGAACAATGAAACTTTAATTACAGGATGTAAACTAACTAAAGGCAACACTTTTAAGGGGATGATAAGACCATCAAACTGAACAACTTTCTCTACCGGACCGACATCGAAATAGCGAATAAAAAATCTGCTGTCCCATACAAAACTGCTGATTTTTTTTCGCGATTTCGATGTTGGTCCCGTAGAAAAAGTTGTTCAGTTTGATGGTTTGATCATCCCCTTAAAAGATTTGCCTTTCGCTTGACCCAAATTTATGGAGCAGCTGATTTTTTTTTCGCTATTTTGATCTTGGGCCCATAGGGAAAGTTGTTCAGTTTGATGGTCTGATCATCCCCTAAAAAAATTTTATTAGACATTTCGCTCTCGGTCCGTTCTGGTCGCGGCGGCGAACGCAACTTCCCGTGGCCTGTAAACTGTGCCGCGCGAATTGCCGCACCACCGCCCCGGTCGCGCCGCCGGTTTTCGTGGCCAGGCCGTAACATCACTGCACTTTAAAATGGCGCGATATAGTTTTACGTGTAGCCCGTATACTAAACGGCGCGTGACTATGAGAAAGCCGGACAATTACCTTGCTTTTTGTTGTCATTTTAAAGCGCGGGCAACGCATCTACATATCTACAAAACATCTTAGCTTTGCATTTAACAATTCGTTCTGTTATTAAAGAAATAGTATTTGAGCTAAAATAATGACTGAAAATGTGAATTTAGCGGTGGGAATATATTTTCAGTATTTGCTAGGCTGTCACTTACACCCTGTATACATATACCTATATCCTAAACTGTGCACAGATATACCCAACTGGGCTTGACGTCATCGTGACGTCCCCGAGCTCACTTCAGTGTTATTCCGACAGCCATGGCATGAACTTACTACTAGCGCCACGTAGTGTGGAGTAGCAGTACAAGAGAGCGTACTCAGGACATTCAATTTAAATATTTTATTATTTAATTATCACCCTTGTTTTTTGTACCTACTTAAAGCTTTTAAAATTTTCAGAATTACTCTGGAGCCAAAATTAAGAAAAATTGATAGAAATCAATAACAATGACGGTTAATTTTTGAGCATTATTTATAGGTACTTATAGACACAAGCCGATACGTCAGCTCTTCCCAGGGGAAGCCTGTGATTTCTATATGCCTATATCATTAGGAATAGTTGGCATCTTGAATAGGGTTTTCGAATTGAAATCTATGGAGTTTTATTATGCTTTTGGTATGTAGAACTATATACTATTACCTATTCTGTGCTTTTGGTTTTACATTCAATGCTGTCTATGAAAAAATTGTTAAGGGCCTATGTCGAAAAATAATTTAAGCGAAACGGGTGTGTGATAGCTTATATTACTGCCAGATGCGAGAGAAAGAGATGGGGCAGCGCGCGCGCCTGGAACGAATCAAGCGAAAAAACAAACTTTATTTAATTGTGATTGTACTATTTATGTAAGTTCAATTCTGCTCTAATCAAAACTTAGATAATAGCAATCTCTTTTTTTTAAATCAAGTTTCATGTTTCTATTATTCACCGTTAAGCAGTTACAAGCGTTTATAGACAAAAACGGAGGCTACTTTGGCTTGTTTTTCTATCGAGAAAATTTATATTAATCGTGTTTTGGCTCTAATTAAAACTTTAATTATATGTTCAATTTACACATATCCGCAAATCATACTCCTACTGTTAGTACTTCATGATATATGGAGCTTTGAAGAATCCTATTTGTTTTACATAGCCCCTTAAATGTTTTTGCAATGAGTTCGTCTTTGCTAG
Organism: Agonopterix subpropinquella; assembly: GCA_922987775.1. Classification (NCBI taxonomy): domain Eukaryota; kingdom Metazoa; phylum Arthropoda; class Insecta; order Lepidoptera; family Depressariidae; genus Agonopterix; species Agonopterix subpropinquella. Next base: position 2,312,288 of record OV277711.1, read on the forward strand.
GTTCCCTCGGTAGAATAATTTTAGAGCTATTAATTATACGCCCTGTTGCTTTACATTTATTGTTTGAAGTGTTTATGTAATAGTAATTTTGTGCTCGTTGAGTTATTAGTCTGACAGTGCTGTGTTGTGTAGGTACCTACCACAGATCAGACAGAAAAGGGGGCGGGGCCAGTGTAATATGTGCAAAAACGGAACACATTACTCGAAACAGTAAGGATTCAATACATTATGAGGCTGAAAGCTAGTCGAGATATTTTGTGTAAATAGTTTACAATGCTTGCGTAGTACTAAAGATTATTCGGACGTTGAGTTCTGATACCGCAATGGATTCTGAGCTCATTCAAGCTAACAAAATACTTTCTATCGCATGGTACTGGTGGTAATGCGACACTAGGTTTCGTACTCAGCGCGTTGGTTGGCAGATCTCTATGGTATCTACTCTTACGCTGGGGGGCGACAACAATTTTTTCTTCTTTAAACCATACCATAAAAAAACTGTTAATTTGGTAGCAAATTCTGCGTAGTAATTTTGTACTTTTCTACATGTTTTTTAAATTGTTCTGTTCATTTTTAATTGCACGCACACACACATACACACAAACATACACACACACTTGATGCTAAATAGTTACAAAATAATAACAAGTGTTTATTGGATTCGTTGCACATAAATATTATGTTAGATTCACCTCATAAGCTAGGCCCCGACATAAATTCAGAGTTCGGCTTCCGAGCCGAGCATTTTGCTGAGTTGGGACCTTTTTGCCACTGCGGCGCACAAACAATCTCTTTATTAATTAATGTTTTGACAATTTCACTAAAATGTAACCATGATGTAAGATTGTATGTGTGTCGGAGATCCAAATAAATAATTTTTCTTTCTTTCTTTCTTTATACCTACATCTGTTTTTGGGTTATCAATAGGTTCACAAATGAGATAGTAATTGAGGCAGGGCATACAGACGACCCCCCCGAGGGTTGCCCGCCTTGTCGTGGCGGGGGGGCTTAGTAACCGTGGACGGTGGAACCCACGGTGAAGCTAAGAGGCAACCGGCCGGCCTATTTGGGGTGTCGGTCGGCCAGAGGAGGGCGCTCCCAGCGGGCTGAACAAGTCCGCTGCGGACGCGTTGGAGGTGGGACGCGGAAGAAGAGGAGTGCCGGTATAACGGTGCGCCGTTCTCCCTATCTTCTGCGGCCGAGGTGTGGCCGGTGGTAGACCCGGCACTGGTGGGGCCGCAGGGGAAGAGGCATGTCGGTGATAAGGTGCGCCGCTTGCCCTATCCTCTGCGGCCGAGGTGTGGTCGGTGGCAGAGCCACGGACCCGATCTGCCACCGGGTGCCAGTTATCTGGTACCCATGGCCTCCTAGTAGCAGACTCGGGGGGCGTCTGCTACGGTACGGGTGGAGGCCGAGGAGGGAGGCGCACCATACCATCTGGTGCGCACATCGCGGAGGGCCTTCGGGCTTTGGCGATGGAGCCGCTTGTGGGCGGCTGCCGCCGGCGGGGTCGCGGAAGATTGCGAAAGCGTTCCCGTTACCCCGCCACAGGGCGGAGCGGAGGAAGATGGGGGGGGTTTTTAGTGGGTATACCGTGGGTCTCATTAGCCTATACGGGAGTCCCACATAACCACTCGGGTGCCCCCTGCGCCCGGGCGGTATGCGTAATGCATTTTCCCCCCCGGAACAAAAAAAAAAAAAAAAAAAAAAGGGCATACAGACGGACGGGACGGACAAAAGGATCAGGGTTCCGTACCCAAAAGGTGAAAACCGGACCCTATTACTAAGCCTACGTTGTCCGTCCGTCCATCCGTCCGTCTGGTCTGGACTACCTATTCAGGGCTGTAGCTTTGAACCGTAATAGCTGAAAGAAAGTTGAAAATACATTGCCCACGTGACATAGTGTATTCGTTTCGGGTCATTTCGCAGCTGGCGAATGTTAATGAATGATTGAATGAATTGAATTGAATTGTTGATGAATCCTGGTGAATGATTAAAGAACAAATACAAATTGTATGATAGTTGAAATTATACACAGGATAGGAGGAATATCGTGCTTCCCAATGAAATGGAAATTATCCTTTTCTGCAGTGGGATTTCTTATAAAATTCAAAATCAAAGGAGTTGGCCAAAAAAAAAAATCGCCAAAAATGTCATATGTGCCGTTTTTACAGGCATAATATTATGTATAGGTACAGGGTGAAATTGATATCATTAGCATCCTTTTAAAGTAAGAGTCTACTCATCAAACTGAACAACTCATACTATGGGAGCAAACTGATCGGAGCAACTAAAAAATCTGCTGCCCCATACTAAAGTGCAATGCCTACTCGACTCAAATGTATGCATCAGCAGATTTTTTTTTTGCTCCGATCGGTTAGCTCCAATAGTCAAAGTTGTTCAGTTTGATGGGTAGACCCTTAGTTAAACAGGATGCCAATGATATCAATTTCACCCTGTATAATAATTTAATGCAAAAACGATGCGGTATAGGTACTAGATATTTTTGAAATACGACAAAAAAAAATTTTTAGGTTGAGAAAAATCGATTGTAGCCGTGATCTATGATCTCTTTGGGGTCGATAAATATAAAAAAAATTGTTATATAAATGTGTAATATGATATACATCAAACATCGTGATCAACTCAAATCAAACAGTATTGCACCAGAATTGCACCGATGCCTATTGCACCGATATAACACCAATATTGCACCAACATTGCACCAATATTGCTCCAATATTGCTCCAATATTGCACTAGTATTGAACCAGTATTTCTCCAGTATTGCACTAGTATTGCACCGATATTTCACGGATATTGCACCAACATTACACCAATATTGCACCAACATTGCACCAATATTACATCAGCATTGCACCAGTATTGCACCGATATTGCACCAATATCGCACCAGTATTGCACCAGAACATTATTGTACATTTTGTTTTGTTTAAAAGATGTGTGTTGTAGAGTTTCTGGCCGCATCTTCTCTCAACGGAACACCTTCTGACGCGGTGGTAGAGTCAAAAAATGACGTCAAAAAGCTATCTAAATGATATTATTTTAAATAAAAAATTTTGAATTTTTTTGAATTTTTGTTATTGAACATAATTAAATAAAAATATCTTATCTTGTTTTTTTAAACATAATTATGATAGTTACACATACACACGCACCCCCACACCACACACACACAAAATATGTAATATAGGGTATTAAAGTGATAGTGATAAAATAAAAGTCAAGAAAAATCAATGTAAGCTATACAGCATAATTACTTCTATACTACATGGGTTAGGAGGCAGATTTTTTGAAAACTTAATAAGGTTACCATAGTGAACCCATTTTTATACATTTCGTTGCTGGCGATTCTGGGTTTTTTGTCTATGAAGTTTTGGCCAAGTCCTTTACCAGTTTTGTATGGGAAACGGGACTGGGCAATGTCTTTTTCACAGAATATACGTTATTACGGTGGATTTGTTAAAAGATAATAAAAATGACAAAATGAAAATAGAAAGGGGGGTTCTAAACAGGAAACTAGTTTTTATCAACGTTTTTTCTTCTCGCTCTATCGTAAAAACAGTTTTACATACAAGCGTTAAACTTGGTGTTATTATAGAGCAAACTCTACAGTATAACAACAAATAATAAAATTCGGCCAAGTGTGAGTCGGTCTCGCGCTAAAGGTTTCGAAGGAAAAACATTTTTTTAAATTTAATTATGTTGTGTGGCGGTGTGGTATGGAACCCTCGGTGCCCGACTCGCACTTGACCGGTTTTTTTACTACGGAACCCTTAAAGGGGGGGGGGGGGGGGGGGGGCGAAAGAAAAAGAAACATCCTTATAAACAAAACACGTTATTTAGGGGCCTCGCCTAGAGGGACCGTAGTACCCAGTTGCCGAAGTTATCACATTCTATTGGCTATGTGCACGACACTAGCGCCATCTAGCGCAATGCGGCCCGAGGTTTATTTGTACATAAAATGTTAGGATAAAAGACATTGCGGGTTTTGTATGAAAGGTTGGCGCCTTATTTTTTCGTCGTTGTTTTTGGCGCGGCGCGGCGGCGTGCAACCAAACTTGAATATTTTATTTCAGAATAAAGTAACAAACAAAACTTATTAACATGTTAAACTCAGTCCGGACCAAAGACATATATATTACTAGCGTAAGGACATGGCCTATGAGCTTGACTATTGTCCCCAGTTCGTTGGCTCTAAAATGCAAGGAAAAATGTCAATTTAGAGCACTACAAATATATGACACGATATAGTTCGTATACGAGTTATGACAGATGGCGCAAATTTTTGTTTCTATGAAGAAGGTTTTTGTAAAATATTCTGACGGGCCTATCCTTACGCTAGTAATATATAAATCTATGGTCCGGACGGAGATATTAATAAGGCTTAAAGTTGAAAATATTACCATTACGTGCACTTCAAGCCTTTATAATTATGTCAGTTCGGACTGAGTTCCGAGATATTTGTAATAACAAGTTTTGTTTTTAACTTTATTCTGAACTATAATATTCAAGTTTGATTGATAGCCGCGCTAAAAAAAGGAAAAATGTGCCATTTTTAGGCATAGGCATTTGTAATTCTATATTAAAATAAAGTAAAACTAAATAAATGAGCAATATTGACGTTATTAAAAATATCATTATACCTAACTAGATAGAATTCAGCTGTTCCTTGTTACAAAATTCTCATACAAACTTTCACCACCGTTTTCACACCTTTGGGGATTGAATTGCGAAAAATCCTTTTTTTGTGAACACCTATTACAATAAAAACATCTTTGCCAAATTGTATGTTTTATGTGTTTGTTGTTATGGATATTTAAGTGTTCAGTGAGTGTGCGGATTTGCATAAATTCAAGCAAATCTGACACAGCTTCGCCGTAAATAGTTCAAAAGCCAATGACTAAAAATGGAGCCGTTTTTCTTTTCGCCTCTTTTTTTAGGGCGGCCATCAATCAAACTTGAATATTATAGTTCAGAATAAAGTTACAAACAAAACCTTATGTCAAGTACTACCCGTTCACGTCCAGTTGGCCGTCGATGACCGTTACAAAATTTCCTCACAGGCACATTAACTGGTCCCGTCGACAAAAAATAATATAACAAGCAAATAAAAATTTAAAATTAAAAGCGATATTAGTGACCGGGACGGACGTACCGTACGTAATTTCGTTGCTAAAGGTTTAATAGGGTCTCTTAATTCTTGAATTTATGCAAATTGCGTTTAATAGGGTCTCTTAGGGGTGCGGTGCGGGGAAGCGGGAAGGGAGGGAGCGGCCAACTCGAAGTGAATGCCTAGTATATCCCTACACTCAGTCCGGACGGAGATATATAAAGGCTTGAAGTGAACGTACCAATGAATATTATTATTTTCAACTTCAAGCCTTTATATCTCCGTTCAGACTGAGTTTAGGGATATACATGTAATAACAAGTACTGAACTAAAATATTCAGTTTGGTTGATGGCCGCGCTAAAAACAACGTCGAAAAATAAGGCGCCAACCTTCCATACAAAACCCGAATTGTCTTTTCTACCACAGCGTGTTTCACAGTTCGCCAATACTTACGGTCTGGAATGAGATCTTTACATTGCAGGTTGAGAAATTCACAAAAGGTTTTAATCGTATGGAATGCTTTATCATGGATATCTTGTTGAGTGAAGTAGTTGTACGACCCCCTATTTGTGTCGGCCCAACCATAATGAGTAACATGGTGTGCACATACTTCACCAACCCTGAAACATGAATGTTACTTGTAGTGGAGCTGCGGCTGCGAGAGGGAGAGTTGATTAAGGCTGCACCGAGCCTGAGACTGTTAGTATATTCACTTTGACATTCAAAGTGAATATACTAACAGTGAGGGCGCTCTCGGGTCGCTATCGTGCGGGGGGTGCGGGTGGCGGGGGGCGCGGTCCCAGTACCGATCCACCAGCGCGCTGTACCCCAACGGCCGGTGCCTCACCCCTACGCACACCGCGCGAGCATAGACCCAACGCGGCCACTAAGCGCACCCACTTTATTGTATTTACGCTATGCTATTGTGCTGCCCCCAATCGTTTTTTTAATTACTTTACAGTTAAACAATATTTCCAAAAACAAGAATGTTACATATAATTATTGTAGTCATTGCTGATTTTTGAAGTGAAAACTTCTTTCATAAATCATAAACTTTATTGCATCCTTGAGGTATTTAGAGGTCTTAAAAATAGGTATGGTACATCTCAGGGGCAGTACTGTTACTAGAGTACGGGTACTGGAGCAATACTGTTAGAAACTCAGGGGCAGTGTTAGGGCACCGCAAATTAGCAACAGTGTGTTAATTAGAATATACGAAATTGAATTTAAATAAATTGATAATAAAAAAATTGAAAAATAGAAAAAAGGCGACAATAATAATAAATCAATAATCTACGTCAAATTTCAATAATAAAATACAAAATAATAATAAAGGTAAGATAATGAATGGAATTAAAAAATAGTAGATTATGTACCAAGGGGATAAAGCAGTGTCTTTCATCACGGGCGCGATATTGAATCCCGAGCGTAACGAGGGATACTAGGGTTAACTCCCGAGCGTAGCGAGGGAGTTTAGAGTTAACTCCCGAGCGAAGCGAGGGAGTTAAGACTAGAATCCTGAGTGAAGCGAGGGGTTCAAGCTCGCCCAAGATGAAAACACGTTTATCCCCGAGGACCATACTCTACTTTTCACACCCTCCGCGAGAAAATAAAAAGCAATACTGTTAGAAACCCAGGGGAGCGTGTAAATTCTCTATGGTTAGAAACCAATTCTTTTATTAGAGTTTATAACAAAGTATTAGAGTTCAATAGTATAGTATTTAGAAAACACTATTTTATTAAATTCAAAGTGAAAGTAGATATTTGAAACATTAGACCAGGAGAGCGATTTTTGAAACTCATTCGCTGAGTTCAGCAGTTGAAAATGACAAAATTACTATGGAGATATGCAACTTTCTACTGCTGATTTGACTTTCAAAAATCATACTTCAGGAGTGTGATTTTTGAAAGTCAAATCAGCAGCAGAAAGATGCGTATCTCCATAGTAATTTTGACATTTTCAACTGCTGAACTCAGCGAATGAGATTCAAAAATCGCACTCCAGTTGTGGAAAGAAAATGTAATATTTTTTTATTACTTTTTTCGTAGCAATAGGTACAGAGATTTACAGTATTCGCGCCTTTTTTTCTTTTTTTGTGTTCAATACTCGTGTTCTTTTCGGTGCAGGTCTCCATGATAAGTTTTCATACGAATTTTGAGTAAGGGTCTTAGCACGGTCTTAGTAAATATTAAATAATCTGTGGATGCGGTTCCATATTCAAATCTCATTATTGACCAGCGGGTTATAATGAAATTCGGTACAATATTATTGCCCGGCTAGTCCCAGGGCTATAATGACAAACGTAGTGATTATATTCTCTTTGATAATGACTTGCTTTAGGTTCGAGTTACATGACATGATATAATGTTCCATTTTCGAGCGGGTGGTGTGAAAAAATAATAATAATCGTAATAACAGGTAATAGCGCAATGTCATCTTAAAGTACTATAAAAACTCATAGTCAAAAATTAAAAAGAAAAGTCAAAAATTAAACATAGTCAGATATTAAACATAGTCAAATATTATCAAATATTAAACATGGCAAAAATGTATCAAAGTCAACAATTAAACATAATCAAATTCCATACATGGCAAAGATCTAACAAAGTCAAAAATTAAATAGAGTAGACCGAGATTTCATGAAACTTTAGCGGCGTTGTGCACTTTTTGGGATGGATAAAAAATGTTAAACTCGCGTCAGGACCGTGACGTCACGTGACGTTCGTAAGACGTAAGATCTCAGTTTTCACTTCTGCCGGCACTACCAGAGTGCGACCCGTTGTTTTTTTTTTTCAATATTTCGGGTCACTGCGAATTTGTTTTCGTAATGTTAGCAGTTATTATCTTTAAGATCGCCTAGAGTGGCCACTTTTGGCGGTTTTAACGATAATAGCTACAAGCATAAAACATAATAACCCGTAATGTTTCGATAAATTGAAAGCCAATCAGGACTACAATGTGACATTCTTGTTTTTTGGAAATGTTGTAAAAAAATATGATTGAGGCCAGCACCATACCACAGTATAATACAGTAATCCATCTTTATACAATAGTACCAAACGCGTCGTAAGCCTTATAGCACGCACACACTGACAATATCTCCGCGTAGCCAAAAAAACGAATAAGAAAATATGCGAATGGGTAAAAAAAAGTTTGGGGAAAAACGCGACTGGAATTTTTTCTACTAGGAAAAAACAATTTTGGGTAATGTATCTATACAGTCAGCCCCGTCTGGCGCTGCCTTGGCTGCCTGAGATAACGTCATACGTACTGGCGAGTCTGGCGAGCACACATACAAAAGCCGCGTTTGGTACCATTGTATTAAGATGGATTACTGTCTTATACTGTGAGCATAGGTTCGGTAGAGGCAATGCGGGCGGCATTTAGTCCATACAAACGGGATTCCCCTGTTTTCTCCCTGGATAATGACATTAGAGCAAACAAATATTTTTTACCATACATACGTTAAAACTCTGCAATGTTTTGTTTATTTCCATAAATTACTTACAACTGTATGAACTAGGAACCTTTTAAAATTACGAACATTGCCCATTTATTCCGCCCGCCGTGTTCAGACATACCTACAGGCAACCAAGACGAATATAAAAACCGGCCAAGAGCGTGTCGGACTCGCCCAAGATAGGGTTCCGTAGTCATTACATGAAAAGCTTAACATGATAATAGCTTATACAAGGTGTTACAAAAATACAAATAAACATTTAAGGGGGTGGTTAAGACCATCAAACTGAACAACGACAGGAACGAAAAAAAATCTGCTGTCCCATACATTTTAGTCGGGTAGGTTCAGTAGTTTTGTATGTGGACAGCTGATTGCTCCATAGTGAAAGTTGTTCAGATTGAGACGGTCCGAGTTCACCGTTTCAGTATCTGCTAGACTGTTACTTACACTCTGTATAAAAACCGGCCAAGTACGAGTCGGGACTCGGGCAATTAGCGTTCCGTACTACCAGTTGTTTAACATGGGTAATGGATGAAACCATTATAAATTGACACTTACTTAGTATGTGGTCACATAGTAACTGAAGATCATTTTACACTGATCTTACTGGTGTTAGTCTTTTGGGTATAGAAAAAAAACTATCCAAGTTAGAGTCACCCTGATAATTTTACACGTTATTTCTGATGTTCATGATTTTTTTTCAGATCTAATACGGCTATATTTTTCGGATTTAATTGAAAATCTTGTTAAACAAAGTTTTAATAAAACATTTGAAAAGTATATTTTTAGACTCGTATTTTCATAAGCTTTCAATTGATACCCCACACCATAGGGTAGAATTTTTATTTTTTGTTATTTACCCTTTCTTACTCCCTAAATTGCCCCCCAATATAAAAATTAAGCTTTTTTTACTTCATTTATGATATTGGACCAGCAATTGCTATATCTGTACCGAGTTTCAACTTCCCATGTCTTACGGTCTCTGAAAAAAATGCCTGTGACAGACGGACGGACGGACAGACACCGAGGTGATTCCATAAGTGTTCCGTTTTTCCAATTTTGGTACGGAACACTAAAAAGTGTAAATGTACTTACTCCTTGTACATATAATTACACTCTTCACCGCAAACCGTCGGCATTTCAGTGGTTGATCTCCCTTTGTAAGGATCCTCGACAATCCAGTCGCCCCCTGGCCAATATGGTTCATACCCGTAATATGGGTTGTACACTTCCCTAGCCTGGTCAGAATAATCCAGTCCCATTCTTTCGTACAGCGAATCAAGTGGACTAAGGTTTGCATTTGGTTTCGCTTTTGTGGTCAGATTACTGAAAAATACAAGGCAGATTACTTCACCTAAACTATTTAATCTGTGATTTAACAAACAGGGTGAAATTGATATCATTGATATCCTTTTAAACTAAGAGTCTACCCATCAAACCGAATAACTTTTACTATAGCAGCAAACCAATAGGAGCAAAAAAAAATCAGCTGTGCTATTGCATACATTGCAGTTTAGTATGGAACAGCTGATTTTTTTGTTGCTCCGATCGGTTTGCTCCCGTAGTGAAAGTTGTTCAGTTTGATGGTCTGAAGCACCTTTTTAAGTATTGGTCCCATTCAATTTTACACCCTGTATTTCTGTAAAATCCAACTTCTATGGTTGTATTTATGGTAGCAATTATAGTACTCTGTGGTTGTATGGAAGAAATCGTTTTTTAACTCTAAGACCACCTTGTTTTGTTTTGTATCTCCAGTAGGGCTCGCATGCCATCCCCGAGAAAGCGATAAAAATCGAGATGTGCCTCCATCTTTATTATTTGACGTAGACCAGAAAGAGCGCGCATGACGTTTTTCTCGTTTAAACGCTTTGTCGTGGGTGGCATGCTAGCCGTACTGCACGTCTAGAATGATTTCTTTACACGCGCCGCGCGCGACGCGTCTTGGCTGCATAGAAAATAGCATGTTCCCGCGCTATTCGGAGAGCGAAAGCCGCACTTGCCGCGACATGTAGTACCTATGGGAAAAAGTCCAGTCGCGCTCAAGTACAGAAATCATGCTAGAGGGTCAGTATCTTATACAGGGTGTAACAAAACACCCTAGTAATACTAAAGGGGGTGCTTCAGACCATCAAACTGAACAACTTTCATTATGGAGCCAACATCGAGAAAAAATAAAAAAATCTGCTGTCCCATAGGTACCGTTTAGTCGAGTCGGTAGTACCGACTCGGTACTGCAATTTTGTATGGGACAGCGGATTTTTTTTATTTTTTCTCGATGTTCGCCCCATAGTGAAAGTTGTTCAGTTTGATGGTCTGAAGCACCCCTTTAAATATTACTAGGGTGTTTTGTTACACCCTGTACATACAGGGTCCTTCTTAATATGCTGACACTTTTTTAAGGCGATGATCAGACCTTCAAACTGAACAACTTCTTCTATGGGACCAACAGCGAAATCGCGAAAAAAAAACAGTTGTCCCATACGTTTGACTCTGAGTAGGTTTGCAGTTTTGTATGGAAGTGATGATTTTTTTTCGCGATTTCGATGTTGATTCCATAGAGAAAGTTGTTCAGTTTCATAGTCTGGTCATCGCCTTAAAAAAGTGTCAGCATATTAGGAAGGACCCTGTATACTATGTTTATTACGTAACAATGTCACAAATTACAATAATCAAATTACAAAAAAATACCAAACAATCTATTTTAAATTCGGCAACATGCCTCGTCCAAAGGAGTACAGTCAAAAAAAATCCACGTCAAGCTTCGTCACAAGAAATTACAGGAAAAAAAAACCGAAATGCACACTCTAAATGGGCCTCTCGTCATTAAACGTACCCGGCACAAAGGATAAACCGATCAGACAACAAACCGGCAGCAAACCGATCGGAGCAAAACAAAAATCAGTTGTTGCATACATTTGAGTCGCATACGTTGCAGTTTAGTAAAGAATGGCTAATTTTGTTGTTGCTCCGATCGGTTTGCTCCCATAGTGAAAGTTGTTCAGTTTGATGGATAGACTCTTAGTTTCAAAGGAACTCTAAGGCTCTTTTTCCACTACTCCGGTCCGGCGTCGGATGTCGGAAATAGCCTTCAGAAAAATATCGAAAACCGGTCAACGCTTTTCCACTTATCCGGTAAAAAACGGACGGTAAAATTTCATTATCTCGTCGGATGTGGTAGAATTCAGTACCGATTATTATTATTCACACATTCTATCAATGAAAACTAGGGTAGGGATCATTTTCTACGAGTCTTACCTCAAAAGCATATGTGCCCTATAGTTTTTATCTAACTGGAAATAGCCGGACCGGACAGGTAATGCAAAAGCATGCATTGTTTTTGTACGTCTGTCACTTCGGACGATAAAAGACCAACGGTTTGGCAAATTACCGGATCGATAACAACCGGATACCGGGGTAGTGGAAAAGCGAGTATAGTAGTGTAATAGATTTCTAAATCGGATTGGAAATTATCGTGTGCCGGACCGGAGTAGTGGAAAAAGAGCCTTAGTTTCAAAGGATGCTAATGATATCAATTTCACCTTGTATACAGGTTCCTTCTTAATATGCTGAAAATTTTTTAATGACATGATCAGACCATCAAACTGAACAACTTTCTCTATGGGACCAACATCGAAATCGCGAAAAATATCTGCTGTCCCATACATTTGGCACGAGTAGGTTTGCAGTTTTGTATCGAGGAGCAGATTTTTTTTTCGCGTTTTCGTTGTTGGTGTCATAGAGAAAGTTGATCTGTTTGATGGTCTGATCATGTCCTTAAAAAATTGTCAGCATATTAAGAAGGACCCTGAATGTTTCAATTGATCTAAAATGTCTTAGGTAACGTAATAATTTTTTTTATAAATACGAGGGCGTAAATACGTTAAGAGGGCTATTCGAGCTCAGTGGGGCCCTCGTCACGAAGAAAGTCTAAATTAAAAAAGTGCCCAACAGATAAACTACAAAACCCTTCAAGCTATTTTAGGGTTAAAGGTTTAAACATACAAATTTTGAAAAAAGAAAAAAAAAACGGCTGCTTTTGTTTTTATTCGAAATTATCTAAAAGTGGAATGTTTAGAACCCATGGAGAAAATACACGCTCCCCTGGGTTAGAACCTATAAAAGTATTGTATAACAATGGCTTGAAGGCTTTTGTAGATTATCTGTTGGGCACTTTTTTAATTTAGGCTTTTTTTTATTGAGAAATCTTTATTATTGTGACGAGGGCGCCACTGAGCTCGGATAGCCCTCTTAAGTGTAGATAATACTAAGTAGGTATATTTTACTAGCATTAGGTACTTACATATCTTTAGAGAAATATCTCTGCCGTCTGAAGGGTTTGAATAAAGGGTGGATGGATTGTGTAGGTATCCAAAAATGCACTGTAAGAAAAAACGTATTTAAATGTTGTTCTGTAAGAGACCTATCGTAAGTATCAGATATCACACTATGTATTTTTGAGGGTTACCTATCGTACTTTCAAATTAGAGGTTTCCGAATTTTAATTCTCCGAAATCGTTAAACTTTTTATTGTTTCCCTTTTTTTTGTTTCCCCGAAATATTATTCGCCATATTTTGAAAAGCCAGATTTTTTAATATTCTTTTTTTCTTTTTAGCCCATGGAAATCGTACGAAAAAAGAGGGGTTACCCTACATCAAATTAGGTTGTTCTGTTTTTTTTAATATTTTTTTTTTTTTTTTTTATGTGTGATAGGTAAGCATTTGACCCCAATCTCACCTGATGTTGAGTGATGATGAGGCCGAAGATGTAGCATGCTTACCTAGAAAGATGCCTATTCACTCTCGCCTTGAAGAGGCCCAGGTTGTATTGCTCAGGGAACAGGTCCGCAGGCAGGGCATTCCACTCCTTAGCCGTGCGCATTATAAAAGAAGAAGCAAACTTCTTTGTGCGAATTGCTGGTAGGTCAACGACATAGGGGTGGAAACCCAGTCTGCGTCTCGTCCCCCGCAGATGAAAGGGAGACGGTGGTATCAGATCGTGTAGTTCAGTCGCACACTCTCCGAAATGTATCCTATAAAAAACATGGTATGGTGCTATGTTGGTAGTGAGGACATGGTAATGACAAATCCAAGTTTTCCACCTCGAAAGCCCTTCGGCATAGCATAGCATATGCTCACGACTATATTCCTCGAGGGGGTAGTCAGAGATATTCTGAAACTTCAGAACATCCACGTTTCACTAGTAGTACCGAAACTCTGTCCAGTGTGACGGGGAGTGAGCCCATCGCCACTTGTAATGGACAGTAGGTACAATACATGCCTCGAAATTGAAGCATGCAGGTTTCCTCATGATTTTTTCCTTCACCGAAAAGCCAGTGGTGTTACAAATCGTACATAAATTCCGAAAAACTCATTGGTACGAGTCGGCCTGGACGGGGATCGAACCATCGCCACCTGCACGGCAGGCAAGGTTACTCGTCACTGGACCACCACGGCTTCAAGTACTTTTGTCTACTTTTGTCATAGGACTTAAACTTTGAGGGCTACAGGGCAGAGAATGTAACTGCATTTCAAAAATTATGAAATTTGTATGGCGACCATCATGAAAGATGAAGATAAAAAGAAAATGATTTCATATTCTTAATCAGCGACCCCTAAAACCCCCGGATTCAAATTTTTCGTCAGTTCAATTGACGAAAATTTCACAAGAAAAATTATTATGACATTGAACAATACAAACGCAGAAGGCTTTGATAATGTTTGCACTAAAGTTATTAAGCTTTGCCAAAATGAACTGAGACCGATATTAACGTATTTGATAAATATATCTCTGGAATCCGGAATTTTTCCTAGTGCATTGAAACTGTCTATTGTAAAACCTCTTTACAAAAATAACTGGTCAAGTGCGTGTCGGACCACGCGCAGGATAGGGTTCCGTAGTTGCCCGTCACAATATAGGGTAATATAATTATGAACTTAGAAGGAAGCTTTTTGTTTTAACGGCTAAAAAAGTCTAAAAACAATTCAAAATTTTATTTTACCACTTTGTCGGCGTGATAATTATGTACCTATATCCAAGTCAAATTACAGCTTTCTAGTACTACGCGTCTCTGAGCTAAGCCGCGAACAGACAGACGGACAGACGGACGGACAATCAATGAAGTATTTATTTGCATAGAATATGGTTACAGTTGTTAAAGTTTTATGACAGTCAATTATATTCAACCTGCGTGCAGGTGTACAAATTTTTAAAATATGGTCGAGCTACATTGTAAATTACAAAAGTCATCCTAATTACATTATACAATAGTCAAAAGTATTAATTATATTATCATTCAATGATGTACATTATAATTTAAGTATTCATTAATACTATAGAAACAATTTTCCAAAAGCCAACTACTTACTTAACTCTGATTTAAATATGAGTACTGAACCCGATGTCAACCCACCGCACGGGCACACTTACTAGCACCCTACTTACTACCAAAACAAGATTATTGAAATTGTTTCAATGACTTCAATGAGTACGTTAGCGCTTTCATTCATTGCTGAAATGATAACAAATCATTTTTGCCTCAAAACTTAAAATGCTAATAACTTTAAATTTTAACTAGGTATCAAAGTAATGAAATTATTGTTTCAATCTAATTAATTTGTTACAAATCAGTTGGGGTGTATGAGGTTTTACGCTTATTCATTATAATGCTAAAAAAAACTTACGAATCCAGATGACTCCGATAATAATGTTTAAGATAAAATTCATTTTAGCATGTGGAAACGTTTAATTTAAAAATAACTGACTACCTATTATTATTGTTTACAAAAAAAAACTCGGGACGCTGCGCTAGGTAATTCAAATTGACTAACTTAATCAGCTTTGCAAAAACTAATTTAAAAACTAGTTGTAAAACACACTTGGAGTATATTTAATTATAAAACGTAATAAGGTCCGTCACACACATACGGAATTGCAATCCGGAATCCTGATTCAGGATTCAGTGTTGTCAACTATGGTTACAAAAAATACTTGAGTCACTGCTGACATACTGCTACACTGCTACATGATAATTTATTACCATGTGATGAGGTCATCATGACATTACGATACTAATTTTTAAATTGTATGTTATGCAACTATATCAAAAGAGTATCAATACTTTTAACGTTAGACATAATCTGCATACAAAATGGCATGAACCATTATCACACATGCGGTTTTTGAGCGTAGGCAATTTCGCAACTATACCGTAACGACGTCGCAACTGCACCGTCATGATACGGTATGGTTCCATCAACGCCTACGCTCGAAAAACATTTTAAAATATGCCACCTAAGACATCAAAATATCACTAGATCTAGTGAAAAGTCTCTGAAAGCGGCAACACTCCATACGGAATCTAATTCCGAATCAGGTTTATTCCGGATGTGTGTGATGGGCCTAGGGCTCATATAGTTTTGTTTCACTAAGTTTTTTTCATGTATGGGACCTCTATGTCTGGGTGTCAAATTATATGGCCTTCCGGTCGCCAAACTTCTTTCGAGCTTGCTTCGCTCGATCCATAGCTTTTACTTAGGCTACTTTGCACATATTTTGTACGTATAAAGCTCTAGCTATAACCGTTTCGTAATGAGAAGAAAAGATGAGCTCGCTTCGCTCGCTTTAAGTTTCTATTTCGGCAAACATGTCTGACCGCAACCCGAATCAATTCGCAAAAAAAATTCGTGCTCGCTTCGCTCGCTCGGTAATTTTTTGTGTAGGTCAGATAAGGGGGCGTTAAAATTGGTATGTGCCCCGGGCGGCAGAAAACCACGCTACGCTACTGTCAAGAAGCAAACAATACTGCGATTTCACTTCGTTCAGCGGCATCTATTGACGGGCAGCGACTTGCAGGTTTGGATGGGTCGTAGGAAGGTCGTATGCATAAAGTTATTATACCTGTCGGAATAGAGTAACTGACATGAGTTGTCAAATGAAACCGTTTTTTGTGAATTTATCGGCACTTATAAGCACCCTAAAACTTCGAGTTCTGAGTATAATTGTGAATCTAACGTGAAATAGTAGGTAATTTAATGAAACAGTGTTAATATATTTCACAAAATAATCTACGATTTCACTTTAGATTCACTAATTATTCACAGAGCACGACAATTTACCCTGTCGATTGTGCCAAGTTCCCAAAAACGGTTCTATTGCCTCGCGTCACGTATCTCTTTCTATTATACAGTGATGCCGCTAGGTACATCTCGCTCTCTAAGCTGTCAATGCCTCTCTTCCGTAGTATAATATAATACCTTTACGGTCGTAGGTATGATAACCAGTATGAATGATACTTACTAAGTATTGTAGGCTTGTTGTAACTGAAGATCAGTTTGTACTGGTGGTACTTTTAAAGTAAAACTAGGTATTCAAGTTAGTTGCAACTTGAATTTTCCGCCAGTTACACCTTAGGTATTTCTTATGTTCATGATTTTTTTTCAGATTTTACATGGTGTTTTTTTAAGAAAATGATCAGAAGTGCGATTTTTGATCACCGGCTGAGTAAAATAGCCGTTATTCACAGATTTCCTAAAGTTCGCATTTTTTAATCTCACCGGTGCGGTAACTAAGATTGTCATACCTACCCAGGTAAGTAGGTATCAGAGAAGGCTTTTGTATGAGATTCAAAAACCGTTCAAGTTTACCGGTGTCATTCAAAAATCGCACCCTAGGGCATCCAAAATATTATGTCCAAAATCTCATGAGGTCTTCAGGGAACGCGAAGATATGAATAAGTATTTTGAATAAAACACAGAGCTAGAGTTGCGCTAGCGTTCACACCAAGGGCGGATCCAGGATTTCATAGTGGGGGGGGCCCTCGGCTGACTCAGGCCACGTATTAAGATATAAAAAAATTAAGTTAGAGACACAGACCCGAGACGTCTTGTATACATACATAGAAAACTAAAACAATCAGCCTCGGATCAACGATTTTTCCGAGGCGGGGCAAAAACATGAGATTGGCGCTGGGCCCGGGCTTCCTCTACAAGAGTGTAGTAATAATTTTTTCTTAGGGAGGCCAGGTCCATGTTGAGTGGTTGCAATAAAACGTTTAACATAGAGCGAGCGAAGCGAGCTCGAGATTTTACTGCAATATGATTAGGTCGAGTCAGAAATTTGCAATATGATCGAATTCTGCAATAGGTAATTTCAATACAACAAAAAAACCAAGAGCGAGCGAAGCGAGCTCGAGATTTCACTGCAATATAATGAGACAATTGCAATACGATCTTAAACCGAGAGCGAGCGAAGCAGGCTCAGATTTCGTCACTGCAATATAATGAGATGACTGCAATGAGATCTAAAACAAAGAGCGAGCGAAGCGAGCTCGAGATTTTACTGCAATATGATTAGGTCGAGTCAGAAATTCGCAATATGATCGAATTCTGCGATAGGTAATTTCAATACAACAAAAAAACCAAGAGCGAGCGAAGCGAGCTCGATATTTCACTGAAATATAATGAGATGACTGCAATAAGATCTAAAAGCAAGAGCGAGCGGAGCGAGCTCGAGATTTCACTACAATTTAATGGGATGACTGCAATACGATCTTAAACCAAGAGCGAGCGAAACAAGCTCAGATTTCGTCACTGCAATATAATGAGATGACTGCAATGAGATCTAAAACCAAGAGCTAGCGAAACAAGCTCAGATTTCGTCACTGCAATATAATGAGATGACTGTAATGAGATCCAAAACCAAGAGCGAGCGAAGCGAGCTCGAGATTTTTCTTCTATATGATTAGGTTGAGTCAGAAATTCGCAATATGATCGAATTCTGCGATAAGTAATTTCAATACAACAAAAAAACCAAGAGCGAGCGAAGCGAGCTCGATATTTCACTCAAAAAATGATATTTTACTGCAATATGATTAGGTCGAGTTAGAAATTCGCAATATGATCGAATTCTGCGATAGTTAATTTCAGTACAACAAAAAAACCAAGAGCGAGCGAAGCGAGCTCGATATTTCACTGAAATATAATGAGATGACTGCAATAAGATCTAAAAGCAAGAGCGAGCGAAGCGAGCTCGAGATTTTACTTCTATATGATTAGGTCGAGTCAGAAATTCGCAATATGATCGAATTCTGCGATAAGTAATTTCAATACAACAAAAAAAAAGCAAGAGCGAGCGAAGCGAGCTCGATATTTCACTGAAATATAATGAGATAACTGCAATGAGATCTTAAACCAAGAGCGAGCGAAGCGAGCTCGAGATTTCACTGCAATATAATGGGATGACTGCAATACGATCTTAAACCAAGAGCGAGCGAAACAAGCTCGAGATTTCGTCACTGCAATATAATGAGATGTCTGAAATCAGGAGCGAGCGAAGCGAGCACGATATTTTTTTGCAAAATTCTCAAGTCGATGCAATATTTTTTTTCCATCTTGATTTTGGCGCCCCCTAAACCTGCCGCCCGGGGCGTGTTCCCCGGTTTGCCGTTAAATCTTTAGGATTATATTATGTGTATAATCCTAAAGATTTCTGACCACAGCCTTGTTTTAATTATTGTACCTACACAGGTACAATAAATAAAACAGAAACATAGAGCGAGCGAAGCGAGCTCTAATTTTCTCCGCTCTATGAATTGGTTATGGACAGAGCTCAATCAATCTATGCCCTAGTAAAGTGCCGTCATTACTCAGCCTCGAAATTCAATGCAATCCGCAGAGGTCCGTGGGGAGGGCCATGGCCCCCTGGGCCCCCCCCCTGGATCCGCCCTTGGTTCACACGAAATCACAGAATAGTTCTTACAGAAGGAGTCTTTTTTATATAAAAACTACCTATTTAAGGGAAAGTTCTAGTATCGTAGGTAAGATCGTAGGTACAGTTTACCCACATAACAACCACCAATTACCCACAGAACATTATAAGAGGGGTTAGAAATGCAAAGTAGCGCTTTGGCTTCGGAGACGGCTGTCGCCACTTGTCTTCCCGCCCACTTTGCACTGTGCAAAGTAGGCGTGGAACGCGTCGCCACAGGTCATGTAATGATTTGCATAGCACCATAAGGCGCGCGGCGTGGTGCGAGTGAGATGGATGAGAGATTATAAGAGGGGTGAGAAGTGCAACTACTCATGCCAGTAGTTGCACTTCTCACCCCTCTTATAATGTTCTGTGTTTGTCACACTGTATTTCAACTATATGGACATTTATACACAGTAATCGTTTGAAAATAAAAGACAAAATACGAAAAAATATATTTATTTATTCTCCGTCACTTTATTTTTAATTCTTTTTTTTTATTTGAGCTTTTAGCCCTGAGGTTATGTCAACCCCCCCAAGGTATAGTTGTCAAATATTTCATTCGGTCCACGTTAAAGTGTTGTGTTGATTGACTGTAATTTGCGTAAGAGGCCATGATAGTTGGAGGCCTTGATCTTAATCTTTCATTGTCTCGTAACAGGTGGGCCAATTGCTCTACACATTTTCCTCTGTACATTATAAGCCATTCTAAAACATTATAAGCAAAGTGTAGGTGTATGTATTTAAAAAACCAGGCGAGTGTGACGCCAGAATCGCGCACCCAGGGTTCCGTAGCACCACACATCCCTACTAATATTATAAATGTGAATGTAAGTTTGTTTTGTGCCCAATGCGGATTGGTAGACTTCACATACACATCCAAATTTCTTCTTCAGTGTATGCAGGTTTCCTCACGACGTTTTCCTTCGCCGTTTAAGAGCAGTCGGTATTACGTACATAAGTTAGAAAAACTCATTGGTACATGGCATGTTGTCCGTGCAGATTCGAATCCCATAATTGGGTGTCCATTCCATACCTCTCCGCAACGCGCCACAACCGACGCTCTCATTCGCTCGACTGTACCGATCACAGATTTCTGTGGTACCGATGTATTACCATTTTTACGATATCCAGAGGCCTAGAGCAATAAAGCAGAGCTCAAACCTGGGTGTCTGGGACGCGCGACGCGGGACGCGGAGCGGGAGCGTCTACGACGCCAGCGCCGACGCGAAACTAGGCCGCCATACCTACTCCCCTGCGATGCGTGACACGGACTTCATTTGTCGATGAATAGTCATTGAAGCAGCACTTCCTTAACTATTGTTTGAGGTTATTTCATTTTCATATTTTATTTAACATCGGAGTCTAACCTAAGATGTTTTTATAATTATGATATGCATTGCCCGCGCTCCAAAATGGCAACAAAAAAGCAAGGTAATTGCCCAGCTCTCGCATATACTAGTGTACGGGCTACACGTCACTAATATCGCGCCATTTTAAAGTGCAGTGATGTTAGCGTACCTATAACGCGTCTATTTGTAAAACGTCATTGAGAACTAAATTTAACATCTAGAATAAGTACTTTGGTACTGTTTGGTAGTAGTTGGTAGTTTTTAGTAGTTTTGGTACCTACTGTTTAGTATTCTTTTGTTTTTGTTACGTTTTTTAATTTTTGGTAGTTTTTTATTTTTTAGGTCGTTCTTCGGGTTGTTTCTGGTTCTTTTGGTAATTTTTTAATAGATTTTGCTACTTTACCAAAATCTACTAACAAGAACCAAAAACTAAGAAAAACAACAAAAACATCCCAAAATCTACCAAAAACTGCCAACAATAATCAAGAGCTACATAACGACTCCTCATTAGACTTAAAAAAAAAAACAAATTTTTGCCAGCTCCCTTTTCGTTGTACTTGTATGGGATTTGAAATGTACGGTGTCGAAAAAAATTGTTTCTTCATAACCTCTCAACTGCCACATAAAAATGGCAACATTTCCCTATACTGTCATGCCCCCTGCGGGCTTTGCGATAGTATGGGAAGCGTGGAATGCCATGGTTTTCTAAAATCAAGATTTCTTTCATTCTATGGGACGTATTACTAAAATGTATAAATAAAAGCTTAAACAACATGTTTATTTACCTTTATAAATATTTAAATTAATAATATACATTCAATTGTCGACGCCAAAACGGTTCAAAATTTTTTTTCTCGCTATATCTATTATCGAGAAGCCGCTGCTTAAGTCAGAGCGAGACAACGACATTAGTCACTGTTATGTCTTTAAAATATAAGCATAAACGCAGCAGCCCTTAGAGGGCCTCGCGACAGTATCGGGGCTTTTGACGGAAACCCGCAATGGGCCTCATGAAGTCATGACAGTTGAGAGGTTAAATACCATATTTCTGTTTATGTGTTACTTAAGGCATGAACACAGGTAATAAGGTCGTAAAGGTCAACACACACGGCCGCTATAATATGTTGCTGTACTCTTCTAACGCACGCAAATTGATATCGGTTCCTCTCACTCACACGTAGGAAAGAGACGCGCTTATGTAATTTGGCGTGCGTAAGAAGAGTACAGCAACATATTATAGCGCGTGTCTGTGACGACCGTTACAGACGGACGCTATAATATACAGCGCAGTACAGCGCAGTATAGCGCTATACTGCGCTATAGAGTACGGTATAGCGCGGTAAAGCGCAGTACTGCGCTATACCGCGCAGTATAGCGCTATAACGCGTGTGCATCAAGATGGCAGGATCAAAATCATCGATTGAAAATTTGGTGAAACGGTGGGCACCTGTCTCATACATTTAGGTCGAGTAGGTAGAACAGCAGTTTTGTATGGAACAACAGTTTATTTTTGTAATTTCGATTTTGGTCTCGCATAAAGTATGTCAGTTCGATGGTCCAATCAACCCCTTAAAATCCGTCTGCTAGTGTTGGGCGTAATTCAATTAAATTACGTACTTGGAATTACCCAATTAATTGTTAATTCAATTACATTAATTTAGTAATTAAATTTACACAATTACTTTTACAAGGGTCACAGATAATACATACTGACGCGGAAACCTGGAGTGGGGTAGGTGTCCAAGTGTCCAACGTCTGTAGGTCCGCGTGGATTGAATCCGATGTCAGATTTGAGAAAACCAGCCACCATTTTGAACTTTACAGTTTTTGGACAGTTGTTACCAAAATCCATTAGGTACCAAACATCCACCCTACACCCACCACATTCGACAAATATACTCCACATACAACCCAGCATCCACCACCAAACATAAAATGGCTAACGCAATCATTCTTCACTTTCAACATAATTATATACATTATAATCATAACCAAAAAAAGTTATTGAGTAATTGAAATTAACAAAAATTACAATTGTAATTATTAATACAATTACATTTCAACAATTCGGTGTGTCATGATTTTTTTGGAGGGCTAAATCGAAAACCATGTCGAGATAATTGTCTCAATAATTGATAAGAGACAAATAAATACTGTTCAATTTAATTTAATTAATAACAATATTTTCTATGTCAAACATATAAAATAAAGACCAAATTGACATACCGAAAGTTAATTGATGTTTATTAATTCTAATCAACTTAATAAACTTCAATTAAGAAAAATAAAAGCTAATAAAAGCTAATAAGTCATCATCTTAAGAAAGGTAAATTAGAAAAAAAAGTCTAATAAATTAATTATTAGTTAATTATATTTTGCCCAACACTGGTACCTGAACTTTACTGATATAAGAAATAAATTTTGAATCGAAGACTATCCCGCCGTCTTGATGCTCACAATCTATTCAATGAACTGACTAGCCTACTACGCCCTAGTGATGTGCCGTTACAGGTTGGACTCGAGTGCGGATTCGAATACCTTATACCATACCTAAGTACTCGCTCACTCGAAAATGCGAAATATAGTATTCGGATACACAATACTCCGATTCGTTCTTACAGTTAGCACTTACCTACATAAAATACCTCTTTAATTTCTCATCTCTTGTCGAAAAACGACTATATTAAGTAAGAGTGGCTGTATGGTTAAATGGGTAAAACTTTACAACTTTTACTACGGTACTAACTTTGAAATCGCGAAAAAAATAATCCTACATTTTGTTCGAGTAGCTGTTGGCATTTTCTATGAATGACATTTGCTGTTTTTGGCGATTTCTTTGTTGGCTCCATAGAGAAAGTTGCTCAATTTGATGGTTGCTCAGAATGGACTCGAATACGAGTAGGTACCAAATCAATTCGAGTTCGTGACTCGAGTACTAGGTACCAATTTGATTCTTCTTTCAATGAGTACCTAACAAAGAAATAAGAAAATTTTTATCGAATAAATTAATATTAATATCCGATTACTAAAATAGTCGTCTCGACACATCACTAGTACTACAATGTCGGCGAGTACAAGGGGCTCGGCCACGCCGCACTCACACACGCCACCGTAGAGTCAACTCGACATGGAAGACCACTTCTTCATACTTTAAAAAAAAAAATCTAGAGCAAAAGCAAGTACTTTGTTTAGCAACGTAGTTTATTTATCATTTTAGATAGGTATTAAAATTTAAATTAAATAAACATTTAAAACATAATTGATCTTATTTTAATTCGTAAATCAATGATTTTATTTAAGTCTGTTGTTTGTGCTCGAGCGTTACGCGAAAACAACTGGACCAATATTATGCAGGGTGTAAATTTAAATGATTTACATTTGTCAAACCGAGTACTTCAGACCATCAAACTGAACAACTTTCACTCTTTTGGTTCCATAGTGAACATTGGTTAATTGTATAACGTGTACTATGTACCAATACAAAGGTAGCAAATAATAAACAATTTACTTTGCCAAACAAAATACTTACAAAAAAAATTACAATTATCAAGATCGACCGATCGATCGGTATCAATTTTGCCGCTTGTGTCTGTGCGCGTGAGTTATACAGGCTGTTTACTTAAATGCGTTATATGGGTTCATGGTTTGGGATGAAAATCAAACCAGGAGGTTTGATTCCTTTTATCTGATCGTATGCCGCCAATGAACGCGAAGGTACCCGCCGCCAAAACTGGTTCGAGTGAAAGGTCTACCTATCTTAAAAATTTACAATGAAAAAGTAGACCCTACTTAGTTGTTTGATTTGATTTCCCAATAAAGACAAAAATTTGAAAAATATACCGGAAGATTTGTTTACCGTTCCGAAACTTTAAGGGGTGGTTCAGACCATCAAACTGAACAACTTTTATTTTGGGATCAAACCTGCAATCGCAAAGAAAAAATCGGCTGTTCCATACTAAACTGCAAAACCTCCTAGACTCAAATGTATGAGATTTTTTTTTGCTTCATTTGGTTGTTGAGACACTAATAACTCATATAAACCTTTGTTGCTTAAAATTATAATAATAAACTGTTAAGTAATATTAGTCCGCCTATTCAATAAATAAGTTGATTAATTAAATAAATCAGGACGGTTGTAGAACATCCTGTATCTATGCCACGTAATATAACAAGCAGTATAGCGCAGTATAGCGCTATACTGCGCTATACTGCCAGGTATCTTTCAGATGGCAATAGCCTCCTCTCACTCACACAAGAATGAGATGTGCCCATGTAATGTTTCGTGTGTTAGAAGAGTTCAACCTCGGCGGTATCGCGCTATACTGCGCTCTATAGCGCAGTATAGCGCTATACTGCGCTATAACGTACTCTAGAGCGCAGTATAGCGCTATACTGCGCTGTATATTATAGCGTCCGTCTGTTACGACCTTTAAGGTCGTAACAGACGGACGCTATAATATACAGCGCAGTACAGCGCAGTATAGCGCTATACTGCGCTATAGAGTACGGTATAGCGCGGTAAAGCGCAGTACTGCGCTATACCGCGCAGTATAGCGCTATAACGCGTGTGCATCAAGATGGCAGGATCAAAAGACGGACGCTATAATATACAGCGCAGTACAGCGCAGTATAGCGCTATACTGCGCTATAGAGTACGGTATAGCGCGGTAAAGCGCAGTACTGCGCTATACCGCGCAGTATAGCGCTATAACGCGTGTGCATCAAGATGGCAGGATCAAAATCATCGATTGAAAATTTGGTGAAACGGTGGGCACCTGTCTCATACATTTAGGTCGAGTAGGTAGAACAGCAGTTTTGTATGGAACAACAGTTTATTTTTGTAATTTCGATTTTGGTCTCGCATAAAGTTTGTCAGTTCAATGGTCCAATCAACCCCTTAAAATCCGTCTGCTAGTGTTGGGCGTAATTCAATTAAATTACGTACTTGGAATTACCCAATTAATTGTTAATTCAATTACATTAATTTAGTAATTAAATTTACACAATTACTTTTACAAGGGTCACAGATAATACATACTGACGCGGAAACCTGGAGTGGGGTAGGTGTCCAAGTGTCCACCGTCTGTAGGTCCGCGTGGATTGAATCCGATGTCAGATTTGAGAAAACCAGCCACCATTTTGAACTTTACAGTTTTTGGACAGATTGTTACCAAAATCCATTAGGTACCAAACATCCACCCTACACCCACCACATTCGACAAATATACTCCACATACAACCCAGCATCCACCACCAAACATCAAATGGCTAACGCAATCATTCTTCACTTTCAACATAATTATATACATTATAATCATAACCAAAAAAAGTTATTGAGTAATTGAAATTAACAAAAATTACAATTGTAATTATTAATACAATTACATTTCAACAATTCGGTGTGTCATGATTTTTTTGGAGGGCTAAATCGAAAACCATGTCGAGATAATTGTCTCAATAATTGATTAGAGCATGGACACCGGTTTTCGATATTACCGAAAAACCGGGATACCGGACCAAATAAGCGATATTGAAAAGTTCGGTATTGGAGCGACGAATACCGGTTTTTTCGATATTGAATTAAATTAAATTTCAATATTATTAATTTTAATCATGTTACAGCCATGTTGTGCTAT
The DNA here is from genome assembly GCA_922987775.1 of Agonopterix subpropinquella. NCBI lineage: Eukaryota > Metazoa > Arthropoda > Insecta > Lepidoptera > Depressariidae > Agonopterix > Agonopterix subpropinquella. The sequence continues at coordinate 2,338,615 of OV277711.1, forward strand.
TTCGAATCAAATTAAAGATAAAAAAAATTAAGTCTCGGGCGAGACTTCGAAAATTTCGTTCTCTGGTGGGTCTAGTGGGCTCGGTGGCAAAATTGGATATCGCAATTCCCCGGTTTGGAAGAGTGTGAGTTCAAGTCCCGCCTGAGACTTTATTTTTCAATCTTTAATTTGAAATTAAAATATAGGTATTTTATAAAATAATTCCGATTCATATTTTAGTAACAATTAGTTGCGACTAAAACTCGCAGCCTATGCAACGTTAATTTACTGCCCTAGGCCAAAGGTAGGTAATAGCGAATCCCGCCAAGCGCCACTGGCGCCACTGTGATGTGAGAACTGCTCGCCTTCGTGCAAAACAAGTTGGATGTGATGGACGAGCTTAGTCTGGAGCAGATCTGCACGTCGAGCTACACGGAGGATGAAATCCACGCCGCCAAAAGGAGGTGCTGCACTAGACCGCAGCGACCGGACCCATGCGCCTCGTCACCAGGATGAAGGATGGGCGCGGCAAACAGGACCTCCGGGACATCTTCAGGGTGCTGAAGGCCGGGACATCTTCAGGATGTTGAAGGTGTTGACCCTGACGATATCCCTCCCTACGTACGTGGTGCGGTACCTCAACAAGCTGTTACCGGTGACCTTCGATCACGTCGACGTCACCCAGCTGCTGACGTCACGAATGTGCGCCGAGATGCGACATGAGGTGACCGCATAACAGGCAGCGAGTTCTTGCCACGCCAGCGCTTTCACCTTCACCAACTAAGCGAAACTCGTCACTTGCAACGGACCCAGTTTGCCCGCGGGCCGATGCCCCCACCATGCGGCGCGCTCGCCCCATCCCTGCGACGATCCGAACTGAGCAGCATCCTCCCATGACCCACGTGAAGCCAACCACATCCAGGCTCACGAAGGAGACGTACAAGGAGGTGTTGCGCCTACGTTGCGCGCCCTGTGTCTACTAACAACAACAAACAAAGAGCTCCGTTGGCTGCGCGAGCCAACGGCGCCCGCTTGAGAACCGCCTAAAGTGGGCACCGATGATGATGGTTTTACCCTTGTGAAGAGGAAAAACCGTATCCGTCATAGCCCCAAGCATACGCGGCTGCCTGTGTACATCTCCCACCTAAACTTTGGACGATATCCTGCATCACCCTGCACCAGGTTCCATGTTCGGAGCGACGGGCCTCTGCCGTTGAAGGTGCCGGAGCTGGAAAGATTCGGACCGGAAAGATCTTCGAATTTCAAGGCCTTCAAGCTCCGAGTTCCCGCCGCTCACCTGCAGAGTTTTCTGGCTCCCGACGTATGGCCCACTGGAGTCGTGTTTAGACGTTTTAGGGAAGTGAGGACTAAAAACCCTAGGGAGTGTGTGATAGATAAAGCTTGTATTGATAGAAAACATTGAGCTCGCTGTGGCTAACTGAAAACAAGGAGGTGGCTCGCTCATGTTCCGGGGCGGCGACTCAATAGATGGCAAAACCGAACTCGTGTGCGTTTTCAGGACTAAAGGTGCTCGTAGTCAAGGGTCGTCGATTGCTACTCGGTACATTGCCGAGGTCTTGGATGAAAATTGTCGTCCTATATGCAAGTTTTGTGAGGCAGGGGTTTACATATATGCAAGAAAACGCTCGCTATCACGAAGCATCGTGTGTTCACAAATGGTTTGGACCCTGATAAGCGGTGGCCGGCGAGAAGTCAAGAACAGAATCCGACTGAACACCTTCGGGACGATTTGAAACCATGGTTTCAAACTCGCGCCCAAACTCATGAGTCCTCCAGGATGCCATCGATGCTGAATGGGACATTTCGCAACAAGGTAACATAACATTTTGTAAGGTTCATGCATGACTGAATGGAGCATGAATGAAGCAGAGGTAACACTAGGTTTTTCTTTATTTTTAGAAGCATTTTTTGACGTTTTCACTATGTCAATAAACGTGCAAGTTAACACGAGAAACAAAAGACTTAATTTTTCTCCTTTTATACGATTTATTTTGTTTTTTCTTACACCATGGTAAAACAAACCAAATGTATAAATTTATTCCTAAAAGTAAATTAAATTGGCTTTCAATAGATTATACTTAGTCATTACCATACGTCATATAATAATATGCGTCATAGAAGTAACAAGAATTTTCAAAAGGTGTGATTTTTTTGACACCGAGTGTGTTAAAATGTACTTTTATTTCAAAAATATCAATCTTTCTCAAAATGATTACACGAATATCGAAAAAATATCGAAAAACCGGAAAACCGGTATTTAGAAATACCGATATCGAAATAATACCGGTATTGTGAAAACCACCGATAGTCCATGCTCTATAATTGATAAGAGACAAATAAATACTGTTCAATTTAATTTAATTAATAACAATATTTTCTATGTCAGACATATAAAATAAAGACCAAATTGACATACCGAAAGTTAATTGATGTTTATTAATTCTAATCAACTTAATAAACTTCAATTAAGAAAAATAAAAGCTAATAAAAGCTAATAAGTCAGTAATAGTTCATCTTAAGAAAGGTAAATGAGAAAAAAAAGTCTAATAAATTAATTATTAGTTAATTATATTTTGCCCAACACTGGTACCTGAACTTTACTGATAAAAGAAATAAATTTTGAATCGAAGACTATCCCGCCGTCTTGATGCTCACAATCTATTCAATGAACTGACTAGCCTACTACGCCCTAGTGATGTGCCGTTACAGGTTGGACTCGAGTGCGGATTCGAATACCTTATACCGTACCTAAGTACTCGCTCACTCGAAAATGCGAAATATAGTATTCGGATACACAATACTCCGATTCGTTCTTACAGTTAGCACTTACCTACATAAAATACCTCTTTAATTTCTCATCTCTTGTCGAAAAACGACTATATTAAGTAAGAGTGGCTGTATGGTTAAATGGGTAAAACTGTACAACTTTTACTACGGTACTAACTTTGAAATCGCGAAAAAAATAATCCTTCATTTTGTTCGAGTAGCTGTTGGCATTTTCTATGAATGACATTTGCTGTTTTTCGCGATTTCTTTGTTGGCTCCATAGAGAAAGTTGCTCAATTTGATGGTTGCTCAGAATGGACTCGAATACGAGTAGGTACCAAATCAATTCGAGTTCGTGACTCGAGTACTAGGTACCAATTTGATTCTTCTTTCAATGAGTACCTAACAAAGAAATAAGAAAATTTTTATCGAATAAATTAATATTAATATCCGATTACTAAAATAGTCGTCTCGGCACATCACTAGTACTACAATGTCGGCGAGTACAAGGGGCTCGGCCACGCCGCACTCACACACGCCACCGTAGAGTCAACTCCACATGGAAGACCACTTCTTCATACTTTAAAAAAAAAATTCTAGAGCAAAAGCAAGTACTTTGTTTAGCAACGTAGTTTATTTATCATTTTAGATAGGTATTAAAATTTAAATTAAATAAACATTTAAAACATAATTGATCTTATTTTAATTCGTAAATCAATGATTTTATTTAAGTCTGTTGTTTGTGCTCGAGCGTTACGCGAAAACAACTGGACCAATATTATGCAGGGTGTAAATTTAAATGATTTACATTTGTCAAACCGAGTACTTCAGACCATCAAACTGAACAACTTTCACTCTTATGGTTCCATAGTGAACATTGGTTAATTGTATAACGTGTACTATGTACCAATACAAAGGTAGCAAATAATAAACAATTTACTTTGCCAAACAAAATACTTACAAAAAAAATTACAAGTATCAAGATCGACCGATCGATCGGTATCAATTTTGCCGCTTGTGTCTGTGTGCGTGAGTTATACAGGCTGTTCACTTAAATGCGTTATATGGGTTCATGGTTTGGGATGAAAATCAAACCAGGAGGTTTGATTCCTTTTATCTGATCGTATGCCGCCAATGAACGCGAAGGTACCCGCCGCCAAAACTGGTTCGAGTGAAAGGTCTACCTATCTTAAAAATTTACAATGAAAAAGTAGACCCTACTTAGTTGTTTGATTTGATTTCCCAATAAAGACAAAAATTTGAAAAATATACCGGAAGATTTGTTTACCGTTCCGAAACTTTAAGGGGTGGTTCAGACCATCAAACTGAACAACTTTTATTTTGGGATCAAACCTGCAATCGCAAAGAAAAAATCGGCTGTTCCATACTAAACTGCAAAGCCTCCTAGACTCAAATGTATGAGATTTTTTTTTGCTTCATTTGGTTGTTGAGACACTAATAACTCATATAAACCTTTGTTGCTTAAAATTATAATAATAAACTGTTAAGTAATATTAGTCCGCCTATTCAATAAATAAGTTGATTAATTAAATAAATCAGGACGGTTGTAGAACATCCTGTATCTATGCCACGTAATATAACAAGCAGTATAGCGCAGTATAGCGCTATACTGCGCTATACTGCCAGGTATCTTTCAGATGGCAATAGCCTCCTCTCACTCACACAAGAATGAGACGTGCCCATGTAATGTTTCGTGTGTTAGAAGAGTTCAACCTCGGCGGTATCGCGCTATACTGCGCTCTATAGCGCAGTATAGCGCTATACTGCGCTATAACGTACTCTAGAGCGCAGTATAGCGCTATACTGCGCTGTATATTATAGCGTCCGTCTGTTACGACCTCGATTCAATAGGTTCAAAAATAAGGGAGTAATTTTAAGCCGGGGCATACAGACAGACAAGACAGAATGGATGAAAGTATAAGGGTTCCTTGTTTGACTACGGAACCCTAAAAAACTTGTCAAATGTGTGTTATTGGGCTTGCGCTAAGTATAGCTACGGGAGATTTTTTTTTTGTTTTTAGTGATTAGTTATGTATGTACAGGGTGAAATTGATATCATTAGCATCATTTTAAACTAAGAGTCTACCCATCAAACTGAACGGTACTTATTAAGAAAGACCCTGATATATGACTGAACTAAATATTTACCTTTCTTAGAAGTACAACTCTCGGCCTCCATTTCGCAGTAATTTTTAAAATACTTCACATTGGATTGCCTATCTTGAGCACAGATTGGTCCAAAACTGGGGAAAATCAACTTTGTCAATAGAGGCCAACAATGTGCTACACGCACATAATACAGGGTGTAAGCATAGCGTAAATACAATAAAGTGGGAGCGCTTAGTGGCCGGCCGCGGCGGGGTCTATGCTTGCGCGGAGTGCGGGGGGGCTCGCGCGGTGTGCGGAGGGGTGAGGCACCGGCTTAGACTAACTACTTATTATAGGGACCGGCCTAGCGGTAGCATTTCCCCTCTGCCACGGTATAAGAGCAATGATCATGTACATTCAACATTCAATTTTATAACTTATCACTAAACTAGACAGCCTATTATTGCGAAACAATAATTTTGAACTTAGAACGTTTGGGGTTTACACGAGACTACTTTTCATGATTTTGAAAATTCAAAATTAGAATCTAAAGTCATAGGGAATAAAATCCAAAGTTGCGGATAACATGTTACCTCGCCCCCCGCAAAAAGTGGCAGAAAGTTTGTTAGTAGAATGACACGTGGTTACGCGTCCCGATATAAGTAGTCTAAGGGCACCGGCCGTTGGGGTACAGCGCGCAGGTGAATCGGTACTGGGACCGCGCACGATAGGCCTGTCGCGATCCGAGAGCGCCCTCACTATTAGTATACACCGTGTAAAAAGACATCTCCCGAAAACATTAAGAACATATCACTGAACCTATATAAAAGTTAATGGCGCTAAACTTTTAAATTAAAAAAAATTATTCGTGATTTTTCTATTTTCTTGCCACGCAATGTAAAACGTACAACACGCTGCTGTCGTAACACTACGTCACACGACCGTTTGCGGTTATGTAGGTACAAACTGTAGCAGAGAAGAAGCGCGCCAAGGTGCGCGCGGTAGTCACGGTCGCGCGCCACTCAGCTGTTAGGTCACTGCCCGCTCGCTCGCGACCGTAGCTTGGCGACGAGTTTGATGAGTGCGTTTTACATTGCGGATTTTTGCTATTTTCGAAATGCTTGTGTTTAACAATTAAAATTGTATTGCATTATGTCACTGGTAGGCTTTAATGTTCATAATTGTAGAAATAAAGGCCCGAAAAAAAAAAATTTGTGAAAATAAAAAAAATAAATTTCAGTGCCAAAGTGTTAGGTATCATGGTCTGAATCCATAGTTTCAGTTTTCGGGAGTAGTCTTTTTACACCCTGTATTCACGGTTGTGTAAGGAAAAGTGTCAAACCTTTAAACCACATACTCTACCCATAAATCTGAACAACTTTTATTATGGGAGCAAACCTGTCAGAACGAGAAAAAATCATCAGTTCCATACTAAACTGCAATACCTACTGGACTTGCTGCTGCTCGACGACAAGCTGACTTTTTGATCGTTCTGACAGGTTTGTTCCCATAGTGAAAGTTCAATCAATCAATCAATCAATCAAAATCCTTAGTTGCTCAGTTTGATGGTAGGTGCCTAATTAGTACCTAGGTCAAATAAATAGTGCCTCTGTACTTTACGAGAAATCGTTTTACCTGGTACGCTAGCTTGACGTCAAGGTAGCGTACACATTTTCTGTGGCTAAATTGGCTTGCATTACAGCGACGATTTTACAGCCAAAAAATAGTGCTCAAATAGTGCCCCAGGGCATCCAAAATCCCTTGAGCCTAGGTCTTCAGGGAACGGAGATATAAATAAGTCTTTCGAATAAAACTCGGAGCTGCCGTTGCGCTGGCGTACACACGAATGACGTTTGTTTTTATAAAAACTACATCAAATAAATAGTGTCTGAAATAGTACAAAAAGTTACTATAAACTCGATGATTATTTGAATGACCAAAATGTCTGGTCTTGACAATTTTACACTATGTAATGCAATATTGTATTTTAATTGTACTTTGTACATATGGTTTTGTTTAAAAGATGTGTGTTGTAGAGTTTCTGGCCGCATCTTCTCTCAACGGAACACCTTCCGACGCGGTGGTAGAGTCAAAAAATGACGTCAAAAAACTATCTATATCATATTATTTTGAATAAAAAATTTGAATTTGTACCTCTGCCAGCATTAATATTTTATGTAAAGTCGTAGTGAAACAATATAAAAAATCATTGCAAAGTTCTACGTACAATAAATGTTTTGGCAGAGTAATGGTGTGAAACCGCTTATACACACAAAAATGGACTCTATCACTAATTATTACCTAAGTCTAAACTAGCTTGAATGAAAATGAAGCGCCATCTCTCGGTATGAAATTTTACTAACGTTTAGTACGTAGAACTTTAAATCGATTTTTTTATATTGTTTCATTACGAATTTAAACAAAACATTAGTACTGGCAGAGGCACTGTTTCAGGAACTATTTATTTGATGTAGTTTTTATAAAAAGAAACGTTGCCTTCTCTAAAAATAATATCGAGTGAATTCTTGTGCACACTAGCGCCACGCCAGCCGTAGTTTATTCAAAAGACTTGCTTATATCTCCGGTCCCTGAAGACCTAGCTTCATGAGATTTTGGATGCCCTAGGGCACTATTTGAGCACAATCACGATGTTCACTCTATACTTCTTTCCTCTATGGTAATAGTAAAGATTTCAATGAGGGATTTCCCTGAGAAAAAAAAAAGCTAGTTCATAATTTCTCGATAGATGGCGTTGAACATAGAGGGGTCGATTAGGTATGAGCAAATATATTTATGAATATTATTAATAAAAAGACGCAGTACAAAGCCTTTGATATTATTGTCGGTTTATTATTAACAATCTCGGTGTTATTGTCTGTCAACAATGAACCAAGTATCGGACGTGGCTGTATGGGCTTTGTATCCATTTTGAATATAACGAACAATAACAAACTACAAAAACCTAAAGCCGGGTCCGCTGCGCCATGTTTTCGTGTTTGCTAACATCGTTTTCTAACTTTCCCCTCCCCCGCAGCCGAACGCGGGTGGTGTTATCCATTAAGGCGGCTACTCCCAGTTTTACGGTAAAATTGGGTAGCTTTGTAACCATTTTATTCATTAACTATGGCATTTTTTAAGCTGAAAAAAGAACTGAACAGTCTAGACAATATGAGAAGTGATGTGGTTTTTCTAGAAATCGATTTTAATTAATAAAACCGAAGAAAAGTGAATCTAAAGTCACCCCTTTTTTGTCCAGTTGTAACCATTTTACTCTTACATTTTTGATCGGAAGTAAATGAAAATTTACAATATTCTTCAAAATACAATATAGAATGATGTGGTTTTCTTACTTTTTCGAAATTGATTAAAATTTATATCAAATTTCAAAAATTACTGCTAAATTCCTGTCGTATTCATACCGGCACCCCCGCTCTCGTCCATATAGTCAGAGCGGGGCGAAGCCTCTTGCTAAACAGACCTGTACTTCGTCGAGACAAAATTATATTTCGAAATTTTAATTATTTTGTTTGAAATATAGAAAAAGAATACACAGAGCGGTCCGAGGGACTTTCGTTTGCAAAATATGAGGGTTTCACTTCTGTTATCTTTTGCTTCGTAAATATAAGAATCTTTGTAGGTACCCATTTTTAAACAATTTTTTTACAACACTTTTTATTAAAAAACATAATAGAATAATCTGTGGGTATACGCATATGCTCACGACTATATTCCCCGAGCGGGTAGTCACAGATATTCTGAAACTTCAGAACATCCACGTTTCACTAGTAGTACCGAAACTCTGTCCAGTGTGACGGGGAGTGAGCCCGTCGCCAGGCAAGGTTACTCGCCACTGGACCATCAATCTATAGGACCTATGATATATTATACCCGGATATATTATAGTACCTATAGTATAGGTACTATAATATATCCGGGTCACAACATTTATAGTCTAGTAAAAATACGGTTTTAAGATTGCATTAAAGACACTGTAGTAGGTACTTTTATTTCATTATAGACTTTTGTCGAGATTTCGTGGTAAATAAAGGGACACTGAGAAATACCTTAAAATTGATATTAATGTCGAAAGGACATTCACATTTCTGAAGATGTTACTTCCTGCAGACCCGAAACGACCGTTAATTTAAGGTAGATTTTGTACAAATAAACAGTAAATAATTTAGTTTTGAGGTAATAATTTTTTTTTACAAAATATTAAATACCTAAGTATCTACTCAAAATAACGTAATAAATTGGGAATCATTATGAATATGTGTTTTTCAGGTTTTCAAGAAAAAAACTCGCATAAAAAATAAATCGATACTTATAATGCTTCTGTCTCAAGATAAAATATCATGCATGCATATGGGGGTACTCAGAGATATTCTGAAACTACAGGACATCCACGTTTCACTAGTAGTACCGAAACTCTGTCCAGTGTGGCGGGAAGTGAGCCCGTCGCCACTTTTAATGGACAGTAGGTACAATACATGCCTCGAAATGGAAGCATACAGGTTTCCTCACGATGGTTTCCTTCATCGAAAAGCCAGTAGTATTAGAAATCGTACATAGATTCCGAAAAACTCATTGGTACGAGTCGGCCTGGACGGGGATCGAACCATCGCCTCCTGTATGGCAGGCAAGGTTACTCGCCACTGGACCAACACGGCTTCAGTTAAAATATCATGTCTCATACAAAACTATAGTACTTACTAGACTCAAATATAAGGGACGGCAGATTTTTTTTTCTCGACGTTGGCTCCATAGTGAAAGTTGTACAGTTCGATGGTCTAAAAGCTCCTCCTTAAGTATTACTAGGGTGTTTTCTTACACCCTGTATAATCGCACAGCGAGATTTAAGTATCTTAAATTTTTTTTTCATTCATTTTGTGGTCACTAAATGGTGTCGATTACGGTTTAAAAGTCAAATCCATAATTACTTCCCACTCCTCCATACGAAATATAGTAAATTGTCTGGCCTACTACCCGTATGCGGCGTACGACGCGACGTTTCTTTGTCGTGTTACTTCTAGTACGTAACGTAGTACATAATAAAATAATTCAATGTTCCACGTTGAAAAATTATGTTGCTGTAAAAAAAATATATAAGACCTACCTACAAATTTTATTTCATAAATTCCTATTATAATTGTCATGGCAAATGAAGCATCAATTATCACAGTCATCCTTTAGTAATTTTTGAATTAAAAAGCGGATAAATCTATGGATTGTTGATCTTTGTTGTATGGAATAGGTTGCATTCATTGCACTTTGGGTTACAATTTAGAATATTAATATAATAGAACCTGAAAAACACATATTCATAATGATTCCCAATTTATTACGTTATTTTGAGTAGATACTTAGGTATTTAATATTTTGTAAAAAAAAATTATTACCTCAAAACTAAATTATTTACTGTTTATTTGTACAAAATCTACCTTAAATTAACGGTCGTTTCGGGTCTGCAGGAAGTAACATCTTCAGAAATGTGAATGTCCTTTCGACATTAATATCAATTTTAAGGTATTTCTCAGTGTCCCTTTATTTACCACGAAATCTCGACAAAAGTCTGTAATGAAATAAAAGTACCTACTACAGTGTCTTTAATGCAATCTTAAAACCGTATTTTTACTAGACTATAAATGTTGTGACCCGGATATATTATAGTACCTATACTATAGGTACTATAATATATCCGGGTCACAACATTTATTAAACCGTATTTTTACTAGACTATAAATGTTGTGACCCGGATATATTATAGTACCTATACTATAGGTACTATAATATATCCGGGTCACAACATTTATAGTCTAGTAAAAATACGGTTTTAAGATTGCATTAAAGACACTGTAGTAGGTACTTTTATTTCATTACAGACTTTTGTCGAGATTTCGTGGTAAATAAAGGGACACTGAGAAATACCTTAAAATTGATATTAATGTCGAAAGGACATTCACATTTCTGAAGATGTTACTTCCTGCAGACCCGAAACGACCGTTAATTTAAGGTAGATTTTGTACAAATAAACAGTAAATAATTTAGTTTTGAGGTAATAATTTTTTTTTACAAAATATTAAATACCTAAGTATCTACTCAAAATAACGTAATAAATTGGGAATCATTATGAATATGTGTTTTTCAGGTTCTATTATATTAATATTCTAAATTGTAACCCAAAGTGCAATGAATGCAACCTATTCCATACAACAAAGATCAACAATCCATAGATTTATCCGCTTTTTAATTCAAAAATTACTAAAGGATGACTGTGATAATTGATGCTTCATTTGCCATGACAATTATAATAGGAATTTATGAAATAAAATTTGTAGGTAGGTCTTATATATTTTTTTTACAGCAACATAATTTTTCAACGTGGAACATTGAATTATTTTATTATGTACTACGTTACGTACTAGAAGTAACACGACAAAGAAACGTCGCGTCGTACGCCGCATACGGGTAGTAGGCCAGACAATTTACTATATTTCGTATGGAGGAGTGGGAAGTAATTATGGATTTGACTTTTAAACCGTAATCGACACCATTTAGTGACCACAAAATGAATGAAAAAAAAATTTAAGATACTTAAATCTCGCTGTGCGATTATACAGGGTGTAAGAAAACACCCTAGTAATACTTAAGGAGGAGCTTTTAGACCATCGAACTGTACAACTTTCACTATGGAGCCAACGTCGAGAAAAAAAAATCTGCCGTCCCTTATATTTGAGTCTAGTAAGTACTATAGTTTTGTATGAGACATGATATTTTAACTGAAGCCGTGTTGGTCCAGTGGCGAGTAACCTTGCCTGCCATACAGGAGGCGATGGTTCGATCCCCGTCCAGGCCGACTCGTACCAATGAGTTTTTCGGAATCTATGTACGATTTCTAATACTACTGGCTTTTCGATGAAGGAAACCATCGTGAGGAAACCTGTATGCTTCCATTTCGAGGCATGTATTGTACCTACTGTCCATTAAAAGTGGCGACGGGCTCACTTCCCGCCACACTGGACAGAGTTTCGGTACTACTAGTGAAACGTGGATGTCCTGTAGTTTCAGAATATCTCTGAGTACCCCCATATGCATGCATGATATTTTATCTTGAGACAGAAGCATTATAAGTATCGATTTATTTTTTATGCGAGTTTTTTTCCACCTATCCTACGACGCCTCACTCGACGTAAAAAAAACTTTTTTCCATCCCCTCTTTCGTTGTATGGGAGGGGCCAACAAAATTTTTCTGTTTTTGGGTTACTTACTGCTATCTATCTTCATTCCAAATTTCGATTAAATAGGTGCAAGTGAGTCATTGAGGCGGGGCATACAGACAGACAGATAGAATGCACGAAAGTATAAGGGTTCCTTGTTTGACTACGGATCGGAGGATGGGTCTGAGCAGTGGTGTCGCGTCAGAAGACCGTTCACAGGCTGCTGAACTCTGCTACAACGGCTGGCTGGTTTTGGAGGCTAGCGGGATCCGAAGCACGGTGCTCCGCTGGCTGACCGCAGGAAGTAGGGGGCCCAATTAGCGGGAAAGCCACCCGTGAAAGGCTGCCCCGCCACCTAGCGAAAAATCCCGGGTTGCTCCACCATGCCGGTTGGCGACCGGATGGGAGAAGTTGGTGGGCAATCCCGGGGGGTTCGGGCGTCCCCACGGTCTCCAACCCAGATATCTTAATGTGTGGCAGACTTCAGTATACTATCTGGCTCGATTGATGCGACTTCTCGCTCAACTACCGTCCTCCTGCCTATTCGCTCTTCGAAAAAAACAATGAAAGGTTCTAAAAGGAAGAAAGTTAAACAGCGGTTGCACGTTCTCCCTTTAAAAGTGCACCTCTGAAATATCCGCGGATTGCACTCAAATCTCGTAGCAGTCCACCACCACCTAGAGACTGAAAAACCACAACTGCTGTTTCTCACCGAGACGCAGATCAGATGTCCGGCAGACGCGGCGTACCTCAGCTACCCTGGGTACTCTCTGGAGCATAGGTTCGTTCCGCACGCCGGACTCTGTGTGTACGCTCGCGATGAAATCTGCATCAAGCGTCTCAAAAACCTTGAAGACCCTTCTTTCTCAGTATTGTGGATACTGGTGGAAACAGGTGTCGAACAAATTGTTTACGCCTGTGTCTACCGTTCGCACAGTGGAGATCAGGAGACAACTAGGTTGTTCGACTATCTTGGAGAGGCGGCTGAGGAGGCTCAGCTAAGGTATCCTGTGGCGCAACTGACCCTTCTGGTTGACTAGTTAGTCTGGTTAGATAATTATATTTGAATATCAGGTACGTAATTTAGCTCTCATATAACATAATATCACTGTGGCAAATTTTGTGAGCTTTCCATTGATATTTTGTTATACCATAGGGTCAAACATAACCTCCACAAATAATTATTTTCTAAAGGTAGTCGAAAATAAAACAAATGACGTCATATTGCCAGACATTCCGGGCACTTTTTTTGCGCGGGAGGCTGACACGGGAAGGGTTAATGCTCACCATCAAGAATGGCTGTTCCCCTACCAGAAGACCGATCACGCTGGACGAGAGGCGCGCAAACTTGCACTATCGCTAGATCTCAGCCAGCTGGTCAATTGTGCCACACGGATACCTGACGTTGACTTTCACACGGCCAACTGTTTGGACCTTCTGCTGACAACTGATCCAGACAGATATTCTGTGTCGGTATGTGCCCCTTTAGGTACCTCTGACCACTGTCTGGTGAAAACTGTGTCCGTATACTCCCCACCTGATCAGGGCCATTGTGGTAAGAGACGGGTGTGGCGATACAGGTCAGCAGATTGGGACGAGATGCGACACTTCTTTGCTTCCTATCCTTGGCGGCAAACCTGCTTTTCTTCAGGGGAATCGTCGAGCGCTGCGACTGCGGTTGCCGAAGTGATACGTCAGGGCATGGAATATTTTATTCCGTACTCTGACGTGTCAACCGGCGCCAAAGCTCGCCCATGGTTCAACGCTGACTGTTCTCGTGCTGAGGTGCAGAAACAGTCAGTGTATATGTCCTGGGCTGATGCTCGAAAGCAGAAAGCTCCGAACACAGAAAAACTGAAGAAAGCTTACAACAAAGCCGCCAAATCTTGTAAAAAGGTGTTGCGAAAAGCCCGGTTCGACCATATAGGTCGTATAGGGGCCAAGCTTGCCTCCTATCCAGCTGGCAGCAAAGTGTTTTGGTCGGCTGCCAAAGCGGTGGAAGCAAACTTCGGCCGTCCCTCCTTGCCACCGCTAATAAAACCTGACGGATCGCTAGCTCACTCGGCGGAGGAGAAAGCAAATTTATTTGCTAATCTTTTTGCCAGGAATTCGCATCTGGAGAACTCAGATAAAACACCACCTACCATTCCTCGTACTGAATGCTCAATGGCATCAGTTCACATTCGCCAAAAAGAGGTTCTTAAAATCCTGCGTTCTCTAGACGTGAACAAGGCTAGCGGACCCGACGGAATCCCAGCGATTGTCGAGAGATACGGGGAGGCACTTGTCGTGTCTCTTGACATATCCAAAGCCTTTGACAGGGTCTGGCATGCAAGCCTTATAAGCAAGCTTCCATCATATGGAATTCCGATTGAGCTATGCAACTGGATAGCTGGCTTCTTGAGAGAACGATCCATTCGAGTAGTCATTGATGGATACTCATCGGATCAAATGGCTATTAATGCCGGTGTTCCTCAGGGGTCAGTTCTGTCAGCCACTTTATTTCTGCTGCATATAAACGTCATGCTTGTGCCCGGAACCTTTGGGTATGCAGACGACAGCACTGTTGCTGACAGATATCTGTCCGGTGCAGGGGTCAAATTGGACGTTACTCAGTCTTGTCGAGAGGCCATGGTGCAGCGAATAAACTTGGCCCTTGAATCTGTGTCCGACTGGGGTGATACTAATCGGGTCAGTTTCAACGCAAGCAAAACACAGGCGTGCCTTTTCTCCACAAAACGGAGTCCCTTCGCTTTGACTCCGACTTTCCGAAATGTGTCCATACCGATAGCTGATCACCTGGAGCTCCTTGGCATTAACATATCGTCCGATCTGAATTTCGGACGGTACATTGAGTCCATGGCGAAAACCGCAGCGAAAAAACTGGGCGTCCTCTCGAAGGTCAGACGGTACTTTACTCCGGGACAGCTTCTACAACTTTATCAAGCACAAGTCCGATCGTGTATGGAGTACTGCTGCCATCTCTGGGACGGGTCTGCCCAATACCAGCTGACCGCGCTGGACTCAATCGACAGGCGTGCCAGGAAACTCATAGGTGATCCAACCTCGGTGGCGAAGCTACAAAGTCTTGAGCATCGTCGCAAGGTAGCCTGTCTGTCTGTTTTTTATAGGATACATTTAGGAGAGTGTGCGACTGAATTACATGATCTAATACCACCGTCTCCCTTTCATCTGCGGGGGACGAGACGCAGACTGGGTTTCCACCCTTATGTCGTTGACCTACCAGCAATTCGCACGAAGAAGTTTGCTTCTTCTTTTATAATGCGCACGGCTAAGGAGTGGAATGCCCTGCCTGCGGACCTGTTCCCTGAGAAATACAACCTGGGCCTCTTCAAGGCGAGAGTGAATAGGCATCTTTCTAGGTAAGCATGCTACATCTTCGGCCTCATCATCACTCAACATCAGGTGAGATTGGGGTCAAATGTTTACCTATAAAAATAAAAAAAAAGGTCTCTAAAAACATGTCGTAGTGGGTTTTACGTTGAAAAATAATATTTACATTTCTCAATATTTTCGATGTAACTGGTCAAAAATATTTACTCCCTGTTTGAAGCCTATAATAATATGTAACTTTGCAAAACAGTGTTTTCCAAAAGCATTTTTAGATCACAAAAAAATCTAATTTGGCGCTGTTGCCGACGTAATTTTATTTTTTATTATACCGCGATACTCTGCTGCAAATTTGAAGGTGCTCTTAGTTCTTTCTGATCCAAAAATTACCTGCTGGTTGACAGTTACTACAGGAGGACTGGGTTAGTTGGTATGATAATTTGGAATTTGTGAAATAAAATCAATATTTTTTTAGCAATTTTTTTTAATGATTTTGCATACTAGTACGTAGTACTTCCTATCTCTTTGACACTAGTACCTACTGTAGCCCGGGGACTTTTAAAGTACCAAAAGATTATACCGATTGCCGTTTTGTTATTGTTGTAAGGAACGACATTACTAATCACAAGCACAACCGAACGAAAAAAAAAAAAGTTCTAGTTAACTTCGTATAGTACTTGTAGCCCCGGGACTTTTTAACAAAAAGGTTACCGATTTGAAATTATTGTTAAGTGGCAATGGCACATATATTTGGCCCAAAGTATTGTGAAGAACAGTTACCCAATTGTAATCAGTCTCAAAGTTACAAGATAATTTCCAAACCCTGTCAAAAGTGCCCATACCTCCCAATGGTCGGGTGGCTTGGGCACCTTTTAAACTCTAGGTACTGGTTAATACAATCTTTGATAAACATATAATCAGACGTATACAAAGAAACATACACTTTCTCGCAGATTGCTTTGCTATTTTATTCAAAATCACTACAAAATACTTAATTTGGCACTCAAAAAACCATCAATCGCATATAACTTTGGCAAATGAACGAAATCACTGATGATATTTGGTTGAGCAGTGGGGCCAGTAATAATTAACTAAACTAAATTGCCATAGAAAACAAAATTAAAAATCGACTATAAATCTCGAGTTATGAGGTGGTGCCCAAACCTCCCGACTGCCCAATGGTCCCCTACCTCCCAAACTAAATGTTCCTTAAATTAACGGTCTCTTTTCGGGTCTGCACGAAGAAAAATTTTCAGAAATGTGCATGTCCTTTGAACATTTATATAAATTTAAAGGTATTTCTCGGAGTCCCTTTATTTACCACGAAATTTTGACAAAAGTCTATAATAAAATAAAAGTATCTACTACAGTGTCTTTAATGCAATCTTTAAACTGTATTTTTACTAGACTATAAATGTTGTGACCCGGGTTTTTTTATGCTTTTATGAATAAGTTAATTTCAAAATTAATGTTTAGTGTGGTGCAATACTTAAAATGATTAAAGTATAATGCATGCATGCATATGCTCACGACTATATTCCCTGAGGGAGTAGTCAGAGGTATAAAACTAAAGGTAAGTGTTAAAGTAGGATGTAATAATAAACACAACTTTCAAGTTTAAAACTCAGAAAGAATAATTATTGATGTACACACGGCGACACATCAAGCTACCCAAAACCAAAATAAGCTGGCCGCGCGTAGGCATGGTAATGTATAACGTCGCGCAGCCAGCTTATTTTGGTTTTGGGTAGCTTGATGTGTCGCCGTGCGTACATATAAGTTTATGGTAAATTTCTAGCCGAGCACTGCTAATGTTGGCCACTCGACGCCCACGGAGTAATAGATAAATACTCTTTCTGTGAGCACGGCGCGTGGCGTGTCTAAGGTGCCGGCACATGTCCACGTCTATGGTGTATCTACGTATCGTGAGCGCGATGCGGGTGGTGCGGGGAGAGGTAATAAGCTCCGCCCATTCACGCAAGGTCATTGGCGCCTGTATTAGCCTTAACATCGGATAACATCACCCGCGTTCGCCTGCGGGGGAGGGGAAAGTTAGAAAACGATGTTAGCAAACACGAAAACATGGCGCAGCGGACCCGGCTTAACAGAAACTGAGGCTGAGATTCAGGCTGAGATTCAGAGACGATTTTTTATGTCATAGTTCGAACTAAGTAGGGTCAAAATGTATGGATTTTGACATACGGGAGTTCGAACTAAGACTTAAAAATCGTCTCTGAATCTCAGCCTCAGAGACGATTTTTAAGTCTTAGTTCGAACTCCCGTATGTCAAAATCCCTACATTTTGACCCTACTTAGTTCGAACTATGACTTAAAAAATCGTCTCTGAATCACGGCCTGAGACTTTCAACAAAAATAAACCGGGAAACTTGTTATCGCTACTTCATCAACAGCGGGGCTAGTACGCATGCCAACCCGCGATTGCGATATTTAACACATCCATCTGTCAAATCTTTTATCTTGTTCGTTCGCGCGAAAATAGAAAGAGAGCGGAAGCGTGATAGCGATATATCACGCTATCGTGGGTTGGCATACTAGCCCCGCAGATAGTTTATAATAAACCAACAACAATAAAAAAGGGTTTGTTTGTACACACGGCGACACATCAACCTAAGCAAAACCAAAATAAGGTGGTCGCGCGACATTATACGTTATTTACCCTGCGTGCGTTCAGCTTATATTGGTCATACTCAAAGATAAAATATAGGGGTAGATAAATAATATAAAGCAAGACATAGAAACGCTACTTGACATCCATTCACACTTATGACAACCGCCCATTAGAATAAGTGAAATGTCAATAGTAAACAGCGAAATCTACATTTTTCCTACTCAGGAAACTACTGAATGCAAGATACCACATGTCGATATAAAACTACTCAGTTCTACGAAAATCATTATTTGACGACTTTATTTTAATGAGGGATTTTCCAAAAGCAAAAAAGTAAACAGTTAGTTCCAAATTTCTCGATAGATGGCGTTGACAAGAGAGGGGTCGATTAGGTATGACCAGCACTGGTAGCATGACAACCCGCGATAGCCGTGATATGGCTTTATCACGTCTTTTATCTCGTTCGTTCGCGCGCAAACGAAAGAGATGAATGAGAATGTTTAGTGTGGTGCAATACTTAAAATGATTAAAGTATAATGCATGCATGCATATGCTCACGACTATATTCCCTGAGGGAGTAGTCAGAGGTATAAAACTAAAGGTAAGTGTTAAAGTAGGATGTAATAATAAACACAACTTTCAAGTTTAAAACTCAGAAAGAATAATTATTGATGTACACACGGCGACACATCAAGCTACCCAAAACCAAAATAAGCTGGCCGCGCGTAGGCATGGTAATGTATAACGTCGCGCAGCCAGCTTATTTTGGTTTTGGGTAGCTTGATGTGTCGCCGTGCGTACATATAAGTTTATGGTAAATTTCTAGCCGAGCACTGCTAATGTTGGCCACTCGACGCCCACGGAGTAATAGATAAATACTCTTTCTGTGAGCACGGCGCGTGGCGTGTCTAAGGTGCCGGCACATGTCCACGTCTATGGTGTATCTACGTATCGTGAGCGCGATGCGGGTGGTGCGGGGAGAGGTAATAAGCTCCGCCCATTCACGCAAGGTCATTGGCGCCTGTATTAGCCTTAACATCGGATAACATCACCCGCGTTCGCCTGCGGGGGAGGGGAAAGTTAGAAAACGATGTTAGCAAACACGAAAACATGGCGCAGCGGACCCGGCTTAACAGAAACTGAGGCTGAGATTCAGGCTGAGATTCAGAGACGATTTTTTATGTCATAGTTCGAACTAAGTAGGGTCAAAATGTATGGATTTTGACATACGGGAGTTCGAACTAAGACTTAAAAATCGTCTCTGAATCTCAGCCTCAGAGACGATTTTTAAGTCTTAGTTCGAACTCCCGTATGTCAAAATCCCTACATTTTGACCCTACTTAGTTCGAACTATGACTTAAAAAATCGTCTCTGAATCACGGCCTGAGACTTTCAACAAAAATAAACCGGGAAACTTGTTATCGCTACTTCATCAACAGCGGGGCTAGTACGCATGCCAACCCGCGATTGCGATATTTAACACATCCATCTGTCAAATCTTTTATCTTGTTCGTTCGCGCGAAAATAGAAAGAGAGCGGAAGCGTGATAGCGATATATCACGCTATCGTGGGTTGGCATACTAGCCCCGCAGATAGTTTATAATAAACCAACAACAATAAAAAAGGGTTTGTTTGTACACACGGCGACACATCAACCTAAGCAAAACCAAAATAAGGTGGTCGCGCGACATTATACGTTATTTACCCTGCGTGCGTTCAGCTTATATTGGTCATACTCAAAGATAAAATATAGGGGTAGATAAATAATATAAAGCAAGACATAGAAACGCTACTTGACATCCATTCACACTTATGACAACCGCCCATTAGAATAAGTGAAATGTCAATAGTAAACAGCGAAATCTACATTTTTCCTACTCAGGAAACTACTGAATGCAAGATACCACATGTCGATATAAAACTACTCAGTTCTACGAAAATCATTATTTGACGACTTTATTTTAATGAGGGATTTTCCAAAAGCAAAAAAGTAAACAGTTAGTTCCAAATTTCTCGATAGATGGCGTTGACAAGAGAGGGGTCGATTAGGTATGACCAGCACTGGTAGCATGACAACCCGCGATAGCCGTGATATGGCTTTATCACGTCTTTTATCTCGTTCGTTCGCGCGCAAACGAAAGAGATAAAAGACGTGATAAAGCCGTATCACAGCTATCGCGGGTTTTCATGCTACCCATGCAGGAATGAGGCCCATCACACACATCCGGAATAAACCTGAATCGGAATTAAATTCCGTATGGAGTGTTGCCGCTTTTAAAAAAAATACTAGAATGCTGTTTAAGGCTTTGACTGCCAAATGACCGGCAAACAATGCAAAATCTATTGTTATCGTGACCCGCCGGCGTTCAACGTGTTAAAAAATGCCTAAAATAAAAATGTATGAAACGCCAAATGAATGACAATAATTGCATTTTTAGGTATTTATAAAAACGAAAAAAACAATTTCTATGTATGATAATCACTATCATGTGATGAGGTCATGGCGTTATGAATGTTACGATTATGATTTGTAAATTGTATTCAAATATTAATGCAACTATATCAAAAGACTAACCAAAGTTTCAACATTAGACATAATCTGCATACAAAATGGCATGAACCATTATCATAAAAGCGATTTTTGAGCGTATACGATTTCGCTACTGTACCGTAACGACGTCGCAATTGCACCGTCACGATACGGTATCGTTCCATCAACGCCTACGCTCAAAAATCACTTTAAAATGTGCCACCTAAGACATGGAAAAATCACTAGATCTAGTGAAAAGTCTCTGAAAGCGGCAACACTCCAAACAGAATTTAATTCCGAATCAGGTTTATTCCGGATGTATGTGGCGGGCCTAAACCTGATTCTGAATTAGTTCCGTACGGAGTATTGCCGCTTTCAGAGACTTTTTCACTAGATCTAGTGATTTCTTTAAAGTGGTATATTTAAAAGTGATTTTGAGCGTAGGCGTTGATGGAACGATACCGTATCCTGACGGTGCAGTTGCCACGTCGTTGCGGTATAGTTGCGAAATCGCCTATGCTCAAAAAACTGTTTTTGTCTTATGTTTCATGCCATTTTGTATGCAGATTATGTCTAATGTTAAAACTATAGACAGTACTGTATTTCAATATAGTTGCATAATATTGAAATATAATTTACAAATCATCGTAACGTCATGACCACATCACAAATTAATGATAATAATTATCATGTATAGAAATTGTTTGTTTCATTTCAATAAATACCTAAAAACATACATTTTTATTTAAGGCATTTTTTGAACAGCACTCCAGTATTTTTTTTGAACCATAGTTGACACCACTGAATTTCGATTCAGGTTTATTCTGGATGTGGTAAGCCTAAATCTGGTACTTACTGTACGTATGTGTGTGTGTGTTTATTACTTACTTTTTATACATGTCTATGCAGCCGCCCGTTCTGCATCTGTAATTCTGGGTGGTACGGTGAAAGACCCAGTCCCCACCTTCCCAGTAGGGCTCGTAACCGTAATGTGGGTTGTATGCACCACCCCTAATGGGTCCTTCCGGCAAATTTATCTTTTCACCCATTTTAGGTGGGATACTGAAAATTTATTTACTTATTATTTGATATCGGATTATAATTATCCATTAACAAAAAAGAATCATCAAAATCTGTTCGTAAACGACGAGGTTATCCGCGAATAAACATAAAATATATATATATATATATATATATATATATATATATATATATATATATATATATATATATAAGTACGGCCGAATTGAGAAATAAAATCATTTAAAATCTTCTTTTTTTTTCATTTAAAATGTCAAAAAATACATGCAAAAACGAGTTGGTCGACGAGTAGACATATTTATCTCGGACCTTGTTTATCTTTTGGCCCACAGGGTCAGAAAAATTCACAGATTTCGTGCCTCACACGACTATCGAGCACATTGGAAATGAATCTACGTAATTCGAAAAAATATTGTCTCAAAAAGGTTAGGCTACAGGGCAAACCCTTAACCCGATCGTCTTTGTTTTAGGCTCAAATTGTAGCTGCCTAAATTGTCCAGAGGTGTTTTGCTGAAGTTTTTGATATCATTCTTCGTTTCTAAAATGTCGAGCGCTAAAATTAAAAATTCGGAATTTTTTTTTTTTTTACTATTTCGGCCATAACTTTTTTCGTTTTTTACTTTCTCGCACAATTCTTTTTGCACTTTATAGCTCCCGTGAATACGCGTCTTTTGAGCTTTTTTGAATATCATATCACAAATCTCCGAGATATAAGGGGATCGCACTTTTTCGTGAAATCGGGGCCTATTACTGGAGCGAACGAAAAGACATTTCCAATGTCAAAAGGAGATCGCTCGTCGCATTCAGTTTTGTTGGCGCATTCGGTAAGCTAGACGATCTGTCAAAATCCCACAGAGCTTTAGGTTTTACGTAGTAAATTAATATTTCTATGGCTTTAGGCTGCCTGTACATTGACGCGAGCTGGCTGCGCGAAATGTGTAGCTGTGTAAATATTGACCAATCAGAGATCCGACCGAGATCGGCCGAGCTCCTGATTGGTTAATATTTACACAGCTACACAGCTCGCACAGCCAGCTCGCGTCAATGGACAGGCAGCCTTAAGACCAAGGTGTTTAACCCACTCACAGTCTCACGTATGGTTCCGAAACATGGACAACATTCTATACAGGGTGAAATTTATATCATTAGCATCCTTTTAAACTAAGAGTCTACCCATCAAACTGAACAACTTTTACTATGGGAGCAAACCGAAAAACCTTAAAAGGATGCTAATGATATCAATTTCACCCTGTATATGGGACCAAAACTGAAATCGCGAAAAAAAAGCTGCTGCTGGTGCTGGTGATAAATCCATAAAGATATTATACCTTACGGAATAGAGTAAGTGACATGAGTTGTCAAATGTAACCGTTTTTGGACGTTTTTTGGAGGCCTCGGCAGGGTAAAAATTCGATTTCTGTGTATAATTCTCAATCTAACGTGAAATGGTGGATAATTTAATGAAACAGTGTTAGTATATTTCACAAAATTATCTACGATTTCACTTTAGGTTCACGATTATTCACAGAAACCGAATTTTTACCAGGACTCCAAATCCCCAAAAACGGTTCTATTGCCTTGCGTCACGTATCTCTCGCTCTCTCAGCTGTCACTGTCTCTCTTACGTAGTATAATACCTTTATGGATAAATCACCCCTTATTTGTAACGCATTTTAAGTTTACACCTGTATAAATAAAAATCAGCCAAGTGCGTGTCGGGCCACACGCATTGTAGGGTTCCGTAGTTGCCCGTCTCAATATGCAGAGTGCATAGGTACTTCGAACGTTTGGTAATATGAACATATTAAAGAAATTTACCTTTTTACCCGACTGCGCCAGGAGGAGGGTTATTATTACTTCTACCTGCTAAGATTTGGTTATTCGAGCCTACGTATTAGGCCTTAGGCCTTGTTCAAGGAGACGATGCGCTTCACGCGGCGCTTTACGCGGCGCGGGCTGCCGGAAAAACAAACATATGAAGATGTATGAGAGCGTTCACGGAGAAGCGTTTTGTTTGATTTGAGACGTCGCATGTGGCGGCAGCCGCGGCAGGACTCTGGTGACGCGGCGGCCGACGCGGCAGGTGACGCGGTGGCTGACGCGGCGTGCGACGCGGCGGGTGTAGCGGCGGCTGCCGCGGCGCGTGTAGCGGCAGCTGCCGCGGACGGAACCATGAACGGAGAATACGCTTGAAGCGCCGGGTGACGCGCCGCGTGAAGCGCATCGTCTCCTTGAACGAGGCCTTAAGCTGTGACAGACTCTAGATGTAGGTACTTATTCCTTAAGTTAAGTAACTTACGGAAAAGGAAAGGACCCCTGCCTGCGTGCACTCTCCAACAAATTGCCATCAAACATATGATTTTTCCCATGCAATTGAGCATTCGTAACTCCCTTTTGTTTATTCGTTGTTAAGACTGAAACATCGACACTTTAAGGGTATTTATTCTACTTACGGCACGCGCGGCCGCGTTAGGTATTTGATATTATTGTTGCTGTCTCTATCGAGCGCGGGAGCCGGCTCGAGCCCCGCCCCGCGCGCCCGCGTCTGATTCTGGGTGCCGGCCGTCCCGTATTCAGAGTAATGAAAACAATAATGTTTTGTTTTCATTACTCTGGCTGGACCGAACTGGCTCACCCGGAAAGAATGGACAACACTCATTAGTACAGATCTGTACAGATGCCAATTAATTAAAAAAATATTTCCTTAGAACTGAGTAGTTTATACCGACATGTGGTATCGTTGCATCCAGTAGAGTTTCCTGAGTAGGGAAAATTACGGTGTCGCTTTCTCAAATAATTGTTGTATGAAATTTAAAAAAAAACATTTGAAACCGGTCGTGTGGGGTATCAAATGAAAGGGCTTCATGAGACGGTTCTAAAAATATACTACACCATTACCTTTCAGCTACTTGTTTTCAAAAAAGGATTCTCGAAACATACTAAGTTTGGGCTCCTCCAGGTAAAATGAAATGAAATGATTTATTTGAAAGATTTTTGGTGGTAGGTACTTAGGATGTTAGTAATAAGTTCTCACAGAGACAACAAAAATCTGCCGTGATGGCGTACAAGTATTTTGTCAAGAAGTTACAGGATTCTTACATTAATTAACAGTAATTATCAACATTATTATTAAATCTGACCATAATATGTCATGTTATAAGAAATCACAATTTTTTTTTCAAGGTAGGAAACGGCTTGGTAAATTTTTGTAAAACATATGCCAAATGACTCACAGTCAAAGGTCAATACAATCATGAAACTCGATAGAAGAAGATTCTGGAGAAACAATTTTGATGATCTGTTTATTATTTGTTAAGACCGTGTATTTAATGTGATGCTTACCTGCATGAAATATGACCAAGAAATACCATTTCAGGTATGTAGTCGACTTGCTTGCATTTTTTAATAAATACATTATTTTTAATGTCATCATTTTATTATTATATTATAACGATATTTTAAGAGAATAGTCCTTCCAGAGCGCCGGAGTGCGCTGCATATAGGGTGATATATGTAGAGGTAAACGAAGTATGATCCGATTTTCAATAATACCAATTAAATTCATTTTTTTAAACACGAACTAGATATTAATCTATGTGCTGTGCCTGTCGTTTGTTAAATATACAATTTCAATAGGGTATTTGACAGCATGTAAATAAAATATAGGATCTATTGATGGCATCCGTATTGAATATGAATTTTGGAAACCAACTTCATATTTAGTCAGTTTAGAAAAATACTGGATATTTTAAGAGAATATCGACAGAGAAAATATTTTTTTTCTACTTTAGTCAGGGCCTCAATTGCGCAATTTTATACGGTTTTGGTTTGGTTTTGGTTTTGGTTTAGTTTTGGTTTAGATTTGGTTTAGCTGAAGTAAAAAAGCTACCGCGATATTTTTTTCTGAACGGTTAAATCGCACAATACAGAAAATTCGATCGAACGGACATCAAACGTTACGCCAGCGTATCTTCCGAAATAAAGCTAAATCGTTACCGTTAAGCATAACGTAACGTTTTTGGCAGTGTGTCATAAGCAGGGCCTCAATCGCCCTAAGTTTGAACGACACTACCAAAACAAAACCACAACCAAAAACGTTACGTTATGCACAATTCGTATCGCGCAAATTATATTAACGGTAACGATTTAGCTTTATTTCGGAAGATACGTTGGCGTAACGTTTAATGTCCGTTCGATCGAATTTTCTGTATTGTGCGATTTAAGGCTATTCTACCGTTGGCGCGCTCCATACAAACGTAGTATGGTGATATTTTCAATACTATCCAATTAAAGTCAATGAAATTTTTCAAAAACAATCTAGTAACTAATTTCTATGTCGGTATGAAGTCAGGTTTTCGATAAAATTTATAGTTTTAAAGTTACAGTGCCACAAATATTTCCATACAAATCTTAAATTAATCCTAGCATTGAAACTGTATATTTTAACGAAAATCTGACTTCATACCGACATAGAGATTAGTTACTTGATTGTTTTTGAAAAATTTCATTGACTTTAATTAGATAGTATTGAAAATATCACCATACTACGTTTGTATGGAGCGCGCCAACGGTAGAATAGCCTTAACCGTTCAGAAAAAAATATCGCGATAGCTTTTTTACTTCAGCTAAACCAAATCTAAACCAAAACTAAACCAAAACCGTATAAAATTGCGCAATTTTATTTTGGTAGTATTGTGGTTTTGTTTTGGTAGTATCGTTCAAACTTAGGGCGATTGAGGCCCAGGTTACGTCACGATGACGTCTCCTGCATGTAGTCACGTAGGTATATTCTCAAGAAAAGCGTTTTCGCGGGATATCTAAATAATATTTTTTGTTTTCGTTTTTTCTTGCACTACAGGGTGAAGTTGATACCATTAGCATCCTTTTAAACTAAGAGTCTAACCATCAAACTGAACAACTTTTACTATGGGAGCAAACCGATCGGAGCAACTAAAAAATCAGCTGTTGCATACATTTGAGTCGAGTAGGCACTGCAGTTTATTATTTATTTTATTTTATTTATTAAATAGTCTATGAAATACTTTTTATTTGAATAAGCTATCATTCTTTGGTGACCCGTTTTCGTGCGAGAGCACGAGAACGAACGAGCGATTCGAGAGAATGTATTTTTTATAAGTACAATACTATTATAGGTTTTTATAGACACAATATAATAAAAATTTTATAAATACAATTTTGAAAAAAAAACTGACACTTTTTCATTTTATTCCAGTCCTAGTTTTATTCGATATTCTTAAAAGTGGAATGTTTAGAACCTATTAAAGTATTATAAAAATTACTTTTTGGCTTTTCTAGTTATTTTAGAATAGCACTTTTTCTTTTTGGGTTTTCATTACTGAGAAAGCTTTAATATTGTGAAGAGGGCGACACTGAACTGTATAAGGACTCTAAGATGCATCAGTCGATGAATGACACATGTTTAAACTTTAATTTAAAAAACACTTCCTACAAAAAATACATTCTGTTCTTATATTTTAAACCAAAGAGCACGATTGCTAGATATCAAAGTTCAATTACTTTACTTACTTTTATCAAAGTCGGATAAAACTAATTGTTAAAAGTCATTTTACGGTTGTGATCAAATAATTGTTTCTGCAATTTCGTAGGAATTTACGATCAAAAATAAGTCTTTGAAACTGAAATGGACATTGATTTGACATCGGTTTATGCAGGGTGTTATATTCCGAGAAATAAGTGTACTTTTTGCAACCATCAGCAGCAAGGCTGATTCAGTGTTTATGGGGTGTAGAGCATCTCTGTGATGGGGATGGACCAGGTCTGCCTGCATAACTCCAGTCGGTTTAGGAGTTACTGATGATTAAAGGTCTGTACAAAACTAACGATCAGTTGCAAGGCTGATCGTATGTTATTGTTGTAGTATGCACTGTAGCTATGTGAACAGTACAAAAACTGACATGGTTCATCCTAAACCGTATGTTCACATAGCTACAGTGCATGCTAC
Organism: Agonopterix subpropinquella; assembly: GCA_922987775.1. Classification (NCBI taxonomy): domain Eukaryota; kingdom Metazoa; phylum Arthropoda; class Insecta; order Lepidoptera; family Depressariidae; genus Agonopterix; species Agonopterix subpropinquella. Next base: position 2,366,241 of record OV277711.1, read on the forward strand.
AACAATATCATACGATCAGCCGTGCAGCTGATCGTTAATTTTTTACCGACCTTTAAACATCAGTAACTCCTAAACCGACTGGAGTTATGCAGGCAGATCTGGTCCATCCCCATCACAGAGATGCTCTACACCCCATAAACACTGAATCAGCCTTGCTGCTGATGGTTGCAAAAAGTACCTACACTTATCTCTTATAGTACTTATTAGGGTAAACAGTTGCATTCCTTTTAGGGGTGATTGTACCTATGATACCTACCTACTGAAAAACTTTCCACAAGAAACCAATAGGAAATTAGCAAAACAAATTTTGGGGTTTCTTTTTGCGAATTTCCCTATCCTTTGTAAAAGTTAATCAGTAAGTAAAGCAAAATGCAACAAATATGTGAAAATGTTCCAAATAATTAAATTATCATAAACATCACCAGCCTATAGGTACAACCCTAAAAATCTGTGTTTGAAAAAAAAAACCTTACTAATAACTTGATAAAAAGGTTTAAGAAAATCGTGAGCTCCTAAAAGACAATGCGGGTTTTGTACGGAAGATTGGCGCCTTATTTTTCGCTGTTGTTTTTGGCGATGGCTCGGCCAGCAACCAAACTTGAATATTTTATTTCAGAATTATAATTAACTAGCGGCCCGTCCCGGCTTCGCACGGGTGGACGTCTAATCTTTTCTAGCAATAAATATAGCCTATGTTACTCAGGGTGAATGCAGCTTTCTAATGGTGAAAGAATTTTTTAAATCGGCCCAGTACTTTTTGAGCCTATTCATTACAAACATACAAACATACAAAAATAGGTACAAATCTTTCCTCTTTATAATATTAGTGTAGACATGTATATCCCTAAACTCAGTCCGGACGGAGATATAAAGGCTTGAAGTTGAAAATATTACCATTACGTGTACTTCAAGCCTTTATATCTCAGTTCGGACTGATTTCCGAGATATTTGTAATAACGTTTTTAACTTTATTCTATACTAAAATATTCAAATTTGATTGAAGGCCGCGCTAAAAAAAGAAAAAAGGCGCCATTTTTAGGCATACCCAGGCTTTTAAATCGTATTGCAATGATCTGATTATACTGCAGTAAAATCTTGAGCTCGTTCGATATGATTGTATCACAAAAGCCTAGACGCATTGGATTTAGATCTATTTAGAATAAATAATATTGTAGTAATTTTTTTATCGTATTAAAACTATTAGTTGCAAGTCGCTCTAGATTTTAGACCATAAATTGCGACAAGCTAATTAGGTATATTGCAGTAAAATCTCGAGCTCGCTTCGCTCGCTCCAGGTTTTAGATTTTATTGCAAATGCTTAAGGGGCGTCCGCCCGGTTTTAAGTAACTTTGTAACCATTTTATACATTAACTATGGCACTTTTTAAGCAGAAAACTGAACAATCTACAGGATATGAGAAGTGATGTGGTTTTTATCGAAATCTATTTTAATTAATAAAACTGAAGAAAAACGAATCCAAAGTCACCCCTTTTTTTCCAGTTGTAGCCGTTTTACTCTTATATTGTTGATCAGAAGAATATGAAAATTTACAATATTCTTCACAATACAATATAGAATGATGTGGTTTTCTTATTTTTTTTTAATTCATCAAAAAATCATACAGGTTTTCAAAGAAAACGGAAAATTCTGACCGGCGCGGCGCCACGCAATTGAAGCGGGATGGCTAATTGCAAAAGTTTGCTTGTAAGAGAGAGATCCTTGCACTAGGGAGGGAGAGCCTTAACCTAGACTTGCCCCCCTAGGCACAGAATAAATACTAGTACTTAGGAAAAAATATTGCTACGTCCATAGAGGAGAATGTCATGTTTTTGAACCAGGTTGGAAAAATCGTAGATCCGGGGCTGTCTCCAAAACTAATCCGATTTTAACACTTAATCCTTTCAAGAATAATAAGAGAAAGACTGGCTATACCCGTATGCTTTTATTGTTTGTATTCGTCAAATTTGCTTGCTAAATGTCTGAACACAGTGGTAAAATTTAACAAGTTTTCAGTAATTTATGGAAAAAACAAAACACAGGGACATGACATGGCAGAGGTAGGTAACAAAGATTTTTTTTTTATTCTGTTTTTTATTTTATTTTAATTGGAGCTTTTAACCCTGAGGTTATGTCAGCCCCATCGTGCCTTAACCTTGACGTAACAAAGATTGTAAGGTAAAATATTTGCTCTAGTGTCATTACCCAGGGAGGAAACAGGGGAATACGTTTGTTTTGTACCTATGGACTAAACGGAACCCGTCTTACCTCTTAACATGGACTGACCACGTGACTGACACAAGCCTACGTCATCATACCCTTTTACCATGTTTAGCGGCCATTTTTTTGTGACGTAGGCTTGTGACACTCTGGGAATAGAAGACCTTGTTTTTTTTAGACTATGCAATAAGAGGCATAGGTAAGCCTAATACCTAGTTACCTGCTGATATAGCCGGAAGGTGCTTCGATTCACAAGTAAACAGTATTTCGACAGTAAACAGCGTATCGATATAAAAATATTAACTACCTATTCTATTTACTAAGCTTCGTCAACAATAAATCGGAATGATTGTTGTTTTTTGTTCTTTCTTTATTTATTTACTAGCTGACCCGGCCAGGGTTGCCAGATGCGATTTTCTATTTCTCCCCACATTTGAAATAATTTTTCTCCAAAAAGATACTTACTATTTTCTTTAGTTTTACCCAAAGCGCCATCTCTCGGTAAGAGATTTTACTAAAGTTTAGTACGTAGAACTTTGCATCGATTTTTTATATTGTTTCACTACGACTTTACATAAAATATTAGTACTGGCAGAGACACTATTTCAGCAACTATTTATTTGATGTAGTTTTTATAAAATGAAACGTCTCCTTCTGTAAGAAAAAAATTGTTAATTCGTGTGTACGCCAGCGCAACGCCAGCTCCGTGGTTTATTTAAAAGACTTATTTATATCTCCGCTCCCTGAAGACCTAGCCTCATGAGATTTTGGATGCCTAGGGCACTATTGAACTATTTTTTGAGTGTAAATTCGATGCTGCATTGCAAGCCGTTTTAGCCACAGAAAATGTGTACGCTACCTTGACGTCAAGCCAGCGTACCAGATAAAAAAAATCGATATCTCGTAAATTATATAGAGGCACTATTTATGTGACCTAGGTACTAATTAAGCACTAATTAGGAACTATTTATTGGCACTAGTCCCAGCCTAATCCCTTTCATGTGTACGCTAGCTATACGGACACCGTCACGTGACGTAAGATTTTAAATCTTGTTTGTATAGGACCCTCTGTAACAAACGTTGCCAACTACCATCAACATCAACCACCAACAATCAACCACCGTCTCAGTGAAAGTACTTTATTTATATATGGGGGCTTATTATAACCGTATTTGTTCTTTACCAACAACTATCTATTACATTCGACAATTATTTTATTGTACACGGGTAAAAAAGATTTCTTGAAATAAGAAATTACGTTTTCTTCTATACAACGTGTTAATGAATTAGCGCAAAACCTCATACACCCCAACTGATTTATAACAAAATAAATGACCAAAATGTCTGGTCTTGACAATTTTACACTATGTAATGCAATATTGTATTTTAATTGTACTTTGTACATTTTGTTTTGTTTAAAAGATGTGTGTTGTAGAGTTTCTGGCCGCATCTTCTCTCAACGGAACACCTTCCGACGCGGTGGTAGAGTCAAAAAATGACGTCAAAAAGCTATCTATATGATATTATTTTGAATAAAATTTTTTTTTTTTTAATAATTATATTGAAACAATAATTTAATTATTTTGATACTTAAAATTTAAAGTTATTCGCATTTTAAGTTTTGAGGCAAAAATTATTTGTTATCATTATCATACTTATCATTTCAGCAATGAATGAAAGCGCTAACATACTCATGGATACATTTTTATAATCTTGGTTTGGTAGTAAGTAGAGTGAGTGTGCCCGTGCGGTGGTTTGACATTGGGTTCAGAAAATTTTCTATTTTGCAAATAAATTATTTAATATTTTGAAAAAAATTATCTATGTTGAAACCATGATAATTCGACTCTACTCTCGATTCTAAACAAACAACTTTCTAGTTTTGCGTTAATTAATTAACACGTTGTATACAGGGTGTACAATAAAATGGGATAGCTACTTAATGGCGTGCTTCAGACCATCAAACTGAACAACTTTCTCTATGGGACCAATATCGAAATCGCGAAAAAAAAATCTGCTGTCCCATACATTTCAGTCGAGTTATGTTTGCAGTTTTGTATGGGAGAGCGGATTTTTTTTTCGCGATTTCGATATTGGTCCCATAGAGAAAGTTGTTCAGTTTGATGGTCTGAAGCGCCCCTTTAAGTAGCTGTCCCATTTTATTTTACACCCTGAATATGAGAGCGCCGTATTCTTGGTTCAATGCAATTTGTTTTCACACAAGACAATAATTATTGTCTTGACTGGGCCGGGCCGGGCCTTAAGGGGCGTCCGCCCGGTTTTGAGTAACTTTGTCACCATTTTATACATTAACTATGGCACTTTTTAAGCAGAAAACAAAACTGAACAATCTACAGGATATGAGAAGTGATGTGGTTTTTCTCGAAATCTATTTTAATTAACAAAACTGAAGAAAAACGACTCCAAAGTCACCTCTTTTTTTCCAATTGTAACCGTTTTACTCTTACATTGTTGATCAGAAGAATATGAAAATTTACAATATTCTTCACAATACAATATAAAATGATGTGGTTTTCTTATTTTATGAAAATTCATAAAAAATCATACAGGTTTTCAAAGAAAACGGAAAATTCTGACCGGAGCTGCGCAATTGAAGCGGGATGGCTAATTGCAAAAGTTTGCTTGTAAGAAAGAGAGCCTTGCAGATGGGAGGAGTAGCCTTAAGAAGCCCTTAAGACGTTTCAAAAACATTTTCTACATAACAGCACTGAATGATTTTGATGAAAACATAAAACTGCTTCAAATACGCAGGTAAATAGGTTCTTCCGATGTGAATGAAGCCTGCCATACTAATAATTCTTAACAAACTCACAGTTGAAATAATTTCATTTCATATTATTTTCTCTCCTTCGATGCTACCCATTGATGAAGTATTCTCAATGGGAGCAAGCAATCCTGTGGGCCTACTTTTTGCTCCACGATATAAAAAATTAAGTGTCGATTGAAATGGTACTTAGGTACCTACCTAGGTACCTAAGTACAGTAAGATTGGGCGGGCCATATGTCTGTCGATTGTCGGCCAAAATCTTAACACGTTGGATCCCGGAGAATGGACATCGCCGTCAGGGTCAACCCTGAAAGAGATGGAGAGACGACCTGGATGCCTTCGATGAAGAGTGGATGAAACTGGCTCAGGACAGGGATGCATGGAGGATAATCAATCAATGTACATATTTTGCCTCCAAACATACATTATTTAGGTTACTTTACCTGTATTAACATGAATTCGGTGTACATACCTCTCTACAACGATCCACCGACGCTCTCGACGATTAGGCGATTCGTTTTCAGTAATAGCCCATCAAACACACATTGTCATGTTAAATAACACAATAAAGCTCTAAATTGGCTTTATAATGGTTTATCCGCTATCTTATATGCTCTATTACATAACCAGCGACGCCTTTCTTACTCTATCAGTATAACAGAAATTACAGTACCTATATATATGCGAGATCGAATCAGAAATGAAGAGATCCGCATAAGAACCAGAGTAACTGACATAGCCCAAAGAATTGCCAAACTTAAGTGGCAGTGGGCGGGGCACATCGCTCGCAGAACCGATGGCCGATGGGGCCGAAAAGTTCTCGAGTGGCGACCGCGTACCGGAAAGCGCAGAGCGGTCAGGCCTCTCACACGGTGGACCGACGACTTGGTGAAGGCGGCGGGAACCCATTGGATGAGGGCAGCGCAGGACCGGTCGTTATCGCGATCCTTGGGGGAGGCCTATGTCCAGCAGTGGACGTCCATCGGCTGAGATGATGATGATGACTGAAAATCTACACAATCATCCTATAATAAAGTATCCCATAGGATTTCAGTTGCATTATTGTTAAGGCTTGATAATAATGTACAAAATGTAGGTACCTACTAATTCAACTAATGTAGGTAATCGTTCCTAAATGCAATGCTCCAATATTCTTTATCCTAGTTCACAGCACTCGCAATGTATTATAATTTATAACGAATGAATGCGTGTAATTTTTCCGTTGCCTTTTCACCACCATGCCTCTTTTGTGCCAGTTTCTCGAGCGCAAGATAAATTGCATACAACGTACCTATACAATACATACAGGGTGTTAGGGTAAACAGTTGCATTACTTTAAGGGGTGATTGTACCCATGATACTGAACAACTTTCTCAAAGGAATAGGGAGAAATTCGCAATTTTTTTTTTTACTTTTTGTTCTTTCTAAACTTTCGATCAAGTACGCACGGCGACACATCAAGCTATACAAAACCAACATAAGCTGGCCGCACGTAGGTTGAGTAACGTATAACGTCGCGCGGCCAGCTTATGTTGGTTTTGTAAAGCTTGATGTGTCGCCGTGTGTACCTACGGAGAGTCCAAAAAAATAATTGCCATTTCCCTTTTTCATTGAAAGTGTCAAGTGTCACAATCACCCCTGTAATGCATAACTACCTAATATGTATATTTATTTTATGCCTACCTACTTCTACATCTAGGATTTGTATGGAGAAGAATGATAGGACACTAATTCTCCAATGAAGAGGGAGATCTTTCTCCTCTCCATTATTGCTTCACGACCGACCACGTGAAGATCTTGATTGGGTACATTGAGGTACCTACCTTATATGTACCTACCTACTAGAGGTGACCCAGACTAAATAGTAACACTCGATTAAGCTAATTGGCTCGACCTTAGCATGTGCCGGGCGCGTGCTGCACCGCGACGCCTCCAGTGGGCGCACTGCTGAATTTGTTCGTGTTGTCTGTTCTATACATAATTAATTATTGATTATTCAATGATTGGGTATCAGTATTTCTTGACTTAATTAGTTATGTTTTTCACAATAGGTATCTGTCTGTGACTCACCGCCTCGGGGAATATTGTCGTGAACATGTTATGCTTAATCTAGAATTAAACATTTTGACGGGTTCTTACCGCGTTTCCCCGTTAAAATGTTTAATTCTAGATTAAATAATAGCCGCGTAACTCTCAAAAATGGTATGTTATGCTTATGTTTTACCCGCTTTAATAGGAAAGTAGACAGACCTACCAACTTACGTATACTTCAAAAATTTTCAGAAAAATTCCGGAAATATTAATATTCAATTACCATCACCGAGATAGTATCGTCGGGTCTATAAATTTGGTTCTTACGAGCTATGAAGTTAAGCCAAAAATGGTGTTACGGTATAAATCAGAGGAAAACTGACTGGGGCGGCCATCAGCTCCCGAGATAGTCGGCCAGTCCGGCCCGTATCAATCAAACTTAACGTCGCGTCGGGAAATTCAAATATACCCGTATTTAAGGTTCAGAACTAATTGAAGGAAAAAGGGACCAATGTTTGAACGTCAGACGTTTTTTATGCTGATAGATGTTGTAGGAGGAAAAAGATAGGATTATCGTTAGAATGAAACGGTAAATGGTGGGAAAAGAGTGGATCAAATTGAACATGTATGCACTAGCTGGCTAAGAACCCAGCTAGTAGGTACATAAATGTGCAGTATACTTAGACAAAGGCAGTATACTAAGAAAAGAAATAATAAAGTTTAGGTCACATTGATCGAAGGCGATTGACGGTTTGTCCATACAAAAAACACATGGGACGACGTACGCATCTTTTCGAACATGGCGAACGGCGTCCCATATTTTTTTTTAGCTTTTTGTTTGGACAAACCGTCGTCGACTGCCATCGAATGTATGTAAACACAGCATAATAACAAAAATAAAAAAAAATACCGTTCAGAATATCTCTGACTACCCCCTCTCGGGGAGTATAGTCGTGAGCATATGCTATGCTATGTTATGCAAAAAATACAGACTTATTGGCTCATTTATGATTAATTTCGTAATATAATTAACGCGAAAATGCCACGATATCTATAATACATCATAACAATTGCAATACTTAAATAAAAGTAAATTATCAAATTGCATCTCTGAACGTCTTTTCCACCTATAACCTTAAAAAGATATTATGAAAATATCCATCAGGAATGCTAAAAGAAGACGTAAAATACTTCACTGACTTAGTACTTCTTCATAACCAGTAAATAATAGTCGGTCATGAGTCGTACCGGGCGGGGTGAATAATAAAACTTTCCCCTAACTAACGCTCACCGTCGTCAGTTAAAAATTCTATTACGTTTGCTCTATAAACATTTTCTCGTAGGAACGGATTTAGGGGAAATCTAGAGGCCCCTTTTGAGTTTTTATAAGGCCGCTCAGAGGTCACAGGAGATGAAAAAAGAGGAAGAAAAACATTGAAATAATGTTTTTTAAACATGGAATTTTGGTCTGCTTCGATAACCCATATTTTGCTTATTTTGGCTTCCACACCTGTGAATCCGATATAGCACATTCTAAGAATCTGTATTCTGTAGGGCTATTGTATAAGTTCCCGATTATCTCTCTTATACCGACTATACAGGGTGTAAGAAAAATATCATTAAACTTTAAACCACATACTTTACCCATCAAACTGAAGAACGTTTAGTATGGGAGCAAACCCGTCAGAACAAAAAAAAATGCACAGCATACAGCACTTTCATACATTTGAGTCTTGTAGGCATTGCAGTTTAGTATGGAATAGCCGATTTATTTTTGCGCTGACAGTTTTGCCCTCATAGTAAGAATTGTTCAGTTTGATTTTTTATTTATTTTATTTATTTAACAAATGTATTACATTGCATTACAGTTAAAACCTTTTCACAATGTAACTTATAGGTAGGTACTTAAAAGAAAACATAAATTAACAAAGACAGGCAAAAACAACACACAGACAGACTGTTCATTGGCCCGTTATAGAGCTGGCTCTAGTTACACTCTCACAAAACATCATACACTCTCGGAGTAGGTCAGACAACCTGTCAGCGAACAGATCGCAGTGCGGCGACGACTCGAGCAGCTCGGTAAGAACACGCAGAGCTCGCACTAGAGGCGAATTGCGATGCGCCTCAGTACGGAACTGTGGTATGGCCAGCAAGCGGTGGCTGCGCGCACTTAAGTACCTGTTCGGTACAAACAATCGCACAATGCCTTTAAGCTGGGGACATTTCATGTCACCTCGCAGATTGCGGCAGGCTGTCTTCAGCAGTTCAAAATTTCTCCTTGTTTCCAGGGCGTTAAAACCAAGTACTCCAAGGAGAAAGTTCGTAGGGTACATGAAAGGGTAATAGCCGTACTTTTTTTTTTGTACAAATAGCGGAGGAAGGCTTTCTGAACCTTTTCCAGGAGCAGAGTATATTTGTCTTCTGATGGATTCCAGACTATAGACCCTGCCTCAATCTTGTTTCTCACCAGGGCCGTATAGAGAAGCTGTATAGCTTTCGTGTCATGAAACTCTCTAGAATTGCGGATGACGAAACCAAGTCTCCGATAACAGTTGGCAGCGAGTGCTTGAATATGTTCATGGAATGTTAGCTTTGATGGGTAGAGTATGTGGTTTAAAGGTTAATGATACTTTTCCTTACACCCTGTATATCAATACCAAAACGCGGTACAAAAAACTGTACTATTCTATTATTTTATTCGTTATTTCGTAGTCGTTACATAAAAACCACGTCAGAGGCCGTAAGGCGGTCTGAAAAAACTCTGACACCAGGGCTCTACCCACACGATAAGAAGAAGATTCGTTATTTAGGATTTTAATGAGCCTGCTCTGTATGTCTTTAAAAATATATATTTGTACCAATATGATCATCTTCTTGCCCTCATCCCATTTTTAGGGGTCAGTCGAATTTTATGAATTAATCGAATTTTCTAGGGCCCCAAAACTCTAGTACATCCCTGTCTTACTCATAAGACTCACCTGGCTCTCGGGAAATAAAAGTTTTACTATTTGAAGCCGACTTTAATATATGAAATTGATCTTCCGACACGGTAAGATATTATGTTTTTATCGACCCTCAATAAAACCGCTTCGATGTACATTAGTATTGTAAGATTTCATATCTGTTTTATTCCCTTGGGATCGATGTAAACGAAATATCTCGAAGTTATCCGTTCATTTATGATCTGGCATCGGTATTTTTGCGTCGTATTTTGGGTAGTAGAATGTAATATTCGATTTGTTGAAGATTATTACTTCGAGTAGCGGACTGGACACACAACACGGCTATAAAATTTATCTAAAATGGATTCTCAACAATGAATTTATTTGAGGTACAGGAGTGCGATTTTTGAATCTCATTCGGTGAGTTCAGCAGTTGAAAATGTCAAAATTACTATGGAGATGCGCATCTTTCTACGGCTGATTTGACTTTCAAAAATCGCACTCCTGCAGTATGATTTTTGAAAGTCAAATCAGCAGTAGAAAGATGCATATCTCCACAGTACTTTTGACATTTTCAACTGCTGAACTCAGCGAATGAGATTCAAAAATTGCACTCCAGTTCGACAAAGAGTTACAGACATACATTATAATCACGCTTGTCTACCATTGGGGTAGACATAGACAACAGAAAACCACTTAGTCTACGAGATAAGAGGAATTTTGGTAACCATCAGCTTCAAGGCTGATTCAGTATTCAAAGGGTGTAGAGCATATCTGTGATGGGAATGGACCAGGTCTGCCTGCATAACTCCAGTCGGTTTAGGATTTACAGTGGTAAATCCATGGGCATTTAGTCCACCACGCGTGCTCAATATGGATTGGTTGACTTCTCATACGCATCAGAATTTCATCTTCAGCGTATGCAGGTTTCGTCACGAGGTTTTCCTTCACTGTTTGAGATTAGTCGGCATTACGTACATAAGTTAGAAGAAAAACCTGTCAAGTGCGAGTCGGGCCACTCGCGCACCGAGGGTTCCGTACCACACTACCACAGAAAACAACATTATTAAGTCTTTGACTGCCAAATGACCGACAAACAATGAAAAATCTATTGTTATTGTGACCCGACGGCGTTCAACGTGTTAACTTAGAAAAAAAACTGTTTTTCGTCCGGGACCTTTACCGCGAGACCGACTCACACTTGGCCGGTTTTTAGTATTTGTTGTTATTCTGTAGTTTGCCCTATAATCACACTAAGTTTGACGCTTGTATGTATTACCGTTTTTACGATAGAGCGTGAAGAAAAAAACGTTGATAAAATCTAGTTTCTTGTTGAGAACCCACCTTAATTTTTAACTTTTTGATATTCTATATCGTTGTCTAGTCATCATAATACAAGTCCAGGCTAGATTCTGGTACTTTAAATGTGACTAGATAATTTGTGTGACATTGTCCAAGATATTTTTATTTATGCACCAACAACATAGCATGTCGTCCGTACGATTCGAACCCGTACCATCCCGATTGAGTTTCCTGTCCATACCTCTCAGCAACGAGTCACCGATGACTTTCATTTTACATACAGTCAAAAATCCACAACAAGCTTCATCAACACCATACAATAGACCCACCGAACCCGCCACAGATTTTGGACTGCACGCCCTTTTTTTGACGAAACATGTTGCAAATTATTTACCTACTTTTAAGTTTTCTACGTGTTTTTTGTTAATCTTTCAAGGCATTTTTTCTAGAGTAGAGTAGTATTGATCGTATCTTCGATCGTAGCAGACAAAGAAAACGACGATTAGATGAAAATATTGTACTTTATTATTATTTTACAAGATCCTGCATTTCTCGATTCAATGTCGAGTAAACATGGCATATCAAACAAATGTCTTAATTATAAGAAACTAAATTATCACTTTAAATCGAAATTACAAAATTCTTACAGTTAATAGATCAAATCATGAGATGATGCCAATGACATTCTATACACATGGACTCACCACGTCATACAATAACAAAACCCAAAAATGCCACACGTCTCTAATATCAACTTCGTGTGCTTCAGTTGCATAAAGATATTATACCTTACGGAATAAAGTAAGTGACATGAGTTGTCAGGTAAAAATTCGATTTCTGTGTATAATTCTCAATCTAACGTGAAATCGTGAATAATTTAATGAAACAGTGTTAGTATATTTCACAAAATTATCTACGATTTCACTTTAGGTTCACGATTATTCACAGAAACCGATTTTTTACCAGGACTCCAAATCCCCAAAAACGGTTCTATTGCCTCGCGTCACGTATCTCTTTCTATTATACAGGCATGCCGCTAGGTACAACTCGCTCTCTCAGTTGTCACTGTCTCTCTTACGTAGTATAATACCTTTATGTTCAGTTGTGCTCGGCTGCCATCTCAGAGGAATGATCTCCTTTATCCTAAAGCATAGAGACAGCATCAATTTACGATTGTAGTTAGTCTCTTTTATCTTATGACGTTCTTTTAATAGTAGGAGATGGAACTATAAATGTTTGTTTATGCGGCTGTCCACTTTTTTTTTATGCTAGTGTGCGTGAAAAGTAACCGTAAACATAGGGGCAAATGTCACTTGGTCATCTTTTGTCCACACTAATTGACACCACACACTTAAACACAAACCTCAAAAAGTGGACATTCTTGCAACGGTATGGCTCACTCTATGCAAAGGCATAGAGTGAGCCATACCGTTGCAAGAATGTACCCAAAAGACCCTAAAGAGGTATAATCTCTTTGGCTGCCAGTCCTTTCAAATGTCACTAATCAGTAATGTAAAATGTAGAGAGGTACTAGATGGAAGAACGTGTCTTGTCATATTCACTCAATACGAGATGCACATAGCAAATTCGCTCTAGTTAAAAAAGGAAATCGCTACCTCATTGCTGTCCTTATCGGCGTAACCACTTTTTTGTACTACGGCCACTTGACTCAAAAATGTCACTTCATATAAATTGTATAGGATTTTATGACTATCGCTATCTCATGCCCGGTTACACTGACAATTCGTGTACCAGCGTAAGAGAAAAATTCTTCGTCTATGATGTGTAAAACCATCAAGCACACTTTTGTAGTCCCGTTAGCGCGCTGATAGAATGTCACCGGATGATGCAATCTAACATAATATATAGGTACATTAAGGTACATTTTTGCTAGCTACCGCCTCTGGTTAACAGTCCGTTGTACGGTAGACATGCCGTCTACGAATTTAGTGCGGAACAGAACGTTGGCGTTGTTGAACATACCGTCTTTTAACGACACTATTATGAACTGAAACAAACAAAAGACAAATGACAATGCCAATCTTATCAAATAAAAGACCAACGTATTGGCTATGTCTTAGATCAAAGTAAAATTTATGGATAGGCCCAACGCGCTTTAATCTGAAGCACGCAACAACTAGGGCACTTCAATACAAACTAGGGCACTTGGTCTGTCATTTCAGTACATATTCGAAGTAAAACTGTCAATTGTTTTGCCTCATTTTTCTGGTTTGAAATGTTCGCGTAAGGCATCCATTAATTTTACTTTGATCTAAGGGCTATGTGCGAAGTGGGTAATGGAAACGGTCAAATCGATCGCAGCGCCCGAGGTGGCAGAAAGAAGTTTGGCGGAAGGCCATATAATTTGAGACCCAGACTTAGAGGTCCCATACATGAATGAAACTTAGTAATACGTGTAGAGTGAAACAAAACTAACAAAAAAGTAAATTGGCTGTAACCTGTAGAAGTTGGGGGAAAGGTATTTCTCCTTATGATACCTTTTGTATCAAGTGTGTGAAACGCATAATCTTTCTTATTAGATAGTCCACTCAATCTTCTACGCATTCATTGTGTTTATTTTAATGAACATTCACGATAACCGTACCATATTATGATAATGGAAGAAAACGATCTATCAGTTCAACCAAGCCAAATACGTTTCGTAATGACCAGAAATACCTCATTGATAATATTAGATGGAAATAGATGTCGTGGTTGCGTTTTGCTACTGCTTTTGGACGATTTGTCTATTTTACTAGTAATTTCTACTTTTGAATTCGGACTTCTGGAGACGTGATTGTTTTTAAAAAAAAAATGCCTTATTTTTTCTGTTTATAATAAATACGAGCTTTTACCCGCGACTTCGTCCGCATAAATTATATACCAGATTTTAAGTCAGATGATAAGCTATCAAACAAAAAAAGTTTCATCAAAATCGGTTCAGTAGTTTTTGCGTGATACTCGAACAAACAAACACCCAAACAAACAAACAAACGAACAAACAAACAAACAAACAAACAGACAGACAAAAAATCCAAAAATTTGTGATTTGGAATCAGGGACATCTAAAAATCATATCGTAATCTTTTTTTTGTAAATATCTTCAATGTACAGACACACTTCTGTTACAGTTTTATAATAGTTTAGATGACCGCCATCCTGAATGGCTTTAAGTTTTTGTAAAAAATGACTGGGTCCAAATCTGCCAATCTTCTTTGTACCTTATCCGGACAAGCTGTGAAAATATGCTTGAATCTATCACTAATCACTAATCCACACACAAACTTAACACTGAATCTCCAAAACTGTCCAAACTACAAACTTAAAATTTAGCTCACTTATCATGAAAATCGGAGTAGTTTTGACCGGTTCCGAAACAATAGACTTTTTAAAGGTTTTTACAGGTTCTCGGTTAATTAGTGAAAAAGTAAATAAGTGCGAGAAACTGAGTGACTGAATGTATGAATGAGAGGAAGATAAACAATTTAGCTATTTAGATATACCCACTTGATAGCTCACCCTGTATTTTATTCACGTTGATGAATCAGTGATTGAGTGAGAGAGGAAGTAAGTGGATTTTATGTGTGGATTTTAGATAATAGCTGCCCATATTATTAGTTTGCCGAGGGAGTCTTACCACGTCGATGAGTCAGTCAGTGAGTGGATCAACATACCTGAGAGTGTTTAAAGTGCTCCTTGAGCATCTGTCCGATGTTCTGAGTGTGCGAGAGATCGAGCGCCGCGTCGACTTCGTCCAGGATGTAGAGCGGCGCCGGCTTGAACAGTAACATAGCTAGCACCAGCGATAGCGCCACGAGAGAACGTTGCCCGCCCGATAGCTCGCCGAGACTCTTTACACGTCGATGAGTCAGTCAGTGAGTGGATCAACATACCTGAGAGTGTTTAAAGTGCTCCTTGAGCATCTGTCCGATGTTCTGAGTGTGCGAGAGATCGAGCGCCGCGTCGACTTCGTCCAGGATGTAGAGCGGCGCCGGCTTGAACAGTAACATAGCTAGCACCAGCGATAGCGCCACGAGAGAACGTTGCCCGCCCGATAGCTCGCCGAGACTCTTTACACGTCGATGAGTCAGTCAGTGAGTGGATCAACATACCTGAGAGTGTTTAAAGTGCTCCTTGAGCATCTGTCCGATGTTCTGAGTGTGCGAGAGATCGAGCGCCGCGTCGACTTCGTCCAGGATGTAGAGCGGCGCCGGCTTGAACAGTAACATAGCTAGCACCAGCGATAGCGCCACGAGAGAACGTTGCCCGCCCGATAGCTCGCCGAGAGACTCTTTCCACGTGTTATTGAAACCCACTTTGACCTGGGAAAAAAATACCAATATTATTTTGCATCAATTGAAAAGACCAGAAAATATCTGTATAATTATTATTTGTATCTGCTGTTGACTCGAAATTAAGCTGAGCTGAGCCTTTTTGCAGCGATAAAAACGCGCTTTTGTCCATCGCGTGACTGAATGGCGTTTGTATCGATTCAAACGCATGATTGTAGCGATGCACACACATGATTGTATTGATGCACACGCGCGTGTGCATTGTGGGAAAGGCTGTCGACAAATAACTGATCAAATATTATGAAAGTTTTGCATCGTGACTGTATCGCGTTTGCATCTATGCTTTATCGCGTTTACATCGATGCTGCATCGCAACTCAATCGATGCTTTTTGCAGCACTTTTGCAGTAGCAGTATTAGGGCCCTTATCTAATTACCCCAGTGTTGCTTACTCTAAAACTTGATTTCCCTATTTGCCATCACATTCTGGTCCACCTATAGTCATCCTGTATGTAGTATTATTATTTTTAATTCAGTGCTGACTTACCTCTAGTCCATCGAGCACGGTCAGTCCATCCGGCGGTTTCAACCTGGCCTGGGCTCCTGGCAGTAGGGTGCTGAATATAGACCCGAAGTCCTTGTTGACTTGCTCGCAAGCCGTCACGAGCGTCACTTTCTTCTTCTCGTCCAGCTCCGCCATCACTTGGACGAGTTTAGCTCTGTCCGCTTCTACAATCTTCTTTTTCCGCATCACATCTTGGTACTGAAAAAAGTACATTAAATAAACTAAAGCATCTAAACTATTATAAAGCTGTAACAGAAGTTAACATTGACGATATTTACAAGAAAAAGATATGGTTTTTGGCGTCCCTGGCTCCAAATCAATCATTTTTTAGAATTTTTGTCTGTAAATATGTAGGATTACCTTATTTTAAATTCTAAAATTATGGGAATAAACGTTAACGTTTAACGGTTGATGTCGTGTCGTATCAGGAACTCAAGACACTAGCTGAAAGTAGACAGGATTGGCGAATACTCCACCGACAAGAGCGTAGCTCTTAAATAAGATGATGATGGTGGGAATAAACAGGGTGTAAAAATAAATGGGACACTTACTTAAAGGGGAGCTTCAGACCATCAAACTGAACAACTTTTACAATGGGACCAACACTGAAATCGCGAAAAAAAAATCTGCTGTCCCATACACAACAACAACAACAACACAACAACAACAACCACAACAACATCCACATAAAACTGTTAGGTTTAAGGATGCGAAGAAAATGTTAAATCTACTTTTATGTCATCATCTCAGCCGATGGACGTCCACTGCTGGACATAGGCCTCCCCCAAAGATCGCCTTAACGACAGTGGGCGGGGCACATTGCTCGCAGAACCGATGGCCGGTGGGGCCGGAAAGTTCTCTAAATTTATGTAATAAAGGAAAATAAAATAAATAAATAATAATACAAAACTACAAACATAACTCGACTGTAATGTATGGGGACAGCAGATTTTTTTTTCGCTATTACGATATTGGTCCCTTTGAGAAAGTTGTTCAGTTTGATAGTCTGAAGCACCCCTTTAAGTAAGTGTCCCATTTAATTATATATGTCCCATACACACACACACACACCCACTCACATATTATTTTATAGCCTGCTATTTCAAAACTGTTAATTAAATGGGTAGGTTTTTGAATATCATTGCATGTCTTCGTTACCTATATATTAGTTTAATTTCATTTTCTGTTTGTACGTAAAATTTCCTTGTAAAATTGTTTCAAATGTTAAATCTCATAATTATTAACTTCGCTCACTCTGTCCTAAAATTTGTAATTTTTCCTGATAAATCGTAGAGGATTCCCGAGATTCTGGCTTGCCGCATGCGGGGTCCATTGTATCATGTGTACTGAATTTCTATTTTGTTAATAAAGATATTTGTATTTGTATTTGTATTTGTAATTTTACACCCGGTAAACATTTATTTTTATTTTCTGTATTCATCATTTGTTTTCTGTATTATAATTATGAAAGTCTCATTTTGGAGGATTATTTTGATCAAGGCACGTTTCCCGACGACACCTCCTGACTCTTCCCCCCAAATTCGCAAGACCAATAAACAATATCGCTTTAACAACAAACATAATGTAAGATTTATCGAAACAAAAACAACTTTATAAAAATGGCGTTTTCTTTTGCTTAATCAGTTAACACTTCGCTGCTAAGCTCAAAACAATGACACTCGCGCAATACTAACACTGTGGAATGCTATACAATTCTGACTCAAGGTTTGAGTCGTGCGCACTGCGGCCCATATGTCGCTGACCTACGACGTAGGTCGTCAGCAGTTGAAGTGTTAAGGGTTGTGACACATTTGCCGACGGCGAACGGCGGCCGGCCCATACAAAACTGTCATTTAGTATGGGAAGCCGTCCGCCGTCGACGCGGCGACGATGGCTTCCCATACTAAATTACTTTTTTGTATGGGCCGGCCGCCAGTCTCCGTCAGCAAATGTGTCTCAACCCTTAGATCTGAATTCAATCTTATGTTTTGGTCATGCCCGCCGACCATGGATATCAAATCATTGAACTCGTTACCACAGTGTTAAATAAAATAGCGATAACAACATGAAAAGTGAAGTTTATTTAAATTTTGTAAGTGTGAATTATGAAATCCGTATCTTTAAAAGGTCATAGTGATATCGTTATTTGTCTCTTGGGAGATATAATATTAAACGCGTTTAAATGCGTCGTGTCATGCTATGATAATGATAGCCGTAATGATACACAAAAATAACAACAACATTATAGCATGACGCCTTTTAGACCGAGATCGGACCGTAAAATTATGCACCTATTTCTTAGGCAAACGAAATGTGATTCTAGTGTATCCTAGCAAAATCTTGCCGCAAGTACCTTTTCCAATATGATTTTTGACAAAACTTTTTCCACCTGTCTTTTAGGGAAATAAATGAGGTACCATCTGAAGGAGACTGATCTAAAGTACTGGAAAAACTAGGGTTGCCACCTCTCAATCTGCCGCAACTATAGGGTTGCCAGGTTCAAAAATGACTTCTTTGAACCTGGCAACCCTATAGTTGGGGCAGATTGAGCAACATTGGCAACTTGGCGGCGTTGAATTAAACCCTGTGTATATATACACTAGAATCACATTTCGTTCGCCTAAAAAATAGGTACATAATTTTACGGTCGGATCTCGGACTATTTCGGTATGCATACATATTTGGAAATTATTAAGGAAGATAAAGATTGTGACGTAACGTTATAGTCTTACAAGAATTTAAAAAAAGTTGTGAAAAGAATTTCCATTTCTTTAACACTGCATCTGAATAATAATATACGATACAGGTCGTGAAATAAAATACGTGATACATTTTCATGTTGTGCCTAATGCTTATGAGACGAATATACCGCATCAAAATCGGGTCAGCCAAACGCGAGATAATCGCGGCCAAACATACATACAAATATACAGGTCAAACTGAGAACCTCCTTTTTTTAAAGTCGGTTAGTAAATATTTGCTAAATAATACTGTTTACTTTTACAATGTCGTGATTTTGCTGCGATACACAACCCGAAATAAAATTTGTAAATTCTAAAATGAATTTGTTTTTCAGTTACTACTCGCCGTTCGTTACTCAACTGGCATCCACATTGCAGAACTAGATTATACAAATATTATACTTCTTCAGAATAAACCTATAATAGTACTATTAAAAAACAATGAAGTGAGTAATGAAGAGACTAACGAAAACGATTCAATCGATGAACGAATAGAAGAATTAGAAGATAACGGTTTACGATCAGACCTCATACACAAACAGCATGAAAAAAAAGTAAAAGAACTAAACATATTTATGAACGACCATTATGAAAGCACGAACTATTTTTATGATGAAATGAAACGAATTTTAAAACAAAGAAAAGTAAAAGATGGTTTGAGAAGAATGGTTGAATATTTAGAGCAGCCTTCGATGAGTAAATTGAAAGCTGAAGTGATGCAATGTTTCTATCTCAAACAGACTAATGAATTTAACAAAAAACGAGATTTTTGGGATAAACCGACAAACGATTTGGTTATTAAGTTTATGCATGATTAAAAATAGAAGTTTATTACAAAAGGACCGTATTATTTGAAAACCTATACTACCAAACAATATACAGGGTGAAATTGATATCATTAGCATCCTTTTAAACTAAGAGTCTACCCATCAAACTGAACAACTTTTACTATGGCAGCAAACCGATCGGAGCAAATAAAAAATCTGCTGTCCCATACTAAAATGCAATGTCGACGCGCGAGTTCGCAACTCAAATGTATGCAAAAGCAGATTTTTTTTATTGCACCCATCGGTTTGCTCCCATAGTAAAAGTTGTTCAGTTTGATGGGTAGACTCTTAGTTTAAATTAAAAGGATGCTAATGATATCAATTTCACCCTGTATGTGTTATGTATTTTATTTATCAATAAAATGTTGTTTTCTTTCATTCAGTCCGGGATCTCTAGCGTGAGCCTGACTCACACTTGGCCGGTTTTTATTATGTTGTTTTACTTTAGATTTTTCACTATAATCGCACATAGTTTGACGCTTGTATGTATGTATGCAAAAACAAAAAAAGGGTTGTAAAATACATATTTTTTTAATGGAGTCGGGGATCGAGCCCAAGTGAAGGAAAAGGTTGATGTCGTGTCGTATCAAGACAGTGGCATAGCGTGAGTTTCTGCCGTCCGGGGCACAGTCCGATTTTGCCGCCCCCTATCTTTATAACAAAACCTATACAAAAAATAACGGAGCGAGCGAAGCGAGCTCGAAATTGTTTAGCACAACTATTTGGGAAGTAGTCAGACGACTTTTGGTTTATAAATGCAAAAATAGAAACTTAGAGCGAGCGAAGTGAGCTCGACTTTTCTCCTAAATACGAATCAGTTGGAGCCAGAGCTTTTTTAGCCCAGTCATTTTACGGTATACGCCGGGACTAATTGCATTTTTTTTTCGCTATAATATTGAAGAGCCAATTTGAGCTTAAGAATGTACCAAAATTAAAAAAAAATTACGTCAGCAACAGTTCCAATTTTAAAATATAGATTTTATCTCGTTCTAAAAAACCTAATGATAATTTTTTTTTGCACGTATTGAAGGCTTTACTATCATACATACTTCAGACATGGTGTCATTAATTGGAGATGATCAAATTTATAATACTATTGTTACAGCCCATGCCTTTATTATAATTTTTTTTATAGTTATACCTATTATAATTGGAGGAATATTTAGTATTTTAAAAAATTATTCTATTTTTTATTATTTTTTATCATTTTCTAATAAATACCTCATTTTTTAAATTTTAATGCCTATTTTATTGATCAAATATAATGTATATTGTTAAATCTAATTCAAATGAGTGCATTGGTATTAATATTATTAATTTAAAAGCCTTCTGGGAAACACAATTTTGATTTCTATGTTGCGTAGCAAAATTTTTTTAAATATAGTTTATGATAGTATTTTTGTCACTAAATGGTGCCGGTTATAGTTTAAAAGTCCAATTAATAATTACTCCCTACCCCGCCTAACAAAACTCCGTAAAATGACTGGCCTATTTACGTACAAAACATGTGCAAAATAACCTAAGTAAAAGCTATGGATCGAGCGAAACAAACTCGAAATTTTTAGCACCGCGTCTTTTAGCTGTGATCAGAACTCTTCAGGATTATGTGTGAAACTTAGGGCGAGCGAAGCGACCTCGACTTTTCTCTGTTCTACGAATTGGTTATAGACAGAGCTCAATCAATCTAATAGTTGTCATCAATCAGTCAGTGTACAGTACCTGCTCCTCCTCCTTGCCCAGCAGGGTGTGAGCTCTAGCATTCAAGCCGCGCGCCAGTTTGTCGCGTCGCTCCTTGAGCTGCGCGAGTCTCTGACCGGCCACGTTGGCGTGTCGCGCCTGGAAGTCGTATAGTCCGCCTGCAGCGCCGAAGTATTCCTTCTCCGTTTCTATCCACGGGTTCTCGTGTATGAGAGATTTTATCTGCAAAGGTTTTTTAGTGTTAGTGCTTATGTTAGCTTTATTTGAGCGTCGGTGGCGCGTTGCGAAGAGGTACAGACACTCAACCATGAGAGTCCGGGTTAAATTCCACACACACGACATGATATGTAACAATGAGTTTTTGTAAGTTTCTAGTTTTTAGAAGGAGCTTACCTAGAAACATAATCAAAGCAAAGTTGGAAATGAATCCGCGAGTTTCCAACTACTCAAATCAGCAACTCTTTATCGAACGTCAAATTTTTTCTGTCTGTGTATTTAATATTTATTTATCTATTTCCCTTATTAGTCTTATTACACAATAAAAATAGTTTTAACATTTTCTTCATATCCTCATGAAAATTTGTACTAAATATTTAATATTGACGTCATTGCTTTTGGTCGTCGTTTCGCTACAAAGTTGCTGAAAATGTGAGTTTTGCATTATTTTCATAAGTTGTTTTTTACTGAGAAGCTTAAACTAAAATATATTTTCTCAAACATGGTTGGAAATGTAAGCATTATTTTGACAACCTTCTTCGAGATAAATCGAAATTGCAGTACTGGCCAAATACATGCGCGCAGCGGCCGGCAATGTTTGTATGAAAATCCATATCTGTCGTGTTTAGCGACCAAATAAATTACATACTAAACTCATATCTGTCGTGTAATTTAAAAATGGAACGATCTTTTTCTCCGAAACATGGCGACCAAGGAGGTAACTTATCAAAGGTTTTATTTAAATTTCGAACTGACTTGCAAATAGAAAGCTGCTGTTCATTGAAAAAAAAAAAGAACACTACCGCGGGAAAAATAAGTAATTGTTGAGTAATTGTATTTGGCAAAATGAGTTCAAGTGAAGACAGTGAGTATACTGAAGTTATTTTAACGCCACCTGAAATTCAAGAGGCTGCAAGAGCCGTAATAGAAAACTTGTTACCGCCAAAATCAAAAGAAAAATATTTGAATGCCTATGAAAATTTTGTTCAGTGGAAGAATGAAAGAAAATCGAAATCCTTATCCGAAAACGTTTTTTTGGCTTATTTCGGTGAACTCGCCAAGAAAGTTAAGCCGACAACGCTATGGGTCATCTATTCAATGCTAAAATGTACAGTTTTAATGAAACATAACGTGAATTTAAAACAGTATGTAAACCTGACTTCAATGCTCAAAAGACAGTCGGATGGATACAAATGTAAAAAATCAAAAGTTTTCACCGCATCAAATGTAAAAATGTTTTTGTTTGAAGCACCAGACAGTGTGTATCTGGACCTCAAAGTAAGTTTTACACTTGATAATATTAACCAATGTCTGTGAGCATTATTTATTTTATTTTTATTTTATTGTAACCTCTTTTTTTTAGGAAAATTACCTATGTGAACGTAAGCTATAACGTACTTACCTACTTTGTTTTTGTTGCAGGTTATTCTTATTTTCGGCATTTTTGGTGCATGCCGATGTATCGAAATTACAAATATTACTATAAAAGACGTAGAAAATAACGAGGGTGTGATAATAATGGAAGTCTGACCGGGTAGCTGAAAGCTACATAGAAGAATCAATTGAAAATAAAAGTAGCATTACACGTCAAATCAACGAAAGTATTCAATCTCGTCCATCGACCTCCCATCAAAGCTTTGAAATACAGAATCACACTGAAGAGAATACTATGCAACAAACTTCGACCTCGTTAGAATTATCCCAAACCAACATAATCCCCGGAAAGTCCACATTAAATTTCAAAAATTGTACATTCCACAACTGCATTTTTAAATAAAAAGTTCTGCCTAATTGAAAACTTAGTTTTAATTTCCGCGCATTATTTGAGAAAATTAACTGTTTTAATTTCCGCGCATTGTTTGAGAAAAGTACTATACAAGCCTTGGCCACAACTAGGCATTGATGGTATGTGTGCCTCGGCTTCGCCTCGGCCCACATTTACACGTTCGTCCATCAATGCCTCTGTTGCTGGCCACTGCAGTAATGTACTATTTATGCAGTCAACTCTGCCGTAAATTGCAATGTCAATAAGACATAATAATGCTATTTCTTTACAATAGGTCAAGTCAGGTGCTAATGAGATTGAAGGTTTATGCTGTTGTACAGTACGCTTATTTGCTAGTTTTCATAGCGATTTGATACCAACGATACCTAAAGTACAGGGTGTTAACCCTGTACTAATGTAACTGTAATCACCCTGTTTGAAGTACCCTAACGGGTAAACAGTTGCACTACTTTAAGGGGTGATTGTACCCATATGATACTGATCAACTTTCTCTATGAAACATATAGGAAATTCGAGAAAAAAAATCTACTTTTCACGTTTCCATACTAAATGCAATCAACTACTGATCGAACGTTTGTAACGTTTCCGTTTGTTTCGTTTGCCAATTTTTTTTTGAATTTCCTTTAGGTTTCTTAGGGAAAGTTGATGTATCATGGGTACAATCACCCATTAAGATAATGCAACTGTTTACCCTAACACCCTGTATAAGCTTACCCTCTTCTCGCACTCGACCACTTCGCCCTGCAACTCCTTGATCGTGTAATCCAGCTCCTTTATCTTCAGCTCCAGCTCGCTGTTGTTCTTGCCGAGTTGCTCTTTCTTCTGCAATAGTCTCGCTATGTCGCTACTTCTGCCTGCTATCTCGTTCTTTTGACGTTTTATTCGCGATTGCATTTGTTTTACCGCTTCCTGTGAAGAAGTTTTAAGTTACTATGTCAGTTTTCAAAAGAAACTATTATAATAAACCTCTTGTGTCAAAGTTTGCTTGCGTGTGTCTTGCGTGTGCCTTGCGTATGTCTTGCGTATGCCTTGCGTGTGCCTTGCGTGTGCCTTGCGTGTGCTTGGCACTTGTAAAGCACTTTGCACATTTTTAGTTTTTTTATATCTAAAATTATTAATCATATCAGCCGATAGACGTCCACTGCTGGACATAAGCCTCCCCCAAAATGGGGGGATTTGCCATAATCGCCACGCTTGGCAGGCGGGTTGGCGATCGCAGTTGAATTTAATGTGTGTACTCAGAGGATGCTGCTGCCCATCCTCCGGTAGGTCCCTTAGTCGCCTTTTACGACACACACGGGAGGAAATGGGATGGTGCTGTACTTAGCCGACACCACACGGACTAGAATTATTAATATAGAAGAGCAAATTATCTCTCATCAACGCCTTCTATTCTAAACGTTAGGAACAAAAAATTGTTTTCATCAACTATCAAACAATTTCCCGTTATATGAAACAAAAGGATTGGTACAGATTTGAATGTGTGTAAACCAGCGAGCAGAAATAACTGTCATACTATCAGTTTAAAATAACAATGTGCATGACCTCGCTCGCAAATGTGACGTCACTCAATCACACGAACTTCACTCTATTCATTCAAATGATTCCGAGCGTCGAGGGAGCGTCGGTGGCGCGTTGCGGAGAGGTATGGACACCCAATGATGGGGGTCCGGGTTCAAATCCGCACGGACAACATGCCATGTTCCAATGAGTTTTTCTAACTTATGTACGTAAAACCGACTGCTCTCAAACGGTGAAGGAAAACATCGTGAGGAAACCTGCATACACTGAAGAAGAAATTCTGATGTGTATGTGAAGTCTACCAACCCGCATTGGGCACGCGTGGTGGACTAATGCCCATACACCCTCCTTGAGGGTAGGCCTGTGCCCTGCAGTGGGACGTTTATAGGCTGATGATGATTCAAATGATTGTTTCCTTTGCATAGAGTCTACATTCCTTTGTCAACCGAGTGAAGTTATCCAACGGCCCTTCAAGGTCATGCACATTGTTATTTTAAACTGATAGTACGTCAGTGTTGCCAACATCAGAGACACAGCCAAGCTCAGCCTCTCGAGTAAGATCTACGCCTCCCTGGTCTCGACCAGCTGTCTACTGTTGGTCACAGCTGTCCAACTCCGTCACTAGACGCCTGTACTTACCGAGGCTCTGCCATGCTCCTCCACAGCCAAGCCCAGGCTCTCCTGAAAGGTCTACCGCCTCCATGGTCTCGACCAGCTGTCGACTGTTGGTCACAGCTGTCCAACTCCATCACTAGAAGCCTGTACTTACCGAGGCTCTGCCATGCTCCTCCACAGCCAAGCCCAGGCTCTCCTGTAAGGTCTACCACCTCCCTGGTCTCGACCAGCTGTCGACTGTTGGTCACAGCTGTCCAACTCCGTCACTAGAAGCCTGTACTTACCGAGGCTCTGCCATGCTCCTCCACAGCCAAGCCCAGGCTCTCCTGTAAGGTCTACCGCCTCCCTGGTCTCGACCAGCTGTCGACTGTTGGTCACAGCTGTCCAACTCCGTCACCAGACGCCTGTACTTACCGAGGCTCTGCCATGCTCCTCCACAGCCAAGCCCAGGCTCTCCTGTAAGGTCTACCGCCTCCCTGGTCTCGACCAGCTGTCGACTGTTGGTCACAGCTGTCCAACTCCGTCACTAGACGCCTGTACTTACCGAGGCTCTGTCATGCTCCTCCACAGCCAAGCCCAGGCTCTCCTGTAAGGTCTACCGCCTCGCTGGTCTCGACCAGCTGTCGACTGTTGGTCACAGCTGTCCAACTCCGTCACTAGACGCCTGTACTTACCGAGGCTCTGCCATGCTCCTCCACAGCCAAGCCCAGGCTCTCCTGTAAGGTCTACCGCCTCCCTGGTCTCGACCAGCTGTCGACTGTTGGTCACAGCTGTCCAACTCCGTCACCAGACGCCTGTACTTACCGAGGCTCTGCCATGCTCCTCCACAGCCAAGCCCAGGCTCTCCTGTAAGGTCTACCGCCTCCCTGGTCTCGACCAGCTGTCGACTGTTGGTCACAGCTGTCCAACTCCGTCACTAGACGCCTGTACTTACCGAGGCTCTGCCATGCTCCTCCACAGCCAAGCCCAGGCTCTCCTGTAAGGTCTACCGCCTCCCTGGTCTCGACCAGCTGTCGACTGTTGGTCACAGCTGTCCAACTCCGTCACCAGACGCCTGTACTTACCGAGGCTCTGCCATGCTCCTCCACAGCCAAGCCCAGGCTCTCCTGTAAGGTCTACCGCCTCCCTGGTCTCGACCAGCTGTCGACTGTTGGTCACAGCTGTCCAACTCCGTCACTAGACGCCTGTACTTACCGAGGCTCTGCCATGCTCCTCCACAGCCAAGCCCAGGCTCTCCTGTAAGGTCTACCGCCTCCCTGGTCTCGACCAGCTGTCGACTGTTGGTCACAGCTGTCCAACTCCGTCACTAGACGCCTGTACTTACCGAGGCTCTGCCATGCTCCTCCACAGCCAAGCCCAGGCTCTCCTGTAAGGTCTACCGCCTCGCTGGTCTCGACCAGCTGTCGACTGTTGGTCACAGCTGTCCAACTCCGTCACTAGACGCCTGTACTTACCGAGGCTCTGCCATGCTCCTCCACAGCCAAGCCCAGGCTCTCCTGTAAGGTCTACCGCCTCGCTGGTCACGACCAGCTGTCGACTGTTGGTCACAGCTGTCCAACTCCATCACTAGACGCCTGTACTTACCGAGGCTCTGCCATGCTCCTCCACAGCCAAGCCCAGGCTCTCCTGTAAGGTCTCTGCGGCCTCCCTGGTCTCGACCAGCTGCTGTCGACTGTTGGTCACGGCTGTCTCTAGCTCAGTCACTTCTAGGCGCAGGGTCTCGAACTCCTGCTCCCGCTGTTTCCATGAACTGCTGTGTTGCTCTGCTTCCTTCTTAGCTTTCTTTAACGCTTCTTCGGCTTTTTTGAATTCTCTGTTAGGTTGAAAATTGGATTTACATTGTATATGTATTTGCGACAGTTTGCTACAATTTTTTATTTTATTTTCTTTTTTGATTTCCCAACAGTTGTTACACTAATACAAACACAACAATATAATATATCTCCAGAACCATTTAAGCTAAATGTACAACTAAATATAGGGAAATACAGCATGCAATTTGTAGTATAACGTCACGACCGTTTCCATTTTCAGAGTGATCAAAAACTGTACAAAACTTAGAGTATGTATAAGCCAGCGCACCTAATCAAGTATAAACCTGCACTGGTATGAACAACAAAAAGCAAATTTTTCGTTTAATTAGTAAAAATTAAACACATACTGATTTTGTCAGTGAGAATATTCAAGAGCAATATTCAACTATCTCTAGTTTCGCATAAACGTCTATCATACAAAATTTTAAAGAATATTCTAGACTAGCGTTATTGAAACAGATGCGCGTGTTCTATAACTCGTTTATAAATACTCTTAGGTCCCAAAATTCACAAAGACCTCTTAAGCTTGCAGTGATAGCAATTTACTGATGAAGGCCAATCAAACTCAAACTCAACTCAAACTCAAAATATATTTATTCAAAATAGGATACAATGTACCTCTTTTCGAACGTCACAATCTAAAAAGTCACAGATTTTGCTATATAAATTATGTCAAACTGGAATCGCACCACGCATTTGTGTCTTCAATATAGTCAATTATTTTATAATATGCCTTGCCAGATAAAGACTTCTTAATATGTGATTTAAACTTTCTTTCAGATAAATTTAATATATCGTCAGGAATTTTATTGTAAAAACGTATACAGTAGCCCATAAATGATGTATTGACCCTACTGAGTCTGAACACAGGGGTGTCAAGTTTATTTTTGTTTCTAAGATTAAAGTTGTGCCTGTCACTGTTCTTTGGAAATTGCTTAATATTTTTACGGACATGCATGATGTTTTCGTATATAAATTGACCAGCAACGGTTAAAATATTAACGTCTTTAAAACGGTCCCTAAGCGAGTCTCGACGACGCAGTTTGTAAATTGCACGTACTGCCCTTTTTTGTAGCACAAATATTGTATTAATATCGGATGCTCGCCCCCACAGCAAAATGCCATAAGACATGATGCTGTGGAAGTAGCTGAAATAGACTAGCCTCGCAGTTGCAACATCCGTTATTTGTCTTATTTTCCAGACTGCATATGCAGCAGAGCTTAACCTGCCAGCTAAAGATTCTATATGTGGGCCCCACTGAAGTTTTGAGTCTAAAGTTATACCTAAGAAAACTGTTTTATCCACAAATTCTAGGTTATCCTTATCAATAATTACACTACAGTTCCCCTGTTTAACATTCGGAAGGCAAAAGTTAATACATTTGGTTTTCTTGGAATTAAGAACTAAATTGTTTATAGTGAACCATTTTAGTATCAGCTGAAGAGTATGGTTTACCGTGCAAATTTGATCATCATTTCTATCAACTTTAAAAATAAGTGATGTATCATCGGCAAATAATACTATCTTAGTCATGTCATGTACCATAAACGGAAGATCATTTATGTAGGTGAGGAAAAGAAAAGGACCCAATATAGAGCCCTGAGGTACACCCATTTTTACACGAGCACCAGAGGATTTAACTCCATTTACTTCCACACTTTGAACCCGATCCTTCAAATACGAGTTAATTAAATCCAAACCCCTATCTCCCACTCCATAGTGTTTTAGTTTGCTCAGCAAGGTCTCATGATCAACACAATCAAACGCCTTCGATAAGTCACAAAATATGCCAATAGCATTTTGGGAATTTTCCCAGGCACTAAAAATATGCTGAATAAGATTAATGCCTGCATCAGTCGTATTTCGTCCCTTGGTAAAACCGTATTGCTGAAGATGGAAAAGTTTATGCATATTGAAGTATGAAAGCATTTGATTGAGCATGATCTTTTCAAATATCTTGCTGAAAACCGGAAGAATAGATACTGGTCTATAATTGCCTAGATCCGATTTATCCCCAGACTTAAACAATGGTATAACCTTACTAAACTTCATTAAATCAGGAAAGACGCCTAAGTCTATGCACATGTTGAATAAATACGATAAGGGGCCAGCAACAAGTGAAATGACTGAACTAATTAGCTTCACTGACATACCCCAAAGATCTTCTGTATTTTTCATATTAAGCGATTTAAAAGTCCTTATTAAAGTGCAAGGGTCAATTTTGCTAAACTTGAATTGAATATGGGGAGAAATGTCTACATTTTCCTTAAGTAAGGCTTCTGCCAGTACAGGAGATGAATGTAAGTTCTGTGTTGTTTTTATGGGAATGTCAGCAAAGAAGGTCTCGAACAGCTGAGCCACTTCAGCATTAGAACTTATTAAGCCTTTATCAGTGTTCAGGGAGTAGTCAAGATCACGCGGTTTAGATTTACCCGTTTCAGTGTTAATAACTCTCCATATAGCCTTTATTTTATTATCTGATCCATTAATTATTTTAGATATATGGTTGGATTTTGCAGCTATACATACCTTTTTAAATATTTTGGAATAGGATTTTACATGCTCTATAAAACTAGGATCATGAGTATAAGACTTAATTTCATATAGCTCAAAAAGTCTGTCTCTACTTCTCCGTATACCCATAGTTGCCCAGTCATTAAATTTAAACGTAGAGTTAATTTTAATGACTTTAACTGGAAACATTTCATTGAAAATTTTTAAAGTAATTTTAAAGAAATCACTAAATAAGCGGTTAGGGTCATGACACGGTAACTCCACAGTACAGAGGTTACACAAAATAGCCTCCCTAAATCTGCCAATCCGCTGAACAGTAACAGGCCTGGTCTTCTGTTCAAATGAACTGGCTTTCTGGGACCATGGGAATGTAACTAATTGACCACTGTGATCAGACCGTAAACTATTTATTATTGTCTTAGAAACCACATTAAAATTACAAAATACATTGTCCAGACAAGATGCCGTAGTTGCAGTTACCCTGGTTGGTTCAAAAAAAATATTGAGCAAATTAAAGCTTCTAAATAAATTTAATAATGCAATGGACTTAGACGAAACCACCAGTAAATCTATATTGAAGTCGCCACATATTACGATACCCTTTTTACTAACGCAGACAACTTTCAGTACATAATCACCTGGGTCACTCCTATCTTACTTTAATAAGGAAACCTAGCAGTAGTAGATAATCATCTACTAGGATATCCAATTATCCAATATACTGATACCAAATTGTTTATGCAATCAAATCATAACTGTATGTCCTCAAACGCAAAAGACATTGCCCTCGTGACGAACTGTACTCGTTTCTAATCGTTTCACAACTAACGAATGAGTATTATTAAAGAACAAATACAAAGAGTATGATAGCTAAAATTATACACAAATTTGGAGGAATATCATACTTTCCGAGAAAATGGAAATCATCCTTTTTTCTATTGTGGGATTTCTTATAAAATTCAAATTTACCAGTTTTGTGGGCGAAACGGGATTAGGCAATGTCTTTTTTTACTTATACTTTAGGGTAAAACCAACCCTAATTACTATCCTGACAAAACAGACAAAAAATAAGCGAATATTACCTTTCCCTATGTCCCTTGATATCTTTAACTTTGGCCTCGAGCTCCCTCGCCTTGGCAGCTGTCTCCTTCTGCGTGGTGTTGTCCCTCTCGACGGCGGCGGTGAGTGCTTGGACCTGCTCGCGGAGGCTCTCTATCTCGGAGTGCAGCTGCGCGTGGCTGGTGGTCGCGAGGCGGGCCTTTATCACTTCCAGCTCGTGCGACATCATCTCGTATCTGCGGGGGAAAGGTGGAAATAGGATTTTCTCAAACATGCTTGGAAATGTGAGCATTATTTTGACAACCTTCTTCGAGATAAATCGAAATTGCTGTACTGGCCAAATACATGCGCGCAGCGGCCGGCAATGTTGTATGAAAATCCATATCTGTCGTGTTTAGCGGCCAAATAAATTACATACTAAACTCATATCTGTAGTGTTATTTAAAAATGGAACAATCTTTTACTCCGAAACATGGCGACCAAGGAGGTAACTCTTCAAAGGGTTTATTTAAATTTAGAACCGGCTTGCAAATAGAAAGCTGTTTATTGAAAAAAAATACAAATTGTTGTTTGTTGTTCGTCATTGATTTTGAAAAGACTTAAATTTCGCGAATTATTTGAGAAAATTTATTGTTTTAATTTCCGCGCATTATTTGAGAAAAATACTATACAAGCCTTGGCCACAACTAGGCATTGATGGACTTACGTATGTGTGGCTCGGCTTCGCCTCGGCCCACACTTACACGTTCGTCCATCAATGCCTCTGTTGTTGGCCGCTGCAGTAATGTACTATTCTTCCGCAATTTAACCAAATATTATTATCGTTAAAACCGTGATGTTTCGATAAATTGAAAGCCAATCAGGACTACAATGTGAATTT
The DNA here is from genome assembly GCA_922987775.1 of Agonopterix subpropinquella. NCBI lineage: Eukaryota > Metazoa > Arthropoda > Insecta > Lepidoptera > Depressariidae > Agonopterix > Agonopterix subpropinquella. Next base: position 2,398,052 of record OV277711.1, read on the forward strand.
CATGTTTTTTGGAAATGTTGTTTAATTGTTTAGAAATAAAAAAAATACGATTGAGGGCAGCACAATAGGCTCTGTAGGCTCTTAACTCACTTCAAACTGAACTGTAATGGACGAGCATGTAGCTTTTTAAAGGGTTTAAGCGATGTTATAATAACTATTACGTTTCAAACTTAGAAACTTTCGGTACACGAAGCTCTCGAAAGTACACTTTTTGTGATGCAACTTTTCTCACGGTGTACACGGACCCGCAACTGGTCCATCCAATAAATACTTTTACCGGTCAAGTGCGAGTCGGACTCGCTCACCGAAGGAACTATTTCCATGCCACCATATACCATTTGATGTTAAACAACAATATATTATTGTCCGGGATCCTTAGCGCGAGCCCAAAATCCACTTTGAAGGTTTTTCATATTTGTTGTTTTACTTCAGAGTATGCTCTATAATCATACCAAATTTCAAGCTTGTATGTATTGCCATTTTAACGATAAAGCAAAAACAAACAAAAAAAAACTTTCTTGTCCCCCTTTAGTTTTGTACTCTTTATTTATTTTATTAGTTAGCAAATCCAGAATAATAGCAAATAATTATTCTGTAAAAATGTCAACTCTGACGGACATCTGTAGCCGGGCGGACAGACCGCGCAGACTTAGTAATGTGAACCCAAAATTTTTTTATCTCGACTTTAGGTGAGATTTTTTGTACCCCAATAGGGATGATGACAATTTTTATTTTATTTCTTTTTTAAAAACTGTTTGACATCTTAAACACTAATGTGAAACAGATTTTTTAATATCTTCAAAAATAACGAAAATATAAGGGTTTAAAATTTACGGTTAGAGCGAGAGGCAGATATAAAGGGAGTGACGTCATACCCTCGTATTTTAATACAAATAATAACGAAGTATCATACAAACACCTGTTTTGCATGAAAGAGATAGAAGATGATAAATAACATTTTTCAACAGCTTATAACTTTTTTGTTTTCTATTCGATTGTGATTTCGTTTGAACATTTTGCTGTAAAATTTAGTCTATTTCTGTAATTCGTCACAATATATGGATTTCCAGGATCAGTCATCATCCCTATTGTCACCTTAGCCGGTGATGACTAGGTTCGGACACAAGGAGAAATCCAAGAGGGTAACAAGCTATCAGACTCACTTCTGTTGCGTGGAAGCGTATTTTTCTGCAGCATTCTGCATGGCGTTCAACTCAGCGTTACACTGCTGAAGCTGGGACTCCGCCTGATGGAGTTGCTGCTCAAATTCCTTCAGCTCCTGGATCTGCACCAGCACTGATCCACCCTGGACAATATGAACAACAGTTAATAGATCGTTTTACCAGACACTGTCAGTTCATACAAATGGGCTCGCACTGACAGGAGCTAAGCCCGTGCGAGACTCCGTCTTCCAAGAGGGGGTGAGACAAAAATTGGAGGGGGGCAGGGAGTGTCTACTGTATGAAGTACACAACACATACTCTTTCTTGTAGCGACTGAAAAAAAAAGATAGAAAAAGAGAGCATAGGTACACAACAAAACGTCTCCTTCTACTATTAAAGATACGTCATAAGACAAAAGAGACTAATTACAATCGTAAATTGTTGCGGTCTCTATGCCTTTAGAATAAAGGAGATCCTTGCTCTTAGGTCAGTGCGTTTTGTTGTGTACCTATGCTTTCTTCTTCTATCTTTTTTTTTCAGTCGGTACAAGAAAGAGTATGTGTTGTGTACTTCATGCAGTACAGACATTCCCTGCCCCTGGGGCGTAAGAAGTTCTGTATGAAGTATAAAGTTTTTAATCTAAGGGCACTGACATAACTATACACATTGACATAACTATACGCACTGACACATACATGACGGACTGTGATGCACTGTGGTTTTACTAAGCCTTGGACATTTAGTTGTCAATTTATAAAAATGGAAAAAGCTGAGAAGAGGGAAGCATGTGCGATACTGAGTGAAAGCTAGCAAGACAGGAATACACCCTACCCTGCCTAAACTTTCTGCCACGCTTTCCATCAAGTGAGGTTCATATTGGTGGGAGCAGGGAGTGTCTGTGTATGTAATGTAGTACACATACTTTTTGTACTGTGGTTTTACCCAGTGGACAGTTGGCTAACTTTTATCAAATAAGTATTTCATGGATCCATTCATAGGAGTAGTGTTATTTCACTGAAGACTTAAATGCGTAAACGTTATGAGATTTTAATTTTAAGTAGTTATGTTATCCGTATTTTTAAGATCGTTCGAAAACTACATGAACTGAAAAACGCAGTTCACTGGTCGCGATTCACGCTGAAAAAGGTACATTACTGAACGAATGAACGAAAGACAGATTTACCATCAAATTATTGGGATAAAGGAATGTAAAAATGTCCGTCCAATTTGACCCTAGGCGCCTACGCTCAGGGTTCCCGAGGGGTCCAACACCACTTGACGCACGCTGGGGTGGAGGGGAGGGGAGGTTGATGATGACTCACCTTGACCCTAGCGCCTCCGCTCAGGGTCCCCGAGGGGTCGAATACGTCGCCGTCGAGCGTGACGCAGCGCCGGCGCACGCTGGGGTGGAAGGTCACACGCTTGGCGGTCTCCAGGTCCTTGCAGACCAGCGTGCTGCCGAACACCCAGTTCATGGCCGGCCGGAGTCGATCCTCGAACGTTATCAGGTCTAGGGCTAGCTGCACGTTGTTTGGTCCGCCTCCCTGAAAAAAGAAAAATATACGCTCACAAACTGGACAAAAGATAGATCTGAAACGAGAATTAGAATTGGTTTTTTGCCGGTCAAAAAGTCCCCCTTTAGTGTTTACCTGGAGTGCAATTTTTGAAACTCATTTGTTGAACTCTGCAGTTGTAAATGTCAAAATTACTCTGGAGAAGATACGCATCTTTCTACTGTTGATTTGACATGCAAAAAACATACTCCAGGGGTGCGATTTTTTTAAGTCAAATCAGTAGTAGAAAGATGTATATCTCCATACATTTTCAACTGCCGAGTTCAACGTACGAGATTCAAAAATCGCACTCCATATCCGAGAGAACTCTTGCCACCTTTTTATAGGACAACCTGGATGCCGACGAGAATTTTCTGGGATCCAGGATGCTACAATTCCTGCCCACCTCTCACTCACCTCCGCAAGTTACGTTGCTACTAAATTAAACAATTTGTTTGGATAATTTATTATACTAAGGTAGCGGTATTCATTTGAGTTTGTTTTTTAGGTTCCATATTCAAGCAAGGAATCCATACAGTCTACAGTTCTTCAGTATTTTCTGGCAGCGAACCTATCAAGTCGATGTGACACTTGCTAGAATGCTTCATGTCCCTGATCCACAGATTACCCCCAATAGATACCGCATACGGGGCCGCCGACGCTCGCCACACATTTATGGTTTTTCACTGATATAAGCAACGCGAGTGAGCGAGCTAGAAGTAGTGCGACCTTGAAATGGCCAATCACGTTGCACCGTTTCGTGCCCCGCTGCCAGCACCTACCGCAAAAAATGGTGACTTCGGGCGTGAACAAAATGTTCATTATGCGGTATCTATTGGGGGTAATCTGTGCCCTGATCACTTGCACGACAAAGCACTAAAATACAGCCACACCTGACCATATCAGGGTCACCCTATACCTGGCCGGTAACTATACAGGGTTTCAAATATACAGGGTGAAATTGATATAATTGGCATCCTTTTAAACTAAGAGTCTACCCATCAAACTGAACAACTTTTACTATGGGAGCAAACCAATAGAAGCAAAAAAAAAAAATCTGCTGTTGCATACATTTGAGTCGAGCAGGCTTTGCAGCTTAGTAAGGGGCAGCAGATTTTTTTAGTTGCTCCGATCGGTTTGCTCCCATAGTAAAAGTTGTTTAGTTTGATGGGTAGACTCTTAGTTTAAAAGGATGCTAATGATATCAATTTCACCCTGTAGAAACACCGTGAATACGAAAAGAAGTACATTTTTGACAAAAATCATAGGTTAAACCAGATTTAAGCCTGGTTTATTTTTTGAGGTAACGCGGTTGTAGTTTCTCCCCTTTCTCCCAATCTATCTGTCCATCCATCTGTATGCCCCAACTGAATTACTCTCATTGAAACAAAGTAGAAAGTGGGGAGAATACTGGAACCCCAATAAGAGTACAAGATACATACATACATATTCACACACCAGCCTCCACCTGAGGTAAGCAGAGACAATGGAACGCCACCTGCTATGACCCTGACAAACCTCTCTAGCTTCCTCCATATTGATTAGTCCTTTCATGCATGCTCGTCGGTTTCGGGTTGATATGACCTGACCCTTTTTAAGCACGTCGCCAATTTGATCCGTATATCTAGGCCGTCGCCTTCCAACATTTCCACTTACGCTTGCCTTACAGATTGCACTCATCAATCTGCTGTCATCCACTTTCCATATCACCAAACCATCTCAACATATCTTTCTCTATCTTTGTCACATCCTCTTTCAGACCACAATGTTCTCTGATTAAACTTTTTTTCAATTTATCCATCACACGCAAAAAGATAACATTGATAAACAAGGAATAGTATAACACTCACAATATCCTGCGCAAGTCTAACGGTGTTCCGGTCTATGACGTGTCCGGAGATCTTGTTGAGGGGTATTATAGTGGTCCTGGTCTGTAGGTTGCCTCGTTGTAGCAGCAGCTTACTTGTCACTTCCGTGTCCACCACCACGTTGTACAGCTGCGGAATTTATTCAAATATGACATACATTTACACACGCAAAGTGGCAAATAAAAACGGTTGTCACCATCCATGCTAATTAGGGTTTTCAAATTCCCGGGGATTCCCGGGTTCCCGGGAATCTTCAACAGATTGATAAAAACAGTATAGTAACTAAAAGGCCAATTCGGTTCGGTCTATTGAAGATGTCCGGGAACCCGATAATTCCCGGGAAATCGAAAACCCTAATGCTAATTAGGTTACGTCTGTTACTGCTGAATCGAGAGATATAGCTTAAATCGTAAGGAAGGATATAGGTTTAAAAATTGTACGCAGAAACGCAGACCAAGTCACGAGAAACAACTAGTGGGTATGCAAAGTGCAGGAATTATGTTTGGTACTAACACGCAGCACTATTACCAAGAATAAAAACAAACAACAAAATTACGCCTCTGATTTCATTTCATCTGACATTAAACATTAATTAGAAACCTCCTTTTTTGAAGTCGGTTAAAAAATAAATAATGAGAAATCATAATTAATTTATTTTAAAAAACACAACTTACCCGACCGCCCGCAGCCGTCTCCAAAGCAGTGCAATAAACCGGATCACAGACATTTATTAGTCTGCATATTGTTCCTGTAACAAAATTACATAATAAGCATAGAATATAAGACACACAGGCGCTAGTTTCGCTTCCTTATAACACCATGCTACCGACACTATAGTATAGCGTGTCTTCCCAAGGGGTAGATATAGCCGTGATCTTATGCATGCCAAAGGGCAATGGAGCCGAGTTTCCTTGCGAGATCGAATCAGAAATGAAGAGATTCGCAGAAGATCTAATGTAGCCAACATAAGCCGAAGAATAGCTAAACTTAAGTGGCAAAGGGCGGAGCACATTTCACAGATAGCCCATGGGGCCAAAGAGTTCTCGAGTGACAACTTTGAACCGGCGCGGCGCAGTGTGGGTAGGCCGTGACCGTGAGCACACTCAAGGTGGACCGACGACCAGGTGAAGGCAGCGGGAACCCGTAGGATGAGAACCGGTCGTTGTTGCGATCCTTGGGGGAGGCCTATTTCACACCTTGGACCCTTAGCTGTCACTTCATACAAATGGGAAAAATTTCATAGAACAGTTAAGCGTGTGCGATACCGAATGACAGCGAGACAGGAATACGCTATTGCCTATATTTTACGCCGCAATCCGGCCAGAGGGGGTGAGGTAAGATATTGGTAGAAGGCAGGGAGTGTCCTTACTGTATGCAGTACTAGATACTCTTTCTTATACTGTGACCAGGTGAAGGCGGCGGGAACCCGTTGGATGAGGGCAGCGCAGGAAAGGTCGTTGTGGCGACTCTTGGGGGAGGCCTATGTCCGACAGTAAACGTATATCGGCTGATATGTGTATATTCTTACCCGCGACTCTCCTACTATCGAAGACCCTCTGCGGTGGCTGGTACTTGAAGTCACACCGCTCTAGCCTCGCCGACAGAATGTCGACCGCGTCTCACTTCCTTTAGCTACCGACATTATTGCGTGACTACCCCCGGGGTAGATGATCATATGCTTGCCAAAGGGCTACGCTGAGTTTCCCTGCGATATTGAATCACCAATCGCAGAAGATCCAAGCTAGACAACATAGACCGGAGGATACATAATCTAAAGTAGCAAAGGGCGGGACATTGCTCATGGAACCAAACGGGAATGGGGCAGAAGAGTTCTTGAGTAAGGACTTTGTACTGGCGCGGCGCAGTGTGCTTAGTGTGTCTAACAACTACAACTAGATAAAACATCCTAACTACAATCTATAAGGTAGATTGACGACCTGGTGGAAGCCACGGGAACCCGTTTGATGAGGGCAGCGCAGGACCAGTCGTTGTGGCAACTCTTAGGGGAGGCCTATTTCCAGCAGTGGACGTCTATCGGCTGAGATGATGGGTATATGCTTACCTGCGACTCTCCTACTATCGAAGTCCCTCTGCGGTGGCTGGTACTTGAAGTCGCACCGCTGTAGCCTCGCCGACAGATTGTCGACCGCGTCTCGCTTCCTTCTGATGTCGCTCTGTAGCGATCGAACGCTCTCCTTCAGGTGGGCGTTGCGTTCTTCACTGAAGTTCATTCCCGATAGTTCTCCCTGAAATTATATCAAAATGAACTGTAATTTACAAATAGAAGTTTAATTTATTCGTAGACTAAAATCTTATCGGTGGAGCAATCCCCTCGTTAATATTATAACTAAAATAATTGTATTACAATTAGATAAGCGAGTTATAGTGAGAGATAAGCTTTGTGTTTTTCTAGGAGCTCTCATCAAGAATGATGAAATACGTCAGAGAAAGCGGTGGCGGTGGGGCGGCGGGCGTTAAAGTGGTTGGCATAGCTCACAAAATTAGAAATAGGCATGCTGAAGAACTGTCACCCGATAGGGAGTCAGATATCTAGAATGTAGGCGGCACTGGACCAATGACGCGACTGGATTAGGAAGGAAGGATATGTCACACCTTGGACACTTAGCTGTCATTTCATACAAATGGGAAAAACTGACAAGAGGTTATCATGTGCGATACTGAGCAAGTGCAAACGAGACAGGTATACCAAGCAGGGGTGAGGTTCAAAATGGTGGGGGGCAGTGTCCATACTGTATGTAAGACCAAATCTTTCTTATGCTGTGGTTATGTGGCGCGCCTTGGGAGAGGCCTACAGGGTGTAAGGGAACCGCTTCCGAAACCTCAAAGGGGTGAAAGTACCCATAAATATGAACAACTTTTACAACGGGACAAAAAATTAAATCTCAAAAAAAATCCGCTCCTCGATTTTGCGCGGTAGGAATTTAATGTTAGTATGAGACAGCAGTAAAATCCCATAGTAAAAGTTGTTATTTTCACCCCTTTGAGTTTTCGGAAGCCGATCCTTTACACCCTATACACCGTGTAAAAAGACATCTCCCGAAAACTTTAAGAACATATCACTGAACCTATATAAAAATTAATGGCGCTAACCTTTTAAATTAAAAAAAATTATTCGTGATTTTTCCATTTTCTTGCCACGCAATGTAAAGCGTACAACACGCTGCTGTCGTAACACTACGTCACACGACCGTTTGCGGCTATGTAGGTAGACTCGGTAGTCACGGTCGCGCGCCACTCAGCTGTTAGGTCACTGCCCGCTCGCTCGGGTGAGCGGGCAGTGACCTTACAGCTGTATGGCGCGCGACCGTAGCTTGGCGACGAGTTTGATGAGTGCGTTTTACATTGCGGATTTTCGCTATTTTCGAAATGCTTGTGTTTAACAATTAAAATTGTATTGCATTATGTCACTGGTAGGCTTTAATGTTCATAATTGTAGAAATAAAGGCCCAAAAAAAAATTAAATTTGTGAAAATAAAAAAAAAAAATTTCAGTGCCAAAGTGTTAGGTATCATGGTCTGAATCCATAGTTTCAGTTTTCGGGAGTAGTCTTTTTACACCCTGTATATTCTGCAGAGGACTATGACAGGCTGATCATGATAGTGATGATGAATCGGTGCACTTGTTACACATAAACAGTTAACAAGTGGTAAATACCTTCAACTGATCAATCTGAGCCTGATGTCGGCCGATATTCTCCTGATCCTTCTGGAACTGTGTGCTGCTGGATTTGAACTCTTTCTCCAGCGTCTTAAGTCTCTCTTCCGCGTGCTTCTTCTCCATCATGCTCTGCGATATGCGGGTCGAAGCTTCCGATGCTTCTTGTTTTGCCGCTGTAATGCCAACATTTTATTATATAACTAGTGTTAACCCGCGACTTCTTCCGCACAAATTATATACCAGATTTTAAGTCAGATCATAAGCTATCAAACAAAAAATGTTTCATAAAAATCGGTTCAGTAGTTTTTGCGTGATGCTCGTTCAAACAAACACACAAACACACAAACAAACAGACAATAAGTACAAAAATTTGTGATTTGGAATCAGGGAAGCCTAAAAAGCATATCGTAATCTTTTTTTTGTAAATATCTTCAATGTACACACGGCGACAGGTCAGGTTATCCTGTTTGGACTTTGAACTATTAGAAGTTGAACGCTGCGAATCGTGCGAAAGGGTGCGGTATGTTGTTGTTGTTTCGTCTCACAGCACGCTGCGCCCGCGCCGGCAGCCGCGTCTATGCAGGCTCTCTACCGCACTATTTTGTGTTTTGTACGTAGTGTAGTTATGGGTATATAGGGTGCGTAACCTGATGTGTCGCCGTGTGTACAGACACACTTCTGTTACAGTTTTATAATAGTTTAGATTTATTTAGTTTAGCGGTGCCTTCTGAGACATGAAAACAGCGCTATGAGCGATTACAGCGTTAAAACCCGTTCCATTTGCGTTATCGCGCTTACAGCGCTGATAGCGTCCTACCAATTCGGAACGCTAGATATTGCGCTCACACCGTTCACATCACAACATTCACATATTCCTATTATTTTCTTCATCACTAATCGTTATTAAACTTTTATCGACATTTTTAGAACATAATCAAACCTAATGTACTAAAGAAACTTAAATCGAGACCTAAACAAACCAAATATTTAATACAACCAAACTGTTAAACGTCACCTTTGAAAATTCGCTCAAAACTGTACCACAACTATGGTAAAATAATATACTGCGCCTGGTATTCTCTTCCCGACCACGTGACTGACACAAGCCTACGTCATCATACCCTTTTACCATGTTTAGCGGCCAATTTTTTTGTGACGTAGGCTTGTGTCACTTTGTGAATAGAAGACCTTGTTTTTTAGACTATGACCACAACAAAACTGTCAAACGTCACTTTTGACAACACACTCACAGTGCTAACGCTCCGAGCTGCGAGCACTGTTATTGCAAGATGGCGTCGGTAGTGGCGTCATGAATGACGTCACGTTTTCGATTGTGGACGCGCTCACGTCAAATCGGAACATTTATCGCACTCACAGCGCTGTTGACGTGATTCGGAAAGCACTGTAGTTGCGTAGGGCGTAGGTCAACATACGTGCCGCGCACTATAAATAGTACATTACTGCAGCGGCCAACAACAGAGTCGAACAGAGGCATTGATGGACAACTGAACGTAAGTCCATCAATGCCTAGTTGTGGCATTGATTACAATAACTTACTAGTAGATACCATACTAATAAAATACTATTATTTAAAATAAAGAATATACATATCTTGATAACTTCTATTCAAGTCCTCCTCTCTTTTAAAATTGCTGTGCCCTCCTAATAGTCCGAGATCCGACCGTAAAATTATGCACCTATTCCTTAGGCGAACGAAATGTAATTCAAGTGTATGTTTACACAGGGGTTAATTCAACGCCGCCAAGTTGCCTAGAAAAATCTTGCCGCAAGTGCCTTTTCCATTAACATTTTTGGTATAACTTTTTCCACGTGTTTGTTAGGGAAGTGAATGAGGTGCAATCGGAAGGACACCAGTCTAAAGTACTTTAAAAACTAGGGTTGCCACCTCTCAATCTGCTGCAAGACTAGGGTTGCCAGATTCAAAAATGACATATTTGGACCTGGCAACCCTATAGTTGCGGCAGATTGAGAGGTGGCAACCCTAGTTTTTAAAGTACTTTAGACCAGTCTCCTTCCGATGGCACCTCATTCACTTCCCTAACAAACACGTAGAAAAAGTTATACCAAAAATTATAATGGAAAAGGCACTTGCGGCAAGATTTTTTTAGGCAACTTGGCGGCGTTGAATTAACCCCTGTATAAACATACACTAGAATTACATTTCGTTCGCCTAAGGAATAGGTGCATAATTTTACGGTCGGATCTCCGTCTATAACAGGGTTCACAATGTTGTACTATTATAAGATTACACCACCTGTAGTATATACCATTGTGAAACGCAATAAAGCATTGAGTATTGAGTATTGGCCAAGGCTTGTATAGTACTTTTCTCAAATAATGCGCGGAAATTAAAACAGTAAATTTTCTCAAATAATTCGAAGAAATTAAAACTCTTTTCAAAATCAATGATGATCAACGATCACAGCAATTTTTATTTTTTTATTTTTTCAATAAACAGCTTTCTATTTGCAAGCCAGTTCGAAATTTAAATAAAACCTTTGATGAGTTACCTCCTTGGTCGCCATGTTTCGGAGAAAAAGATCGTTCCATTTTTAAATTACACGACAGATATGAGTTTAGTATGTAATTTATTTGGCCGCTAAACACGACAGATATGGATTTTCATACAAACATTGCCGGCCGCTGCGCGCATGTATTTGGCCAGTACAGCAATTGCGATTTATCTCGAAGAAGGTTGTCAAAATAATGCTCACATTTCCAAGCATGTTTGAGAAAAAGATCGTTCCATTTTTAAATTACACGACAGATATGAGTTTACTATGTAATTTATTTGGCCGCTAAACACGACAGATATGGATTTTCCAGGCATAATAACTTTATGATTTTCATACAACTTTTGCCGGCCGCTGCGCGCATGTATTTGGCCAGTACAGCAATTTCGATTTATCTCGATGAAGGTTGTCAAAATAATGCTCAAATTTCCAAGCATGTTTGAGAAAACGTAATTTTTAGTAGTGTAAGGAGGTATACCCATGAGCTGGTCCTGCAGCGACTCGGAGGCGCCCTCGAGGCCGGTGCTGACGGCGAGGAACTTGGCCTGCGCCTCGGCCAGCGCCGACTGGCCCGTCTCACTCGCCGAGCGGAGGCTCTCGAATGTCGATGATACCTGCAACAGAGTGTTGTATTGATAGCCATATAAAAATAATAAAGTTGAAGTTCTGTTCGTCGCTCGTCTGACGATAAAAAAGTAATTTCGAAAAAGCTAATTGATTGCTACAATAATTGCTATTGCTAAATGTATATAAAATTTGTGAAATTCACAATGATAAATGCAAATTAAATAAATAAGCTAAATGCATAATGATGAATGCTAAATGCATAATGAAATGATAAATGCTAAATGCATACAAGCATAGAGTACTGTTGCAAGTACAAGCATAATGATGCGAAATGTATAATGGTACGAAATGCACGCAAGGTAATGCCTAATAAATGCAGGCAAGCTAAATGCATATCTAATGATAAATGCAAATTAAATAAATAAGCTAAATGCATAATGAAATGATAAATGCTAAATGCATACGAATTCATACGGGTTCGAATCCCGGTTCGGTCATGGATGTTATATGTTTGTGCCGTTGTTGTATGATTCCCATAACAAAAAGCCTAAGGCTTACCTTGGGATCATTACAATGTATGTGCCTGTGAGCGTTATTTATTTTTTTATTTTTATTTTATTCAAGTGCATGATGATGCGAAAGGCATGATAGCCTAATGCATAATGATACGTGAAATTCATACAATAAATAAAATAGAAATAAGATTGAGGCCGTTAGTCATTGAGAAAATACTGTTTAAAATTGGTAATAATTGGAGAGAAGGGGAGATAAAGGAGAAAATGAATGAAGGACCATACAAGATGATAACGCACAAGGCTTCGTTGTCTTAAATTTTAATTTTTGTTTTAAGAAGGAAGATGTTGTATTGATAGCCATATAAAAATAATAAAGTTGAAGTTCTGTCATTCGGTCATAACCTGCGGACGTTGTTTGATTCCAATAAAATTCGTAAAATACTTTATTTAACACAGAGGTCAATTGTTAAGATTTGTTCGCATTGGTTCGTAATTAAGGCGCTTACTACATCCATCTGTCAGGTCAGGGTTGGTAGTTTGAACCAGGACAACACACGGCAAGCCTTCAGGCATCGTCAACATCTACCCTCGTCGACTGTTTGTCGTACGAAGCGATCACTTCTTTGTCTTATCTTATATACTAGTACATACCTCGTCCAGTACTTTCCTCTTAGCTTTGAGCGCGTTCTCATCGTCAGCGAGAGCTCTGTCCAGCAAGCGAGCGCGTTTGTCGTGAGAAGCGACCACTTCCTTGTTACTATCTTATCTTATATACTAGTACATACCTCGTCCAGTACTTTCCTCTTAGCTTTGAGCGCGTTCTCATCGTCAGCGAGAGCTCTGTTCAGCAAGCGAGCGCGTTTATCGTGAGAAGCGACCACTTCCTTGTTACTATCTTATCTTATATACTAGTACATACCTCGTCCAGTACTTTCCTCTTAGCTTTGAGCGCGTTCTCATCGTCAGCGAGAGCTCTGTCCAGCAAGCGAGCGCGTTTGTCGTGAGAAGCGACCACTTCCTTGTTACTATCTTATCTTATATACTAGTACATACCTCGTCCAGTACTTTCCTCTTAGCTTTGAGCGCGTTCTCATCGTCAGCGAGAGCTCTGTTCAGCAAGCGAGCGCGTTTATCGTGAGAAGCGACCACTTCCTTGTTACTATCTTATCTTATATACTAGTACATACCTCGTCCAGTACTTTCCTCTTAGCTTTGAGCGCGTTCTCATCGTCAGCGAGAGCCCTGTCCAGCAAGCGAGCGCGTTTGTCGTGGGAAGCGACCGCTTCCTTGTTACTATCTTATCTTATATACTCGTACATACCTCGTCCAGTACTTTTCTCTTAGCTTCGAGCGCGTTCTCATCGTCAGCGAGAGCTCTGTCCAGCAAGCGAGCGCGTTTGTCGTGAGAAGCAACCGCTTCCTTGTTACTATCTTATCTTATATACTAGTACATACCTCGTCCAGTACTTTCCTCTTAGCTTCGAGCGCGTTCTCATCGTCAGCGAGAGCTCTGTCCAGCAAGCGAGAGCGTTTGTCGTGAGAAGCGACCGCTTCCTTGTTACTATCTTATCTTACATACTAGTCCATACCTCGTCCAGTACTTTCCTCTTAGCTTCGAGCGCGTTCTCATCGTCAGCGAGAGCCCTGTCCAGCAAGCGAGCGCGTTTGTCGTGAGAAGCAACCGCTTCCTTGTTACTATCTTATCTTATATACTAGTACATACCTCGTCCAGTACTTTCCTCTTAGCTTTGAGCGCGTTCTCATCGTCAGCGAGAGCTCTGTCCAGCAAGCGAGCGCGTTTGTCGTGAGAAGCGACCACTTCCTTGTTACTATCTTATCTTATATACTAGTACATACCTCGTCCAGTACTTTCCTCTTAGCTTTGAGCGCGTTCTCATCGTCAGCGAGAGCTCTGTCCAGCAAGCGAGCGCGTTTGTCGTGAGAAGCGACCACTTCCTTGTTACTATCTTATCTTATATACTAGTACATACCTCGTCCAGTACTTTCCTCTTAGCTTTGAGCGCGTTCTCATCGTCAGCGAGAGCCCTGTCCAGCAAGCGAGCGCGTTTGTCGTGGGAAGCGACCGCTTCCTTGTTACTATCTTATCTTATATACTAGTACATACCTCGTCCAGTACTTTCCTCTTAGCTTTGAGCGCGTTCTCATCGTCAGCGAGAGCCCTGTCCAGCAAGCGAGCGCGTTTGTCGTGGGAAGCGACCGCTTCCTTGGCCGCTTTATGCGCTGAACTGGCTGAGGCTTCCGTCTTCTCCAGACCTTGTAGTTCTGCTTCTAACTCTTTTAGTATGCTACCGCTTTCCTGAAAAAGTATTTTTAGTTGTTATTGGTGGTTTGACAGTCCCACTGCTTTGAAAAATGCGTTGTTATTTATTTATTGATTAAAACGACACATAAATACAACAATCAATCAAAACAAGGACAACTGTAGAGAGAGTAGACATAGTTTAACAGAGTAGATAGTATTGGTTGTTTTATTATTAAAATATAAAACAGCATCACATTTAAGTGCATAAGTGTGTGCACTAAAGACGTACACACTCTCTCATCCTTACCCTCCTATTTAGATGGAACAGGAAACAGAGATACGATCAGAGGTAGGACCTGGCCCGGTACCCGCACTTTCGATGTTCACTATATCGCCACTGTTTCGGTCCGCACTTCATTGTGATAGAGTTGAAATTGGAACGAAAATATTCACGCAATTACGAAGTTCGAATGTGCGGGTAGACCCTCAGAATCAGTGGCTATGACCACCAGACGATGTGATGTGATGCTTGAAGGAACAAATCGCCTCCTCCATCTGGGTTAATGCTATTCAAAACCGGACAACACAAGGTATGTATGAAAGTATAGAAATGAAGAAAATACCTCATCCAACTTCTTGTTCAGTTCAGCCACCTGTCGGTCCAGGTCCTTAGCTTCTCGCTCGTTGTTCTTTATGTTTTCCTTCTTACTCTTAATATCATCTTTTACTTCCGTCACCTTAGCTTCCGCCTCTTTAACACTTTCTTCTGCTGAGACAAACCTGAAAGACAAAATGACACTCTTTAGGAATATTCGTGGTTTTGTCATATAGAGAGGTAGAATTGACTGATACATAGCAAAATCAAAGTCAAAATATTTTATTCAATATATGAACTTGAAGCCTTCTTGTCAAGTCTGTTTGTTAAGCTAGCGCCGCGCCGGAACGTGTTGTTGCTATAAAGAAGATGCGGCCAGAAATTCTACAACATAACACGACTTAATAATAAGCAAGAGACTTAATAATATGCATGGAGTAGTCAAATGAGACTACTAAAATGGGAATTTTTAACTTTGATGATCATTTCCAGGAGTTGAGTGAGGATGTTTGTTTACCTTTGATGATATACATATTATAGATTACATACAGATATACATGTAATACAATAGACTGGTAGATTATGCTATCATTTTCAGCGTCTAACGGCGTTTTGTGAAACTTTTTGGCACCGGATTTTTTTAGACTAATTCGACCCCGCTGAACACGATTCTGCCCGGTGCCAACCCGTATCCCACTTCCTTAACCCCCCACCCCCCAAAATGTGTCCCGACCCGCAGTTTTTTTAGTTTTATACAAAAACTATTAAAGATAAAAGAAAACCGTCAATGACAAAAATAATCTCCATTAAATTCTCTACAATATTTGTAAAACAATTTTTTTTATAGGAATAACAAGTTAGAAAATATGTGTGTCCGAACTGCGTGTAAATTTTTGGTTTTGCAAATTTTTGCATTTGCTTTCAATTTATCGAAAAACGGCCGGAGCTGTGATAGAATGGCCTAGAAACGAATTAATCTCGATACATTTACCTACAAAACGAGACCTTATTTTCTGTCGTACGAGTATTCGTTTACGATTTATAGCTCAGTGTAGACAGACTCTATCGCGAGTTTCGAGTACTGTGCTGTACACTAGGTACTATATGCTCGATGCATCAGAAAGTTATGCATGTAATAATAACTATTTTATTTATATTAACGTTTTGTTGGTGACATTAAAGAGACGGAGGGTGTATGGGCGTTAGTTCACCACGCATTCCCAATGGGGATTGGTGGACTTCATAAATAAGCATCGGAATTTCTTCTTCAGCGTATGCAGGTTTCCTCGCGATGTTTTCCTTCACCGTTTGAGAGCAGTCAGTATTACGTACACGAAATGAAAGACTAATATAAAAGACTAATATTTTGATATATTGGATCGATGTCTTTGCGCAACCGCTATATTATGCTGTTGAGTTGCAACAGCAACAGCTCGCAAAATCATAATCTTTATTTTTTTTTTTTTTTTTTTCTATTTTTTGCTAGGCTTTTGCCACGCGTGGTGGCAATGTCAGCCTCATGGGGTAGTACATTTCTTTTCTTATCGATCTAGGGCAAGGGACAGCCCAACAAACTGGTATAAGCCTACTGCTCTGCTAGACAGAGGGTCAGCCAACCAGCAGTTGAGCTGCCCATTGTAACAGTTGTTTGCAATAAACCTAGCTCTCAGATCTGCATTCCGGACACATTCCAGCATTACATGTATGAGGTCCTCCACTTTATTGCACACTGTGCATAGTGGGGAGGGTTTAATACCCATTAGATGATAGAACTTGTTAACTGGAATGTGCCCCGAACGCAGCCTGAATGCTGAGACTAGTGTTTTCCTAGCAAGATTGGCCGAACTAAACCAAGGCAACCAGTGTGGCTTACTGTGGAGGGTCCTGTACCAAATTCCAACGATCAACGATTGTTCCCCGAAATGGTATTCCCATTTTTCTAGCGACTTTTTTTTTATTAAGGGTGTCAGTTCACTGGGGTAAGGCTTAGAATCGTGTACAGAACCCTCCATTACAGCCGACCCTGCCAGAGAATCCACCATCTCATTTCCACTAATACCCACATGTGATGGTATCCACTGAAGCTTTATACAGACGTTCTTTGTTTTTAAGTTATGAACCAATTGAAGAGCATCATAGGCTATCGGCATGCCTCGTTGCCCCGAGGCACACCGAGCCAGGTGTTGAAGAGCGCTCTTAGAGTCAGTTAAAATAACCACTGAGGTTTTATTTGTCAATTGGGTCACTACATATTCCAATGCCTCCTTTATAGCTACTAGCTCTGCTCTCATAATGCACAAATTTTGATGAAGCTTCCACCTGTAGGACACATTATTCTGAGGATCGAAAAGTGCCGCTCCAACCCCCCGAGAATCCTTAGAACCGTCTGTATAAAGCCTGTAAAATTGTGGATAGCACTGATTTAACATTTTAATAGTCAACACCTTTAACTGTGCCTTATGTACCTCACGCTTAGGTGTAATAACATCTACAATGTTATCTACTATGGTACTACTTACATCTATGGCCGAAGCCCAAACATTCATTGAAAATAACTCTAAAATGTCAGACTTGTACATTTCGAGCTCACACAAATCACAATGAATTTTTAAAAGCAATGGTACATTATTTCCTGTGAAATGATGTTGTCTCACGGATAGCTCTTGTAACACTCTCAACACATCACTGTTAGAGACCGAACTCGCTCTCATCCAATACCTGCATCCCAGCCAGTACCGGCGCACTGACAAAGGGGGCAGAGAGAGTTCGCTCTCCATGGCATACACCGGGGTGCTGCGGATGAAACCACCGCAGACTCTCAGTGCTCTATTCTGTAAAACATCTAGTTTCCTTAAATGGGTTTTAGCGCTGCAACTGTATAGAAAACTACCAAAGTCTATTCGGCTTCTTATGAGCGAGATGTAGAGTCTGCGAAGGTGTCTCGGGTGTACTCCCCAAGAACTTCCGGCTAACACTTTTAAAATATTTAAATGTTTGTATATTTTTTGGCAGGTTTCATTTATGTGTGCTCCCCACTTTAGTTTTGGGTCTAGCCACAATCCCAGGTACTTAACTTTTTTAACATCCTTAATCATCTTACCATTAATCTCAATATTACACACTACAACTTTCCTCGACCTATTAAAGACACACATATTACTCTTAGACTCTGATATGTTCAGGCCAGCAGTTTCCAATATTCTCATCATCACGTCTATAGCAGATTTCAATAATGCGCCGGTTTCTCCAATATTTCCATTAACTACTGTTTTATATAATACAAAATCGTCGGCGTATTGAGATATATTGACTTCTGTAATGCTATTACCTATGTCCATTGTTGCTATATTAAAAAGCAAAGGAGACAGAGGGTCTCCTTGTGCAAGTCCCCTATGTGTGTGTCTGTCTAACGGTTCTTCTCCTGCTTTCAATACAATTCTACAATGTCTTTCTGCCAAAAAACTCCACAAGTAACTACATATTTTTGTACCCACTCCTATATCCTGTAACTGCTGAATCATGAAATTCACATTTACATTGTTGTATGCATTATCTATATCAATGAAACAGGCAATAGTTGGCTGTCGTCTAGAGAATCCTAATTGTATATCAGATGTCAGTCTGGTCAAATTATCTAAACATGATTGAGCGCGTCTAAATCCAGTAGAGGAGCGAGGTAGGAGACCCCGGCTTTCCACAAACCATTCGATTCTCTTCATGATAATGAGGTGAAAAATTTTGCATGGGCAAGACATAAGTGAGATTGGTCTTAAAGATGATGGTAAAGTGGGGTCTCTACCCGGCTTTAGGATTGGAACGATTTTGACATCCCTCCATTGGCTAGGGACAATACTTGTTTGTAAAATTGCATTAAATATTTTTAACAGAACAGTTTTACCGCTGGCTGGTAATTTAAAAATCATTGAGTATGAGATATTATCAGTGCCTGGAGAGGTGTCTTTTCTTTTTAAACAGTTTTGTAGCTCAGCTAATGTTATAGGTATTTCTAGGATTGAAGCCTGAGTGTTAAAGAATAATGGTTCCGGTTCGGCAACGCTGTCTGGTGTGAGTGAATGAAGCAATATCCTTGCGTTGACAGGATCTACGAATGGGTTACTTCTACCTCGTCTCTTCATCCATCTCATCCTTCTCCACATAGCTGGGGCTGAAGTTTCATGGTCGACGCTGGTACAGAACTCGGTCCACGCTTTAGATCTGGCCCTCTTAATCATGTCGTTGGCTTGAGCAATCTTATCTTGCAGGGAGGTCAAGTTATCTGGAGTTGGATTTCGTCTCACCTTTGCTAGAGCCAAACGTCTTTGTGCCACAGCCTTAGATATATCTTTGTTCCAGTAATGCTTAGGGCTGAATTTAGACGTAGGATCCTCACAGATTTTAATCCATGGTATGGTTTTATCTGCTACAGCTTGAATAATATCGACAAAAAAGTTATAACATGTTTGGACGTCGTCAGAGGTAGAGTTGGTTGAACTAAATGCTTTATCTGTTTCTCTTGTATACTCATCCCACCTTGCTTCCTTAAGATTTCTTCTTTTTGTCTGAATGCCTGACCTGATATAACCGCAGCTTATTTTGATGACTATATGATCTCATTAGTGGTTTGCCAGCCAAAATTAGTCGCAATGTCCGTAGTAACGAATGTAATGTCTGGTGAGGACTTTTGTAAGCGGCCATTTACCATTTGTACCCTTGTTGGGGTAACATCATTCAAGCATACATAGTCATTTTCAAACATTGCTTTATAAATCTTCTCTCCCCGAGGATCCCCGGGTTTACATGACCATAGCGAGTGATGAGCGTTCATGTCTCCAAGTATCAAGCATTCTGATTTAAAGAGATTAAATACACAATCCCAATCGCTCTGGTTAGTGCTGGCGGAGGGACAGCAATATATAGACATGATGTATTTAAGGCCGGCTACATTAAAGATTTCTATTATTAACGTTTCTATTTCAGCATTGGGCATGTTATAGGTCCGTTGCGAAAATCTTATGGATTTGTGAATTATGGCACACAAACCACCATAAGAGTCATCCCTATCGACTCTGACAATATGATAGCCACTGAGATTTAACGATATTTCTTCAGATAGCCAGGTTTCACTAACAAATGCCATATGTACTTTTTCTTGATTCAGCAAAAGTTCAAAGTTGCGGTATTTGGGTTTAAAACTGTGAGCATTCCATTGTAGTAAGTTTATTGAATTGTACTTAATAAGGTTGTTACTGGTCATTTTGGATTCCTATTAGGTTTAAAAGCATCTCTCCCGTAATATTTTTCTCCAGATAGTTCTTTATTTCTGTCCAGATAAATTGAATAAACGTCTCAACTTTAGCTTGAAAAGTACTTTCTGAAAAAATAGTTTCTTTCAACTTGTCCATTACCCTTTTGAATAAAGATCTTCTATCCTGTTTCCTCTCCTGGGAGGGCTTATTTGTATTCATTGTTTGATCATCAGTTTCAGTAAAGTCGCTTTGATCTAAGTTTTGGTTCTTTGGTTTTTTGCCGGGTTTTGTTTTCTTCTTGCGTTTTTTGTTTTTCCTGGAGGTTTCTGGCTGGGAAGTACCTTCTTCTGCATCTGACGTCTCCACTTCATCATTATCCTTTCCAAATATACCCACTAACACGTCTCTAAACGAGGGTCTTGTTTTTTCAGCATTCGTAGTGACCACCACTGGCCTAGCTCGAGGAGATAAGATTTGATCTTGATCCTGCTCTTCTTCTCTGTCATACTCTTCTTGCTCTTTTCGTTTTTGTTCATTCAGTTGATTCACTGCTACTTTATAAGTGCAATTGTTCTGACCCATGTAGATCCTAATGTTCCGTTCTCTATGAAAAGCTGGACACATACTTTTGACGATTGCCATGTGATCTCCCTTGCAATTTACACATTTGTAAACATTTGTTTCACAATTTTCATGTTTTTCTCCACACTTGGGGCATATCGGAGCCTTCGAAGGACAAAATTTCTTGATGTGTCCAAAACGCCAGCATTTAGAGCACTGGGTTACGGGATACATGTAGGAGTCCACCTTCATACGAGACCCATATGCTCTCACATATGGGGGTAGAAAGGAACCTTTGAAGCAGATACGTACAGTTTCGCTCTTTATCCATTTGCCAGTTTCATCCTTCTTGTAAAGTCTTTTGATGGACAAAATTTTAGTGTCACTTTCAATGGTATCATCTAGATCCTTCTCTTCGACGTCAACATCTATGTCTCTCAACACACCATATGTGTAAATAACATCATGAGTTTTTCTGCAAACCCACTCTTTTTGCTTTACCATCTCACAATTCAGGAAACTATCTGCGTCTCTGTCAGACTTAAAGTGAATTAATACTCGGAAAGGATTCTTATAAGTTACCCTCTGTACTCCCTGAATATCTCCACTTTTTAGCAACTTCGCAAAACCTAACTGCTTGGGTAATGCAATCTTTCCACTCACTGAAACCTCACAGAACAATGATGATTCATCCAAATCCAGCGGGGAGCACGAACGTCTTAAATTCCTTCTTTTTTTAGTCACCATAATGAAACCTTCAGCTTCTTCATTACTAGATTCTTGCCACTGCCTCTTAGACCTCATCCTAGCCGAGCTGCCAGTCTCGCCGGTACCCTCTAAACTTATATCCCGACTATCCCATTCCAAATCGTCCTGATGGTGTGATGAGGAGCCCAAAATAGTTCTCCTAATGACTTCAGGAGTCAATCCATCGAGGTAGGCTGCATCCACATCCGCCTCCTCTTCAGATTCACTCATGATAACCTCACTTCCAAAATGAGGGTAGGTTGGAAAAAGTCACTGTCTTACACAAGTTCAGTTATTTATATTAATACAGGGGCACAAATGTTATTTAAACACTTGCACTATAACAATATCACATTTCACATAAATATTTTCCAAAAAACATTCACATAACTATAGAAAATCCGTATTTTCGCAATAATAAACGGGAGGTCGTCTGCACGCCTACGACGGTGACGCGAAACTGAAAAATCTTTATTTGCATTTTCTTCTTCTTTAAATTCTGTAAGCATCTCTACGGTTAGAAGGCTGCGAGAGACGAAAATTGCGGCCCACAGAGCTGCAACAAGCCCCAAATTAACTGCACAACACCGCAGAGACCGGTAGCAGCCTGCGACCAAACCAACTAAGTAAGGTTCTCTTCTCGGATAATACGAGGTTGTGCCTTTTCTGCAACGACAGCTTCGAAAGAGTATACAGGAGTCAGGGAGACCATTTTTCTAAAGCCTGTATAGAGAAGAAAATGAACTATGGAGGTGGATCGTTCATGTTCTGGGGCGGCTACTCAATCGAAGGCAAAACCGAACTCGCATGCGTTTCCAGGACAGGTCAAGGGTCGTTGGTTGCTCCTCGGTACATTGCAGAGATCCTGGACCCTGGATGTACATGTGGTCTCATATGTAGGTTTTGTTGGGTATGGGTTCACATTTATGCAACACAACGCCCGTTCCCACATAGCATCGTGTGTGTTTCTACAATATAGATTGGGACCCTTTTATGCAGTGGCTGGGGCGTGAAGTCTAGACCTGAATTTGATTGGGGACGAGCTGAACCAACGAGTTCGGGCCCATGGTCCTACCCATACGCCACCCTTCAAGACCTCCAGGATGCCGTCTTTGCTGAATGGTACGACATGCCTCAACAACTCGTAATGAAATTTGTTAGGTCTAAGCATGAAGGAAGCAGTTATCAGGGCAAGGTAAGGGGCTAGGTGTTAGCACATTTTAAGAAGCATTTTTGACGATTTAATTGTGTAAATAAACGTGCACATAACCATTTAAAAATGAAGTTATAATTCCCCTTTTACTATTAATTTTGTTCTTAAACCGTGGTTAAAAAGCTCCCTGCGGCATCTGTACTGCAGCCACAGCCTTAACTAATACTTGTATAACAATAAGCTAGGTGTTGTTTTGTAGTTAAATGTATCAAGATTAATTCACTTCTTGACTATTTTATCACAGCTTCGGCCGTTTTTCGATAAATGAAGGAAAACATCGCGGGGAAACCTGCATACATTGAAGAAGAAATTCCGATGCTTATTGTGAAGTTCACCAATCCGCATTGGGCATGCGTGGTGGACTAACGCCCATACACCCTCTGTCTCTTTAATGTCACCAACAAAATGTTAACATAAATAAAATAGTTATTATTACATGCATAACTTTCTGATGCATCGAGCATAGTAGTGTAGCACAGTACTCGATACTCGTGGTGGAGTCTGTCTGCACTGAGCTATAAATCGTAAACGAATACTCGTACGAAAATAAATAAGGTCTCGTTTTGTAGGTAAATGTATCAAGATTAATTCGCTTCTTGGCCATTCTATCACAGCTTCGGACGTTTTTCGATAACTTGAAAGCAAAACCAAAACTTTGCAAAAACAAAAATTTACACGCAGTTCGGACACACATATTTCCTAACTTATTATTCCTATCAAAAAAATTATTTCACAAATATTGTAGAGAATTTAATGGAAATTATTTTTGTCATTGACGGTTTTCTTTTATCTTTAATAGTTTTTGTATAAAACTAAAAAAAACGCAGTTATGGACACATTTTGGGGGGTGGGGGGTTAAGGAAGCGGGGGACGGGTCTGGCACCGGGCAGAATCGTGTTCAGCGGGGTCTAATTAGTCTAAAAAAACCCAGTGCCAAAAAGTTTCTCAAAACGCCGTTAGACGTTAAAAATCCAATACAACTTGAAAAAAATCTACCAGTCTACAATGCTGACAATGATAATTCATTATCATTATCAGTGTTGTAAGGTTACTGAGTAAGTAATTATTTTTAACTAATGACCCGCCCCGGTTTCGCACGGGTGCAATGCTGATATAAACCTCCCTCTTGAATCACTCTATCTATTAAAAAAAAAACGCGTCAAAATCCGTTGCGTAGTTTTAAAGATCTAAACATACATAGGGACAGACAGACAGCGAGAAGCGACTTTGTTTTATACTATGTAGTGATGTAGTGATGATGATATACATAATTATGTACTTACAGTAATGCGTGAACTTTTAGGGGATGCTTTAGACCATAAAACAGAACAAAATCAGGTAAAAATCATATAAAATTTTGAAACATTTAGGTGAAGAAGCCATTGAGTTTTTTGATCGATTCCATAATTTTAAGAATAAACAAATAAGACTCACTTCCAAGCCACATAGAGCCTACTGAGGTTCTCCAGTTCCCTCACCACCTTCTGATACTCCTGGAACTGTGATCGCTCGTCTTGCAGCTTCTGCAGTTTTGGAGCTATGTCCTCTTTGATGATCTGCAAGATAAATTATTGTACTAGATTTAATTTAGTTAAATGCAAGCAATTTATTCTTATTATTTTATTTTTTGAGCTAAATTCAATTAACAAGCATTTTGATATTTTCTAATATTCTTTTTTCTATACATAATATTATGTACTTAAAATACATCTTATGTACCTATTGTTTATGTTGCCGTGCCCAGAGGGTATCATATGTAGATCAAAAGTGGTTACATTTAAGACCTAACTGTACCATGTGATTCATAAAGTTATTATACCTGTCGGAATAGAGTAACTGACATGAGTTGTCAAATGAAACCGTTTTTTGTGCATTTGTCCACCATTTGTCGGCACTTATCGGCACCCTAAAACTTCGAGTTCTGTGTATAATTGTGAATCTAACGTGAAATCGTAGGTAATTTAATGAAATAGTGTTAGTATATTTCACAAAATAATCTACGACTTCACTTTAGATTCACTAATTATTCATGGAGCACAAATATTTACCCAGTCGATTGTGCCGACAAGTTCCCAAAAACGGTTCTATTGCCTCGCGTCACGTATCTCTTTCTATTATACAGTGGCGCCGCTAGGTACATCTCGCTCTCTCAGCTGTCAGTTCCTCTATATGATACCTTTATGATGTGATTACAATAAATATATGAAATATGAAACATTAATTCTTTAATTGTACAGACATCAGGATGCATGAGACTGTCTCACTAGGGAGATTTATCGATCCAAGGTGAGTGCAACAGTTGAGAGAGGGCCATAACCACATGGTATCAGACTAAATTGTATAGTAAAGTGATACATACATCATTAAGTTCTCGAAGTTTGGCATCTTTCTTCTCAATGGTCTTCTGAGCGGCTTGCTTCTTTGCCTCATACATCCTCGTGCCGGCTGCCTCTTCTACCATAGACAAGATCTGTAAGAAACAGTTCAATCAATGTCAATATCCATGGCACAATGGTCTGGCCCATAGTCTAAAAAAACAAGGTCTTCTATTCCCAGAGTGACACAAGCCTACATCACAAAAAAATGGCCGCTAAACATGGTAAAAGGGTATGATGACGTAGGCTTGTGTCAGTCACGTAGTCAGTCACATGATCGGAAGAGAATACCAGGCGCAGTATATTATTGTACCATGGTCTGGCCACATAACACACAACCACACCTACACAACCACATTTGATGGAATGTAACAGTAAAATAGTAATTCTAGGGTAGGTACCCTAGAATTACTATTTTACTGTTAGGCTAGGTAGCCTATTGTGCTACTCTCAATTATATATTTTTTTTTTTTCTAAATAATTAAACAACATTTCCGAAAAACAAGAATGTCACATTGTATTTGTTTATTTGTTCTAGCATCATGAAAAAACTACTGGGCCGATTTTGATGAAGCTTTTTGTGTTTAGAAGGTTATGATTAGACTCAAAGACTGGTATAATATTTTATCTCACTATGATGACGGTAACAGGTGATGCAACAAACTAGTGATGCAATGATGACCTACCTCTGGTGGCTTCATGTTAAGCACTTTGGTGATCCGTCCCTGCATGATCAGGAAATGTGGGTTGTTCACATTCAGCTGCACCGAACAGAACAGATCGCTCACTCTCTTGTTCTGAACATTTATACCGTTTATGAGGTACTTGTTCTTTCCACCCATTACTACCTGCAATTTTATATAATATTTATAAGTTTTATTATAAATCATTAAATAAAAAATTGGTGCAGGACCAGGAAAATAATTCCGCTTGGCAATCTTCATTTGCGCAGAGCAGACAAAAGTCTCCATGAAAACGCAAAGTCATATTGTAATCAAAGAGGGCAAAATCGGATAGCAGCGAAAAGAGTGTGAAAACAATTAGCCATTAACGCCAAGAGATTCAAGGTGATTGTGACACATCCTGATTGGTCAACATAATTTTGCATGCTATTAAAATTTGTCTACTGCGCAGGTACATCGGTAAGACTTATTGGCTATGTGCGAAGTGGGTGTTGGGAACTGTCAAGTCGATCGCAGCGCATGCTGTGGCAGAAATTTGTACTTCTGACGGCGAAGCTGTGTCAGATTTGCTTGAATCTATGCAAATCCGCACACTCATTCCATACTCAAATATCCAAACCAGCAAATACTATTACTTAAAATTTGGTAGGGATGTTTTTATTGCCATCTATACAAAAAAAAGATTTTTCGCAATTCAACCCCCAAAGGTGTGAAAATGGTGGTGAAACAAAGAATGGGAATCCCAGCTAGTTAGGTATTATAACATTTTTAATATCGTCAATATTGCTCATTTATTTAGTTTTTAACTTTATTTTAAATTTTGGTCTTCCTCTTTTCTCTCTTGTTCTCGAAAAGAGGAAGACCAAAAATGAGATGGGCTGACATATTTGTCCAAAGATGTGGCCCAGACTGGATGAGGAAAGCCAGAGTTAGAAAATACTGGAAGAAATGGGGGGAGGCCTACGCTAAAGAAGCGACTACTACAGAAGGGAGATGAATAGTAAGGTGCCATGATACTTAATCGATTAATGAATGAATGAAAATGAAATTAATAATAATATACTATAATTAGGTGAATACAATAATATTTAATGAAATCAAATAAATGTAATGATATTACTATTTTTTCTTAATGATATGTATAAAAATGTAATTTGTGCATGAAATTGTTAATTTATGAACCTTTATATTAGTTAAAAAAAAGCCGTGGTGGTCCAGTGGCGAGTAACCTTGCCTGCCGTGCAGGAGGCGATGGTTCGATCCCCGTCCAGGCCGACTCGTACCAATGAGTTTTTCGGAATTTATGTACGATTTGTAACACCACTGGCTTTTCGGTGAAGGAAAACATCGTGAGGAAACCTGCATGCTTCAATTTCGAGGCATGTATCGTACCTACTGTCCATTACAAGTGGCGACGGGCTCACTCCCCGTCACACTGGATAGAGTTTCGGTACTACTAGTGAAACGTGGATGTTCTGAAGTTTCAGAATATCTCTGACTACCCCCTCGGGGAATATAGTCGTGAGCATATGCTTATATTAGTTAATTTATGAAAGTAGTAGAATAAAGGCTTTTTTATTTTTATTTTATTTTATTTTTATTTATCTTAAATTAAAATAACGAACTTTATCCTAACATTTCACGTACAAATAATCCACGGGGCCGTAGTGCGCTAGATGGCGCTAGTGTCGTGCATACAGCCAATACTAGTCGTTTTTTTCGAGTTGGCCGCTCCCTCCCTTCCCGCTTCACCATACCGCACCCCTAAGAGACCCTATTAAACGCAATTTTATAACCTTTAGCAACGCAACCACGTACGGCACGTCCGTCCCGGTCACTAATATCGCTTTTAATTTTAAATTGTTATTTGCTTGTTATATTATTTTTTGTCGACGGGACCATTTAATGTGCCTGTGACGAAAATTTGTAACGGTCATCGACGGCCAACTCCAAGCAAACGGGTAGTAAACCTGGTATTACTGTACCTAACTAAAACATTTTTACAAATGGAAGAGCTATAAGAGATTTTTACCTAAGAATCATGCATTCTTAGTTTTGATCAAAATTTCGGTCAGTGTCATCTTAGAAAATTCGAACATTGCTGTTTTTGCTTTAACTCTTTCGCGGACACTGACTACTATAAGAGATAAGTGTACTTTTTGCAACCATTAACAGCAAGGCTGATTCAGTGTTTATGGAATGTAGAGCTTTTCTGTGATGGGAATGGACCAGGTCTGCCTGCATAACTCCAGTCGATTCCGGAGTTAATGATGATTAAAGATCTGTAAAAAATTAACGATCAGCTGCACGGCTGATCGTATGTTATTGTTGTAGTATGCACTGTAGCTATGTGAACAGTAAAAAAACTGACATGGTTCATCAGTCGGTTTAGGAGATACAGCCGTTCAAAGGTCGGCACTTTGACTGGCTGTATCTCCTAAACCGACTGATAGAACTTGTCAGTTTTTGTACTGTTCACATAGCTAAAGTGCATACTACAACAATATCATACGATCAGCCGTGCAGTTGATCGTTAATTTTTTACAGACCTTTAATCATCAGTAAATTCTTAACCCACTGGAGTTATGCAGGCAGACCTGGTCCATCTCCATCACAGAAAAGCTCTACACCCCATAAACACTGAATCAGCCTTGCTGCTGATGGTTGCAAAAAGTACACTTATCTCTCAGAATAGACGTGCTATAGCAGTGATAACAATAAAAGTTCTATTGTGTCTCGTTCAGTGTCCGCGAATGTGTTAAACTTTGGAGTATTCACTGGAGACTCCTATTGGTTCAATATATCATTGGAAAGGGAATTTCATAAGGTCTTATGTCGTAAAACATTCCAAAGATAAATAAACATTACTTTATCACAATGAGCCTTAATTAAGGATGAGTCGCATAGACCGTGTTTTCGAGCGTTGACGTTTGACCGGAATTTGGCCGTAAGTGTGTGACTTCAAATGTTGATGTTCGACCGGTGTTCTGCTTTCTAGAACAAACAGCACCTAGTCTTGGGCAGAGCGATGATAGCCCATACGGAAGAGAGCTAGCGCCTCAATACCGAGGCCGCAGTTCGATTCCTGGCCTGTACCACTAAGTTCTTCGGAATTTATGTACGGTTGTATTTATCATTTACCAGCTCGGCGGTAAAAGGAAAACATCGTGAGGAAACCTGCATTCCCGATAATGAAAAGAAAATACCATAAGTTCGAAGGTATGCGTAAATATGGGTGAGCTTGGGGCGAACACAAAAGGACCAGCGCTGGTCTCCATGTTACAACGACCCTTGCTTGCAATAGCCCAACCACAAATAATCAATCAATAGTCTTGAGCATTTTCGTTTCGTACCACATTGAATACCAAATAATTTAGGAAAACAAAGCTAGTCCAAAGCAAAGTATCATTTCAATAGTATTCAATTCAGTAAACTATCCGTAAAACAAAAAATACCAACAAAATCACTATACCTGTCTCGTAACCGTGATCTCATCATGATTTTCATATCCGATAGGGCACTGCTTCTTGTCTCTATTGTCAAATGTGATGCTGACCGTAGCCTTCGTGATGCCAGCCTGTCCATGTTTGTAAATCAGCTCTTGAAGACTGCCTGCTCTCACCTAGAACAAGTAAGCCGCATTTGTTTGTTTACACTTGAAAACTATTCTAATTTCCAACATTATGAAGCAGACTTACGTTAGATAAATTGGTGATTCCGAGCACAAAACATATCGAGTCCAAGATGTTTGATTTCCCGGTTCCGTTTAGCCCTGTGATAGCGTTGAATTCTTGGTCGAAACCGGTGATTTCTACTCGGTTACCGTATGATTTAAAACCGTCTAGCACTATAGACTTGACGTACATTGTGCTGGTGATGTAAACATCGAAGTTTTAAAGGGAATTCATTGAATTTTTTGTGTAAAATCAGGCAGATTTGTAAATAAATCTTCAAAAATCTCGAGAAGCGGGAACCGTTGGAAAACGATTTTTGACATTAGTTTTTTTTTATAGATTATGGTGTTTTTTTTTTTTTTGGCTGATAATGCAGGGCTGCCACCTCAAAAAATCGATTGGGCGCTATAAACTGTGAAAAAAGCGCTAGATTCCTTTTCGCGGCTCGAAAAAGTGCTAGTTTCGGCGCTAAATTCTTATCACGTAAATAGTCCTTTAAATTTCTCCAAATAGCCTTATCAGTCTTTCCAAAACCCATTTATAAGTCAATTTAAGTCAGTCAATTCTTAAGTCCCTGTTAAATTAATGATGACACTTCAAATTAAGCGTTCGTATTTGAATCTCCCGAACACTGTATAACTCTATGGACATGTTTTGACCATAATATGCTATCAATATTTATTATATTTTAATCACAAACTACAAAATATAGCATACAAACACAAAATGTAGTTTTATTAAAAGTTAAAAAAGCGCTAGATTCTCCGCTAGGCGCTAATTTCGGAGATACGGCGCTAAACATACAAAAAAAGCGATAGATCTAGCGCCGAAAGCGCTAAGGTGGCAGCACCGTGTAGTGTTGTCGGCTCGGCCTGCTTGTTTGTATAAGAATATGAAATAAATCGATTCTGTTCGTAGTCATATCGTAGTCGTATCAATCGATAATAGCGGTGCATAAATAAATCTAGAGTGGGTAAGGAAAGGAGACGACAGAGACAGACCAAAGTTTAACCTAAACTGGCGACAGTCAATACCAATGCCACCTTCCTGGAGACGACCAAAGAAAATGTAGATGGATTGTATGAATTTTCATATGTACACACGGCGACAGGTCAGGTTACCCTGTTTGGACTTTGAACTATTAGAAGATGGAGCCAACATTGAAATCGCGAAAAAAAAACAGCTCTTTCATACAAAACTGCAGTACCGTCTCTACTGAACTGATTTTGATGAAACTTTTTTTATTTGATAGCTTTTGATCTGACTTAAAATGAGGTATATAATTTGTGCGAACGAAGTCGCAGGTAAACTCTAGTAATATATATTTTATTTCATTAGGGAATGAAACCTTTGGTTCCTAGCATTCATTCAAATCATTCATATTCATTTACAGATAGTAAAAGTTCGATAGATAAAATAGCCATACTTTCGTATTACTAGCATTTGCTATCGTCCATGTAATGCAAATCAGCGTTATAAATGTTTTTAATCTATTGGGATAGAAATCAATCGACTTAACCTTGTCCAGTAGATACATTCTGCAATATATGGCACAACACTGTTTGTCGATCTGTCAATGTCAAAATGACAAATACAAACAGTGCTGCCAAGTTAGGCGATTTATCGCCTTTTAGGCTACATCAGGGGGTCTATCAGCGACCAAAAAATACGATTGGCGACCGGTCGCCATTTAGGCTATTTCCCAAATTAAAATAGGCGATTTTGGGCTATTTAAGAAAAACTGACTTTTTCGGGTTATTTTAGGCTATTTTAAGAAAAATATGAATTATTATACTTATTTTAAGTAAAATTATATGATTTTTTATCGCAGACTGCATAAACTGTACACTTCAACACACTATGTACCACATAACGAACGTGTATGTTATGTGTTAGAGCTATTTTTAAATTGTTAGTAGAGATTGCAGTTGTAAAAAAATATATATTTTTCCGTCACGAGCAGCCAATATAGCATTTATTTTAGCCAATTTGCTGTATTTTTAGGCGACTTTAGGCTATATTACACGGGGGAAAAATTAGGCGACTTTAGGCTACTTGAACCGAGATTTTTGGCGATTCAGACTGGCTGGGACTTGGCAACACTGAATACAAATTTTTATTTTTCGATTTTTTTCGAACGAAGCCCGCCGTTTTGCATTTTATTCAACGTTTTCTGTAAAAGTTTAATTTAAAATGGATTTCAATTCAACTGGAGGAATGAGGAGCCCCTTCTCGCCACGGGTGAGGCAGTCCATCTCAGGAAGGAGGCCCATAGGACTCTCCTCTGCAAAAAAGAATCAAAGGTAAAATTTAATTATAACCTCTAATGTCTTCATATACTCGTAATGTTTTTTGGTA
This sequence comes from Agonopterix subpropinquella, assembly GCA_922987775.1. NCBI lineage: Eukaryota > Metazoa > Arthropoda > Insecta > Lepidoptera > Depressariidae > Agonopterix > Agonopterix subpropinquella. The sequence goes on from OV277711.1 coordinate 2,429,645, forward strand.
CCTATGTTTGTTTTTAGTATTTACTATAACATTATATTAAGATGACACTCTGACCCATTATATGAATATGAATGAAGCTAAACAGTGTCAGAATCGTATCGTGTGGTAGTACATAATCCCATGGATAGTCTGCCTACCTCAAAGGGACAATGGTGTAAGCTTATTTACTAGTCATTTGTTTCGAGTTGGCCGCTCCCTCCCTTCCCGCTTCACCGTACCGCACCCCTAAGAGACCCTATGAAACGTAATTTTATAACCTTTAGCAACGCAACCACGTACGGCACGTCCGTCCCGATCACTAATATCGCTTTTAATTTTAAATTTTTATTTGCTTGTTATATTATTTTTTGTCGACGGGACCAGTTAATGTGACTTTGACGAAATTTTGTAACGGTTATCGACGGCCAACTCCAGACAAACGGGTAGTATGTATTTTTTATTTGTGTAGTAATTATGTCGACGGTGGTGTAATGTCATTCGAGGGCCCTCCTTTTCACAGTCAAGTAAAGATAGTAGGAGCAAAAATGTTATACAGTAACAAGATTGTGCACTACAGTGCTGACAACGAGACCAGTAAGATTCCCAGAACACTTGTGTGTCCCTTTCTATCTAGGGTGTTGGCAACACGTTAGAAAGAGACACACAGGTGTTCCGAGGCGAAACATTTGCTTGGTTGTCAGCCTACAACAACATTGAAAGAGTTTGGTCTACTTATAGAATACTATATACAATCTAGAATTAAACATTTTAACGGGTTCTTACCGCGTTTTGGTAATTGTGAGTTCCCAAAAACTGTATTACTATATACAATGTTCTTGAGTAGGATTATTATAGGAGGATAGTTGTTAGCTAGACCAGTCTTTCGGCACAGGTCCGGCACTTCCAACAACGTTTTAGATTTGACATGATGACGTTCGCACATGCGCACTTTGCGAAAATTTTATTGTGCATGACATATGTGAAGGGTTGACTTAACACGCATCGTATGAACTACATTATACATTTCGTTACTTTTTATAGTTCATACTGTGATTAAAAATAGTTTTTAAGTTAGTGAATCACAGAAAATGTGAATTTAGCTTTATTTTCCAACATTGTGAGGAGAAAAATAAAATATATTTGATGTAGTCAAATCCAACGGGTGTGCGCGCCTGACTGCATTTGGTGTGAGGGGAGGTGGGGTATCTGAAGTCAGAGGGGGGCAGGGAGTGGTCGTTCTGTATGTAGAACTATATACTATTACCTATTCTGTGCTTTCGGTTAGTGAAAACCACACACAATTATGTATGTGCAAGCTTCAAAATTGAAGCATATGAGTTTCTTCACGATGTTTTCCTTCTCGGATACAGTGTTACAAATCGTACGTAAGTTCCTAAAATTTTTCTTTTCTTTAAATGTATTGCTACATGTTGGCATGTAGGCCTCGCATGCCACCCCCAAGAAAACGGTAAAAATCAAGATGTGCCTCCATTGTTATTATTTTACGTTTGCCAGAAAGAGCACCATGACATTTTTCTTGTTTAACACTTTAACTGCTGATGACCTACGTGGTAGGTCAGCGACAAATGGGCCGCAGTGCGCACGACTCAAACGTTGAGTCAGAATTGTAAAGCATTCCACAGTGTTAGCACTGCGCGATTATCATTGTTTTGAGCTTAGCAGCGAAAGTGTTAATCACTTTGTCGTGTGTGGCATGCTGGGCAGAGATTGAACTACTCGCCACTTCTTCTTTTCGTGGTACTAGTCCTATCCACCACAGTCACTAGACCAACACAACTTTCGTAAAAAAAATAATTTATGTCATTGTTACAGCAAATTCATCCAGATGGAGCGTCAAGGTGGAGATCTGATCTACAAGACACCGGTCAGCACAGTTGAAACGTTTGGCATGCCACTGCCTGTCATGGTCACCGAGACCCTCACTTTCGGTAAGTAGTCTGACATATAGGGTCCTTCTTAATATGCTGACACTTTTTTAAGAGGATGATCAGATTGATCAGACCATCAAACTGAACAACTTTCTCTATGGGACCAACGTTGAAATCGCGAAAAAAAATCTACTGTCCCCTACATTTCGCTCGAGTAGGTTTGCAGTTTTGTATGGAATAGCCGATTTTTTTTCGCGATTCTCATGTTGGTGCCATGAAGAAATTTGTTCAGTTTAATGGTCTGATCATCCCCTTAAAAAAGTGTCAGCATATTAAGAAGAACCCTGTATATTCAGGAGATATATTCAGAAGATCATTAATTTCAGGAGTGAAACGGATTATTCTCTTGCGATATTAGCAAAAAATTTTTTTTATACTATTTCAAGGAGAACAACAAAATTTTTTTTCTTCATCAATCTAAAAATGTTAATGACTTTATGTCCCAAAAATGGCTTAACTGGCTGGCAGGCAGTCCAAATAAATATATGAACAGAAAAAAAACAGTTATTGTTATACTTATAATTATTCTAATACATACAACCTGATCTACCTGGCATCGCTGGTGAGACTGCAGTACAGCCCAAGTCTCGATGGAATCAAAGGCTTTCTCGTAGTCCACGTACGCCAAGCAAAGGGGCAGGTTATACTCTTCAGTCTTCTGTATAACTTGCCGAAGTATATGTATGTGGTCCACAGTGCTAAAGCCCTTTCGGAAACCGGCCTGTTCGGGAGGCTGGAAATCGTCAAACCTGCGCGCGAGACGGTTCGTAATGACTCTCGAAAACAGCTTGTAGACATGGCTAAGAAGGGAAATGGGCCTATAGTTCTTCAACAGGGCATTGTCGCCCTTTTTGAAGAAGAGCACCACCAGACTTCTGTTCCATGCCTGCGGCGTTTTGCCTTCGAGTATGACGGAATCGAACAGCTTCTGAATTCCCCCTTTGCATCAGTATGGACTTAATAATTGCATCAGCCTATACACATCTGGATAATTCGGTGCACACAGTTTTACTGTGTTCCAGAGCACTGATATAATATTATTGATACCAGGCATGCAGATAATGTGACCGGGTTGAACAAGTTTGTTTTTCCATCCAACAGCAAGTGGTGATGTATCCGTGCGTCTATCCCCATGCGGCTGGTGCTGGCTGGTAGCCGGACGAAGAGTGCTAGCGTGGCCGCGGGAGCCGCTAGCTTCAAGCGGAGCATCCCCCGCCCCGGCCTCCCCAGCCGCCGCCAGGGAACTGACGCTGCCCCAGACTGACCTAGCACACAAGGCTGATCTAGTGTGCGTCTTCTATGAGGATAGTGCTCAGGTATGTACAGAGGTGTGCCAGCATGGCCATAATAAAATTTCCGCCAAATAAAAAGGCTTAATATGCAGCCAAGCAGCAAATCAAAATTGTAGAGGGCTTACCACAGGCCCGGCGACAAGAAGGGACTATGAGTGAATAAAGTTTTATCTTATCTTATCTTACAGGTACAGCTGTACCGGGTCCTAGACAATAGGGTTACTCATGTAATATGTTTTCACTACAGTAATTGATATAACTACGCCTATAACAGAATCAGAGTAACAGTCCTCAACATTTCTGTCATTAGGCCTGCTTATCCATGGGCCTTTAGCTGGCTGCAATAACTTAACACTTTCGCTGCTGACGACCTACGCCGTAGATCTGCGACAAACGGGCAGTAGGGTTGAAGAACCCACGCAACGAGTCAGTTTAGTACATTTCGCCTGAGTTCATGACCTACCGCGCGAGTCACCGAAAACCGTCGGTGCAGGTGACCCACGACGCGAGCTACATTAATTGTTTCAACGTTACGACCGTACGCACCACCTGCAAAGGGGGTCAAGTTCTATTGCTTTCGCCTGTGCTCATGACCTATAGCATGAGTCACATTCACCCTACGCCTATGCGGATGACCTACGAGAGGGGTCCATTTTAGCACTGCGCAAGGATCATGGTTTGAGTTTAGCAGCGAAAGTGCAGCGAAGACAATGTGACATAATGATATTATTCCACAGATGCCATCATGCATAGGCGTGTCACCAGAAGGCATAGTCCGCTACTGGCCCTCGCTAGGCCAAGAGGGAGTCTACGTGGATATATCAGCGGAACTGGCCGGGCAGGAGTGCGAGAGGCTGGGGGAGTACACGCGAGCTGGACTCGTGCTTGCTACCACTACTTGTACCATTGTGCTGTTGGAGCCTACTGTTGTTGGTAAGTCGGCATTATCACGACTAGCTAAAAAAAATATCTGCCCAAAGAGATTATACCTAAAGGCATAAAGGGAGCCCATCTATAATGCAAGGATGCTTTTTTGACGTGCTAGTGTGCAGGGTTCGAAAGGATAATTATCAATGATAATTATCACGATAATTATCATGATAATAACAGGTTGATAATTATCAATTGATAATAACAAAAAATTGCGCCCGTGAAATAGAACTATATTCTAAGTATCCAAACGTGTATTTTCGCACTTGTTGCGTGTATCCGAACGCACGTCTAGCCGCGACACGGGAATTCCCCCAATTCACAAAAAATATCAGTTGGTGTGACGTAAAGCCAAGTGAACTCGAATCACGAATATTATTATTGTGTTGAATTTCAACAATGCCGCGCGAGAAAAATCCAGTGTGGTCATACTTTAGTTGCACTAAGACAAAAAATATGTATGTATGTAATATGTATGTATGTATGTATTGTATTATGTTATATAAAAAAAATTAAACATATATTTTTTGTTTGTTTTAAGACAATAAACCATCGATATTTCTTATGAAACAATTTAACAAATGATATTTTAATAATGGTGATAATTATCGGATAATTATCCGATAATTATCGGATAATTATCCGATAATTATCACGGCTCGTTATTATCTTGATAATTTCGAACCCTGCTAGTGTGTGTAAAGTGGTCATAGTTGGTCTAGTTTTTCTAAGAAAAAACACACACTAGCACGTCAAAATAAGTGGACATCCGCATAAACAAGTATCCATAGTTCCATCTCCTTCTATTATTAAAGGTATGTCATAAGACAAAAAACAAAAAACCCGACTGCATAAAAAAACTGTTAACTGAAAAGAGAAAAACAAGCTCTATAATCACTAATCAGCTATAACAACTTTAAGTTAATATAATTTGAATGTTATTAGGTAGGTATCGCAAACGGGGACAAAGATGAATTGTAAAACTTACTACCTTCCTTTGGTTTGTCCCCGTCTGCAATACCTACCTAATAACATTCAAATTATATTAACTTAATAACTTAATGTTGTTATAGCTGATTAGTGATTATAGAGCTTGTTTTTCTCTTTTCAGTTAACAGTTTTTTTTAAGCAGTCGGGTTTTTTGTTTTTCGTAATAATTTAGTTTATTTCATACTTTTTAGTCTTGTGTCGAAAAGGGTAGCATAAAAGTACTACAGTATATACAACGTGTTAATGAATTAGCGCAAAACCTTGTACACCCCAACTGATTTATAACAAAATAATTAGATTGAAACAATAATTTCATTATTTTTATAGTTAAAATTTAAAGTTATTCGCATTTAAAGTTTCGAGGCAAAAATGATTTGTTATCATTTCAGCACTGAAAGAAAGCGCTAACGTACTCATGGATACATTTTTTCTTGTTTTGGTAGTAAGTAGAGTGAGGGTGCCCGTGCGGTGGGTTGTCATGGGGTTCAGTAAATTTTGAATTTTGCAAGATAATTATTTAATACAAACATACAAAAATAGGTACAAATCTTTCCTCTTTATAATATTAGTGTAGATATATAGTTCACATAACAGTGTAGATACGTTCTTTCTGCAGGGCATCTAACCGTTGAAAACACGATTCTATTAAATTTTCTCGATAGAAAAGAGGAGCAAAGTAAGCTCGATTTCAGATTTATAACCAGTTTTACAAGAATCACACTACACCATTTCTTCTGAATATACCATCATTTGAAAGGTAAATAATTATAGCAGGGCTTCTAACCGATGGATTTTTCCCCAAACACCCAAGAGAAAAGATATTGATGAAAAATGCGTTTTTTTGCGATCTTGCTTTCAATTGAAGCGGGATGGCTAATTGCGAAAGTTTGCTTGTTAGAAAGAGAGGCTTGTTCTACTAATACCCAGCCTTAAGAGGGCTATCGCAGTCCAGTGGCCCTCATCACATTAAAAAAGATTTCTCAATAAAGAAAGCCTAAATTAAAAAAGTAATCAACACGAACACTACTAAGTAAAGCCTTCAAGCCATTGTTATACAATACTTTTATAGGTTCTAAACATTCCACTTTTAGACAATTGCGAATAAAAACAAAAGCGGCCGTTTTTTTCTTTTTTCCCAATTTGTATGTGTACCTTTAAAAAACCTATAAAAGTATTCTATGAAAATAGCTTGAAGGCTTTTGTAGTGTTCGTGTTGATTACTTTTTTAATGCAGGCTTTCTTTATTGAGAAATCTTTTTTAATGTGATGAGGGCGCCACTGGACTGCGATAGCCCTCTTAATTAGGTCCTGCCTCTTAAATATACTATAGTATACAATTTACAATAAAATAATGCTGTGGTGGCCTAATGGCAAATAACCATGCCTGCTGTGCAGGAGGCGATGGTTCGATCCCCGTCCAGGCCGACTTTACTTCATTGGTACGCCAATAAGTTTTTTGTTTAAATTGATGTACGATTTGTAACACCACTGGCTTTTCGGTGAAGGAATTCTTTTCGAGGTGTGTACATTTCACTAGTGATACCGAAACACTGTCCAATATGACAAGGAGTGAGCCCGTTGTCACTTTTATTAGATAGTCTCTGCCTCCGTGGTCTAATGGTTAAGAGCTTTGACTCTCGACACGGAAGTCGTGGGTTCGATTCCCACGGGGGACAGCTAGTGATATGCCACTTTGTGCGTTTTTCCCCAGTTGGTTAGGACATTGCAGGCTGAATCACCAGATTGTCCGAAAAGAAAAATGATTCCGTGCTTCGGATGGCACGTTAAGCCGTTGGTCCCGGCTACTATCTCTGGTGGTAGTAGTCGTTACATAAAAACCACGTCAGAGGCCTTAAGGCGGTCTGAAAAAACTCTGACACCAGGGCTCTGCCCACACGATAAGAAGATTAGATAGTGAACGCAACACAGATCTCGAAGAAGGTTTCCTCACTATGTCTTCCCTCACCAAAAAGCATACTGTAATTACCAGAGTTGTGCTGTTTCAAGGTTTAATTCTATTTATAATACAGTTTTTGAGAGTTATGCGATTATTATTTAATCTACAACAACAAGGGTGTAACAAAACGCCCTAGTAATACTTAAGGAGTTGCTTCAGACCATCAAACTGAACAACTTTCACTATGGAGCCAACAACGAGAGAAAAAATAAAAAAAATCTGCTGTCCCATACATTTGAGTCAAGCCGGTATAGCAGTTTCGTATGAAAGAGCTGATTTTATTTCGCGATTTCGAAGTTGGCTCCATAGCTAAAGTTGTTCAGTTTGATGGTCTGAAGCATCCCTTAAGTATTACTAGGGTGTTTTGTTACATGTATAATACAATTAAACATTTTAACGGGTTGATTGATCATCCTGTAATGTTGTAACACTGCCGAAATATCAGGAACTCAAATATACCAAAACGCGGTAAGAACCCGTTAAAATGTTTAATTATAGATTACTAATTTTATAGTTTCGAAATGAAACAAATGTACCCGAAACCGACGAGCGTGTATGAAACGACTTATGAGTGTGGAAGAGGCGAAAGAGGTGTGTCAGGATCGTAGCCGATGGCGATCTATTGTTTCTGCCTACCCCAATGGGACACAGGCGTGGCCTGTATGTATGAAATTATGCATCTTAGTTAACTAGCTTTTTTCCCAAAAAGACCACTAAAACGTTTTTATCTTATCTTACGACCCAACGTTTAAAGGTGGACTTCCGATGCCAGCGGCCGATGCGTCTAACGCGCGCGGCCGACGACAGACCTCACTTCCGAGGTCAGCGACTGACGCGTGCCTATTGTGCAGAGTGTTATCACTTTAGGGTATTTTCCCCGAAATTTAGGATATGTTTTTATGTTTTGGTGTTTAAACAAAAACATAAAAACACAAATAAAAAAACAATACATATTTTAATAAATAATATTTGATTGACTGATAGATCGATAGGTTTAGAGAAATATATGAATGAATTTTTTTTACTGGATTTTTGATAAAATACATTTTTAAGAGTTATTATAATTAGACAGGGATGCGTTGCATCCCCTTGGCTTTTTAACCTGTATATGGATCGCTGTCTAGCTAATAATTATGTAGGCAAGAGGGATTTTCCGAAAAAAGAAAAATTAGTTTCAAGTGGATCGATAGATGGTGTTATCGCAACGTGGATGAGCGACCTTGCAGATAATAAAATACAAATAAAAAATAGTGAATATCAAGCAAATTTTCGGTAAAAACATCGTAATATGTCTGGCAAACATTCTTGTTCAGCGTGACGTCAGAGCATAGCCGCGCGCGGCCGCGGCCGATGCGATAGACATCGGCCGCGCGCGTCTGACGCGCGCGTCAGTCGCTGGCATCGGAAGCGGCGCCATACGTTTTCATAGTAACTAGTATGGCCGCATCGGCCGTCGGCCGCGAGCCGCGCGTGTCAGACGCGTCGGCCGCTAGCATCGGAAGTCCACCTTAAAACGACATTTGTTTTAGACGGTCGCGCGACAGTGAGTTATCGCACGCTGCGACCGCCGAGCGGGTGGCTGGGCGGCATCGGGAGGAGAGTGTCCCTGCTGTTCTTCGGTTCCATGCCTGCGCATGCTGATACGGTGAGCTTTTACGTATTAATATTAACATGTGTGTTTAGTCTTTTTAACAGACTAGTATTTTTCAAACTTTTTTTGACCCAGTAAAAGATTTCGTAAAGGCCTTAAATAAATAAAAGACATTGTCCACGTGACATAGTGTATTCGTATCGGGTCGTTTCGCAGCTGGCGAATGTGTATGATTAAAGAACAAATATAAATCGTATGATAGCTGAAATTATACACAGGATAGGAGGAATATCGTACTTCCCATTGAAATGGAAATTATCCTTTTCTGCAGTGGGTTTCTTATAAAATTCAAATTCAAATTTACCAGTTTTGTATGGGAAACGGGATTGGGCAATGTCTTTTGTTGACCAATTGCCAGAGCAAACCCATTCTTAATAAAAAAAAAGACAGGAACGAGTGGAAGACTCTACCCAGCAGTGGGATGATTATTAGAGGGGGTGAGGTGGGATGATATAGGGTAATAAATATTAATAAAAAATTTACTGCAACATCTCTACAATACTCTCGCGTTGCACCTCCCGAAACTTCCTTTGTTTGAATAAAACCACTATCTCAGCGACTATCAATTTCATTGCTGCTCAAATATTTGGCATTAGTCTTTTGCCATCAACACTATATAATAGAGAAGATAAAGTCGCGACATTAGGAAGTAGCATCAAGTACATATGCTTAATCTGTATACAACGTACTTGCAAGGGTTCTTGGTGTCAGCAAGCGAAGGTGATGATGTCACAGAACCAATGACATTTGGATCGAACAACTCGTTTAGGAGAGACTACTGGAGACCCAAGTTTAGGCTAATAATCTGTGTAAGGTGGCTGGAAAGGGCTAGGTGCATGAAGCATAGGTCCGTGCGATGTGTAGATTGTATTGTTAGAGACGTATCCAGCAGTTCCTGTTTGATTCAACAGAAATATTAATCAATTGGTTGCAGAAACTGGTAGGGGTAGTGGTGTTATCAGAGGAGGCGTTGGACAAATCAGAACCTGGCTGCATCGCGCTAGTAGCGGGAGGCGCGGGTTCACCGGGAATACTGCAGCTGTGGCGCGGCGCAGACCTTCACGAGCACAGTCTGCGCCGCGCGCTAGCCGAGGCCGGCGCCAGAGCCCACCTCACCATGGGTAAGTGTTGCATGCCGTAAAAGAATGGCCATTAGGGAATGGGCTGATAAAACACACAGGTTGCAGTTGTCGAGCCTTGCAAGTCTACAACACTCTAAGAAAGAAGTTTGGCGAAAAGCCATATAATTTGAGACCCAGACATAAAGGTCCCCATACATGAATGAAATTTAGTAATAAGTGTAGAGTGAAAAAAAAACTAACAAAAATTTAAATTGGTTGGAATCTGTAGATGTTGGGGGAAAGGTATTTCTCCTTATGATACCTTTTGTATCAAGTGTGTGAAACTCATAATCTTTCTTATTAGATAGTCCACTCAATCATCTACGCATTTATTGTGTTTACTTTAATGAAAATTCACGATAACCGTCCCATATTGTGATAATGGAAGAAAACGAAATCATACACACTATCAGTTCAACCAAGCCAAGTACGTTCGGTAACGACCAAAAATACCTCAGTTATAATATTAAATGAAAATAGCTGTCGTGGTTGCGTTTTGCTGCTGCTTTTTGGACGATTTGTCTATTTTACTAGTAATTTCTACTTTTGAATCCGGACTTTTGGAGATGTGGAAGTTTTTTTTAAAAATGCCTTAATTTTTTCTGTTTACAATAATTGTGACCGCCGTCTTGAATGGCTTTTAGTTTTCGTAAAAAATGTCTGGGTCCAAATCTGCCAATTTTCTTTATCAGCAATGTGACAACTCGTGTCTCAAAGTTCATACTGAACAACAGCAGCAGTAAAGCTCGGGCCATCGTCGGAGCCCTCACTGGGCACTACGCCACAGATGACGCACAAAATGAAGCTCACACTAAATCCCAGCTGCCGAGCATGCAGAGAGGATGAAGAGACTATAGAGCATATTCTTTGTGACTGCGATGTCTTGGCGGCAAAGCGCATGTGCCTCCTCGGAGATGGATACCCAAAACCGGGAGATCTTAGGCTTCTTCCCCTCAATGGTATTGCCTCCTTCATTGACCATGTATTTGAAGGGTGAAGAAAGCAAAAAGTATTGGGGCTAACACAAAAGATCCTACTGGGTTGAAGTGTTGCTGGCTTGCCAGCCTCCACAACAAGATAAGATGGGTAAGTGTTATTTTTGACACTGATGTCTGGGTAATACTGCATTTCTTAAATTTCTTTGGGCAACAATTTCCTCCCAATGTGTATGACCCTACGGGCCGCCCCCCTTTGCCTTTTGCCATTGGAAGAATATACCCCTGATCGTGAGATCTTTGTATGAAGTGCCATAGGTCACTACAGGGGTGTGTACTATAAGGGGTGGAGACGTAGCCAGAGTCCAATTAAACTCTTGTATCACTATTATTTGGATTTTTATTGTATTTTATAATATTTTTCCCTCGCTTGGCAGCTGATCGTCTTATGAATTAATAATCGAACAACGAGCCTAGGGTTCCGCGTTTCAAATTCCGAATCCAAAACCAGCCAGTAGTAGCACATACAATCTCCATGCTACAGTACACAACCAGGCTCGCACTTAGAAAAAACGTAACCACATGTGAATCTGAGGTCGTAAAAGTGAGAGAGGACTGCACCAATGCTTACTGTCGGTAACCGAGAGAGGGTGAACTGCCTCCGTGGGCTAATGGTTAAGTGCATTGGCTCTTGATACGGAGGTCGTGGGTTCGATTCCCACGGGGAACACCAAGTGATATGTCACATTGTGCGTTTTTCCCCAGTTGGTTAGGACATTGCAGAATCACCTGATTGTCTGAAAAGAAAAATGATTCCGTGCTTCGGATGGCACGTTAAGCCCTTGGTCCCGGCTTCTATCTCTGGTGGTAGTAGTCGTTACATAAAAACCACGTCAGAGGCCGTAAGGCGGTCTGAAAAAACTCTGACACGTCAAATTTAAGTGAGGTGGCGGTTATCTCCGTATAGTATCTCACTTAAAAGACGTTTAGAAGTGACCTGTGTCGCTCTCACCCCTGTCATGTTACAGGAGCAGTTCTATTTAAAACATAATTAAGTTTGTACAATTTGCTATCGCAGGAGACCTCAATAGTTTGGAAATAATGGCCCTAGACGTGAGAGCGAGCGGGAACAACGGGCTATTGCTTCTGGTGGCCGCCATCAACGTCGCCAGGTCCCCGGAGATGAGATATGCCATCGGTAAGTGAGATCGAAGATATACAGTAGTACCAGATTTACAGGGTGTTAGGGTAAACAGTTACATTACTTTAAGGGGTGATTGTACAGTCACCAGCAGATGTATCGTATATCGCAAACAAGGTGGTCAAATATTTCTACGCAGTTCTAATTTTCAATAATTTCTTTACTCATAATCAATCAAAAATATCGGAACGCCTAGAACATCAAATATGTCGACGCAGTCAGGGTGGTCATAAACATGTGAACAGTTTCGGAAAAAACCTTACTCCGTTGTTTTACATTTTAATTTTAAAAAACATTGTAAAGAAATTATTGAAAATTCGCTGTTCAGATATTTTTGAATACACGTTTCGATATAATTGGTAACATTTACTGTAAAGAATTTAATGAAAATTAGCACTGCTCAGAAATATTTGAACACTTTGTATGCTACGATATATCTGATGGCGACTGTACCCATGATACTGAACAACTTTCCAAAAGAAACCTATAGGAAATTCACAAAAAAGAATTTCGACTTTTCATACAAACATTCGATCATCTAATTGCATTCAGTACGGAAAGTCCAAAACTTTTTTGCGAATTTCCTATAGGTTTCTTAGGGAAAGTTATTCAGTATCATGGGTACAATAACCCCTTCAAGTAATGCAATTGTTTACCCCCAACACCCTGTATAAGTCCCCCCGATGTACCTGCGCGGTTGACAAATTTTGATAGCGCGCGAAATTAATTGACCAATCAGGATCAAGCCCTTGCCACAATGGGTAACTTGCACAGTTTTATATTTTTAGGTTATCATAAAGATTTAAGGCTTACATAAATATACCACACCACAAACAAAAATCGTAAAATATGCACAAATCATTTATTTATTGCAAATCAAAAGTTGACTTTTCAAATTCCGCGCCAAAACGTTCACAGTGACGTGACGTCACTCCTTATTCATTTTAACGCGTGAAGCTCATTACAAATTAGAAGAGTACAGAAACATTATTTATTATGTTGCTGTACTCTTTTAACTAACTACTAATTAACAACCTGGCTTAAGGAATGACGTCACTTTGCGCTGACTGGTGTTTTAAATTACGTTCCGATCCACGTAACTTGTAATTGAAATATTTCGTAAAATATTAAAACTTCAGAATAAATCTTTCAGTAATGTTCTATTCACAACTATTACTATTTAATCAAATTAAAGATTGAAAAATTAAGTCTCGGGCGGGACTTGAACCCGCACCCTTCCAAACCGGGGAAGTGCGTTATCCAATTTCGCTAGCGAGTCCACTAGCCCTGCACTAGCCAGAGAACGAAATTTTCAATCTGTTGCGTCTTGACGTGTGCGCCATCTACTGGAAGTTATTACAAACTAGCCAACCTGCAATGCGGATGGCGCACACGTCCCCTCAAGACGCAACAGATTGAAAATTTCGTTCTCTGGCTAGTGGGCTCGGTAGCGAAATTGGATAACGCACTTCCCCGGTTTGGAAGGGTGCGGGTTCAAGTCCCGCCCGAGACTTAATTTTTCAATCTTTAATTTGATTCGAAATAGCACAACATGGCTGTAACATGTTCAAAATCCATATTACTATTTAATTATTAATATAATTTCTCACTATAATTTTGGTGCAAGTTCCCCATTGGCTAATTGTTTTCGCGCCCTTTTCGCTCCGGCTTTGCAGCATTTGATTATTAAACAACCTCGGGATTTGTCGGAGGACTACAAACGAAGATTGACGAGGGTAAATATTTTCCTGGACGTAAAACTAACTAAATGTTTTCTACCGGCAGCGCACATATCTGTAGAGGATCCCGCGGCTCCCCGCGTGACGTCACTGGTGCCCCTACGCAGCTGGGGCCGCGAGGACCCCGAGGAGACCCCGAGGTTCCTCCCCCTGGGCCCCTGCGCGCTTCTCTACACCACCAAGTACATCGCTATTGTGTCCAGTAAGTACACTCGACCCGTAGACTTGACTAGACCCCGCGTTACGTCACTGGTGCCCCTGCGCAGCAGGGTTCGCGAAGACCCTGACGCGACCCCGAGGTTCCTCCCCTTTTTTATTTTTAACCTAAAATAATATCTGAAGGAAAGGTGGATCAGAAGGTAATTCTTAGTATGTACATATTAATTCAAAAAGGCGACGCGGGCTCACTCCCCGTCACACTGGGCAGAGTTTCAGTACTAGTGAAACGTGAGTGTTCTAAGGTTTCAGAATATCTCTGACACCCCCCCGGGGAATATCGTCGTGAGCATATGTATGCATGCATTAATTCAAAGAACTAATACGTATACTGTTATTGATTTTTAATTAAAATATGATAATATTTTTATATAAACACGTGTCAATCTGTGTCGGCGCTGACCTAAATAACTACACTACATAAGACTCGTGGGTAGAAAAACCAAAATTGAATTTTTAAAAGTGCTACAGTGTCGCCAACTTCAAACTTCAGAGCGAAAGTTTGATAAAAAACAAAAAATTCCAAGCATTTCTCTACTCTAACACAGACTTTTTATATCTTCTTAACAGCTACAATATCAAATGAGAAAGTGGACTACATAGACGTGACATCAGAAGGCGACAAGATCCTAGGAGCGGAGCTATGTAACGGAGTTCCGTTGTTATTCAGCAAGAAACACGGCGTTCTTGTATTGTCTACCAGTGACAGTCTGGCGCCTACTCCGTGAGTACTTTGGTATTAGGAGCAGAGTTATGTAACGGAGTTTTATCTAGTACTGCTATGGTACTTTCTCCGTTCGTATTTCTCAATTTTATCAGAATAAGGAAAGGAGGACTTTCATAAAATATTAGGAGTTGAGTATTGTGCAACGGAGTTCCGTTTTTTTTCAACTAGTTACATTTTTCCTTTAATAACTTTGGTATTTGATCGGTTTCTGACTACTCCGCTAAAGATTATGGTCTTGAGGTTATGTATGTGTGTACGTATCTAAGAAGGCAGTGTTCTATGAAGCCCAGCGGAAAATTTTTATTCTCTACACATTTTTTACGAAATTCTGTGACATTGTGTGTCATTTGTGTGACATTGTCCAAGATATTTATTATTATTATTTTTTATTAATTCTTATCTTCGGTGAAAACTTGTGTTTTAGTACCGTACTAAAACGAAATAAAACTGGTCTTTCTTTTTCCTGTTTTTAAAGTGAATAAAGTTCTTTCTACTAATTATGTAGTTTTATGTGCAGTTCGTTGTGCGACAGTCCGATGGGTTCACCGTGTCCATCCGACATGTACGACGGAAACTTATCACTCTACGAGATTGACCCACATGAGGTAAGTGATCATAAATTAAGTCTCCCAATTAACATAGTTTTTTGGAAAATTTTTAGTACAAAAACAGCACTGTACAGGGTCTATGCCGTAGATTTCTCTATGATCATCTCTCGATGACTCTATGGAATCAACGTCGATATCGCGAAAAAAAGAATCTGCTGTTCCATATATTTGGGTAAACTTGGTTTGCAGTTTTGTATGAAACAGCAGATTTGTTTCACAATTTTATTTTTGTTTTCGAGAAAGTTGACGTATGAACCAGTTTATTCAAAATATTCTTAGGTAATGTGTGTCTGGGACTATTAAATAATCTGCGGTCTGGGTAAAGGCGTAAAAAACCTATCACACATGATACAGGCGATTTTTGAGCATAGGCGATGTCGCAACTGCACCGCAACGACGACGTTGCAGCTGAATCGCCGCTATTTTTAAGCACTCCGTTATCGCCGTGATTACGCCGCGACGGTGATAGATCTCAGAAATATCGCAGCGATATCGTAATATATTGCAAATATATTGTGTCAATCTAGGCAGTTCGCCACGCTTTCTGCCAGAGGGGGTGAGGTAAAAATTGGTGGGGGGAGGGAGTGTTCGTACTGTATGTAGTACTAGATACTCTTTCTTATACTGTGCCTTGACGGACTATCGCCTGTGCTACTGCGACCATCGCTGGGCCCGCGGCATGACGCCTCGATAAACGTTTTATCGCGCCTGCTAACTCGTTCGTTCGCGCGCAAAAAAGAAAGAGCTAGGGCGCGATAGCGCTTGCCGCGAGTTCTGCATGGGTAGCATGCCAACCCGCGATAGCCGTGATACAGCTATATCACGTCTTTAATCTCGCTCGTTTGCGCGCGAACAAACGAGATAAAAGACGTGATACGGCTATCGCGGGTTGGCGTACTAGCTAGGCTGGTCTATTGTGAACGCTCCTATTATTTAAAGAGAAATTACGTTGCAGGTCAGCATGGTAACAACGGACGCCTGCGGCAAACTGAAGACAGCCTTCCTGTTCCACTTGCGACGCGACACCGTCGCCTGCAAGAGCATCATCGACGAGCTGTTCCCCCCGCCCCCCGCGCCGCCCCTACAACCACCCTCCTCGCCGCTGAGACACAGACCACAGGTAGACGTTCCTGGTCAGCTCAAGAGCATCATCGACGAGCTGTTCCCCCCGCCCCCCGCGCCGCCCCTACAACCACCCTCCTCGCCGCTGAGACACAGACCACAGGTAGACGTTCCTGGTCAGCTCAAGAGCATCATCGACGAGCTGTTCCCCCCGCCCCCCGCGCCGCCCCTACAACCACCCTCCTCGCCGCTGAGACACAGACCACAGGTAGACGTTCCTGGTCAGCTCAAGAGCATCATCGACGAGCTGTTCCCCCCGCCCCCCGCGCCGCCCCTACAACCACCCTCCTCGCCGCTGAGACACAGACCACAGGTAGACGTTCCTGGTCAGCTCAAGAGCATCCTCGACGAGCTGTTCCCCCCGCCCCCCGCGCCGCCCCTACAACCACCCTCCTCGCCGCTGAGACACAGACCACAGGTAGACGTTCCTGGTCAGCTCAAGAGCATCATCGACGAGCTGTTCCCCCCGCCCCCCGCGCCGCCCCTACAACCACCCTCCTCGCCGCTGAGACACAGACCACAGGTAGACGTTCCTGGTCAGCTCAAGAGCATCATCGACGAGCTGTTCCCCCCGCCCCCCGCGCCGCCCCTACAACCACCCTCCTCGCCGCTGAGACACAGACCACAGGTAGACGTTCCTGGTCAGCTCAAAAGCATCATCGATGAGCTGTTCCCCCCACCCCCCGCGCCGCCCCTACAACCACCCTCCTCGCCGCTCAGGCACAGGTCACAGGTAGACTTTATAGGCCCACTACTGTAACTAGTGTAAACCAGGTTCAACTGGCACTACGCCACAGGCACGATGATGCAAGATGAAGCTTACCCTGGATCCCAGCTGCAAAACATGACTGCGATGTTTTAGCGGCTAAACGCATATGCTTCCTGAGAGTTGGTAATCCAAAGCTGGGAGATTACAGGTTTCGCCTAACGAAGGTTGGCCTGTGTCCTGTAGTGGAACGTATACAGGGTGTTCGGGTAGACAGTAGCATTACTTTAATGTTTGATTGTATACTGTACAATACAACTTTCCCAAAAGAACATAATAGAAATAGCAAAAAAAATTGTTTTTTTCCGTACTAACATTCCTAAGAAAAGTTAAAATATTCCCTAAGAATCCAATAGGAAATTCACAAAAATAATTTTCGACTTTTCATACAAACGTTAGAATAGCTGATTGCATTTAGTATAGAGAGTCAAATGGAGCTAATTTCCTATAGGTTTCTAAGGGAAAGTTGTTTAGTATCTTGGGTATGATCACCCCTTAAAGTAATGCGACTGTTATTTATTTATTTATTTAGTACTAGCTTTTTCCCGCGACTTTGTCCGCGTGGAGTTTGGAAAACCCTATGTTACTTCTAATACCTCCAAGAATATGTGTGCCAAGTTTAATGAGGATCGGTTTTGTAGTTTTCGCGTGAAAGCCTAACAAACAAATTTACATTCACATTTATAATATTAGGGATAGGATGACTTACGACACTAGACAATTTTATCCAGCGGGATAACTCTCTCTACCTATCTGCGAACCCGCCACACGATTTTATCTACGGACGATAGGAGAAGTGGGAAACTCAAATATGACTTCCCTGGTTTTTATTCAGGCAGTGAGCGTATAAGCCGTCGCCTAAATTAATACCTGTATTTTTAAATTCTTCCGCTTAAATAATAATTACATTTTCAGGAAGAGGAGAAAGATGTAGATGGCGTATTAGATAGGACAGTTCTCAAGATAGCTCAAGAGATGCTCGACGATATACCGGCGGGAGATCCAAGGTGAGTTTAATTGTCAAATAAAAACAACATCTTTATTAAAACAACAAACTGACGCTCAATAAGAACAGAAACGCTCATAGATGTTATCTTTAAATACTTGAATTTAACCTTAAGGCTGGGTATTAGTAGAACAAGCCTCTCTTTCTAACAAGCAAACTTTCGCAATTAGCCATCCCGCTTCAATTGAAAGCAAGATCGCAAAAAAACGCATTTTTCATCAATATCTTTTCTCTTGGGTGTTTGGGGAAAAATCCATCGGTTAGAAGCCCTGCTATAATTATTTACCTTTCAAATGATGGTATATTCAGAAGAAATGGTGTAGTGTGATTCTTGTAAAACTGGTTATAAATCTGAAATCGAGCTTACTTTGCTCCTCTTTTCTATCGAGAAAATTTAATAGAATCGTGTTTTCAACGGTTAGATGCCCTGCAGAAAGAACGTATCTACACTGTTATGTGAACTATATATATTAAATGTAATAATTTGGTTCTCAAAAATCGGTTCGAAAACAGACAAAATAGGTATGACCCCCTCTTAAAAACTTGAAATATACCTCATTCCTACGTGGTAGAACGCTATTTCTACAAGATCTGCTGTTAGAACATAATCATCTCACTATAAAAAACGTTTGATAAAGAATTGCTTACTTGACTATACAGCGTGTAACAAAACACCCTAGTAATACTTAAGGGTTTGCTTCAGCCCATGAAACTGAACAACTTTCACTATGGAGCCAAATTCGAAATCGCGAATAAAAAATCTGCTGTCCCATACAAAACTGCTGTACCGACTCGACTAAATTGCATGGGACAGCAGATTTTTCTTTTCGTGATTCGGAAGTTGGCTCCATAGTGAAATTTGTTCAGTTTGATGGTCTGAAGCACCCCTTAAGACTTAAGAGCCTATGTCGAAAAATAATTTTAGCGAAACGGGCGTGTGATAGCTTATATTACTGCCAGATGCGAGAGAAAGAGATGGGGCGGCGCGTGCGCCTGGATCGAATCAAGCGAAAAAACAAACTTTATTTAATTGTGATTGTACTATTTATGTAAGTTCAATTCTGCTCTAA
The DNA here is from genome assembly GCA_922987775.1 of Agonopterix subpropinquella. NCBI lineage: Eukaryota > Metazoa > Arthropoda > Insecta > Lepidoptera > Depressariidae > Agonopterix > Agonopterix subpropinquella. The sequence goes on from OV277711.1 coordinate 2,448,904, forward strand.
TCAAAACATAGATAATAGCAATCTCTTTTTTTTAAATCAAGTCTCATGTTTCTATTATTCACCGTTTAGCAGTTACAAGCGTTTATAGACAAAAACGGAGGCTACTTTGGCTTGTTTTTCTATCGAGAAAATTTGTCTTAATCGTGTTTTGGCTCTAATCAAAACTTCAATTATATGTTCAATTTACACATATCCGCAAATCATACTCCTACTGTTAGTACTTCATGATATATGGAGCTTTGAAGAATCCTATTTTTTTTACGTAGCCCCTTAAAGGCTTAAGTATTACTAGGGTGTTTTGTTACACACTGTAGTTCTCAAGTAGCCAACTGAGAACAGAAAGGTGTTTCCGCTATGGTCCGCTACTGCTTGTCACCCTTTATACTTCTTTCTGGCTACTTTAATAGTATACATTTTAAAACAGATGGAAGCAAAAAGCAGGCAATCACACAAACATAGCTCTGGGCAGTTCAGCGGCACTACAAGTGGCTGCCCAGCTTCGTGATAAACAACGTGCTCTGGAGTTATTCATAGACTTGTTGAGAGCCACTGGACTGTGGCACAGGCTCGCTCTCGTCAGTAGAGGTGAGGATGACTTCTATACAGGAAGATTTTTTTATCACCATCCAAATTTTTTATACATGTTTGGTATCACTTATAGAACCCATTTCATGAAAAAAAAGGGCAGGTCAAAATTGCACATTTAAAAATTTTATCCTACAAAATTTTCTATAAAGCTTGGTCATCGAGTTTCGTATTCGTACCGACTGGGTGCGGCAGGACCGGGGGCGGAGCCCTAGCTTCAGAGTCCCACGCATTGTAAACTTAACAGGAACACACAACACTTTCAAAACATTGTTAAAATGTTATACTAGTCCCTTATTTTGTTTATTTTTGTTCGATGACACGGTTATAATAAAGTACTCTTTGAATGACACAATGACACATAATAAACATTTTCTAAAAATTAAAAGGCTCTGACCCAAAGAAAATTACTGACCATAGAGATTAGTTTGTTAGTTTTCGTTCTTGAAAAGCAAAGTTCTAAATTCGAAAAAGCGCGCGAAATCGGGTCGAGTTGTAGTGACTATTAAGTAATCTGTGGCACAGGTACCTAGGTGCGTACTGTGTCCAGTCGAATTGTTTTTCTTAAGACATTTTTGCGTAGTCATATCTCAATATTTTAGTACTAAGCGATACTAAAAGAAAAAACACGTATCGATTTTTTTTTCATATACAAACATTTTATTAAAATTTGGATGGTGATAAAAAAATCTTCCTGTATATAATACAGGGTGGAAAGTTAAGATGGGACACAAAGGGCAGCTACCAGAAGCATTATAGTTACACGAAAACGTTCTTAGGAGACTAACCCTAACTTTTGGAGTATTTTACTTCTGCATTCACAGATTTTGAAAAAAAGTACATCGAGAAAACTGCAATTTTCATTAAACTTTATTTTCATCCTAATCGATTCTCTTACTGATAAGGAACATAAGTCTGTATGGGTTCAACCGAGGTCGAGGTATAAGAACTCTCAGAAAACGTAAAATTAAATTCCCATACATTTTAGTGGGTAAATAACCAAATCACCTATAGTGATTATTTTGTAAACCCTTCAAATCAGGGGTGGTTCAGACTATCAAACTGAACAACTGCTTTACCTGCATCAGTATTCCCGAGCACTTACAACCCGATTTCCTTAAAAGTACAAGTGAATAGGCATCTTCTGGGTAAGCTCGCTACATCTACGACCCCATCTTCGTCCTGAGGACTGGATTGAGGTCAAGAGCAAAAGCATAGTTGATAAAAAAAAAAAAAAACTTTTCCTATGGGAGCGAACATGAAATCTGTAGCTGCCCTTTGTGTCCCATCTTAAGGGGCGTCCGCACGGTTTTGAGTAACTTTGTAACCATTTTATACATTAACTATGGCACTTTTTAAGCAGAAAACAAAACTGAACAATATACAGGATATGAGAAGTGATGTGGTTTTTAACCGACGAAAAAACAAAAAACGGAGGAGGTTATCTATTCGACGCGTATATTTGTTTGTTTTTGTTTTATGTATGAACACGCATAACTTTCTACAGAGTAGTCCGATTTTGATAATTCTTTTTTTATTGGAAAGGGTATACTCCCAAGGTGGTCCCATTTCAATTCGGTAAAGATCTGATGACGCACTTCGGAGCTACACAATAGAACTCCTCAAAAGTTGACAGCAAATCATCGGCGATTGAAAAGTTTGCTTCGTATCGATGTACCCTTTGTGTGTGCTGATATCCAGAATTCAACTAATGTATTTCACCACAAAAAAATTATGAAATAAAAATTTTTAACAAAAAATAAAACCGACTTCAAAACTCAAAAAGTATAAAATAATATTACAGCCGATGAATTTTACGTTAGCTATCAATTTTTTTTATTGGAGTCGGTGTCTAGCCTAGCCCCAAAAAAAATACTGCAAGCTCAGTCTCGAATCGTACCGGCTTGACAGCGACTTCGATAAAACAAATTGATAGCTAGCGTAAAATTCATCGGCTGCAATATTATTTTATACTTTTTGAGTTTTGAAGTCGGTTTTATTTTTCTCGAAATCTATTTTAATTAATAAAACTGAAGAAAAACGACTCCAAAGTCACCTCTTTTTTTCCAGTTGTAACTGTTTTACTCTTACATTGTTGATCAGAAGAATATGAAAATTTACAATATTCTTCACAATACAATATAAAATGATGTGGTTTTCTTATTTTTTGAAAATTCATATAAAATCATAGAGGTTTTCGAAGAAAACGGAAAATTCTGATCGGAGCCGCGCAATTGAAGCGGGATGGCTAATTGCAAAAGTTTGCTTGTAAGAAAGAGAGCCTTGCAGATGGGAGGAGTAGCCTTAACTTTCTACCCTGTATAGTGTAGTATATAGTATAATAACTGTCATAGACTGCCTCCATGGTCTAATGTTTAAGAGCATAGGGCTCTTGACACGGAGGCCGCGGGCTCACCCGGACACTACCTAATAGACCGAGATCCGACCGTATAATTATGCATCTATTTCTTTGGTCCGTGTGGTGTCGGCTAAGAATAGCTCCACCCCATTTCCTACCGTGGGTGTCGTAAAAGGCGACTAAGGAATCTACCGGAGGATGGGCAGCATCATCCTCTGAGTACACACATTCAATCCAACTGCGATCGCCAACCCGCCTGCCAAGCGTGGCGATTGTGGCAAATCCCACCATTTTGGGGGAGGCCTATGTCCAGCAGTGGACGTCTATCGGCTGATACGATGATATGATTTCTTTGGTGAACGAAATGTGATGCTAGAGAATGTTTACACAGGGGTTCATACAACACCGCAAGTACCTTTTCCATTATGATTTTTGGTTAAAAAAATTCCACCTATCTGTTTGGGAAGTAAATGAGATGCCATCGGAAGGAGACTGATCTAAAGAACTGGAAAAACTAGGGTTGGTACTTGCGGCAACATTTTTTTAGACCACCTGGCGGCGTTGTATTAACCCCTGTGAATAGCGTAGGCTTATGAATTTTCACCCTTTGGGTACGGAACCCTCATTTTAAGGCTCTCACGATTTCCGGAATAAAAAATTCCTTCCTACGATTTGAAACGTACGACATCTAAACTATTATAAAACTGTAATAGAAATGTGTCTGTACATTGAAAATATTTACAAAAAAAAATTACGACATAGTTTTTACCTTTGCTTTGTTTGTTTGTTTGGGTGTTTGTTTGTTCGAGTATCAAGCAAAAACTACTGAACCGATTCTGCTGAAACTTTTTTTTGTTTGATAGCTTATCATCTGACTTCAAATCTGGTATATAATTTATGCGGACAAGTCGCGGGTAAAAGCTCGTTTTGTATATTAATGTTATAGAAACGGGGGGTGGTGTGATCAGTACCCAGTGCGCGCTCGGGCTGTTGGCTGAACAGCTCGCCATCGCGATCACGTTGAGGAAGCTCCAGCAGGGGACTGACGCGCAACTCATCGACGCCGCCATCTACCAGGTATTTATACACAATGTTATAGAAACAGTGTGATCAGTAAAAAGTATGGAACTAGTAGTTTGTTTTTGAATTGGGTCCGCTGACAAGATTATTTTGGTTTACGTAACAGGTATTTGCATGAAAAAGTTTATAAATGTGTAGTAGCTATATCTAAAAGTTGAGGGCAGGGTGGCGATTTTTCCAATGTTAAAAAAAAATACAAAATCTGGAAAATTATCAAACTTGGATTTATTTTTTATTTTTACCTAAACAGTTATAAACTCACCTATCTCCTATTTGCGGCTTGACGTTGAGTTTTGGGACACCCTGTATAAAGTCCCGGGGATACAGTACTAAAACTCCTTGTTAAAACATCAGGTGGTATGCGGCGAGAACCCAGAGATAGAGGAGGACGCGGAAGTGGAGGCGGCCCTATCGTCGGGCGCGCTCTCTCCGTCGGACGTGCTGTACCGGCGCGTGCGCAGAGTGCCGCTGGCGCTGCGCGCGCTGGCTCGCTCGCACCCGCCGCAGAGCGACGCGCGCGCCGCCGCCTGGCACGCGAGGGCTACCATACACATACTTACTGTTAGTGTTCTATTTTATCGAGGAAAGATTTGATTTTTAGTTTGTTTGTATTGAATAGGCTCCGAAACTACTGGACTGATCTGAATAATTCTTTCACCATTAGAATGCTACATTATCCGTGATGAACATAGGCTAAAAAAACTGCCAAGTGTGCGTCGGGATGATTCTAAGGCGGTACGAAGTTCACCGCGGTCATCTAGTTTAAACATAAAAAGAAAAATAATAGTTTATTTAAATGTACACAAAGACATAACATAAAAGTAATAGTTGTACATAGATATATTATATGTAGTTGTAACAAGAAAAAGTAGTCATTTGTATACATTTCAAAGACACTTCAACGTATTCAAACAAGATTAGGTCGCTTTCAATATGATGAATTTTTTTCTGTGTTCCACAGCATGCTGTGCCCTTTTATGTACCATGCTCGCATAAATAAATGATTATGATTGACATGGGTTTCCACGATAGACTCGACACGACGAAGCCTCTACAGGAATTTTTTAAACACTTTCCAATAGATCGTGCCTTAAATTCAATGAAAGTTATAATAACAAGAAAATGGTTTAATATTTTATGGGAAATATTTAAATAATTCTAATTTTAAAAAGGAATAGTTATTAAAAACAAAAGCATTCATTCCTTAGAAAAAAAAATACTTAAAATTGTATTTTATTTTTTAAATCCCCTTCTCATACAGCTAAAAACTTTGAAGTAATTCAGACCAATATTTTTGGTAAATATAATGGCGATGGAAGACGTATCTTCAGCCTGGTTTTGGGTTTAGTCGTTTTGTTCGGGTTGTCCAGACCATCACACTGGACAACTTTTACTATGGGAGTAACCATAAATCATAGAAAATCTGTTGTTTTATAAATTGGAGTCACAGATGATTTACATGATTTAGTTTGATGGTCTGAACCAACCCTTGCCAAAATTGGCAGTGTCTAAAAAATCACCCCCACTATTACGTATTACCTGCAATACGTCCCACTGCTGAACAGAATGACAAGAACAGTGATGACATATGGAACAGAGACGTGGTCGTTCACTCAAGGCCTCATAAAAAGGCTGAAAGTCACCCAAAGGGCAATGGAGAGGGCTATGCTCGGAGTTTCCCTGCGAGATCGAATCAGAAATGAAGAGATCTGCAGAAGAACCAGAGTAACTGACATAGCCCAAAGAATTGCTAAACTTAAGTGGCAGTGGGCGGGGCATATTGCTCGCAGAACCAATGGCCGATGGGGCCGAAAAGTTCTCGAGTGGCGACCGCGTACCGGAAAGCGCAGCGTGGGTAGGCGCCCACATGGTGGACCGACGACCTGGTGAAGGCGGCGGGAAAACGTTGGATGAGGGTAGCGCAGGACCGGTCGTTGTGGCGATCCTTGGGGGAGGCCAATGTCCAGCAGTGGACGTCCATCGGCTGAGATGATGATGATGATGACGTCCCCTGCAAGGCACAGGACTAGGTACCCTCGTGGAAGGTTTATGGTCGTTAGTCTACCACGCGTCGCCCAATGCCCAATACTGATCGGCAGACTTCCCATAAGTGTAATTTTTGATTACTTTCTGCTTCCTAGGCTTGGAATTGTATTCTAACAAAGAGCTATTTCACTACAGAGCGTCCTAACAGAAGTACATAAGTGCAGAGGTCAGTGGCAGTCACAACCAGTGCTGCCCCAACTCGGTCCCAGAGCGTTACTACCCTCATTAGTGGAGCTACACAAGCGAGCTATTACGTAAGTATAAAGGAGAACGCCCAATCCCATTTCGCCTACAAAACTGGTAAAGGAAAATGGCCCAAATCTCATACCGTGGAACTAGTGGAAAAAAATTTCACTAGTAGAACTACTGGGAATAAAATGCACGAGAATGAAACTATAAAATTCTTGAATTAAATATTCTGAGTTTTCAAAATGTAGTTCATTTTGAAAATGTTTTGTGACATAAGACCTTATGAAATTCCCCTTCTAATGATATATTGAACCAATAGGAGGGAGCCATAGTGAAGGGAAAACAGTGATTTTATGTGACTCGGTATAGGGAAATGCCGGTGCTTGACGGGTATTTCGACTCAAAAATTTATTTATATCTTTGAAATTGGCCGATTTCTTTGTATCCAAAGCGGTATAAATTACCAGAGAGTACTATAGAGGAGTAAAAAACGTAAACATTGGAAATTTGACATATTTTATCGAATTTTTTGTAAAAATCGGTCGCCGCCGCGCCGCGCCGTATTATTTTCGTTGTTTCTCTTTGTCTACAGTAATGTAGTGAATTTGATGTTTATTTCTACAATCTAAATGAGTGTAGGAAGCGTAAAAAACAACTTGAATTGGTAACGAGAAGTTGGAGAATTCTGTTGATTTTTCCACGAATCAGCCGCGCGGAGGCCAACCGCGCGCGCGGCTGATTTCTCCGGTGCTTCACAGATCGGCTGGCGAAGGCTGCCCAGTACGTGAAAGGTTAAGAATTTTATAGATAGTTTCGTTATTATTATTTCGAGTACCTATAACTGAAGTCAGTGTATTCTCCGTCTAAAATTGTTTTATTCCAAACAGACAATGCGCTCACAACTGCCCCGACGCTAACCTCCGCGCCCAAGTATACGAGGCTGGTTCCACACTGGCAGACCTCATACTGACCGAAGCGTCCCCTCTACAACACAACGCTCACACCGCACACATCTACGAGAGAATGCGCCACGAGGCCATACAGCCTTTCAGTAAGTGCTGCTTAGGAAAAATAAAATTATATTTAATATAATTATATTGAATATGACTCTGAGGGCCTGTTTCACCACTTCAGGAAACGTTCTTAATCTATCTCTAATCTGACAGATCATGAGACATATTTTTCATACAAAATATGTCAAAGGAGCTGTCAGATAAGCTAACCTAACCGATCCTGTATGGAGTACTGCTGCCACCTGTGGGATGGCTCAGCCTTTCCGCACTCGACTCGGTTGAACGCAGAGCCAGGAGGCTCATTGGCGACAGTAAACTGGTGGAGACCAAGCTTCATAGCCTAGCCTGGCCTGCTTGTCGGTCTTCTACTTGCGTGAATGCTTCGGTGAGTGTGCCCAAGAGCTACATGAGCTCATCCCGCCTTCCCCTTTCTACTATCGGGGATAACATCCCTTCTTGGTTGATATCCCACATATCCGCACCAAGCGCCATTCCGATTCTTTTATAATGCGCACAGCCAGGGAGTGGAATGCCCTGAATGCGTCAGTGTTTCCGAGCGCTTACAACCCGAATTCCTTTAAAGTACGAGTGAATAGGCATCTTCTGGGTAAGCTCGCTACATCTTCGACCCCATCTTCGTCCTGAGGACTGTATTGAGGTCAAGGCAAACCCAATCCTTAAAAAAAAGGCCTTAAATCTTATGCAAACTAAAGCCTAACCAGAAAAATAAAAAGCCTGCTTTGGGGGCGCTACAATCGGCTATAACCTTTAATGAAAATGTTTCAAGTACAAAAATTAGTTCCAATGATTTTCCGCAACATGGCGAGGATTTTTATTTTCCTGATCAGGTTTTAATCTATCTATCTGTCTAAACTATTATAAAACTGTAACAGAAATGTGTCTGTTCATTGAAGATATTTACAAAAAAAAATTACGACATGGTTTTTACTTGTCCCTGATTCCAAATCACCAATTTTTGAATTTTTTGTCTGTCTGTTTGTTTGTTTGTTTGGGAGTTTGTTTGTTCGAGTATCACGCAAAAACTACTGAACCGATTTTGATGAAACTTTTTTTTTGATAGTTTATCATCTGACTTAAAATCTGGTATATAATTTATGCGGACGAAGTCGCGGGTAAAAGCTTAAGTAAATAATGTTGTCAACAGTCGACGAAGGGCAGACGGAGCGTGCGGCGGCGCTAGCGGAGAAATTCAAGGACTTCGAACTGCTCATAGGGATGTGTGTGAAGGTTAACGACATGGAGAAACTGTACTCTTACATCGACAAGTATTCCAATGAGGTAAGCATTCTGGGAACTGTTTGACTTAATGAAAATGTCTATTCAACAGTGAATAAGTATCTTATTCTTATCTTGTTGTGGGGGCTGGCAAGCCAGCAACACTTCGACCCAGTGGGATCTTTTGTGTTAGCCCCAGTACTTTTTACTTTCTTCACCCTTCAAATACATGGTCAATGAAGGAGGCAATACCATTGAGGGGAAGAAGCCTAAGATCTCCCGGTTTTGGGTATCCATCACCGAGGAGGCACATGCGTTTTGCCGCCAAGACATCACAGTCACAGAGAATGTGCTCCATGTTCTCCTCATCCCCTCCGCACGCTCGGCAGCTGGGATCCAGGGTGAGTTTCATCTTGTGCATGATCGTGCCTGTGGCATAGTGCCCAGTGAGGGCTCGAACGATGGCACGAGCCTTGCTCCTGTGCTGTTGTTCAGTATGAACTTTGAGACACGAGTTGTCGCATTGCTGATAAATTTCTTGGAGTGCTGTAGTGAATAAGTAACTAATGTTCATTGTAAAATGACGATGGGCTCACCATCTGTCATACTGTTGACGTAGCATGTTGCTCGTGATACGGCTATATCACGCCTTTTATCTCGTCCGTTCGCGCGCAAATAGAAAGAGAGCGAAGACTCAATAGCGCTGTATCACGCTGCCATACCTACTGGGCCTAGTACAGCTGGACAGAGTTTGGACACTACCAATGAAATGTGGATGTTCTGCACATGGTCATACTTCTTCAGGATTTTTCTGGCTAACCCTTGAGGACTAGAGACAAATAAATGTTTTTTAATTTAATAAAGTCGTAGGTTGAATGAAAGGAAACGTTTTTCAATTTTAAAAAGTTACACATCGATTCTGTTAAAATTATATCTAGATTTCGACTAAGCTGCTTGTTTTTTTATTGTTTATGGAGCTTTTAGGGGATGTAGCGGAAATTACGAGAAAATTAACTAAGCCTCAATGCTGAGGCATCAATCGAGTCGATGTAAACAAATCAGAAGATAAAACTATGTAACGCGTTATAGCAATTTATAGCACTACTAAAGTTATCAAGAAACATTGCATAAAATAAACTGCATAAAACAGCATCCGACTAAAAACAGTCTGAACTCGGTCCCGGGCATTTTGACAAGCTCGTGTATTGACCTTGGTAACAGTTGATGTATATTAGATTGTTTGATTGATTGATTGATTTCACCCAAAATGTTGAAGTTAATTTCTGTTTTATTTTGTTATGAATAATATTAAGTTCGTTGTTTAATTGTATAATTGTAGTTTAGTTTTTAAATGGGAATGTACTTACGGGAACGTACTCATACTACGTCATCCGTCATCCGTTTAGGCCGGCGGGGGGGGGGGTTTCAAAATACCACGCTTGGTCACGGGGGGGGGGGGGGGGGGGGTGGTTAGGTTTTCGTCACGTAGTCAATATCTTCCAGGGAAATCTCGCGCTTTTTCGAGTATTTGTGGCCAACCAGCCTTCGATTTGCTGTCTTGGCTTCGCATCGTTGAACGAACTACCTATACTACCGCCTTTATATGCGCTAATAGGGACAAAATATGAGTCAAATATTTTTTTTTAGTGAAAAGTAGGGGAGGGGGGAGGGGTCTTAGCATATACTACGGATGGTCACCGAGGGGGGTAAAAAATGTTGAAAAATGGGTCACGTAGTATCCTACCTATTCTGAGGAGATATAAATAATTTTCATTTGACGTACCTTCTTTTTTCCTAAATATTTTATCAACTTTAGTGCGCGTCATATGAGATAGTCTTCAGTGCGTACTATTAGCTTGTGCTAGGTTATTCCAGCCTTCAATCCCTTGTGTATACGCAGGGTATGGGTGAGGCGACGTTCGCGTGGCTCGGCTCGCACGGGGGCGGCACATCGGCGCAGCTGATTCGTTCAGTAGGGGCGCGCTACCCCGCAGCCCTCACGGCGTGGCTGTCCGCCGCCGCGCAGCGACAACCCCTACTAGCGCTGCACCACGTGGCGGCGCGCCAGTACGCGCAGGCCGCGCGCAGGCTGGCCGACATGGCCTGCGAGGAGACCGAGTCCGTCTGCAGGATGGCGGTGAGTCACATACGTGGTACAATAGCCTCAACGCTCAATCATACTCTGATGCACGTAAAGTGAAAAGGAGCGAAGGCACGGCAACTTATGTCTGTGGTATACCACAATATAAAAAAATTACTAAGAATCTACATAACACACTGCAATCGCGAAGTGTCTGCCACCAATATCGACCTCACAACCGCCTCGACAGAAAAAAGATTTCTCACCCCTCCGAGCGGAAAGCGTCAACTTTCGTCAAAATGAAGTTGGCGCTCACCACCTCCGTCGGGGAGAAAAATTGTGTACTGACCTCGGGCAGTAAATAAGAAAACCTCAGATCACATGTTTGTTGACCGAGGCGAAGCCGAAATCAACAATTATATCAGATCTGACACCTTTCTTACTTTCCTGCCCTCGGTGTGTATTTGTTTAATCTACTATTACATACGTCTCGAAGATATACGCATCGAATTTCTTCTCCATCTTAGGAGACGTTCAAAAATGACGTAACGCATATTTGGTTGAGGTTGAGGTTGGGTTTCCACCCCCAACCAAATGGTAACATTCTTGTTGACCTCCCAACCCCTCCCACAATATCACGTGTCTCTTATGCAGGTTTCTTCACGATGTGTTCCTTCACCTTTTAAGAGCAGTCAGTATTACTATTATTTATTAGATTGAAAAATTCGTTCTCTGGCTAGTGGGCTCGGTAGCGAAATTGGATAACGCACTTCCCCGGTTTGGAAGGGTGCGGGTTCAAGTCCCGCCCGAGACTGAATTTTTCAATCTTTAATTTGATTCGAAATAGCACAACATGGCTGTAACATGTTAAAAATCAATAATATTTGAAATTGGAACAGGGTGTGTCATCTATACCGTATGAATTTCAGTTGTAATTCTGAACTTGCGGGTTGGCTAGTTTGTAATAGCTGCCAGTAGATGTCGCTCACGTCCCCTCAAGACGCAACAGATTGAAAAATTCGTTCTCTGGCTAGTGGGCTCGGTAGCGAAATTGGATAACGCACTTCCCCGGTTTGGAAGGGTGCGGGTTCAAGTCCCGCCCGAGACTGAATTTTTCAATCTTTAATTTGAGTCAGTATTACGTTCATAAGTTAGAAAAACACATTGGTTACATGGCATTTCGTCCGTACGGATTCGAACCCTACCCTCATGATTAAGGGGCGTCCGTCCGGTTTTGAGTAACTTTGTAACCATTTTATACATTAACTAGGGCACTTTTTAAACAGAAAACAAAACTGAACAATCTACAGGATATGAGAAGTGATGTGGTTTTTCTCGAAATCTATTTTAATTAATAAAACGGAAGAAAAACGACTCCAAAGTCACCTCTTTTTTTCCAGTTGTAACCGTTTTACTCTTACATTGTTGATCAGAAGAATATGAAAATTTACAATATTCTTTACAATACAATATAAAATGATGTGGTTTTCTTATTTTTTGAAAATTCATAAAAAATCATACAGGTTTTCAAAGAAAACGGAAAATTCTGACCGGAGAGGCGCGCAATTGAAGCGGGACGGCTAATTGCAAAAGTTTGCTTGTAAGAAAGAGAGCTTTGCAGATGGGAGGAGTAGCCTTAAGCATCCATACCACCCAGCAATACGTCACCGATGCTCTTCTATAAAATTCCATAATATTATTATCATCGATTATCTTTCTTTGTTGCAGACAATGGCATCCCTAGCAAAACTATGCCTCCTAGCATCAGAGGAGGCGGACTCTCAACTGTCGGACGCGTGGCGTAAGGTTGAGTCTCGCATGTCGCTGAGCGAGCAGCACGCGGCGCTGCCGAGGGACATTCGCATTCACAACGGATTAGACGCTGAAGATACCAGGGTCATGCCTCCTGAGGATCTTGTGCAGGTAATGGAAACTTTTATAACGAGGCATATGTGTGAACGGCGAGTACATCTCACATCTGCGCTTTGCGGACATTGTCGTCATGGCGGAATCGATGCAGGACCTCAGTGGCATGCTTAGCGACCTTAATGTCGCTTCCCGACGGGTCGGTCTCGGCATGAACTTAGACAAGACGAAAGTCATGCTAAATTCTCATGTCGAGCCAGAGGCGGTATACGTCGGTGAGGCGGCGATAGAAGTTGTGCAAGACTATGTCTACCTTGGACAGACTATAAGACTAGGTAGAAACAACTTCGAAAAGGAGGCCGCTAGGCGCATCCAACTGGGATGGGCTGCTTTCGGGAAACTCCGTCATATATTCTCCTCGGCTATACCACAATGCCTCAAGACGAGGGTGTCCAATCAGTGCGTCCTGCCAGTAATGACCTATGGTGCGGAAACATGGACCCTGACGATAGGACTAGTTCATCAATTCAAGGTCGCTCAGCGAGCTATGGAGAGAGCTATGCTCGGTGTTTCTCTGAGAGATCACATTAGAAATGAAGTGATACGTCAGAGAACTAAAGTGGTTGACATAGCTCAGAAAATTAGCAAGCTGAATTGGCAATGGGCTGGTCATATCTGCCGAAGAACTGACAACCGGTGGGGTGTCAGAGTTCTAGAGTGGAGACCGCGAACTGGTAGGCGTAGTGTGGGACGCCCTGCTGCCCGCTGGAGAGACGACCTAAAAAAAGTAGCGGAGAGCGACTGGATGAGGAAGGCCGAGGATAGAGTTTTGTGGCGCCCCTTGTGAGAGGCCTATGTTCAGCAGTGGACGATGATAGGCTGATGATGATGATGAATGGAAACTTTTAGTTGGCAATGTTGTTTTATAAAAATTTTGAAACCCTACTATCCTGTAATTAGTCAGTAAGTTTTCCTAAAACGAATAAAAAAAATTATAAAACTGTAACAGTAGCACAGTATAAATTAAAAATACAAGAAAGAGTACCTATTACTACATACAGACAGTACGGACACTCCCTGCCTCACACCAACTTTTTACCTCACCCCACCTCACCCCCTCTATTGCCCTCTGGTTACCTCTGTGGTTACCTGAAGCCTCCACAATTGACACGCTAGAATTTATGTTTTCAAAACAAAGAGAATATAATCTCAGGTCGAAGGATAAACTCTTTTTGTCTAGAATTGTTGTAGCCCTAGACTCAGTGTCCGGGGTGTGACTTGGGTATACATTTGAGTTGAGTAAGCTTGCAGTTTTGTAAGAAACTTGTTTTTTGTTCGCGATTTCGACGTTTCATACAGAAAATGTGATGGTGAAATCATCTCCTTAAGAAACCGTCAGCATATTAAGAAAGACCCATAAACCTTTATAAAGTACACACGGCGACAGGTCAGGTTACCCTGTTTGGACTTTGAACTATTATTTTGACGGCCCGGTAGCACAGTCGGTAATGAACCTGCCTGCTGTGCCGAGGGTCGCGGGTTCGAATCCCGTAAGGGACAAATATTTGTATGATGAATATGAATATTTGTACCCGACTCATGGATGTTTGTATCTATACAACGTGTTAATGAATTAACGAAAAACTAGAAAGTAGTTTGTTTAGAATCGATAGCAGAATCGAATTGTCATGGTTTCAACTGGTAATTTTTTTCAAAATTTTAATTAATTTTTTCGTTAAATTTAAAATTTACTAAACCCGATCGATGTCAACCCACCCCCTGGGCACTCTCACCTTACTTACTACCAAAACAAGATTATTAAAATGTATCCATAAGTACGTTAGCGCTTTCATTCATTGCTGAAATGATAACAAATCATTTTTGCCTCTTTTTTTATATCTTTTTTTTTCTCTGAACTTAAAATGCGAATAACTTTAAATTTTAACTATCAAAATAATGAAATTATTGTTTCAATCTAATTATTTTGTTATAAATCAGTTGGGGTGTATGAGGTTTTGCGCTAATTTATTAACACGTTGTATATGTATTCTATATCGTTGTCTAGTCGTCATAATACAAGTCCAGGCTAGATTCTGGTACTTTAAATGTGACTAGATAATTTGTGTGACATTGTCCAAGATATATTAGAAGTTGAACGCAGCGAATCGTGCGAGAGGGTGCGGTATGTTGTTGTTGTTTCGTCTCACAGCATGCTGCGCCCGCGCCGGCAGCCGCGTCTATGCAGGCTCTCTACCGCACTATTTTGTGTTTTGTACGTAGTGTACTTATGGGTATATAGGATGCGTAACCTGATGTGTCACCGTGTGTACATTATTTGACATGCATTTGTTCCAGATGTACATAGAATCGGAGAGCAAAGCCTTGACCGAGTACGACTACAAGAAAGCTCTCGATCTTACAGAGTTTATAACCGATATGGAGCGCCGTGATGACCTACGACTCAGGGTAAGAAATAACAACAAAAATTAAATACTTATGTACAATAATAATATTAACCTGTTGCGACCACCAATATTCACAAATAATAGGCACATAAACTGTGGTATTGTTTAGGTCTGGTGTTCATGCATATTAACCTCTTGCGACCACCAATATTCACAAATAATAGGCACATAAACTGTGGTATTGTTTAGGTCTGGTGTTCATGCATATTAACCTCTTGCGACCACCAATATTCACAAATAATAGGCACATAAACTGTGGTATTGTTTAGGTCTGGTGTTCATGCATATTAACCTGTTGCGACCACCAATATTCACAAATAATAGGCACATAAACTGTGGTATTGTTTAGGTCTGGTGTTCATGCATATTAACCTCTCGCGACCACCAATATTCACAAATAATAGGCACATAAACTGTGGTATTGTTTAGGTCTGGTGTTCATGCATATTAACCTCTTGCGACCACCAATATTCACAAATAATAGGCACATAAACTGTGGTATTGTTTAGGTCTGGTGTTCATGCATATTAACCTCTTGCGACCACCAATATTCACAAATAATAGGCACATAAACTGTGGTATTGTTTAGGTCTGGTGTTCATGCATATTAACCTCTTGCGACCACCAATATTCACAAATAATAGGCACATAAACTGTGGTATTGTTTAGGTCTCGTGTTCATGCATATTAACCTGTTGCGACCACCAATATTCACAAATAATAGGCACATAAACTGTGGTATTGTTTAGGTCTGGTGTTCATGCATATTAACCTCTTGCGACCACCAATATTCACAAATAATAGGCACATAAACTGTGGTATTGTTTAGGTCTGGTGTTCATGCATATTAACCTGTTGCGACCACCAATATTCACAAATAATAGGCACATAAACTGTGGTATTGTTTAGGTCTGGTGTTCATGCATATTAACCTCTTGCGACCACCAATATTCACAAATAATAGGCACATAAACTGTGGTATTGTTTAGGTCTGGTGTTCATGCATATTAACCTCTTGCGACCACCAATATTCACAAATAATAGGCACATAAACTGTGGTATTGTTTAGGTCTGGTGTTCATGCATATTAACCTCTTGCGACCACCAATATTCACAAATAATAGGCACATAAACTGTGGTATTGTTTAGGTCTGGTGTTCATGCATATTAACCTGTTGCGACCACCAATATTCACAAATAATAGGCACATAAACTGTGGTATTGTTTAGGTCTGATGTTCATAGACATAGACATAGACATAATTTATTGATAACAGGTGTTACAAGTCATACTTACAAACACTATTATTATATAGTATAACATCGTTTGCCATTGTTTTAAACATCAGTTTGTATATTAAATTACAAATTTATCACATGTCATAGGTTGTTACATTATGTCGTTAAATTAAATAGGTACATTTGATTATAATAAAAAATTATATTATATCTATTACATTATGGTTCATCATAGGCATCTATATATTCTTCAACCGTGTAGAACACCTGCTCCACCAACAATTTTTTGAGTTTGTACTTAAATGTGGAAGTCGTGAGGGCGCCTGCAATATCTCCCGGTAGTTTGTTATAAACGGTGACCGCAGTGATATGAGTTAGTTTATTGGATTTCTCCAGTCGGCGGGTTATAGCTACTAGTTTGTTGGCTCCACGTGTATTGTACCGATGGCAATCTCCGCGCCGTCTGAATGAGTTCAAGTTCTCTCTAGCGTACATTGCTATCGAGTATATGACGAGACATGGTAGTGTCATGATTCTGTGTGTCCTGAAGTGAGGCTGTGCGGACTGGTCACTCGCCACTCGCGCTATTATCCTTACAGCACGCTTCTGCATGACAAAGGCGCGTCGCCAGTCGGCAGCGCGTCCCCACAGCTCCACTCCGTACCGTAACAGTGAATGAACCGTGGCAAAGTAACAAGTGCGCACCGCCTCACTCGGTAGTACCGATGATATTCGCCCTAGAGCGAAGCAGGCTTGTCCCAACCTACTGCACAACTTGTCTATATGTGTACACAAAGTTAGACCGCTATCCAATTGGAACCCTAGGAATGGAGTGACTCTTACCTGCTGAATGTGCACACCCTCCACACTAACTTTTAAATTTGCCTGATAATGTCCAGACAAATTTATATGAATAAACTGTGTTTTCATTAGGTTTAAAGCGAGACCATTTTTATTAAACCATCGCTTAAGTTGACCTATGACGCTGTTGAGGTGTTGCTGGAGTTGAGCGATAGTCTTACCTACCACTACTGCAGCAACATCGTCCGCAAACATGAAAATTTCGCATTGGGAAATAGATTTGGGCAAGTCGTTTAGGAGAAGGGTAAATGTGATGTTTGATAACGAAGATCCCTGCGCTACACCGATAGTCGTTGACTGCTCATCCGACTTTATATTGCCATTTTCTCCTACTACGACCTGGCTCCTGTTTTGCATGAAGTCCTGCATCAGTGAGAGTGCGGGTCCTCGCACTCCGTAGTGCTGGAGCTTGGCCGCGAGCACGGCGTTGTCGGCGACGTCGAAGGCGCGCGACAGGTCGCAGCATAGTACGGCGACATGCTTCATGCATATTAACCTGTTGCGACCACCAATATTCACAAATAATAGGCACATAAACTGTGGTATTGTTTAGGTCTGGTGTTCATGCATATTAACCTCTTGCGACCACCAATATTCACAAATAATAGGCACATAAACTGTGGTATTGTTTAGGTCTGGTGTTCATGCATATTAACCTCTTGCGACCACCAATATTCACAAATAATAGGCACATAAACTGTGGTATTGTTTAGGTCTGGTGTTCATGCATATTAACCTGTTGCGACCACCAATATTCACAAATAATAGGCACATAAACTGTGGTATTGTTTAGGTCTGGTGTTCATGCATATTAACCTCTTGCGACCACCAATATTCACAAATAATAGGCACATAAACTGTGGTATTGTTTAGGTCTGGTGTTCATGCATATTAACCTGTTGCGACCACCAATATTCACAAATAATAGGCACATAAACTGTGGTATTGTTTAGGTCTGGTGTTCATGCATATTAACCTCTTGCGACCACCAATATTCACAAATAATAGGCACATAAACTGTGGTATTGTTTAGGTCTGGTGTTCATGCATATTAACCTCTTGCGACCACCAATATTCACAAATAATAGGCACATAAACTGTGGTATTGTTTAGGTCTGGTGTTCATGCATATTAACCTGTTGCGACCACCAATATTCACAAATAATAGGCACATAAACTGTGGTATTGTTTAGGTCTGGTGTTCATGCATATTAACCTCTTGCGACCACCAATATTCACAAATAATAGGCACATAAACTGTGCTATTGTTTAGGTCTGGTGTTCATGCATACGTCGGGACGACTGGTCTGTGTGCCGAGTAGACGCGCCCGCTGAAGAGCTGCAGCAGAAGATGTTCTTCCAGCTCATACACCTGCACCACGTCATGGGTGAGTGAGGGACACATATACTAACACATCGAAAGAGACTGACCTTTTGATAATAAATGTAAAATTACAGAGATTACGTAGCACGTAAATAAATACATTTTGTTAATTATTATTTGCTATTCCTACTCTATTTTTGTCTCTATCTCAAATGACTACAAAAGGTGTTAAATTATGTTTTAAGAAAGTCGGGCAAAGATTGAATGTATCTTAAAGTTCTATTTAATTAAAGAGTTATTTTACCTTTCAGTGGTGCCCTCAACACAATATTTAAGATTTGTCAATCTAAAAAGTGCAACTCTAATATACCTACAAACCTTAAAATTAGTCATATAGGTCTAAACATACTTTGAAAATGAAAAAAACTGCCACTTTTACATTTATTTCTATCTAAACTTTTATAAAACTGTAACAGAAGTGTGTCTGTACATTGAAGATATTTACAAAAAAAAAAGATTACGATATGGTTTTTAGGTGTCCCTGATTCCAAATCACAAATTGTTGGACTTTTTGTCCGTCTGTTTGTTTCTTTGTTTGATCGAGCATCACGCAAAAACTACTGAACCGATTTTGATGAATCTTTTTTTGTTTGATAGCTTATGATCTGACTTAAAATCTGGTTTATAATTTATGCGGACGTAGTCGCGGGTAAATGCTCGTATTCTTATAAAAGTGGAATGAACCTATAAAAGTATTTTAGGTTAGGTTTTGTAGTATGCTATAGTAGCACTTTTTCATTTTGGGTTTTAATTATTGAGAAATCTTTAATAATGTGATGAACTGAACTGTAAAATGACTATTAATTTAATAGAAAACCCATAAAATCTAAAACAAACAAATCAATACGCAGGTGGCGACCTAGAGCTACTCCTACCACCTCTAGAGGACATAATGACGGCTCCAGAGCTGGCCGAGCTCGGCTCCGACCCCAAGTTCCAGTTCATCATCAAGTACGGCTACGAGTGCGTCGACGCCATGCGCAATGATCACGCCATGGAGGCTTAAGACCTGTCACACTAACTTAGAATTGTATCTGATAAGTTATAACTAGAGATCGGATAATCGGATGCATATTTACCTGAAGTTGAGATGTTGGCTATTATGGAGTGCACTTTTGTAAAGAAAAAAAATGTTTTTTGTATAATGTTAAGAAGACGCTTTCATACCATGTATTCGAGTAGTTATGCATTCCTGTAGGCCTAACATGCCACCCCCGAGAAAACGATAAAAATCGAGATGTGCCTCCATCTTTAGTATTTTAAGTAGGTCAGAAAGGGCGCGCATGACGTTTTTCTCGTTTAAACGCTTTGTCGTGGGTCGCATGCTAGCCGTGCTGGACCTTCTGACATCCCGGGATTTATTTTACCAAAAAAAAAATTTTTCTCTTTGAAATTAAATAATTTTAAAAAGTTGCTTCCATACTATGCATCTAATTAGTTATGAATTCCTGGATTTTCATCCCCATCAAAAATAATAATTTTAAGAAGCCGGTTCCATAATTTTATAGCTAAAAATGAAGTTTAGGTAAATATGCATCCGAATATCCGATCTCTAGTGATAACCCAGCGTAAGGAATATTTGTATGATTTTCATTGACTTACCAACTACTGGACGCAGGGTCCGCGCTCAAAAGTGTCCGAATCAAGAGGGAAACGAAACACACAAAGAGTAACAATTATGCGCCAGTCTTCGTTTCATTGACGGACTTCGCGTACCTACTGCATGCCGCCGTGCTGTAAGAATTTGAAAAACCTTCGCAAGCAAAATAAAATTTTAAAGTTTCAGTGTTTTTAGTTAAATTATATATATTTCTTTTTTTTATAGTTTATAATATTACTAACGTACTTTCGTTTAATCACTTTTTTTGTTGAGAATTTTGTATTAGACCCGGCGTCCATAACTTAGTAAGTAAGTGAATAATTATCTAAAATGTTTTTTTCTACTATTTCATTAAAGCACTGTATAATTAATTAAACAGTGATACGGTAATGTAAGTTACAACCAATTAAAACGGTAATTTAACAGTAGATTAAAATAAAAAATATGATAATTACGTACAACTGGGTTATCTAACGTGATCCAAGCGCGAAATGTTCGCAAAAAAACCAACTCACCATTCGATAATGTTAAGTCAGACTGATTTAGTTAAGTTAGTTTTACGTTAAGGTAAGTTTTAGATTAGATAAGTTAGCTATCCGTTAAAAAAAACAATGTATTATTAACAAATCTTACAGCCACAGGAGTGCGATTTTTGAAACTCATACTTTGAACTCAGCAGTTGAAAATGTCAATATTACTATGGAGCTTAGATTAAAAACTTTTCGCTTACGCTGAAAGATGGAGCCAAGAAATGAGAGAGCGAGATAGCCAGTTATGAAAACTTATGTGAACAAAAAAGACAGAAATATTATTTTTTGTTTCGGTCACCGTGGCCGGTTTTTTTGTTTGGCAAGATGTCAAACCATTGTCAAGTCTATGGAACGTTGATGACATCTTGCCAAACAAACCGTATTTTTGTATGCAAAAGTCACACTATTGCTGTTTCATGTGCGGCCACGGTATGGTTTCATCTAGTTACTATATCTATGCTATGGAGATATGCATCTTTCTACTGCTGATTTGACACTAAAAAATCATACTCCAGAAGTGCGATTTTTGAAAGTCAATTCAGCTGTAGAAAGATGCGTGTCTCCATACATTTCCAACTGATGAGTTCAACGTATGAGATTCAAAAATCGCACTCCAGCACATTATAAGAGGGGTAAAAATGCAAAGTAGCGCTTTTGCTTCGGAGACAAATCATTGCATAAACTGTAGCGAGGCGTTCCACGCCTACTTTAAACTTCTAACCCCTCTTATAATTCTGTGCTTACAGCCATATCACACAAGCTATTTTTGAGACTAGGCAATTGCCGCACTTTTTACTGAGCATTATCGCTGTGATTTCGCCGCGACAATGATTGATCTCATAAATATCGCGGCGATCTCGCTACCGAATCGCGAAGATATCGATTCCGTCACCGCCTACGCTCTAAAATCGATTGTGTGATATGGCTCTCTGGTTTCTATAATTTTGAAATAATGTGCACTGTAAAATAACGTATTCTTTTACCGTACATACATACTAAAGTATCGAATAAAGTTAAGATATAAAGAGACTGTGATCAAGCATCGTCAGATTATTATAATTATCTACAGGATGAAATTGATATTATTGGCATCCTTTTAAACTAAGAGTCTACCCATCAAATTTAACAATTTTTACTGTGGGAGCAAATCGATCGGAGCAAAAAAAAAAAAAATCAGCTGTTGCATACATTTGAGTCGAGTAGGCATTGCAGTTTAGTATGGGACAGCTGATTTTTTAGTTGCTCCGATCGGTTTGCTCCCATAGTGTGGAGCGTGGACTGTAGTAGGAGTTTCCTTTCTTCTGAATAAAAATGCCGCTGAAATTTTCCAAATGTGAGCCAGGCTGGAGGGTGGAGTAGAGAGGGCTAGTGGTCGCAGAGATTTTTCTTTCTTCAAGATGTTTTCTCCTCGAGTGCTGGATCCGGAATGATTCTGCGCCGAATCGGCGCTTCTTATATACTATTTTCGAGCGACCACCTTCACCACGCACTCTTCCCCTTGACCAAAGAAGATGGAAAAGCATAGAACGCTATTTCCTTGTATAACTCACAATAATTTTTAAAATGTCACTAGATGGCATTACTTGGTCCGCTAGAAGTAAAATTTGTCTGAAATCGACGAAATATCGCATTTTACTGTTCTGGTTCATCATATTTATTTATTTTGAGCAACAAAATATATTATTTTCATAACATCACATTGAAAATAACAATTTCATAAGCAGGTTTTTTTACATTTTTTTCATTGATCTACAATACGATATAATACTAAGCGGGAGTAGCATGCAGTTATAGAGAATTCCGGTAGATGGCGCACATTTCAAAATTCATACTAAACAAGATTGCTATAAGAGCGATTTTTGAATCTCATTTGCTGAGTTCAGCAGTTGAAAATGTCAAAATTACTATGGAGACGTGCATCTTTCTACTGCTGATTTGACATTAAAAAATCATACTCCAGGAGTGCGATTTTTGAAAGTCAAATCAGCAGTAGAAAGATACTTATCTCCATAGTAATTTTGACATTTTCAACTGCTGAACTCACCGAATGAGATTCAAAAATCATACTCCAGGCTATTGAAAAAAAAACTAAATTTGAAATTGTTAAGCTTGCGTATATACTCACACATTTAAAAAAGAAAATATCAATGAATAAAATATTTTAACGCGTGGTGGACTAACGCCCCACCCGCCCTGTTCCCTACACGTTCAGTTTTGATAGCAAAACATATTTAACCAGGATCTGGTGCTGAAGACAGGAATGTCTCCGTACGATGGTACTCCTCAACGGTAAAGAGCGTGGGCTTGATTTTTTTTATTCTTGTTCAGTTTTGAAAGAAAAATACATTATTTAATCGGGAACTGGTGCTGAAGCCAAGAATGTCTCCGTACGAGGGTACTCCTCAACGGTAAATAGCATTGGCTTGTATTTTGTTTGTTCGCGTTCAGTTTTAATAGCAAAACACATATTTAACCAGGATCTGATGCCGAAGCCAGAGATGTCTTCGTACGAGGGTACTCCTCAACGGTAAATAGCATTGGCTTGAATTTTGTTTGTTCGCGTTCAGTTTTAATAGCAAAACACATATTTAACCAGGATCTGATGCCGAAGCCAGAGATGTCTTCGTACGAGGGTACTCCTCAACGGTAAATAGCATTGGCTTGAATTTTGTTTGTTCGCGTTCAGTTTTAATAGCAAAACACATATTTAACCAGGATCTGATGCTGAAGCCAGAGATGTCTTCGTACGAGGGTACTCCTCAACGGTAAATAGCATTGGCTTGAATTTTGTTTGTTCGCGTTCAGTTTTAATAGCAAAACACATATTTAACCAGGATCTGATGCCGAAGCCAGAGATGTCTTCGTACGAGGGTACTCCTCAACGGTAAATAGCATTGGCTTGAATTTTGTTTGTTCGCGTTCAGTTTTAATAGCAAAACACATATTTAACCAGGATCTGATGCCGAAGCCAGAGATGTCTTCGTACGAGGGTACTCCTCAACGGTAAATAGCATTGGCTTGAATTTTGTTTGTTCGCGTTCAGTTTTAAAAGCAAAACACATATTTAACCAGGATCTGATGCTGAAGCCAGAGATGTCTTCGTACGAGGGTACTCCTCAACGGTAAATAGCATTGGCTTGAATTTTGTTTGTTCGCGTTAAGTTTTGATAGCAAAACACATATTTAACCAGGATCTGATGCTGAAGCCACAGATGTCTTCGTACGAGGGTACTCCTCAACGGTAAACAGCGTTGGCTTGAATTTTGTTTGTTCGCGTTAAGTTTTGATAGCAAAACACATATTTAACCAGGATCTCATGCTGAAGCCAGAGATGTCTTCGTACGAGGGTACTCCTCAACGGTAAACAGCGTTGGCTTGAATTTTGTTTGTTCGCGTTCAGTTTTGATAGCAAAACACATATTTAACCAGGATCTGATGCCGAAGCCAGAGATGTCTTCGTACGAGGGTACTCCTCAACGGTAAACAGCGTTGGCTTGAATTTTGTTTGTTCGCGTTCAGTTTTGATAGCAAAATACATATTTAACCAGGATCTGATGCCGAAGCCAGAGATGTCTTCGTACGAGGGTACTCCTCAACGGTAAACAGCGTTGGCTTGAATTTTGTTTGTTCGCGTTAAGTTTTGATAGCAAAACACATATTTAACCAGGATCTGATGCTGAAGCCAGACATGTCTCCGTACGAGGGTACTCCTCAACGGTAAACAGCGTTGGCTTGAATTTTGTTTGTTCGCGTTCAGTTTTGATAGCAAAACACATATTTAACCAAGAGCTGATGCCGAAGCCAGAGATGGCTTCGTACGAGGGTACTCCTCAACGGTAAACAGCGTTGGCTTGAATTTTGTTTATTCGCGTTCAGTTTTGATAGCAAAATACAAATTTAACCAAGATCTGATGCCGAAGCCAGGAATGTTTTCGTACAAGGGTACTCCTCAACGGTAAACAGCATTGACTTGCATATACCGTTTACAGTTGAGGAGTGCCTCCGTACGGACCATTCCTGGTTTCAGCACCAGATCCTGGTTAAATGTGTGTTTTGCTGTCAAAACTAAACAGGAAGAGATAAAAATCAAGCCAATGCTGTTTACCCTCGTACTAATGAGTACCCCCGTACGAAGACATCCCTGGCTTAAGCACCAGATCCTGGCTCAATATGTGTTTTGCTATCAAAACTGAACGTGAACAAAAAATTTCAAGGCAATCCTGTTCACCGTTGAGGAGTACTCTCGTACGAAGACATCCCTGGCTTCAGCACCAGATCCTGGTTGAATATGTGTTTTGCTATCAAAACTGAACGCGAAAAAAAAAATCAAGTCAATGCTGTTTACCGTTGAGGAGTACCCTCGTACGGAGACATTCCTGACTTCAGTACCAGATCCTGGTTAAATATATGTGTTTTGCTTTCAAAACTAAACAGGAAGAGATAAAAATCAAGCCAATGCTGTTTACCGTTGAGGAGTACCCTCGTACGAAAACATCCCTGGCTTCAGCACAAGATCCTGGTTGAATATGTGTTTTGCTATCAAAACTGAAAGCGAACAAAAAAAAAAATCAAGCCAATGCTGTTTACCGTTGAGGAGTACCCTCGTACGGAGACATTCCTGACTTCAGTACCAGATCCTGGTTAAATATATGTGTTTTGCTTTCAAAACTAAACAGGAAGAGATAAAAATCAAGCCAATGCTGTTTACCGTTGAGGAGTACCCTCGTACGAAAACATCCCTGGCTTCAGCACAAGATCCTGGTTGAATATGTGTTTTGCTATCAAAACTGAAAGCGAACAAAAAAAAAATCAAGCCAATGCTGTTTACCGTTGAGGAGTACCCTCGTACGGAGACATTCCTGACTTCAGTACCAGATCCTGGTTAAATATATGTGTTTTGCTTTCAAAACTAAACAGGAAGAAATAAAAATCAAGCCAATGCTGTTTACCGTTGAGGAGTACCCTCGTACGAAGACATCCGTGGCTTCAGCACCAGATCCTGGTTCAATATGTGTTTTGCTATCAAAACTGAACGTGAACAAAAAAAGTGCAAGCCAATGCTGTTTACCGTTGAGGAGTACCCTCGTACGGAGACATTACTGGCTTCAGCATCAGATCCTGGTTCAATATGTGTTTTGTTATCAAAACTGAACGTGAACAAAAAAATTTCAAGACAATCCTGTTCACCGTTGAGGAGTACCCTCGTACGGAGACATTCCTGGCTTCAGCACCAGATCCTGGTTAAATATGTGTTTTGCTTTCAAAACTAAACAGGAAGAGATAAAAATCAAGCCAATGCTGTTTACCGTTGAGGAGTACCCTCGTACGAAGACATCCCTGGCTTCAGTACCAGATCCTGGTTGAATATGTGCTTTGCTATCAAAACTGAACGCGAACAAAAAAAAAACAAGCAAATGCTGTTTACCGTTGAGGAGTAACCTCGTACGAAGACATCCCTGGCTTCAGCACCAGATCCTGGTTCAATATGTGTTTTGCTATCAAAACTGAACGTGAACAAAAAAATTTCAAGACAATCCTGTTCACCGTTGAGGAGTACCCTCGTACGGAGACATTCCTGGCTTCAGCACCAGATCCTGGTTAAATATGTGTTTTGCTTTCAAAACTAAACAGGAAGAGATAAAAATCAAGCCAATGCTGTTTACCGTTGAGGAGTACCCTCGTACGAAGACATCCCTGGCTTCAGTACCAGATCCTGGTTGAATATGTGTTTTGCTATCAAAACTGAACACGAACAAAAAAAAAATCAAGCCAATGCTGTTTACCGTTGAGGAGTACCCTCGTACGAAGACATCCCTGGCTTCAGCATCAGATCCTGGTTCAATATGTGTTTTGCTATCAAAACTGAACGTGAACAAAAAAAGTGCAAGCCAATGCTGTTTACCGTTGAGGAGTACCCTCGTACGGAGACATTACTGGCTTCAGCACCAGATCCTGGTTCAATATGTGTTTTGTTATCAAAACTGAACGTGAACAAAAAAATTTCAAGACAATCCTGTTCACCGTTGAGGAGTACCCTCGTACGGAGACATTCCTGGCTTCAGCACCAGATCCTGGTTAAATATGTGTTTTGCTTTCAAAACTAAACAGGAAGAGATAAAAATCAAGCCAATGCTGTTTACCGTTGAGGAGTACCCTCGTACGAAGACATCCCTGGCTTCAGTACCAGATCCTGGTTGTATATGTGTTTTGCTATCAAAACTGAACGCGAACAAAAATAAATCAAGCCAATGCTGTTTACCGTTGAGGAGTACCCTCGTACGAAGACATCCCTGGCTTCAGCACCAGATCCTGGTTGAATATGTGTTTTGCTATCAAAACTGAACGCGAACAAAAAAAAATCAAGCCAACGCTGTTTACCGTTGTGGAGTGCCCTCGTACGGAGACATTCCTGGCTTCAGTACCAGATCCTGGTTAAATATGTGTTTTGCTTTCAAAACTAAACAGAAAGAGATAAAAATCAAGCCAATGCTGTTTACCGTTGAGGAGTACCCTCGTACGAAGACATCCCTGGCTTCAGTACCAGATCCTGGTTGTATATGTGTTTTGCTATCAAAACTGAACGCGAACAAAAATAAATCAAGCCAATGCTGTTTACCGTTGAGGAGTACCCTCGTACGGAGACATTACTGGCTTCAGCACCAGATCCTGGTTCAATATGTGTTTTGCTATCAAAACTGAACGTGAAAAAAAAAGTGCAAGCCAATGCTGTGTACCGTTGAGGAGTACCCTCGTACGGAGACATTACTGGCTTCAGCATCAGATCCTGGTTCAATATGTGTTTTGCTATCAAAATTGAACGTGTACAAGAAAATTGCGAGTCAATGCTGTTTACCGTTGAGGAGTACCCTCGTACGGAGTCATTCCTTGCTTCTGCACCAGATCCTGATTAAATATTTGTTTTGCTATCAAAACTGAACGTGAACAGAAAAATATCAAGCCAATGCTGTTTACCGTTGAGGAGTACCCTCAACGGTAAACAGCAGCAGAGTACATTTTTGTATGTAGATAAAACATGGTAAGTCGTGGTGATTCATAAAAACAAACCCCTGCTGTATTAAGAATTATCAAGCAGACACTTTAACCACTAAGCCAAGGTGTACTCATAAGGTACCTTTTACCTACCTACTTTATAAAATTGCGAATGTAATCTTTCTTTCAACTCGAGAAGCTAAAAGACACACACACTCCTATGTCATCTTAGGTCTACGCACACCTGCATCGAAGTTGAGTTTCATCAAATTTTTCGATAGATGGTACTAGGTATTCCACTTATAGGCGCGACTTCAGCTAGTATAGTAACGCCATCTAATATAATAAGTCGAACTACGAGGTACCGGCGACAATAATAAGTTTTACGAGAGCTTTGTTCTTTGTTTGACGTGAGCAATCTTGCCTACTTTAATTCATCTATGCCTTGACTCAAATCTCTTTATTTTCATGTCAAACTTACATTTTACAGTAAAGAAACAATGTTCATTACTTACATACTTAGTTTCTATATCTAAACATATCATTCGCATCGTCTGCCGGCGTAAAACAGAGTGAGGAGCGCGCGCTAAAGATTTCAATATTTATATGACCCCGTCCCCCGCTTCCTCATACCGCGGATTTGCGGGAGTCGGGGCCCCCCTCGCTCGCCTGTATGCGCCGACAGGGACAGTTGCACTGTCTCTTTCTTACGTTGATTTCCCTTAAGTTCCTCCCCTTGTAACAGTGTGACCACTTTTAGTAGATTTCTACTTTTTTGGTAGATTTAGGGCAAAGAGAACGATAATTTAGTAGTGGGAAATCGTTTAGTAGATTTTGGTAGAAATTCGGTATTCGAAAATATGATCAAAAAAATGTAAGGATTCAAGCAAAAAAAATAAAGTTGGAAATAAAAATAGCTAAGAAAACGATTGCAGGGGGTTTTCTGGAACTTCTACTAAAGCTTTAGTGGTATACAGCAAAATTAATCTTATCGCTTAATATTGTTTTTTACAAAGGTGGCTTTTATAAGACACAGAACACTGTACCTACCAACTTTAAGCCTACATAGTGATGACCAATAATACTTATTAAGATTTATTTGGGAATTGAAGCATTCATATTACAAAGTGATGAAAACCGATATTTTTTTTACAAAAATGCGATAATAACATGAGTAATGATGAGCGTTAGTGTGAAAATGATAACATTTTGTTCAAAAACGTGTTTTTTATTTAATTTAACCATCTGGAACGACATAAATATTAGTTGGTAGATTTTAAGTAGAATTTGAAACAGGACTTGATAGATTTTGGTAGATTTCAGCAGTCATTTTGGTAGATTCTCTGAAAAAAAAGTGGTCACGCTGCCTTGTAATGAGATACTCAGTCTAATCAGAGTGAATTCTAACTGGAATTATGTAAGCTAATCGTGTTATTTACTTTGAAATCTGCTGAAACTATGTATTAATTTAACTAGGGAAACGTGTACCTATCTAGCTGGGGTAGGAATCTCAAAGGAAATCACTTAGTAAATTAAATATAACGCCCTATTCTAACTATTTACATTACTTATAACAAAACAAAAACAATGTAAATTAAGGCAAATTGATAAAAACTATGTACAAATGATCGATTTATGTTCGGTCGTGCACACATAGTAAAAGTTGTTCAGTTTGATGGGTAGACTCTTAGTTTAAAAGGATGCTAATGATATCAATTTCACCCTGTATAATATTATTGAATTCTTAACCAAGCTGGTCTATTGGCAGATATTGTACTAGGCACTTACCAGATCTACAGGATGTAACAAAACACCCTAGTATTATTTAAGGGGGTGGTTTAGACCATCAAACTGAACAACTTTCACTATGGAGCCAACATCGAGATAACGAAAAAAAAATCAATATCAAACGTCAAGCACTATAGCTACTCGATAACTCGACCCATATGTATGGGACAGTTGTTTTTTTTTCGAGATTTCGATATTGGCTCCATAGTGAAAGTTGTTCAGTTTGATAGTCCGAAGAGTTAAATATTACTAGGTTGTTTTTTACACCCTGTAGAATAGGAAATATCGATCACCGAATTAGAAAAACGCTTGGTGTCTGAACATACTAGAGAACTATTGAACATTATAATTGTGACTCATTCACACTGCATTACTAGCACCCTAGTTAGAAAGAGATACAATTCTCTGGTTTGTATATTATCATAAAATCTATTGTGTAAACATACCTAATTAAGATTCTGTAGTTTTAATGCTATCTTTAAATAATGGATTTAAAAATTCGTACAGAAAACATAAGACTTTATTTCCTTTATGGTTCTTTAACACAGAGACTTTTAGTTAAGAAAATGTAATTGGAAACCTTTGTGAATTCTAATATTATCTCGGGTATAGACTAAAAGTAAAATTAACCTTTCTTACAATTGCACTCTTAAATTTCTAAGCTCTTAAAATGTGGTTGTAGTAGGGTATCTGTTCACCCTGAAAGGGAATATGCACCTGAATTTATGTATGTAAAGCTATTAATTCTTAAATAAGTGTTTTTTGTACCTACTCAAGTCTTAATTGTTATGTATCGTTTCTTTTTTGCTTAATAATTTGTTGCTCGCTAATAAAATGTGAATTTAGAACTACTTGGAACTTTTTCATGATGATGATATCATTACATCAGCATCCTTTTAAACTAAGAGTCTACCCATCAAACTGAACAACTTTTACTATGGGAGCAAACCGATCGGAGCAACAGCAAAATCAGCTGTTCCATACTAAACTGCAGTGTCTACTCGACGCAAATGTATGCAACAGCTGATTTCTTTTTTGCTCCGATCGGTTTGCTTCCATAGTAAAAGTTGTTCATTTTGATGCGTAGACTCTTAGTTTAAAAGGGTGGTAATGATATCAATTTCACCCTGTATATCTATGATTTCTATACATTAATTCATAGGCTGATAGGGGTCAAACATACTTAGCATGTGCCGGTCGCGTGCTGCTCCGCGACGCCGCGCACTGCTGATCGCAGTGCACAGATTTTGTCTGTTCTTTACACGGACCTATAAGAAAAACGGACGTAATGTCACATTAAAAAGAGGTGAAGCAGCAAGGTGCTACAAATTTCGTTTGTTCTACAAAGCACCTACACTCACACTGACGCACCAGTTCTAGGCGCAGGTGCGACAACCCGCCGCCATTTTGTCCCGCGCAACAGGGCGACAGCACGCACACTCATATAAATGGGTGCTTCACTTTTGATTAGACGAGATTCCGTCCGTCTTTTTTTCAGGTCCGTGGTTCTTTACATAATTATTCAGTGCTTCAGACAATCAAACTAGACGACTTTCTCTATGGAGCCAACATCGAAACCGCAAAAATTGTTATGCCTCAATAAACTTCGATGTGTAACTCGAACCAAATTAAAACATTTTTTTAGTCCAAAGTCCTTTAGTAAGGAAATATGGCACTGCAACTGTCGATTCCAGGACAGAGACCAAGAGGACGTCCGAAGACTAGAGGGATGAACAAAGTTCGTAGTGATATGATCGAGTGCGTATCGAAGACGACGTCAGTAGCAGGGCAAGGTGGAGAGAACAGACGCGGAAGGCTGACCCCACCGCTATATGGGATTAAAAGCCAGGAAGAGAGAGAGAGAGAGGTCCCATAGTAAAATGAGTTCAGTTTAATGCCTGAAGCACCTCCTTAAATATATAAACTCACAAAGTAATAGTACTACTATTTAAGTTATAATCGTGAGCATTAATCGTAACATCTGCTAATGGATATACAGGGTGTTTGCGTTTGGGTAAACAGTTGCATTACTTTAAGGGGTGATTGTACCCATATGATATTGAACAACTTTCCTTAAGAAAGAAAAAATATTGGACTTTCCATACAAAATGCAATTAGCTGATCGAAGGTTTGTATAATAAGTTGAAATTTTTTTGCTAATTTCCCGTTTTTTTCCTTTGTAAAGTTGTTTGTAAATTCACCCCTTAAAGTAGGTAGGTATGAATTAATGAATGAAATATGCTTTTATTTACACCAAAACACAGATACAGCATAGGAATAAAAACGATAATGGTACAAATAAGGCGGTCTTATCGCTAAAAAGCGATTTCTTCCACACAACCTTAGGGTAGAGGACACTAACAACATCAAAGTGTTTACCCTAACACCTTGTAGAAGCTTCCTTCCAGCACTGCATTGGTCATAAATCATGATCATCATCATCATCAAATAAAAGGCAAAATCATGATAGGTCCATAAAAACGGAGTAACTAATCGAATAGGCGGAATCCTGAAAGCAAAAGCGTAATCGAAGTGCCTATAGAAATTGCAGACAGAACGGGACGGCTTCCAACTCAAGCCGCGTTCCCGCCAATCCGGCGTCAACCGCGGCGCGGTACGCATGCGTACAACGTCAAACACTTCTTTTGTTTACCATTCACTTCGCAGTTTACATCGATAAGTGACTCGCTTTTTTTTCGAAAGAAAAAATAATTCTGTGATTTTTCTTAAAGAATTTTTGAGTGAAAAATGCTGTGAGTAAAATATTGAGTGTTCGCGAGGAAAGGATTTTTATTGGTGAAGAATTTTTAAGCCGGCTGGCCGCCTATGTAAGTATATACCTAAGTACTACTTATGTTTTTTTTAGAGATGATGCAGTTTAATAATTTTGTGTTCTGTGGTGGTGTGGTACGGAACGTACGGAACCCTCGGTGCGCGAGTAGCCCGACTCGCACTTGACCGGTTTTTTTTTACTTTGTTAAAACAAGACTTTTTCCATTCGAAATGCAATCAGCTGATGAAACGTTTGTATGAATAGATGATTTTATTTTTGCCTCTGCTATTTACCCAGAAAGTAAGTAATAATTCTGTTAACATTAATTAGTGCTTTATACCATAGTGAAACAGGAAATTGATAAAGTAATTATGTACCTACCTATCTACAGGGTGAAATTGATATAATGAGCATCCTTTTAAGAGTCTACCCATCAAACTGAACAACTTTTACTATGGCAGCAAAACAATCGGAGCAAAAAAAAATCTGCTGTTGCATACATTTGTGTCGCGTAGGCATTGCAATTTAGTATGGAACAGCTGATTTGATTCAAAAATCGCACTCCTGAAGTATGATTTTTGAAAGTCAAATCAGCAGTAGAATGATGCATATCTCCATAGTAATATTGACATTTTCAACTGCTGAGTTCAAAGAATGAGTTTCAAAAATCGCACTCCTGGAGTGCGATCTCTCGGATCTTCGGAGGCTCTTGGACCAGTGGCCATACATTTTTGCCCAGTGTCCTTTCATACAAATATCCCTTCAGCAACATTGCGTCGTCATACTACAAAGAATATGCCACGCCATGGTCGCCATGCCTAGCTATTATATTGTCTGTTCCTATTTCCTAATGATTCATAAAGAGTTATGTCATTTTTATTGCAAATTTTACCGTCTACTTTATTTCTTTACCGTCAAAATTTTTTATATGGCGTAGATTTTTCCTGTGTAGTGTACATACAGGGTGTTAGGGTAAACAGTTGCATTACCTATTTTAAGGGGTGATTGTGCCCATGATACTAAACAACTTTTCCTAAGAAGCCTACAGTTATACAGAATTTAATACAAAATAAGAAAAAAATGCTCTATGATATAGCATAAGTAGGTACTTACTTCAAGAATTTTGTTAGAGCAAATAGAAGTTGAATGTCATACTTAGTAATAAGGTTTGTTAATATGCAGATTTGTGAAAAAAAATCAAAATCGGTGCAGGAGTGCGATTTTTGAAACTCATTCAGCAGTTGAAAATGTATGGAGATACGCATCTTTCTACTGCTGATATGACTTTCAAAAATCGCACTCCTGGAGTATTTATTTTTATTATTTTTTATTTATTTAACAAATGTATTACATTAGTATGCTTTTTTAATGTTAAATCAGCAGTAGAAAGATGCGCGTCTCCACAGTAATTTTGACATTGTAAACTGCTGAACTCACCGAATGAGATTCAAAAATCGCACTCCAGGTACTGCGTAGGTACTGCACCGATTTTGTTTTTTTTTCACAAATCACACCACCACCACCATTTTCACCAATGATATCAATTTCACCCTGTATAGCTACCTATACAGGGTGAAATTGATATCATTGGTATCATTTTAAACTAAGAGAAACTGAACAACTTTTACTAAGGATGTAAACCGATCGGAGCAACTAAAAAAATCAGCTGTCCCATACTAAACGGCAATGTCTACTCGACTCAAATGTATGCAACAGCTGATTTTTTTTGCTCCGATCGGTTTGCTCCCATAGTAAAAGTGGTTCAGTTTGATGGGTAGACTCTTAGTTTAAAAGGATGCCAATGATATCAATTTCACCCTGTAGATTTTCATTAGAAGTGCATAAGTTTGTGTAAATCGCGAACAGAAATACTCTACATACGGAAAGAAGCTTTTTTTTAATTTGGAAGCCGTAAAATCCAGCCAGTCACACGCCGGGTCGGTAGTTGCATTCTTAGAGAAGTAGCATTGCAAGCTTTGCTAACGGTTCCCATACAAAAAGAGCAAGCAATCGATCATAACGGACTGTAATCTGCGAAGTAATAGTGTTTCAGATTACTGGACACGCTCTAATAGTCGCAGAGGTCGCACGTATACGTGATTCCTGATATAGTTAAATAATATACATTTTTATAGAATAATTGTACATGGTTGTAAACAAAATAGGTACCAATTTAATTTTTAAATCAAAAGTAATGAAGTTTTTGAAGTAAAAGAATGAAATAGTAAAAGCACAAGCAAAACTTACCCTAAACTTAAACCATACTAAACATTCTAAAAACTTACCCTAAACTTGAACCATACTAAACATTCTAAACTAAAATGTTTACTAAGTAATTCTATATTTTCACCTTAGACCATAATTTTCACGATAAATGCAATAAATAAGAAAGAAAAAAAAACTTAAAAGTAAAAAAGTTATTTAAAAATAAGATAATTATATTCTTTAAGTAGGTAATTAATGAGATATTTATTTCTTTCTCTTTATTCTCTAGCAATAAAGAGTTTTTAATAATCGGTTTTTTATGAGGATGATCAGACGAACTTCTTTCTCTTAGAACCAACATAAAAATCGCGAAACAAAAATCGGCCGTGTTCTATGGCAGCAAACAGTTTTTTATTCGAGATTTCGATGGTTGCCCCACAGAGAAAGTGGTTCAGTTTCATGGTCTGATCATCCTCTTAGAAAACTGTCAGCATATTAAATTGGACCCAGTACCTATATGTGTCGATAACCAATTATACTGATTCAGGTTCCTAAAATATTATAATACCAGCTAGTCCTTGAAACCTGAAAGATCGTGATTACAAAAAATCGTGACCAAGGTGATAATGTATCCACAACAGTCAGATCAAATACGTCACAGCTCGTGCCGAATTCAACTGAATTTACTTCTGGTCACCTTTGTTAGAGGTCTATGCAAATTGATGTGACAACACAAATAAGAAAATAAAAATTCGATTTACTTAGTTTAAAAGCTAATCATTATTCTTGAATTCCCGATATTTCGACACTGTTATATTATAACTGGCAATTGGCATGATCACGGGACTTCACGGGATGACTTAAGAGAATTCTACTCGGAGCGCGCTCCATACAAAACGTAGTCTGGTCCTAGTTTAAACATATCGTAATTAAAGTAAAAACAAATGCTTTTAGCACAATCTAGAAACAAATATCTGTGTCTCTATGAAGTCAGATTTTTATTTAAATATTTAGTTCTTAAGCTATGTTGGCTCAAAGATTCGTAATTTTTGATCAAAAAAGGCCCAACTTCGTCCTTGTTTTTTAGGACAATGCATACATTTTAGAAAAATTTGGATACCATAGAGACATCGCAAATATAATGAATATTCAGAACAAAAAAAATTATCCACATATCTAGCATCTTATTCGAATAATCACCCGACTACAAAATGTAAAAATTACGCGCGGATTCGTTGTGAATTGAGTGTTGTTTCGACGACATGCGGGCGGGTTGCGGTGCGCGCGGGGTGTGTTTCACCTCGGGGGGCCCGGCTGTTGTCGCGGCGCACGGCCGGCGATTTAGTTTCCTACTTTTTGAACGTAAGCGAATATTATAATTTTATTAAAAGTACGAGCTTTTACCCGCGACTTCGTCCGCATAAATTATATACCAGATTTTAAGTCACGGTACCAAACAAAAAAAGTTTCATCAAAATCGGTTCAGTAGTTTTTGCGTGATACTCGAACAAACAAACACCCAAACAAACAAACAAACAAACAAACTAAATTCCTTTTTCAAAAATTTACATTTTTATAATAGTCAAGATTATAAAAACAGGTGGTGCTTTTTCAACTTACTTAGATTATACTAACATTGATAGAAACATGAGTATGGGTGGATCAGGTCAGTTACGTCCTTTTCCCCGAACGTCCACTTCCCGGTTTCGTCCATTTCCCCGAACGGCCTTTTCCCCGAACGGACATTTACCCGAACGACCATTTCCCCGAACGGGCATATTCCCGAACTTTTCCCCGTACGTAGGTACTTAGACGAATTTTCGGGTGAAATTTGTATGGGGGCTGGACTTGTAAAATTTTCAGAAATGATTTTTTTTTATTTTTGTTTGCGGAAGGGTGGGTTTATTCGTGTCCCAGGGGTTCGAAAAATTAGCTATTTTTTCGCTAGGATTCACCGTTATCTAGATATTTTATAAATTATGTTTTATTACTCGGTTAGGTTAGCGAGGAGCGAAGCGACGAGCATGTTAGGTATCTTGTGATCCACAGCGCACGAGCCGAGCGAGCGGAGCGAGCGTGCCGCGGCAGCGGTCGACGAGTGCCAGAACCGAATTACTACTATTTACCCAGTCTACCCAAAAACATTCCCTTTAATTAGACCCTCCATTTCATGTTCAAGGTCAAGGTCTTTGACCTTGAAGGTCACCAGAGGTGGTGTTCCCCCACCCTAATACTCCCAACATCCCCCGGATCCCGAATGTTACATTTGGCGATTGTTTTTTGTTGAAAATTTTCTAAGTCCTATGTACTAAGAGGAAATGTCTATACAAGGAAAGGGACGTAAGGGGAAATGTCCGTACAAGGAAATGGACGTACTAGGCAATGTCCGATCGGGGAAAAGGTCGTACAAAGAATTCGGGCGATGGACGTTCGGGGAAAAGGACGTAACTGACCAGAGGGTCTACCCGCACATTCGATTCGAACTTTTGCGTGAATGTTTTCGTTCCAATTTCAACTCTATTACAATGAAGTGCAGACCGAAACAGTGGCGATATAGTGAAGATCGAAAGTGCGGGTAAGGGGGCTGATCCGTATGGGTAAGTATTTTACTATGTTTAAGTAGGTACCTATAATTTTCTTAGATTCCTGCTAGGCCTAATTTTTGTTTTCCGTACCCATAGGGTGAAAACAGGATTACAGGACCCTATTTATAAGCAAACGCTGTCAGTCTGTCCGTCCGTCCATCCGTCCTACCTGCAGTATCTTCTGAATCGTAATAGGTAGCCAGTTGAAATTTTTACAGTATATTGTATGGTTTTATTGTATTTAATGACAAAATGTACACTGGGCTATCTGCGAACTACGTACGAAACTATTCTTAGTAACGTACCTAACTACCTACAAAAAGTTTCGTAGGTACGGACTTCGCAGGTAGCCTAGTGTACGTACGTACCTAGGCTAGCACGTGTCTACCTACACTACCCTAATACCTACTACCTAATTACCTACCTGTTTTGTATCGTGCTTCAGACCATCAAAGTGAACAACTTCCACTATGGACTCTATGGAGCCAACTTCTAAATCGCAAAAAAAACTGTTTAATTAGAGCCTATTGTTTTACGATTTCAAAGTTGGCTCCATAGTGAAAAATGTTCAGTTAGATGGTCTGAAGCACCACCTTACGTATTACTAGGGTGTTTTGTTACACCACGTAGAATATCCGTTTGAAGAAATGGCCGTACGGGGAAAAGTTCGGGAATATGACCGTTCTGGGAAATGGTCGTTCGGGGAAATGGCCGTTCGGGGAAATGGCCGTTCGGGGAAATGGCCGTTCGGGGAAAAGGACGAATCTGGGAAAAGGACGTTCGGGTGAAGAGTGGACGTTCGGAGAAAAGGACTTAACCGACCTGATCCTTTTTTTTGTATGTGTATGGGTTAGGGTGTCGCAGAGGACAATTAGAAAAATTTGGATCAGGTCAGTTACGACCTTTTCCCCGAACGTCCATCGCCCGAATTCCTTGTACGACCTTTTCCCCGAACGGGCATTTCCCCGAACGGACATTGCCTAGTACGTCCATTTACTTGTAAGGACATTTCCCCTTACGTCCCTTTCCTTTTATGGACATTTCCCCTTAGTACATTTTTTGTACTAAAATATAGAGTCGTTGTTAATATGCTGACAATTTTTAAGGGAATGATCAGATCATCAAACTGAACAATTTTCTCTATGGAACCAACATCGAAATCGCGAAAAAAAAATCAGATCGTCCTTACAAAATTGCATTCCTACTCGAACCAAATGTATGGGACAGCAGATTTTTTTTCGCGATTTCGATGTTGGTCCCATAGAGAAAGTTGTTCAGTTTGATCAGACCTTCAAACTGAACAACTTTCTCTATCCCCTTAAAAAAGTGTCAGCATATTAAGAAGGACCCTGTATATCGATTTTCAGCCCTGTAAAAATTGTTGGAAAGTAAAATTAATCTTTAAACACCTACCCATCAAACTGAACATCTTTTACTATGGGAACAAACATGTCAGGGCAAAAAAAAAAATCAGCCGTTCCAAACATTTGAGTCGAGCCAGTATTGCAGTATTAATGAAGCAACTGGTTTTTATTTCGTGATTTCGAAGTTGGCTCCATAGTGAAAGTTGTTCAGTTTTATGTTCTGAAGCACCCCCTTACGGGCATAATTGCCCGTTCGGGGAAATGGCCGTTCGGGTAAATGTCCGTTCGGGGAAAAGGCCGATCGGGGAAACGGACGAAACCGGGAAGTGGACGTTCCGGTCCATAGTGGACGTTCGAGGAAAAGGTCGTAACTGAGCTGATCCAAAAAGGATCAGGTCGATTACGTCCTTTTCCCCGAACGTCCACTTTAGCCCCGAACGTCCATTTCCCGGATACGTCCTTTTCCCCAAACGGCCATTTCCCCGAACGGGCATAATTTCAAACTTCCGTTTCCCATTATTCTTTCCCCAAACAGTCATTAGGTCGAACAGGTATTCTACAGGCTGTAACAAAACACCCTAGTGAAACTTAAGGTGGTACTTCAGACCATCAAACTCTATCTGATTCTGTATAGTAAAAGTTGTTCAGTCTGATGTGTCTCAGTGTTTGAGAAGATAAAGATACGTTTTTTAATACAGTTTTTAAGGTATGCCGTTATTATTAGAGATCGGATATTCGGATGCATATTTACCTAAACTTCATTTTTGGGTATGAAATTATGGAAGCGGCTTCTTAAAATTATCTTTTTTAAATATTTTTCTAAACGCCAGAAAATCCGGGAATGCATAAGCATAACTAATCTGTTGCATAGTATGGAAGCAACTTTCTTAAAACTATATAAATTAAAAAGTAAAAAAAAAATTTTTTCGCTAAAATAAACCCGGGTTATCAGGAAGTCCGGGAATGCATAACTAATCGGAAGCATAGTATAAAAGTAACGTCCTAAAATTATTAAATTAAACAAAAAACATTAGTTTTCGATACAAAAGTGCACTCTATAATAGCCAACACCTCAACTTTAGGTAAATATGCATCCGATTATCCGATCTCTAGGTATTATATAAGCTAAAATAATAATTTTAAAGTGTTTTAGTTCGTACCTACTCCCATACCTATGACAAAATGCATTAATTTCATTTAAACGTAGACTCAAACTCGACTCACGCTCAAAAACGCTATCGACCTTAATTTTAATGTATACCAATGATTTTAATTTCACCATGAAATATAAACTGTGTGAAAATATGTGAATGTATCTGTCATCTGACCATCAAAACATACAAACTAAAGTCTAAACTAAAGGTTCGAAAACATTATTGTTTTCATTACTCTGAATACGGACGGCCGGCACCCAGAATCAGACGCGGGCGCGCGGGGCGGGGCTCGAGCCGGCTCCCGCGCTCGAAAGAGACAGCAACAATAATATCAAATACCTAACGCGGCCGCGCGTGCCGTAAGTAGAATACCCTTAAGAACTGCAGGTAGATTGTCTAAAACACTTACAAAACTGTAATACGATTTTTATTTATTTGTATTTGTTTTTTGTATTTTATTTGTTCGTTTATTATTAAATTAGTAGGTAAATAAAGATTTCAAAACTCAATAAAACTACAACAAGACTCTATGGTATAAAATAATTATAATGAACTGGATCCTATGGTGAAACAGAAACAGAAAATATAACTATACTGGAAAACTACCTACTTATTTCTGTCAGGGCAAAGGGTTGATAGGTTTGGACTTATAGGTTCCAGGATAAAATGGACGGTAGGTACCATTCGCGCAATAGACTTGATAGAGCCATACGTACCTAAGCACGTAGGTATACAGGGGGTGGATAGGTGGGATTTATCCATTTACAAATGTCAACTAGTTAGCTATTATACGGTTCAGAAGATAGCTAAAGTCCTTTAGACTTCGAATGGACGGACAACATAGGCTTTGTATGTTAGTATTAGAGTCCCGTTGGAACCCTTTGGGTACGGAACCCTAACAAAGATTATTTGTAAACTATACAGAGTAGAATTTATAAAGTGCATGCTACTTAGTGACAATATATTTTAATAAAAATAAAAGAACACGTATTTAATCACCGGCCTATGTAAATGAGATGGTGACAACAATCGAATTGAATTTGCAATTAAGTACATGCTTATGTATTCATGACATTTCATTGGGAAGTTGAACGAACATTGTTTTATTGTGTGAACTAACACTAGGCTAGAATCACAGCTAAAAATATAGGTACTTACTAATGACCTCAGACTGAAATGATAAGTAGTCAAAAATTATTATTGTACCTAGAGAATGATACACATAATTGTATTGACACTAAAATAGTTTTTAATTACTAAAAAATATTTTAAGATTCCGGCAATGAAACTAAACAACTTTCAGAGAAAAACGAGTAGGTAAGTAAGTAAATTTTTTGGACTTCCTATTATAAAAAAATCTCGAATAATTTTTTATGGGAGGTCCAAAATTTTTTTAATTTTTCCACCATAATACCAATGTTTTCAACCCATGTTCAATTGTTCATAGAGATGTTCGTAGTTCACAGAAAATTTTGTTTAGTTTCATATTATTGTACTCTGTGGTTTCATTGTCTGAATACTACTTTAAAATATTGTTGTAGATAAAATATACAACGCATAGGAATATTAGGAATAGTACTGGGTGCTTTTTTAATCACTTTCAAATTTTTTTGCGTTGGTTCACTTGACTAACTGAACATCTTATACTATTGTGGCAAACCTGAAACCACAAAAAACTCAGATTTTCTATAATAAACTACAATGCCTTCTGGATTCAAAAATGTATTTAATGTATGTACCTACCTATGTAGGTATATGTTTTTTAAAGATATTTCAAATTTGGCTCGGTAGTGAAGGTTATTCATGTTCAGTTTGATGGTCTGAACCACTCCCTAAAATAAACTTTACATCCTCTATAATAAAGCTCCTAATTCTAATTTTTATGCCCTTAGAATTAAGGTCTTTCAGTTCTTTAAGGACAAAGCAAGTAAGCAAATCATCAAATCATTCAATCAGTAAAGTTATAGTTTGTATTTCGGACTAAGGCCTTTGCCTATCCAATTTTTTCTGGCACGTTTTGAATAGATTTCTCAATAACCTCCCCTCACCTCTCTTAGAACATAATAGTAGGTGGTACTCTTCTAATAATTCAGTGACAATAACCGACCGTAATCTCACTTCAGTATGAAATATTACTGCTAGTTACAGGTGGTTACAGTAATCAGTTACAATGTCATTTTAATGCGAAAACTCGAGGAAAACTCATTAAAATCCAACTGTTTACGGTTCTACAATAATTGACGATCGTGACTATTCAGTTAGATGCTTCGTTTCGTGTCCAAATTAGTAATGTTTTTCAGGATGTTTTAGCATACAAGACAAAGGCAAGGACATTTTTTTTAGTACTTAGCTTAAATAAAAGTCTTCAGTGTGCTAATAAATGATCGAAGAACCTAAAAACGTCAGAGGCCGTAAGGCGGTCTGAAAAAACTTTGACACTAGGGCTTACTAGCCACACGATAAGAAGAAGACGGCTCTTTGATAATACAAAAACCTTGTTTGAAATCTACTAGGATCCTTCTTAACAAGCTGACGAACTTTTGTATGGAACAGCGGATTCACTTTTTCACGATTTCGACGTTAGTCTTTTGGAGAAATTTGTGTAGTGTGATGGTCTGATCATCCCCTTATAAAAACGTCAACATCGGACCCTATAATAGTCAAAACAATTAGATCTACCTAAACTTAAAAGTGTTACATAAGTAACCCTGCTAACAATGAAACCAACACCAACACCAACACCACCAACACCTGCACGAGAGAGGATTTAAATACAGGTGCTCCTGACGCTGTCAGACTTGCCGAACACCTGGCTACTAAAATATAAAAACACCACTGAAGAACCATTGACACGAAAAGAAAGAATGAAACCAACATTCAAATCAAGCTTGGTTTTTTAACCGACTTCAAAAAAGGAGGAGGTTTCTCAATTCGACCGTATATATATTTTTTTTTTATGTGTGTTCGCGGATAACTTCGTCGTTTATGAACCGATCTGATGATGGACCCCAGAGATATCGAGGGGAACCTTCGAAAATCGTAGTGCCGACTAGTGCGTTTGTCAAATCGAACTAATGAATTTACCACTGAAAATTGTGAAATAAACAATATTTTAACAAAAAAATTAAAACCGCCTTCAAAAAACAAAAAAGTTATAAAATAATATTGCAGCCGATGACTTTTTCGTTCGCATCATAAGAACATTAATTTGTTTTATAGAAGTCGGTGTCAAGCCAACCCTAAAAATGCAAGCCCTGTCGCGAATCGTACCGGATTGACAGCGACTTCAATAAAACAAATTAATGTTCTTATGATGCGAACGAAAAAGTCATCGGATTTTAGAACTTTTTAGTTTTTTGAAGGCGGTTTTAATTTTTTTGTTATCGTATCACCATATCAAATGCAGTTCAGTCATTCTAGCTCTACACGAAAGGTTTTCATGATTTTTTTGCTCAGTCTATTAAAACTTATGAACCTATTCGTATTCCTATTCGTTCGCCTATGGTATTTCAACTTTCGATTGCGGTCAAAGGATTACTAACGAAACTTCGCGTGTCGCCAACAATTTACAACCAGTCCGTTTCGCAGTTAAACTGAAGATAAACGAGCGGAGCAGAGACCTGAATTAGTTAATTTACCCAACGCTATTGTTTTATTCGGTCACATACGGGTTTGCGGCGGGTAGACAGAGCATCAGTCGAGATAATACACATACTTACAATAAGGACTATAATTTCTTCCCAAGTGGCAGATATGCCTAGTCTGTTACGATTAATGAAATCAGCCCACTACTGCATGAATTTTGATGAAAGTATAGGGGTTCGCATGTTACACTAAGCGGAGTTTTTTTGGTTTGACTGATGCTGTCTCCTAATACCTCACATCTAACAACATCAACCCACTGCTGGGCAGAGTCATGCCACTTGTATTGGTCCTGTACTAATCGAATCCAATGGAAATCCGAAACCCTCACAATGTGACATGAGTACAGTTGTAGCCAGGTTCGCCTTTATACAAGGTTTTTAGGATGTAGCGAGATAAGACGTATGGAGGAGCTACTGGGAATGTTCCTCCATTTAAAAGGGAAGATCTTCCACCAGGCTATGTGTGAAGCCTGGGGACCGGTCGTGGTCCAACAGTTCTTAGTTGAACCTTGGTGAAATTGATATCATTGGCATCCTTTTAATCTAAGAATCTATCCATCAAACTGAACAATTTTTACTATGGGAGCAAACCAATCGGAGCAACTAAAAAATCTGCTGTTGCATACATTTGAGTCGAGTAGGCATTGCGTAGGCATTTAGTATGGGACAGCTAATTTTTTAGTTGCTCCGATTGGTTTGCTCCCATAGTAAAAGTTGTTCAGTTTGATGGGTAGACTCTTAGTTTAAAAGGATGCTAATGATATTAATTTCACCCTGTATATCGAATCTGTGATTATTTCTAGTATTAACCGGTGACAGAAGTCTTCGTCCACAATTTTTTCCCTTGATCGTCTCATAAGATTACCAAATAAAGCATTGGACCGAATTTGAAAATTTATTACTAACTTAACTATTATAACATTCCTTCGAGTAACATTTCCCAGAAAATAATTTTCCAGCCTTGTAAGCAACTATATTTACGTAGCTGAAATCTACAAACAAAGAGTTGGTTGTTGGCATGCCATTCTAGCCAAATTGAGATGCCCTGCTCAGATTATGGACACGAACATACCCAACAAATCTTTTCTACGAAACCTTTGTACATTTGCCAAATCTGATGTGTTTATAATTTCGTTTTTGTTAGCGTACCTAATAGAGTCCAGGGTTTTTACCCTCTATATTAACTCCCATGGACGCGATATTATTGAACCACCCATTTATCTTGCCGGGTTTAAAACGTCGTGGTAAGGGTTCCTTTTTTTATGATTCGTCGCACAGTACTACTGAATCAAACCATTGTGCTCCCACCTAGATACTGTAAGATAAGACTAATTATTTAAAT
The DNA here is from genome assembly GCA_922987775.1 of Agonopterix subpropinquella. Taxonomy (NCBI): domain Eukaryota; kingdom Metazoa; phylum Arthropoda; class Insecta; order Lepidoptera; family Depressariidae; genus Agonopterix; species Agonopterix subpropinquella. Next base: position 2,493,281 of record OV277711.1, read on the forward strand.
AGGACTAAAAGTTACCTGTTACCATGGAGAGAACCCTAGAACGATTTAAGAGAACCTCTGCTTAACTTTTTTGATAAATTAGTCATTCCATATTTTTATGTCTTATACTTAATTTAATAGCATAATTATAATTTCTTAAAAAAAAATTTTGCTACTAGTTGCCTAAGTTTCATTGACCGTTTCCATTGCGTTTTACTTTTAACTACCGCCGACTAACTTACACTGCGTCCTATTTGTTTTTTCTACCTTCAAGTCCTGGTTTCCAAAATATGGGAATGGCGACCCTAATCAGAGGGCAAAGCACCAGGCTCCTCCATGACTCTCCAGCTAGATGACTCTACATTGATATTTTGTTCGTTGTAGCCGAAATCTAGATAACATCATGATGATGATGATGTCCTCGACGACGCATCCGTCGATGGCGACCCACATTGGTTTCTGGCGTGAGCTCAGATGTAGCTGGAGAATCTGAGTCCAGCCCTTGACCAAGACCGCAAGACCCGTCCCAAACCAACATAACATAATACTAGTATAATTGAACTACTGTTCGACTGGCCAAATGTAAAATTGTGCTGCGTGTAACAGATTATTCAAGACATCCTGATACTCCTTTACTGACTAATCAATCTAAGCAAAATCCAAGATACTAAAAATAGCTATCAATATCGTGAGAAAGCAATATCTATAAACTCCTGCGTCCCCGATTGGTTCATAGCACCAGACAATAGTTTTTTAAACTTCATTGTTTGCTAATAAGTATTAAACACCACTATACTAGCATTTACTTATTTACGGACTTCTCGCAAAGTGATAATTATACTGCTCCATACTGTAATTTGAGAATGTACCGTGTAGTTTACCTATATCTTTATATCTAGATATTCTTGTTTCTATACAACGTGTTAATGAATTAACGCAAAACCTCATACACCCCAACTGATTTATAATTAAATAATTACATTGAAAAAATCATTTATTAATTTAATCAATTTAATTAAAAGTTATTTGCATTTTAATGTTTCGTATCCTTTACAATCCATTCCAATGTGTATGGCAAAGTATGAATGAACCGCAAATCGCTCCTCACTCGCTCACTGCCTACCCGCCCGCTCACCCCTGCGCCGCCGGCGCCGCGCCGCCGTCTTGCACGGTCTAAACTTCTAAAGGGGGGTTTACATGGGTCGATTCTCATTATGCCGGCCAGCGGCCGTGACGCTAGGCACAATCGCCTCAAAACCGCTCAATTACGTCACTTTCACAGTTGATAAATATCATATGCGACTATTTCATTTGTTTAAAAATTATGAGCAGAACAGATTTTCCATGTGTTGGAGTTGGTATCGCAATAATTCGTAAATAAATTATTCAATTAGGTAGGTAAACCACAAAAACGCTTATTTCGCGGTCGATTTTAGTCAACAGGTGCCTTAGACAGGTGCATGCGGGTCAATGCCGCACGACAAAAGTTGAAACTAATCTTCCCGGGACTTGCGATTTGAATCACTCGTGGCCTTAAATTGCCACTTCATATGCCTTATCTACATGGTCAATTTTAATGGTAAGGATAGAAATCGCATAAAAAATCGACCCGTGTAAACCCCGCATTACACTGCGCGCGCGCGGCGAACCGTATACGCCGTATCGGTGGTAGCGTAGTACCTAGTTTCTGTAGTGCGATTTTTGAATCTCATTCGCTGAGTTCAGCAGTTGAAAATGTCAAAATTACTGTGGAGATACGCATCTTTCTACGGCTGATTTGACTTTCAAAAATAGCACTCCTGAAGTATGCTTTTTGAAAGTCAAATCAGCAGTAGAAAGATGCATATCTCCATAGTAATTTTAACATTTTCAACTGCTGAACTCAGCGAATGAGATTCAAAAATCGGACTCCTGATCGCTCTCTGCCGAAATTTGTTACGAACTTTTTACACACGATACAACAGATTTTATGCAATTTGAAATACATCGACCGTTTAGTTTGATATAAACTCGAAACATAATACGCTCACGAAGCAATGTACTTCCAAATTCAAATTGCGTGCGATCAGCTGTATCGTGTGTAAGCAACGCCAACGCTTTAATAAATAGGAATAGGGCTCAATTTACCTAGTAGTTTTTTTGATAGCGTAGTTTCGCTCTGCCGGGATTCAAAAACAGTCCATTCCGATTAAATGTACACTAATCTATCCATAAAACATTTCTGGTTGCATCTGTTAGGTACCACTCACAAAACGGCACACGCGTAGCTCGTAGTCTTGAGGATTTAGCTCCTGGCACCGTCTCGGAAATGGAATGGATGATGAAGATCGTCTCGTAGAACATTCCACACGTAGAAATAGTTGCATTGGATTAACCGAGCAGCTTGACGCGTCCGGGTTGTGCTGGAAGTACTCCAAGATGCTGTTTTCTAATTCCGGGTCGTGGAGGCAGCAGTGGGAGGCCTAAAAGTCCCCGTGGTCGCGCAGTCATTGGGTCGCAGCTAGCATTGTTCTATTAGACACTGATACACTACACCAAACTGGTTACCTACGTTATCTCCACACAAATAACAAGGATTTGCACCATTTCAGTATACCTACTGCACATTCGAGTAATGAAATGAAAGGTCATCGCGGAAGCGCGGAAGATAATTAAGCTACGTAATCTAATCACTCGCACCGTACGCGCACGACTGGAGATTTGGAGAAATGTTTTGTTTGTGCGTTCCGCGACCCCCTCCCCCGCGGCGCGGGGCGGCGCGGCGCGGCACAAAGGCCGCCGGCCGCCGCGCCGCTCGCTTTCGCCGGTGTTTCATCTCGTTTCTTCCTATTTCATTTGAGCAGGATATTTGCGCTATTAATGAAAGCGCGCGGCCGTGCGCGTGCGTATGGCGTTTTGTTTTGGTAGTAGTGTGAGTTATAGTGAGTATGCCTGTGCGGCGCCGGTGGATTGATCATAGAATTAAGTAAATTATTATTGGTACAATCAAATAGTTTAATATTTTGGAAAAAAATTACCTATGTTGAAACCTTGATTAATCGACTCTACTCTCGATTCCAAACAACCTATTTTCTAGTTTTGCGTTAATTCATTAACACGTTGTATAAAATGTTGGATCGTTTATTCTATTGTTTTCTATATTACTATAATAGTTACTGATTGTTTTGTTATGTGTAACATATAATTTAACAAAGTATTTAAAACTGGTGATTGATTGCTCTAAGTACAGATGTTCTGACACATAAATTATAGTTAGTAGGGAACATTGTCATTATCATTGTTTATACAGGGTGGTCGAGTTAAGATGGACCAAAGGAAAATCTGGGGTAGAGGACATCATTTTCGACCTTTTTGGTTCTATACAGGATGATCCAAAAATTTACGTAATTTAAATTTATTTTTGTGATTTTTCACCGATCTGCTACCTTGTCCCACTAAACTCGTTACTGTGTTCCAACTAGTCCCTGTTTTGAGCTGAAATTCGGCATGAACATACTTTAGTAATGTATCTTTCGACCGACATTAAGTTTATACTGAAATATCAAATAATAACAAAAATAAAATTTATTAAAAAAAAATATTTCAATTTTTTGAGAATGCAGCAATGAGGATGAATTTCGTCACAAAATAACACAAAAAATAAATAAAATAAAGGAAAACCTCCAATCACTCCTCCGTTTAAAATATTTTTTTGTATGAAGGAGAAATTTTTTTTTTCAGTTTATGTGAGAAATTTTGAAAATTTTCTGTAAATTATTGTTTGTTAATGACTTTTTGATTTTGTGTTATCATTTTGTTCACATTACACAACAATCTTTAAGCAATTTCTGAAACAATTGTTTTAAAATAATTTCATTTTTTCATGAACTATGTCGATTTTAATTATGTTCTAACAGTGGGTCGATTTTAATTTTTCCTCCATAGAATAACCATAAACCGAGGTAGTTTTTAAGATAACGGGCACATCACCTGTAGTACTTTTTTTCTTCACAATACTCCTCCAAAAGTTAGATTTTTTCTCAAAAAATTTAAATATTTTTTTTAAATAAATTTTATTTTTGTGATTGTTTGATATTTCAGTAATAAACTTAATGTCGGTCGAAAGATACATTACTAAAGTATGTTCATGCTAAATTTCAGCTCAAAACAGGGACTAGTTGGAACACAGTAACGAGTTTATTGGGACAAGGTAGCAGATCGGTGAAAAATCACAAAAACCTGAATAACTTTGGAACCGTAAATTTTTGGATCATCATCATTATAGAACCAAAAAGGTTGAAAATGATATCCTGTACCCCAGATTTTCCTTAGGTCCATCTTAACTTGACCACCCTGTATTACATTAGTGGTGGTCTTGACCGTTTCTTTGTTTCAGAAGACAAAAGTCACGATTAATTTCAGTAATTTTGTCGTTTTATAGTCAATTCGGTCAATTCACCTTCACATACGACACCCACGTGGTATAGGACTATTCTTTTCGGGGAACTATGCAAGAGGCAAGCTTCCACCAATCTAGGTGCTGTTCGTAGAATAGCTTAGGTGCTGAAATTCAGGTGCTATCAACGTCGGTGCTCTTCGTGGAACATTTTATTTCTTTATGCGGCTTATTTTCATAAACTACACAGGCATTGTAATGATCCCAACGTAAGCTAGGCTCACAAAAATATAACATTGATGTACGAACCGGGATTCTAACCCATAGGACCCTTGAGTACGTTTGTCAGTCCTGCGTGGTAATGGTAACCATTGCACTATCCAAGGGTAACTGAAACTTATCAGCTTTAAAAAAAAAGGGCTGATCCATGATTTCTTTCTCACCGATCCCCACTACCCCATCGTAGTCCGCGTAGTCCCAGCAACACCCATTGCCGAGATCCGTACCCCTTAGGGGTGCCCCTTGGGCAGGTTGCTTAAGTTCTTTCATTGGTTCGGTAGACCTACCAGGGCGCTTCACTGGTGTGGTCCCCCATAGTCCGCAGTAATAAGCAGTCGATGCTCTCTGAGTAATGCTGTATTGGTCAATTAGAAAAAAGAAACAGAAAGGCTTTTCGCTCATCTCTTATTTTCCTAGGCCAATCGGGAAGGGGGAGTACCTTTCTCAGGACCGATCTAACGTGTCTTGTATCCAGTTGAACTTTTGAGGGTACCTACGCCTTTGTTTGTAAATGTCCGCAGTTGTCGTTAGCGCTGAACCAAGGTGACTCCAAACAGACCTCAAAATTACTGAAACTAATCTTGATTTTTGATGAGGCGAAACGAGGAAATCCTATTTACTGGAATGACACGCATTACCTTGATGTCTCGTTACCGTTTGATTTACTTCAATGAAGTAAGTATAGTTACATAATACTTGCGTTTTGTTAAGTATGTAAGAGTGTTCTTGGGTCTTGGCGTGTTGATAATGGATGTCAAGCCTTGAAGTTCGTGGGTTAGATGGATTAGACCATCCCATTTCTTTTAGTGGGTGTCATAAGATGCGATAGTCAGTACCTAGATAATGTTTTTTTGTGTCAGTTCATTACCCCAACTAGAATTTCCCCAACCAATTTTTAAGAAACTATTATCCTATCCCTCTTACGGACTCAATATAAAATGAAGAAAAAGAAACTTTAAGAGGAACCTGGGAACCCAAATGAAGAATGAATGAATGAATGAATGAAATATACTTTTATTTACACCAAACACAGATAAAGCATAGGAATAAAAAACGATAATGGTACAAATAAGGCGGTCTTATCGCTAAAAAGCGAAAGCGAAAAAAAAAAGCGAAGATGGGTCGAAAAACAAGAATTATTGTTGCACTTCCCGTAGAAAATCGATCGGTTGATCAAAAATGTTCCGAATCTTCCGAACGTCCAAAAAATATCTCGTTTTTCGGCCTTATGTTAGTGTTATGTTAGTTAGTGTTTTGTTTCATTAACTTCTACAGCAAATTGCTATCGGAGCAGATCATAGCGCGCATCACAAATGCATCTGACTACTGCTTAATTAAATCTCTTTGTATCGCCGCTCGTTTCCGTATACATGCGCACACGCAAGGAAAGTTATACATTAGGTAACGTTTATGCTAATTCTATATTGTAATCACGATTATTATCTGACTAGATTTTTCCTGCAGCTTCGTCCGCGTATTCTATACTTTTAAGATTTATTTGTATTCTGTGACCGACCTAGGTAACATTTGCTTGGATTTGATAATGAAGACACAGATGGTGACCATCTTTACAGAGAAAAAAAAAAGGAACTTACAGGGTCTTTCTTAATTCTCTAACGGTTTTTTAAGTTGATGATCAAACCTATGGGACCAAGAGGGATATCGCAAAAAAAACTGCCATTCCATATACAATTTTGGATTGAGTTGGTTCACAATTTTATGAACATATCATATGACTTTTTTTTCGCGATTTGATGATCATCTCATTCCTTAAAAAAATCGTCCAGCATTATAGAAAAGGACCCTGTATATGTAAAGTTACCGGTTAGGGTTACCATTGTAGATAGATATGAATGGAACATTATATTCACGTATTTGTATTGTAGGACCAGCTGGCCGGACGTGTTGCTAACTTTGTATGTAGGTATGTGGTCAAGATTTGCATTTTTATTCATTTCGCACTGTTTGAAATTTTTTGGAGTATACGATTATTCCAACATTTTCAGGCCATGTACCCGGACTTTCGATGTTTCGATGATCGCCCCTGTTTCGGTCCGCACTTCATTGTAATAGAGTTGACATTGGAACGAAAACATAGACCCACTGTATTAGGACTGTTTTTTTTTGTTTCTTTAGCAATGACTTTTGCCCACCATAAGGTCCCTTTTGGTCGCCACAATTTTAGTAGATATCCTATAGGCTATGAAGTGTATTATGAAGCATTATAATAAAAAAACCGTTTATAATAAATACCAATAATTGAAAATGAAGGGACCGAAATAGACACGGTTGTTGACTCTTCCGCAGAAAAAAAATCACAGATTTCGTGCCTCACGCGACTATGGAGCACATTGGAAATGAATCTACGGAATTCGAAAAAATATTGTCTCAAAAAGGTTAGGCTACAGGGCAAACCCTTAACCCGATCGTCTATGTTTTAGGCTCAAATTGTAGCTGACTAAATTGTCCAGAGGAACTTTTTTCAAATTTTTGATATCATTCTTCGTTTCCAAAATATCGAGCGCCAGAATCTAAAATACGTTTTTTTTTTCACTATTTCGGCCATAACTTTTTTCGTTTTTGACTTTCCCGAATAATTTTTTTTGCAACTTACAGCTCTCGTGAATACGCGTCAGCCTTTTTGGATATCATATCTTCACAACTCTCCGAGATATAAGGGGATCGCACTTGTGAAATCGGAGCCGGACTGGAGCGAACAAAAAGACATTTCCAATTATATAACACCAATATTTGAAAACGTTGAAGACACAGTTGTTGAATCTTCCGCAGAAAAATTTATGGTTACCTACCTGTTCAAAATTTCAATTCTGAGATACCTAGTCTACTTACGTTGACTCGACTGGACATATAAAAAAAAACATAACCCTCCTTTTGGCGCAGTCAGGGTAAAAAGAGACTTACTAAGTTCTAGCAAACAACGGCAACAGACGGACAACGAAGTTAAAGTTCTAGTTACTACCTAGTACCCTTTAGTATTGTACCTCAACTTAACCAAAGAAAACAAAATTTTCACAAAAAAATTAAAACCGCCTTCAAAAAACTAAAAAGTTAAAAAATAATATTGCAGCCGATGACTTTCCCGTTCGCATCATAAGAACATTAATTTGTTTTATTGAAGTCGCTGTCAAGCCGGTACGATTCGCGACAGGGCTTGCATTTTTTGGCTTGGCTTGACACCGACTTCTATAAAACAAATTAATGTTCTTATGATGCGAACGAGAAAGTCATCGGCTGCAATATTATTTTTTAACTTTTTAGTTTTTTGAAGGCGGTTTTAATTTTTTTGTTAAAATTTTGTTTATTTCACAATTTTCAGTGGCAAATTCATTAGTTCGATTTAATAGTAGTGCTTTGAATTAACAAACGCACTAGTCGGCACTACGATTTTCGAAGGTTCCCCTCGATATCTCTGGGATCCATCATCAGATCCTGGTTTCCTTATCATGGGACCTCACTTGGGATATCTCCTTTCCAACAAAAAAAGAATCATCGAAATCGGTTCATAAACGACGAAGTTATCCGCGAACACACATAAAAAAAATATATATATACGGTCGAATTGAGAAACCTCCTCCTTTTTTGAAGTCGGTTAAAAATATACACTACGCGACTTAACTCCAGTTAAAAACGGCGGTTAACATTTGACCTCAATTCATTGGCAGTTTGTAAGACCACCTGCCGCAATCGCACCCTTCCGAAGGGTGTGCGGTCAATGACTCACCGTCTGAAGGTCAACGAACGATATTATATCAGATTTAACGAAAGTAGAGGGTTCATTCTATAATATTCGAAGACGGTGACGTTGTTCTATAGCACACGTACGTACCTACTCGTTACCATAATTATTACCACAGTAAATAGTTATTGTCAATTAATCATCCTCCTCTAACTCCTGAAAATAATGTAAAATGCAAAGTCCTAAACTGAGAGGCGGCGATATGTTGTGTGAAGTTCCTTAAGGCTGCCTGTCCATTGACGCGAGCTGGCTGCGCGAGCTGTGTAGCTGTGTAAATATTAACCAATCAGGAGCTCGCGTCCCTGGACAGGCAGCCTTAAAAGAAAGAAATTCCACAGGCTTTGTACGATTGATGCCTGGGCCATAAGGCACAGAAAAAAGATAGCCTATACAGGTGTAACAAAACACCCTAGTAATACTTAAGGGGGTGCTTCAGACCATCAAACTGAACAACTTTCACTATGGAGCCAACGTCGAGAAAAAATAAAAAATATCTGCCGTCCCATACATTTGAGTCGAGACGGTAGGTACTGCAGTTTTGTATGAAAGAGCTGATTTTTTTTCGCGATTTCGATGTTGGCTCCATAGTGAAAGTTGTTCAATTTGATGGTCTGAAGCACCCCCTTAAGTATCACTGGGGTGTTTTGTTACACCCTGTATATCGGCCTTGGTTCTACAAGGAAAGGCGATCTGCATGGAATTTGAAGAATAGGTTTTAAACAGATCTTTTCCTGTCGCGCTGTTCCCAATTCCCAAGCAACTGAGCTACCAGTGCTCGGCCTTTTTAAAAAAGACGAAATCACGATTTCGTATAAAAACAACCCCTGTTTCCTCCTTCAAAAAATCAAAGCTAAACCGATTTTAATAATTTTTTCAAGAATAATATGAGAAAGACTTGTCTTGGACTGTGTCTGTATGGCGGAAAAATTGAGAAATTGTTGATCATTGTCGAAGGCTCATAGCTCTTCATGTATAGTTAACTAATTAATTTATGGAAAAAACAACACTTAATATTTTATTTTCTTTGCATTGACAAACTTAATTCTGTAACGTACCGTTCGATCAGTATGAAACCCACCGTTATTATAGTCTCGAAATGAAACCAAAACGACAGAAGCATCGGGTCACGGTCCATCGGTTCCAATCGAAATGCAGTGCTTACAGTACCTATAACTACTGTACCGCTGACCCCAACACACCTTCAGGCTCAGTCGGGCGTGCCTACTTTGTTATCTGACTTGTTACAATTATGTTGCTCTCATTTGTTGGACCTAAGTGAAGCTTAACATTGCATATTGTACTTCTATTTACTAATAGGTACAATAGACGAAGGTATATTGAAGAGTCCATCATAATTAATGTATTTATGAGCAAGTATCTCTAATACATTACTTTAATTGCGCAATTCTTTTAATTGGTTTCGGAAGTGCTCTTAACAATTTGGATGACATTTTGTTTTACTTAGGTGTCATCTCTGAGAAAACCTGTGTTCACATAAAAAGAAAGACGCCCTTGATGCAGTCCTGGATTTGTCAATAGGTCGTATAGGCCGCGGCCTAGGGGCGGCAGCGTCCTAGGGGCGGCAGATTTCAGAGGAAGCTCACTCGATTTCAGTGATAAAAGTCAAACAAGTTCACTGGTTTTCTCATGGTTTTTTATACTGAAATACGTTGAATACGTTCTAATAATGAACACGATACACTATGATGATGATTTTAAAAAAATTGACATTCTTGTTTCTTCTTTACGCACTTTCTTAACGTGAACGTTTCTTTCGTGACTAATTCATTCGTTTATTTAACTTTAGTGCCTTCCTTACTACAAATGGAAAATTACAATTACAATGGAAAATTGTTATTTTAGAAAGGTACCTGGGGCGGCGGAAATAAAGTGACCTACACTCATAAAAAATATAAATCCGGCACTGCCTTGATGACACCGAAATTAGTTACTATGAATGTGATGTCTTTTTTTTTTATTCTACATAAGTATAATATGTGGAATAACGATGGCGTAGATTTAATCTTGCGGTAGCCTCAAAGCGTCTATTACATTATTATTTTATCTGCCACATGTCTACAACTTTGATATCCGACACTCGGACGCTCTTCCGCTTCTCTCGTATCCTTACCATTGAATAAATAACACTGTTTTATAGGTAGAAAATAGAAGCTTGACTGCAGACAGGTAGGCGTGTCAGTTCTTTGATGTCAGCCTGAGATAGTAGAGTAAAATGGTTAATCAGAAAGTTAGAGATGTTCTTATTTATTTCTGCGTTTACATTTAATTAAAATTGAATTGGGTCGCGGTGTTTTAATTGCGTTTGATAGTTTGGGGTCTGTGTTTCCTATAGTGATAATGATCTAAGTAATTTTAAAAGGGCAACGGGCCTCTAGTGCTGCCCTGAATCGTTTTCTTTTCTTGTAAAACAACACGAATTTCGAAATTGTTTGATTTCCAACTTATCGATACATTTGAAGGATTGTCTATAAGAGTTGTTACTTTTGCAGTGATTTCTCTCTGCATCGAATTCTCTCTGCACTACTCTGCAGTGATTCTCTCTGCGGTGAGTCTCTCTGCAGTGATTCTCTTTACGGTGAGTCTCTCTGCAGTGACATTTTCAATGACCTTTTCGCCGAAAGACACTGCAATTGGATAACATCAAAGGAGTGTACCTACCTAGCCAGCTGAGAGACAATACAGCTATTGTCGATGATATGCCGGACATAACTAGACATCCTAGTTAACATTTCACTGAGTACCTATACATTACTAAAGCCTAAAACACTTTTAAAAACTTTGGCGTCCTTATCATCATTGAGTCACTAAAGTTACAATATGTGTGGCACCCTTGTTCGTAGGTGGCACCACACCTAGGCGTAAGTTTACCGAAGATAACGTAAGTTAAGCAAGCTTGTTTGTTAAGTGTATGACTTAAGAGTCACAAGACTTACAAGTAAAAGTAACGCGGTTATCAACGGCTATGTATATTTATATTCGGATTGGAAATAAACATTTTATACAGTTCTGTGACTGACTTAATGGCAAGTCCTGCAACGCAAAGCTTCAACCACTGAAGATAGAAACATGAAATTTGGAATAAGTACAAACATTTCATACAGAATCTTCGATCAATTGTTGATCGAAGTACAGAATGCACTATTCTAAACGTGTCGAAGTTTACCACAATTCACGTGTAAAGTAATTTTACTTTATATGCAAAAAACCAACAAAAGATCACGGAGTGTGCGCTGAAATGACGGCTAAAAGAGATGAATAGAGGACATTGCGCCAACCTCAAGTATTAATGGGATAAGTAAGTGCAGGAAGATGATGACAGCATACATTTTTTTATACAGGGTCCTTATTAATATGCTGACACTTTTTTAAGGGGATGATCAGACCATCAAACTGAACAACTTTCTCTAAGGGACCAACATCGAAATCGAGAAAAAAAATCAGCTGTCCCGTACATTTGGCTCGAATAGATTTGTAGTTTTGTATGGAAGAGCTTTGATTTTTTTTTTGCGATTTCGATGTTGGTGTCATAAAGAAAGTGGTTCAGTTTGAAGGTCTAATCATCGCTTTAAAAAAGTGTCAGCATATTAAGAAGGACCCTATATAATGTTATTAAGGGTTCTAACAGGACTCTTTTACCAACACAACAAGTGCAAAAATTACATACTTATTTCACGCATACTTTCCTGGAGTGCGATTTTTTAAACCTATTCTTTGAACTCAGCAGTTGAAAATGTCAATATTACTATGGAGACGTGCATCTTTCTACTGCTGATTTGACATTAAAAAATCGTACTCCAGGAGTGCGATTTTTGAAAGTCAAATCAGCAGTAGAAAGATGCGTATCTCCATACATTTTCAATTGCTGAGTTCAACGTATGAGATTCAGAAATCGCACTCATGTAGTACCTAAAAGTAATGAACTTATTATCATAATAGATTTTTTTAGCATTTTCCATAACTCTAAAACTTTATGCTTATTAAACAGATAAGAAGGTCTCTAGTTTACATTCCACGGCTAACATTTCTTTTAGTATCCCTATGTTTTAATAATATCTATCCACAATCTAATTACTTATATAAAATTATGTAATAACATTTGTCATTTCTTCATTTTACTTCACGATCAAATAGGTTCTTTTTATTAAACAATGAGTTGTGTAATCCAATAGACCAGTGTCATTCAAACTTTTTTAAACTAGGACCACATGTAGGAACTATAGAACTCAGCTGCATGCTAAGAGAACTCGCATTTATTTTTGATTTGCTGCAAAATGATCTGCTACGGGAAGTTAGCAGATCATTTTGTCACCCAACTTTTTCTTAGGTAAAACCGCTAGAACTATTTCTGAAAAGTATCAGGAACTATAGAACTCAGCTGCATGCGAAAAGAACTCTCATTTATTTTTGATCTGCTGGACAATGATCTGCTAAGTTCACTCACATCATTCCTTCCAATTACAATTCAACTGTGTTCATTCCGTATCGCGCTAAACTTGACTTATTTACTATGTAACTTACAGCCTTTAACGTTTGAGCCATCTGTCAAAACGGCTGTAACGACTGACATGAGCTGTACCGCGATTAGCGCAATACCAAATGTGTAAAAATAATCTAAGCTTCGCTCGTTGTCCAATCATAGTTCAGTTGCGATTTATTTACCGCAATTGCCCTCCAGGTAGGGGATCGGACACTCCCACATTGGAAAACACTGTAGTAGACAATGGTATAGGCTTGTATCGGTGCACGCATGCGCTCACGCACCAAGCCCGTTAATCAGCTGCATAATCAAATCACGATGCGTTTTCTGTTTTAAATGCAGTGAGAGAGTTGCAAACGTTAGGTATAGGTAATACCTTCATGAGTTCACGTCGGTTAGGCCAAAACTATTATAATTATACCTTTTAACTGGGATAATAAAACTCATTAACCTATTTTACGTCCTTCGGCTGGACTTGAAGTTCATTTTCATGGATCATGGTCATAATCGCCCGTATAGGTACAATGTTCTTGTAATCGCCACGGTTGGCAGGGTTTAGCAATCGCAGTTGAATGAAGATGCACAAATTGCACAATCGAATGCTCCTTTTTATTCAATAATAAACTGTAAACAGACTAAGATCTTTTTAGTGTCGGACATAAACCGCGATTTAGATACGTTTTTAGGGTTCGTCGGTCCGTCTGTCGTTCGTCTGTCCGTCTGTCCGTCTGTCCGTCTGTTCGACCCTCTTTAGACTAAACTCAAACGTCTCTGAATCTCGGCCATAGAATATAATGTCCATTAGTACTCAGAATGGAATTTTAGACCGACTTTTTACCAGAGGACAAGATGTCCGTCGTATCGAAGCGCCTTAGTCACTTCGTACGATCAGTAGTAAAGGTGATGACTGACACATCAACTAATCTAGGTATTATTAGATTTAGGTCCATGGCTCCGAATCTTTTAAATAGGGTAGTTTACGAGATATTTTTAACCTTTGACTCATGCTTATGAATTATGGTGTAAGTATTAGATACCACATTTTATTACACACTATCTTTTTATGTGAACCCGATTTTATAGAAGTGTTAAGTGTGTACCGACTAGGTGAAGTGCTCTCAAAATATAAATATAATGTTATTTTCAAGGACTCTTAAACTAAAATATTATTAGAATATTAGAATAGCAATAGATTTGAAGTTATGACACATTTCTAAGTGGTTGGGAAAGAAACATAAAAAAGTATTCTACAAGTAGACCTACTTGAGACTGAATTGAGTAAATAAAATCTTTGATGAAAAACTCAATAAGTATAGGTAGGTACCATCAGGTAGATCTAGGGGGGGGGGGGGGGGGCTAACGGGGGCCCACGCCCCGGTCGGCAGGTCTAGGGGGCGCCAAAAAGAAGAGTTTGAAAAATAAAATATTGCAACGACTTGAAAATATTGTAAAAAAATCTCCAGCTCGCTTTGCTCGCTCCAAGTTTTAGATATGGTGGTGGTGGTTAGTGTTGGTTGTTGCAAAAATATCTATAGTAGCAATATTTTTTTCCAGGGGTGGCCCCGGAAAAAATTATTGCTATTCCCTTGGAGGAGAGGGGCGCCAATGTCAAGTTTTTGCCCCGGGTCGGAAAAATCGTAGATCCGGGGCTAGGTACCATATACTTGTAGGTTCCCGTAGGTACTCTTTTCGTAGTCACCTACTAATCCTAAACTGGCCTACAAAATCAAACAGATAATAATCATCAACTTTCTAATAAATCAGTACTTCTATAAATTACAGTTGCTTGAAATTTGCCTAAAAACTGAACTTCCAACTCGATTCTCCAATTCTCCGAGGGCTTCCTAATGTAGGTACCTAGGTACCTAGCACCAAGAGTGCAGTAAATAATTGGTAATTTATTGTAGGTACGAGTATACCTACGTTTAAATCCCATTAATTTATCCTGACAGCTTTTCTTTCCAAGAATATGATAATTCATTACAGTATTTACAACCAAATAGGTACTTCTTCATTTGACATTTGACGGCATCACATATTATGAGTAAGTTAATCATAGTTAATCAGGAAATGGCCTTGTCCTAATTTCTTGTGTGTTACGATAAGGGTCAGGCCGACAAAAGTTGTACCTAACACACTGGAACACATTTTAACATACCAGACTAGAAAACCTATTGAATTCTGATAGGTAAAGTATCCTGTCTAAAAACTATACAGGGTGTAACAAAACACCCTAGTAATACTTAAGGGGGTGTTCAGACCATCAAACTGAACAACTTTCACTATGGAGCCAACATCGAGAAAAAATAAAAAAAATCTGCTGTCCCATACATTTTAGTCGAGTCGGTACTGCACTTTTGTATGGGTATATTATTATTATTATTTTGGGTGGGTGTATTGTTACACCCTGTAGAGTTTAATGTAGAGTTCCTAGTTCTTGTATTACGCGCGATTTGTGCAAAATAAAACTTACGAATCGTAATCTTAACGTATGAATAAATAGCATCCAAGTTTGAATGCTTTCATACAACTATTGCATGCATGCAGAATATATTCCCCGAGGGGCAGTCGGAGATATGAAAACTCTAAATATGCACGTATCACTAGTGTACTGAAACTCTGTCCAGTTTGACGGGTAGTGAGCCCGTCACCACTTAGGGTTCTTATAGACGAGCGACAGTTTGCCGAACGCCGCGCTCATACATTTTACGGTCCCTCCGCGACACCCGGCGACCGCAAAGTGTCGCTCGTCTGTGAGACCGCTTGTAATGGACAGTGAGTTAAAACATGCCTCGAAATTGAAGCATGCAGGATTCCTCACGATGTTTTCCTTCCCCGAAAAGCCAGTGGTGTTACATATCGTACATAAATTCAAAAAAAAACTAAACATAATCGTAAGCATTGATTACTCTAAGTCAGTGTGAAGGGCTTCTTATTGACATGTAAGTCACAGGCCCCTTCCTATTTAACTGTCACAGTTATTGGGTCAGTGGGACCCGGACAAAGGGCTGGACGAACGTGAGAACGAAGTGTGCCCACTTTATGGGCCATACTAGGCCATAGTCAATAGGAATTATGTGGTTTGAACCATCTGGTAACAAATGAAAGAAAAGCACGAAAACTGAAATCGGCACTAGAGATCCTTATAGGATACCTACCTGCTTATTTTCACCCTACTGCCCCTAGAAGTGTAGGTAATATTTTTTGAAATGAAGACAAGGATTTTTATTCTAGGGCCTTTACTAGCACATTTCAATCTGATACCAGGAGTGCGATTTTTGAAACTAATACTTTGAACTCAGCAGTTGAAAATGTTAATATAACTAAGTATGGAGATATGCATCTTTCTACTTCTGATTTGATTTTCATAAATCATACTTCAGGAGTGCGATTTTTGAAAGACAAATCAGTAGTAGAAAGATGCGTAGTATCTCCATAGTAATTTTGACATTTATAACTGCTGAGTTCAACGAATGAGTTTCAAAAATCGCACTCCTGAAAAAATTGGATTCTTCAAAGCTTCATATATCATGAAGTACTAACAGTAGGAGTATGATTTTCGGATATGTGTAAATTGAACATATAATTGAAGTTTTGATTAGAGCCAAAACACGATTAAGACACATTTTCTCTATAGAAAAACAAGCCAAATTAGCCTCCGTTTTTATCTATAAACGCTTGGAACTGCTAAACGGTGAATAATAGAAACACGAGACTTGATTTAAAAAAAAGAGATTGATATTTTCTAAATTTTGAGAGCAGAATTGAAATTACATACATAGTACAATCACAATTAAATAAAGTTTGATTTGGCGCTCGATTCGTTTCAGGCGCGCACGCCGCCCCATTTCCTGCTCTCGCATCAGGCCGTAATATAAAGCTATCCCACGCCTGTTTCGATTAACTTATTTTTCGACATAGGCCCTTAAGGCATCTAAAGGAGGAAGGAGGGTATTATCGCAGTTCCTTCATGTGGAATCATCAGAAATAATCAGAATATCTTCTTCAGCACAGATCCGGTTTTCCTATAAAGGCGAAGAAACATTTGAAAGGCGAAGGAAAACCATAGATAAGTTTCACCAACAAACCACTACAGAATCTAAACGACTTAATTAGGTACTACTGCAGTACTCAGGAGACCCTACCTCATCCAATACCAAACCATTAAGGCATTCTTTCAAGCCGTTCGTTAGCGTCCTATGCCAATGTTCGCCGAATGCACTACAGTTCCGACCACAAACGAAGTCGTATAAACCAATCTATTTAGATACTTATGGCACTGGCTTTAGAGTTTAATAAAGGGACACTATGTGTTGCATGCACATATGCACTTTGCAAGTTAATGCTTTTGTTTGTATGCATCTGGTGTATCAAGTTGTTGGGCTCTCCGAACTGCCGTGTAAAGAGAAACTCTATTTGTTTTTACTGTAAGGTATCGGTATGTAGTAACAGATACTGTTTCTTATGCTGTGGTATCGGGAAAGAGTAGGTATCATCACATCAGTGTACCTAACTACATGGTGTAGACGTCAATGCGTTACATATTTGAGGGGGCTTTAGACCACCGAAGTGAACCACTTTCATCATGAAACCAACATTAAAATGCGCCTCCTAAAATATGTAACACATATTTAAGTTTACACCTTCGTATAGGATAGAAAAATTGGTAGAGATATATCTCTACTATAATTTATAATACAGGGCTTACTGCGAGACTTGACTGGGAGAGAAACCAAAAGAAAGAGACTTGCTGAAAACGATTTCTTCCAGAGATGAGACCTATCTATATCGATTTTTCATAAACCAGGCTGGGTGGGACTAGAGCAAGCCTCTCTTTCTAACAAGCAAACTTTTGCAATTAGCCATCCCGCTTCAATTGAAAGCAAGATCTCGCAAAAAAACGCATTTTTCATCAATATCTTTTCTCTTGGGTGTTTGGGGTAAAATCCATCGGGTAGAATCACTACTATAATTAATTACCTTTCAAATGATGGTATATTCAGAAGAAATGGTGTAGGGTGATTCTTGTGAAACTGGTTATAAATCTGAAATCGAACTTTGCTCCTCTTTTCTATCGAGAAAATTTAATAGAATCGTGTTTTCAACGGTTAGATTCACTGCAGTAAGAACGTATCTACACTGTTATGTGAACTATATACATATATTAAATGTAATAATTTGGTTATCAAAAATCGGTTCGAAAACAGACAAAATAGGTTCCACCCCCTCCTTTATCGAAATCCTTAGACCCGTTTTTTAGAACGCGATTACATTGTTTAAAAACCTCTTAACTCTTAACTAATGTAACAATTTGTCCAACAGCAGGAGCAGTGGGTGCAGGAGCCTGCGATGGGATGCATCGTGCGACGCGATGCTGCCTACAGGTGTGGCTGTCCACCGCGGCTGTATTGACCCTGGTCTCCGGCGCTGGAGCTGACGTCATCTTCCGCGTGCCTGAAGTCCTGGTAAATATACTTCTAGCTGATTCGTTAAGGAAACGAAGCAACATTCTAGCAGGGGAGGGCATGGGCCTCCCTTAAGAGGAAAGGTTTTGACGCTAGGAACTTAACCAAAAACATGTAGCTTGCGAATCCGGGTCGAAGCACCAAAATATGATGAGAATTATAATCCCTCACCTTTATGTTTATTATTATGTTGACTGTATTCGATAGGTACTTTTGTGTACATAAACATACAACAGTAATCCCTTTCGTGGTACAGCTATACCCAATACAGAGCTCAAGTCCTTGATTTTTCAAATAAGATAATTTCTGTCAACTGAAATATCTGCCAAGCTTCACGCGTCGTTCAAATAAGATAGATTAGCGAGTTTATTTCATCCTTAGTTACATGGTCGTTATAGTAAATAAGTTTTGCTTATTCAGTTGACAGAAATTATCTTATTTGAAAAATCAACGACTTGAGGTCTAAAATAAAATAACAGCTCGGTACCTACCATTTCCTATCCTTTTAAGATCTCACCACATCTTCCTCTACCAGGTCCGCCACGCCGCAGCGGCCAAGCCAGTTGGTACTGGCAGAGCAAACGTCACAAGGGTCAACGACTCCGAGACCTGGAGC
This sequence comes from Agonopterix subpropinquella, assembly GCA_922987775.1. Lineage (NCBI taxonomy): Eukaryota > Metazoa > Arthropoda > Insecta > Lepidoptera > Depressariidae > Agonopterix > Agonopterix subpropinquella. The sequence goes on from OV277711.1 coordinate 2,512,250, forward strand.
TCCGACGATGGGCTGCTGGAAGTCAGATACGAGGAGTACTTCATTGAGCATGATATTTCGACGGCTGATGCCAGGAGAGCAGCTGGATTGCTGAATTTAGATGACGGTGAGCATTTTAATAGAATATAATATTATTTTTCCAAGAATATGATACAAACATTCAATCCAATATAATATGTAAGGGCGTGCGGTCCTTAATAATGCTGAAACTGAAGAACTCGAGGCATTTGTTCTAGCTAGAACTACGTGAGCTACAAGCCTTCTTGCTGGCGAGTTTTTCCAATTCTACATTGGAAAAACTTACGCTCTCTCGTTTCTGAAGCCAAAACGCACTGAGTCGCTGAGCTAACGGAGTTGGTCAGTTTTTCGGTGTCTACATTTTAAATTCATAATCAGTGTTGCAAAAGCTACCGATTTATCGGTAGATCTACCGATTTCGGGTACTGTCTACCGATATACCGATTTTAGGTTGTGATCTACCGATTTATTTCACAGAAGATGTTTTAGCCGAATATTGAATTATTTAGCCTGTATTGTGGCAGATAATTAGAAATTAGGGTTAGATAAGAATCTTTATATGGTCTTATTAGAAAGTTTGGACTTCCCCTTGTGAACTGAAATAATTATGTAATGCAAATTAGATTTTATAAGTTATGGAATAGAGATCCGGCTTTTTAAACCCCTGCACAAAAATCCTTGAAATCAATATTTATCTATAGTAAGTAGGTATCTAGAATTAAACATTTTAACGGGTTCTTACCGCGTAGCGTGGTTCATGGCAGTTGTAACACTGCCGAAATATCGGGAACTCACAATTACCAAAACGCGGTAAGAACCCGTTAAAATGTTTAATTCTAGATTAAATAATAACCGCGTAACTCTCAAAAACTGTATTAAGTAGGTATCTATTAAATTTTTACAAAAATTGTTTCACTTCACTCAAGTTTCAAGTTTTGGTTAATAGTAAGAAACTGGCATGGGCACGAAATTATTAAGTATCAGCTGTCTCATCGTTCGGAATTTGTTGGCGATTGAGCACTTTTTGAAAAAAAATAGGAGTTTAAACCAATCTACCGATTTTTTGTCGCCAATTCTACCGATTTTATCAAAGTGACTTTTGCAACACTGTTCATAATCATTGTTTTAATATTTAGCTCCAGTGACGACGCCCGCTCTTAGACAATTCGTATGCTCCGCGAAGGGACGCATATTAGGCTGACTAACTATGCAGCTTATATAAGTATGCTGTTTTAGGACGGCCGCACATTATCAGAAATTTCTAACAGAAAAATTCTGACGCTCGCCGGAAGCACCCCGCATACTATCAGAAATTTTGATCCGGCAACTTTTGAGCCCAGTCGTGTTTCATATTTCAATCAACGCACATCGACCCAGTGTTGCCACCTTAGCCCTTTTGGGGCTATAATTCAGTCAAATTGTGTTTTTACTAGGAAAGTTTTGTGGTAGTTCTGATTTCTTCCATTCTATATGTACTTTGGGGTGCTGAATCCAAATCGGAGGTTTGCTAACAAATTTTAATTGACAAAATCGCAAAAAAAGTTTAAAATTTTGTTTGTTTTTTTTCCGGAATTTTGCTTAAAACTCTGAAACTATTAACGTTTAGTAAATGGCCTGTTTACAGAAATTAAATATACCTGACTTTTATTTCTATCACATGAACATGACACTCAAAAATATCGTATATCTAGGATAATTATCGCACGTCTGGCAATACATGATCCGAATTTCTGATAGTGTGCGGGGCCTAATACAAAATGTATGGCTAACACGCCTTCCGTCAGAAAAATTCTGACGTCCGGCTGAGGTGCCGTCCGGCGTGCATCAGAAGCGGACGACCGGTCAGAATTTTTCTGACAGTGTGCGGGGTCTAATACAAAATGTATGCACCGAGTGCCTTCCGGCGAGCGTCAGAATTTTTCTGTCAGAAATTTCTGATAATGTGCGGCCGTCCTTATAAGGTTGAGGTTTATTTCTTCGAAAACAATAAAATGTATGTTTCCTTACTAATCAGACCCCCATGATTTCACAGTTGCCGGTGACTGTTGACAGAATGACGCAACAACAATTACTTGAGTTAACTGTTAATTAAGACAATTCACGAATTAGGGCGTTTATCAAGAATTAAAATACGGTTGAATGGTCCCCAAGGTTGGCTATGTTTGACCCTGCACTCTGAAGGTATCGGGTGTCGCAGGTGGGCAGGTATTGAATAGATGCTGGATTCTTTGTTGGGGAGACGCAAAAGAGGTCTGATAAACCTATAGAATCCGGGGAAGTGTATAGATAGGTAGGTATCCTTTCAAAATGCAGCTATTATAACACCTTGCTTAGCCTGCATTACAAAGATGTCAACATGCGTCTTCGATTCGAATCAAGTGTTTTATTGTTAGTGATTTTAGAAGGCGTAACAATTGAAGTCATCCCAAGATGAGATTGTTAGTAAATGAGTAAGCATGGGTAATGAAATCCACTTCAGTCTGGAATGCATTCGTTTATTTTTAGATGTGACATCCGTTAATTGATGTAGGTTGAGTCTTGTAGAAATAATGAAGCAGGAAATATTTGCATAGTTCCGAGAATCACTTTTGTGTGACGAATAATATGTAATAAATACTTACTTTCTGCATAATAAATAAGGTATAAAACAACGAACAGTTAAATGCATTTTTGGACAACACGGTTTGAACTAAACTGATTCAAAAACGATTGCAAGTTTAATGCAAGGGCGGATCCAGGATTTCATAGTGGGGGGGGGCCCTCGGCCGACTCAGGCCACGTATTAAGATATAAAAAAATTAAGTTAGAGACACAGACCCGAGACGTCTTGTATACATACATAGAAAACTAAAACAATCAGCCCCGGATCTACGATTTTTCCGAGGCAGGGCAAAAACAATGAGATTGAGGCGCCGGGCCCGGGCCTCCTCTACAAGAGTGTAGCAATAATTTTTTCTTACGGAGGCCAGGTCCAGGTTGAGTGGTTGCGATAAAACGTTTAACATAGAGCGAGCGAAGCGAGCTCGAGATTTTACTGCAATATGATTAGGTCGAGTCAGAAATTCGCAATATGATCAATATTTCACTGACATATAATGAGGTGACTGCAATAAGATCTAAAAGCAAGAGCGAGCGAAGCGAGCTCGAGATTTCACTGCAATATAATGAGATGACTGCAATACGATCTTAAACCGAGAGCGAGCGAAGCAAGCTCAGATTTCGTCCCAGCAATATAATGAGATGACTGCAATTAGATCTTAAACCAAGAGCGAGCGAAGCGAGCTCGAGATTTTACTGCAATATGATTAGGTCGAGTCAGAAATTCGCAATATGATCGAATTTTAATACAACAAAAAAACCAAGAGCGAGCGAAGCGAGCTCGATATTTCACTGAAATATAATGAGATGACTGCAATAATATCCTAAACCAAGAGCGAGCGAAACGAGCTCGAAATTTCACTGCAATATAATGAGACAACTGCTATACGATCTTAAACCAAGAGCGAGCGAAACAAGCTCAGATTTCGTCACTGCAATATAATGAGATGACTGCATTAAGATCTAAAACCAAGAGCGAGCGAAGCGAGCTCGAGATTTTACTGCAATATGATTAGGTCGAGTCAGAAATTCGCAATATGATCGAATTCTGCGATAGGTAATTTCAATACAATAAAAAAACCAAGAGCGAGCGAAGCGAGCTCGATATTTCACTGAAATATAATGAGATGACTGTAATAAGATCTAAAACCAAGAGCGAGCGAAGCGAGCTCGAGATTTCACTGCAATATAATGGGATGACTGCAATACGATCTTAAACCAAGAGCGAGCGAAACAAGCTCAGATTTCGTCACTGCAATATAATGAGATGACTGCATTAAGATCTAAAACCAAGAGCGAGCGAAGCGAGCTCGAGATTTTACTGCAATATGATTAGGTCGAGTCAGAAATTCGCAATGTATTTCAATACAACAAAAAAACCAAGAGCGAGCGAAGCGAGCTCGATATTTCACTAAAATATAATGAGATGACTGCAATAAGATCTAAAACCAAGAGCGAGCGAAGCGAGCTCGAGATTTCACTGCAATATAATGAGACGACTGCAATACGATCTTAAACCGAGAGCGAGCGAAGCAAGCTCAGATTTCGTCACTGCAATATAATGAGATGACTGCGATGAGATCTAAAACCAAGAGCGAGCGAAACAAGCTCGAGATTTCGTCACTGCAATATATGAAATCAGGAGCGAGCAAAGCGAGCACGAGATTTTTTTGCAAAATTGTCAAGTCGATGCAATATTTTAAACCTGCCGCCCGGGGCGTGTTCCCCGGTTTGCTGTTAAATCTTTAGGATTATATTATGTGTATAATCCTAAAGATTTCTGGCCACAGCCTTGTTTTAATTATTGTACCTACACAGGTACAATAATTAAAACAGAAACATAGAGTGAGCGAAGCGAGCTCTAATTTTCTCCGCTCTACGAATAGGTTATGGACAGAGCTCAATCAATCTATGCCCTAGTAAAGTGCCGTCATTACTCAGCCTCGAAATTCAATGCAATCCGCAGAGGTCCGTGGGGGGGGCCATGGCCCCCTGGGCCCCCCCCCTGGACCCGCCCTTGGTTTAATGAAACCACCTTGTTAAAGTAAGACCTAGGAGACCAAGGCAAAATTGGTAACGTCATTAGAAACCGCCAGGTCAAAAGTAGTCGAAACCTATAGGTAAGAATTTATGAATCAAGCAAGGAAGAGTTAGTACGTCAGGACCTTTATGGTTAGGATCGCCCAAAATACCTAAAAAATTTTTTTTAATTATGCTTTGGGCGGTTCAGACCTGAAACACTTCTTTTTTCTAGAGCAAGGGTTTTCAAATATGAAAGCAAGATTCATAAATTCTCGTCGGTCATACTCATCAATTTTTAAACTAAACACGACGGAAGCGCCGCCGTGAGCAAAAGCTCTACAACCAAAGAGTCATAAAGTAAATAGCACTAATTTGCAGCAGTATCAATTAAACAAGAGACACCATTAGCACCACATCTGATACCGGAGGAAATTACACTCATTTACTTTGACGTGCGCATTCATGTTGCGAGTAAATTAGGTATATTAGGTACTTACTCTTATGTACCAGACAATTTTAAGTACCTACTAACTCTAACTATAATATAATTTTGAGCTAGAAGTGTTACCATTCTACATACATAAATGCGGAGAGAAACTTTTCAAAATGTACAATTTCTATGATTAGAATTGATAAGATTAGATATCGCAGTAAGTAGGTTTTTTTAAAGGAAATTTTATTGCTGCTCTTTGCACCTGCTGCTTATTACTGCGGGGAATGGAGGGGCCACGATGAAGAAGGACCCTGACAGGTTAAAAGGCACTGTCATGCAGTATAAGAAAGAGTACATACGTAGAGTCGTAGAGCCCGCGCCACCAAAGAATTGTCTCTATCTACATACATACAGACAGGGTCTAACTTAAAATGCTGAGTTTTTTAAGAGGATGATCAGACCATCACACTGAACTAATAAATTAAGGCACTGTCATACAGTATAAGAAAGAGCACCTATGTAGAGTCGTAGAGTCCGTGCCTCCAAATAATCGCGTCTTTCTATCTACATACATATTTACCTAGATTTTTTCTATAAGTAGTAAAAATCATGGATTACCAACTTAACCTGGAGTTAATTGCTAACCCAGATTAACGCAAATAGGGCTTATTATTTGAATGTCAGTTCTAGTCTCTTCTCTTTCTACGTTCTCTACAATTAACTCCAGCAATAACTTTTTTATAGCTCTATGGTGCATTCCATCCTGAAATCAGTCCTCGTAACAACTTACTAGTGTCACTAATTAGATGGTTTCATTAATAACACAGCGCATGCGCGACATCACATTAAACACCAAGGTTGGGAATTATTGTTTAATGATGGTTTGCTGGATGTTCATTAATGTGTTCATGTAGGTAGGTATACAATGTGTAGACTTAAATGCGTTACATAGACCATCAAACTGAACAACTTTTACCTTGGGACCAAATACGAAATAGCATTTAGCTACTCGACCAAAGTGTATGAACCTTTTAAACCCCCCTTTAAGTATTGTAACGCTTTTAAGTTTACACCCTATATACCTACATGTGGGATTTCATATAGGCTACAGGGATAAGAGCGGCACTTTGGTGTCCTAATAAAAAAATATTTTTTTACGTTAATTACTAAATGTTAAAACTAGAACGGATCGTTTTCTATGGAGTGGAGCGCCGTACGAATTACTTATATCCTCTTAGAGAAGTTTATTCCGAGAGCGTAAATGCGCGCTGCATACATACGAAGTCTTTTCAATATCAATGAAATTTTTCAGAAACAATCTAAAAACTAATCTCTATGTTTGTATGAAGTCAGATTTAAAGAAGTTAAAACATACACTTTTATTGCTAGGATTAATTTAAGATTTGTATGAATTTGAGGCACTGTAACTTTAAAACTAAGTATACATTTTGCCGAAAATCTGACTTCATACAAACATAATATTAGTTTCTAGATGGTTTCTGAAAAATATCACTAACTTTAATTGGTTAGAATTGAAAATATCACCAGACTTCGTTTGTATGGAGCGCGCTCCAAATTATACGTTTTCGCTTTTTCGTACTTATTTCAATTATTTTTTTAAATGTCATTGCGAGTAACATTGGACCGAAGGTCAAAAGGGTGGAGTTGGCGCCAAATTATTAGTTACGAACCCCAAAATTTGTCTCATCAAGGTCTCAGTAGGACATGTTACGTGTTATTAGACACAGTTATTACATCACTATTGTCGATTTACTATGGCATTGTTTGGTTCAGTGACGCTAAGGACAACCAGTTTTATTCAAAACTTGGATAAGAGTTACCTCTAGGTTGGTAACATTAACATTATAAACAGAAACTTCCATAGGGTTTCTGCTCGAGATTTCTCGAGAAATCTGACCTGAGTCGAGACACCGATTATTTTAATAGTTACTTACCTACTACCGATCGAGACGACAAAAAATGTCTCCGGAAAATCAATTCAATGAATACGTAATATCTACTAGAGAAACGTTCTGCTTTTTTATTTTATTTAGGGCGTATTTTTCAAATGTTGTACCTAATTCCTGTGAATAAATTACATTCGTTGAAAAAAAATTACCATACACCGATCCAGGAAAATTGTTGGAAAAACTTGCTTTCCTATCTTTTATCCTTTCTTGCTTTTGCTCTTAGGGAAAATCTTAAAACGTGGTGATTATATATTCTCTTTGGAAAATCTCACGCCTTTTTTCAAATCAAACGTGTGGAAAATAGGCACCAAAGAGACAATACTATTGGGATTTCGGAATAAAAACTATTTTTGGCACGCATTTTACTGGCAAGATAACTTGGGAAAAAATTTCAAAAGCCATAAAACTAAAAAAGGAAGAAAACTTTTTTCTTTTTAATTGGAGTATTTGGCGTGAAGTAATTTTTTTCTGACAGATAGCTGCCAGATTGTATTTCTTAAATCTAATGAAAACTCTTTGGTTGTATGAAAAATATGTAGACAGTATGTAGACGATAAATAAAATCTTTTTGATTCCCAATATGTTTTCTAAACTTCTCTTGCGATTGGCTCCGTGGTCTAATCTAATGGTTAAAGGGCATTAAAGGGCCGGTTCTTTCAAATGGCATGAAATAGTCTTTATATTTTATAGTTGTTCAAGAACTGTTCTTGATTATCACTAGTGACGAAAGTTCACTAAAAACATAATTGTACACTTTTGACAAAACCTCAAAGGTGACGAAAGTGGCCGAAATCATTCTTAGGCTCAAAACACGACAGTTATAACTTCTCTCGATCATAAAACCATGCAAAGATAGGTAAGTTTATGACTATTTTTCAAGATTTACTTAAAGATTATTAACACAAACAAATATATTATTTTGTACCTACAGTTACAAAATAATATATTTGTTTAGAATAACTTTGTAAGAAAAAAATTAACTATCTAAATACAAAAATTATTCATCCAAATTATTAGCCGTTTCCGAATTCAAAAATTTGATTAGTTTGAAAGAATAATAATTTTGTGTTTAATTAAATAAAACACTGTTTTAGTAATCATTATAAGCAATATTATTTAACGAGTTCCTAGTTTTGATAAAGACGAGCCAGGTACAGTTTAAGTTAAATTGTTATTTTCTTGTAAGTAGGTATAGTCAATGGACAGGCCTACGCGAACATTTCAAACCAGAAAAATGAGGTAAAACAATTGACAGTTTTACTTGGAAAATGTACTGAGATGACGATGACAGACCAAGTTTCAACTTAAAGCGCTTTGATATGTATTTGATTTGTATACCTACGTCACCTATAGTTCTCGTAATTCTAAAAAACTTGTGTTGCACACAAGGTAGCATACCAAATGCAACACACGTTTGACCACTTCGCATCCCACGTCCACGTGATCAGTGTTCAAATCAGAAGTGGGAACAACTGTGTAGGGAGAACTCAAACACTGGAACAGCATTTTTTTCCGCGATTTTAATGTTTTAATGGAATAAGTCATATGTCATAGTAAAAGTTGATCAGTTTGAAGGTCTAAAGGACCTAAAGGCTGCCTGTCCAATGAAGCTGTGCGAGCTGTGTAGCTGTTTTTTTAACCAATCAGGAGCTCGGGCGAGATCGGCCGCGCCTCGCCCGAGCTCCTGATTGGTTAAAAAAACACAGCTACACAGCTCGCACAGCTTCAATGGACAGGCGCCCTTAGGCTGGCTTGCACACATGTTTAAATATCCTGCATACACTGAAGAAGAAATTCTGATGTGTATGTGAAGTCTACCAATCCGCATTTGGCACGCGTGGTGGACTAACGCCCATACACCCTCCCTCTGGGTAGGCCTGTGCCCTGCAGTGGGACGTTTATAGGCTGATGATGATGATGTTTTGATTGATGATTTTAAATTAAAGTGAGGTTTCAAAATAATTATGCTGCTGCAACTGCCTCCGTGGTCTAATGGTTAAGAGCATTGGCTCTCGATACGGAGGTCGTGGGTTCGATTCCCACGGGGGACACCTAGAGATATGTCACTTTGTGCGTTTTTCCCCAGTTGGTTAGGACATTGCAGGCTGAATCACCTGATTGTCCGAAAAGAAAAAATGATTCCGTGCTTCGGATGGCACGTTAAGCCGTTGGTCCCGGCTACTATCTCTGGTGGTAGAAGTCGTTACATAAAAACCACGTCAGAGGCCGTAAGGCGGTCTGAAAAAACTCTGACACCAGGGCTCTGCCCACACGATAAGAAGAAGAAAGTGAGGTGAAACTTTAGACAATGTTGGAAATCAATTGAACAACATTTAACTATACTTATAGGCACGGCACCTATAAGAGAGGATATCTAGAAGTTACTACATACCTACTATGGGTTAGAATACAAAAATCTTGTACATTGTCACATCGGTTAGGTATCTAGTCCCATTTTAAAGTAGGCAGAATCTAGCCCGGACTTGTATAATTATGATATCTGGACAACGATATCTATACACACTACCTACATAACAACATCCATGACTCTGGTGTGCGATTTTTGAATCTCATTCGCTGAATTCAGCCGTTGAAAATGTCAAAATTACTATGGAGATACGCATCTTTCTACTGCTGATTAGACTTTCAAAAATCATACTTCAGGAGTGCGATTTTTGAAAGTCAAATCAGCAGTAGAAAGATGCGTATCTCCACAGTAATTTTGACACTTTCAACTGCTGAACTCAGCGAATGAGATTCAAAAATCGCACTCCTGGTACAAATATTCGTATTCATCATCCAAATATATTCCCCTTGCGGGATTCAAACCCGCCACCCTCGGCACAGCAGGCAGGTTTACTACGAGTATAGACTAAGCTATCGGCCGTCGCGTCGCCGAATCAATACAGAAATAACGAAAAAAAATATATGCAAAAAGCGTTGAAATGACAATCTTGAAAATAGTTCTGCCTGAATGCACAAATCCAATATGATTTTTTACTCGTTTATTTAGAAATCGGCCCTCCATTCTGACCTTCGATTTGTCACGAAGTGTTATTTGTAACCAAAAAAATTCTTATTCGAAGAAACTTCTGTACCTATCTCTCTACCTACGTTGCACTTCAAGTCACCAGATTTATTGTATAGTACCTACTATAAATCTGGTGACTGTGTATATTCCGTGGTAAAGGTACCCAAAAAACGGCTACTGACTTGATTCCAATGTATGGGACAGCAGATTTTTTTGATTTTTTTTCGATGTTGGACCGAAATGAAAGTTTATCAGTTAGAAACTCTAATCACCCCTTTAAAATATACAACATTTTAATGAATTAGCGCAAAACCTCATACACCCCAACTGATTTATAACAAAATAGAAAACAATAATTTCATTGTTTTGGTAGTTAACATTTGAAGTTATTCGCACTTTATGTTTTGAGGCAAAAATGATTTGTTATCATTTCAGCAATGAATGAAAGCGCTACATACTCATGGATACATTTTATCTTGTTTTGGTAGTAGTGAGTGTGCCCGTGCGGTGCGTTGAAATCGGGTTCAGTTAATTTTTAATTTTACAAACATATCTACATCTACACTAATATTATAAAGAGGAAAGATTTGTACCTATTTTTGTATGTTTGTATGTTTGTATTGAATAGGCTCAAAAAGTACTGGGCCGATTAAAAAAATTCTTTCACCATTAGAAAGCTGCATTCACCCTGAGTAACATAGGCTATATTTATTGCTAGAAAAGATTAGACGTCCACCCGTGCGAAGCCGGGACGGGCCGCTAGTTATTTAATATTTTGAAAAAAATCCTACCTATGTTGAAATCATGATAATTGGATTCTGATCTAGATTCTAAACAAACTATTCTAGTTTTGCGTTAATTCATTAACACGTTGTATACCTACTTATTAATAGGATCTTTTTTTCACATGTAGAGTGTAAAATGCAGTAGTACCCAAAGTAGTAACTATAGTCTACGATCAGTCTGTGGTCCCCATACACGCCTACGTGACCTGACGTTAAAGAAATATGTCTGGAACAGTGACTAATCATATAAAAATTAAACAGCGCATTTATTCCGAACTGCACGTCCCTGCATGGTCATACACATTTTATTAGACACCTGCCATTGTTCGGGATCACCTATAACGTCATCATTCAATACTCGAGTTCGATACCATGTCAGAGACATCGTAATTAGATGCCTAGTGCCGAGCATATTAAAATGATAAGCTTATTAATGTTTTTCAAGGTTCCGTCCCCAAACGGTGCGGTGCCACCAACGGGACCCTCTTACTAAGTTTTCGCTGTCCTTCCGTCCATGCTCTAAAGGGCTGTTTCATGATACACACGTCAACTAATAAAAACCGGCCATGCGTGTGTCGGGCAGAGTCGGGCTCGCGCTAAGGATTCAGGAGAAAAAGAATAGTATATTACATACCGAGGGCAGGAAAGTAAGAAAGGTCTCAGATCCCATCAACAAACATGTGATCAGTCAGTGAGGCTTTCTTATTTTCTGCCTGAGGTTAGTACACTATTTTTCTCCCCGACAGAGTCGGAAAGCGGCAACTTCGTTTAGTGCAGCGGCACGAAAGTTGACGTTTTCCGACCGGAGGGGTGAAAAATATATTTTTTGGTACTTAAATATTTTGGGACCTATTCAATCCAGGAGTGCGATTTTTGAAACTGATTCGTTGAACTCAGCAGTTGTACGAGTAAATGTCAAAATTACTATAGAGCACAGATTACCCCCAACAGATACCGCATGATGAACATTTTGTTTACGCCCAAAGTCACCATTTTTGGCGGGAGGTGCGGGTAGCGGGGCACGAAACGGTGCAACGTGATTGGCCATTTCAAGGTCGCACTACTTCTAGCTCGCTCACTCGCGTTGCTTATATCAGTGAAAAACCATACATGTGTGGCGAGCGTCGGCGGCCCTGTATGCGGTATCTATTGGGGGTAATCTGTGCTATGGAGATACGCATCTTTCTACTGCTGATTTGACATAAAAAAATCATACTCCAGGAGTGCGATTTTTTAAAGCCAAATCAGCAGTAGAAATATGCGTATCGTATCTCCATACATTTTCAACTGCTGAGTTCGACGTATGAGATTTAAAAATCGCACTCCAGGTCTACAAGTATAATAAAAATTGTACCAACTGATAAAGTCCTTTCTAAGTTAGCGAATTAATTGAATACATAAATTTTCTTACAGTACCAGCAACGCGTGTCGGCTGCGGCACGTGTAGCCGCCGCGAGCTGGACTACTGCGAGACCCGCCTCCTGGCCGACCACTGCTGCTGCGAGCGCCGCTTCCTGCCCGAGCCCTTCCCCTGGCTGCCCCACACGTGCTACATGGGCCGCAGTCGCTGCCGCCCGCTCGCTCACGACTGCGCTCGGTACGCACGGCTTAGAGACTGCTGCTGTTACAAGAAACTTGCTGAACGATGTAAGTATAAATAAGCTAGACACATCTGCAACAGTTTTTGCTAAGATCAGAAAAATCGAGAATCAGTCCACTATATTTATCCTAATCCTTGAACTGTACTTCCTATTACATTACTGGTGTGTATAATAAACAATTTTTAATTTTAATTTTAATAATTTTTTTTTAATGTATATGTCTCCCTCCACCCCCTATGGTAAGCACGTTAAGCAGTGTCCCAAAGACTCCTTTTATAGCACAGCGGCATTTGAAGAAATAATTTGACAGCTTTGGCCGCTAACTTACCAACCTCACTGTAAGAAACTTGCTGAACGATGTAAGTATAATGTCTGTTGAAAAAACATAACTAAGCAAAGGGATAAATTGCCACAAGAAAAATAAGATAATATTGAAACTTTCTGGAGCAAGCGAAGCGAGCTCGACATTTTACCGCAATATGATTTACTGAAACCTGGATCCAATGATATTAATGTTACTGCCTGGATCTCTGTAGTCACTCATTGTAGACGATGATGATAGGCAAGTAAGACAACAGCACTAATTTCACAAATTTTAACCGTATCTATTCTCTATCTTCACAGGGAAGGGCATCCTATCCAAGTCGACCCGTCTCGGCGTGAGTGGAGTATCCCTGCTACTCCTCTCCATGCTCCTCTTCGTCGCGTACCTGTGACATCAGATGCCCCCGCGACCTGCGCTGGCGCCGGCCCACGTGTAGAACATGAAGACAATATTTCAAAGATCTTATTTATATAGCTACAGATGCTAAAATCCCATGCCCCTGATTGTAGAATTTTCTGGTACAGTCACGATAAAACTTGGAACTAGGTTATCAGTTATCTATCACCCTTGTTGAGCCACGGTATCCTTCCTTGCCTTCCGTGCTGCCTAAATCAAAGTCAAACCAATTAAACGGATGATTTTTTTCACCATTCCGAAACATTCAGGGGTGGTTCAGACCATCAAACTGAACAACTTTTACTATGAAAGCAAACCTGAATTCGTAAAACAAATACAAAGATTTGAGTCGAGCAGTATTCATATTCATTTATTGGTTACTTTCATGGGTACATAGTATGAAACAGCTGATTATTTTTTTTCAATTACACTAACATTATTGCAATTAACGTACATTATTGACATTATTGTACACGGACAGGGCGAAATTTGGACGAAACATCGGTCTAGCCCTTTGGGAAATATAGTCGTGAGCATATGCTGATGGATCTGCTAATAGCTCACACTTCAGGTCTTCTTTTTGTCGAGATACTTGTCCTGTTATTATAAATTATACCTTATAACTACATAATTATTGTTTGTATATTTTTGTTCGTGACTGTACAGAAAAATAAGATGCTTCGCACATAAGCTTTTTTGTAAAGATTGAATGATATTATGAATTAATTTCGTCGTGATTGTAATCTCACATAAACTGACGGTCACAATTCCTTTAGGGGTCAATTTAGGGGTGCTCAGAAAGTGTTATTCTCTTTGATTATGCAGCAAGATTTGCCGTTAGCACATTTAGGATTTCTGGCAAAATTTTATGCGCTAAAATGACGTCTGACGTAATTTGAGCTTAATTAATTTGACTTATAGCCTTTTATACTGTACAGTCCTTAGGACCCTATCATAAAACGATGTCAAGTGCTCGCGCACTTTTAAGCATTTTTAAGCGTATGTTCGAGTGCTTAAAATTGGTTTAAGGGCCTTAGATATACTGTAGACATACTGGGTATTCAAAGAGGAGCTTTTCCCCTAAATATTTATCATAAGTGTCTTAGATCATTCGCAATGTATGAACATGACGCATCTTCCTATTTTTGGTGTTATGTAAGTCTTTGGATGGCATGATTATTTAGTTTTTCTTTCCAAAAATTGTTAAAATGTCTGAACAGAAAATAATCTCCTTTATTGTGTAAGTGTTAGAACAAATTTGTTTTTCGGTGAAAATGCTAATTTATTTATTTTTAGATTTAGTTTAATTTGACGCCAAAGGTGCACTAGTTTTTTAAGTTACCAATTTACAAAGTAGACTAGATTTAAATTTAGATTTAGGAAATCGATTGGACCTATCATGAAATGAGGGTATAACAAAAATGTTATTTTTATCTGACAATATATTTATTATAAAAATAATATTTACAATATCAGTATTACGATGTATATTTTATTTTTTTGCTTAAAATATTATAAAATATATATTTTAAATGACTCTATAGCATAGTTAACTTTTTAGTGTTACAATAATTTACGGTACAGTCAAGTGCATTCATATGAATCTACAGAAACAAATAATTATAGTCATCATCATCATCATCTCAGCCGATAGATGTCTACTGCCGGACGTAGGCCTCCCCCAAGGATCGCCATAACGACCGGTCCTGCGCTGTCCTCAACCAACGGTTTCCCGCCGCCTTCACCAGGAGTGCGATTTTTGAATCTCATTCGCTGAGTTCAGCAGTTGAAAATGTCAAAATTACTGTGGAGATACGCATCTTTCTACTGCTGCATCTATCATGCTTTGGGAGTGCGATATTTGAAAGTCAAATCAGCAGTAGAAAGATGCATTTCTCCATAGTAATTTTGACATTTTCAACTGCTGAACTCAGCGAATGAGATTCAAAAATCACACTCCAACACAGGTCGTCGGTCCACTGTGTGGACCGACGACCTGTGTTGGAACCACGCTGCGCCTTCCAATACGCGGTCGCCACATAAGAACTCTTCGGCCCAATCGGCCATCTGTTCTGCGAGCAATATGCCCAGCCCATTACCAAGCTTTTGATAAATTGTCTATACATGTTCTTGTACTTGACTGTACATACAAATATTGCCAAGGTCAAAAGATTTTTCGGAAATCACTCATCGCGAATGCATCACAGTTAAACTTTACATTTATTTATCACATTTATAAAATAGCTGTTTAAAAAAATTACGATTCTGTCAAAATAATATAAATAAAAAATGTTACCAGCATTATAAATGCATTTTATTTGCTCTTTCAACATCTCTTGACATTATAAAACTTGTCGCACATTTTGTGGCAATATAGCTTCACCTCAAAATGCTAATGTGAACTTTAAGTCATTTTCCATAAAGTCGATCATAAATACCAATATCATTATTATTTACTTTATGGAACACCATTGATCTACCTTTAACTGGCAATAAACAAATGTCATAATCTTTTTCAAGCTAATCAACGTAATCTCAACTTTAAACTCATAGACCGAGATCCGACTGTAAAATTATGCACCTATTTCATAGGCGAACGAAATGTGATTCCAGTGCATGTTTACATAGGAGTTAATTCAACGCCGCCAAGTTGCCTAGAAAAATGTTGCCGCAAGTTTATTTTCCATTATGATTTTTGGTATAACTTTTTCCACCTGTCTGTTAGGGAAGTAAATGAGTTGCCATCGGAAGGAGACTGATCTAACGTACTGGAAAAACTAGGGTTGCCACCTCTCAGTCTGCCGTAACTATAGGAAAAATGACTTCTTTGAACCTGGCAACCCTATAATCACAGCAGAACTTGCGGCAAGATTTTTCTAGGCAACTTGGCGGCGTTGAATTAACTCCTATGTAAACATGCACTGGAATCACACTTCGTTCGCCTATGAAATAGGTGCATAATTTTACGGTCGGATCTCGGACTATAAGGACATAACATAGGTACTTGTTCCTAGAACAGGCTGCGTTTCCACCAGAGATGTGCTAGGTAGCGAGGCGGTGAGCGAGGAAAAAATTGACCAATGAGAGTGCTTCAATTACCCAATGACGTGATCGAGCGAGCGCGCTATTGGCGGATTGTTTCCTCGGTGACCACCTCGCACATCTCTGGTGCCTTAAATTAAATCCGGAGCGACAAGTAAAGGTTTCAAGATCGCACCCTGTATACTATTGACGTCTCGCTTATTCTAATGGAGGTTAGTCATAAGTGGAAATAGATGTCAAGTGGCATTTTATGTCTTGCTTGATAAATTGTCCACACCTACCCATATAATTGATCTTTGTGGAACACGATTTGAACATCGCATAAACAGGTTTCGTTTTGAGATAAAGTCACATGAGTAAATATCCCACAGAAATGAAAACTTCTGAGAAGTGCACAAAATTATCTATCACGTGACGCGCTCGATCACGTGGCGGCGCCGGCGTGTAGGTAAACTCGTCCATGAAAGGTAAGGGTTTAACCTCATCTGGCAGCACAGAATCCGATTATTTGACGCTCCATCCTTTTCTGTCGCTCAGGAAAATCCTTTTGCTAGAGTGAGAAAGATAGCGGGAATGAGAGACCACAGACAGTGCTGTGACCTTTCTTGCTCTAGCCAATGACGTTCCTGAGAGACAGAAAAGGATAGAGCGTGAAAAAATTGATTCCGTGCTTTGTGAAACCCTTACGCACACACCGCCGCGCCTTGTAGTAGTATGTAGTACCATACACTTTCTGATACTGTCATAGTATTGTGTACCTATCGTAGATTGTATAAAGCTATGTCTGTGTGCGATATTTACTTGTGATTAAGCGATGCAGAACCAAAACCATTCACTCCACGGAATATAAGTCAAAAACAAAAGGATGTTTACTTACATTTAATATTAGATAATATTCTGTTCGTTTGTACTATATTTACAAATACGTATACTTATTGTAGGTAATGGGGAGTTAATCAGTCTTTTCGGCTGCTGCTTGGAGGCACGCTCTCGAATAGAACTTGCGTCAGGAATGTTAGGTTATCTGAGAACAAGAAATAAAATTATCTTGAAAATAGTTGGGACAGAGTTCCAAGTAGCATAGCTAAGATCTTTCTAGCTATAAAATACTAGCTTTCAATTAAATAATAAATATAATTCGTATTCTTTCTTTTTCTCTTTTGGTGGTTTTTAGAATAGCAAAAGACAAATATATTATTATATTTTCAAAACTATGGTTCAGCGATGTGTACGCATCTCCAGACCCTCTAGCATGATTTCTCTACTTGCGCGCGACTCGGCTTTTTTCCATACTACAAGTCGCGGCAAGCGCGGCTTTCGCTCTCCGAAAAGCGTGGGAACAGGTTATTTTGTATACAGCGAAGGCGCGTCGCGCGCGTGGAGAGAAATCATACTAGACATGCAGGAGACCTTAATGTAAGTCGCGAGGTACCTCGAATTGGACTTTTCTTTTCTCCACTTCCGCATCCGCACGGATGACATGCCATGTACCAATGAGTTTTTCTTACTTATGTACAGTAATACCAACTGCTCTCAAACGGTTAGGGAAAAGATCGTGCGGAAACCTGCATACGCTGAAGAAGAAATTCTGATGTGTATGCGAAGTCTTCCAATCCGCATTGGGCACGCGTGGTGTTCTAACACTCATACACTCTTCCTGAGGTTAAGTGAGCCCTGCAATGCAATTCACTAAGCGCAAACATCGTTAAAACTTTAAATTCGTCGTTGAAACGTCGGCGAGCTTTCAATTTCATGTGTCAAACTCATATAAAATCTCCCGACGATTTGAAGGATGCGAGTCTAGTGCTACGGTCCAAAATGCGCAAATATGCGTTATCGGTAGTGATAGCATGCACACAATCGGTTCATAATGCGCGAATGTGCAGTTACGTTTGCTGTCTGACGTCATTAACTTGCGCTTAAGCCGCAAACGAAAAATAGGTAGTGCAGCTTATGCATGTCAAATTGACAGCTGTTTCAAATTGTACAAATTGTTTAGCAGTGTATTCGTACTTACTAATTTGGACCGACCGGTAAAGCGTGTGCATCGCGTTTGCACTATTGGCATAATTCGAACCGTAGCATAAGGCACACGCTTTACCGGTCGGTCCAAATTAGTAAGTACGAATACACTGCTAAACAATTTGTACAATTTGAAACAGCTGTCAATTTGCAAGCTGCACTACCTATTTTTCGTGTGCGGCTTAAGCGCAAGTTAATGACGTCACTGATGACGTCAGAGAGCAAACGTGACCGCACATTCGCGCATTATGAACCGATTGTTTGCATCCTATCACTACCGATAGCGCATATTTGCGCATTTTGGACCGTAGCATTAGTGAATTGCACTCCTGCAGTGGAAATTGCTGATAATAATGATAATGAAAACAATACTCACATAATAACTTCGTCGGTGTCTTCTTATAATAAACAAACATCGTATAAACGCCCGCGCCGATCACTATGAAGCCAATCGCCATCAGATACTTCAACGACGGGTCGTACACAATAGGCAATACCGACAGAAATATAGCCACTAACAGCACGAAGCACGGCACCGGTGTTGGGACGCGATAGGGTCGCTTTTTGTCTGGCTGCGTTCTTCTTAGCACTAGTAACGCGACCATGGCTAGGCCGTAGAAGAACCATAGGAACCAGCTCGCGAATTCTATTAGAGTCTTTATGTTGCCGACTAGTAAGAATATCGCTGTTAGGATGGCCTGGAAAGATAAGAAAAAAAAATTATATCTAAACTATTATAAAACTATAACAGAAGTGTGTCTGTACATTGAAGATATTTACAAAAAAAGATTACGATATGGTTTATAGGTGTCCCTGATTCCAAATCACACAATTTTGGACTTTTTGTCTGTCTGTTTGTTTGTTTGATCAAGCATCACGAAAAAACTACTGAACCGTTTTTGATGAAACTTTTTTTGTTTGATAGCTTATGAATTTATGATCTGACTTAAAATCTGGTATATAATTTATGTGAACGAAGTAGCGGGTAAACGCTCGTGTTTATTAAATCTGCAGTAGTTTTATTATTTTTTTACTGTACTTAAGTGCTTAAACCACAGAAATAAATTATGATAGAGTGAAGTGCGCGGGGCACGCGTGCTAACATTAAGCAATAAATTACTTAATTTGCCATACATTTACTCATTTACTCACGCGGTTTTAATAATAGTCAACTGCGCAGGTACATCCGTACGCATTATAAAGCTGGTACTAATGTACCTCATCCCCCGCACGCGTAACCACAGGTCCGGCACTTCAAACAACGTTTTAGATTTGACATGAAGACGTTTGCACATGCGCACTTTACGAAAATAGTGCATGTCCATAGTTAAATGGTCTAACTAACCTAATAGGTGTTATTTTTATACACCTTAACCTAAGATCAAGGACCTCTTTATTCTAAAGCATAGATTCCGCATCAATTTACTTGTGTAGTTAGTCTCTTTTGTCTTATGAGCTTATGACATAACTTTAATAGTAAAAGAAATACAGATATTAGTTTATGCCTAGGACCAAATATCAAGAATGGACTCCTTTTTATTAAAACGCAAAAAGGAATGGCCACTTCTCTCATTCTTGGTTATGGTATTTTTTCGTGTGAAAAAAAAGACAAACATTGATAAATGTCACCGTCTTGAACGCCAAAGTGTAAGCTTCCGAGTTATCGTGGTACCCACTAGGGCCCCAAAGCCTTTGGAGTTACATTGTATGTTATTACGTGAGTTTGGTTTTTATTACGAAACAAATTATCTAGTGCGTATCTTCATACACGACGGATTGTGTGGCTACTGGTTGCAGGAGTAGAATGGGGGTTTTACCAGAAAATAATCCTAGGACATCTTTCCTTCGGTAAGTAATCGACTACTGTTTTTAAGGTTTTGACCTAGGAAATGCATAAAATTATCCATTCAGAGTAAAGCTTTTTTCATTGTGAATGTGTTACATAATGTGGAGTATCATTTCTGCTTGTTTTATTTGCGGAAATTATAAACTAAAACCATAAGTTCATTTGCACTGACAGTTTATGTACTCTAGTTTATGCCATTAGTGTTGACCTGACTTATCGACAATTGCACACGATGTAAGTACCAGAATCAGCATGGTTAGCACGACACCCCGCGATAGCCATGATACGGGTTTATCACGTCTTTTATCTCGTTCGTTTGCGCGCGAACGAACAAGATAAAAGACGTGATATAGCCGAGCCGTATCACAGCACGGCACTGATGGCAAATAAGGGAATCAAATGACATCATGCAAGATGTACGGGAGTTCGGCCAAATTGTGATATGCATGTTATATACGCATTGTATATAATATAGACTAATATGATAGAAATACAAACGAATTGCAATACTGGGGTATAATTAGGGCTTAGATAGATAGATAAACAATTTATTTGCATAAGTAACACACACATAATATTACAGTTCACAACAAGTCAGGCTTAGGCTTAGGGCTCTTTACGCACTGCGACTTTTTGCAACGCTTCTGCACCGCTTTAGTCGCGATGCAGCATCGATGCAAAAACGATACAAACGCGATAAATCATCGATGCAAACGCGATACAGCCTCGACGGAATACGTTTGTCGTCGTTTGATCAGCCCCTGTACCCGCACTTTCGATGTTCGCTATATCGCCACTGTTTCGGTCCGCGCTTCATTGTAATAGAGTTGAATTTGGAATGAAAATGTTCACGCGATTGCGAAGTTCGAATCCCGGAGTAGACCCCCAGTCAGTCTTTGTCGCAATGCACACGCGCGTCTGCATCAATAGGTGCGTGTGCATATACTGCATAGGTAAAAACGCCTGTTAATGATAAAGGCGCTTTTATACAGCGGCAAAAAGTTGCAGTTTGTAAAGAGCCTACTTTGACTAGACAGATGACAGTTTGACATTACCATGTGAAAATCCAATTTTTTTTACTTTTTTTATACCATGAGATTCTAGTAGACTTATTGTTACGACTTTATCACTACATTAATTTATTGCTATTATTTTGCAGACGGTGCCTAGGCATCCTAGACCTTCCAGACCGGAATTGGTTGAGCCGCCAACATCTAAGAAGAGTTTTCAGGAAGAAATCAATACTACGGTCTCGGTCTACCTCCGGCTACGGTCCCTTGGAGATGTAAAAAGTGCATCATCCAGGTTTCATCATCAAACTAATTTGATGTTAATATTTCAATGTAAGCTGTTGATTTCATCCACAGATCACAATATGGTTTCATCAGTTAATAAAATAAAAGATAAAATGAAATTTTATTTATACATAAATTCTGCTCATACAGAATAGAAATTAAAGAGTGCTAGTTTCATCGTAACTCTCACGTTTTTGGCGTAAAGTACTTGATAGAAGTACGTAATTAGGGTTCCGTACCCAAAGGGTGAAAACGGGACCCTATTCGTAAGCCTACGTTGTCCGTCCGTCCGTCAATCCTACCTAGGGATGTAACTTTGAAACGGTAATTAAAGTCGGAGCAAAAAAAACCAGCTGTTGCATACCTTTGTGTCGCGTAGGCATTGCAGTTTAGTATGGAACAGCAGATTTTTTTGTTGCTCCGATAGGTTTGCTCCCATAGTGAAAGTTGTTCAGTTTGATGGGTAGACTCTTAGTTTAAAAGGATGCTAATGATATCAATTTCACCCTGTAAAGTATAACAACAAATAAAAAAACTGGTCAAGTGTGAGTCGGTCTTTATAAGTTTATACAACGTGTTAATAAATTAGCGCAAAACCTCATACACCCAAACTGATTTATAACAAAATAATTAGATTGAAACAATAATTTCATTATTTTGATAGTTAAAATTTAAAGTTATTAGCATTTTAAGTTTTTAGGCGAAAATGATTTGTTATCATTTCAGCACTGAAAGAAAGCGCTAACGCAACGTACTCATGCATACATTTTTATAATCCTGTTTTGGTAGTAAGTAGGGTGAGTGTGTTCGTGCGGTGGGTAGACATCGGGTTCAGAAAATTTTAAATTTTGCAAAAAAATTAATTAATATTTGGAAAAAATTACCTATGTTGAAACCATGATAATTCGACTGTGCTCTCGATTCTAAACAAACTGCTTTCTAGTTTTGCGTTAATTCATTAACACGTTGTATTTTGTGTGGTGGTGTGGTACGGAACCCTCGGTGCGCGGGTAGCCGACTCGCACTTGACCGGTTTTTTATATTATTAATTACTCTTTTCTTCACTTTCATTTTAGGCAGGCTGTAAATTAAATCTTAAAGCCCATAGGTATACAGGTACAGGTAGGTAGGTAGCTAGGCGCTATCGATAGGCTGTCGATATGTATCACAGGAACAACACTAGTATCGTATATACAATTAAAACAAGTATCTATAGATAATCGGTCTCATTGGCACAAAAGGTGGCATAGATAAAAGTCTATCCAACCCTTTATTTATATGGCATTTCATAACGTAAAAAAGAGAAAACCGATGCACAAATTTCGTCTTAATAAAAAGGAGTCCATTCTTGATACAACGTCCCTGGTTTATGCGGCTGTCCACTTTTTTTACATACCTATTTTGACGTGCTAGCACCGTATAAGAAAGAGTATCTATTACTACATACAATACGGACACTCCCTTCCTCCCACCAACTTTTTACCTCACCCCCTCTGGTTTCACGACAGTTACCAATGTTAAGCAAATGCGTATTCCTTTCTCGTTTGCACTCACTCAGTATCGCACATGCTTACCTCCTCTTTTAAATTTTTCCATTTGTATGAAATGACAGCTAAGTGTCCAAGGTGTGGTGCTAGTTTGATTTTTCTTAGATAAACTAGACCAATTATGACCACTTGACATAACGTTACACACAAGAGCATGTCAAAAAAAGTAGACATAATTGCAATAGGTGGGCTCCTATGCCTATAGGTATAATCTCTTTGACCTCAACAGAGATAAGGGAGCTCCTTTACATGTTGTCTACTCTGTATACCTATCAATATACCTACGTCTATGACAAAGTGTTATCAAAAAACAAACCTGGAAGGCAACGGCCGGCGCAGGAGTCAACCGCTTCATGTTCACGTAGGAGAACAGCTCCAACATGTGACCGCCCTGTGCAGCCGTGTAGCACACCCTGCAAAATTAATATTAAAGCAATTAATAACAATGGAAATTTTGCTCTAAAAGCTTAATTAAAAGTAGCGGCAAACCATTTGCGACGTCGCCACACCTTGGACACTTAGCTGTCATTTCATGCAAATGGAAAAAATTTCAAAGAGGTAAGTGAGTGTGAGCGAGGCCGGAATACGCCATGATACTGCCAGAGGGGATGAGGTAAGAAATTGGTGGGAGGCAGAGAGTGTCCGTACTGTATGTAGGACTAGACAATTGCACTACTCTTTCTTACAGGCACTGTGACGTCGCGGCGCGGGCGGTGCAGTTGCGACATCGCATACCCTCAAAAATAGCTTGTGCGATAGGTCTCTTAATAACTTTTACAATAATTTGATTGATTTGGAGGTCTTTAAATAGGCTCCGAACTCAAGTCGGCCGGAGTAAGGAGAACCTGTCCAAATGGGGTTTTATCGATGGATCAGACCTAAGGTGTGAATGTGGTGTTGCCCCTCAGACTATGGCCCACCTCATATCTTGCCCTTCCTGCCCGCAAACTTTCACGCGAATGGAGCTTATGGACGCAGCCGGTAGTGCTATCCGTGTGGCAAAATACTGGGCTGGAAAAATATAAAATGACATGCCATCGACTCGATAGAAGAAGAATAATTTGCTAACTCACCTGGTAACACCAAACTGCACACTCATAGCGCATCCAAACGTCGATATAGCAACACCGAGCGGTATCAGGAAGCTGGCTGGCCCCAACACTCTGGCCCCAAACGCCACGGCAACCGCCGGCACTGACGTCATCTCCGCATAACTTAGAACTGTCATGTACGCTACGTTCATGAACACGTACAGTCCTGTGATTAGGGGGACTGCTATTGATATGCTGAGGGGTACGTTGCTGTGGGCAAAGAGAAATAAAACGTTTTATTAGTCTGCTATCTCCAGGGTTCGCATAGCCCTATAGCAGGGGTGGCCAAGACGTCGACACGGCGCAAAAAGTTTTAAAGAAAGAAAGAACCAATTTTTAAACCAAGGCGCAATTTTCTAAAAATCTAATTTAAAAATGAAAAATTGTTCAGCTGTGTAACATGTGGAGTTCGAAAGACTGTTTTCGAAGTTTGAAACTGTAGAAGAAGTCTAAGCTAAATCTGTTGTGGTGCGAGGAGGAAACAATATTCAAATTCTGATTGATACCTAAGACATATTTTTTTAAATTGCATGTTTTTGGAAACAGTGGCAGGTTTCCACATTACAAGTAGATTATGAATCAGCGTTTTCTATGATGTAAGTTATGAAAAAACATCCACCACCGAAATAAACAAACATTTTTGATTGAATAAATATGTCAGAAGTATAATTTTTGAGAGTAGACCGCCAAGTATATCTGAGATTCAATGTAGACCGCGTACATGAAAAGTTTGGCCATCCCTGCCCTATATCATCACTCGGCCGCAGGTACAGAGAAAAAGC
The DNA here is from genome assembly GCA_922987775.1 of Agonopterix subpropinquella. NCBI lineage: Eukaryota > Metazoa > Arthropoda > Insecta > Lepidoptera > Depressariidae > Agonopterix > Agonopterix subpropinquella. The sequence continues at coordinate 2,537,054 of OV277711.1, forward strand.
ACCTTCACTTTGACGCATCGTAAGGGATGCGCTTGAAAGATTTTCTGGTACTCGAGCCAGATGGCAACGTCACATACGTCGCGCGCTGTACGAAGTAATAACAACGCTAAGTCCAGTTTCATTTGATACATTTTTGCGCGTACCAGCTAGCAGTAGGTAAATAAAGCTTGAGAATTCACAGTACATAGTAACTGGTACTCTGTGGTGCAGCTTCGGCTCTTTCTTACACTGTGGCTGCGGTATTGGAAACGATTACCGAAGTTAAGCAACTCCCGGTGTAGTCAGTCTTTGGAAGGGTGACCGTTTTAGCGGTATTAGCTGAATACATACACGCCAGGGTTGATGATCTCCTCGGTGACTACAGTGACGCTGTTCCATCCGTCGTAGGCCCAGAGCCCCGAGTAGAGCGCCAGGGCTATGCCCCCGGCGCTCGTCGTGCTGCCTTCGAACCCTTTGTTCAAGTTCTCCGTGTTACCTGCAACGAATACGTATTCATATGTAATCCATCTTAATCAGGCACTACATTCTGGCCGAGAACAGACGAAAAGAGAGTGGTCACGCTTTATTGTTCTTGCGGCATCGTGGAGTTATTTTCCTTGGAAGTTCTCGTCGAGAAGTTGTCGCAGGAGTCTAGTACCTGCTTTATGCTCTTCATCAACATTCTTACACCGGCTCTTCATTCTCGCCGAGAACGGGCGAGACAGGCCGAGAACGAGAGTGTGGATGCCCTTCATTGTTCTCGTGGCGTCATAAACCATAGTAATTTTCCTTGAAAGTTCTCGCTGAGAGTTCTCGGCGAGGATGAAGTGCGGGCATTACACCGGCTCTTCATTCTCGCCGAGAACGGGCGAGACAGGCCGAGAACGAGAGTGTGGGTGCCTTTCATTGTTCTCGTGGCGTCGTAAGCCATAGTAATTTTCCTTGAAAGTTCTCGCCGAGGGTTCTCGCCGAGAATTCTCGGCGAGGTGAAGTGCGGGCTTTAGAATTTGACTTCACGGAATAGCATTTTCACGCAATCTGAAGAATGCGGGCAACGTCAAGCGTTCATTCTCGCTCTAGCGAATGATAGCTTATATATATAATATAGCTATAGCTTTGAAATATAATAATAGTGACACGCTAATAGAACAACAAATAAATCGATCAAAGTCGCTTAGTTGCCTCCTATGTCACCCAACGACACAACAAATAAATAGAAGTTACAGCGAGCTTTAATTTAAACCTTCTTTCTGAGAAATAAAGTTCAGTATTAAAGAAACATAACATACCTCTACAAATCTCGTAAATTCCTCCGCCAATGACGATTAGGCAGGCAACAATTTTACAAATACCAAATATGTTCTGAACCTTCACAAACAGTTTCACACTCGTTATGTTGATGTATGTCATTATAACTGGAAATAAAAGGTAACATTGTAATTATTCACACATAACATCATCCCCTCCCCTTAGATGAAAGTTTTCTCCATTACTGCAAGTACTATTATGTATTTTATGCCATAATTTAGGGTTGGCGTATGTCTTCTTCCATAAATCTGTATTCACTACTTTCTTAACACACATATTTTCCAACTTCTAGAAAAAAATATTTCATCATAGGTATATTATCATAGTTTATTTTTGGTGTAAAATAAAGTATATTTGATTTGATTTGATTTTATTTTATTTATAATTAATGTCCTTTTGAATGTTTGTCTGGATGCACAATTTTATGGCTCTTTCAGTTGGAGCAGTTGAAGCCATGTTGAAATGTAAAAGTGCAACCAAATCACGACTTTTTAAATATAAAAACTAAAACGTTAAAAAATAATATTGCAGCCGATGACTTTTTCGTTCGCATCATAAGAACTGATAAGAACATTAATTTGTTTTATCGAAGTCGCTGTCAAGCCAGTACGATTCGCGACTGGGCTTGCATTAGTTTTTTGGCTTGGCTTGACACCGACTTCTATAAAACAAATTAATGTTCTTATGATACGAACGAAAAAGTCATCGGCTGCAATATTATTTTTTAACTTATTAGTTTTTTTCACAATTTTCAGTGGTGAATTCATTAGTTCGATTTAACAGTAGTGCTTCAAATGAACAAACGCACTAATCGGCACTACGATTTTCGAAGGTTCCCCTCGATTTCTCTGGGATCCATCATCAGATCCTGGTTTCCTTATCATGGGACCACCCTTGAGATATCTCCTTTCCAACAAAAAAAGAATCATCAAAATCGGTTCATAAATGACGAAGTTATCCGCGAACACACATTAAAAAAATATATATACTATCAGTTTAAAATAACAATGTGCATGACCTTGAAGGGCCGTTGGATAACTTCACTTGCTTGTCAAAGGAATGTAGACTCTATGTAAAGGAACTAATCATTTGAATGACTCGAGTGAAGTTCGTGTGATTGAGAGACGTGACGTTTGCGAGCGAGGTCATGCACATTGTTATTTTAAACTGATAGTATACAACGTGTTAATGAATTAACGCAAAACTAGAAAGTAGTTTGTTTAGAATCGAGAGGAGAATCGAATTATCATGGTTTCAACATAGGTAATTTTTTTCAAAATTTTAAATATTTTTTTCGTAAAATTTAAAATTTACTGAACCCGACGTCAACCCACCGCACGGGCACACTCACCCTACTTACTACCAAAACAAGATTATTAAAATGTATCCATGAGTACGTTAGCGCTTTCATTCATTGCTAAAATGATAACAAATCATTTTTGCCTCAAAACTTAAAATGTGAATAACTTTAAATTTTAACTATCAAAATAATGAGATTATTGTTTCAATCTAATTATTTTGTTATAAATCAGTTGGGGTGTATGAGGTTTTGCGCTAATTTATTAACACGTTGTATATAATATACGGTCGAACTGAGAACCTACTCCTTTTTTTGAAGTCGGTTAAAAATGCCCAAAATGAACTATAAACTTTAAAAAAGATATTTAGATATAACAGTTTCTCACCTTATTCTCCATTAATGCACAGTAATAGTGTTTAAATACTGAATAAAACATGAGTAGATATGTATTAAAGTAATAAAAACATTTATTAAAACCATTACTTCATATTAAAGTTTTTATTACATAACAAATTCAGTACCAGAATCACCTTATTAATTAACAACAAAAACAGAAATCAGGGTGTCGGAGTCGCGTGGCTGGAGGGCTTTCGAGTGGACGTCTGTCGTTGGCTCGCGATTTAAGTAGCCACGCGGCTCCGCCATTTTATGGCGGTTTCGAGTGTGTGTTTTTGTATAAAAACAGGGCTTTGAGATCGCCATATCCAATTACCGTACAACGTCAAGCACTAATTGCTCTTTTTAAACTAGATACTGGCAAAATCCACCAAGGAAACGCCATTAAACAAAAATAGAATCAGGGTGTCATATCATAACGGGTAATATAATATCATGAGCTATTCAAAATGATTCCACTGTGGGGCAAAAGCTCATTGATGAGGGTAGGAAGCGATTCATTAAGTTAGATTGAGCCCAGGCGGGCACTCATTTCAAGATTTTACTTTTCATCTCTTTAACAGTCTTTCTTCATGACTAAGCAATTAATTTCTGCCAATGTCAACTGAGTTTGTTAGTATCTCAAGATAGGTTTTATTAACAGACTGTTTAAATAGCAGACCCTCGTGGCAAACCAGAAAAACACGATCTAAACTTAGACCATGTAAATAGGGACCTGCCTTACGTTAGCATTCCCCCCTGCCAAGGTACAAGATCAAATGATCATGTAAATGTGCATCCAGAGCCTATAATTGCGGAACAACTAGCCTTGTTTGGGGTTTACATGAGACTATTTGTCATGATTTTTGACATTCAAAATTCGACTCTTAAGTAACGGAATAGAATCCAAAGTTGTGTATTTCATGCTACCTCGTCCCTTGCAGAAAGTAGCAGAAAAGTTTGTTAGTAGAATGAAATGCGTAAGTCATCCATATTTAAATGGTCTAAGGATCTTAACGACTGTCCGCGAACCCACTCTCCACACAACCAGCCCGATGATAAAGCTATCAAAACTAGTTATATGCCAGTTTAACTTCCAAGTTGTTGTAAGGGTTGACCGTAACAATATTCCTCTCCTTCAACAGCTCTACGAGGCAGAAGTTCACTGGTGTTATCGCGGTGTACCCGTTTGACGATTCGTTCAGCTGCTCTGACATCAGTTGCTGGAAAAAAAATCATTTTGTAAAATGCACAATTTTTATTATACAGGATATAAAATCTTTATTAAGCAGGGTACTTCAGACCTTCAAACTGAACAACTTTCACTATGGAGTCGAAAGAGAAATTGCAAAGAAAATCTGTTGTTCCATAGAAAATGTTAAAGGTTACTCGACCCAAATGTATGCAGATTTTTTTTGCGATTTCAATATTGGTCTAGTAAAAGTTGTTTAGATAATGTTTAATAATCGGAAGTACCCATAAATATTCCATGTGGTGTCGGCTACGAATAGCACCATCCCATTTCCTCCCGTCGGTGTCGTAAAAGACGACACAGGGATCCACCGGAGGATGGGCAGCAGCATCCTCTGAGTACACACATTCAATCCAACTGCAATTGCCAACCCGCCTGCCAAGCGTGGCGATTATGGCAAATCCCCCCCATTTTGGGGGAGGCCTATGTCCAGCAGTGGACGTCTATCGGCTGATATACTGATGATGACCCATAAGTATGTAACATATTTATGTTCCCACCTCCTATTGCCATTATTGTGGAGGAGTAACATTTTTTATCACATTTATTACTATCAGTTTAAAATAACAATGTGCATGACCTCGCCTGCAAATGTGACGTCACTCAATCACACAAACTTCACTCGAGTCATTCAAATGATTATTTCCTTTACATAGAGTCTATATTCCTTTACAACCGAGTGAAGTTATCAAACGGCCCTTCAAGGTCATGCACATTGTTATTTTAAACTGATAGTATTACACAATATCCTCGTTGGTATCAACTTGTCTTCTGACACATTCCTCTTTCAGAGACAAGCACCTATTCAGACTTTTCGTTCGCACATAAATTGGGGATTGATTTTAAAAGCAACTCACCCCTAAAACATCCTTCATCTCGTCGACCTTGTCAGGGAACAACGAACCTATCAGCCCGTGGAGTTCATTCTTTAGCGTGTGGAACCTCTCCTTGGCTCTCTGCAGGTGCTGCGGCTGTACCTGCCGCTTACCAGCTCTTGGCGATGATTTAGCTTCCTGCGCTATCTTTATTTGGTTTTTTAATCTGAAAAATTTTTTTTTTCATTTCACATACATACATATATACATAAGCTCACGCCATTGTCCCAAGGGGGTAGGCAGAGACCACAGATCGCCACACGCTACGACTCTGACACACTTCTCTAGCCTCATTGACATTCATACATCTTTTCATGCACTTCCGTCGATTGAGGGTGCTACGCACTTGTCCTTTTCGGAAAAGATCATTGATTTGATCGTGGTATGTTTTCCTCGGACGGCCTCTCCCAATACTTCCACTCACCTGTGCTCGATAAATTTCATTCGTAAGTCTTCTTTCATTCATTCTCTCTACGTGACCAAACCATCTAAGCATACCCCTCTCAATCCTTGTTACTATACTATACTATATTTTCATTTTACAGGTTCAGATTTCAGTAGAAATGACAGAATGTATGGATTTGACATTGGCGATCGACACATTTTGATGTTTACTTTTGTCACCGTGCATCAAGACCATACATTTGTTGTTTTCTACTGTCATTATCGCTAATCAAAAGTACTTTGTCTAGGGGGTAAGGGGCGCAGGTCATGAGTTCGGTCAGAGTGTCATCTTAAGGCTGGGCCACACAGAGTGCGTAACAGTAGTTGTAGTAGAGGCCACACAGTAGTTGTAAACTATGGAATTATATGTGAGGTGTCACACTGCGGCTGCGGAACCATAGCCGCAACCAGACTGCATCTTGACACCTCACATATAATTCCATAGTTTACAACTACAGCCGGCCCTACTCTGTATGGCCGAGCCTTTAGGGGTGATTATCAAACGAAAAACTCACCTAAGTATCTCTGCATCTAAATCACAAATGGAACCTTTCGTAAATGCCTGTAACTCTTCAATCTGTGCAGTTTTCTCTTTAATTTCATTTAAAAACTGACTTGTTATTAAATTATCATCTGTATTTATCGGTGTGTTAGAGTTCATTATCTCTGTGCGGAGTCCCTCGACGTAACAAAGGGACTTGTGCTCAACATTTTCATCGGTAACTGGAGATTCGGGAGGCGCATTTTCTACTAAATTACAAGCTTCTACACAACGGCTTTTTAAAGCTTTTATTTCTTGTCTGAGCGCCTGTTGGGTCTGTGTATTACCTTCGTAAGGCATCCTGGTGGAGATTTAAATAGGAAATTAAAAATAAACTGCCATAAAGTAGTCATACTTAACAAAAAAATTTGTGATCTTTATCAGTAATTATTTACAGTTTTACTTACTTTATAGGAGATATAAATGAAGATAAGGTGAGTTTTAATTGAAACCACTTTGATTTATCACTTTTATCGAGCGTTTTGCTGTTTAAAATGCATTAAACAATACTTTCATTTGAAAATAAAACGTTTTCGCGACCGACGCGCTCGAACTTCGTTTGACATCTGTCAAAACAAAACATACTAATAGGGTTGGGCGAAGCTCACGGTGAGTCGAGAATCGTGGTCGAATCGAATCAACCAGCTAATCGATTAATAAAATCGATTACAATTCGCTTTCGTATTGGAAATGGAAATATTATATTTACTTTTTTCTTTACTTTACAAAAAAACGAAATAGAACATTTTTATACTTATGTAGGTTTACATATTATTTTAAAATATTTCAATGGTACTTACACAAGGCCGATAAAGATGTTAACTTTATTGCTATGCTTTTGTAGTCAGAAACTAAATCCCCGGCGAATGGTTGCATTGCATATTCAGCGAACGTCATAACTATGATGGCCACTTCAGCTGGCCTTAAAATCACAACATAAATCCAGGCACATAAAAATGACGGCAGTGGCCCCCAAAATTTATGCATTTTTCCAAATGCCTCTTGAAAATAAGAGTATTCTGCTCCAGATTTTGCAACTACAGTGCCTAATTCAGCGAAGGATAAGGCCCCTGAAATTTTTAATTTTAATTTAGGGCACTAAGTGAAGCACAGAGTAGGTGGTATTGAAGGATATACAATTATAAATAGACTCACGCTGCTCTAGTTTCTAATCAAAAATGCGTGACAAAGAATAAAAAAACAATGCTGTAGAGACAGGACAGGAAAAGGATACTAGGCAGCTTACCTACACCCACCTAATAAGGATATTATGCCCGATAAAGTCCATATAATTAAACACAGAGCCACTGATCCCGAGTGTTCTAAAGCCGATGCCGGAGACACAAATATCCCTGAACCAATCATAACGCCGAGGATCAAATTGACTGCAGAGAATAGACCAAGTTCCCGCTTTAGTTTGACGCTGGTCTGGCTTCCAAGAGTAACAGCTAGTCCATCATTCAGCTCATGTTTCTCCAAGGCCGCTTCCTCTTTGGCTGACATTGTTCAACAGATAATATTTCGTTGATCTGTCACTGTCTCTGAAACAATAAAATAAGGTTGAATGCAAGAAGTAGGTACCTTGGTTGAATACATAGAAGGAGGTTTGTAACTTTTTATTTTTTATTTCCTGCCTGCATTGCATCGCGTCAATCACGTACTTGGTTGGGCGCGGGCGATCTGATGAGATGATATGATCCTCAGTCTGATTTGCAATTTGTTACCGAAACTTTCGAAGCAACAAACTTCAAAACTTTTAAGCCTATGTATTTCTCGGACTTTGAGGTACCTGTTATTCCCTTAGAAGTATACCTATTAATATACCTTTTACCCTTTTATACATAAGTTTAGCCTATAAATTGATAATATTCTTAGGTACTTTATTAAATACTTCGGTCGTTAGGTCGGTAAGTTAGGTACCTCAGTTATGAATTTACGATACATTCATAAGGTAGGTATCCTATATCTGTAGTAAAATTGCAAATGCAATAAATTCTTAAAACAATGACCACATGGAAGAAAGTGAGAAGAGAATACAGTAGGTATACGTAATACGTAATACATTCTTTCACATTGTACACTACCCGTAGCATACACCGATGCATAATGCATTTTGTAGGGCTAGGCTGTAAATTTTGGAAAAATCTATTTAAATGTTGTAATTATCTATTATTTTAATAAGTAGTTTTTTTGTAGCTTATGCAGACCCAAATGTACCGAATAACCCGCTTATTCGGTAAAGTTGTTCAGTTTGATAGTTAAATGAACTCAACAGCGGTTATAGGTAAATTTTACCTACCTACAAATCTCCTTCAGAATTTTAATTAAGATTTCTTCAATAAATTATGATAAAACATTTTTGATTCCGGAAAAAAATCCTCCAGGAATAATTTTTGCTGTGCGGGCTGCTACCTACAAATACAAGTAGGTATTCAACCGGTAGCGCATAATTGAGTTAGCGGTCAACGGACCAATGTCCTCCCAAGTATTCTTTGAAAGGAAAGGGACCACGTGAGAGACGCTTTGAATTGCCGAATAAAAATGACCACTTACGTTAATCAAGGAACGTCTAGCTTCATGTTCAAGTGGTATTGTTACAGTAATTTGTTAATTTACTTGTTTAATAGTCTACGTTTTCCAACCAGGGTCTGGTAGTTCCAGTACAGACAGGGTCGTACTCAGATCAGACACGTTGGGCCCCTTATTATAGGGACCACATTTTAGGGGCACTTTGAAAAATTGCATAAATATAATCCTGATGTGAATTGTGTGAACTTCGAGAACATTTTTTTTATAAAAGTTATATAGTGGTCCAAACTGTGAAGACAAAAAATTTCTTTTCTATTTCTCATACTAGGATAGGAGTACTTATCCGAAAATAAATACCATTTTTTAATGTTCGCAATTTTAAGTTTGTTTTCAAAAAATCATAGTTTCGTAGAAGTTATGATTTTTTTATGTGTACTTATTTGCGAATTTTCTACTGGAACTGCTTAGAAAATCCTAACTTTTTTCATAGTACTTATTATTATTTGGGGTTTTGGGCCTTGACAGACTTTCTAAGCTTGTGCCACGTAGAACCATCGCTGGTCCTTTGTGAACGCCCTTTTCATAGTAAGAATTTTTCCAAATACTTAGCCAAAACAATTTTTCCAAACCCATTTTTTTTCTGAGCAAATTTTTTACCTAACAAATTAAGAACCAACCATTTTTAATCTTAATTTGAACCTATGGAACATCCGTTTTGTAACCTTAAGATAATTTTGAAAATGTTGCTCTGTCCAACTCAAACCTAATTTTTTTTACTTTCACCGTTTTTTTTGGTACTTAACTGGATGAATAGATGTTGTGTAGTTCATTATTTTAACTTATGGAAAAAACTATGATAAAAGCGAAAAAGTTATGATTTTTTTAAGCCGCTCCGATAAAAAATTCACAACAAAAAAAAAACAACAACGTAAACAACAACATAATTATTTAAACAATTCTAATCTACAAAAATTTGCTGAACATACCTACATAGGGAATTTTAGGATACCCCAAGGTAGTTATGAGGAATCAAAAAAATAATTGGACGTCACCGTTTGGACCATTCTGTAGATTTCATAATACCTCTTATTTACATACTTTGTAATAAATTTGCCTTTTCATAAATCCGTGCCAGATAACAAAATGATAATGTTGATAGTACCTACCTAGTTACCTAATCGTAATAACTTTATAATTAGGTACTACACTTGTAATAATTATTTGCAATCAATTACAACATTTATTATCTTCGTAAGTTCTGTTGCTAGACGGCTGCTATTACTTATCGCACCATTCGGCCTACTGTACCGACTATCTGCCTTGTTCGAGACGATCTAAATACATATTTATAAAATAACGAGCTTTTACCCGTGACTTCGTCCGCATAAATTAAATTAAATGGCGCTTTGCTTATAGGTATATAGGCACTGTATGTCAAGAATTAGGCTGCCTCTCCATTGACGCGAGCTGGCTGTGCGAGCTGTGTAGCTGTGTAAATATTAACCAATCAGGGATCCGACCGAGATCGGCCGAGCTCCTGATTGGTTAATATTTACACAGCTACACAGCTCGCACTGCCAGCTCGCGTCAATGGACAGGCAGCCTTATTGTATGTACAGTCAGCCTCAAGAAGATGTACTTACTTGTAGTCGTAGTACTAAAGTGTATACATCTTTTTAAGGCTGATTGTACAAATGGAATGGAACAACTGAGAATGATCCTAAAATAGTAAAAGTGCCGCTAAAATTTTCATACTTAAATATTAATAACTTTTGCGACGCTCGAAAATCGCTTGTGTGACACAGCCCTTATTAGAGTTATTTGTCGGTGACAGACGATTATAGTAAACTTCTGCTTCCATGATCATAATCATGATCACTTACAGCACGTGTTATCATTTTATTAGACGGGATAATAAGTACAATACCTACTGAGATGATAATAAACTTGATATGAATTGGATACAGCAAGTCATTCAAACGTACCGGACGGGACGGCTCTAATTAATGCCTATTCATCTAACACTTGACGCTATCGTGCAGATAGATAACAGAAATTTAATTACTATGGAGTATGGGCTTACTTCTTACTAGCGCCCCATTATAAATTGAGATTAGATTTGCAAGTATATACGAGGTGTTAAAAATTAATGCAAAATTTTAATCATACCTAGGCAGCTAGGTACCTACAGAACAGAATTGATTTGAACAGTCAAACTATTTTTTCATTTAGACAAATCCAAGAGCAGTAAAAATAAAAATCTGCAAATAGCGTTTTAGTAAAGACAAATAATAAAAAAACCCCGCAATGGACAAATTTCTCAAGTCAGCAACTTTTAATTGAACGTCAAAATGCGCACAATGTATGAAAAATTGTACTAAATACCCACAAGTGTAACGTCATCAACATTTCAATACTTTTTAACCGACTTCAAAAAAAGGAGGAGGTTTCTCAATTCGACCGTATATATTTTTTTTTATTTTTTTTATGTGTGTTCGCGGATAACTTCGTCGTTTATGAACCGATTTCGATGATTCTTTTTTGTTGGAAAGGAGATATCCCAAGAGAGGTCCCATGATAAGGAAACCAGGATCTGATGATGGATCCCAGAGATATCGAGGGGAACCTTCGAAAATCGTAGTGCCGACTAGTGCGTTTGTTAATTTAAAGCACTACTATTAAATCGAACTAATGAATTTACCACTGAAAATTGTAAAATAAACAAAATTTTAACAATAAAATTAAAACCGCCTTCAAAAAAACTAAAAAGTTAAAAAATAATATTGCAGCCGATGACTTTTTCGTTCGCATCATAAGAACATTAATTTGTTTTATAGAAGTCGGTGTCAAGCAAAGCCAAAAAATGCAAGCCCTGTCGTGAATCGTACGGGCTTGACAGCGACTTCAATAAAACAAATTAATGTTCTTATGATGCGAACGAAAATGTCATCGGCTGCAATATTATTTTTTAACTTTTTAGTTTTTTGAAGGCGGTTTTAATTTTTTTATAGTTCATCATGTTATTAAAAATAGTATTCTAGCTAAAAAAAAAGTGAGTATAGCATCATTATCAAATGTTTTTTTTTACTAAGAAGATAAAAATATATTTTATGCAGTCCGCTCCCCTATTTGATGGTTAGAAAGGTTTACATCCGGAGTAACGGAATTTTTTTAAATGAAATCTGAAAATTCATAGATAGTTTTCTTCAAATCAGTAAGCAATAGATTCTGTATAGGTACCTAACATAAGAAGTTGGCACCTTGTAAACGAGACAGTATAGTATTGTACCTACTTACTATATCTTAGTCTCTTTAATCAAGCTGATTGCCCGATATGTGACGGGCTAAAAGCGATAGCCGGTAAAAAAATAGGTCATATTGAAAAATAAACAACTAAATTATATAAAGAGCGTCGGTGGCGCATTGCGGAGAGGTATGGACTCCCAATTATGGGGGTCCGGGTTCGAATCCGCACGGACAACATACCATGTATACCAATGAGTTTTTCTAACTTATCTACGTAAAACCGACTGCTCTCAAACGGTGAAGGAAAACATCGTGAGGAAACCTGCATACACTGAAGAAGAAATTCTGATGTGTATGTGAAGTCTACCAACCCGCATTGGGCACGCGTGGTGCCCATACACCCTCCTTGAGGGTAGGCCTGTGCCCTGCAGTGGGACGTTTATAGGCTGATGATGATGATTATATAATTAATCAAATCTATCCTATCTATTTATACTTACTAAACAGTGCCGCTACTGACTGACCGACAGAAAACAAACTGCCTGAACTGAAGACAGAAACATGAAGGAATATACATAGATGTAGGGATGTGCTAAGAAAGGATTTTTAGAAAACCAACCCGTACAGGGGTTTCCGAAACTCCTACCTACTGTAGTAGGTTTAGGCATACGTAGCTGACTTTGTAGGCTAAAAGTGGCTTGAGATAAGTAAACCATAAAGTGGCTACATGCTTTTTTCTGCGAAGACAAAAATTATGGCATAGAAAATACGTTATGTTGACGTCAGAACGAAAAGACGAACTAACAGTATAAATAATCATTTCCATGAGCAGCCAAGAGTTACATAATGGGATTAAACGACTTCGGAAACACTCTGTATATATATAACGTTTTATAGGTCAAGGTAAAAGGTCAGAGAAAGGTCGCAATAATGATGTCGAAGAACGTACACAATCAAAACATTATAGATACTGACTGGTAGCGTAGGGCAAATAATTCATAGATTTTAGTTTATTAGGTAGAGTAAGAGAAATATACGTTTAAAATACTAAATATAAAATATACCTACCTAATCCTATACGATACGAGTACATAAAGTTTTAAAAACCGTCAGCATTTATTAAGGGGCCATAGGTTCAGGCGAATATTTAACGAGAAACTACGAGAAACGCGAATGCCCAGCCCTCCGAAAAGTGCGTTCGTGTGCAGTATTTTTGATTAAAAAGAATTAATAAAAGTACTTTTTATAGATTTCACTAGATAAACCTAATGGTGAATATAAATAGCAAAAATCGGAAACTGTTTTAAGTTCTTCTAAAACGAGAAAAATGTTTAAAAATACAAGAAAATACGTCATCTTTGTGACGATTTTCTATCGAGTGAAGTAATTCCAATCGTATATTCAATTGATGATTTCACTAGATAAACTATCCAAGAATACTGAAGTATGACTTTGGTCAAAGTATAATAATTATATACTTTGCTTTGGTTTCGGTAAATTGTATAAATCTAGTCGAAAAAGGACAAATAACAGATACCTCCAAGGTGTTTCGTCCTACCATAACGCCTTAAGGAGGAACCTGTTTAATATAATAATATTCCTCATGTAAGACTGTAAATGTAATCTACAAAAAATAAATATGAGCATAATCTGGTTAGGATGACTGCGTTATCGTTTATTGACATTTCCCGCAGATCAAATAATTTTATGATTATGTTATGACACATGGAATGGAAGTAGGTAGGAAGTGTCAGATAAAACAATATGAATAATACTTAGGAATAATACAATTATTTTTCGTTTTTTCGGGATCTCCATTGGGTCTGCGTGGTTCACCGTCTTATATGGAATGGAGTATAAATCTTTATACGTATTTGTTATACCTACTTGGCTTATCTTAATATAGGTATGTGATTTTGTTAGTATGGGAAGTTGCGTGCGTTCTTATCTAAAAGTATTTTTCATGCTCGAAGGATGAATCTCAATTCGAATGTTTTAAAAATATATTTAGAGAAAATAAAACATTTTTTTTATTATTCTTATAATCAACTTTGTATGGTTCTTTTGTTACGGATCCGTGCAAAAACAAGTTCAATTTGATTGCGGCTGTAATGTTATTAAACGAAGGGTTAGTAATTAATTAACTTATGTTATGATAGATAACATTACGTAATGTGTACACACGGCGACAGGTCAGGTTACCCTGTTTGGACTTTGAACTATTAGAAGTTGAACGCTGCGAATTGTGCGAGAGGGTGCGGTATGTTGTTGTTGTTTCGTCTCACTGCACGCTGCGCCCGCGCCGGCAGCCGCATCTATGCAGGCTCTCTACCGCACTATTTTGTGTTTTGTACGTAGTGTAGTTATGGGTATATAGGGTGTAGGGTTTTCGTCCCGGGACTCTCGAGTCTCGAAATCCCGGGAGTCTCGGTACTTTTTAAGTCGAGACTGAGACCGAGACTTTGACATTTTGGTCCCGGGATTTCGAGACTCGTTTTCATATTAAAAATAATTAAATTTGACTCACATTTTGTACAATATAAACAATATTTCCAGTTTATTATTGTGTTTAAATACAATTCAAAAATAAATATTTTTTTAAAGTAGATAATGCATGATATTGAGTTATTTATTGCTTTTATTTAAGCATTTCGGTATCTAGTTTAAGAATTGTCTTGTCTCAGTAACGATCTACTGAGACTTGTCTCACTTGTTCCGCATGGTATCTAATTTTTGAGCCTTTATTTATTTGAATAGTTCGGGACCGAACTGGCACAGGCATGACACTGTCTGTGCGTGAACGAGCGGTCCAAGACCTTGGGCTGGCGTGAGTAAGCGATAGGGGGAAATAATAAAAGTTTAGTTTGATTTACGTAAATTAAATTATTTTCTCATTGTAATGTCAATTTCACACCATGCTTGATCCCTATTGCATAGAAATATAATCATGCTAGCAATAACGATGCCCACACATAACTGCGACGTCGCATCGCATCGCAAATATCTGCGATGCGCTGCGTTCAATAATCATACATATGTCATCGTAATAAGTCATCGAGCGATGGCAGATATTTGACATTGCGATGCGAGACGTCGCAGTTATGTGTGGGAGCAATAAATCAGGTACTTAGGTCGTGTATTTTTTAAAAACAAGGTGGATACGGATTCCTGAACTTAAACCTGAATAGATAATAACGAAAAAAGTAGGGAGCGTGACCTATTGAATTAACTTCTTTAAAGAAGGTAAAGTATGAGTAGGTAGGTAAGAAACACAACAGTGAATATACAGCACGACATGTTTCCGCACGTGATGGTATGATGTCGCGTTGCCCGTCGAGTCGAGCAAGCGAGTGCAGTCGAGCAAGCGAGTGCAGTCTTGTGATTCGGCCGTCATTATCATGAATGGGTGTCCCACCACTTCTAAGAGCACATATGCATGAGTGTCGCTTCTTTTCGCGTTGGAGTATATTTTCTTTGGACTTGGTACGTAACTTGGCGTTGCGAGAAAGACTGCAGCACAGCTCAAGTATCGATCAAATCAAAGGTTTTCTCATTGACCACGAACTTAGCAAAGAGGCACGTAATAGGTACTCTTCGGTCTACTGTATAACCTGCTGGAGCGTATAATTATAATTATGTGGTCTAGTGTTGAAGCCTATTCGGAACCCGGCTTTTTCAGGGGGTTGGAAGACATCGATCCTGCGTGCGAGATTGTTCGTAATGACTCTCGAAAACAACTTACAGACATATGGCTGAGAAGAGAGAAGATGTGCCTTTCGTTCTTCAGCTAGGCATTTTTGCCCTTTTTTAAAGAAGACTGAGAAGAAAGAGCACTACCAGACTTGTTCAATGCCTGCGGCATTTTCCCCGCGAATGACTGAATTATACCACTTCTGAAGGGCCAAGGACCGGTTTTCCAGCAACCTTCAGGAGTTGGACCGCGATTCTGGTAACTCTCTGAGTACTCTCCCTTTCTTCAGACTTCGGTAAACTAATTAACGTCCTATTGTAACCTGCTTAGTTTTTCCTCAATTTCAGTGAGCTTCGTAGTGCGCACTGTCGCGTATTGTACGTTGCCAGGTGCAGCTGTCGTCGGTTTTGGTAGCCAAATCTCTCCCAGAGTTTTCGATTTTGTGTTGTGATTCTGCATGGCGATTGATTTAATTATACTGAAAGTCATAAATTCATAATTAAATGACCAATTTTGATGTAACTTTGAATAATTAATTAATCTAATCATTTAGTTAGGTTAGAATAGTCGTTTTACTATGATTTTGAATTTAGGTTTAAATTAAAAATCAGATTTTATATCCCCTGACATTTTATTCATTTTACCTATACGCTAAGACTGTCTAAAGTCAGAAAACACCGATAATTCCTTGTATTTTTAAATTAAACCACACAGTCTCGAATTTCCCGGGAATCCCGGGACTGGGGTTTGAGAATCCGAGACTGGTCCCGGGACCAAAAATGCTACCGAGACCGAAATCCCTAATAGGGTGCGTAACCTGATGTGTCGCCGTGTGTACGTACATTTCACGAATATGATATAGGTTAGGTATTGGGATTTGTATACTTTACATCTTAAAAATTTGGTTCTAGTGTTCTAGTATACAGGGTGTTAGGGTAAACAGTTGCATTACTTTAAGGGGTGATTGTACTGTACCCATGATACTGAACCACTTTCCCAAAGAAACCTATAGGAAATTCGTAATTTTTTTTTGGCTTTCCCATACTAAATGCAATCAGCTGACCGAAGTTTTGTATGAAAAGTCCAAAAACACAATCACCCCTTAAAGTAATGCAACTGTTTTCCTAACACTCTGTAGAATAAAGGTTTGAAGTTATCACGACAAATACGAAACGAGGTTGTTGAATTTGTTATGATGTATAGATAGATATAGGCATGATCAATGAAAATTTAGTGTACCTACTATGGGTAGGTACCAACCTACTGACGTTTTAGTGCCAGGCTAACAGCATAATCACGTTTTTCAATACGAGTAAACACCATTTAGTCACAAAATATGTAAATTTTACTGAGAAGCGTGTATAAGTACTGTATATCGATGCGTAAAACGCGATATTAACGATTTTACAAATTGAAAAACAGGAATTTAATAACACTTTTAGAGTGAAGTAATTTGTTTGTATGTAGAAAATACTTAGATAGCTAAAAGGACAGATCCTACTAGGTGCCTACTACGGTAGGTAAAAAGAGGAAAACGTTAAATTTTTTGAAAAATCGCTAAGAATTTATATAATTTTTTTACTATACGATGGATACATCTTATCCGCCGTATAGTAAAAAAATTATATACATGTCATTACCGCTGAGAAGTGATCTCTATCTCTTTGAGATAATATTAAGGTAGAGATAATTGTAAAAAATTATGGGTTGGTGGTTTTAATTTTTGTGCAATGTTCTCTACCATAACATTGACCATAAATAAACAGAGTCAATTCCGGTATTAACACACTACAGGGTGAAATTGATATCATTAGCATCCTTTTAAACTAACAGTCTACCCATCAAACTGAACAACTTTTACTATGGGAGCAAACCGATCGGAGGAAAAAAAATCAGCTGTTGCATACATTTGAGTCATGTAGGCATTGCAGTTTAGTATGGAAAAACTGATTTTTTTGTTGCTCCGTTCTGTTTGCTCCCATAGTAAAAGTTGTTCAGTTTGATGGGTAGACTCTTAGTTTAAAAGGATGCTAATGATATCAATTTCACCCTGTATATCACGGAATATATTAGAGTACAAATATATGTATTGTGGAGAGAAAAACAAAGGATGCAAGTTTAGTATGCAGCACTGCAGCATCAGCTCACTACCTACGTAGTGTACACTACAGGCTAGATAAAAAAATCTAAACACTAAATTGGCGCACCGGTGTGAAATTGGTAGCCAAAAGTAGTAGCTTTTTATAACCTGACCAAATTAAGGAGTCGTCAAGTTTAATACATTATTAAGCTTTAAAAACATGCAAAAATAATAAAATGAAAGTGTTTTATTATAATAACACGTTTTCTACGTAAAGTGCATTAAAAAAAAGTTCATATAAATAACTTTTTTTTTCTATACATTACATTGTTCGAGATTGGTTCCAACCATGATGCCAAAAGACCTGACAGGTTAAATTGTAGGTAGCCATAATATATGAACACTAAGCTATATTTTCAGCTTTATTTTATATGGTTTGATATGGTATGTGTGCTCGATATGGCAGACAAAATGTAGGAGAAATTTTTTCGCAATGGTAAAAAAAAGCTACTGCAAGTTTGTGGTATGATGCAAGAGACCTGACAGGTTAAATTGTATAAAGATATAATACTTGAATACTAAGCTTTATTTCAAGATACATTTTATCAGGTTTGATATGGTATGAGGGTTCGATATGATCGACGGAACGTGGGAGTAATTTTTTTCGCAATAGTACCAACTAAAAAGCAAGCTACTGGTACGATGCCAGAGACCTGACAGATTTTATTGTAGATAAGAATAATACTTGAATACTAACCTATATTTTAAGACTAATTTTATATGGTTTGATATGGTATGAGTGCTTGATATGACCGATGGCACGTGGGACTTATTTTTTTCGCTAAAGCGCCAAATAAAATGCTAGCTACTGGTATGTTACAAAAGACCTGACAGGTTTAGCTGCAAATAGGCATGAAACTTGAACACTAAGCTGTATTTGAAGACTAACTTTATAAGGTTTGATATGGTATGAGAGCTCGATATGCCCGACAAAAGGAAGGAGAAATTTTTTCGCTGTGGTAAAAAAAAAGCCACTGCTAGATTTTGGTATGATCCTAGAGACCTGACAGGTTAAATTGTATATACACATAATACTTGAACACTAAGCTATATTTTAAGACTAACTTCATAAGGTTTGATATGGTATGAGTGCTCAATATGGCCGACAAAAGGTAGGAGAAATTTTTTCACTTTGATAAAAAAAAAGCTACTGCAAGATTGTGGTATGATGCAAGAGACCTGACAGGTTAAAATGTACATAGACATAATACTTGAACACTAAGCTATATTCCTAGATAAATTTTATCAGGTTTGATATGGTCCGAGTGTTCGATATGATCAACGGAATGTGGGAGTATTTTTTTTCGCTATAGTACCAACTAAAAAGCTAGATACTGGTATGATGCAAGAGACCTGACAGATTTTATTGTACATAAGCATAATACTTGAATACTAACCTATATTTTAAGACTAATTTTATATGGTTTGATATGGTATGAGTGCTTGATATGACCGATGGCACGTGGGACTTATTTTTTTCGCTAAAGCGCCAAATAAAATGCTAGCTACTGGTATGTTACAAAAGACCTGACAGGTTTAGCTGCAAATAGGCATGAAACTTGAACACTAAGCTGTATTTGAAGACTAACTTTATAAGGTTTGATATGGTATGAGAGCTCGATATGCCCGACAAAAGGTAGGAGAAATTTTTTCGCTGTGGTAAAAAAAAAGCCACTGCAAGATTGTGGTATGATCCTAGAGACCTGACAGGTTGAATTGTATATATACATAATACTTGAACACTAAGCTATATTTTAAGACTAACTTCATAAGGTTTGATATGGTATGAGTGCTCAATATGGCCGACAAAAGGTAGGAGAAATTTTTTCACTTTGGTAAAAAAAAAGCTACTGCAAGTTTGTGGTATGATGCAAGAGACCTGACAGGTTAAAATGTACATAGACATAATACTTGAACACTAAGCTATATTCCTAGATAAATTTTATCAGGTTTGATATGGTCCGAGTGTTCGATATGATCAACGGAATGTGGGAGTATTTTTTTTTCGCTATAGTAACAACTAAAAAGCTAGATACTGGTATGATGCAAGAGACCTGACAGATTTTATTGTAGATAAGAATAATACTTGAATACTAACCTATATTTTAAGACTAATTTTATATGGTTTGATATGGTATGAGTGCTTGATATGACCGATGGCACGTGGGACTTATTTTTTTCGCTAAAACGCCAAATAAAATGCTAGCTACTGTTATGTTACAAAAGACCTGACAGGTTTAGCTGCAAATAGGCATGAAACTTGAACACTAAGCTGTATTTGAAGACTAACTTTATAAGGTTTGATATGGTATGAGAGCTCGATATGCCCGACAAAATGTAGGAGAAATTTTTTCGCTGTGGTAAAAAAAAAGCCACTGCAAGATTGTGGTATGATCCTAGAGACCTGACAGGTTGAATTGTATATATACATAATACTTGAATACTAAGCTATATTTTAAGACTAACTTCATAAGGTTTGATATGGTATGAGTGCTCAATATGGCCGACAAAAGGTAGGAGAAATTTTTTCACTTTGGTAAAAAAAAAAGCTACTGCAAGTTTGTGGTATGATGCAAGAGACCTGACAGGTTAAAATGTACATAGACATAATACTTGAACACTAAGCTATATTCCTAGATAAATTTTATCAGGTTTGATATGGTCCGAGTGTTCGATATGATCAACGGAATGTGGGAGTATTTTTTTCGCTATAGTACCAACTAAAAAGCTAGATACTGGTATGATGCAAGAGACCTGACAGATTTTATTGTACATAAGCATAATACTTGAATACTAACCTATATTTTAAGACTAATTTTATATGGTTTGATATGGTATGAGTGCTTGATATGACCGATGGCACGTGGGACTTATTTTTTTCGCTAAAGCGCCAAATAAAATGCTAGCTACTGGTATGTTACAAAAGACCTGACAGGTTTAGCTGCAAATAGGCATGAAACTTGAACACTAAGCTGTATTTGAAGACTAACTTTATAAGGTTTGATATGGTATGAGAGCTCGATATGCCCAACAAAAGGTAGGAGAAATTTTTTCGCTGTGGTAAAAAAAAAGCCACTGCAAGATTGTGGTATGATCCTAGAGACCTGACAGGTTTTATTGTAGATAAGCATAATACTTGAACACTAAGCTATATTTTAAGACTAACTTTATATGGTTTGATATGGAACGAGTGCTTGATATGACCGATGGCACGTGGGATTTATTTTTTTCGCTAAGGCGCCGACTAAAAAGCTAGCTACTGATATGTTAAAAAAGACCTGACGGGTAAAATTGTAGATAAGCATGATACTTGAACACTAAGCAGTATTTTAAGACTAACTTTATAAGGTTTGATATGGTATGAGTGCTCGATATGCCCGACAAAATGTAGGAGAAATTTTTTCGCTGTGGTAAAAAAAAACAACAACCTCAACTGCATGCTGCAGTGTTGCATGAGCTATGTATCAGTTACCTATATATCAATTTTCGAAACTTTTATCACATCTTCACCGACGGTTCAAAGGATTCTGACGGTTCAGGTGCGGCCTTTTTCGATCCCCAAATGGACACAGCATCAAAATTCAAAATTGAGGCCGAGGTTTCCATTATGCATGTGGAACTAATTGGAATTATTGAGGCCTTATCATACATTGAGTCAATCGAGTTTGACAAATTTGTAGTTTTAACCGACTCTAAAAGTTCGATTCAACACTTAGCTCGATGCACCTCGACATTTCGAGGTCTTCCAGTAGCTTACGAAATTATAAAATTGATATTTAGATTACAATCTAAAAACCGAACCGTCAGAATCCAGTGGATCCCATCTCATGTAGGGCTCAGGGGGAATGAGATAGCTGACCGGCTTGCTGGGCAGGCTACATATGAAGGTGTCTTAACTTCTGTGATTTCTTTCTACACAGAATGTGTGGGCCTGGTGAAGAACAAGTGTCGTGAGCTGTGGAAAGAGTATTTTGACTCAAGATCAGTTGAGAAAGGTATCTGGTACCGCACTATGCAATCGGAACCTACTACTTCTTGGATAAGCAACTGTACGATGAACAACTGGATTTCTTCTCGTGGCCCCGAAGGGGCCGCGGGGAGACGATGCCGAGGCGTTAGCCTCTCGGTTGTGGTGTCTACCGCCGATTGCTGCTACAACCGGGTCTTTGGGGGTGGCGCCTTGGCGCCTGTGGGTGTCCCTGGGCTGCGAGTGCCGGCGAGGTCAAGCCCTCCGGGTGAGACCCCGTTGGGGGAGGCCCGGGAAGCGACCTACGAGCCGGCAGTGAGGACGCTTTGGGAGGTGTTTCGGCTGGGGAGGGGCCCACGGTCCTGACGACTCGACGGGGAGTCGTGGACGTGAGCGGGCTCCCAGCGGGGTAGGGTCGTGATGTACCTCAGGCTTCGAGTCCGCGGGCTGCGTGGTTTCTTGGCAGTAGCAGCTCTAGCGCTTTCAGGATACTTCCCGATGCGCCCGGGCCGCTCGCTGCTGTGGCCATGGCGTCCATGAGATGTTGTCTCGCCAGCTCCTTTTCGGGCTGGGCGTGGGCTTCTGGGGAGGGGAGGGGCGACTGAGGCGTCCTCTTCCTCTTTGGTCTTCTCTTGTTAGAGGGGCCTTCCTTGGCCGGGGGCTCGTTCACCGGGGCCTTTTCAGGCTGGTCGGTGGCCGATTCTCCCTCCGGGGCAGGGGGGATGTTATCTGTGTTCCCCCTCTTAGGCTGGAGTCGGTTGGCCGTCACGAGTACCGTGCCGGCCTTCCTGTTCCTGGCCTCCCTCTTTAGGATGGGGCAGGCGGCGTAGTTGGCGGGGTGAGGGCCCGCGCAGTTGGCGCATGTCGCCGGTTGTTCTAGGGGCCTCGGGCAGTCCTTGGCAGTGTTCAAAGTTCGACGGGCGGT
Source organism: Agonopterix subpropinquella (assembly GCA_922987775.1). Taxonomy (NCBI): domain Eukaryota; kingdom Metazoa; phylum Arthropoda; class Insecta; order Lepidoptera; family Depressariidae; genus Agonopterix; species Agonopterix subpropinquella. The sequence continues at coordinate 2,559,626 of OV277711.1, forward strand.
CGACTCTACCTCGTCCTAAATACAGGCTTATTGTGATGAAATAAGGTTTATTCCTCTTTGGAATGTTTTGTGACATAAGACCTTATGAAATTCCCCTTCTAATGATATATTGAACCAATAGGAGGGAGCCATAGTGAAGGGAATACAGTGATTTTATGTGACTCGGTATAGGGAAGTGCCGGTGCATGACGGGTTTTCCGACTCAAAAATTGATTTATATCTTTGAAATTGGCCGATTTCTTTGTATCCAAAGCCGTATAAAATACCAGTCAGGTCTTTTGTAACATACCAGTAGCTAGCATTTGATTCGGCGCTTTAGCGAAAAAAATAAGTCCCACGTGCCATCGGTCATATCAAGCACTCATACCATATCAAACCATATAAAATTAATCTTAAAATATAGGTTAGTATTCAAGTATTATGCTTATGTACAATAAAATCTGTCAGGTCTCTTGCATCATACCAGTATCTAGCTTTTTAGTCGGCGCCTTAGCGAAAAAAATAGATCCCACGTGCCATCGGTCATATCAAGCACTCGTTCCATATCAAACCATATAAAATTAGTCTTAAAATATAGGTTAGTATTCAAGTATTATGCTTATGTACAATAAAATCTGTCAGGTCTCTTGCATCATACCAGTATCTAGCTTTTTAGTCGGCGCCTTAGCGAAAAAAATAGATCCCACGTGCCATCGGTCATATCAAGCACTCGTTCCATATCAAACCATATAAAGTTAGTCTTAAAATATAGCTTAGTGTTCAAGTATTATGCTTATGTACAATAAAATCTGTCAGGTCTCTTGCATCATACCAGTATCTAGCTTTTTAGTTGGTACTATAGCGAAAAAAAATACTCCCACATTCCGTTGATCATATCGAACACTCGGACCATATCAAACCTGATAAAATTTATCTAGGAATATAGCTTATTGTTCAAGTATTATGTCTATGTACATTTTAACCTGTCAGGTCTCTTGCATCATACCACAATCCTGCAGTGGCTTTTTTTTTACCACAGCGAAAAAATTTCTCCTACCTTTTGTCGGGCATATCGAGCTCTCATACCATATCAAACCTTATAAAGTTAGTCTTAAAATACACCACTAGTTTTTAATTACTAACGTAACTTTAAGGGTGTATTCAGACCATGAATCTAAACAACTTTCCCAAAGAAACATGGGTCGAAAAACGAGAAAATTTTTTGGACCTCCCATACAAAAGTGCGGATCGGCCGATCGATTTTGTATGGGAGGTCCAAAAAATTTTCTCGTTTTTCGACCCATGTTTCTTTGGGAAAGTTGTTTAGATTCATGGTCTGAATACACCCTTAAAGTTACGTTAGTAATTAAAAACTAGTGGTGTATAGCTTAGTGTTCAAGTATTATGTATAAATACAATTTAACCTGTCAGGTCTCTAGGATCATACCAAAATCTTGCAGTGGCTTTTTTTTTACCACAGCGAAAAAATTTCTCCTACCTATTGTCGGGCATATCGAGCACTCATACCATATCAAACCTTATAAAGTTAGTTTTAAAATACTGCTTAGTGTTCAAGTATCATGCTTATCTACAATTTTACCCGTCAGGTCTTTTTTAACATATCAGTAGCTAGCTTTTTAGTCGGCGCCTTAGCGAAAAAAATAAATCCCACGTGCCATCGGTCATATCAAGCACTCGTTCCATATCAAACCATATAAAGTTAGTCTTAAAATATAGCTTAGTGTTCAAGTATTATGCTTATCTACAATAAAACCTGTCAGGTCTCTTGCATCATACCAGTAGCTAGCTTTTTAGTTGGTACTATAGTGAAAAAAAATACTCCCACATTCCGTTGATCATATCGAACACTCGTACCATATCAAACCTTATGAAGTTAGTCTTAAAATATAGCTTAGTGTTCAAGTATTATGTTTAAATACAATCTAACCTGTCAGGTCTCTAGGATCATACCAAAATCTTGCATTTGTTTTTATTTTTACCACAGCGAAAAAATTTCTCCTACCTATTGTCGGGCATATCGAGCACTCATACCATATCAAACCTTATAAAGTTAGTCTTCAAATACAGCTTAGTGTCCAAGTATCATGCCTATCTACAACTTAACCTGTCAGGTCTTTTGTAACATACCAGTAGCTAGCATTTGATTCGGCGCTTTAGCGAAAAAAATAAGTCCCACGTGCCATCGGTTATATCAAGCACTCATACCATATCAAACCATATAAAATTAGTCTTAAAATATAGGTTAGTATTCAAGTATTATACTTATGTACAATAAAATCTGTCAGGTCTCTTGCATCATACCAGTATCTAGCTTTTTAGTTGGTACTATAGCGAAAAAAAATACTCCCACATTCCGTTGATCATATCGAACACTCGGACCATATCAAACCTGATAAAATTTATCTAGGAATATAGCTTATTGTTCAAGTATTATGTCTATGTACATTTTAACCTGTCAGGTCTCTGGCATCATACCACAAACTTGCAGTAGCTTTTTTTTTACCAAAGTGAAAAAATTTCTCCTACCTTTTGTCGGCCATATTGAGCACTCATACCATATCAAACCTTATGAAGTTAGTCTTAAAATATAGCTTAGTGTTCAAGTATTATGTATATATACAATTTAACCTGTCAGGTCTCTAGGATCATACCAAAATCTTGCAGTGGCTTTTTTTTTACCACAGCGAAAAAATTTCTCCTACCTTTTGTCGGGCATATCGAGCTCTCATACCATATCAAACCTTATAAAATTAGTCTTAAAATACTGCTTAGTGTTCAAGTATCATGCTTATCTACAATTTTACCCGTCAGGTCTTTTTTAACATATCAGTAGCTAGCTTTTTAGTCGGCGCCTTAGCGAAAAAAATAGATCCCACGTGCCATCGGGCATATCGAGCACTCATACCATATCAAACCTTATAAAGTTAGTCTTCAAATACAGCTTAGTGTCCAAGTATCATGCCTATCTACAACTTAACCTGTCAGGTCTTTTGTAACATACCAGTAGCTAGCATTTGATTCGGCGCTTTAGCGAAAAAAATAAGTCCCACGTGCCATCGGTTATATCAAGCACTCATACCATATCAAACCATATAAAATTAGTCTTAAAATATAGGTTAGTATTCAAGTATTATACTTATGTACAATAAAATCTGTCAGGTCTCTTGCATCATACCAGTATCTCGCTTTTTAGTTGGTACTATAGCGAAAAAAAATACTCCCACATTCCGTTGATCATATCGAACACTCGGACCATATCAAACCTGATAAAATTTATCTAGGAATATAGCTTAGTGTTCAAGTATTATGTCTATGTACATTTTAACCTGTCAGGTCTCTTGCATCATACCACAATCTTGCAGTAGCTTTTTTTTTACCAAAGTGAAAAAATTTCTCCTACCTTTTGTCGGCCATATTGAGCACTCATACCATATCAAACCTAATGAAGTTAGTCTTAAAATATAGCTTAGTGTTCAAGTATTATGTATATATACAATTTAACCTGTCAGGTCTCTAGGATCATACCAAAATCTTGCAGTGGCTTTTTTTTACCACAGCGAAAAAATTTCTCCTACCTTTTGTCGGGCATATCGAGCTCTCATACCATATCAAACCTTATAAAATTAGTCTTAAAATACAGCTTAGTGTTCAAGTATCATGCTTATCTACAATTTTACCCGTCAGGTCTTTTTTAACATATCAGTAGCTAGCTTTTTAGTCGGCGCCTTAGCGAAAAAAATAAATCCCACGTGCCATCGGTCATATCAAGCACTCGTTCCATATCAAACCATATAAAGTTAGTCTTAAAATATAGCTTAGTGTTCAAGTATTATGCTTATCTACAATAAAACCTGTCAGGTCTCTTGCATCATACCAGTAGCTAGCTTTTTAGTTGGTACTATAGTGAAAAAAAATACTCCCACATTCCGTTGATCATATCGAACACTCGTACCATATCAAACCTTATAAAGTTAGTCTTAAAATATAGCTTAGTGTTAAAGTATTATGTATAAATACAATTTAACCTGTCAGGTCTCTAGGATCATACCAAAATCTTGCAGTGGCTTTTTTTTACCACAGCGAAAAAATTTCTCCTACCTATTGTCGGGCATATCGAGCACTCATACCATATCAAACCTTATAAAGTTAGTCTTCAAATACAGCTTAGTGTCCAAGTATCATGCCTATCTACAACTTAACCTGTCAGGTCTTTTGTAACATACCAGTAGCTAGCATTTGATTCGGCGCTTTAGCGAAAAAAATAAGTCCCACGTGCCATCGGTCATATCAAGCACTCATACCATATCAAACCATATAAAATTAGTCTTAAAATATAGGTTAGTATTCAAGTATTATGCTTATGTACAATAAAATCTGTCAGGTCTCTTGCATCATACCAGTATCTAGCTTTTTAGTTGGTACTATAGCGAAAAAAAATACTCCCACATTCCGTTGATCATATCGAACACTCGGACCATATCAAACCTGATAAAATTTATCTAGGAATATAGCTTAGTGTTCAAGTATTATGTCTATGTACATTTTAACCTGTCAGGTCTCTTGCATCATACCACAATCTTGCAGTAGCTTTTTTTTACCAAAGTGAAAAAATTTCTCCTACCTTTTGTCGGCCATATTGAGCACTCATACCATATCAAACCTAATGAAGTTAGTCTTAAAATATAGCTTAGTGTTCAAGTATTATGTATATATACAATTTAACCTGTCAGGTCTCTAGGATCATACCAAAATCTTGCAGTGGCTTTTTTTTTACCACAGCGAAAAAATTTCTCCTACCTATTGTCGGGCATATCGAGCTCTCATACCATATCAAACCTTATAAAGTTAGTCTTCAAATACAGCTTAGTGTTCAAGTATCATGCCTATCTACAACTTAACCTGTCAGGTCTTTTGTAACATACCAGTAGCTAGCATTTTATTTGGCGCTTTAGCGAAAAAAATAAGTCCCACGTGCCATCGGTCATATCAAGCACTCATACCATATCAAACCATATAAAATTAGTCTTAAAATATAGGTTAGTATTCAAGTATTATTTTTATCTACAATAAAATCTGTCAGGTCTCTGGCATCGTACCAGTAGCTTGCTTTTTAGTTGGTACTATTGCGAAAAAAATTACTCCCACGTTCCGTCGATCATATCGAACACTCATACCATATCAAACCTGATAAAATGTATCTTGAAATAAAGCTTAGTATTCAAGTATTATATCTTCATACAATTTAACCTGTCAGGTCTCTTGCATCATACCACAAACTTGCAGTAGCTTTTTTTTTACCATTGCGAAAAAATTTCTCCTACATTTTGTCTGCCATATCGAGCACACATACCATATCAAACCATATAAAATAAAGCTGAAAATATAGCTTAGTGTTCATATATTATGGCTACCTACAATTTAACCTGTCAGGTCTTTTGGCATCATGGTTGGAACCAATCTCGAACAATGTAATGTATAGAAAAAAAAAGTTATTTATATGAACTTTTTTTTAATGCACTTTACGTAGGAAACGTGTTATTATAATAAAACACTTTCATTTTATTATTTTTGCATGTTTTTAAAGCTTAATAATGTATTAAACTTGACGACTCCTTAATTTGGTCAGGTTATAAAAAGCTACTACTTTTGGCTACCAATTTCACACCGGTAATTGGCGCAATCACTATGGCAGTTTTATTTTATCACACTTTTCGACTTTAAACATAATAGGGGTCCCATTTTTAAAACACGCGTTTTTCCTCGTGTGGGTAGATTATTAATTTTCTCTATGGCACTAGTAGGTAGTAGGTACTAGGCACTCCCTACCATACCATTAACTTAATTTAATATCCATCATACATTCAGGTTACAGGAGTTCCGTTACTGACAGACTGACAGTCTGACAACAGCAAACCACTGAAGACAGAAACAAGAAATTTGGAATAGTATATTCTATAGAGCATGTTGTAACGAGCATATCGATAGACCATCGCCTATTTACTTTTTATCTATGCTGGCAACATTCAGGTACAACTCATCAACTCGATTCGTTATCGATCATTCTTTGAATCGATTCATTCGCCGTTCGTTCGTTCGCTCACTCTTTTCAAAACGGTTATCATTCAAAAACTAGCTATTGACGTGTTAACATGTTTCGTGCATAATGATCCTAAATATTAATTATGAAGTGATTGAATCGAGTAATGTATAAAACTAGTGAAGTGTTACACAATAAACTTTAATTGTTGGCATTGAACGAGTTTGATTAATCCAGCTTCCCGTCGAGCTTCCCAGATAACATTTACGGTCTGCGACTTAAAAATGACGTCATTTTAAGGTACTTATACAGTCAGTCCGAATAGTCCGATGTTGGTCGTAGAAGTACGTACTAGTTGGTACTAGGAACGTCATTTTACCGTCAGCCAGTATACGTCCTGTGTTGGACGCAAGTTGGACGTTATACTGACGGACGTTCTCAGTCAATTTGACAATGACATTGACATTCATTTTGCCTCCTTTTTTCTCAGCTCAGTCGCGCCATTTTTCTATGCGCATCGGACGTGTCGCGGAGCCCTTTTTGTTGTTGAGTTAGTGTTATTCTAAGAAATTGAACCTAAAGTGTGTTAGTAATGGACGAGGACCGCCCAGCCAAGTGCGCAGTGATCCAGTTTATTGGTTGCGGTGGCGGTGCTATTTCTGTTGTGGATTCAGAGTGGCTGAAGCCACGATGATGTGAAGTGTATTGGCCGGTCATAAAAAGGCCCAAAGCTTTTGAGCTGATCCTCAATCTCAACACGTCCCCCAGCGAAAATTGGAAACTTTATGGTGTGCAGCAAGTGTTTTACGAAACTGGTAGGTACGTATTTTATCCCTTTTCTGCATGGGTAGCATGCCACCGTGATACAGCTCTATCACACATTCGCTCTTTTTCTATTTGCGCACGAACGAACGAGATAAAAGACGTGATACAGCCGTATCACGTGTAGCATGCTACCATAGTGTAAATAAAATAATAGTGATGAAGCTCAGCAGTCGTGGCGGGTCTATGCCCGCGTGGCATGCGGGGGACGGGCGTACCCTAACTCAATTCGCTGTTAAGATACGCGCGCAGGCAACGTGGGTCGGGAGGCACTCCTCCCGGCCCCCGCACGTCCCGCACGATTGGCCTGCCGCGACCGCTGAGCTTCACCACTATTAGTTCTTTACATTATGATGCTACGGCTTCTGGGGCTAGTACGCCAACCGGCGATAGCGACATTTAACACATTCATCTGCCAAATTTAGTCTTTTATCTCTTTCGTTCGCGCCCCAATAGAAAGAGAGCGGTAGCGTGATAGAGCTATATGACGCTATCGTGGGTTGGCGTACTAGCCCCGCTAGTCAGTTTTTAGTTTCGGGGAACCTGGCTTCTCGGGATGCTTGTATGAATTAACTACGACGACGCTTCTATTTAATAACGCAGAGAATTATTAAAGGGTTGGATTTAGAATTGTATAGCAGGAGGGGAGGGGTGCGGGCGATTGGGGAGGGGCTGCTGACGGGTCCACTAGTTATTTATATATTGTCTAAGAAAATAATTTTGGTTTGATTTACAAGTACCTAACTAACTTATTTCTTTTTACAGGTGTCAGGTCGAGATGTTTCCAGTAAAGTGCCACGTACAATGAAGTCCTACATTTCCGACAAGCTAGCTGTAGAGTACAATTTCTATGGAATGAAAACTGCAACGAAAACCAAAATCGAAAAAGTTTTTTACACTCTACGCCTCAGAGACTGCATTGTAGGTGAGTACATACCTACCAAAATTCTCCAATACTATCTCAATATTGTTGTCAATCCCCCATTCAATATCTTTGCACTATTTGGAATTCAAATAATTAGTTTTAATGAATTATTATTAGGGTTCCGTACACATAGGTTGTCAATGGGACCCTATTACTAAGCCTATGCTGTCCATCCGTTTTTCAGTATATCACAGCGGTATAATCTCAACAACTGTAAACAACTCCACAACAGCACGGCTAGCATACCATCCACGACAAAGCGTTTAAACGAGAAAAATGTCATGCGCGCTCTTTCTGGCATACGTAAATTAATAAGATGGTGGCACATCTCGATTTTTATCGTTTTCTCGTAGGTGGCATGCAAGGCCTACTGAGGTAGCCTCATAACATATTCAGTTTGTTGTTGTGGCAACTAGGTATCTTGGCAAATAATAAAAAGATACGGAACCCTGTGTGCGTGGGTGCTACTCCCACGACCATTTTTTTACAATTAATAAATTGTATCTTTCTTGTTTCTTTATAGAAGGCGTTGTTAGCACAACTGCAACTACAACGGCAGAGGGCGTCGAAGTTAGCATCAAAACCTGGCTACAGCATGCTCAAGAAAGGATAAATAGTTAGAGGCTTTGGTTTTCCCATACGGTAAACAACAGCTTCAAACTATCGCCTCTCCGAATTTAAATTGATTTCTTTATAATTAATGATGCAATTAAAAATGTACGAAAATGCTCGGATCTTAAAATGTTTAAACTATTTTTAGAACATCTTTTACTAAAAGTAAAATCTTTAAATAAAATTTTACATTTCGGTGTTCATTAATTTATTTATTTACAACCCTAGTTCACTCCACCGTAGTCTAGGAACGTCATTCTACGGCTGACATTCAGAAACGAAATTTGAGTATTAGTTTCTATTTTGATATGTAAAAATCAATAAAATTTTGACATATCGATGTAGGATCTTATACTCAAATCTTGTCTCTGAATCTCAGTCTAAGGCTGCCTGTCCATTGACGCGAGCTGGCTGGCGGAGCGGTGTAGCGAGGAAAATATTAACCAATCAGGAGCTCGGCCGAGTCTCGGCCGAGATTTTATGCAATCCTGATTGGTTAATAAAACTCCGCTTCCCCGCTCCGCCAGCCAGCTCGCGTCAATGGACAGGCAGCCTAAGGGTGCGTCCACATCTGGCGAGCGTGCCGCAAATGCGCAACTCGCGAGCCGTTCGCGAGCTGCACATTCGCGGCGCGTTCGTCAGCTGTGGACGCACCCTAAGGTCCCTGGATTGGTCTTGATATGACGTCCTAAGTACGTCTAGTCTCGTACCTCGGTGACGTACATTTTCGACGTCTGTAGGACCGATAAAGGACGTACATTTGTCACAACCTAATGACGTCTTGATACGATGGCCTACGGACGTCTTAATACGACGGCCTACGTACGTCTTGATACAACGGCCTACAGACGTCTTGATCCGACGTCATTAGGTTGTGACAAATGTACGTCCTTTATCGGACCTACAGACGTCGAAAATGTACGTCACCTAGGTCGAGCAAGACTGTAAAAAGACGTCATTAGGACGGCTAAATGTTATCTGGGTTACAATGTAAAGAGGATTTTTTGAAAATCAACCCCTAAAGGGGTGTAACGGAGTGTTGAAGTTTTCCGAAATCCACGCGACAAACTACACCGTACACCGCGATAAAGTTGAAAACGATTTGAAAATTTCACATTAAAAAAAAATAAGAATTAGGTATATTATTATGGCACCCTCCTAGAGTGCGATTTTTGAACATCACTCGTCCAAATCAGCAGTAGAAAGATGCATAATATGTATAGAAATTTTGACATTTTCTACTGCTGATAACAACGTGTGATGTTCAAAAATCGCACTCCTGTGCCCTGCAGTTTGGTTTATAGGCTGATGATGATGATTATCATAGTCGATACAACTATAGAGATCTTTTTTTTTTTTTTGGTGGACAAACTATTCGTCATGTATTGCAAAGTCTTCAGTCTGACAGTGATTTTAATTTTAAGAAAACTTTAACATAATTAAATGGTTAAGTATCCACATTAAAATTAAAGACTGACCATCATCCGAACGGCGTGTCATTACAATAATATTTTCGCAAGCGTCCTTGTTCTTTGTTATTGTTTTATTTTTAGCGAAATCCGCGATTCCCTTTGTTTTAAAAATACTCGCACTTACTCCGCTTTTATTTCTAAAGGTTTCCTACCTAAAATTTTTGGCGGGAAAACTTAATTGTGAAGAAGGTATTTTTCTATATTTGTCATTTATTGTGTTTCAAGTTTTGAGATAATATTACTATTGAGCATTTGTGAGATACTATCCAGCATTTATTATTTTTTATGCTCATTCAACACATTTTTCATGGGGCATTGTGTGCTAGAGTACATTTTCAACACTATCTACAATACATTGTCTAAGAAAAAATATGTTTGCTTGCCTTATCCTCATAAATAAATGAATTTTAATTGTAAGTGATCAGGGAGTCGAAAGTAGCTCAAAATATTTCGTATAGTATGTATTTATATTTATATAGCACACGGTTAGTGCATCACATTTTTTCTGAACACATGCGAGTATAACAGTATGATCTTAAAGTTAATAATAAAAACTGAAAAAAAAAATTTTTTTGTTCGTAAAATTCGGTGTCGTGTCGAGTTATTATTTTGTCATTACACTCGCGAGTTATTTGAGTCCTGCATCTCTGAATACGATACCCTGCTGGGTGCAATGCATTTCTCTGCACTTCTAAGAATCGCATTACATTGTCACATACCTACGTATCATGAATCTTTAATTTAAAATGTGATGAAGGTACATTTTCGATCTTCATTCTGAGAAATGTTCCACTGAGTTCAACATTGAATGTATCGAAATTCCAATTCCAGGTATCTGTTGATTTTTTTATTGGTTTTAATTTAACGAAACGTTTTAACATAATAAAACACGCATCGTGAAATTGACAGACCAAAATTAAAAATTTTTTATTCAAAATAATATCATATAGATAGCTTTTTGACGTCATTTTTTGACTCTACCACCGCGTCGGTAGGTGTTCCGTTGAGAGGAGATGCGGCCAGAAACTCTACAACACACCTCTTTTAAACAAAACAAAATGTACAAAGTACAAATTAAAATACAATATTGCATTACATAGTGTAAAATTGTCAAGACCAGACATTTTGGTCATTTTGGACCTGTGGTATATTATATTCCAAATATACTTACCTATATTATAATAAGTAGGTGCAAACTTGAACAACTCTAGGAAGCACCTGTTTTAATTTTTAAAATCACAATATATAGGTACAAGGGTACGCGTACCTACCTAGAATCTAAACTTTTATAAAACTGTAACAGAAGTGTGTCTGTACATTGAAGATATTTACAAAAAAAAGATTACGATATGATTTTTAGATGTCCCTGATTCCAAATCACCAATTTTTGGATTTTTTGTCTGTCTGTTTGTTTGTTTGTTTGTTTGTTCGTTTGTTTGTTTGTTTGTTTGTTTGTTTGGGTGTTTGTTTGTTCTAGTATCACGCAAAAACTACTGAATCGATTTTGATGAAACTTTTTTTGTTTGATAACTTATCATCTGATTTAAAATCTGGTATATAATTTATGCGGACGAAGTCGCGGGTAAAAGCTCGTATAATATACAATGTTCTTGACCTGCTTAATCAGAAAATATTACTTTTTACCCGACTGCGCCAAAAGTAGGGTTATGTTTTTCAAGCGCATCTATGATGTTTAATATTCTTCATGAAACAGCTCGAAAACGAGGAGAATATACCTTATTTTAAAAAGGCACGGCAGAAAAGCCCTGGAAATATTCAACAAATTAACATTCCGCAGTAAAAACTCCTTGGATAGCGCAAGGAAATATTTTTTTCTTTTATCCCTGCATAGCCACGGCAGGCTTGACCGGTTTTTGTCATATTTAATTTAGATGTTACTGATAAAAATTTTAACTCAGATAAAAAGGATTGAGCCAGCTTTCATTTCTGATACCAGAATTAAAATACAAGGCTAACATTAAAAATTTTTGGTTTATACGACGTACATAATGCATGGCAACTTACTGATAATGAGAAGTTGAGATCAGGAGTGCGATTTTTGAAACTCATTCGCTGAGCTCAGCAGTTGAAAATGTCAAAATTACTATGGAGATATGCATCTTTCTACTGCTAATTTGACTTTGAAAAATAGCACTCCTGTAGTATGATTTTTGAAAGTAAAATCGGTAGTCAGTCGGTAGAAAGATGCATTCTCCATAGTGATATTGACATTTTCAACTGCTGAACTCAGCGAATGAGATTAAAAAATCGCACTCCAAGACTTAAAGGTGTGTGTCGGTATCGTTACAGTATAGATAGGTACTTAATATTCTAAATAATATTCAGAATATAAATACCTACACATTTTAACTATTAGTAGTTTCCAAATCCATGGTTCAAACTCTTTCTAGCTCCCGGAGTGCGATTTTTGAATCTCATTCGCTGAGTTCAGCAGTTGAAAATGTCAAAATGGAGAGACGCATCTTTCTACTGCTGATTTGACTTTCAAAAATCGCACTCCTGAAGTATGATTTTTGAAAGTCAAATCAGCAGTAGAAAGATGCATTTCTCCACAGTAATTTTGACATTTTCAACTGCTAAACTCAGCGAATGACTTTCAAAAATCGAACTCCAGTGTGACAGTATGTCCCGTCCGTGCCGTGGCCACTTACGATTTTGTTTTTTACAGAGTCGAAATTTTCAGGGGTGGTTCAGACCATCAAATTGAACAACTTTTACTATGGAAGCAAACCTGAGTTTGTAAAAAACATCGAGTAGGCACTGCAGTTTATTATGGAACAGCAGATTTTTCTTTGCTATTTCAGCTTTAGCAAAAGTTGTTCCGTTCGATGGTCTGAACCATCACACTGAAAATTTTGACACGGTAAAAAAATCACCGATTTAGTAAAAGAATTATTTTATAATTTGTTATTATAGTCGCTATACCTAAAATTAATGTGTTTTAAATGTTTAATGTATCAGATAATTGGAATGAAGGTGGAAGTTTTCTGCTCAAAACAGGGCCTCAATCGCCCTAAGTTTCAACGATACTACCAAAACAAAACCACAACCAAAAACGTTACGTTATGCACAATTCGTATCGCGCAAATTATATTAACGGTAACGATTTAGCTCTTTTTCGGAAGATACGTTGGCGTAACGTTCGACCGCTGTCCAACGAACGTTTTTGATTTAGTTGGTGTCGGGAGAGGTGTATGGAGAGGTGTATGGAGAGGTGTATGGAGGTGTATGGAGAGGTGTATGGAGGTGTATGGAGAGGTGTATGGAGAGGTGTATGGAGGTGTATGGAGGTGTATGGAGAGGTGTATGGAGAGGTGTATGGAGAGGTGTATGGAGGTGTATGGAGAGGTGTATGGAGAGGTGTATGGAGGTGTATGGAGAGGTGTATGGAGGTGTATGGAGAGGTGTATGGAGAGGTGTATGGAGGTGTATGGAGGTGTATGGAGAGGTGTATGGAGAGGTGTATGGAGAGGTGTATGGAGTTGTATGGAGAGGTGTATGGAGAGGTGTATGGAGAGGTGTATGGAGAGGTGTATGGAGAGGTGTATGGAGAGGTGTATGGAGAGGTGTATAGAGAGGTGTATGGAGGTGTATGGAGAGGTGTATGGAAGTGTATGGAGAGGTGTATGGAGGTGTATGGAGGTGTATGCCGAGGTGTATGGAGAGGTGTATGGAGTTGTATGGAGAGGTGTATGGAGAGGTGTATGGAGAGGTGTATGGAGAGGTGTATGGAGAGGTGTATGAAGGTGTATGGAGAGGTGTATGGAGGTGTATGGAGAGGTGTATGGAGGTGTATGGAGAGGTGTATAGAGGTATATGGAGAGGTGTATGGAGTTGTATGGAGAGGTGTATGGAGTTGTATGGAGAGGTGTATGGAGAGGTGTATGGAGAGGTGTATGGAGTTGTATGGAGAGGTGTATGGAGTTGTATGGAGAGGTGTATGGAGAGGTGTATGGAGAGGTGTATGGAGAGGTGTATGGAGAGGTGTATGGAGAGGTGTATGGAGAGGTGTATGGAGAGGTGTATGGAGAGGTGTATGGAGAGGTGTATGGATGTGTATGGAGAGGTGTATGGAGGTGTATGGAGAGGTGTATGGAGGTGTATGGAGAGGTGTATGGAGGTATGGAGTGGTGTATCGAGGTGTATGGAGGTGCACGCACAATCGATCGTTTTGGTTTTGCTTTGGTGATATCAACGATTCAACCGTTCAAAAAAAAATAGCGCGATAGCATTTTTACATCAGCTAAACCAAATCTAAACCAAAACTAAACCAAAGCCATAAACGTTCCGTCCGAACGGTAAAACCGTATAAAACAGCGCAATCGAGGCCCAGGTATCAACGGCAACGTAGTAGTAGAGACTCTAGAGACTGACGAAAGAGTTGAAGACGATTTGAATGTTTTCCTGAGGACTTTATAAACAACAGATTGCTTTGCCCTCTCTTTCTTCAACATACGATTGAAGAAAGAGAGGAAAAAGGCCTTTTCCTAAGTTGGGATACTGAACGATACAACAAAAATATTACCAATATTTTTAATTAGATTAGATTACGATTTTTTGAACAGTCTGTATAAAATCACGCACTCACTACGCATCATCAATTAATGTTATCTTTGTTTTGTTTCATCTTATGAATTGCCTTATAATGTCGTTATTTAAATGTACCTATTCAATTTGTGTATTTTATTTTATAGCATTGTCTAAAAGCTTGTGGTTGTAAGTATTCATATTTTCCTCCCTATCTAGGTAGTATATACACTGTTGTTCTACGTAAGTTATATACACTTTTGTTCTACGTCGGCGTCGCGTCTTAGTGTATATAACTTATTGCTGCTGACTGTACTAGGCGGTGTTTTCTGCAATTTTTGCGACGGTCTTAAACTTCAAAGATTTCTGATAATTTTTGCAAAGTTAGTTTCTGCTCATCAAATGGTTATAGAGTTGTAGAATACATGGTTTTGTCATTGTAACAAAATCGTTTATACACAAGAAATGCTAGGTGTTAAAATAGAGGTCCTAACAAGGTAACTACCTACCTATCTACATCATAAAGTTGCCTCTATGTATTCAAAAACATTATATTTGCTTTTATGTGAAAAGTTATACAATTTAGTGTGCGTGTGTAAATACACCCACTATAAACGATAAAGTTCCGATTTTATTAGCTGGTTACCTTTATGTTAGTTCTACTATGGAAGTACTACGGTCTTAAATCCTTTATCTCTGCTCCCCTTTATTCCTTCGGATCTAATATAGGATTTAAGAAAGTTAGGTAATTTGTAAGTAGGTATCAGTAGGTTGAGACCCTACTTAACAGAAATGAACGATTGAAATATACTAAAAATTAAAATAAAGATGGTTAGATACTCTAATATAATGCTCTATTGTATCAGGAGATGATGATGATTTTAACAATGCATCCATCAGCATATTACTTTACTCGTAAGTATATGCAACACATACTTATTTTCGAAAAACATACGTCTGTCAAATAAGTAATACTATTTAATCTAGTAAGGTACAACTTAATACCTTGTAGGTACAGTATTCTGTGCTTATATTAATACCTACTGGTTATCGTCGAAATTTTATGTAAAATTAAGACCTTTGTTTGTGCTGTCCTACATTAAAATTATATTACAGAAAAAATACTCAAGATTAGGCATCGAGAATCCGAGATACCTCCGACCGAATCTATCAATATTTTAAACTTTTTAACTTTTTTTAACTTTTGTCTGTCTCTTCTAGTAAGCGAAAATGAATGACTGAACTGATTATGATGCGGTTTTCACTGTTCTTAATCTAAATACTACGATACTTCGTATCTCTATTATTATATCGATGGTCATTATCGTATTTATACCTACCAAAAAATACACTTTGCTAAAATATTTAGATTGAATTTTGATGGTCTTTTATAGAACAAACACGAATTATTTCAACAAATATAACACTTCACGGACACTATTAGAATAACAACAGACACGATCGACCACAGTGACTATAATCAGGGCACTGTACGCGTACGGCGACCGGCCCTGTCAATAAAGAGATAGTATTTACTTTGTGAAGGCTTCACGATTAGATAAGCGCACATGGTGTTCTAATGTTCTTATAGTGTTACTAGTTGGTCAATATTATTAAATCATTACTCATTATCATTAGAGAAGATTAAAGGTCCATACTAATAATTGTAAAGAATAAATTACTTAAGTAGTTTGGTAAGTATCCTAATATTTGTATAAGCTAATTTGGCACTCATATATCAATATTTGTACAAATTACCTCGTAATTTGTTAGCATCATTCATTAGCCTATAATTTACACGTCCCACTACATGGTATAGGCCTACCCTCGAGATGGGTGTATGAGCGTTAGTTCACCACGCGTGCCCAATGTGGAATGGAAGACTTGTCTTCAAAATAGGTACGCATCGGAAGTTCTTCTTCAGCGAATGCAGGTTTCCTTAAATTTTTTCATCTGTATTATTAGACATTAGCATGTTTAGAATTTCACGCGTAATTTTTACAGCCAATCTAAAATTCCCTTCATATGCGTCAGTGCTGCCGTCGCGTAAGTAGGTATGCATAGATAAAATCGTGGCGTCTGAATGGTACATACTAAATCCTATTGAGTTGAAGCGGTATCTGTATAATGCGAATGAGAACGTGTCATATTAAAACAAACTGCGTTTCAGGTTAGACTGAGGTCAAAATTCAAAATAAAATTGCTACAAAACAAGAAGACGCACCAGCTATTACTTTTACCATTGCCTCAGAAGTGGGGGCTAATAAGGGAGATAATGTTTTATGGTGCCCCTACTTACGCAATTTCTAAGGAAGGCACGAAAAAGTGCAAGCCGTAATCCATGCCTGTAGTGTCCCTAATCCAAATTCACGAGGTAAATTATTAAAATTGTCTGACAGGGATGTATGGAAATATTGTATGTTTATTGTCTACACCAAAGATTGAGATTAAAGAAAACAAATTATATTCGTTTCATTTCATTATTATTATATAGGTAGGTACACGTAGGTCTCAGACAGGTAGGTAAATAAATAAATAGATAGTATCTTGATTAAGTAGCCTGTCCCGATTAAATAACAAAATATGTTTTTATAGTGCAAAATAGCATGAAACACAAGATTATTACCTGACAATACAAAGAGCACTATAATTCACACCATGTGGACTGGACTGTTAGGTATTTTATTAAAAATTTATTTACATAGGTGTAGCTGCTTATTGGTTTTTATTTGAACGTACTCGTACCTACAATAGGTACGCAGGTAATTTTTAAGAAATGTGGTTTACCTTGTTAATAAATGTTTGTGAAGACTTATTTCATTATTAATAAATCTTGAAAAAATTATTGTACCTACTAAAAATGGAGACATCGCAAGTTGCAAATGAGCAAGCCGAATGTGCCGAAAGAGCTTCATGAGGCGTATTTGTAAATATGATATGGTGCATAATTATATTTTGTAGGTATTATTCCGAAAAATGAAAAAGTCCTTGACACTTTTCCTTACACTCTACACAGGTAGGTTGGTAGCCAAGGGTTGGACAGAATTTTCGGTTTGGAGGTGAGAGAGACCATTTTCTTTCTTACATCAAAATTTAAGTATGTCTAGGTATCTACCTACAATATTTTCACTGTAGGCACATGTGCAAAAAATTAAATTAAAAAACCTGGGTAGGTAACGTAGAGGTAGGTAGTAGGTAGGTACTTAATACTTAACTTGTTAAAACTAAACGTTTGTTTCCTGGTACTATGATATTTCTGTATATTTATCAAATAATGAAAGGAAGTAGAGACCGGTTGGATTTTATTTTTAATTGATTTAGAGTAAAATCAAACAGTAAATAATTACGTACCGAAATTTTCCCGCCAAAATTTGTTTAATACGAGCGTGCTTCGGCGCTGCTCACGAATCGTACACTGACTCTGCTGAGGATATATTTTGTGGATATATTTATTTTGTCCTTGCAATGTGAATGCACTTGAAACACATGTTTACTTAAATGCACGTGTGTTGCACGCCCCCATAGTAGAGTTTATAGCTCATAAAAAAGTTGAATCACAAGTTGAATGCAATTTTGACTTCTTGTTTGATTTGCCTATGATGATTATGAATGAATTATTTATATTCTGATTTAGTTTTAAATCTATAGGTAACAATATCGCAATAAAATAAAAGCCGGCGGTGGCATCGGTAAGCTAAACGGATTGTTTACATACCTACTTGCCTCTATATAGGTAGCCTAAGTACCTACTTCTCTTTAGGATGTTAAAAAACGTCTATATGGACATTTTTATTTTAAATCAAATTTCAACTTAGGCGCTGATAGTGATTACTTGCTCAGTGGGCGCTGATTACTTCTAGTTCTTCTTGCCTACCACCTGTAAAATAGTACCTTATCTGTGCCTACCACTGATTTAATATTTCACTATGTAAATTAATAAAATATTAAATCGTTGAAGAACACAAATCGAAATCGATTCATGAATCGATTAAAATTATGTAAAGTAAATCGATCGATTAAGTTTTGTAAGGGTGGAGCTGCACTATTTATTTTTTATTTTTAAACTATGTTGCCATTTTCACTAAAAAATTAACAAACATTTTGAAAAAAAAAATATTCTATTGCTTAAAAAAAAATTAATTTTGCTATTTTTAATACTTCTCAATAGTGTTCTCAATCGATTTCATTTAATTTTTAATGTGAAATAGGGACTTTTGTATTATACTGAATTTATATTTGCGAATATAAAAAATGCCAATGGATTTTTTATTCTGGCTACCCTAGCCTCATGTCTTTCTTTAGTTTTTTTAAATTGCGAAAAAGGCGAGCAAGCTTTTAGGCTGCCTAAGTTTTTCGCAAAAAATTGTGATAATTACGTTGTTAATCTCGTAAAATTAGTGATAAGTAGCTATTGTAAGTTCATTCCAATCTATTCAAACAAATATAATTTAGTAGGAATACTTTATAAGCTCTCAATTGTGAATTTCGTGACAGATCGATTCGGCGGATCACCGTACACAGTTACAGGTTATAAATAAAATTGTATCGAATTTTCGTTGTATCTTCATCATATAATGGAAAGCATGGATGTCGCACAAGAAGGAACGTCTACCGCGACGACCCCTGTTGCAGAAGCTGGTAAGTTTACCCAAAAAACTTAATATTCGCTTGCATGCCGGTTGTCGGAAAACGTGTTCTAAAGCATCCATTGTTCTAGAGTTTTTATCGTTATTTCATAGTGTAAACTGTTGTAGGGGCCGATAAGAATGTTACGGCGGAGGAGATGACGTCGCGAGACTATTATTTCGACTCGTACGCTCATTTCGGTATCCACGAGGAGATGCTGAAGGATGAGGTTCGGACGCTCACCTACAGGAATGCCATGTACCACAACAAGCATCTGTTCAAGGGCAAAGTAAGTAAAATGCATACAAATTCTTCTTCTCCTTCAGGTTCCTCTCCATTAACAGCCTCCGTGGTCCAGTCCCGGATCTAGGAGGGGGGGGGGGGGGGCATCCAGATTTTAGATCATATTATGATGAGCTAATCTTATTGCCATGAAATCATAAAATCTCGAGCTCGCTCCAAGTTTTAGATATTTTTCCAACAACCAAATCTATTTGGTTGTTGCATAAATATCTAGCCGGGTGGCCGGGTCCAGACCCAGGCGCCAATGTCAAGTTTTCGCCCCGGGTCGGAAAAAACGTAGATCCGGGGCTGCCGTGGTCTAATGGTTATAAGCATTGGACTCTCGACACGGGGGTCGTGGGTTCAATTCCCACGGGGGACACCTAGTGATATGTCACTTTGTGCGTTTTTCTCTAGTTGGTTAGGACATTGCAGGCCGAATCACCTGATTGCCTGAAAAGAAAAATGATTCCGGGCTTCGGATGGCACGTTAAGCCGTTGGTCCCGCCTACTATCTCTGGTGGTAGTAGTCGTTACATAAAAAACCACGAAAGAGGCCGTAAGGCGGTCTGAAAAAACTCGTGATACCAGGGCTTGCTGCCCACACGATAAGAAAGAAAGATTACTGTAGGTTGGCAGTCAGCTCTACATATCCCTGTCTATCTCTAGCCAAACGTAACAGCTCTTCGACGCTGGCGATGCCTGTCCACTCTTTCAGGTTCACGAGCCATGACATTCGTGGCCTACCGACGCTTCTTTTGCCCTCTACTTTGCCCATTATTATAGTCTGGAGCGGTTGGTATTGCTCATTCCTCAAGATATGACCAAGGTGGCTTTTCTCCTTTTAATGGTTTGCAACAGCTCCCGGGACTTCCTGACATGTCATAGAACTTCCACATTGGTGACTCATTGAACTCAACGAATTCGCAGCATTCTTCGTTAGAAACACATTTCTATAGCCTTAGTTTCTTTAATGGTCCATGCCTCGCATCCATATAGAACTATTGGCCATATGTAACACTGGTGCATTTTTACTCGCAGTTGTATATACAAATGCTTGAGACTATTTAACTAGGGACCAGGGAGTCACATTGTAGGTCTGCTATTCGGTAGTTTGTCTTTAGTAGGTTGTTGGTCGCCCCCTCCCGGGCCTACAACAACAATCCCTGAGATTGGGATAGATTCTCCCATAAACTACTTGACACTGGCGGAAATGCAGTGCTAACGCACAAGCAAGAGTCCATTAATTTAGAAATAAAAAGCTCCAGTGGTGGCTCAAGATAGGGTTCTTTTCGAAAAACAACCCTTGAAGTCACCAAAATACATAAACTACCGGACAATGTCAAGCACTAGGCAAAATCATCATAACCAAGGTAGCAGCCATATAAATATTAAAAATAGAATAGAATAGAACTAGGGACCAGCCTCACGTTAGCATTCCCCTCTGCCAAGGTACAAGACCAACTGATCAAGTGCAATTAACCTCGTATGCTGGGAATTACAGATACAATAGAAATCAATTCTTTTCGTCGTGCGGATCTGCGTTCCGGCATACCAAAGGTTAAATACAATTTTATACATTACTAGACTTTACCCGTGACTTCGTCCACAGAGTCCACACAAATAATAGTATCAAAATTTTTTAGAGTTTCGTGGTTATCAGTAATATTATTTCACGTGCTATTAAAATTTTTCATCTTTGCAGGTACATCAGTGAGACTTATAAAATTTGTACTACTTTACCAAGCATTTAAAGTCGAAGCCTTTGGGGATAACATGGCAGTTTTGACAATAACCTTGTCTCTCGAAATGGGAATATTTTTATGGAACATAAATTTACAGCTATAATTTTATCATCATTTTCAATGAAAATCCAATCAATATTGAGATGTTGTAATCGTTTGATCTAAATAACAATATTACATATACAGGTGGTCCTCGACATTGGCTGTGGTACGGGCATCCTCTCGATGTTCGCTGCGAAGGCCGGTGCTGCCAAGGTGATAGCCGTTGAGTGCTCAAACATAGTTGACTACGCTCGGAAGATCGTCGAAGCCAACAGGCTCGATGAAATCATTGAGATTGTTAAGGGAAAGGTGAGCTATTTTATTCCTCTTCTTCTATGTTTGAATAACGGGAACTGCTGTCTAAATGTTGTCATGTCTATCTCTGAAACTTGATTTTGATAGAGTGAAAAATGAAAAGTCCAGTTTTACAAAAATAACTGCGAAGTTATGTGCAACATTATCAAAGATATTAAAAGAAATAAAAAAAAATTATTGTTGAATTCTTAAGTTTGTTGTTGAAAAAAAAAATGTTTTTATCTTCTTGCCAGTTTTTGGCTAACGATAGGTAGTAGAATTTTTTTTTATTTATTCATTAACGTACATCTTTTAAAGGTTTAATATTTAGTGTTTTCTCGAGCGGTCATTATTCATAAAAAAATCCTTGGTATTTTCCCACAAACACAAATTACTTACTTGACATTGGCAGAATTGCAGTGCATATGTAACTGGCCATTATTGTAAAAAGAATTTTCAGTAACAATTATTAAACAATAAGGTATTGTATAACAGTCTACCATCTATTATCAGGTATGAGTCGAACAAGCATAGATTTTCTAGACTGTTAAAGATATTTCTATTAGACAGCATTACCTAAGAACTAAGAAAATACCATGGTACAATAATATACTCCGCCTGGGACTCTCTTCCGATCACGTGACTGACATGTGACTGACACAAGTCTACGTCATCATACCCATGTAACATGTTATGTTGAACTAAAGTGGCAATGTTTTTGTGATGTAGGCTTGTCACTCTGGGAAGAGAAGACCTTGTTTTTTTAGACTATGGAAAATACCAACAATGTATAATGACAGGTATAATTATTTTATTGTAACATTCGCTGTACCTATTAGACAAATTAAGAAGCTCAAATTGCTTTAGTGTGATTGTAGCTCCCACAGACGAACCAAGCCATTGGTTTTGCTGATTCATTGGTATTAAGCAGGCCTATACCTTGGATACCTTGGAGGGCACACTGCCTAACAAGCGGTGAAACATGATAATACTCCTTGGTGATCGGTAATGAATGATCGTTCTTCTTTCGTAAATTCCCGTCGTTGTTTTCGATATTACTTGTCCTTTCTAATCCAACGACAAAAATTAAAAAAAAAGTTTTTATTTAATTTTTGTTCTGATAGAAAGGGACATAAAAACGTTGGAAATATCGACTACGGAGACATACGAAAGAAGGTCGAATATTACCGACCACCATGGCCAATTTTCTTGTTTCCATGCTTGTAAGGAGGAGTGGTATCCTTTATGATTCTGAAATCCTTGATATTACGTGTTCATTGAAGTCTATGTAATAACAATAAAAAATGTTAAATCCTGTTTCATCCGGCAGGTGGAAGAAGTAGTGCTGCCCGTAGAGAAGGTGGACATCATAATATCGGAGTGGATGGGCTACTGCCTCTTCTACGAGAGCATGCTGGACACCGTGCTGTACGCGAGGGACAAGTGGCTCAAACCTGACGGCATGCTGTTCCCCGATAGGTGAGGATTACTACCTGTTCATCAAACATTATATTTGGTATACTTAGAATTAGAACAATATTAACTTATACCTACAGAAACAAACTAACAAAAATTCCAAAAACTTAAACTAATCTATCCTAAAACTATAACATAACTTAGACTAATTATATCCGGACCGGCCTTGCGGTAGCATTTCCCCTCTGCCACGGTATTAGATCAATTAATCTTGCGCATTTACACCCAATTTTATACCTTATCATTAAACGAGACAGCCTATAATAGCGAAACAATAATTTTGAACTTAGAACGTTTGGGGTTAACACGAGACTACTTTTCATGATTTTGAACATTCAAAATTAGAATCTAAAGTCATAGGGAATAAAATCCAAAGTTGCGGATAACATGTTACCTCGCCCCCCGCAAAAAGTGGCAGAAAGTTTGTTAGTAGAATGACACGTGGTTACGCGTCTCGATATAATTAGTCTAAGTAACATAAGCATAGTGTAAATAAAATAAGGGATGAACAGGTGATGAAGCTCAGCGGTCGCGGCGGGTCTATGCCCGCGCGGCGTGCGTGGTACGGCGAGGGACGGGCGTACCCTAACTCAATTCGCTGTCAGGGTACGCGCGCAGGCAGCGTGGGCCGGGACGCACTCCGCCCGGCCCCCGCACGATTGGCCTGCCGCGACCGCTGAGCTTCACCACTATTAGTTCTTTACACTATAATATAAGTGTGTCTGTCTGTGCATTGAAGATATTTACAAGATAAAGACTATGATATGGTTTTTAGGTGTCCCTGACTCCAAATCAACCTTTATTTGAATTTCTGTGTCTTTTTGTTTGTTTGTTCGAGCATCACGCAAATACTACTGAGCTGATTTAGATGAAACTTTTTTGTTTGATAGCTTATTATGATTTGACTTAAAATCTGGTACGAACTTTAGTGCATTACATTTCTGATCCTTTGTCCATATCAAGTGTATAGATCTCGGACTACCTGCCTACTAATTCTATTACAACCCATAATTCCAACTCATCTTTTTAAGCATACAGTTGCAGCAAGGCTCACTTCTAGAATTTCTCGTCATAACAATGTGTTCTACGACAGGTGCACGCTGTTCATCTGTGGCATCGAAGACCGTCAGTACAAGGACGAGAAGATCAACTGGTGGGATGACGTGTACGGTTTCGACATGTCCTCCATCAGGAAGGTGGCCATCTCAGAGCCGCTCGTCGACGTTGTTGACGCTAAACAGGTAAGAAATGAAGTTATACTGCATGGCAGGATTACACGCAGTATGTATTGAAGACCGTCAGTCAGTACGTCAGACGAATGTGTTCGGTTTCAACCGCAGAAGAGAGAAACAGGCTCCACATAATTATAAGTCTATGTCTTCATTTCGTTCAGAAAAAAGGTCAAAATTAACTATAATTATTTTATGAAGATTGAGTCATAACATAAGGCTTATAAAACCTAAGGTTGAAGTTAATTTGATTAGTTTTTATTCATCATCATCATCATTATTATCTCAGCCAATGGACGTCCACTGCTGGACATAGGCCTCCCCCAAGGATCGCAACAACGACCGGTCCTGCGCTACCCAACGGGTTCCCGCCGCCTTCACCAGGTCGTCGGTCCACCATGTGGGAGCCTACCCACGCTGCGCTTTCCGGTACGCGGTCGCCACTCGAGAACTAGCAGGCCCCATCGGCCATCGGTTCCGCGAACAATGTGCCCCGCCCACTGCCACCTTAGTTTAGCAATTCTTTGGGCTATCTCAGCTACTCTGGTTCTTCTGCGGATCTCTTCATTTCTGATTTGATCTCGCAGGGAAACTTCCAGCCTTTTTATGAGGCCTAGAGTGAGTGACCACGTCTCTGTTCCATATGTATGTAGTTTTTATTGGTTTCGGTTAAAGAATTAGGTGGTGACCATTGCGATAGAGTTAGATCGGAAAACACGAGGAAAATATTATTTTTGGCAAAAGTTTGAGCATTGCGACACTTCAACGTTTATGATAATAGATTTGCAAAGTAAACTGCAAAGTGCAAAAATATTAATGAGTGTTTTAAAATAATTTGCCAAGGAAAACGTTTCATTCGGCATCCATACAAATAAATGAACCTTGAACATTCAATTGAATTCAAAACAGTTTATTGCCAAAAAATATAAAAAAATACACACAACAGTTTTGGCAAAATACACTAAAGCAAACTAAAAACAAACAAAAATTACATTAATCCTAATTACAAAACAGTCGATGATGTGTTTAGCGCATACACTTATTTATGCTTTGCTGCTTTTATATACAGATTAGCGGTTGCCGTGGTTGAAATCGACTAGGGGTACTCATAAAAGATACTTGTTTTTATCATCGTTTTTTCTTGTGTCTATGCTTCCGCTCTCTAATGTCAAGGGACTGGCTTGGACATGGCAATACTGAAGAGAAAACCAAAGACTTCCGGATGATTTATACGCCATCGATCTTCGCTTGTGCGCTCACGCTAAACTAAAATTTATGTAAAAACGACCACCGTAATTAAACGAGTACATTAATCTCAAGAAGTTTCAATGTTCAAGCCTATACATTCTGCGTCAAACTTGGTGTGATTATAGAGCAAACTCTACAGTATAAAAACAAATAATAAAAACCGGCCAAGTGTGAGTCGGTCTCGTGCTAAAGGTCCTGGAGATTTTTTTTATAAGTTTATTTGTGTGCTGTACGGAATCATCGGTGCCCGAGTAGCCCAATTCGCTCTTGACCAGTTTTATTTGAGAATCAATAAATAAATAAATATCTTGGACAATGTCACACAAATTATCTAGTCACAATTAAAGTACCAGAATCTAGCCTGGACTTGTATTACGATGACTAGACAATACATATATAGATACAAACATCCATGATACAATATATTCCATATTCATCATACAAATATTTGTCCCTTACGGGATTCGAACCCGCGACCCTCGGCACAGCAGGCAGGTTCACTACCGACTGTGCTACCGGGCTGTCAAACATTGTCAGAACATTGAGAAGGTAGCTGTATCGGAGTTTCTAGATCCTCAAGGGGATCTGCTTGTAAGTGTAACTTCATGTTTTTGTGTATTTTAAAATGGTGATGTTTGTGAATGTTCCAGGTGGTGACGAATTCGTGTTTGCTGAAGGAAATAGACCTGTACACGGTGAAGAAAGAAGACCTCAATTTTGAGTCCAAGTTTCATCTTCAGGTAACAAATTCTGAACTAACTTGCTGCTATGTTCTTTTCAATTACAGCGTAATTATTCATTTATTATTTGCCTCTAACAAGAAAGTACAGGAGTTCATGTGGTTTGGGCTGATGTGCCTAAATATATCTTCTGACCGATCCTGGCATAGCCCCAACAACATCCTTTGCTGAGGTCCGCACCCCTTCTGGGCGTTTATAGGCCGGTTAAAAGATGTAATCTCTCCGTTGCGGACAGAAATTTCGATAAAACCGGCCAAGAGCTTGTTGGACACGTCCATGATAGGGTTACATAGTCCATTGTATAGTGTCTGCTGGGGCTCAAATATGTTTTTATTTGAGATGCAAATAAATACCTTTTTATTTTATTTTTTATACCGAATTTAGTTTCAATATGTGCAGAGTATGTACTATTTGTGTTTCTTTAAATGACTGTTTGTTTCTTTAATAAATAAATTTAAAAAATATACGGGTTTAAATTGATATCATTAGCATCCTTTTAAACTAAGAGTCTACCCATCAAACTGAACAACTTTTACTATGGGAGCAAACCGATCGGAGCAACAAAAAAATCTGCTGTCCCATACTAAATTACAATGCCTGTTCGACTCAAATGTATGCAAGACTGGTTTTTTTTGCTCCGATCGGTTTGCTCCCATAGTAAAAGTTGTTCAGTTTGATGGGTAGACTCTTAGTTTAAAAGGATGCCAATGATATCAATTTCACCCTGTATATGAGAGAGTAATTGAGGCGGGTGTACACAGACAGACAGAATGGACGAAAAATAGGTTTTAAAATACGATTGGGGGCAGCACAATAGGCTTGGTGCAGCCTTAATTTGATTTCATTTGATTGATAACCGATAAGGAAATATATCGTAATCGTGTGGTGTTGTTGTCCGAGCAGGTGCGTCGCAACGACTTCATCCAGGCGCTGGTGACGTTCTTCAACGTGGAGTTCACCAAGTCGCACAAGCGGCTCGGCTTCAGCACCGCCCCCGAGGCGCCCTACACCCATTGGAAGCAAACCGTCTTCTACTTCGACGAGTATATGACTGTAAGTCGCTTGTACTACCATCTTCTGCAGGTCTAGCATGATTTCTCTACACGCGCGCGACGCGCCTTCGCTGCATACAAAATAACCTGCTCCCGCGGTTTTCGGAGAGCACAAGCCGCGCTTGCCGCGACTTGTAGTATGGAAAAAAGCAGAGTCGCGCGCAAGTAGAGAAATCATGCTAGGGGGTCTGGAGTGCGATTTTTGAAACTCATTCTTTGAACTCAGCAGTTGAAAATGTCAATATTACTATGGAGACGTGCATCTTTCTACTGCTAATTTGACATAAAAAAATCATACTCTAGGAGTGAGATTTTTGAAAGTCAAATCAGCAGTTTAAAAATGCGTATCTCCATACATTTTCAACTGCAACTGCAACACCATCATATTTCACTGAACTGTATATTGTTCGCTTGCTCGACACTTTGTTACGAAAAGCAACACCAATTTTACGAATCAAAACTCACTATAAACAATAAAAATTCGATAAAATTATGTGGACTCCAAACGTAGCTATCGAATGCCCGCCAAAAACTCTTCACACATTCTTTTTTTTTCGTTTAGTTAAATAGATGTATTTGTCCACAGGTTAAAAAAGGTGAAGAAATAACAGGTACGTTCTCGATGCGTCAGAACGCCCGTAACAACCGCGACCTCGACTTCGAGATAGAGATCGACTTCAAGGGCGAGCTCTGCCAAGTTCAAGAGAAGAACCACTATAGGATGCGCTAGTGTGTTACTTTAGACCTAAGCTCTAGACCGTCAATGTGTTCCAGCCTTTATACATTTTACTAAAATACTGAGCTACCGTTTTTTAACGACAATAGATGGCGTTGATAGATCGTGAAATTTTATACCTGTTTATTTCATGAAGTTAGAAAAGGACGGAGGTATTACTGTCATAATATTGTCAAAGGAAAATATACCGTTTTATCCATAAACATATTATACTTCCGAGTAGACCAAGGAACTCCTCATTATCGCATCACCGAAACCGAAATGTCAATATGTGCGAAATTGATAAGAGTGTGAGTTCTAGTGATGTGACATTGACGTATTTGCGATTATCGATATCAAAACCATCGATATCAGATTATCGACTACTTAGTAGTCGATGTGATTTTGATACCGATAATCGCGATTACGTCAATGTCACATCAATAATTATAGTAGTCACTACTACTATTATATTTTTATATTATGAAGTCTAAATCGGCTAGGCTACAATCTATCTACCTACACTGTTATAAAACTGTAACTTAAGGGGCCATAGGTTCAGACGAATATTTTCTATGAAAAGCGCGATTGCCCAGCCCAGCCCAGCCCCACGAAAAGTGCGTGCGTGTGCCGTTTTTTCGATTAAAAAGAATTAACAAAAGTACTTTTTACAGATTTTTTTATGATTTCACTAGATAAACCAATGGTGAATATGTGAATATAAATACTAAAAACTGGAAACTATTTTAAGTTCTTCTAAAAGGAGAATTTAAAAAAAAAATACGAGTTCAAGAAAATACGTCACCTTTTATGTAATTTTTAAAGATTCAGTGTTCTGTTCAAATTATAATCAAAAAGATCTTGTCTGTTATTTTGTTAGTTCTTAAATAGAGTACGAATATAATTTACTTAACTTTGCTTTTTTATTTATTACATTATGTGGTCGTATTTACTCACTTTGTACTAAACAACGACAAGTGGACCTTTTTACTAAACTTTGTATCAATTCTTTGTTTAGATCGTAACTTTTTATTTTATAAAGTTTCACATATAATTATATGTGGATTTCATGCAGAATATCTTAATCTACATTAATAAATCAAAATCTATGTAACAAATAAGTAGAAGTGTTTTTTATCGAACTTTAAAAATGTTTTTTCTCAAAACAAGCTTTTTCAGAGTTTCAACTACAAATGTCAGACAAAAAAAAACTATGCCAGTTTTTGAAAATTTTATTAATCAATATTATCAATTGACTATTCTAGATTCCGAATCTAGTCTTAACTCTATACCCCACTACTGAACCCTTTATGTTTGGACGCCCACATATAACGAATAAATACCAACACCGGGACAAATTCAGTAGGTATAGATCCTTTCTATTAAAGACGCCGATCGGTGATTTCGTGGCACGAAACAGTTTTCTTTGAAATGTCGACTGCATACCATATATTTGTTTTAGGCTCCTAGCGTATTCTATTTGACATTCGTACCCATTTTTTGTATCGTTATTGCATTTGCAGGAAATCTGGAAGTTACGAAGTTACCCAGTCAATAATATTAATCATTACTTTGGCCCGGTCGCACAGTGTAATATCGGACCCTAAAATCAGACGTGGTCCATTTTTTGCCAGAAATATAGTTAATAACATTTTGAATACAAGATTGAAACTCCCGATTGTCTGCGATTTATAGTTTGAGAGACAAAAAAAATCTGAAAATCGCCTACTTTTTATGCCGGATATCAGAAAATAAAAAAAATTAAAATATCTAAACCTGTTACTGCTTTGCTGCATATACATGTCGAAAGACCTTTAATTTACACGTGTTTTAAGAATAGTTTGAGACTCGTGCAGGTCGTAGAAATTTAAATATTAATTATTTAATATTTTTCTTCTTTATTTTTTTCACTGAAGTCAACCATATCGGGTAAAAAAAACTAGCAACCAATTCCATGGACTCTCTAATATAATATTATAGATTTAAAGTTTGGGTTAGAGTTGTCACTTTTAATTCCTCAGAAAATATCCGGAAATCAGTAATATTTCTTAAAGGACTTTAGTTCGCTTTTATTAAATTCGGATTTCCAATATGGAATCGGGAGTTTCACTATTGTGTTCAAATTGTATTTATTAACTATCTATTTCTGGCAAAAATGGGCCACGTTCGATTTTAGGGTCCGATATTACACTGTGCAATGTAACAAAATATCGCTAAATTATTATACTTATTTTATGTGTCGAAAGAGAGGAATAATGATTTTTGATAAATCTGTCAATCTGTCAGTATGTATCATGGGTTATGGACATGCTAAATAGTAATGTTATAATGTCGCAATTAGTAAAACCATTCCGTCAAAATCGGCGTGTAAGAATTTTTCGGACAGAGATTTTCTGGCAATATTTGGCCAGGCTAAATCCGCCTTTCAATAAGTTAAAAAAAATAACAGAAAATCTCACATGACATGAACGGAGGGAGTTAGGTGGTAGATTAGAAAAATAAATTTCAAAACTATCGACATATCGATTAGATTTTGGACAATCTCTATGCGAAACGGTTTCTTTTTCACGTACACAATATTTTTTTATCTTACACATAATTATTTGAAATGATATATTATTTAGAAAATAGGACGTTTACTGCATATAATGAATGTATTACGAAATAATTTTAAGAATAAAATATATGAGAAAAAGTGTTGTGAAAGTAGTACTGTACTAATCCTATTTACCTTTGTAACGTCTCTTTATTTGGGTTTTTGGTGGAATTTACACTGCTCTCCATTACAGAACATGATACCATAATGTTTTTTTATATTCGTCTTATAAAACACAAAATGAATTTAAAGAAAATCAATAAAATAACGAGAGATAATTTGTTGACAGGATACCGACGGAGACCAGATTGTTTCAAAATGGTTTTATGGCAATTATATTATAATCTCTTTCGCACACGTAGCTTTTTTCATTATGATCGGAATCTCATTCACACACTTACTTGGTCTACTACGGAA
Organism: Agonopterix subpropinquella; assembly: GCA_922987775.1. NCBI lineage: Eukaryota > Metazoa > Arthropoda > Insecta > Lepidoptera > Depressariidae > Agonopterix > Agonopterix subpropinquella. Next base: position 2,590,504 of record OV277711.1, read on the forward strand.
GGTAGTATAATAATGTCTATGGTTTTATCACGATATAACGTAAAGTTCTGAGTCGGAACCATAGACGATTTTTTTTTCGCTTACGCTAGTAGACGATAGTGTAACCGCGTATGAAATAGCGATAGTCATAAAATCCTATACAATTTATATGACGTGACTCCGGAGTCAGACAGCCGTCTTAGTACAGAAAAGTGGTTACGTCGATAAGGACAGCAATAAGGCAGCGATCTCCTTTTCTAACTAGGGCGAATTTGCTATGTGCATCTCTTATTGAGTAAATAAGACAAGACACGTGCTTCCTTCTATTACCTTCTCTTTCTACGGTCGGAAAATACTAAAAAATCGATTGAACAAACCAAAGAATTAATGCAACTGTTTATTCTAACACCAATACATAGTATATCCAATAATGCATATTAATCTATGGAGTGAACTTATGCGCGCGCTATCATTGGTCAGTTACGAACCTAAAAAAACTAGTTAAATCAGGATCAAATTATCATGGCGCCATCTACAACGTGTTAATGAATTAACGCAAAACTAGAAAGTAGTTTGTTTAGAATCGAGAGCTGAATCGAATTATCATGGTTTCAACATAGGTAATTTTTTCCAAAATATTAAATAATTTGTTTCAAAAAAAAATTTTTTTTTGAACCCGATGTCAACCCACCGCACGGGCACACACCCTACTTACTATCAAAACAAGATTATTAAAATGTATTCATGAGTACATTAGCGCTTTCATTCATTGCTGAAATGACAAAAAAATCATTTTTGCTTCAAAACTTAAAATGCGAATAACTTTAAATTTTAACTATCAAAATAATGAAATTATTGTTTCAATCTAATTATTTTGTTATAAATCAGTTGGGGTGTATACGGTTTTGCGTTAATTCATTAACACGTTGTATATAGGGTCCTTCTTAATATGCTGACACTTTTTTAAGGGGATGATCAGACCATCAAACTGAACAACTTCCTCTATGGGACCAACATCGAAATCGCGAAAAAAAAAAATCACTTCCATACAAAACTGCAAACCTACTCGGAGCCAAACGTATGGGACAACTGTTTTTTTTTCGCGATTTCGATGCTGATTCCATAGAGAAAGTTGTTCAGTTTCATAGTCTGGTCATCGCCTTAAAAAAGTGTCAGCATGTTAAGAAGGACCAGTCGATATTTGCAACAGAACATTAAATAATAAGTAGAAGTGGCTTTCCGTGAGCACTCCATACAAAAATCTCATGCAATAGTAAGGCTAAAGAAACGAGATGGCGCTGGTAATGTCGTCGCTCGCATGCGCGCGCCGGCTATACCTCTGTCCCCCCCCTTGCTACGCCAATGATGACAGCGTAGGTACACGGGCACAGCGCCGGGGGGCGAGGGGCGGGGGGCCGCGGCATCGCCCGCCATTAAGAGCGTTGCCATACTGTAAGCCTTATAGTAATACAGTATTACTAATACTGTGCCAATACTACCTGTTATGTGATGTTCTGTGACGGTAGCTCTCATACATGAAAAGGTAGGAATAGACTCGGGATTTTATGTAAAGGATTTTGAGACGTTACTAATGTGACAGAAATAATTTTGAATGGTATAGCCCCAAATTAAAATGCCATTGCATGTGGATACTAATTAATATTTTATTGCAAACCGTGCTAACGGCTTTCGTCCGAGATTCAGAGACTTATTTTGAGTGAGAGTAGGTTCGAAAACGTATGAATTTAACATTTGGAAGTTTAACTCAAAAAATGTGTCTGAATTTCGGCCTTAGAGTTTTAGCTAAGGTTGTATGCCTTTATTAGAGTTCTCCGATACACTATTTCAAACAGTAGTACAATGTACAGGGTACAACTTAATATTTTGAGCATTTTTTAGAGGATAATGAGCGTTTTTCTTTTAGTTTTCTAGTGGATCGATAGATGGCGTTACGGTCTGTGCGAATAAAGGTCAAAATTTCAAAAAGTGTTTCTTTAAAATAATAAAGCCAATGCCAACGCATCTTTTGATTGAATATTTCATTATTTACGAATCATTTTAATCGAAAATATGAAACTACGTCGAAGAAGGATGATCAGACCATCAAACTATACAATGTATAGTTTGATGGTCTGATCATCCCCTTAAAAAATCGCCAGCATATTACTTACGAAGGACCCTATACTATCAGCCGAAGAATTGACAACCAACCAAGTCAGAGTTCTAGAATGTAGACCACGGACTGGCAGACGTAGGACGTACTCATTGACATACAAAATAATTGATGGCGGGTCTTGTAGAACATTCTCGAAAAGTGTCCGTGACTAACCTTATCAAACCTATGTACGTGTTAGTAATATAAACATTGAAAATGCTGAAATTCTATTTCATTTTGCTTTTGTAGTTTTTACCCCATCGTGGCACGGCGAGCGCCACGCGAGCGTGCGTGCCCGTAGTCGGCCGGTCGAACGAAGACTATCGCTTAATTGGTTCTCTTTATATGTTTTGGTGCTCTTTTGTTTCGGACACTTGAGCGCGGACCCTACATCCAGTAGTTGGTAAGTCAATGGACGTACTCCGGTGCTGGACCGACGACCTGAGACAGGTAACACTCTATCCAAATGTAACATACCTTTGGATATACATTGACATTATCTATGGAACAAAATTTTTTTTTTGCGATGTCAATTAAGGTCCCATAGTAAAAATTGAGATTTCCATGGGGGTAGAAGTATGGGATCAAGTGTAGATTAACTCTGTCACTGAAGCTCATAGATCATACTGCTTGTTTAGTGTATTGGGCAGCTATACCTAACAGTTCCTTTGTTTTAAAAAAACTAACTCGTTAATTTTTTAGGCGGTATTGTATAAATGTGTCAAAAAAAAATTACGAAATAATGCTTTGTATGTTTCTTTTTAACTTCATATAGTTCTTATTTCTTTAACGTTAAAGGCTGGATTCCTATAAACGAATTAGAATACATTATGAATGTATTGAACTTTATAACATATTGGTCGATGTGCTTTTTGTAATTTTTAAATTTAAGTTGTTCTAAGCTCACTTTGTTCTAACAAAATTTAATTACATGTCTCTCACAATTAGAATATTTTCTAAAATAATTTGGCATGGTCTACGTAATATTTTTTTTATACGTAATAGACAAACCATAGAGTTAATAGCGTATACAAGGTGTGAAACTTTTACTATTGAAACAACATCGAAATCGCGAAGAAAAATCCGTGAAAGTTGTTCAGTTTGATGGTCTGAACTTCTGAAGCGCTCCTTTAAGTTGTAACGCTACATTCTGAAGAAAATCCAACCCCGTATTCCATTCAAATATAAAAATTAAACACATTGTGATAAGGTTTAATTTTGTTTGAACAAAGTGAGCTAAAACTATAACTATGTTTACGTAAGAGTAAGTTAGTGTTCTCATGTTTGTATTAAACCGCCTAAGTATGCTCTGCATAAGAGATTCATTAATCTGCACCTAATGTCACAGAGATAAGGTTCAAATTATGGTTATAATCAAGTCTGCAACGGAGGGTCATACCATATGAATAGATAATAATAGTCCACTATAGAAGCGAAACTATGGTTAAACAAACATGAGATTGGTAGGCGTATCTTGACATTTTGTAGGCGAAGCTGGAGATACGTTTCTATTGGGTACTATTATTATTAGAGATCAAGGCATCAAGCTGTCATACCAGACGACTGACATTGACAATCTCTGGTGTTGCCAATGGAGTTTATTCACTACCAATAATAACAGCAAAAATATTAGTTTGTTGTTCATGTAAACGAACATTGAATTGACTGCTCAAAAAGTAGATCTATTCAAAGTATCAAAACGTCTTTCACAATGTCAACCATCATAATCATTTTAATGAATTGACAGATTCCTCCCTAAAATTAGGGAATCGAAAAAACATGGAACACTAACCATCTGACAGGAAAATTTTTAACAATATAACGCCACCTTCTTTCCTGTGGACTTCTCTGCGTTTCCTGCGTTTCTCGATTACCTTCAAAAACTCCAAAGAAGCGTTGAAACGTCGAACACCAACGTTTTAATTGCTATAAATGAGAGTATTTATTCAAGACATCGGTTGTATGCGATATTATAATCGCTTTACCTTGAATTGAACCAAAAAAAAAAAAAAATATAACGCCACCTAGTGTCACAGATCAATTAAAAAAAAAATCAAAATGCCTTATTGCTGACTTGATTATAATCTTAATCGATCGATTATAGTACGTAATCGATATAATAAACCAAATCAAAGAGTAAAGTCCATAGTGACTGATAAAAAACCGCCCAGCCCAAACCCCTTTTTAGAACGTCAATTTAATTCTTAAATACTACCTCAAGATTTATGTAGGAACATGACCAGTTAATATTGCCAGGTAAAAATGAACTTTACCAGGCTGAAATAAAATTTAAATCGTAACCAATGGAATAGCTCGAATTGTATAACAAAAGGACGAAGTTTAGTTGGGTGCTTGCTATTAAAAATCCTAAAGGGGGTTTTAAGGGCGATATAGCTAAAGGTGGACTTCCGATGCCAGCGGCCGATGCGACTAACGCGCGCGTCTGACGCCAGGTTCTGTCATATGTGACAGAACCTCGCGTCAGACGCGCGCGGCCGACGACAGACCTCACTTCCGAGGTCAGCGACTGACGCGTGCCTATTGTACACAGTGTTATCACTTCGGGGTATTTTCCCGGAAATTTTGGGTATGTTTTTATGTTTTGGTGTTTACACAAAAACATAAAAATACAAACAGAAAAACCAATATATATTTTAATAAAGAATATTTGACTGATTGAGAAGAGAATAGAGAAAAGAGAAGAAGAGAAAGAGAGAGAATAGAAGAGAATTAGAGAATTAGAGAATTTTTGAATGCTATTTTTTACCAGATTTTTTATAAAATACATTTTTAGGAGTAATTTAATTACACAGGGATGCGTTGCGTCCCCTTGGCTTTTTAACCTGTATATGGATCGCTGTATAACTAATAATTATGAAGGCAAGAGGAATTTTCCGAAAGTCATTAAAAAAAGAAAAAGTTGTTTCAAGTGGCACGATAGATGGTGTTGAAGCGACCTTGCAGATAATAAAATACAAATAAAATAATAAAAAATTAAGCAAATTTTCGGTAAAAACTCGGTAATATTTCTGGCAAACATTCTTGTTCTGCGTGACGTCAGAGCATAGCCGCGCGCGGCCGCGGCCGATGCGACAGACATCGGCCGCGCGCGTCTGACGCGCGCGTCTGTCGCTGGCATCGGAAGCGGCGCCATACGTTTTCATAGTAACTAGTACTGTCGCATCGGCCGTCGGCCGCGAGCCGCGCGCGTCAGACGCGTCGGCCGCTAGCATCGGAAGTCCACCTTAAGTATTCACTAGAATTTGAAAGTTGTCATGTGGTTATGTATTTTTTAAATAAAGTAGAATGATTGTGATCTAAGTACTTTTAGTACGAGTTAGTGCGATAAGCATTTGTGGTGCATAAATGAGTAAGCGAAGTTTTTTGTTTTATTTACTTAAGTTATTATTTATACCCACACTACACATCGCCTGACGAAGGGCAGCGCAGAGCATTATTCACTGCCGAAATGCTGCCGAACCATTATCGAATTTAATTGTCTTGAAATAACATTGAAAATGAATTAACACAACTTTCGCCTCAAGTCGCTTCGATGCTCTCGGATTAGTAGTCGTGTTAATTGATTTTTGATAATATTTTAACGCAAGCAAAGTCTATAATGGTTTGTCAGATTTTCCACGCTGCAAGGCTGCGTGAGAGAGGAAAAAATCGAGTTATTGCTCGCTCGCTCGCTCGCTCATTTGTTTCCTAAGAGAAATTGGAGGTTTTCCATTGGTTGGATTTTTTATACCCTGGCTTAGAACTTTTAACAGCTATCTGCTGTTGTTTTTGGACCATAGACTGGATTTTAGATTATCTACACAACATCCAGGATTTTTAATGGATGCTGTTTTAAATAAATACGTTTTGCAGAGGGTATGTATTTAATTTCGCTTTGCTTTTTGTAATGCTTTCGTGTTAAATAAAGATTAAACGTGTTTTTAAAGTAATTTATTAACTAGGTATCTTAACATTAAGTATAGTTCAGTACCTACCTAATATTTTTTACTGTACTCTATTATAATTATAACTAGACAAGACAATTTCTTTTTATAAGAACTTGGAAGTCCTAGGAAACCTTTATTTTGTTTGTCAAATTGGCAACAAAACCTGTAGTTTTGTAGAGAAAAAAGCCATAATTCCGAATGATCCTAAATACATTTTCTATAATTTTATTACACGTACTTATCTTTCGATACGCACATACCCAGATTTTTGGTACTCAAAATACAACTGCTGTCAGCAACTCCATTGTAGATTAAAATATAATCAGAGCACAGGAACTAAGCTAATTAAGATAGAGCCTAGATCTAGCCCAATACAGGCACCGCGGCAACAGGCGCGACGCTCTCTATGGCGTTCTTCTGAAGATCGACGCAGCAGCAGTTCGAGATCAGCTGGAACTCCTGGCACGAGTTCGCGTACAGGAACTTGCAGTCTGTTCGCCGGCAGCTGTACGGGAGATCTGGAATACGAGGTGAGTACATTATAGACTCTATGTCGTAGCGTACAAGGTGCGCAAATATTTCTGAGCAGTAGTGCTAATCTACATCTACGATAATATTATAAAGAGGAAAGATTTGTACCTATTTTTGTATGTTTGTATGTTTGTAATGAATAGGCTCAAAAAGTACTGGGCCGATTTAAAAAATTCTTTCACCATTAGAAAGCTGCATTCACCCTGAGTAACATAGGCTATATTTATTGCTAGAAAAGATTAGACGTCCACCCGTGCGAAGCCGGGATGGGCCGCTAGTTTTTAATATAATCTCTACAGTGAATGTTACCAATTATATCTAAACGTATTTTGTCATAAAAATATCTGAACAGCTAATTTTCAATAATTTCTTTACAATTATATTTAAAATAGAAATGTATAAAAACGCAGTAAGGTCTTTTTTCCTAAACTGCTCAGATGTTTATGATAAGTACTCTTTGTTTATGATCACCCTGGACTGCGTAGATACATTTAATGTTTAAACTGCTCAGATGTTTATGATCGTCTGAGAATCTAGTTGTTTAGGCGTTCAATTATTTTTGGTTGGCTATACTTCCTTCCTCTATGGTTGGCTATGAGTAAAGAAATTATTGAAAATTAGAACTGCTAAGAAATATTTGACCACCTTGTTTGCTATAGGTATCAGATGGCGACTGTACACAGTATTTAAGGCAGAATCACATCACAATTTGATGCACTTTCCAATAAAAGGATATGCATGCAAAGTCTCAAAGCCTTGACCTGGTAAAATAAAGCTTAAACATTTTAGTTATACTATAAACTATGTTAATCTAGTGCATGACATAACGGTAATTCCACACCAAACTGGATTACTAGACCTGTATTACGTACGAGTACCTATAGTATTAGTAGTAGTTATAACTAAGCTTAGCACTACTTTAGGTAATAGAGAGCAGTGACCCTAACATCAAGGCCTAGAACGATTTAAATATCAAGGCATTCGTTAAGCCCTCGATTATGCGCATTTTATAGCGGTGTGCCTAGACTGCATTACATGGGTCCAATTACACGTAGTACGGGTGTTTCATGAACGAATTGAGATTGGGAACCGAATAAAAATCTCCAATGGGATTCAATTTCAAATTTAATGGGTCATCGAATGTACCTACTGTAAAGTAAATAAAGTAGGTACTTACCTACATTTGATTGAATATGTTTATTGTTTACTTCTTATAGGTTGGATTGCTGGAGTTTTTCATTGGGGCCAAAGGTAATGTAGGAAATGCAGGGAAAAGGTCTAGGCAGGTATACCTAGTTACCAAGAGTTCTGGCTTCAAATATTATTAGCACTCTAACTACTCTCGATTGTCGAAAATATTGTACAGTGCATTAGCAGGCACGTATCCAGGGAGGCCTCCCAATCCCCCGATGTGGGATTTATCTCCCCCCGAAATCCGAATATTTGTATAGAAAATTGATTACAGAGCTTTCTTTTTCATTGTTTTTGTATGAATATCCCCCCCGAAAATGAATGTGCCCCCCAAAACAAAAGTCTGGATACGTGGTTGTGCATTAGCAAATTTACTTTCTATGAAAAGGATGCAGATCACAAAGGCTTGGTTTGTGACTGATGTTCACAAAATTCGAACCCGACATTTAATTAACTACACTGACCTGCAAAACTAAGTATCACACTTTAGTTAGACGGCAATTTGAAAAGGAGTGTTTTTGTTTAAAAATAAAGATTTTTTCAGTCATTTCTTGAAACAAGATGCACGCCTCCGTGGTCTAATGGTTAAGAGCATTGGCTTTCGATACGGAGGTCATGGGTTCGATTCCCACGGGGGACACCCCGGGGGACCTCCGGAAAAACTGGGGAAAAACGTACAAAGTGACATATCACTAGGGACACCTAGTGATATGGTTAGGACATTGCAGGCTGAATCACCTGATTGTCCGAAAAGAAGAATGATTCCGTGCTTCGGATGGCACGTTAAGCCGTTGGTCCCGGCTACTATCTCTGGTGGTAGTAGTCGTTACATAAAAACCACGTCAGAGGCCGTAAGGCGGTCTAAAAAAACTCTGACACCAGGGCTCTGCCCACACGATAAGAAGAAGACAATAAGATAATCGACTATGAAGTTTTTATTTAAAACAAATAAAAAAAATCGTATTGTTATCCTCTAAAATACATCATGTGCACTTTAAAGTGCAATTTTAAAAGTGTAGTACAAAGTTTTGAAGGCCAGTGTACTTCTTATAAAACTCTACCAGCCTCAACCATGAGATAGTTAATTCATTTTCATTGCCTAATCATAATCATAATCATAATCATAATATCTTTATTGCTTTCATGTGGTTTTACAAGGTCTTAAAAAATAATTCGTACAACACATGAACCCTGGTAGGGCACTGCAAAATAATTATACCTTAAAACTATTAAAATGAATGAATAAAATTTCTGATTTCTGAATACCAAAATATACCAACATTACAACAAAACAACAAATTTGGCAACAAAAGAATCGACATTTACAAAAACAAAAAATACATACATTTACATTTTTACTAGGCTAGGACACAGAATAAATACTAGTACTACCCGCTAGGAGCCAAAACAAAAAATTTAAAAAAAAATTTACATAGCACAAATTAATAACACTTTATAAATAGAATCTTTCAGCTGTTATTAAAATAAAAAATAAATGAAACTTTAACAATTTGCATTAATAGAAATAAAATAAATTGTACTTATACCTACACATAAAAATTTATAAATACAATTTAGCAATTTTCTTAAACGGAATTAAATAAATTCTATATACAGGATCTAGATCCAGACCAGAGTTTATGGTCTTCTAGGATAACAATGGAAAGGGTGTAACCGTATTATTTGAAGTTATCACTAAAATATTCTTGCAATGTATAGTAACTTTTTTCTATTAAAAAACTCTTTAATTTATTTTGAAATGTACTAAACTTAGGTTCATTTTGGATGTAGCCTGGAAGCTTATTATAAATCTTTACGCACATAGCATAAGGTCCTTTTCGATGCATTTGTAAATTAGACTGAGGAAGTGCTAGTTGATGTTGGTTACGTAAATTATAGGGACGGGTGAAAAGTTCTTTACGTTGAATAAAAAGATAGAAAATAAAAGAATATAGAATAAAAAATAGAATAACTACACGTAAACGTGGTACTTATAGGTCGACCAGAATCTCATGCTAACGCCCCGGGCGGCAGTTCTAGGGGGCACCAAAATGAATAGGTAGTTCGAAAAATAAAATATTGCAACGACTTGTAAATATTGTAAAAAAATCTCGAGCTCCCTTCGCTCGCTCATGGTATTAGATCATATTGCAATGATCTCATTATATTGCGGTAAAATCTCGAGCTCGCTTCGCTTGCTCCAATTTTTTTTTATTGTATTGGAAGTATCCCTATTGCAGAATTCGATCCAGATTTTAGATCATATTACGACGAGCTAATCTTATTGCCATAAAATCTCAAAGTTTTATGTATTTTTGCAACAACCAAAACCGGACAACCCTGGAAAAAATTATTGCTACTCCCTTGGAGGGGAGGGGCGCCAATGTCAAGTTTTTGCCCCGGGTCGGAAAAATCGTAGATCCGGGGCTGAGTCTTCCAACTATTATAAATGGGAGAGGGGTCGTCGAACATTATTACCTTGTAAAAGGGGCGGCGATCGAGAAAGAGTTGGGAACTTAGTATCAAAATTATACTTACAAGCAGAGTTTTCACAGCAGCAAGCATCATGGGCCTGCTTTTGCGAGCAGTAGCTGTACACCGATGAATCACACAGCGGGCAGCCAGGGTGGGCGCCCGGGGGCCCCGGGGGACCAGGGTGGTACCCCGGATAGTTACTACCCGGGTACTGCCCTGGGTACCCCGGCCCGCTGGGGTATAACCCGGGTCCACTCGGGTAGTATGGGTAGTTCCCGTAGCCGCTTCCTAATAAAAAGTCCCATATTTCTCTCAGTCCGAAACCTGTGAATGATTTTGTTAGTGATGGATGATTGTTAGTTGATGTTTAGTATGTATGAGCATGAGTTGCAATATGAGTAAAAACTTAGATAAAACCAAGAGGAAGATGCTGATTTAGGAGTTAAGAACGGAGACAAAGCGTTCGGCTTGGACAGTTACTTTTGTGCGAGCTGGATATTGTTTTATTTAAGCACTACCAGCACGTCTAGTATGATTTCTCTACACGCGTGGGACGTCTTTGCTCCATTGAAAATAAGATGTTCCTGCGCTTTTCGGAGAGCGAAAGCCGCGCTTGCCACGGCTTGACAAGTAGGTAGTATGGAATAACGGCGAGTCTTCATCGGCAGAAATCATGCTAGACGTGTTGATCTGTGGGTAGCTCATGTCCTGTAGGACTTTAATGCGATTTGATCAAACAAAGTAGGTGCGGTGCATTCAAGATACTTTTGCAGGAAGAAAGCCTGGTGAGTGGTTACCGCATCTTCCTATTTTAGTTTAATCTAAGAAATTAAATGAAATTGCAATGATTTTTCTTTTTGAAAAGCGCATGAAGCTTTGACATGGAGAATATGAAAAGAAGGCAGAATCACAAAAGAATCCCTCCTAAATCTTATAGAGAAACAGCGTATCAGATGCTTAGGTACCTCACTTTTAGATGCATCATAACTAGAGATCGGATAATCGGATGCATCTAAATCTAAACTATTATAAAACTGTAACAGAAGTGTGTCTGTACATTGAAGATATTTACAAAAAAAAAATTACGACATGGTTTTTACCTGTCCCTGATTCCAAATCACCTATTTTTGGATTTTTTGTCTGTCTGTTTGTTTGTTTGTTTGTTTGTTTGTATGTTTGTTTGTTTGGGTGTTTGTTTGTTCGAGTATCACGCAAAAACTACTGAACCGATTTTGATGAAACTTTTTTTGTTTGATAGCTTATCATGACACTAGCTGAAAGACACTAGCTGAAAGTAGACAGGATTGGCGAATACTCCACCGACAAGAGCGTAGCTCTTAAATAAGATGATGATGATGAGCTTATCATCTGACTTAAAATCTGGTATATAATTTATGCGGACGAAGTCGCGGGTAAAAGCTCGTATTTACCTAAAGTTGAGGTGTTGGCTATTATGGAATGCACTTCTGTGCCTAACGAAAAAAAAATTATTAACGTTAATTTTAGAATTTTAAGAAGTCGCTTTTATACTGTGCATCCGATTGGTTATGTATTCCCGGACTTCCTGACATCCCGGGATTTGTTTTCCCGAAAACATTACCTATTTTTTCTTTTTTAAATTATTTAGTTTTAAGAAGTTGCTTCCATACTATGCATCCGATTAGTTATGAATTCCTGGATTTCTGGCATCCCAAAAAATATATAAAAAATACAATTTTAAGAAGCCGCTTCCATAATTTTATAGTCAAAAATGAAGTTTAGGTAAATATGCATACGAATATTCGATTTCTAATCATAACACTCCATGTGGCATAAAAATACCGTATTACCTTCCTACTGTAAGTACCTACTACCTATATTGGAAACGTAGGTATCTACAAAAAGTTTAAACAAAGTCTCTGGCACCCTCTAATGAATTCAAAACATTGCATTGATAATTAGTTCACTGATATCATTGTTTAAATCTTATCCATGAGAATATTAGGTTTAAACTCGTTTTCCGCGTTAAATACATATAAAAACACCGTGTTATGTTATGAGAACAGTCGGTAATTACCAAATATACTGTTTTTGGTAATTACTCGAAAACTCACTTAATTTTTATACTGTAACCTTAACCTTGTGTTTGTTTGAGTTGACTGCATATTTCCTAGTATCTTATTGTGATAAAGACAAACTAATTAGTCGAAATAAAGTAAAGTTATTACAGTAATTATGTTGATAAATTACTTTGAATGGCAGGTTAACAGTTTTTCTGGATTTGAAACACTGGGAAATATGATAATTTATGTAGGCAAGTACCTATCGTAGGTATTAATTATGGTTTTTACGCCGGAAAAATAAGAGTTTCGGGCATTATTTTATCATGTCTATGTCTAAGTATATTTACGAAACATAATAGTCTGCATACCCATAAATAACATTAATACGTACTTAAGTACCTACACAAAGTTCGCTAAAAACAAGTTTTTCCAGAGATGAGACCTATCTAGAATCTAGATAGATTTTTTGATCCATAAGAATTCTGTTTTTTTTTTGGAATCCTTAGTACAGATATACAAACAAATATTGCTCGTTAAAGAGGCTCCCCATAGGTAAACGCTATAGCTCGGGCCATATTTATCTGGTTTTTAGAAGCTATCTTCTCGTTATTTAAAAGACATACAAATAATTGAAAAGTGTAGCAACATTCTTCAACATCTCGGCTTTATTTGCTATACTTAGATCATATTTCTTATTTTTCTATAAAATACATATGAAACCTGTGTTCAAAGGAAAGCCTAAATATTGGAAAAAATCTGTATTATGTGCATCTACTTTTTAAGTTGAAGTCACATTTACTTGAGACACACAAAGATCTAAAATTGCTACTTAGCAAATTTTTTTTAAGACCGATATTTAATGAGTTAATTAGATAATTGCTAAATTTGGGGCGAATTCTTATGATTTTAGAATGTGATTTCCTTGGATTAGAAGGCTCCACTGTGACATAATGAAGGACAAGCTAGTCAAAAACAGGTATACCTAATAAAATGACGTGGTTTATTAGCGATGAGGTGGCTCTGAAAGAGTCAAGATCGTTCAGTCAGGGAAACCCCTTAATAGCTTGTCTAGAATCGATTCTTAGTCCAATCGTCGAGGCGTTTCGATCTAACTTAGGTAATGTCAAAGGTCAAAGTGCAAGCAAAAAAAAAAAAGATATTCTGTTAGAACTTGACCGTCTAAACATTTATTGCTTATCATGACACTAAAGCTGCAAGACCATTGTCCTTAGTTTTATTTAGGACGAGCTTTTACCCGCGACTTCGTCCGCATAAATTATATACCAGATTTTAAGTCAGATGATAAGCTATCAAACAAAAAAAGTTTCATCAAAATCGGTTCAGTAGTTTTTGCGTGATACTCGAACAAACAAACACCCAAACAAACAAACGAACAAACAAACAAACAGACAGACAAAAAGTCCAAAAATTTGTGATTTGGAATCATGGAAGCCTAAAAACCATATCGTAATCTTTTTTTTGTAAATATCTTCAATGTACAGACACACTTCTGTTACAGTTTTATAATAGTTTAGATTGAAAATTTTGCCTTTTCATACACATTTTCGACTAAGGCTTGAGGCAGAACTTATGTCCGTCTCAGAATTTTTTTTGTATGGCACCAAAGCAGCACCTAAGCTGTAGGGCCATTATAGTTACTTGGTTTTTAATAAGGTTTGAAAAATCTGCCTTTTCATTCATTTTTGATGTAGGTAATAAAACTTACAGATACAGCTTTTATGCCATAATAATAAATGCTTAGACGGACGAGTTCTAACAGAATTTAACTATAATTAGTTTTTTGGCCAGCCTTTTCACATTTGGACCAAAAATGTATGAAGACGTATTTTACAACACCTACACTGTGACACGGTTGCAAACAAAATACTTATGATTGAAGTGAATTAAATTAATATGTGTAACAAAGTCCAAGATATTTATAGTTAGGTACCATTATTTATTTAATTTATATCTGGTAAATTAAGGAAAACTAGTCACTAACGTCATGTAAAACCTGATAGCTTGCCTTGCCCTTTTAGAATTATGCTACAAAATTAAATATAACAGGTGTTTTAAATACCTAATCTAAGTATTTATTTAAATTTGCCCTAAGTACTAATGTAATAATTTGAATGAATACAATTTTTAACATTTTAACCTATATTAACTTATGTTAAGTTTCGCTTACCGCGTCGATTTCAAAATTATTACTCGAGCTTAAACGTGTAATCTTTAAACGCCATTTATTTGCAGTATTTTCTATACTTATTTGTTGATGTTGAGCAAATGTTGAAAACAAACTAGCGTTTTGAGCGTAGGCGATTGACATCACCGTGTTTTGAACAAGCTGGGAAAAACATGTCTTTATCAATGAATTTTGCGATTGCAATTTTTATACAATGCTTAAAGAGCCGTACATACATACATACATATACTCACGCCTGTGTCCCATTGGGGTAGGCAGAGACAATAGATCGCCATCGGCTACGATCCTGACACACCTCTTTCGCCTCTTCCACACTCATAAGTCGTTTCATACACGCTCGTCGGTTTCGGGTACATTTAATCTGACCCTTCTTAAGTACGCTACCAATTTGGTCCGCATACGTACGTCTAGGGCGACCCCTTTCGACTGTCCCATTCACACTTGCTTTATATATTTCATTCGTCATTCTGCTATCACTCATTCTTTCCACATGACCAAACCATCTCAGCATTCCCTTTTCAATCCTTGTTACTATATCCTCTTTCAATCCACATCTTTCTCTTATTACACTGTTTCGTATTCTGTCATTTAGAGTCACACCACACATACTGCGTAAAGAACGCATTTCGACAGCATTTATTCTGGATTCATTCCTCTTCTGCCATACCCAACATTCGCTGCCGTACATCAAAGTTGGAGCTAGCACACCGTCATGAACTGCCAAACGTGCCTTTTTGGACACGTTATGACTTTTCATGAATGTATGCATCGCTCCATTAATCCTATTTCCCGCTTTCACTCGTCTCTCTATGTCTCCATCACACTTACCATCTCTCGTAAACATACATCCCAAATATACAAATTCTCCAACCTGTTCCACTTTTTCATCTCCTATCATAATTTTACATTCAGTCATTATTTCATCCCTTTCGAGTACCATAACTTTCGTCTTATTTACATTCACTTTCATTCCTTTCTTCTTAAATGCCTCATTCATGCATGTTACCATCTCCTGTAAATCATCTGCCGATGATGCCAGTAGCACTTGATCATCAGCATATAACAAACATTTGACAAACAACCCATTCATCCTTAAACCACACTCTCTTTCTTTCAAATCACTCAAACAGCTGTCCATGAATAAGTTGAACAACCACGGTGACGCTACACATCCCTGTCTGACACCCCTGGAGATGTCGAACCAGTCTGTGTATGCCCCGTTTATCCTAATGCAGGCACTAGAACCCTCATACAAAGATTTCAGTGCCTGCACCAAGTTGCTATCCACCCCATACATGGTCAACGTAGACCATAATTCGTTCCTCATCACCCGATCATAAGCCTTCTCCAAATCTACGAAAGCGCAAAAAACTTTTTGGTTTTTAGCCAAAAACTTTTCAGATATGCCCCGTAGAGAGAAGACTTGGTCCGTACACCCCATTCCCTTTCGGAATCCGGCTTGCACATCCCAGATTTTTTCCTCCGTTTTATGCAACACTCTTTCTATCAAAACTTTTGCGTACAGTTTGCCGACAACACTGAGGAGGCTGATGCCTCGGTAGTTCTTGCATTCCTGCTTTGACCCTTTGCCCTTGTACAGTGGAACGATGACCGCTTTGCACCAGTCATCTGGTACTTGTCCACATCTCAGGCATTTATTAAACAGTAGGTACAATATGCTTGCTACCACTCCCCCTCCGCTTCTCAGCATCTCAACCGACACCCTATCATATCCTGCAGCCTTACCAACTTTCATACTTTTCAATGCTTTCATAATCTCGTCCATACTTATTATATCATCACACTCACTTTGAATATTGTTGACTCTCCCTTCTGCTTCTGCAGCGTGTGTTACCGCCTCCCCATTTTCAAATAAACTTTCAAAATATTTCTTCCATACTTCTAATACTTTACTTTCTTCGTTAATCATACATCCATCGTCATCCCTAATTCTGTCGATCTTTGATATTTCCGATTTTCCCCGTGCTAATTTAATCTGTTTCCAGAACAGTTTAATATTGCGTCGGAAATTATCTGATAGTCTTTTATCAAATTTCTCTTTCATATCCTCTTTTTTTCTCTCCACAAATTCTTTCACTTTCTTTTTTGCAGCGTTATACTTCAATTTTACATTTATTACATCTTCTTCTGATATCATTCTTCCATACATTCTTTTGTTAGACTTAATTGCTAGATAGTCTAGCCATGCCTTCTTTTTTGCATTCACTACCTTTTTTACATCTTCATCCCACCAATTAGCTGTCAATATCTTCCCATTTTTCCTTTTGGTCACACCACATACATCTTTAGCCTCTTCAACCATTCCATTCTTCAGAATATCCCACATGCTATCCACGTTTAGCTCCGAATTTTCATCTATGTGTTCAAACTTCTCTTTTAGTCTCCGTTTGTACTCATCTTTCACGTCTGTATCCTGAAACCTCTCTACTTTTATTCTTTCTAACGCAGTTGTAGTTACATGCGTACGATGGCGCCACCGTTTGAACAGACCACCAATACGACTAATGACCAAGTAGTGGTCTGTCCCCACGTTAGGCCCACGATATACCCTCGTATCAACAACTTTGTCCTTCAGTCTCCCATCCACAACCACAAAATCAATCACACTTCGACTGTCCTGTCTTTCCCACGTATATGTGTGAATTTTCTTATGGGAAAACCATGTATTTGTCACACACAAATTATTTTCGACACAGATTTCCAGAAGGTCGACACCATTATCATTCACTCTTTCGTCACCAAACATACCTAAAACATGCTCATATCCATCCCGTTTAGTTCCAACCCAACTATTAAAATCCCCTAACATCACTACCTTCTCGTTATCCCTGCACTTTAGCAACACCTCTCTGACACTCTCCCAAAACTCCTCACGCTCCTTTATCCCCTTAAATGTGGTATTGTTGTCTGGGGCATACACTCCTATGATGATAAGCTTTGTTAAACCCACTTTTAATCTAACCCATATGAGTCTTGGGCTCACACATTCATATTCGTTAATACATTCATTCATTCGTTCGGAAAGGATGATCCCTACTCCTTGGCATCCTCTGCTTGTTTCAGGGACACCCGACCACAGAGCTGTATATGAGCCATGTTCGGATGTACCGATTCCTTTCCTTTTCGTCTCATTTACACATAGTACGTCTATTCGTCTCGCATTCATTAACTCACACACTTCATCCATCTTTTCTTTCATTCCTCCACGAATATTCAACGTAGCGAAACGGCTTTCCGTTGCCCGCTTTTCGCCCCTTCGTGACACATGGCGTGACGAGTGGCGAACTTCATCGCCGCCTACGAGATTATTTAAATTAACTCTCATTTATGTCCCACGAGTAGCTAGGGAAAACAACGGTCCACCCCGGCAGAGCCCCGCTTGCCAGGGCAAGGCTAAGGTATGCCTGGGTGGCACCCAAACCCAGGACAGGAGGCACGCTTGCGACTAGGCTCACCCCTAGCCACGCATCCATCGGCACGGCAACCTTGAATTGGCATAGGAAAAAGGGGGAAAGGATAATTATAGAGAGGGATAGGAGAGGGGGGAGGATACTATTGTCACGGAGAGAAAAATACATGCAACAATAGTAGCTCGAGGAATCCGGGGTCGCATACCCGTATATTCTTGTTCATCTACCGGACAGATAGTAGAAAAGAATACCCTCTGGAATGAGAGCCGTAGTTTATTATAATAAAAAAATAGGCAGATCATCGTCTTGCCCGCCAAATTAATTTTCCCAGAATTTTTTACAATTTTCTTTAACGTTCTCTGTTATGTGATCGGATACCTCCTAAGAAAGGTTTTTTGATTACAAACTAAATGTTTTTTATAATTTAGGTAGGTATACACGAACTCAATTCTCATGAACATTGTGTTATGTTGTAGAGCTGCCATTTGTAAAAAGTAAAAAAAAAAAGGATTTGGTGAGCAAATAAAACGATGAACTAGATGAAAAAATGATGATAATGATGAAACGATGATGAATTTAAATTGAAATAAGGGAAAGATGTAGTCAGATGCATGTAGCAAGCTTTAGATGAACTTTGCAATGTACTTATAGTTTTTAATGCGAATGATGATGATGATAATTATGATTTGATATCCAAATTATGCCGATGAAATTGATGAATTGATGATTATTATTATGATTCTGATTTGTGAAAATGATTATCAGAGGCAGTTGTTTGAACTCACCGACTTTGTTTCGGCTTATGTCGTAATTTGAGGGTTGTGCTCCTAAATGTAAAGGATATTTTAATATTAATAAATTAAAAATAAAAACAATTTGGTTTAGACAAACTCCGTACTTAGGTGTATTGCTATTAACTATTTTCCCAATGCATTTATTTTTGTAGTAATATGAAAATATTATTATTATAAAATTATTATTATTTTTGTAGTAATATGACAAATTAGAAACGTGTCAAAGGTCTGAATTTTATGAATGAAATAATTGTAAAATATTAGGATTTTAAAATGTTGGTAATTTTAGTGTAAAACCTTTTTTATTCTCACTCAATTTGTTAACTTTACAGTTAATACATAGTTTTTACCTTATTACTTAGTTAATTTTACTAAGATGTACCTACTTCGATCACAAGAAGTTAGTAAAATAAGAAATATATTTGTTAAGTACCTATAATAGTCATTGATAAAAGGAAACAAAATTTGAAAAGATCGTTAGTAACTTACGAAATTGTCTTAAGAGGGCTATCGAAGTCCAGTGGCGCCCTCGTCACAATAATAAAGTTTTCTCAATAAAGAAAGCTTAAATTAAAAAAGTGCCCACTTGACAAACTACAAAAGCCTTCAAGCCATTGTTATACAATAGGTACTTTTATAGGTTCTAAACATTCCACTTTTAGACAATTTCGAATAAAACAAAAGCGGCCGTTTTCTTTCTTTTTCAAAATTTGTATGTTTAGACCTTTAAAAAACCTATAAAAGTATTCTATGAAAATAGCTTGAAGGCTTTTGTAGTTTGTCAAGTGGGCACTTTTTTAATTTAGGCTTTCTTTATTGAGAAATCTTTATTATTTTATTTATTTATTTTTATTTTATTTATTTAGGTTTACCAACAGTAGTTACATTTAAATTTTACATATAACATTGTTAAAGGCTTTGAACAAAATGCACTACCAATTATAGGTAAACACATTATTGTGACGAGGACGCCACTGGACTCGAATAGCCCTCTTAAAATTTATTCCAACATACTTTTTTTTAAATAAAAATGTCGGTTTGCGTCCATGCTGTAGTTCTAAAATATAGTTTAAAAATAAAGGGCTACATTACCATGGCTCACTGCTAAAGTAGCCGCAAAAAATACAAACAGAATCTTCTTATCCATTTCAAAATAAATAAACACTCATATAAAACACAAAAGCACTGTCTACTCGTCCGTCTGTCTGTCTGTATGTAACTAATGCGACTTGTATCGCCGTAGAGGACTAATATAATGATAAAAATAAGCTGAGACAAGGCTTTGGTAGGTTGACATACCGGTACAGGTTAGTGGAGAAGTGTTGGTAAATTTTTTGCTAATTATATCATACCTCGCAGTAAAAAAAAGAGTATCTAGTTCTACATACAGTAAGGACACTCCCTGCCCCCCCCCCACACATTTTGATCTTGCCCTATGGAAGGAGACGTGGCGGAAAATGTAGGGAACAGCGTATTCCTGTCTTGCTCGTACTCAGTATCGCACATGCTTACCTTTCATTTGTATGAAATAACAGCTGCACTCAGGCTCGCTGCAGCAGCAAGGCGTCCCTAATAGGTAGGTAGTTTCGCATAATAGGATCTTTTTTGAAAATAAAAAAATAATGTAGAATATATAAATGATTTGCAAAAACTCGAATGCAGTTATTTTTAAGCCATTTGTGTACATTCTTATATAATTATTTTAATTTTAACTATCTACCTAGTACGAAAATATCTAGTTCCGTAGATGACTTCGATCATTACGGTCAATCTTATTTTCATAGTATATTGGCATGTTGTTCAATTTGATGGTCTGAGGCTGTCCCTTACGAGGGCTATCGGAGTCCAGTGGTGCCCTCGTCACAATAATAAAGATTTCTCAATAAAGAAAGCCTAAATTAAAAAAGTGCTCAACAGATAAACTAGAAAAGCCTACAATACTTTTATAGGTTCTAAACATTCCACTTTTAGATAATTTCGAATAAAAACAAAAGCGGCCGTTTTTTTTCTTTTTTCAAAATTTGTATGTTTAAACCTTTAAAAAACCTATAAAAGTATTCTATGAAAATAGCTTGAAGGCTTTTGTAGTTTATCTGTTGAGCACTTTTTTAATTTAGGCTTTCTTTATTGAGAAATCTTTATTATTGTGGCGATGGCGACACTGGACTCCGAGAGCCCTCTTAAATGCTGTATAAAAGCGTTTATAAAATGAGATATACAATACAATGTTTGTATAGTTTGCTAGCAATATTTACACTTGTGTGCGCAAGTGTACTTCAAGTGCATACTAAATACTGGTCCAAGGGTTAGTGCAGTCGTCCTTAAGTTTTCCATTAAAAGGACCCGTTCTCCGCAATTATACCTAGTTGGTACTCACTCTATGACATAACTATGGAGTTTAACTATAATTTTAGTTACAATATCGATCGAAACACACTTGTATGGTCTGATATGACTTCTGTAGGCTGAAATAAGGATTGTGTTTACTTGTTTATCGTAGTTTTTGTATGGTGGTGTTCGGTTGACTAACAACACAAAAACTAACGACTTTATGGTATTTCGGAGTCGTCTGCAATGTTTTTACAACAAACAAGTACTCATGTAGGTATTTTGTATTTGCTATTTCTGTGTTGATTTCATAGTTCTGTCACATAATATTGTATACAGAGTGAAATTAAAATCATTGGCATCCTTGAACGAAGACTCTACCGATCAAACTGCTACTCTGTCTACTTTTAATATGGGAGCAAACCTGTTATAGAAAAAAAAACATCAGCTGTTTCGTATGACATATTTTGAGGATTTTGAGTACAGGAGTGCAATTTTTGAATCTCAGTTCTGCAGTTGAAAATGTCAAAATTACTGTGGAGATAAGATATGCATCTTTCTACTGCTGATTTGACTTTCAAAAATCATACTTCAACGATCGATTTTTGAAAGTCAAATCAGCAGAAAGATGAGTATCTCCATAGTAATTTTGACATTTTCAACTGGTGACTCAGCGAATGAGATTCAAAAATCACACTCCAGCAGCCACTGTTTAGTATGGTACTGCAGATTTTTTCCAAATGTTTTCTCTGATAGAAAAAGTTGGTCAGTTGGTAGGTAGAGCGCACGCTGGGTTCCGTATCACGATACAATATTACCAACAAATTTTGTTTTCTCCGAGATACTCAGTTCAAGCCAGACACACACTTGATTGGTTTTTGATATTTGTTGTTTTACCGTATAAGATGCACTATAATCACACCAAGTAAGACGCTTGTATTTATTGCCATTTTACTACACCTAGAGCAAAAACTAAAAACATTTAAAAATACTACTTACACGTTTCTTGTATGGGGTGGGGAAACCCCTAAATTTTTTACTTTTCTTTTTGTTATTTATTATTTGTTAGCAAATTCAAAATAATAAAACATATTTTGTGAAAATTAAAAATCGCTCGCTGGTTCAAAAGATACAGCCCTTTTAGAGTTAGACGGACGGACGGACAGCGTAGGCTTATGAATAGGGTCCCGTTGGCACCCTTTGGGTACGGAGCCCTAAAAAGGGCCAAATAAAATTTTACCGTAACCAAAAGAGCTCGTATGGTTTGACAGTCGATCAGATGTGCCCTCTTGTTGGGCAAAAATTCAGAGATATTATCATACCTACAATGTATGTTATAGTAACGTCAGCAAACGCTCTATTTATACCACAGTCAGGGTCCAAGGTGCTTGACCTCTAGGCGATGACCCCGGGTACCGTTCGCAAACCAGTCCGGCCGGTGCGCAGGAGTCGATCATGATTAGATACAAATGTATATAGATGTTTTATTTGTTTATGATATTGATTGATTGATGATGCAATGGATAACGGTGAAATGGATCTTCAAATTGATTTTATGAACATGAATAATCGATTAGAATTTTTTTTTATTTGTTTTTTATATTTTTCAAATAAGGCGTTATCAATAAGAAGCAATTTATGTAATAATTAATACATAATGCTCTCTCACGCCATATTGTCCCACGGGCGTAGGCAGAGACTACGGCTTTCCATTGCCACACGTTACAAAAAAAAGTTAAAAGCGCTTTAAAATATATAATTATAGGTACTTATAGTAATTAATGGGGACTATTCATATTCTTCTTTCAGATAAATATATATTTCGGAAAGTCGTTTTCTGAAAATAAAACAAAAACAACATTAAGATAACAATTTTATTTAATAGTGCTTATAAAATACAATTAAATATTGCTAATGATAAAATAATCAACTAAATTCATTAAAACAACAAAATAATTTGTTTTAATCAATTGCAGTGACTCCAATCAGTAAGCCTCTGGTGGCTGGTGGCTACATCAGAGATGCCGACGATCGAGGCATGATCAGGGGATCATCTCATGATGAGGGTCATCTCATAAGTGGCACCAACTAGTGACTATTGGTAACTTTAATTAACATAACTTTTTTGCTTTGATTATCTTAAAATAGTGATAGATAGGTGACGTTCTTGCATTACGTACGCGAACAATGGGCCAGCTTTTCACGTACTTACGAGTGAAAAGTAATGCAGTGTGATTTGTTTTTTGTTTTTGAATGATTTGTACGAGTAAAAGCACACGAAGGCATTTTTGTACCTACGCCTAAAATCAATAATGTGTCTCCATTACGTATTGCTTTTCGGATTGCGACTTAGTCAATTAGGCGACGGGGGCTCCATTTATGCGCTATACTCTAGGCTAGTCACCAGTTTTCCGCAATTTTAATTTAATCAAAGCATTTTTGTACTTTATTATACCAACACTAGGTACTTTAGGTACCATCTTGAAAAATATTCTACAAGGTGTAACACCCAGACCATCAATCTGAACAACTTTCACTATGGGGCCAACATCGAGAAAAAATAAAAAAAATCAGCTGTCCCATACAAAACTGCAGTACTGACTCGACTAAAATGTATGGGACAGCTGATTTTTTTTATTTTTTCTCGATGTTGGCCCTATAGTGAAAGTTGTTCAGATTGATGGTCTGAAGCACCCCCTTAAGTATACACGTACGTTACATATTTATACGGGTGTTTTAAACCATCAAACCGAACAACTTTCACTGAACATTGAAGTAACGAATAAAAATTCAATCGTTTCATGCATTACATAACATTTGTTTCAATGTTGGACCCATATTGAAGAAAGTTGTTCAATTTGATAATCTGAAGCTCCCCTTAAAGTATGTATAAATTAAATCAAAGACTGAAAAAAAAACATCCATTGGCGTCTTAAGATCTTCTTCACCTACAGAAAGTACGTTATTACTATCAACCTAAGTAAGTACTTATATTAACTTTCGCTACTGAACATAGCGCCAAAGTCACACAAAAAATATGTAAGTCCATTCTCATAAATTAGGAGTTAGGAGTTCACGAGTTAGGAGATGTGATAAAACGTTTATCGAGGCGTCATGCCGCGGGAGCTGCGACACTTAAAAATAAACCTTAATCTAACTTAATATAAGGTTCCAGCTTCATAGCCCTCATGATGTCCCCGGTGACGGAACACCTGCCGGCCTGCATGACGACCCTGGGGTCCTCTCGGCCTTGGACCAGGTTCTTGAAGTTGGTCTCAGTGAGGGTGAAGGTAGTGTCTGGGTCACTGTCAGGTTCACCTTCGTAGACTATTACTTTGTTGAGGTCCATAGCTGTGAAGGAGAGGAGAATGTTGAAATACATTATATTTAGCATTTAGGAGTTGACAGATCTATTATCAACTAGCTTTTCCCGCGACCTCGCCTGGACTGGCTCCAGTCGTATCGTAGCGAGATAAAAATACAACGTGTAATGAATTAGCGCAAAACCTCATACACCCCAACTGATTTATAACAAAATAATTAGATTGAAACAATAATTTAATTATTTTGATAGTCAAAATTTAAAGTTAATTGCATTTTAAGTTTGGAGGCAAAAATGATTTTTTATCATTTCAGCAATGAATGAAAGCGCTAACGTACTCATGGATACATTTTAATAATCTTGATTTGGTAGTAAGTATGTGACATGAGTGTGCCTGTGCGATGAGTTGACATCGGGTTCAGTAAATTTAAAATTTTACTAAATTATGTTGAAACCATGATAATTTGATTCTGCTCTCGATTATAAACAAACTACTTTCTAGTTTTGCGTTAATTCATTAACACGTTGTGTAAGTTTTTTTGTGATGCACACAAACAAACAAACTTATAATGGACAACGAAGTGTACACACGCTTCGAAATTCGCTGCTGGATATCCAAATAATAAGATAAGTTCTATTGAAATGCACTGGCGAGTCGTGACGACTGCCCAGTCGCTATGATTGCAAAATGAAATACGCAGTAATTCATACTCGATTTCGAAGTAAATGGTTATCATGCATGACTAGGGCAAAGTGATAGAATTTCGTCTCAGGAGAAGAACAGAAGTGCGATTTTTGAAAATCGTACGAGCGACTTGGCAGTAGAAAGATGCATAATCTCCATAGTAATATTGACATTTTCTACTGCCAAGTTGCTCGTATGATTTTCAGAAATCGCACTTCTGGAGTGCGATTTTTGAATCTCATTCGCTGAGTTCAGCAGTTGTAAATGTCAAATTTACTGTGGAGATACGCATCTTTCTACTGCTGATTTGACTTCCAAAAATCGCACTCCTGTAGTATGATTATTGAATGTCAAATCAGCAGTAGAAAGATGCACATCTCTATAGTAATATTGACATTTTCAACTGCTAAACTCAGCGAATGAGATTCAAAAATCGCACTCCAGATCTGTTGTTCTTTAAAAAAACACGCGATTTCTGTGGTCATAATAGTGAAAATTCTATTTCTATTCTAAATCCTAAAGTTTGTAGTTTTGAACACGTTTTACAATAAATAACAAAAAGCTTTTATACTTGTCACCTACAAAATGTTTAAAATAGAGTCATGGATGTAATATACAACTCAAATAGAGTGCATTTTCTTACTTGAGATGTCATTCCATCCTGAAACCTTCAAATGCGAGACTACAGGTAAAATTGTTAGTATGAGCGGAGCGGAAACTATAAACCACGGTAAGCACCACCTACTCTACTAAAATTATGTAGAATAATATTTCCTATTCTATACTTAAAGCCAAATTTAAATATGGAGCCGACGTCGAAATAACGAGAAAAAATCCTCTGTTCCATACAAAACTGGTAGTAGGTAAAGGTTACTCAAATGTAAAAGGCAGAATTTTTTTCGCCATTTAGAATTTGGCGTCATAGTGAAAGTTATTCAGTTAGAAGAGTAAAATGCATGGTTACTTAATTTTGCAGCACTGACAAAAAATTTGGGTCGTGGTTTGCAGTTTTGTGTGGAATAGCAGTTTTTTTTGCGATTTATCATTTTCTCCTATAGTTGTTCAAAATTAAAAATTTTTTATTCAAAATAATATCATATAGATAGCTTTTTGACGTCATTTTTTGACTCTACCACCGCGTCGGAAGGTGTTCCGTTGAGAGAAGATGCGGCCAGAAACTCTACAACACACATCTTTTAAACAAAACAAAATGTACAAAGTACAATTAAAATACAATATTGCATTACATAGTGTAAAATTGTCAAGACCAGACATTTTGGTCATTCAAATAATCATCGAGTTTATAGTAACCTTTTTTACAGAGGACTTGTTTAACATGAGACTTAAACTTTTTGTCTGGTAAGTTTAAAATATCCTCTGGTATTATACTATATAAAGCTCGATCCCCACTGACTGACTGACTGACCCAGTGACAGATCATGTTCTCCAGGTTCCCCCCCCGTACCGTGGAAAAGCATTAGGGGGTCGTACTCGGGGTGCCCCCGAGACCCAGGGAAAACTTCGACTTCCTTCGAAGGTCGACTCCTCCTCGGTGTGGTCAACGGCCAGCGGAAACCATGACAGATGGGGGTATGGACCTTTAACAAATGTCATAGAGGAGCATAGGCAGATTTGAGTGCCGACGAAAAAAAAAAAAAAAAAACGAAATTCAAGATGGCGCCATACAAATTTCAAACGCCTGTATCTTTTAACCGGTAGGAGATAAGTACAGGGTGTTTGAACAAATGTCATAGCGACCGAGGTCAGCTATATGGATGACGTCATGAAAATCCAAGATGGCGAATAAAGGATGATGGCCATTTTTCAAGTTGCTCCGAACCGACCGAAAATTTGTATCCGGGGGTTTTTAGGGTCCCCGATTCCAAATGTGAAAACCATTTTTTTTTATCTTCATTTTTCGAGGGGGTCGCCATACAATTTTTTTTTTCGGCGAGCCCGAAGGGCGAGCCCATGTACCTAAATGCGAGCCCGAAGGGCGAGCTAAGCGATCGATGGCGAGGCCGAAGGCCGAGCTACGCGTAGGCGCGTGCGCCGAAGCGTCCACGGTGATCACCATCCATTTCCCTTTTCCCGTGTAATTTTTGCGAGGCCGCAGGCCGAGCCGAGCGCGAGGCCGAAGGCCGAGCTACGCGTAGGAGCGAAGCTCCGAAGCGTCCCCCCTGGAAGCCTGGTGGACCTGGTCTCCGGGGTCAGTCTGCCGCCGAGCGAGCCGCAGGCCGAGCCCCGCTCGGCCTGCGCGAGCTTGGCAGGCAGGCTGACCCCGGAGACCAGGCCCACCAGGTTTCCAGGCGGTACGGCCCGTCCCAACCCCAACCGAACGAGGTGTGGCGCCTCCACCCCCAAACGTCAAGTTTCTCAGTCACCTTCTCAACCTTCCCTTCCCCTTTTTTCAGCAAAATTTTAAACTCCAAATCCTAAAACCATGCGTTAACTGCTACTACTCCCCCCTCCCCCTCTTTTCCTTTTCCTGACCGACTTCTTCTTCAGACACTGAAAATGTAAGTCCAAACAGGACTCCCCCCATTCGCGGCGACGCCGCCATACACCGCGGGCTGCAAGCCCGCGGCACAGAGCAAAACACTAGTTATTATACTATATAAAGCTCGATCCCCACTGATTGACAGATCATGTTCTCCGGGTTCCGCCCCAGGAGCGTGGAAAAGCAGTAGGGGGTCGTACTCGGGGTGCCCCCGAGACCCAGGGAAAACTTCGACTTCCTTCGAAGGTCGACTCCTCCTCGATGTGGTCAACGGCCAGCGGAAACCATGACAGATGGGGGTATGGACCTCAAACAAATGTCATAGAGAACCATGGGCAGATTTGAGTGCCGACGAAAAAAAAAAAAAAACTCAATTCAAGATGGCCGCCATACAAATTTCAAACGCCCGTATCTTTTAACCGGTAGGAGATAAGTACAGGGTGTTTGAACAAATGTCATAGCGACCGAGGTCAGCTATATGGATGACGTCATGAAAATCCAAGATGCCGGATAAAGGATGATGGCCATTTTTCAAGTTGCTCCGAACCGACCGAAAATTTGTATCCGGGGGTTTTTAGGGTCCCCGATTCCAAATATGAAATCCATTTTTTTTAATCTTCATTTTCCGAGGGGGTCGCCATACAATATTTTTTTCCGGCGAGCCCGAAGGGCGAGCCCAAGTACCTAAATGCGAGCCCGAAGGGCGAGCCAAGTTAGCGAGCCCGAAGGGCGAGCTAAGCGATCGATGGCGAGGCCGAAGGCCGAGCTACGCGTAGGCGCGTGCGCCGAAGCGTCCACGGTGATCACCATCCATTTCCCTTTTCCCGTGTAATTTTTGCGAGGCCGCAGGCCGAGCCGAGCGCGAGGCCGAAGGCCGAGCTACGCGTAGGAGCGAAGCTCCGAAGCGTCCCCCTGGAAGCCTGGTGGACCTGGTCTCCGGGGTCAGTCTGCCGCCAAGCGAGCCGCAGGCCGAGCCCCGCTCGGCCTGCGCGAGCTTGGCAGGCAGGCTGACCCCGGAGACCAGGTCCACCAGGTTTCCAGGCGGTACGGCCCGCCCCAACCCCAACCGAACGAGGTGTGGCGCCTCCACCCCCAAACGTCAAGTTTCTCAGTCACCTTCTCAACCTTCCCTTCCCCTTTTTTCAGCAAAATTTACAACTCCAAATCCTAATGCCAACCATGCGTTAACTGCTACTACTCCCCCCTCCCCCTCTTTTCCTTTTCCTGACCGACATCTTCTTCTGACTCTGAAAATTTAAGTCCAAAAGCCAATACGCCCCATTCGCGGCGACGCCGCCATACACCGCGGGCTGCAAGCCCGCGGCACAGAGCAAAACACTAGTATACTATATAAAGCTCGATCCCCACTGATTGACAGATCATGTTCTCCGGGTTCCGCCCCAGGAGCGTGGAAAAGCTTTAGAGGGTCGTACTCGGGGTGACCCCGAGACCCAGGGAAAACTTCGACTTCCTTCGAAGGTCGACTCCTCCTCGGTGTGGTCAACGGCCAGCGGAAACCACGACAGATGGGGGTATGGACCCTTAACAAATGTCATAGAGGAGCATGGGCAGATTTGAGTGGCGACGAAAAAAAAAAAAAAAAACGAAATTCAAGATGGCCGCCATACAAATTTCAAACGCCTGTATCTTTAAACCGGTAGGAGATAAGTACAGGGTGTTTGAACAAATGTCATAGCGACCGAGGTCAGCTATATGGATGACGTCATGAAAATCCAAGATGGCGGATAAAGGATGATGGCCATTTTTCAAGTTGCTCCGAACCGACCGAAAATTTGTATCCGGGGGTTTTTAGGGTCCCCGATTCCAAATATGAAATCCATTTTTTTTTATCTTCATTTTTCGAGGGGGTCGCCATACAAATATTTTTTTGGGCGAGCCCGAAGGGCGAGCTGCGTGACCGAGGCCGCAGGCCGAGATGTTCAAGTATCTTAATGCGAGCCCGAAGGGCGAGCTAAGCGATCGATGGCGAGGCCGAAGGCCGAGCTACGCGTAGGCGCGTGCGCCGAAGCGTCCACGGTGATCACCATCCATTTCCCTTTTCCCGTGTAAATTTTGCGAGGCCGCAGGCCGAGCCGAGCGCGAGGCCGAAGGCCGAGCTACGCGTAGGAGCGAAGCTCCGAAGCGTCTCCCCTGGAAGCCTGGTGGACCTGGTCTCCGGGGTCAGTCTGCCGCCAAGCGAGCCGCAGGCCGAGCCCCGCTCGGCCTGCGCGAGCTTGGCAGGCAGGCTGACCCCGGAGACCAGGTCCACCAGGTTTCCAGGCGGTACGGCCCGCCCCAACCCCAACCGAACGAGGTGTGGCGCCTCCACCCCCAAACGTCAAGTTTCTCAGTCACCTTCTCAACCTTCCCTTCCCCTTTTTTCAGCAAAATTTAGAACTCCACAACCAAAAAACCATGAGTAAAACTGCTTCTACTCCCCCCTCCCCCTCTTTTCCTTTTCCTGTCCAACATCTTCTTCAGACACTGAAAACACAAGTCCAAAACACTGCCCCCATTCGCGGCGACGCCGCCATACACCGCGGGCTGCAAGCCCGCGGCACAGAGCAAAACACTAGTTATACTATATAAAGCTCGATCCCCACTGATTGACAGATCATGTTCTCCGGGTTCCGCCCCAGGAGCGTGGAAAAGCAGTAGGGGGTCGTACTCGGGGTGCCCCCGAGACCCAGGGAAAACTTCGACTTCCTTCGAAGGTCGACTCCTCCTCGATGTGGTCAACGGCCAGCGGAAACCATGACAGATGGGGGTATGGGCCTCAAACAAATGTCATAGAGAACCATGGGCAGATTTGAGTGCCGACGAAAAAAAAAAAAAAAACTCAATTCAAGATGGCCGCCATACAAATTTCAAACGCCCGTATCTTTTAACCGGTAGGAGATAAGTACAGGGTGTTTGAACAAATGTCATAGCGACCGAGGTCAGCTATATGGATGACGTCATGAAAATCCAAGATGGCGGATAAAGGATGATGGCCATTTTTCAAGTTGCTCCGAACCGACCGAAAATTTGTATCCGGGGGTTTTTAGGGTCCCCGATTCCAAATATGAAATCCATTTTTTTTTATCTTCATTTTTCGAGGGGGTCGCCATACAATTTTTTTTTCGGCGAGCCCGAAGGGCGAGCCCAAGTACCTTAATGCGAGCCCGAAGGGCGAGCCAAGTTAGCGAGCCCGAAGGGCGACGAAAAAAAAAAAAAAAACGAAATTCAAGATGGCCGCCATACAAATTTCAAACGCCTGTATCTTTTAACCGGTAGGAGATAAGTACAGGGTGTTTGAACAAATGTCATAGCGACCGAGGTCAGCTATATGGATGACGTCATGAAAATCCAAGATGGCGGATAAAGGATGATGGCCATTTTTCAAGTTGCTCCGAACCGACTGAAAATTTGTATCGGGGGGTTTTTAGGGTCCCGTATTCTAAATATGAAATCCATTTTTTTTATATTCATTTTTCGATGGGGTCGCCATACAAATTTTTTTTTGGGCGAGCCCGAAGGGCGAGCTGCGTGACCGAGGCCGCAGGCCGAGACGTTCAAGTACCTAAATGCGAGCCCGAAGGGCGAGCCAAGTTAGCGAGCCC
This sequence comes from Agonopterix subpropinquella, assembly GCA_922987775.1. Taxonomy (NCBI): domain Eukaryota; kingdom Metazoa; phylum Arthropoda; class Insecta; order Lepidoptera; family Depressariidae; genus Agonopterix; species Agonopterix subpropinquella. Next base: position 2,621,692 of record OV277711.1, read on the forward strand.
GAAGGGCGAGCTAAGCGATCGATGGCGAGGCCGAAGGCCGAGCTACGCGTAGGCGCGTGCGCCGAAGCGTCCACGGTGATCACCATCCATTTCCCTTTTCCCGGGAAATTTTTGCGAGGCCGCAGGCCGAGCCGAGCGCGAGGCCGAAGGCCGAGCTACGCGTAGGAGCGAAGCTCCGAAGCGTCCCCCTGGAAGCCTGGTGGACCTGGTCTCCGGGGTCAGTCTGCCGCCAAGCGAGCCGCAGGCCGAGCCCCGCTCGGCCTGCGCGAGCTTGGCAGGCAGGCTGACCCCGGAGACCAGGTCCACCAGGTTTCCAGGCGGTACGGCCCGCCCCGACCCCAACCGAACGAGGTGTGGCGCCTCCACCCCCAAACGTCAAGTTTCTCAGTCACCTTCTCAACCTTCCCTTCCCCTTTTTTTTCAGCAAAATTTACAACTCCTACTCCAAAAACCATGAGTAAAACTGCTACTACTCCCCCCTCCCCCTCTTTTCCTTTTCCTGACCGACTTCTTCTTCAGACACTGAAAACTAAAGTCCAAAAACAAAGTCTCCCCATTAGCGGCGACGCCGCCATACACCGCGGGCTGCAAGCCCGCGGCACAGAGCAAAACACTAGTTATACTATATAAAGCTCGATCCCCACTGACTGACTGACTGACCCAGTGACAGATCATGTTCTCCAGGTTCCCCCCCCGGACCGTGGAAAAGCAGTAGGGGGTCGTACTCGGGGTGCCCCCGAGACCCAGGGAAAACTTCGACTTCCTTCGAAGGTCGACTCCTCCTCGGTGTGGTCAACGGCCAGCGGAAACTATGACAGATGGGGGTATGGACCTTTAACAAATGTCATAGAGGAGCATTGGCAGATTTGAGTGCCGACGAAAAAAAAAAAAAAAACGAAATTCAAGATGGCCGCCATACAAATTTCAAACGCCTGTATCTTTTAACCGGTAGGAGATAAGTACAGGGTGTTTGAACAAATGTCATAGCGACCGAGGTCAGCTTTATGGATGACGTCATGAAAATCCAAGATGGCGGATAAAGGATGATGGCCATTTTTCAAGTTGCTCCGAACCGACCGAAAATTTGTATCCGGGGGTTTTTAGGGTCCCCGATTCCAAATATGAAATCCATTTTTTTTTATCTTCATTTTTCGAGGGGGTCGCCATACAATTTTTTTTTTCGGCGAGCCCGAAGGGCGAGCCCAAGTACCTAAATGCGAGCCCGAAGGGCGAGCCAAGTTAGCGAGCCCGAAGGGCGAGCTAAGCGACCGATGGCGAGGCCGAAGGCCGAGCTACGCGTAGGCGCGTGCGCCGAAGCGTCCACGGTGATCACCATCCATTTCCCTTTTCCCGTGTAATTTTTGCGAGGCCGCAGGCCGAGCCGAGCGCGAGGCCGAAGGCCGAGCTACGCGTAGGAGCGAAGCTCCGAAGCGTCCCCCTGGAAGCCTGGTGGACCTGGTCTCCGGGGTCAGTCTGCCGCCAAGCGAGCCGCAGGCCGAGCCCCGCTCGGCCTGTGCGAGCTTGGCAGGCAGGCTGACCCCGGAGACCAGGTCCACCAGGTTTCCAGGCGGTACGGCCCGCCCCAACCCCAACCGAACGAGGTGTGGCGCCTCCACCCCCAAACGTCAAGTTTCTCAGTCACCTTCTCAACCTTCCCTTCCCCTTTTTTCAGCAAAATTTAGAACTCCAACACCAAAAACCATGAGTAAAACTGCTACTACTCCCCCCTCCCCCTCTTTTCCTTTTCCTGTCCAACATCTTCTTCAGACACTGAAAACTAAAGTCCAAACAGGACTCCCCCCATTCGCGGCGACGCCGCCATACACCGCGGGCTGCAAGCCCGCGGCACAGAGCAAAACACTAGTTATTATACTATATAAAGCTCGATCCCCACTGACTGACTGACTGACCCAGTGACAGATCAAGTTCTCCAGGTTCCCCCCCCGGACCGTGGAAAAGCATTAGGGGGTCGTACTCGGGGTGCCCCCGAGACCCAGGGAAAACTTCGACTTCCTTCGAAGGTCGACTCCTCCTCGGTGTGGTCAACGGCCAGCGGAAACTATGACAGATGGGGGTATGGACCTTTAACAAATGTCATAGAGGAGCATTGGCAGATTTGAGTGCCGACGAGAAAAAAAAAAAAAACGAATTCAAGATGGCCGCCATACAAATTTCAAACGCCTGTATCTTTTAACCGGTAGGAGATAAGTGCAGGGTGTTTGAACAAATGTCATAGCGACCGAGGTCAGCTATATGGATGACGTCATGAAAATCCAAGATGGCGGATAAAGGATGATGGCCATTTTTCAAGTTGCTCCGAACCGACCGAAAATTTGTATCCGGGGGTTTTTAGGGTCCCCGATTCCAAATATGAAATCCATTTTTTTTTATCTTCATTTTTCGAGGGGGTCGCCATACAATTTTTTTTTTCGGCGAGCCCGAAGGGCGAGCCCAAGTACCTAAATGCGAGCCCGAAGGGCGAGCCAAGTTAGCGAGCCCGAAGGGCGAGCTAAGCGATCGATGGCGAGGCCGAAGGCCGAGCTACGCGTAGGCGCGTGCGCCGAAGCGTCCACGGTGATCACCATCCATTTCCCTTTTCCCGTGTAATTTTTGCGAGGCCGCAGGCCGAGCCGAGCGCGAGGCCGAAGGCCGAGCTACGCGTAGGAGCGAAGCTCCGAAGCGTCCCCCCTGGAAGCCTGGTGGACCTGGTCTCCGGGGTCAGTCTGCCGCCAAGCGAGCCGCAGGCCGAGCCCCGCTCGGCCTGCGCGAGCTTGGCAGGCAGGCTGACCCCGGAGACCAGGTCCACCAGGTTTCCAGGCGGTACGGCCCGCCCCAACCCCAACCGAACGAGGTGTGGCGCCTCCACCCCCAAACGTCAAGTTTCTCGGTCACCTTCTCAACCTTCCCTTCCCCTTTTTTCAGCAAAATTTTAAACTCCAACACCAAAAACCATGAGTAAAACTGCTACTTCTCCCCCCTCCCCCTCTTTTCCTTTTCCTGACCCACATCTTCTTCAGACACTGAAAATTAAGTCCAACTGCCTCTCCCCCCCATTCGCGGCGACGCCGCCATACACCGCGGGCTGCAAGCCCGCGGCACAGAGCAAAACACTAGTTATACTATATAAAGCTCGATCCCCACTGACTGACTGACTGACCCAGTGACAGATCATGTTCTCCAGGTTCCCCCCCCGGACCGTGGAAAAGCAGTAGGGGGTCGTACTCGGGGTGCCCCCGAGACCCAGGGAAAACTTCGACTTTCTCCGAAGGTCGACTCCTCCTCGATGTGGTCAACGGCCAGCGGAAACCGTGACAGATGGGGGTATGGACCTTTAACAAATGTCATAGAGGAGCATGGGCAGATTTGAGTGGCGACGAAAAAAAAAAAAAAAACGAAATTCAAGATGGCCGCCATACAAATTTCAAACGCCTGTATCTTTTAACCGGTAGGAGATAAGTACAGGGTGTTTGAACAAATGTCATAGCGACCGAGGTCAGCTATATGGATGACGTCATGAAAATCCAAGATGGCGGATAAAGGATGATGGCCATTTTTCAAGTTGCTCCGAACCGACCGAAAATTTGTATCCGGGGGTTTTTAGGGTCCCCGATTCCAAATATGAAATCCATTTTTTTTAATCTTCATTTTTCGAGGGGGTCGCCATACAATATTTTTTTCCGGCGAGCCCGAAGGGCGAGCCCAAGTACCTAAATGCGAGCCCGAAGGGCGAGCCAAGTTAGCGAGCCCGAAGGGCGAGCTAAGCGATCGATGGCGAGGCCGAAGGCCGAGCTACGCGTAGGCGCGTGCGCCGAAGCGTCCACGGTGATCACCATCCATTTCTCTTTTCCCGTGTAATTTTTGCGAGGCCGAAGGCCGAGCTACGCGTAGGAGCGAAGCTCCGAAGCGTCCCCCCTGGAAGCCTGGTGGACCTGGTCTCCGGGGTCAGTCTGCCGCCAAGCGAGCCGCAGGCCGAGCCCCGCTCGGCCTGCGCGAGCTTGGCAGGCAGGCTGACCCCGGAGACCAGGTCCACCAGGTTTCCAGGCGGTACGGCCCGCCCCAACCCCAACCGAACGAGGTGTGGCGCCTCCACCCCCAAACGTCAAGTTTCTCAGTCACCTTCTCAACCTTCCCTTCCCCTTTTTTCAGCAAAATTTACAACTCCAACACCAAAAACCAGGAGTAAAACTGCTACTACTCCCCCCTCCCCCTCTTTTCCTTTTCCTGACCGACTTCTTCTTCTGACTCTGAAAACTAAAGTCCAAAACAATACCCCCCCCCATTCGCGGCGACGCCGCCATACACCGCGGGCTGCAAGCCCGCGGCACAGAGCAAAACACTAGTTATACTATATAAAGCTCGATCCCCACTCACTGATAGGGTGACAGATCAAGTTCTCCAGGTTCCCCCCCCGGACCGTGGAAAAGCAGTAGGGGATCGTACTCGGGGTGTCTCCGAGACCCAGGGAAAACTTCGACTTCCTTCGAAGGTCGACTCCTCCTCGGTGTGGTCAACGGCCAGCGGAAACTATGACAGATGGGGGTATGGGCCTCAAACAAATGTCATAGAGGAGCATGGGCAGATTTGAGTGGCGACGAAAAAAAAAAAAAAAACGCAATTTAAGATGGCCGCCATACAAATTTCAAACGCCTGTATCTTTTAACCGGTAGGAGATAAGTACAGGGTGTTTGAACAAATGTCATAGCGACCGAGGTCAGCTATATGGATGACGTCATGAAAATCCAAGATGGCGGATAAAGGATGATGGCCATTTTTCAAGTTGCTCCGAACCGACCGAAAATTTGTATCCGGGGGTTTTTAGGGTCCCCGATTCCAAATATGAAATCCATTTTTTTTTATCTTCATTTTTCGAGGGGGTCGCCATACAATTTTTTTTTCGGCGAGCCCGAAGGGCGAGCCCAAGTACCTAAATGCGAGCCCGAAGGGCGAGCTAAGCGATCGATGGCGAGGCCGAAGGCCGAGCTACGCGTAGGCGCGTGCGCCGAAGCGTCCACGGTGATCACCATCCATTTCCCTTTTCCCGTGTAATTTTTGCGAGGCCGGAGGCCGAGCCGAGCGCGAGGCCGAAGGCCGAGCTACGCGTAGGAGCGAAGCTCCGAAGCGTCCCCCCTGGAAGCCTGGTGGACCTGGTCTCCGGGGTCAGTCTGCCGCCAAGCGAGCCGCAGGCCGAGCCCCGCTCGGCCTGCGCGAGCTTGGCAGGCAGGCTGACCCCGGAGACCAGGTCCACCAGGTTTCCAGGCGGTACGGCCCGCCCCAACCCCAACCGAACGAGGTGTGGCGCCTCCACCCCCTAACGTCAGGGTCCTCGGTCACCTTCTCACCCTTCCCTTCCCCTTTTTTCAGCAAAATTTACAACTCCAACAACAAAAACCAGGAGTTAAACTGCTACTACTCCCCCCTCCCCCTCTTTTCCTTTTCCTGACCGACTTCTTCTTCTGACTCTGAAAATTTAAGTCCAAAAGCCAACACGCCCCATTCGCGGCGACGCCGCCATACACCGCGGGCTGCAAGCCCGCGGCACAGAGCAAAACACTAGTCTTATTATAAAAGCGTATACAGTGCTCCATGAAAGATGTGTTGACTTTACTGAGTCGAAAATGTGGGAATACTAATTTATTTTGCGAGTTCAGTTTGATGGTATGAACCACCCCCGAGGAAAGTGATTAAAAATCATCCAGTATTATGTACAAGGTGTAACAAAACACACTAGTAATACTTAAAGGGGTGCTTCAGACCATCAAACTGAACAACTTTTACTATGGAGCCTACTTCGAAATCGCGAAATTAAAATCAGCTGTCTCATACAAAACTGCAATACCGGCTCGACTCAAATGTATGGGACAGCTGATTTTTTTTTTCTCGATGTTGGCTCCATAGTGAAAGTTGTTCAGTTTGATGGTCTGAAGCACCCCCTTAAGTATTACTAGGGTGTTTTGTTACACCCTGTATAAGGTCTAACAAAATTAGCTGAAACTATTTTAAGGGGATGATCAGACCATCAAACTGAACAACTTTCTCTATGGGACCAATATCGAAATCGTGAAAAAAATCATCTGTCTCATACATTTGAGTCGAGTTATGTTTGCAGTTTTGTATACCACATACTCTACCCATCAAACTGAACAACTTTCACTATGGGAGCAAACCGATCGGAGCAACAAAAAAATCTGCTGTTCCATACTAAACTCCAATACCTACTCGACTCAAATGTATGCAACAGCAGATTTTTCCGATCGGTTTGCTTCTATAGTAAAAGTTGTTCAGTTTGATAGGTAGAGTATGTGGTTTAAAGGTTAAGAGCCGGCATAACACGTATACAGACTTTTAGTTTGGGGTCAAAGACATTCATGTTTGGGCCCCCCCCAACTACCTACATTCATTACAACAATTATGTTAAAGAAATCGCTGTAATAACTGTGCTAACAGGGTGTAAGAAAGTATCCTGTTAGCACAGTGATTACAGCGATTTCTTTAACATAATTGTTTTAATAAATGTTGTGGGGCCCAAACTTGAATGTCTTTGACCCCAAACTAAAAGTCTGGATACGTGTTATGCCGGCTCTTCATTCTCGCCGAGAACGGGCGAGACAGGCCGAGAACGAGAGTGTGGATGCCCTTCATTGTTCTCGTGGCGTCATAAACCATAGTAATTTTCCTTGAAAGTTCTCGCTGAGAGTTCTCGGCGAGAATTCTCGGCGAGAGTGAAGTGCGGGCATTAGGATTGTATTTTATGTAGGTACCTATACTTACTCCAAGAATACACAGAGGTGCCCTTAATGATGTTGAAGAGGAAGACCCCGCCGAGTTCCTTGGCCAGCACTGGGTCCGCGGCGGCCACTTTCGCGCTGATCCTGGACACCAGGTCGGCTTTGGCCGGGTTCTGATGTTCACTTTGCGATGCACCCTGCAATTTGCAAAAGGGCATAAGGTAATTAAATTATTCAATAAGTACCTATGCTATGTAGGGTTGCCAACCCTACTATATAATATAGTATCCTACTATATTAGGGGCGCTACTATAGGGTTGCCAGGTCCAAATATGACATTTTTGAATCTGGCAACCCTAGTCTGCGGCAGATTGAGAGGTGGCAACCCTAGTTTTTAAAGTACTTTAGACCAGTCTCCTTCCGATGGCACCTCATTCACTTCCCTAACAAACACGTGGAAAAAGTTATACCAAAAATTATAATGGAAAAGGCACTTGCGGAAAGATTTTTTTAGGCAACTTGGCGGCGTTGAATTAGCCCCTGTATAAACATACACTAGAATTACATTTCGTTCGCCTAAGGAATAGGTGCATAATTTTACGGTCGGATCTCCGTCTATTGGTACTTAGGTTAGGTCCAATAAGAATGACAAGTAACTTAACATTATTTTAACAATTTTCTTTGTCTTCATCACATTTGTTCCATAAACAATTTTCTACTAAATATACTACTGAAAAGTGACAACAAGTTTTCCTAAAGTGATATTTATCTATTTTTTTAGAAATTATATTATTTCTGTATCGAATCCAGCGACTTCTTTGTTTACAGGATGCATTATTTTCTATAACGAATACGAAATAGGGTAATGATTGTTCCGTAAAGATAACAACTTGGTATTCAAACCAAAAAAGTAGCAAAAAAATATCATTTGAAAAAAATTAAAATTAACAAATTCGAAAAATACTATATTTTTTCATATTTTTTCCCGATCTACTATATTTTTTCGGGCACTAAGGCCCGAAATACTATATTTGGTCTAAAAAAGAGTTGGCAACCCTAATGCTAAGAGTGAGCATTGCTACAATAATACAATTGCATGCTTAGGATAGTATTTACAGAAATGCTTCTGAGTTTCTGACCACTCCATACCCCTGACCACAACGACCTTGACTCTTTCAGAGCCGCCTCACCTCTACTAAACTACTTCACTTTAGTAGGTATACCTATTTTTGACTGGCTTGTCCTTCATTATGTCACAGTGGAGCCTTCTAATCCAAGGAAATCACATTCTAAAATCATAAGAATTTGCCCCAAATATAACAATTATTTAATTAACTCATTAAATACTGGTCTTAAAAAAAAATTGGTAAATAGCAATTTTAGATCTTAATATTGTCTGCACAAAAAGGTGTATGTCTCAAGTAAAAGTGACTTCAACTTAAAAAGTAGATGCACATAATACAGATTTTTTCCAATATTTTGGCTTTTCTTTGAACACAGGTTTCATATGTATTTTATAGAAAAATAAGAAATATGATCTATAGCAAATAATGCCGAGATGTTGAAGAATGTTGCTACACTTTTCAATTATTTGTATTTCTTTCAAATAACGAGAAGATAGCTTCTAAAAACCAGTATAATATGGCCCGAGCTAGCGTTTGCCTCTTAAAACTGATTTGTTTTGTTTAAATGGTTTCAAAACGTTATTACCTAAATATTTATTTTTGATTAAATATTATTACCAAAGTTTAACTGACGTGGTCTATGCCTACCCCCATGGGACAATGACGTGAGCTTATGTATGTACTATGTTGACTAGATTCATAGTTTTTTTCCTTTCGTTTTTGCCTGCCACTGCTGGGCAAAGGCATCCCAAAAGGGAGGGGGGGGGGGGGGGGAGTGATAACTTAGAGTTAAAGACTCAAAGTAATCACTTAGGTACACTTTCCTAAGAACCTATAAGTTCTCTCTAAGTTCTATAGTTCTAACACTTGTGCCTGTTTTGCAGCGTCGGTCTGGGACTCAAAAAACTACCGGGATTTTTCAAACAAGCGGCCCACTGACGTTTTCCCCGACTATGGGAAAGTCAAAAAAAAGGGCATGAATGCGCATAGCAATTATTTTTTCCTAGGGCGTAGGGGGGACTAGGTCTAGATCAAGGTCAGGTTACAAAACAATTTAAGACTCTGAGCGAGCGAAGCGAGCTCGAGTTTTTCACGCTCTAAAATATCCGAGCTAGCGAAGTGTGCTTGAGATTTTACTACTATACAACTAGGCCGTTACAATAAAAACCGGGTGTGTCAGACGAATGGACGTACTGACACCAACATGAGGTTCCATAAGCGACTAAAAACCAGGAGCGAGTAAAGCGAGTTCGATATTTGACTATGATATTTCGGCCATTCCAAATCTGCAATAAGATCTATGTAAATCCTGGAGCGAGCAAAGTGAGCCTGATATTTTACTCCAATAAGGCTAGGTCGTAATTCGTAAATCAAGAGCGAATGAAGCAAGCAATGACCACACAATCCAGGAGCGAGCGAAGCAACCTCGTAGATTTACTGCAACAATACGACTAGGTTGGGAATTAGGAGCGAGCGAAGCAAACACGAGATTTTACTGCAAAGTGACTTGGGACTAGGTCGCTGCAATACCACCAAGAACAAGGAGCGAGCGAAGCGAGCTCGAGAATTTGCTACGTTATACAGGATAATATGCAGATGGTTTTTTAGGGGTATGATCCTGTGATAATTAGACCATTTTGATCACGAGAGATTTCGATATTGGTCCCATGGAAACAGTTACTCAGTTTGATGGTCTGATCATCTCTTTAAACCACCGTCAGCGTATGAAGAAGGACCCTATACGATATCATCCGCAACAGGATTTAAAACCAGGAGCTTTCATCTCAATGCGAAATCGAGTAAACATGTTCGTGAAACAAAAAGATTGAGCGAGCGAAGCGAGCTCGAAAATTCGCAAAATATTTTGACTGTCTTTGGACTACGCAGGGGGCCTCCGACTCAGTTACTTACTGAACATATTTTGGCGTTGTTTTGGATTTGATCAAAAAGGTTCTCCAGGTTTGGAGGCCTCATCAACCAAACTTATGATTAGAAAGCAAAACAAAACTGAACGAGCGAAACGAGCTCACAATTTTGCAATAAGCAAATTTTTCTGAATTTCCCTGACTTTTTAAGAAAGTGAAAAAAAAAATTACTTAATTGTCGATTATTTTATGGGGCGGGTATTTATTATTTAGGCCGGTATTACAGAACGACACTCAAGTGGAGATCTCTTCTTAAGTAAAGATAGACAAGGATGCATGTATACGTTGTATGTATTTGCATCCTTTTCTATCTATACTCAAGAAGAGATCTCCACTTGAGTGTCGTTCTGTAATACCGGCCTTAGGGCTTGTAGATTTCTTTTGTTTTTTTTAAAGTAACTCTTTTTAATCCTGGTGTGGGCCAGAAAGATTCTGGAGTGGGCTGTGCCTTTTTTTTGTGGTATGAAAATGAAGAGGGAAGAAGAGCTGGGCCGGACCGGCCCACGGGGGTACCGGCCCACCGGGAAAAGTCCCGATATTCCCTGGGGCCAGACCGACGCTGCTGTTTTGGGTAAAATCAGTCATTGATTTATTGGCCATAAATATTTGGGACTCACCACCACGTTATACAATAACACGTAAGCGAAAAATTCTTCGTCTATGCAATAACAGAACCAAAAAATGGCACATGTCTCTATGCATCAGTTATACAGCTCTGGAGTGCGATTTTTTAATCTCATTCGCTGAGTTCAGCAGTTGAAAATGTCAAAATTACTGTGGACATAATTGCATCTTTCTACTGCTGATTTGACTTTCAAAAATCGCACTCCTGGAGTATGATTTTTGAAAGTCAAATCAGCGGTAGAAAGATCCATATCTCCATAGTAATTTTGACATTTTCAACTGCTGAACTCAGCGAATGAGATTCAAAAATCGCACTCCAGTCAACACATTATACATTGCCGCTGACATTATTCCAGTCCTTTCAAATCTTTTCAAATGTATTCACAAAACAGTAATGTACAACAATTATGCATAACTTAGCGGTCCCGAGGCGAAGTTAGCCATAAACAAGAAGCTTGGAAAAGTATTGGGATGACCATAAATTAATAATCATCCATTGCAATTTTTTATTTATTAAGTTTCAATCAAATCACATTCGACATTTAAAAAAACTTTCGTTTTTTAATAAAATAATTAAAAATGAACTCACCATGTTATCGTGTAGCAGGTACCGTTCGCGTCCACAGCACTGCGGACTGCGGCTCCGGAGGCTGCGCCTGCGTCATCGCTTTCACTCTTCAAGTCACATTGCAACATTTGTGTGCGTAGTGGTGACCACACGTTGAGCCTTTCATGAGACAGTCCTGTGGAAAAAAAGAGGGGCATGTGACGTACTGAACCCCCGATACGTCAAACGTACACCAATCGGCCAATCTCTACGGCACAATGCAATGGCAAGTGAAATGAAAGAAGACAGAATACGACTCGATAGTAGAAGAGGAAAACTAAGTAAATGTACCAGTTAAGTCAATAAACTAAGGCTGGCTTCGTCCCTTGTATTTAGTGAACGTCCTGGGGTGCGATTTTTGAATGTCACCGGTGAGCTTGAACGGTTTTTGAATCTCATAAAAAAACCACTCATAAAGAAGGGGCACTCGTATTTAATTCATGGGTAGGATACGAATTTTAGTCACCTGTGAGATTCAAAAATGCTAACTTTGTGAAATGGTGAATATCGGCCACTTTTCTCAGCTGGTGACTTTCAAAAATCGCACTCTTGTCCCTCACACTAGTCATACCTAATGACAGTGACGTCACCATCTTAAACATGTTTAAGCTTAAATATTTTTTGATACTACAAGTCAGCCTTAGTATACTAACAAACACTGCATGCTTTAACTCTAATAACCTAATTTTAATTATTTTTGGAATCCAGGATGCAGATACGTCATGTCAAGAGGTTTCAAATTAAACCTTAGGGTCAGCGCACACCCAGCGTAAAACTGTTCGAGCATGCGCGAGCAAATTTCATTGATTCAGTTGATAATGAACTCTATTCCCATTGAAATAAAGTTGAAAATAGCTTGCGAGTGATTAAATCCCTTCAGCGTCTGTTCGAGTATGCTCGCGTATGCCCCTCGCGGCGACGGGAGCAGTCGCGAGCATGCGCGCGGATGCTCGCGCATGCTCGAGCATACGCGCGTGTCGATGCTTGCGATCCGTCGTCAGTGTTGCCACCCCGTCATTTTTCGGGCTAGCTCTAACATCTTTTTTATCAGCTAAGCCCGAAAAGGGAAATTTAGTACCTAGTTGCCTACCTACACATAATAAATAATAATCTAGCCCTTATCGAAAATACACGAAAAATCTAAAATAACATTGATTTTTAGGGTTCCGTACCCAAATTCTTATTGATGTGCTCTTCTTGCTTATCTTCCTCTGCTAGTAACCCAATAATTACCAAATCCCAGTCCACCATACTTTAAAATTGCTCTTATCGCACGTCTTTACTTTAAAATATTGTAAACACAACTGCAAAATTCACTGTCAACTGTAGCAACACGGCAGCATCCGCGAGACTGTTCGAACACGCGCGAGCTGCTCGCGCATGCTCGAGCATCCGCCGCTGCCGCCGGCGGATTTCGCCGCTAGGTGTGCGCGACTGCAAAGAACATGCTCGAGCATGCGCGAGCAGTTCTACGCTGGGTGTGCGCTGACCCTTATTGAGTCACTCACTAATGTTGTGTTGTTGATGGGAACTATTGTGAGCTTTAAAATCAGTAAATAATTCGAGAGCTCTGTTAGGACTGTGATCACAAAATATGGTAACCCTACACACGCATAAAAGATAGCTTCTCTCTTAAGAATGACCAGGTGTACCTAGAAGAGCGGCATACGATAATATCGGAGTCGTTTTCATAAAAAATAATTAGCCATTAAATTAACCTTACAATGTGTGAACAAGGGTGCTCCGTAGCTTTACTACAACGTGCTACAACTAACATCGAGGTACCTTCATTGTAATGTTATACGTAAGATACGATTGTTTATCTGGAAGTAATCACATTCGTGTTTTTTTAATAAGTGTATTTCAGGACTTTGTTCCTAGAAAGATAGTCAGAGATATTCAGAATGACAGTAACTGGTGCAGTAAGGTGACAGCTTTCTTGATATCAACATCATCAGCTTTTATTAGGGTTGAACCTCATCTGCAGCACGGAACCGCATTTTTTCTATCTCTATCCTTTTTTGTCAATCAGGAACGTCATTTGCTAGAGCGAGAAAGGTCACAACACTGCTGGTTCTGCCGCGTGCGGTCGCGTTCCCGCTATCTTTTCCGCTCTAGAAAATGACGTTCCTGATGGAACGTGACAAAATGCGATTCCGTGCTTGCAGATGAGGTTCAACTAGGGCTACCATCCGTCCGGGTTTCCCCGGATTTGTCCTAGTTTGAAGGGCGTCCGGGGGCGTCCGGGCGGGCTGGTCGCAAAAGTGTCCGGAGAAAACCCGGACTTTTCCTGTGTCCGCGTAAACACGATTATTTAACATACATGATGCCCATCAACATCATCTCTATCTCAGCATAAATTTGACAATCGAGTTATTATGTAATGAAAAATCTCGAGCTCGCTTCGCTCGCTCAAACAAAAACTCGCAAACTTATAATTTTAACAAAGCGGTTTTTGTTGTCAAAATATAATTGTTTTTCGTGGTTTTCCGGGGAAAATTTCCGATTTTACTAAACAACCGGGGTTTTTGAAGTCTTAGTCCGGCGACGGCGATTTTGGTGATGGCAGCCCTAGGTTCAACCCTTATACGTCCCGCTGCAGGGAGCAGGCCTACCGCCAAGTACCTAGGGTACCTAGGGTATGAGCATCAGTCCACCACGCGTGTCCAATGCGGATTGGTAGACTTCACATTCGCGTTAGAATTTCTTCTTCAGCGTATGCAGGTTTCCTCACGATGTTGTCCATCGCCGTTTGAGAGTAGTTGATTATTGGTAATGCAAATAACTGTTGTGTTATTATGATACGATAACGAAATCTCATAAATGGTTTGTCGTGGTAGACAATCAGTCAGTAAGAATGTCTCTTCATAATTCATATTGACGATGTAAACAATCAAAGACGTTGAAACCATAAAGGTATCATATAGAGGAACTGACAGCTGAGAGAGCGAGATGCACCTAGCGGCGCCACTGTAGAAAGAGATACGTGACGCGAGGCAATAGAACCATTTTTGGGAACTTGTCGGCACAATCGACTGGGTAAATATTCGTGTTCTGTGAATAATTAGTGAATCTAAAGTGAAGTCGTAGATTATTTTGTGAAATATACTAACACTATTTCATTAAATTACCTACGATTTCACGTTAGATTCACAATTATACACAGAACTCGAAGTTTTAGGGTGCCGATAGGTGCCGACAAATGCACAAAAAACGGTTTCATTTGACAACTCATGTCAGGAGTGCGATTTTTGAATCTTATTCACTGAGTTCAGCAGTTGAAAGTGTCAAAATTACTGTGGAGATATGCATCTTTCTACTGCTGATTTGACTTTCAAAAATCATACTTCAGGAGTGCTATTTTTAAAAGTCAAATCAGCAGTAGAAAGATGCGTATCTCCATAGTAATTTTGACATTTTCAACTGCTGAACTCAGCTAATGAGATTCAAAAATCGCACTCCTGTTACTCTATTCCGACAGGTATAATAACTTTATGGTTGAAACGTAACTATTTCGTAACTTAGGTCTTTAGAAATATTCTCAAAAGCTTTGTCGTGGTAGGCAATATTTATAGTCAATACGAATGTCTCTTCATATTGACAAAGTAAAACAATCAAAGACGTTAAAACGTAACTATTTCGTAACTTGGGTCTTTAGAAACGTTCTTTAAAGCTTTTAACGATAGTCCTCGTTATTTTACATCATCATCAGCTATTAAAAGTCCACTACTGAACAAAGGCCTAATGATTTCCGTAACCAGTTAATCGTATGACGCTCGCAGCTCGTTCCCCTTTTGGACTTAGACAATTTAATAGTAAGGACTGGCCTTGCGGTAGCATTTCCCCTCTGCCACGGTATTAGATCAATTAATCTTGCGCATTTACAACTTTATAACTTATCACTAAACGAGACAGCCTATAATAGCGAAACAATAATTTTGAACTTAGAACGTTTCGGGTTCACACGAGACTACTTTTCATGATTTTTAACATTCAAAATTAGAATCTAAAGTTATAGGGAATAAAATCCAAAGTTTCGGATTTCATGTTACCTCGCCCCCCGCAAAAAGTGGCAGACAATTTTGATAGGAGAATGACACGCGTTACGCGTCCATACTATTTTAAACTGTCTAAGCTTTTGGATGATTAGGATTCATAAACACTAAGACATGGATCTTCCAAACGTGACACAATTATACAGGGTGTAAGGAAAAGTATCATTAACCTTTAAACCACCCACTCTACCCATCAAACTGAACAACTTTTACTATGAGAGCAAACCGATCGGATCAAAAAAAATCTGCTGTTGCATACATTTGAGTCGAGTAGGAATTGGAGTTTAGTATGGGACAGCTGATTTTGACATTGGAAATGTCTTTTCGTTCGCTCCAATATAGGCCCCGATTTCAGGAAAAAGTGCGATCCCCTTATATCTCTGAGAGTTGTGAAGATATGTTATTCAAAAAAAACTCAAAAGACGCGTATTCACAAGAGCTGTAAGGTGCAAAAAGAATTATTTTAGAAAGTCGAAAACGAAAAAAGTTATGGCCGAAATAGTGAAAAAAACAAAATTTTTGAAAAATTTTTGATTTTGGCGCTCAATATTTTGGAAACGAAGAATGATATAAAAAATTTGAGCAAAACTCTGGAAAATTTAGTCAGCTACAATTTGAGCCTAACTAATTTTTGAGACAATATTTTTTTCGAATTCCGTAGATTCATTTCCAATGTGCTCAATAGTCGTGTGAGGCAATAGTTTTTCCTCACTCGACCTCCCATAGTAACAGTAAAGTTGTTCAGTTTGATGGGTATAGTAGGTTAATGATACTTACTTTTACTCACACCCTGTATAAGGATATAAACTATAAACCAGGCTGTCTTTATTTAGGGTCTAGGAGGGTTAATGGCATGTCGAGTGTTGATAAGTAGCAATCTTTCTGCTCACAAAAACACTGCACAAAAACCGTATCCCTTAGTCGCCTCGTACGAAACCCACGGGAAGATATATGGTGGCCCATTCTAAGCCGGAACCACATTATAGAACTAAACACATTTTGAACAAACTTTCAAAAACGTGAAGGCAGTAGGTAAGTTCTGGATTTTCTTAACAATGCTGTTATCATAAATTTTTGCAGATAGGTACGTTAATTTACTTACGAAATTAATGAAAGCGGATCTAGAGATGTGCGGAGTCGAAAAAATTATTCATTCGAATTTATTCGATTGTAAATTCGTATAAATAAAATAATAGAAATACCAATAAAGAACTGCTCCATAGTGAATTAATTGGCGTACCTAAAACTATATTTAGTTAATGTTTATGAAGTTATGAACGAATTAATAACCGTTTGTAAATTATTGGTTTGCGCAGTTATGAAAATAACAAAAATGTTATGAACACAAAAATTTGCTAATTGTTCTTATAATAAAATACAAATTCGTTCATTAACACTGCAACAGCTGCACCATTCTCAATACAATTTCTGAATGGAGTTTCGATTATCAAATGAAATTGTACACGGCGACAGATCAACCTACCCATAGTTGAACTCTATGCTCATGGACATAAGGTCGAACTATGGGTAGGTTGATCTGTCGCCGTGCGTACCATTCGAATTCTAAACATACGAATAAATTGAAATTGACTATTTTTATCGAAAATATCCCATCTCTAATTATAACTATAACATGATAATGAAGTAAGGAAGCCAGTTTTTTTATATGAAAGTAAAACTGGTGTTACGACTTTGAATAATTTGTAGAATTCAGTCCATATTACGCTCATATTAATGGTCGAATTTAAAAATTAAGGACAATGTACGATGGTTCTTACCTAATGTCATGCACAATAAATCATTTCATTTCATTTCTGTATTGTAATACAGGATACGAAAAACGGGATCATCTGTAAAATCCAGGACTGTTGGGGCAAATTATTTCTAGGTAGGTACCTACCTATATCTCGATAGCGCCATTTACGCCTTACAATTTGCTAATAGGTCCAGAATCAGACTATCAAACTGAACAACTTTCTCTATGGGACTAAACCAAAATCGCGAGAAAAAAATCAAGCAAGATTTTTATGGAAATCTTTCAGGCACTGTAACTTTAAAACTATACATTTTAACGAAAATCTGAAACATACAAGCATAGAGATTAGTTTCTAGATTTTTTCTGAAAAATGACATTGACTTTAATTAAAAACTTTTATTGAAAATATGACCAGACTTCGTTTGTATGGAGCGCGCTCCGAATTAACCTCTTAATACCAATCTCGAAAACTTGAAGATAATAAATTGCTTTTCTTGATACATTCTGAGCTATTGAAGATCTCAGAAACTAACAAAAGCATATACAATAAAATTCATGAGGTCATAAACCTTACAAAACTACCGTAGCAATGCTTTCAACAATTCGCAAACCAAAATAACTGGCAACACACAACTTTAATCACCTTGCTAACTTAAAAACTGTCATAAATTTCAGTTACAATCCAGCAATAAAGAAAAATATCGGGCTAAGAGGTACTGTGGCCAATATTTAGTGCTCATTAACATAGGCGACCACTGAAAAAGTTCTTATGCCTGAGGATTAAGATAGCAAATGGTTTGATTCGTGGGATTTCGTTTGTGAAACGAATTTAGTCGGTACCGATAAATTGTTAATGTCCCGATGTATGGCTGCTCCTTTGTGGCCATATTTCTTGGGTTATGGCTCGTATGCAGTCAGCAGGAGTGTGGGCTAAGTTGGGAGATGTTTTCACTTTGAAAAGGGTTACTATAGTATCCAACACCATAGTACCTATCTTTTTTAGGGTTCTGAAATCGGGACCCTATTCATAAGCCTACGTTGTCTGTCCGTCCATCTGTCTTACCTATTTAGGGCTGTAATTTTTGAACCGTAATTAGCTTGGCAGATTTGCTAACAAATAATAAACTTAAACTTGTCAAGAAGCTAAAAATTAAGGGGAGTCTTCATACAAGATACTAGTTTTTATCAACTTTTTTTCTTCTCGCTCTATCGTAAAATCGTAAAAACGGTAATACATACAGGCGTCAAACTTGGTGTCATTATAGAACAAACTCTACAGTACAACAAAAAGTAATAAAAACCGGCCAAGTGTGTGTTGATCTCGCGCTAAACGTCCCAGAGGAAACAAAACTTTTTGGTAAGTTAATATTAATATTATTATGTTATGGGTTGGTGTGGTACGGAACCCTCGGTGCGCGAGTAGCGAAACTCGCACTTCACCGGTTTTATGCATAGGTGTTGTACCGTGGTGAGGTATGAGGCTTTCAATCACCACGTAGGTAGTTGTAGATTGCAGCAAAGTATCTTTACACCCTAAAAGGAAATAAAATATAATAGTCAGAATATGTACCTACTCATGTAAATACTTACCTATAGTTAACTATGTTTTTTTAACCTAAACATTGTATAATTAGTCGGTAAGTAATTAAAGAGTGGAATGGCCTAAGAATTAACATTTGAAAAAGTTTAAGTAAAATGTTAATTCTATTTGATTTGATTTTAAGGTCGTCTTTGCCCCGCTCTCCTCTCATCTCCACTTTTAACTAAACTCTTGCAAATATGTTTATTTTGGCATTTATTTTGGGCACTCTTCAGCTTCAGTCGTGTTAGCATGAGCTAGTACAGATGAAATCAGGTTTGGTCTAGAGTGGATGCTCTTTCTTTGCACTCCTGCCACAAAACTCTGCTGCTCTTCTGGTTTGAGCATTTAACTAATCTCCATTCAGGAATTCGAGAGACAAAATGTAAGCAAAGAAACGTCACTGTCAAAGTGACATTACGTGGTCAGAAACCTTTGGCGCATTTATTAAGAATAAAATTATGGCGGCACGGCATATAATAAAGTGCGTTGACATTAAAAAATTATTGTCTATCTATAAATAATTGTTTCGTACCGAAACAGAGTTGCTTTGATTAGGCTAAAACCATTTTCTAAAATGGTAATAGATATTTTAAGACCATGAGACAACACTATTTTGAGGTATTAATTCACATTGTTTTAATAAGTATCTTATTTGGGCTGGTGATTTGCTTATGATCTAAGCTTGAAGCTAGCCCTCCTTCCTATGAGCAGCGACACTAGCGCCAACCACCGGCGGTTTTTAAAACTACTTCCGTTTCACCGTTCGAAACGAATCCATACGCGCTCCGCGAAAAAATCTAAAAGAAATTGAGAAACTAAGTGAAAGCTCCGAAATATTAGACATTTACAACCCCCGGGGGAAAGGAAAAGACCTAACAAACAAGTGGATGATGTGCATGTGAGGATCGCAGTGCTATTTCCCGATTTACGTGCATCCAGCCGAGCTCGCCAAATCCTGGTTGTGAGGCAGTGAAGGGTGCGGAGATTGGGTGAGTCGCCAGGCCCTTATCTTTACGGTACATAAAATTGATGGTCCTTCGAGCCGGATTTAATCCCCCAGGTCGTGTTGTCTCGTGTCTAGAAGTAGGTATTTTCTTGCGCCATTGTTCATAGCACCACAACGTGGTCAAAAAGGAAACATGGCCGATCAGGAATTCGATATTTTTGAACGAGATTTACTTCTCGAAGAGTTACAACGTACTTTACAGTTCGCAGCGACAGACGAACAGCAATTTCGTTCTAGAATGAAAGATTTAACTTCTCAACAACGTAAATTCAGTAAACTTCAATCCAAAATAGAAAAGGGTTTAATGAAAACTAAAAGTTTTAATAAAGAGGAACAGATAAAGATTCGTAACGATTTTAACGATTGTTATTATGCAATCGGAGTACAAGTCAACCACTTAAAAACAAAAGATGAGCAGGTTAGACGTATGAGTCGTGTTTCTTTCAATACTCCGTCTCCCCAGCCTCCGTGTAGTTTAACTAAACTGCCCATATTGCCGCTGCCTTCATTTGCGGGAGAAGCCACGGATTGGCCAGCTTATTACGATTTATTTCGCTCAATGATTCACAATAGTGCCTACACAGAAGCCGAAAAGTTTAGGTACTTGTTATTGACGTTGAAAAACGAGCCTTACAACCTTATAAAATCAATTCCTATTACAGACGAAAATTATTCTGTGGCTTTAGAGATCCTAACAGCTCGCTACGAGAATAAACGAATAATAGCATCAAAACATCTTGATTGTATATTAGATATCGAGCCTTATTCCGATAAATCAAGCCAAACTATTCGAAATCTATTGAATGTTTATCAGGAAAACATAAAAGCGCTCGAAATGATGGGTTTTCCCGTAGAACAATGGAATTTCTTGTTATTAAATATTTTACTCCGAAAAGTATCGCCTTCTATAAGAAGACGTTTCGAATTATCATTAGGTAGGCCTTCCGATGTTCCTGACGTAGACACTTTAGTTCATTTTCTCGAACGAGAACTGAATGCAGACGAAATGTCAAATTTGGGCGGTCAATCAAATAAAAGTAATGTCGGTAGTTTCAAGCCAGTGAGCGCGCCGCCGGCGCCGCGCGGCCCGAGCGCGAACGGAGGTCCACGACGTTCGTTCGCAGCGAACTTCGCACCGGTAAACGGTAACAGTAATGAGAACAGTCAATCTTATGATCGCGGCGCTCAAATCAAACCGTGTTTGCATTGTAATGCACAACATTCATTAACAAAGTGTCCTCTGTTCCTTAATTTATCACCACGTGACAGGTTTCTGTTCATACAAAATAAAAATGTATGCTACAATTGTTTGAATGTAGGTCATGAAGTTAAAACATGTAAATCGAATTTCGTTTGTCGTTCCTGTCATAAACGTCATCACACTTTACTTCATTTCGAGGCGCTGCTCGCCATTACGGACTCGGCTGATACTAGCGACGTGAGCGCTGTCCCGCTCTCTCCTACGAAGAAGCCCGATGATGACGCGACAGCAACCGACACTCAGCACGTTATGACCTCCGTGAGTGACGGGGTGCGCGACACAAGCACGCCATCCAATGCTTCGTGCGTTCGTTCTAATACGGTATTACTATCTACGACGCTCGTCGATGTATACGTAGGCAATGAAAAGCGATCTACGATCCGATGCCTAGTGGACACGGGTAGTCAAGCGACGTTCATAACGGAGTCGTGTGCGCAGCGGTTAGGCTTGCAGCGCTGCCAAGCGAGCGTTCCTGTGTTCGGGATCGGTGGCAGTAAACCCGTGCGACCGAAAGGTTTGGTTTCGGTATGCATCACGCCGCGGAATGCCGTAACGCCTGTAATATCAATAGACGCGTTAATTCTACCTAAACTTATTGCACAAATGCCGAGTGTACCACTCCCGCGTACAGGGTGGCCACATCTCGCGAATCTTACGTTAGCAGATCCGACTTTTCATACTCCACAACCAGTGGAAATGTTGTTAGGAGCGGATATACTATCCCACATTTTATTAGGCAATGTAATTACAGGCAACCCCGGTTCACCGATTGCAATGAATAGCATTTTCGGTTATTTATTGTTAGGCAAACTATCTTTCGAACCTACGGTTCAAAGTTCAGTGCAGGTGTGTCTAAGTACTTTTGAAGGTATAGACTTGCAAAGATTTTGGGAATTAGAATCACTATTAGAAGAAAAAACTCTCACTCAGGACGAGCTCCTATGCGAGTCGATTTTTCAAACATCGCACTTTCGTGACAAAAGCGGGCGATATGTGGTGCCTCTGCCATTCAAATCGGACGCGCCGCCCCTAGGCGAGTCAAGAGATAATGCTCTAGCTAGATTTCGGAAACTAGAGCATCGGTTAGAGCGGAACCCAAATCTAAAACAAAACTATCATGCGTGCCTTCAAGAGTACTTGGATCTGAATCACATGGAGCCCGCCGATAGTACTTTGAAATCTAATACATATTATATACCGCACCACTGCGTGGTCAGAGAGGCGAGTGAAACGACACGTACTCGAGTCGTGTTCGATGCGAGTTGCAAGAGTTCCAACGGGAACTCGCTCAACGACGTCCTACTCACGGGTCCTAAGCTTCACCAGGACATAGTAGACGTACTTTTACGTTTTCGTATTAATTTTATCGCGTTTACCGCCGATATAAAACAGATGTATCGAAACATCTGGATCCAAAAATCTGATCGAGACTTTCAACGCATCTTGTGGCGTACCTCACCCGAGGACCCTATAAAAGATTATCGTCTCCGAACTGTTACCTTTGGCGTCAGTTCATCTCCTTACCTTGCTTTGCGAACTATAAAACAACTGGCCCAGGACGAAGGTGCACACTTTCCACTGGCGTCTCCTGTTCTCTTGAATCAAGTTTTCGTTGACGACGTCTGTTCTGGAGAAAGCACTGAAGCTAGGGCTCTCGCTCTGCAGCAAGAATTAATTGGTATCTGTCAAACAGCTGGCTTCGAACTTCGAAAATGGCACAGTAACTGTCCCGCGATACTGGCTGCGGTGCAGCAGCCAGACGCGCGCGGTGAGCGGCTAGACTCGCATGGTGAGCGGCCAGACTCGCATGGTGAGCGGCCAGATTCGCATGGTGAGCGGCCACACGTCTATGGTGAGCGGCCGGATAGCGTTCTCATCGCTCCGATGGAGAACGACAAAAAAACCAAAGTACTAGGGCTTCAGTGGAATCCTCAATCAGATTCTTTTTCTTTCACAGTTCAGGTCACAAACGATAAGGCCACAAAAAGAGCGATACTGTCACAAATAGCGAAAATTTACGACCCTATGGGTTGGTTATCACCGGTGACTGTGTATGCCAAACATTTAATTCAATTGTTATGGATGACACGTGTCGATTGGGATGAACGACCGCCTATAGACATTGTAAGCGCTTGGACAAGCTTTATTCATGAGTTACAGCTCTTATCGAAATTAAAGTTTCCGCGTCATGTATTTTCTACCAACTTTACAGCTTCGATACAGCTTCACGGCTTTTCCGACGCGTCTGAGAAGGCCTACGCTGCGTGTGTTTACTTACGTTTAACCGACAATAGCGATAACATAAAAACTTTTCTTTTAATCGTAAAAACGCGCGTAGCGCCCTTAAATCCGGTTTTGTCGATACCGCGCCTCGAGTTAATGGCAGCTGACCTCTTATCACGGCTCGTCGCACGTGTCATGCATACCTACGGCGACCGCATACACAATAAATGTATCCACGCTTGGTCCGACTCCTCCATCGTGTTAGCATGGCTTCACTCGCCACCACACGAATGGAAAACATTCGTTTCTAATCGTACCAGCGACATTCTGGCACGAATCCCTGCGAGTTCCTGGAGACACGTCTCTTCTGCAGACAATCCTGCGGACGCTCCATCTCGTGGCATGTTGCCCTCCACGTTCGTACAGCACGAAATGTGGTTCCAGGGCCCGTCATGGCTCTTGAAGGATCCGACTCATTGGCCTGCATCTGTGGAGATACATCCCACCGCAGAAGAAAAGCGAAATTTACCTGCAGGACATGTTGTCGCCAGTCCTTCCATATACATGCCTGCCGAAGAAGTTGAAATCATTCCCAGGTTTTCTTCCTTGGGAAAACTTGTGCGAGTGACCGCTTTTATCTTTCGTTTTTACAGAAACCTAAAGAAAGAATCAAATTCCTTTCCCAAAGATATTACTGTACCAGAATATAAATTTTGTCTATATCGACTTATTCGATTAGTACAACAGTCCACTTTTAATACCGAAATAAAAAACATCTCAGAAGGAAAATCAATTTCGAATCAATTACGACGTTTGGATCCATTTTTGGATAACGAAAACTTTCTACGAGTGGGTGGAAGAATTCATAAGTCTCTTTTACCCTATGAATCTAAACATCAGTTAATTTTACCGAAACAACATCCGTTAACCCATTTAATAATCGATGATGCTCACATTTTAAACTTGCATGCCGGTCCTCAATCAGTTCAATATTCACTTATGCAGACTTATTGGATTTTATCGAGTCGTGACGTCATCCGACAACGCATTCACCGCTGTGTTCGTTGTTTTCGTGCGCGTCCCGTGCGCCCGCAGCCTCGCATGGCGCCGCTGCCTGCTGTGCGATTAAAACCTGAAAAACCGTTTCAAAAAACCTCGGTCGATTTTGCCGGCCCGTTTTACGTACGTGCTAACAAAGTGCGTAACGCTAAAATAACAAAATGCTATGTTGCAGTCTTTGTGTGTATGAGTGTTAAGGCCATACACTTGGAGCTAGTTTCCGATTTATCCACAGAGGCCTTCCTAGCAGCCCTGAGACGCTTTACGTCGCGTAGAGGTTTATGTACTGATATATATTCTGACTGTGGTAGAAATTTTCTCGGATGTAACAATTATCTCAAGGAGTTGTATCAATTTTTAAAAAATGATTCGGTTCAAAATGAGTTGAATACGAACATTCTTCATCAAGGAATTACGTGGCACTTCCAACCACCGTATGCATCCCATTTTGGTGGTTTATTCGAAGCTGGCGTGAAAAGTTTCAAACACCACTTGTACCGTGTTTTGGGCACGCGTACACAGACCTACGATGAAATGTATACCTTATTGTGCCAAATTGAGGCTGTTTTAAATTCACGTCCGCTTTGCGTGTTAAGTGCGGATTCTGCAGATCCCCTGCCTTTAACTCCTTCACATTTTTTGATAGGCCGACCCCTCAATGCACTTCCAGATGTGAACTTAACAGACGACAATCCAAATAGGCTCACTAGATGGCGCTGGGTGCAACTTTCCGTCCAGCACTTCTGGAAGCGATGGAGTCGTGAATATTTACACGAACTTCAGCAAAGAACTAAGTGGTTCCGCGATCGCGGTTCCCCGCTCCGTGAAGGCACTATTGTAGTAGTATGCGATGACAATTTACCCCCCCTCAAATGGAGACTGGCTCGTGTTCATGCTTTGCATCCGGGCTCGGACAACGTTACTCGGGTCGTAACATTACAGATAGGAGGGACTTTTCTTAAGCGGCCAGTCGTCAAGGTCTGTCCACTACCCTTAGAATAAAAGATGTGCTTGTTACGAAACTTTAGCTTAGTACCGACTTAGTTAGGTATTTACTTATTATCATTTAAGGACACTATGTTAAGATATAGCCCGAAATTGCTCGTATCTTTTGATTATAATTATAAAATCCATATACCTATTTAGTTAAAACCCTGTTAGTGTTTTAAGGTGAGCGGCATGTTTCGTACCGAAACAGAGTTGCTTTGATTAGGCTAAAACCATTTTCTAAAATGGTAATAGATATTTTAAGACCATGAGACAACACTATTTTGAGGTATTAATTCACATTGTTTTAATAAGTATCTTATTTGGGCTGGTGATTTGCTTATGATCTAAGCTTGAAGCTAGCCCTCCTTCCTATGAGCAGCGACACTAGCGCCAACCACCGGCGTTTTTTAAAACTACTTCCGTTTCACCGTTCGAAACGAATCCATACGCGCTCCGCGAAAAAATCTAAAAGAAATTGAGAAACTAAGTGAAAGCTCCGAAATATTAGACATTTACAACCCCCGGGGGAAAGGAAAAGACCTAACAAACAAGTGGATGATGTGCATGTGAGGATCGCAGTGCTATTTCCCGATTTACGTGCATCCAGCCGAGCTCGCCAAATCCTGGTTGTGAGGCAGTGAAGGGTGCGGAGATTGGGTGAGTCGCCAGGCCCTTATCTTTACGGTACAATAATAAAAACAATTCGTGACAATTTGAATAAAATTTTTTAATTATGTTATGTAGCCCTCTACTCTGTCTGTGTGGGCTTTTTGTGCTATG
Organism: Agonopterix subpropinquella; assembly: GCA_922987775.1. Lineage (NCBI taxonomy): Eukaryota > Metazoa > Arthropoda > Insecta > Lepidoptera > Depressariidae > Agonopterix > Agonopterix subpropinquella. The sequence continues at coordinate 2,647,409 of OV277711.1, forward strand.
CGTCCGCGCATAGCGTACGGACTCAGACGAAGGTATTAAACAATCAAGAGACGCGTTTACGTTATTGGCCTCGATTCGGAGTGTACCACGACTAAACTAAACTAAATGTATTCCTGTCACTTTCTAAAATAAGATTAAGAAAAGATACAGAAAACCAACAGCTGACTTTAGTGCTGTCAAAGTGACGTTAAATGCGCAAAATAAGATGCCATCCTTAGATGCCATCATAATGTACGCTATCTTATTTAAGTCGTTTTTGGGCGTTTAACGTCACTTTGACAGCACTAAAGTCAGCTGTTGGTTTTCTGTATCTTTTCTTAATCTTATTTTAGAAAGTGACAGGAATACATTTAGTTTAGTTTAGTCGTGGTACACTCCAAATCGAGGCCATTGTATACAATAATAAATCTAAAACGAACCAAAGCAAAGGTCTAAAATATCTCATTGTTGCCAGACCACGAAATAAAATATTTACAGTCACGCTTTCTTTTCATCAAAATTAAATTATAACTTGCGTTTTTTTAAATTATTTTCCATACAAAATTAACATAAATCATTTGTCGTAATCCTTTGCGGGTAGAATTTATAATTTACTGTTATTCATTCCAGAGATAAGTTTTCTTCCGTCTCGAGATTGTATTTTCTACACTGATATCACCGTTGTTTACATTTTGTCTCTCGAATTCCTAAATGGAGATTAATTTCTAAAATTTTTCGAAAAGAGTTCTTGGCTTAGACTACTCTGCATAATTCAGGCGAGCTCTGTGAATTTTAATTGTTTGCCGATACCGATGTTTGCTTATGTGTGAATTTACTGATAGATAAAAATTAATCGTTCATCCCGATAGTATGGCTACGGTTTCAAATCAAATAATTTATTCATGTAATTTCTGATCGTGAAACGAAATAACTTTGTTTATTAAAATGTTGAATAATCATAGATTTATATATTAAGCTTTTACCCGCGACTTCGTCCGCATAAATTATATACCAGATTTTAAGTCAGATGATAAGCTATCAAACAAAAAAAGTTTCATCAAAATCGGTTTAGTGGTTTTTACGTGATACTCGAACAAACAAACACCCAAACAAACAAACAAACAAACGAACAAACAAACAAACAAACAGACAGACAAAAAATCCTAAAATTGGTGATTTGGAATCAGGGACATCTAAAAATCATATCGTAATCTTTTTTTTGTAAATATCTTCAATGTACAGACACACTTCTGTTACAGTTTTATAATAGTTTAGACTAGCGTAAGGATAGGCCCGTCAGAATATTTTACAAAAACCTTCTTCATAGAAACAAAAATTTGCGCCATCTGTCATATCTCGTATACGAACTATATCGTGTCATATATTTTCTTTGATCGTTGTAGTGCTCTAAACTGACATTTTTCCTTGCATTTTAGAGCCAACGAACTGGGGACAATAGTCAAGCTCATAGGCCATGTCCTTACGCTAGTCATATATGTCTTTGTGAATAATGCAGATTATTTACAAAACCAGTTTAGTAAACGGGATGCCATCTCTTGAAGAGTGAATGAATTATTTGAATGAATGGAACGATTGACTATGGACTTGTTAAAACTTGTTGGAGGCATTATTCTGCATACGCGAGTTAGTTTACTGTAGTGTAAATAGATGGCGCTGTGTTGAATAATAAAATTAATTTGTGAAAACCACGTGAAAATTATCGAGTGTAATTTTTTAATTGCGTAGGTAATCTATTAATAATAGTTCAAATATTTGTAACACATACTTACCTACATTGACAAGACTATTATCTTTTTGCCCAAAGAAGCACTGCAAAATATTTATACTTACCAATTTACCTATTCCTTAGCACTATAAGAAAGTAACTTATTAAAAATATCCTTAGTCTACACTCTAAACATGATTTCATAGTTGTATCCAACCTATTCTGGATAAGATTATCTCAAACAATAGGACATAAACTCAAGCCATATCCCCAGAGGGGTAGGAGAGACTACGAATCTATCTCCAAGGGACCATAGACCTTAGTGGACCTTAGTATTTATTTATTTCACCTAGATACCGCCAACCGTTCTTGAGAAAAAGGGTCTTGACCGACAGACAGACAGACGGACAACAAAGTGATATTATAAGGGTTCCTTTTTTTTCCTGTTGAGGTACAGAAACCTAAAAATGAGGTGTTTTTACATTATAACGGCGATGTACTTACTCTCGACGTTTATTTATTTAAACCCAAAACTCTATAATAGTCGTGCTATTATGAAATCCAATCCCACCAACAGAATGAAACAAACAAACAAACAGACAAATAGTGAAAGCGGAACACACAACAAACACTACTAATACGAAAGCCAACAACATCCCTTGTATTTTAATTCCATCCCTAGTAGGGATGTTCCATTTACGGATAACCATTGAACGGATATATCAATATGGATAAATTCCTACCTTCGTTTTTATTTCCAGTATGAAATTATTTCATCCTGAAACCTTAACTTCCTTAAAATTGTCCCTGTCCACCCCAAAACGCTTGTACGTAATAGTAAATTAATTAATTAAATATTGATGTCAGTCATCTTCGGTTTGCCAATGATATAATACAGTCATCATGGCGGAGACTATGGAGGAGCTCAGTCGAATGCTCGATGATCTCAGCAGAGCCTCCAAACGAGTTGGTCTGAAGATGAACATGGACAAGACGAAGATCAAATGCCCACGTTGTACCGATTGTTGACGATTATGTTTACCTACCTGTTATGTAGGTCCAACTTGGAGATAGAGACCAACCGTCGAATCCAACTCGGTTGGGCCACGTTCGGGAGGCTACATAGTGTAGTGTCTTCACGTCCTAAATACCGCAGTGTCTTAAAACGAAAGTCTTCGATCAGTGTGTGTTGCCAGTGATGAGTTGACATATGGAACAGAGACGTGGTCGTTCACTCAAGCCCTCATAAAAAGGCTGAAAGTCACCCAAAGGGCAAAGGAGAGGACTATGCTCGGAGTTTCCCTGCGAGATCGAATCAGAAATGAAGAAATCCGCAGAAGAACCAGAGTAGCTGACATAGCTCAAAGAATTGATAAATTAAAGTGGCAGTGGGTGGGGCACATTGCTCGCAGAACCGATGGCCGATGGGGCCGAAAAGTTCTCGAGTGACGACCGCGTACCGGAAAGCGCAGCGTGGGTTGGCTCCCCCACAAGGTGGACCGACGACCTGGTGAAGGCGGCGGGATCCCGTTGGATGAGGACAGCGCAGGACCGGTCGTTAGGGCGATCGTTGGGTGAGGCCTATGTCCAGCAGTGGACGTCCATCGGCTGAGATGATGATGATGAATACGGTATCAGATATGTTGTTTAGGAATTAATGAAATATGCTAAATAGGTATACAGGGTGGAAAATTAAATGCGTAAAATACTAAAGGAGGGTGCTTCAAACCATCAAACTGAACAATTTTCTCTATGGAGCCAACAACGAAATCCTCATGGCCTCCTTTTAATTGCTTTCAAAGGCTGTGCTCACTCCTCCTAAACATTGTTATCCTTTACTTTACAGAATCCCTTCAGCCTAATTCTCTGGTCATCCTTTCATTGCTCTGGTCCTTGAAAGCGAAATACCGACAGGGTGTAAGTGACAGCCTAGCAAATACTGAAACGGTGAACTAAGACCATCAAACTGAACAATTTTCACTATGGAGCCTACCTCAGGAAACGCGAAAAAAAATCAGCTGTCATCTAAGATGTTTTTATAAAAAACGTCATTGGCTGAAAACAAGAAAACTACTGTACCTGACCGACTAAAATGTATGGGACTGCTGATTTTTTTCGGGTTTCCTGAGGTAGGCTCCGTAGTGAAAGTTGTTCAGTTTTATAGTCTGAGTTCACCGAGTTCAGTATTTGCTAGGCTGTCACTTACACCCTGTATACTTTTGTTGTGGAGTAGAACATCCCTATATACCTACTACAAACACGTAATACCTACATAGTATATGATTTATCTATCTACCTCTAATGCTCTTAACGGACAATAGATTTTGGGTCTTATCACAATGGGCCAAGGAGGGAACTGAAGCTATTGATTGGTTGAATAATCTTCAAGATGCGGGCTGTTCCCGCTTGCTCTATCTTGCGCTTTTATAGGTGTCAAAGAAAAAAAAAAGAACTTTCTAAGATCAAATAATTATGTACTGTGAAAAGGACAATTTCGTAGCATCCATGATCCCGGGCAGGATTAGGTACCAAACCAAGACATTTGAGTACATTAGATTCTTCAATACAGGGTGGAAAGTTGAGATGGGGCTCAAAGGGCAGTTACCAGAAGCACCAGTTGGCGTACTAGCCCTCCCGCAGCCTAGCTAGCACGTTACTATGTAGAACTATATACTATTACCTATTCTGTGACGTTACGTACGTTCTTTTATCTCGTTCGTTCGCGTGTATCAGATTCTAAGAGACAAATAGAGCATATAATATTCATGGCATATTGTCAGGATTAGGTCCATAAACTATTCAACTAATTTACTATCGAATTTAATAATAATTAAAGCAAATCAAAGCTATGATGCTGATAGTGAAAGCTATATTCTGATAGTGTTCCTACATCGTATCAAACCTATCATGTATTATGTAATTATGTTGATCAGGTTGATCATCATCAGCTTATTATGTGTATGTGTGTGTTGTGTATGTTGGACCAGATGCCCAATAAGAAAAGGAAAGGTTATCATGATACCATCATCATCATTATCATCATATGTCCCAAGTACAGGGGCATAGGCCTACAAACCCTACAATGAACAATGATATTAAAATGAAACGGGAGAATATTTAAGTTCACTAATTTTATTTTATTTCTCTGACTCAATATTTACTCAATTATCTTTTATTTCACTGACTCGACATTTAATCTGCTTCGCTAGTTGTTTCCCTTTATGCCATAGGGCAAGCATAGGGCCTATATGGAGAAGAAGCAGGAAGAAACTCTATAGAACAACCAAAATACAACATAAACATAATATGATCACATGTTCCACAACACTTAGTAAATTCCTATATTTAAATTAATAATAATTAGGGTAACACTTACACTTGGGCAGCGTGACGGTCTCAATCGCAAAAGACAAACCACATCTTTTATAACATTTGCTACCACACTTCACGATGGTTCGGAATGGGTGGCAAATGTATCCAGGAAATGGAGTTTGTTTACAATATTAGGGGACGTACTAAATCCTTTTTAAATTACAATTATTGTTTCACAAATTATACTATGATTTTAGGATGAATAATATATCGGTAAACACAACCTATCAAACAAATAAGTTCTTTTTAGTTGATCAAGTAACTATCACGTTTACTTCTTGGCGCGGAACAATCGGCGACAAGACGACAGTGTCGTTTGTAGATTATTTTTAGAAACACACAATAATATCAATTGGATTCACTTTACTTAATCATTAATTATTATATCACAGAATTAGAGTAATTATCACTGTATAATTAATATCACAATTCCAACAATATTCATCAAAATAAGTTACTAAATTCTGTCAACAAAGGTTTGCTTTTTAATAGATGTTGCAAAGTGTAAAAATGAAATGCAGATTAAATAATTTAGATTCAAACTCATGACTCGACTCGCAACTCATTCACTTTAAAGAGAACTTCTATATCTAAGTTTCCTGAACGATGTTAATTTACATATAGTTTTCGATTACATAAAGTCAAATATTCTAACACGTGCAAATAGAAAGAGAGCGAAAGCGTGATAGCGCTATATCACGCTGGCATACTACGACACGGCTGACTAGCTAGCATGTTGCAAGTGATACGGCTATATATCACTTAATATCACGTCTTTTATATCGTTCGTTCGCGCGCAAATAGAAAGAGAGCGGAAGCGTGATAGCGCTATATCACGTTACCTGCTTCTTCTGGTTGGCGTACTAGCCCTGCAGCCTAGCTAGCACGTTGCACGTGATACGGCTATATCTCTTAATATGACGTCTTTTATCTCGTTCGTTCGCTCGCAAATAGTAAGAGAGCGAAAGCGTGATGGCGCTATATCACGCTGGCATTCTACGAGACGGCTGGTGTAGATAGGAATAGCCTATGAAATGTATTAGGTTATTTGTGCAGTCCTAAGTAAATGTACGGCACTTCCTTGGGCACGTTTAACGTGTTGCCAATATAAAAAGTTGTTTAGAATGCGTAATAGGGTTCTTGTTTCCTTAACCCCGTTACTTTCTTATTGAAAGGTTACTCTTACATGTTGCTATTTGCTTTATAAGGGACTACCTACTTGCTTCTGTACTTATGTAGCTTTGTTGTCTGAAATAAATAGCTATTCGCTATTTGTACCTAAGACCAGTTTACATTGTATAGCGTGTAACCACGTTATAAGACCTTACCCTTACTGTTACATTACATTTTAGACCTAATTGTACCATGTGATTGCAATAAATATATGAATATGAATATAAGGGGTGTTTCAGACCATCATACTGAACAACTTTAACTATGGGACCAACTGCGAAATCGCAAAAAAATACGTTTTCTATGGAAAAACAGTTTTTTTTTAGCTATCTCAATGTAAGTTCCACACTGAAAAAAAAAAATAGTTTACTTCAACCAAGATCTTGTTTATGATAGCTCGCATTTTTTCAGTGCATAATTCGTCGAAAACGCCGTGGAAACTTCTTGGATAAGAAGAGGCTAGCATATACAGGGTGTAAAAAACACCCTAGTAATAATTAAGGGGGTGCTTCAGACCATCAAACTGAACAACTTCCACTATGGGGCCAACTTCGAGAAAAAATAAAAAAAATCAACTGTCCCATACATTTTAGTCGAGTCGGTACTGCAGTTTTGTATGAGACAGCCAATTTTTTTTATTTTTTCTCGATGTTGGCCCCATAGTGAAAGTTGTTCAGTTTGATGGTCTGAAGCACCCCTTTAAGTATTACTAGGGTGTTTTGTTACACCCTGTAATGTACGCGAGTGAGACAGGAATACATCACTCTTAGCACTACAGGGGCACAGTATAAGAAAGAGAATCTATTACTAGATAACGGGGGTAAGGGCTCTTACAGACGAGCGACACTTTGCTGTCGCTGTGGGTCGCAGAGCATCGCGCTCATACATTTTACGGTCGCGCGACCCTCCGCGACACCCGGCGACCGTAAAGTGTCGCTCGTCTTTGAGAGCGCTAAGGTCAAAATTGGTGTGGAACAGGGAGGGAGTGACCGTAATGTATTAAATTCTTTCTTATAGGTACTCCATATTTAATGTATATATATTATAATAACTAGATTCACTATCGATGTCCAAAAATGGCAGAACCACAAGAGCTCCTAAGAGCTCTTTTTTGTACTAGCAGACAGTAAACATGCCCAATAAGACTAAGCGCTCTTACAGATGAGCGACAATTTGTGGTCGCAGATTAGGTAAGATTGAACATGCTTCAATAATACTCAGCAATTCAGCATGTCAATAATTAAAATCTTTGATTCCAGAAGATAGATGCAATCACTGAGAAACCACAAGTCAAGCATAGCAACTATCGCAATAACACTCTCAAATTACATCACGGAATGAAACCGTTATTTCCATTTATATCAAAAGAAAACAGTTTTAATATTCTGATTCAACACGGCACCTGTGAATATTTGACGTAGCCCTGTGTCATGCTACTCGCGAATTCATGAATTTCATTAATGGTTATGACGGGAGATTTTTCAGGGAGCTATATTAGTATATTATTCTTCTTGAGGTACGTATGGAGTTATATCCCATTGAAGTAGGACCGCGGTCGCCTCTTTGCCTAGCCTCCTAAGTTTAAGTTTTTAGGTTTCCGTACCCAAAGGGTGAAAACGGGACCCTATTACTAAGCCTACGTTGTCTGTCCGTCCGTCCGTCAGTCCTACCTATTTAGGGCTGTAACTTTTGAACCGTTATAGCTAGATAGTTGAAATTTTCTCAGTTTATGCGTTATTACGGCGGATTTGTTAACAAATAATAAAAATGTCAAAAAGTTAAAAATTAAGGGGAACTCAACAAGAAACTAGTTTTTATTAACGTTTTTTCTTCACGCTCTATCGTAGTAACGGTAATACATACAAGCGTCGAACTTAGTGTGATTATAGAGCAAACTCTACAGGATAACAAAAAATACTAAAAACTGGCCAAGTGTGAGTCGGTCTTGCTCTAAAGGTCCCGGACAAAAAAGTTTTTTTTTCAAAGTTAATAATGTTGTGTTTGTGGTGGTGTGGTACGGAATCCTCGGTGCTCGAGTAGCTCGACTCGCACTTGACAGGTTTTATTTTGTATTTCATCTGTGCCAAGAATCTTGGATGGTATAGATAGACTGTTCATGATCTGTGCTGACAAAAAAAGCTTCCAGCTTACATAAAATAAAAATTAACCTTTTTTTTCAGCACACGTCAGAGGCCGTAAGACGGTCTGAAAAATCTCTGACACCAAGGTTTGCTGCCCACGCGATAAGAAGAAGAAGGACACGAAAGATCCTCAAACTTAAACTCATTAATTAAAATAATATCACATAGATAGTTCTCGAATTTCATTTTTTTGACTCTACCACTACCACCGCGTTGGAAGTTTTTACGTTGTAGAGAAGGTCCTATGGTGAGAGTGAGACAAAGCGGTCACTAAATACTTTTAAGCCTAAATTTCTTTTTAGTGCAAGCCACCTGTAGTAGAGGTGTAGTAAAAATAAATAAAACTATTTATTATAGTAAACATTAAGCCGTTTGTCCTGGCTACCCGGCTACTGTCTCTGGTGGTAGTATCGTCGATACATAAAAACTACGTCAGAGGCCGTAAGGCGGCGGTCTGAATAAATTCTGACACCAGGGCTTTGCCCATACGATAAGAAGATAGTAAACATATAAAAAAATAAAACTGGTAGTTTTTTATGTGCCAAAGGACATTGAGTGCTTTCAACAAAGGCATTCAAGATGCAAATGTCACTGTCACACCTGTGGTACAGTCGCCATCAGATATATCGTAGCATACAAGGTGTCCAAATATTTCTGAGCAGTGCTAATTTTCATTAAATTCTTTACAGTAAACGTGTATTTTTCATAAATATCTGAAGAGTGAATTTTCAATAATTACTTTAAAATGTTATTTTAAATTAAAATGTAAAACAACGGAGTAAGGTTTTTTTCCGAAACTGTTCAGATGTTTATGACTACCCTGACTGCGTTGATATATTTGATGTTCTAGGCGTTCCTATATTTTTGATTGGTTATGAGTAAAGAAATTATTGAAAATTAGAACTGCTTAGAAATATTTGACCACCTTGTTTGCTACGATATATCTGCTGGTGACTGTACTACCACAGAGTACTATAAGGTACTTGGTTACTAACCTCGGACCTAGCAGAAAAGAAAAATATTTTTTTTTTATTTTTATAAACATTTTTAGACAGTCCTACTGAAATGGGATAGAGGTACGAGTCTGAGACTTATGACTCGTCCTTAAGACTCGCTTTTGTATAAAACGTTCGTCGTTTCGGGATAAGTAATAAATTATTTCTTTTATTAACAAGAACGATGTACAGATTCAGAGCAATAGGTAATGTATTTGATACGGGTTCTGACCTTGGGTAATTAATAATACTGAAACAGTGAAGTCAGACCATCAAACTGAACAACTTTCACTATGAAGCCTACCTCAGGTAACGCAAAAAAAGTCCGCTGTCTCATACAAAACTGCTGTACCTACCCTTAGACTACTTATTATAAAGACCGGCCTTGCGGTAGCATTTCCCCTCTGCCACGGTATTAGATCAATTAATCTTGCGCATTTACATTCAATTTTATAACTTATCATTAGACAGCCTATTATTGCGAAACAATAATTTCGAACTTAGAACGTTTGGGGTTTACACGAGACTACTTTTCATGATTTTGAACATTCAAAATTAGAATCTAAAGTCATAGGGAATAAAATCCAAAGTTGCGGATAACATGTTACCTCGCCCCCCGCAAAAAGTGGCAGAAAGTTTGTTAGTAGAATGACACGTGGTTACGCGTCCCCCCTATATATAAGTAGTCTAAGTACAGTCGCCATCAGATATATCGTAGCATACAAAGTGTTCAAATATTTCTGAGCAGTGCTAATTTTCATTAAATTCTTTACAGTAAATGTAACCAATTATATCTAAACGTGTATTTTGTCATAAATATCTGAACAGCGAATTTTCAATAATTTCTTTACAATGTTATTTAAAATTAAAATGTAAAACAACGGAGTAAGGTTTTTTTCCGAAACTGTTCCGATGTTTATGATCACCCTGACTGCGTCGATATATTTATGTTCTAGGCGTTCCCATATTTTTGATTGACTATGAGTAAAGAAATTATTGAAAATTAGAACTGCTTAGAAATATTTGACCACCTTGTTTGCTACGATATATCTGCTGGTGACTGTACCTACCCGACTAAAATATATGGGACAGCCGATTTTTTTTCGCGTTTCCTGAGGTAGGCTCCATAGTGAAAGTTGTTCAGTGTGATGGTCTGAGTTCACAATTTCTATATTTGCTAGGCTGTGTCTTTCATCCTGTATAGGGTCTTTCTTAATATGCTGTCAGTTTTTAAGGAGATGATCAGACCATCAAACTGAAGAACTTTCTCTATGGGACCAACATCGAAATCGCAAAAAAAAAAAGTTCGTCCATACAAAACTGCAAATCTCGAGCCCAATGTATGGGACAGCTGGTTTTTTTTCGCTATTTCGATGCTGGTACCACAGAGAAACTTTTTCAGTTTGATGGTCTGATCATCCCCTTAAACAAGTGTCAGTATATTAAGAAGGACTCTGTATAGGTATAATAGGTATACGTGTACTATTCTGTGTCTTGGGCCCAATTCACTTATTTTACACATTTAGGGTTGAACCTCATCTGGCAGCACCGCATCGCCTTTTTCTGTCGCTCCATCATTTTCTGTCACTCGGGAACGTCATTTGCTAGAGCAAATAAGGTAGACGGAACGTGACAGCACGCCGCAGCACCGCCGCGCGCGATCGCGTTCCGTCTATCTTATTTGCTCTAGCAAATGACGTTCCCGAGTGACAGAAAAGGATGGAGCGACAGAAAAAGGCGATGCGGTGCTGCCAGATGAGGTTCAACCATTATGGTTTTGGTTCGTAATGACGTCACTTTTTTTGCAATTCTGTTGACATATTTTAAATTTTTTACAATCTCGATCAATCGTTCCCTCGATCGTATTTTTAGGGTTCCGTACCCAAAGGGTGAAAACGGGACCCTATTACTAAGCCTACGTTGTCCGTCCGTCCGTCCGTCCGTCTGTCCGGCCCATTCAGGGCTGTAACTTTTGAACTGTAAGAGCTAGATAGTTGAAATTTTCAAAGAATGTGCGTTATTACGGCGGATTTGTTAACAAATAATAAAAACGACAAAAAGTTAAAAATTAAGGGGGGTTCTCAACAAGAAACTATTTTTTATCGACGTTTTTTCTTCACGCTCTATCGTAAAAACGGTAATACACACAAGCGTCAAACTTAGTGTAATTAACTAATTATAGAGCAAACTCTACAGAATAACAACAAATACTAAAAACCGGCCAAATGTGAGTCGGTCTTGCGCTAAAGGTCCCGGACAAAAAAAGTTTTTTTTTCTAAGTTAATGTTGTGTTCTGTGGTGGTGTGGTACGGAACCCTCGGTGCGCGAGTAGCCCGACTCGCACTTGACCGCTTTTATTTTAATTTCCAAATTATACAAGATTTCCAAAAGAAGAATGTCCCATAGTGTAGCAGTAGGCACTGCTGATTATTCTATTTATCTATACGCCACAGGCACGATGATGCACAAGATGAAACTCACCCTAGATCCCAGCCTGCCGAGCGTGCGGAGAGGATGAGGAGACCATGGAACATATCCTTTGGGACTGTGATGTCTTGGCGGCTAAACGCATGTGCCTCCTCGGGGATGGATTCCAAAACGTGGAGATCTTAGGTTTCTTCCTCTCAATGGTTTTGTCTCCTTCATTGACCATTTATTTGAAGGGTGAATAAAACAGAAAGTATTGGAGCTAAAAAAAATATAACACTGGGTCTAAGCTTTGCATACCAGCCTCCACAAAAAAATGCAAACAAAAAAATGTTTGAGAGCAGCACTGGAGGCAATGTAGGCTTAAGAGGGCTATCACAGTCCAGTAGCGCCCTCATCACATTAAAAAAGATTTCTCAATAAAGAAAGTCTAAATTAAGAAAGTGCTCAACACGAACACTACTTCAAGCTATTTTCATAGAATACTTTTATAGGTTTTTAAAGGTCTAAACATACAAATTTTGAAAAAAGAAAAAAACGCCCGCTTTTGTTTTTATTCGAAATTGTCTAAAAGTGGAATGTTTAGAACCTGTAAAACTATTGTATAACAATGGCTTGAAGGCTTTTGTAGTTTTGATGTTGAGCACTTTTTTAATTTAGGCTTTCTTTATTGAGAAATCTTATTTAATGTGATGAGGGCGCCACTGGACTGTGATAATTAAAAAGTGTCAGTAAGCTATAATTAGTGAGAATAATCAGCTACATTCCAAATGTTTCTAATATCTAACCTATAATTATTATACAGGGTCCTTCTTAATATGCTGACATTTTTTTAAGGGGATGATCAGACCACCAAACTAAACAACTTTCTCTATGGCACTAACATAGAAATCGCGAAAAAAAATATACATTTGGTTTGCAGTTTTGTATGGAAGAGCAGATTTTTTTTTCGCGATTTCGATGTTGTTCCCATAGAGAAAGTTGTTCAGTTTGACGGTCTGATCATCCCGTTAAAAAAGTCACAGCATATTAAGAAGGACCCTGTATGTATTGTGGACTCTATCTCAATGAGCCTTAGGTAAGAAACGAAGAACTGCTTTCGCGAATAACTAACGATGTACAAAATATTGCTCGCAGAAAAACTTAATTAGATATCAAATCCACCAGACCGTGAAGTATTACGAAAATATAAGGAAAGAAAAATATTATACGAAATATAATCGTCTAGCACTAGCAGCTAACCTTGACAAACAACATTTGAAAATAAAAAGAGTCCTTTTACCGTTTAGTGTATCACATTTTAAGATTTCTTAATTAAGAAAACCAAAATTAAAATAAAAGCGGTCAAGTGCGAGTCGGGCTACTCGCGCACCGAGGGTTCCGTACCACACCACTACAAAACACAACATTATTAACTTAGAAAAAAAAACTTTTTTTGTCCGGGACCTTTAGCGCTAGACCGACTCACACTTGGCCGGTTTTTAGTATTTGTTGTTATTCTGTAGAGTATGCTCTATAATCACACTAAGTTTGACGCTTGTATGTATTACCGTTTTTACGATAGAGCGTTAAGAAAAAACGTTGATAAAAACTAGTTTCTTGTTGAGAAACCCCTTCATTTTAAATTTTTTGACATTTTTATTATTTGTTAACAAATTCGCCGCAATGACGCATAATCTGAGAAAATTTCAACTATCTAGCTATTACGGTTCAAAAGTTACAGCCCTAAATCGGTAGGACAGACGGACGGACGGACGGACGGACGGACGGACGGACGGACAACGTAGGCTTAGTAATAGGGTCCCGTTTTTACCCTTTGGGTACAGAACCCTAAAAAATCCTACTTCAACCTACTACAAAAGCCTTAAAAAACTATGTTTATTCAATACAGTATGTACAATACATTACTTTTATTGGGTTTTTATAGGTTAAAACGTAAAACGTTTAAACGTACTTACAAATTGGAGGAAAGAAAATTTCGGTAAGTATCTTCTGTTAATTTTAAAATAAGTGGAATGTTTAGATCATAAAAGTACCTACTCTATAAAAATATTTTTTAGGTTTTTCATTCTTTTCATTATTAACAAAGTTATTATTATTGAGGAATTGAGGAAAACTGAACAAAAATAAGACTTAAAAATGTATTTTTTTATTTCTCTTTCTTTTGTCTCCCATATTTTTTTTTAGAAAGGGGTTTTGAATTCATATTTTATTATATTTTATTTTTATTTTATTTTTTATTTTTTATTATTATATAAAAACACGAAAAAAAAACTGCTGTTCCATTCGAGTATTCAGGTACTGCAGTTTTATATAGAACAACTTTACAGTATGCACTTTATAAAAGATACAGCCTCCGTGGTCTAATGGTTAAGAGCATTGGCTCTCGACACGGAGGTCGTGGGTTCGATTCCCACGGGGGACACCTAGTGATATGTCACTTTGTGCGTTTTTCCCCAGTTGGTTAGGACATTGCAGGCTGAATCACCTGATTGTCTGAAAAGAAAAATGATTCCGTGCTTCGGATGGCACGTTAAGCCGTTGGTCCCGGCTACTGTCTCTGGTGGTAGTAGTCGTTACATAAAAACCACGTCAGAGGCTGTAAGGCGGTCTGAAAAAACTCTGACACTAAGGCTCTGCCCACACGATAAGAAGAAGAAGAAGAACAATCGAAAAAAAAACTGCTGTTCCATTCGAGTATTCAGGTACTGCAGTTTTATATAGAACAACTTTACAGTATGCACTTTATAAAAGATACTATCTTACAGACTTTTATATAAATCATCCGACTAGGATAATCTAATTAAATTAAAGAAGCTAGTAAAAGAAGTGCGAGCAAATTAATTTCTACATGAATAAACTTAAACTAAAGTGGATTAAAAACACAATTTTATTACTAAAATTGTATTTAACATTTTTATACTTAAAGCAAAAACTTTAGTCTAATAGATGTTTTAATTAAAAAGTCTGTGAAGTTTCGCTTAAATACGTAATTTTTTAATGAATTTAAGTGCACATTGTTTGTCTGGAAACAAGTATTTTTACAGCGCGTTCTGAAAGTTTTTAAAAGCGCCGTTTTTGCTTTTTTAACACATGCATTAAGAGGTGTGTGGTACTTAACTCGTGTAATAATGGCTCTTGCATTATACTATTTAAGGCGGTGAGAGCAGTGAGACTCCGTGGTTCATTGGCATTTCTTTTATCACCATCACGTTTAGGCCACTAAGTCCTTGACTTCGACCGCATCAACTCCTGTCGTGTCACGTCACTTTTAATTTACGGTCACACTTCTTTTACAGTTTTATTAAGTAAGTATAACTAGTGTAGATAGATAAACTCCTTAAGAATAAGATTAAGATCATCGCCAACATCATCATCAGCCTTTCATCGTCCACTGCTGAACGTAGGCCCAAGCCCATCGACCACTGTTGAACGTAGACCGAAGACCATCATCTACTGCTGAACATACAATGGCCTCGATTCGGAGTGTACCACGACTAAACTAAACTAAATGTATTCCTGTCACTTTCTAAAATAAGATTAAGAAAAGAGACAGAAAACCAACAGCTGACTTTAGTGCTGTCGAAGTGACGTTAAACGCCCAAAAACGACTTAAATAAGATGGCGTACATTATGATGGCAACTTATTTTGCGCACTTAACGTCACTTTGACAGCACTAAAGTCAGCTGTTGGTTTTCTGTCTCTTTTCTTAATCTTATTTTAGAAAGTGACAGGAATACATTTAGTTTAGTTTAGTCGTGGTACACTCCGAATCGAGGCCAATAATCTATTAGCAGATTTTTTTTTGCTCCGATCAGTTTGCTCCCATAGTAAAAGTTGTACAGTTTGATGGGTAGAGTATGTGGTTTAAAGGTTAATAATACTTTTCATTATTTTGATACTTAAAATTAAAAGTTATTCGCATACCACCTGATATTTTAACAAAGACTTTAAGTAGGTACTGTATCCCCGGCTCTTTTTATACAACGTTTAATGAATTAGCGCAAAACCTCATACACCCCAACTGATTTATAACAAAATAATATTAGATTGAAACAATAATTTCATTATTTTGATACTTAAAATTTAAAGTTATTCGAATTTTAAGTTTTGAGGCAGAAATGATTTGTTATAATTTCAGCGATGAATGAAAGCGCTAACGTACTCATAGATACATTTTAAAAGAATCTTGTTTTGGTAGTAAGTCGGATGGTGTGCCCGTGCAGGGTTGACATCGAAATAAGTAAAATTTGAATTGTACAAACAATTTAATATTTTGATAAAATTACCCATTTTGAAACCATGATAATTCGATTCTGGTCTCGATTCTAAACCTTAAACAAGATAATAGTAAGGACTGGCCTTGCGGTAGCATTTCCCCTCTGCCACGGTATTAGATCAATTAATCTTGCACATTTACACTCAATTTTATACCTTATCACGAAACGAGACAGCCTATAATAGCTAAACAATAATTTTGAACTTAGAACGTTTGGGGTTCACACGAGACTACTTTTCATGATTTTTAACATTCAAAATTAGAATCTAAAGTTATAGGGAATAAAATCCAAAGTTGCGGATTTCATGTTACCTCGCCCCCCGCAAAAACTGGCAGAAAATTTTGATAGGAGAATGACACGCGTTACGCGTCCATACTATTAAATTGTCTAAGTTCTAAACAAACTACTTTCTAGATTTGCGTTAATTCATTAACGCGTTGTATATATTCCGTGACGTGATTTTCTCAAATTCCTCCCCAATACAATAGGGCAAATCAGATTCAATGTTTATTTAACACTATAATAGTCCAGCGGTCAGTAATAAAACTAATAAAACATGCAAATGGGGTCTGGGGGTAAGAGGGTTGAATAATAAAATCCTTCCATTTAACCTGTATCGTTGGGGGTGTGTTTACGTCGGTCCTGGGTTCCAGTGCACTTGAATAGTTTTGCGTCACTGGATGATAGTGAAGTTGATATACAGGGTGTAACAAAACACCCTAGTAATACTTAAGGGGGTGCTTCAGACCATCAAACTGAACAACTTTCACAATGGAGCCACCGAGAAAAAAAAAAAATCTCCTGTCCCATACAAAAGTGCAGTACCGATTCGACTAAAATGTATGGGACAGCAGAATTTTTTTTTTGTCGATGTTGGCTCCATAGTGAAAGTTGTTCAGTTTGATGGTCTGAAGCATCCCCTTAAGTATTACTAGGGTGTATTGTTACACCCTGTACAGGGTGTAGATTATAATCTATCATGGACAGATTATTATAATCTATCTAATCTATCATGGATAGATTAAGTATAATTTATAGAAAAATAATGCGTAATCTAACGTCATTTACAATTTAACGGTGACATCTACAGGGTGTAACAAAACACCCTAGTAATACTTAAGGGGGTGCTTCAGACCATCAAACTGAACAACTTTCACTATGGAGTCAAAATCGAAATCGCGAGAAAAAATCAGCTCTTTCATACAAAGCTGCAGTACCGGTCTCGACTCAAATGTATGGGATGGCAGATTTTTTTAATTTTTTCTCGACTTTGACTCCATAGTGAAAGTTGTTCAGATTGATGGTCTGAAGCACTCCCTTAAGTATTACTAGGATGTTTTGTTAAACCCTGTATACAATATTGGGTCCTTCTTAATATGCTGACGGTTTTTTAAGGGGATGATCGGAGTGTCAAACTGAAAAAATTCCTGTATGGGATCAAGGTCGGAATCGGGAAAAAATCTGCGGTTCCATACAAAACGGCAATCCTACTCGACCCAAATGTACGGGACAGCAGATTTTTTTTCGCAATTACGATGTTGGTCCCATAGAGAAAGTTTGATGGTCTGATCATCTGCTTAAAAAACCATCAGCAAAGTTGGATCCTGTATTGTATAATATGTGTCTATTAAATACTTTTAATTTTTTTTTTTATTTTTTTTTTTTTAAAGTTTGGTTACATTAAAAAAGAATATGGTTCAGTCTAATACAGGTGATGGCAGATTCTGGTACTCTAAATAAGCCTAGATAATTTGTATGGCAATGCCTAAGATAAAGATTTTATATTTATTTATAATACAGAAGCTCGCAGTATATTCGGAGTGGGTTTTTTCTCTAGTATCCAACTATTTTCAACTACCATACAAGTATAAACGGGACCTCAAAGACGCGGTCGCAGGGGAAATTACCCGGGGCCGAGCGGGCTAAGGATAATATGTCCTTGTCGGTCCGCGGTCCTGCGATTGTTGACAACCCTAACGTATCAGAATGAATATCATAGGGGTTGCGCTGACGAAGTACAATTTCGCCCGCGGGCCCCCGCGCGAAAAGGGGACAAAAATCTACAATTTGTATCAACGATGAGAAATAGTAGACAAAACCAGAAGAAGTGGCGAACAGACTGCGGTCATGTTGCCTACACCTACGGTCATGTTGCCTACACCTACGGTCGTAAAAAAACCGGTCAGGTGCGAGTCGGACTCGCGCAAGGAGGGTTCCGTACTACCATACAATATAACCAACAAAAAAATGTTTTCTCCAGGATTCTGAGCGCAAGGCCGACACCCACTTGACCGGTTTTTATTATTTGTTGTTTTACCTTAGAGTAAGCACTATAATAGCACCAAACTTGACGCTTTTACATATTTCTGTTTTAACGATAGAGCAAAGACGAATAAACCATGAAAAAAACATATTTCTTATTATATAACCCCTTAATCTTTTTACTTTTTTAAATTTCATAGCAAATCCGCCAGAATAACGGTTATTCTATGAAAATTCCTACCATCTAGCTATTATCCTTTATAGGTAGGACAGACAGACAGACGGACGGACGGACAGCGTAAGCTTATGAATAGGGTCCTGTTATCCTATTGGCACCCTTTGTAAAAATAACTAGCGGCCCGTCCCGGCTTCGCACGGGTGGACGTCTAATCTTTTCTAGCAATAAATATAGCCTATGTTACTCAGGGTGAATGCAGCTTTCTAATGGTGAAAGAATTTTTTAAATCGGCCCAGTACTTTTTGAGCCTATTCATTACAAACATACAAACATACAAAAATAGGTACAAATCTTTCCTCTTTATAATATTAGTGTAGATATGTCAAACAGTCAGTCAATGAAGAGGTTTATTATCAAAATTGTTTGAGCACTTCCCGTAGAGTCGCGTATATTGGCTTAAAGCTACGAGGTTAAAGGGACAAAATTAAGTCCCAGTAGTCTAAGAGGAAGGATCTCTTGCTTTAGAATAAAGAGATTCTTCCTCTTAGGTCCCAGTAGTTCCTTTGGAATGTGGCAGAGGAACTAATTGGAAAAGAAGTACTTCTGGGAATTAACCTCAAAATATGCTATCAAAAACTTATCCTAAAGTGGTGAAGGACGCCGGGTTAAAATTTAATTTATATTTAAAAAAAAACAACAAAAAATACGGAAAACCTTATATTGCTCTTTTTTTTTATTTGTACCAAGGAGATAAAATATACAGGGTGGCCGTGGAAGTGACGTCTACAGGTAAAATGTTAGTTTGACGCCCTATATCCAAATCAATGCAGGTATGTAGGAATTAATTAAGTACCTATTCGTTAATAAATAGTTATAAAATGTTGCTATGTGAAAACATAATTGCTAACTTTAAATAGGCAATACTTAATTACAACATTTCTGCTAGATTGGACAGTGTTTCGGTTAGCATTTTAGAATATTAAGTTAATATTTTTAACATCTGAGGTACTACTTTCGCCTTCGGATTTATTATTATTTAAATCATAGCAATAAAGCCACCTTCTCCAATAATACAAACTCAATTTTATAACTGTCATTATATGGTTTATCTTTCTCCAAAATTCCAACACAATAACTCAGGCGGTAAATGCCCTAGCCTTTGAAACAAAACTCTGTCTACATCTCTTGACGGTATTGTAAAACCGTTTAAACTTATAAGAAGTATTATTAAAAGAATTAACTACAGCGGTAAAGACGCGTTTCACTATACGATAGGTAGGTATATGAAACGCATCTGTTAGTTCTTTTCGGTTGATGTAATGCATAAGCCAATTAATCTTCCAATTTATCTATTCTGCATATAAAATTTAAAATCAGTTTTGATATTCGTCTAAGACCGATTTGTCTCTCTTCTCTTTCTTCTTTTAATTGGTCTTGTTTGTAGGAATTTCTTTTAAATGGAATGGAAATCAGTCGTCTTGATTCTGCTGCTCTGTATTGTAGTAGCACTTCTAGGTTTTGCAAGATTAGGTTGACAATTGAGTGTGGTTGTTGGGTTTGAGACTGGAGAGTTTGGTTTAGTGGTCGGGGGCGCAGGTGGCAGGTTGGTTGCCGTGTTGCATTGTGATGCAGTGGTTGTCGCTTGTCCTTCTATTCGGTTTTGAGCTCGTGCCACTGAAAATGATAAGGGCATTAACCTCGTTATCGGTGCCTACACATAAATGCGACGTCGCATCGCATCGCAAGTATCTGCGATGCGCTGCGTGCAATAATCATACATAATTATGGCATCGTAATAAGTCATCGAGCGCTGGCAGATATTTGCGAGATCGCAGTTATGTGTGGGAGCCCTATATATTGGGGTTTGCAACATACCCTTGTCATATTATAAATGCGAATGTGAGTTTTTTGTTTGTTCCGTTTTCAGACATCCAGAAAACTTTGACGAATATAAACAAAAAAGCAAAACATACATACCTACATAGCCAAAGTCTTTCTCTGACAAATCTGCTTAGTTCTGGAGGAGGAAACAGGGGAATACGAAATGCTGATTTCGTCGATTTTATGTCGATAAAATCAGTCCGAGTTACAGTTGTCTTTTTCGCACTCTAGTCGGTGGGGTGGGGCAGATCGGACAAATACATAATAATTATACAGTCTGAAAGTTACCTATTCTCCTTTCCATTTCTGCCGACCTATCCTCTTAAATACGTATAGTTTGAACATACAGGGTGTTACAAAAAAGCAAATAAACATTTAAGGGGGTGTTTAAGACCATCAAACTGAACCACTTTCACTATTGGACCAATATCGAAATCGCGAAAAAAAATATATCATCATCATCATCATACCAGCCGATAGACGTCCACTGCTGGACATTGGCCTCCTCCAAAATGAGGAGATTTGCCATTATTGCCATGATACGATGCGTTTGCGATGTTCCATACTAAACTACAGATTTACTCGAGCTAAATGTATGGGACAAAAGAATTTTTTATCGCGATTTCGATGTTGGTCCCATAGTGAAAGTTGTTCAGTTTGATGGTCTAAAACACCACTTGAAAGTTTTCATTTTTTTTTTTGCTTCTGTTACACCCTGTATACTACTGATACATAGAAGAGCCGATTTTTTTTCTCACGATTTCGATGTTGGTGCCTAAAAGTTGTTCAGTTTGACGGTCTGATCATTCCCTTAAAAAAGTGTCAGTATATTAAGAAGGACTCTGTATATGCCCCGAGGGGTGATGGTTTCATAAGTTCACTAACCTAATGCGCGTAAGGTTGTTTCAATCCTCTTCTCGAAGATAGTGCCGACTAGCAGGAACATCACAATGGCGAGTATGACGGGCACGAAGTACCACCATTCCATAGATTTGTTTCGACACTGCAACATGTACATCATCATCATCATCATCTCAGCCGATGGACGTCCACTGCTGGACATAGGCCAAGGATCGCCATAATGACCGGTCCTGCGCTGCCCTCATCCAACGGGTTCCGCCGCCTTCACCAGGTCGTCGGTCCACCGTGTGAGGGGCCTACCCACGCTGCGCTTTCCGGTACGCGGTCGCCACTCGAGAACTTTACATGAACCGGAACATGTACTAACATAAATTCACGCCTTTTCCCCCGAAAGGTAGGCAGACACTATACAGGGTGTAACAAAACACCCTAGTAATACTTAAGGGGGTGCTTCAGACCATCAAACTGAAAAACTTTCACTATGGAGCCAACGTCGAGGAAAAATAAAAAAAATCTTCCGTCCCATACATTTAAGTTGAGACGGTACTGCAGTTTTGTATGAAAGAGCGATTTTTTTTTCGCGATTTCGATGTTGGGTCGATTATGAAAGTTGTTCAGTTTGATGGTCTGAAGCACCCCCTTAAGTATTACTAGGGTGTTTTGTTACACCCTGTAGATCTCCACTTTGGGTGGTTCTGAGACACCACTCTTGCTTCCTCTAGATCTCTACATCTTTTCATACATTCCCATAGATTTCGGCTACTTTTATACAAGTATCCAATCTGGTCCCGTCCTCCTAGATCTGCTTCTACCAATAATTCAACACTCGTCTTATACCGGGTCCTTCTTAATATGCTGACACTATTTAAGGGGATGATCAGACCATCAAACTGATCGCGAAAATAATCAGCTGTCCCATACATTTGGATCGAGTAGGTTTGCAGTTTTGTATGGAGCCGCAGATTTTTTTTTCGAGATTTCGATGTTGTTCCCATAGAGAAAGTTGTTCAGTGTGATGGTCACCTTAAAAAAGTGTCAGCATATTAAGAAGGACCTATATACCTAGGTATCTGTTTTGTTGTAAAACGACTTTTCGATATGTCCCTTCGATATGTCCAAACCATCGAAACATTTTTTTCCCTACTTTAACCACTACATCTTCATTTAAACCAAAAAGTTCCCCAATCATAGTATTTGCTATCCTTGGTGTGACTATAGTCGGAATCTTGCCCGAAGCCCTCATTTCCACTGCATTTATTCTGCTTTCATTTACCAATACACAGGACAAGAACTTATGCATTGGTTTGGCGGACCGTGGGTTCAGCAGTAATAAACACCCATACATACGTACAGCTTATGTAGATATTGCTTTAGCTTCGGAATTGCAGCTAGCGCGAACTTACGACCAGGCAGCTGGGATGTTATTGTATAAGCTACACGATTCGCACGGTAGGTATCGTGCGTTTTTCGAGGCAAGTTCACAGGGCACAGTTCTTGGCAATTCTGTTTTTTTATATTCAGTTAAATCAGTTTCAGGCTTACTGGTCAGACAATGGAGATCAGAGAAATACAATAGGTTACCTAAGGATCGCCCAGTACCTATTCTTCTTCTTATCGTGTGGGTAGCAATCCTTGGTGCCATAACATAAACAAAAATTGACCGTACGTCGACCGAATTATTCCCTTTACGGAAACCTCAGAGTAATATTTCGGTGTTTACCCGTGGACCCGGTGGGTTGACCCATTACTTTGAGGCGACGGTGTAAAATGTACTCCGACAGCCAAGTTGAAACTTATAAGCTCTAGGTCAGCATGGCAGGCTTAAGCAGGCACAACACTCCCTAGAGAACTTCTCGGCGAGAATTCTTGACGAGAACTTTCAAAGAAAATGACTACGGCTCATGACGCCACGAGAACAATGAAGGGCATCCACAACTCTCGTGCTCGGTCCTTTTAGTCCGTTCTCGGTGAGAATGTAGTGTACGCGTTAAATTATTTGTGAGAGAAAGCCCCGAAAATGACCCACTGACCAGCCTTTGGGTAAAAGTTTAGTATCGTGCGGCACGAATTTGGGGGGGGGGGGGGAGGATGGGAGAGGGTAGGGGGGGGGGTGAGGAAACCCCCCGTTTTTTTTAAATAAATGAGTCATTTTGGCAGGGTTTAGGCGGTCTAGGGGGGTGGGAGGGTCTACACCCCCTACTGGAGGGTCCCCACTGACGTCATACCTATAAATAGACCGATGTTTTGTAGCAAGTCGTAACATGTTTGCTCCGCTCCACGATTCTATATTGCACTACTTACTTCTGTCAAAAAGGGGCCGGGCCTCCGCCGCTCCGCTTCGCTCCGCTACGGCCCGGTGCCAATGCCGATACAGAAAAGGTTTTTGCTCTGTATCGGTTCTCGCGCGCCCCTCGGTTGCCCTCCCCTCCCCCAATACATTTTTTTTGCTTATTATAACCTCAAACTTCAATTATAAAAAAAAGGGGGGGTTTCCTCATTTTTTGGGGGGCATGTAGGGACACCCCCTACCCCCTACCCCCTACTCCCATCCTCCACCCCAAATTCGTGCCGCACGATACTAAACCCAACCCAGCCTTTGCCCTGTAGTGGAACGTATCATACCGACACACGACGCATGTGTGCTCGCTCACACATAACTGCGACGTCGCAGCGTATCGCAGCTCATACCTACATATGTCCTCGTAATAAGTCATCGAGTGCTGGAAGATATTTGCGATGCGATGCGACGTCGCAGTTATGTGTGGGAGCCCTATCGTAGTCATCGGACTGAAGATGATGATGATCAAAATTCCTTCTTTAGGCGTGTCGTTTAGAAGCTTACCAGATTCATTTAAAAAGACTGTTGTGGTGTTGGACATGTAGATATATTATTTTGTACTAGTACACTAAGATACATTATTTTGTAATTCTTTTGTCCATTGTTCAGCTTAGGGCAGCAACGGCCTCTAATTTATCACAGAAGAGCTTAGCCGTTGGTTGGACACCATTTCCGTTTTTGACGTTTTTTATCATAGAAAAAATATACTTGACAAATGATATTTTTAATTTTATCTAACGCCATTAAAAAAGGTTTTATGAATGGAGTTTGAAGAGATTCTAATATCATTTTCGTATGTCACAGGAGGTCACAGGATTTAATTTTTGTTGCTTCATAAGATTTTTAAGCTTGCATCGAATTGGCGTCGAATGCACAGAACACCGAAGTTAAGCAACCCCTGTCCCAGTCAGTCTTTGGATGGGTGACCGTTCTAGTGGTGTTTTATCTGAAGGTCTTCCGTCGGCATAGGGAGGTCTTTCGTCGGGATCGGGAGGCAGATTAAGGATTTTTGGACGCTATCTACCAAAGTATGCTGCCATTAAAAATGAACGCATTTAGGACCGATATAAAAACCGAAGAGTTCTTGGACAAAAGGTGGACCGACGACCTGGCGATGGCGGCGGGCACCCGTTGGATGAGAGCAGCACATGACCGGCGTTGTGGCGATCATTGGGGGAAGTCTATGTCCAACAGTGGACGTCTATCGGCTTAGATAATGATTTCTCTGTGGGACCTAGGTCGAAATCGCGAAAACAAAACCGATGTTCCATATAAAACTGCAATCCTTCTCGACCAAAATGTATGGGACAGCTATTTTTTTTTTGAAATTGTAAGTCAAGCCACAGAAGCTGCAGAAGAAAACTTCTAATAAACTAATTTGTCTTTTTTACACCGCCAACTAAATATTTCAAAGAAAGCGTCAAGTAATGAACAACAATTTGCAAACTATAATAACAAACAATAACATGTCCTATAGATTTAATACATCACCATTTAATTTATACTAAGTCAGCCACGGATTTTACTGATCTAGTCGATAATATAAGCAAGCGACGATAATGTTAGGTGTCTTGCGACCACAGCGCGCGAGCCGAGCGAGCGGAGCGAGCGTGCCGCGGCAGCGGCCGACGAGTGTTTACTGTTTCCAAAATTTTGAAAAAAAATCATGGTCACTGGATCCAGGCATTTGCGAGGTACTTCGCACACCACATCGAATTTAGTCAATCAGGTAGGCCAGGAGCAAAGCGACGAGCATGTTAGATGAAGTATAATTATTTTTTAGTTGTATTTTACTCAATTTTAAAAGTACTGAGTTAATAAATTAGAAGTCGATAGAATTACTTTGTTGGTGTCATACTAATGTAAATACTTTAGAAGTTTACTGAATATACAGGGTGAAATTGATATCATTGGCATCCTTTTAAACTAAGAGTCTACCCATCAAACTGAACAACTTTCACTATGGGAGCAAACCGATCGGAGCAACTGAAAAATCAGCTGTCCCATATTAAAGTGCAATGCCTACTCGACTCAACTGTATGCAACAGCAGATTTTTTTTTTGCTCCGATCGGTCTGCTCCCATAGTAAAAGTTGTTCAGTTGGATGGGTAGACTCTTAGTTTAAAAGGATGCCAATGATATCAATTTCACCCTGTATATGTTACAAATTTAGATGCTATATAATAACTGCCGCATGCTGGATCGTATCTACAGTAGAAGCTTACATCGAAGATAAATAGTGGCTAAGAAAGTATTTTTTAGATGCGCATTGATTGTGGCTTGGGCCTATGTCCAGCAGTGGACGACCATCGGCTGAGATGATGGTGATGATGATTCAAACGGCGGTGATGGTGGTGGCTGACAAATTTTGAGTACTACATCATTTTTAGAGGAAAAAAATAATGCTAATAAATAGGAGTCGTGTTGCTTTTTTTACGATTTTGCCCTGGGTACAGTCAAGAGCACGTCAAGCTTGACACTTTGGACTTTGTACCGTTCTTATTTATTGCGCCATAAGCGTTACAATCGAACTGCAAATGTATAGCTTGATGTGCTCTTGACTGTACCATAAGGTACCATAGAGAAAGTTGTTCAGTTTGATGATCTGATCATACATACTATTAAAAAACTATCAGCACTAATGTGCTGTGTGTGTGTGTCTGTGCAGTTAGACCCCTCCCCGCACATGACGTGTTGAAAGGTGACGCAGTGGTTATGCCGCTTGTCCTATTTGGGCTTGAGCTCGTGCCACTGAAAACGATAAGGACATTAACCTTGTAAAGGCCGCTGTACACATTGGGCCAAGGTAGTGGGCCAGCATACTGGGCCAACGTGTAGAGGCCTACTTGGCGGTATATTGGTAGTTGGCGCCAACATTGGCCGGCCATCCGAATGTCGTCGGTTTTTCGTGTACACATCAGAGAATCTTGGCGCGCTCTGTAAACAGTGTTCACATGTTGGCCAATAATATGGAATCCAAAGCGTATACAACATACTAACAAAAACAAAGTAAGTTACTAAGCTAGATAAATAAGACATTATTTAGGGTCGGGTGGTCGACAATCAACCACCTAAATTTTGGACGGCTGTGGTTCTTCTCCTATTGACTCAAATCAGACATGTTTGACTATGGAACCCGATAAAATCGATGTTATAGTCAGTCGCGGCTGCAAGAGATTCCACGTCCATCTTTATTAAAGAGCTAATGCAGAATGATTGGTACACCATTGTGCAAACAGCGACATTTTGGAATTTATTATTGGCCACACATGCTGGCCCACTACCTTGGCCCAATGTGTACAGCGGCCTTTATACTGGGGTAACAACAAATTCGTTGGTTCAAAAATGAGAGGGGTTGGTTGACACTTCTTGTTATGACAGCTCTACGTGTTCACTGTCCATCAACGTTTCAACTTGTGTTTTGTAGCAACAGGCTCGCAACCAGTGATGCTGGAACGAGTTGTGGCACAGCTAGTGAATAGTGGATATTCGGAATATGATATATTTTGAATATCTGTCACTATCCCTTCTCGCGGGTACTGTTTTTTCCATACAAATGTATTTCCCTGTTTCCTCCCTGGATAATGACACTAGAGCAAAGCATTTTTTACCATACAATCTATATTACCTCTGCTATCTCCCTATGTTTTGCTTTTTTGCATTAATTATGAATGACCTTATACAACGTGTTAATAAATTAGCGCAAAACCTCATACACCCCAACTGATTTATAACAAAATAATTAGATTGAAACAATTATTTCATTATTTTGATAGTTAAAATTTAAAGTTATTCGCAATTTAAGTTTTGAGGTTAAAATGATTGTTATCATTTCAGCAATGAATGAAAGCGCTAACGTACTCGTGGACACATTTTAAGAATCTTGTTTTCGTAGTAAGTAGGGTGAGTGTGTAGGATGAATTTTGCAAACAAATTATTTAATATTTTGAAAAAAATTGCCTATGTTGAAATCATGATAATTGGACTCTGTTCTCGATTCTAAACAAACTACTTTCTAGTTTTGCGCTAATTCATTAACACGTTGTAATATGCCCGAGGGGGTGATGGTATTTATTAGTTCACTTACCTAATGCGCGTGCGGTTGTTTCAATCCTGTCCTTGAATATAACGCCGACTAGGATGCACATCACCATGGCGAGTATGATGGATATCGACATTCCATAGATTTGTTTTGACACTAGAATATGTACATACTTACATAAGCTTAAGGCCCTATATGGTAGGACAAAACACCTTGGAGGCATCTTTTATTTTTCATGTTTCGACTAGATTTATACAATTTAACGAAACCAAAGTCATACCTCAGTATTCTTGGATAGTTCATCTAGTGAAATCATCAATTGAAAACACGATTGTAATTACTTCACTCGATAGAAAATCGTCACAAAGATGACGTATTTTCTTGTATTTTTAAACATTTTCTCGTGTTAGAAGAACTTAAAATAGTTTCAGATTTTTGGTATTTATACTTACATATTCACCAGTGAAATCATAAAAAAATATAAAAAGTACTTTTGTTAACTCTTTATAATCGAAAATAAGGCACGCGCACGCACTTTTCGGAGGGCTGGGCAATCGCGTTTCTCATAGAAAATATTCGTCTGAACCTATGGTCCCTTAACCGTTTTTCTTCAAGGGGTGGGCAGATTATGGATCTCCACCTTTGTTTTGTAAGTCGACTTTCATTCATCCTTTCGATATGTGCAAACCAACGAAACATTACTTTCCCTACTTTAACCACTACATCTTCATTCAAACCAAAACGTTCCCTAATCACATTATTCCCTATTCTTTATAGTCACACCTAGGGCTACCATCACCAAAATCGCCGTCGCCGGACGAAGTCTTCAAAAACCCCGGACATTTCAGTAAAATCGGAAACTTTCCCCGGACAACATTGGAATATTATATTTTGACAATAAAAAAAGCGGATAAGTTTTTGCAATACAATCCGAAACCTGGAGCGAGGTAATAAGATCTAAAAATAGAGCGAGCGAAGCAAGCTCGAGATTTCGCAATACATTTTGACTCTATTTTTACTTTTCCTGATCGTGCATTTTTAATAATGTTTATTTCAATGTTTTTGTTGACCATTGTATTGAAATAATCAGGTTTTACCCGGACACGTGAAGTGTCCGGCTTTTCCCCCGGACACTTTATGACCACCCCGCCCGGAAACTAGGACAAATCCGGGGAAACCCGGACGGATGGCAGCCCTAGTCACACCACACTTATCTTGCACAAAGCCCTCATTTCCACTGCATTTATTCTGCTTTCATTCTTCTGCTGCCATACCCAACTTGCTATAATACTCATCCACCAATATACAGGACAAGGACTTATTCGTTGGTTTGGCGGACCGTGGGTTCAGCAGTAATAAACACCCAGCTTCGGGATTGCCGCTAGCGCGACCATGATGGCAGCTAGGATGTTATTACCTAAGCTACACGATTCGTACGGTAGGTATCGTGCGTTTTTCAGCAGTTCTTCGCAATTCTGTTTTTTAATATTCTTTTATATCAGTTTCAGACAATGGTGATCAGAGAAATACAATAGTAGGTTACCTAAGGATCACCTAGTACCTACCTACTGCCATAAAGAAGACCGTACATCGATCGATGATCGGAATCCTTAGACGAATATTTGGGGCGACCTTGTAAAAGGTACTCCTACAGCCTAGTTGAATCCAATAATCACTAGGTCAGCATGTTGGACTATAATTATGGCCCGCTTAAGCAGGCACAACACTGTCGAGAGAACTTCTCGGCGTGAATTCTTGGCGAGAACTTTCAAAGAAAATGATTATGTCTCACGACGCTACGAGAACAATAAAGGAGTGCATAACTGCTTTACGAAAACCCGTTCGTCGAAATCACGGTTCACATCTGTTTCGTTCGACGAACTGTTCAACGAAAGCACGGTTCGTCGAGGTATAAAAACTTACATACTTCGACGAACCGTGCTTTCGTTGAACAGTTTGTTCGTCGAACGAAACAGATGTGAACCGTTATTTCGACGAACGGGTTTTCTTAAAACAGTTATGCACCACAATAAAGGGCATCCACAACTCTCGTGCTCGGCCCTTCTCGTCTGTTCTCGGTGAGAATGTAGTGCCCGCGTTACAATTATATGTGAGAGCACAGATGTGAGAGGAAGCCTTTTTCCTGTAGTGGAAAGTATTGTGGCTGAAGATAATGCTCCTATATTGAATAAATTACGTTGACTTTAACTTTGTTGATGATCAAAATTCCTTCTTTAGGTGTGTCGTTTAGAAGCTTACCTGATCAATTTAAAAAGACTGTTGTGGTGTTGGACATGTGGATACAATGAGATACATTATTTTGTAATTTTTTTGTCCATTTTTCAGCTTAGGGCAGCCAACGGCCTCTAATTTATCACAGAGCTTAGCCTTTGGCAACTTTGGTTGGCCATCGTTTTCATTTTTTTTTTTTTTGAATGTTTTTAACGGCTCTGGATTTTCTTTCCTTTTGAGCCAGTCTTTTTAAGCAAATTATAGTTTCTCATTTATAGCAAATAAAACGTTGGTGTTCGACGTTTCAACGCTTCTTTGGAGTTTTTGGAGGCAATCGAGAAACGCAGGAAACGCAGAGAAGTCCACAGGAAAGAGGTGAACCGACCGCTTGCCGCGCTATAAAAGAACGGAACACTTTTCCTGTTCACGACCCACACCATCATATTTCACTGAACTGTATATTGTTCACTTGCACGACACTTTGTTACGCAAAACAACACCGATTTTACGAACCAAAACTCACTATAAACAATAAAAATTCGACGAAATATGAGGACTCCAAACGTATCTGTTCAAATCCCGCCAAAAACTCCTCGTTTTCATTTTTGACAATGATATTACCATAAAGAATATTTTTGAAGTTTTTTATGCTTTTTTATCTAAACCCCATTACAAGAGGTTTTATGAATGGAGTCTGAAGAGATTTTAATACGACCACATCTACGTTTTACGGATTGCGCAAAGCGAGACATGTCTGCGTTTGCCATCGACAGCGGGCAATGGGTAAATCTCTCTGTAAATCGTGATTCGTGGAGGAAGCAGTTAACGGAAGGAATAACCGCGCACGATCGCGTGTGGTTTACTTCCTTAGCTGACAAGCGAGAAAGGAGACACGAGCGCGTTTCAAACTCAGCAAACGCAGCTAGTCCAACGTGCGGCCGTGCCTGTCGCTCTCGTATAGGGCTCTATGTGTGCTCTATATAGCCACGACCGTAAGTGACGCCACTTAAATCATCTGCTATAGATGAAAGGCCTATAATGAATCTTTTTAATTTGATCTAAGCTCATTATTATGAGTTGCGTGGAAGTTGCATCCAATTTGCGTCGAATACACAGAACACCGAAGTTAGCACCCCCAGATGGGTGACCGTTCAAATGGTGTTTCATCTTGAGGTCTTCCGTCGGGAGGCAGATTAAGGGTTGAACCTCATCTGGCAGCACGGCATCGCCTTTTTCTGTCGCTCCGTCCTTTTCTGTCACTCAGGAAAGTCATTTGCTAGAGCAAAGACGGAATGAGACCGCACGTCGCAGCACTGCCGCGCGCGATCGCGTTCCGTCTATCTTATTAGCTCTAGCAAATTACGTTCCTGAGTGACAGAAAAGGATGGAGCGACGGAAAAAGAGCGATGCCGTGCTGCCAGATGAGGTTCAACCCTAAGGAGTCCCTGAGAAATGTAGACCTTGGACTACCTACCTCTTCGAGGAATACAGGGTGTTAGGTAAACAGTTGCATACCGCAGCAGCAGCGTTGCGTTGCGCAGTTGCAGTTGCGTTGTTGGTACCTGTAGGAAATACACCATTTTTTTTTTCGACTTTTCATACAAACACTCGACCAGCTGAATGTATTTAGTTTGAGAAGTCCAAAAAAAAATTTGCGAATTTCCTGTAGGTTTCTTAGGGAAAGTTGTTCAGTATCGTGGTAATCATGGGTACAATCACCCCTTAAAGTAAAGCAACTTTTTACCCTAACACCCTGTATAGTCATATAGGTATAGCACATGTATAGCATAATAATACAGGGTTTCCTGCGGTAGGCTCAATAGTGAAAGTTGTTCAGTTTGATGGTCTGAGTTCACCGTTTCAGTTTGCGGAAGGCTGTCCCTTACACCATGTAAGTATATACTATGTTTTTAAGTATGGAAATAAGCTTATAATATAAAACAAACGCGTCATAAAATTCAGAACAACATTTCATTACGAAAACTTTTTCTCGATTCCCATCACGTACTGTTGCCAAACAAAAACAATCGACACGGAACAAATCCGGGCGAATGTTCACCGGTAACCGGTTGTAACCGGTCCGGTCCGGCCCGGACCATCCGGATTATACTAACATCTACTAATTGGTACGTGGTCGGAATCGGAACTACGTGAGAAATACCTGCCTAATAGCAAGTTTAGTTAATTTACGGTCAAAACGTTGTTTGGTTTGATTTTAGGTAGGTTAATGAACTTTATGTGGTTTGTACTCGCACTCGTAGGTTGACCGAGTGCAGTACCTAATTACCAGAGATCGGAACTACGGGTGCGATTACTATCAAAAGTATGGATATGACCAAAAATCCCGGGATTTCCCGGGATGTCCCGGGACTCGGTACCTTAGTAACGGATGTAAATACAGTACTAGGATTCCGAATGAACATGATTCTACTGCTTGTAGTATACACAATCTGTCCCTTTAAATGAATATCATGAAATTGGTTAGTAAACTAAGTAAATAAAACAATTAAATGACATTCAGGGTATATTTTTGTCGATTTAAATATGAACAAACTCAAATTAGGTAATAAATTCCTTGAGTTCCCGGAATCCCGGGATTTCCAAGTCATATCCATGTTAGTGATAACGTCTAAAATAGCACCCAGATTCCGATCTCTGATTCTAATTACTTTGGGTGAAGTCAGTATCCTTGCTACAACCACCACCCATCCTTTTATGGATAATCTTTTATTATATTATTATAACACTTTATTGTACACACTGACATAAAAATACAGAAAATTGAGAAAACATGTACAAAGGGCTACCTTATCTCTGAAGAGATTTCTTCCAGCAGACCCGCAAAAGAGAAAGTTGATAATTAACAAGGCAAACTTATTGTGTACAAACAAACAATAAATTAATATATTATACAATACATACCTACAACATACAATACCTATATATCTTTGATTAAATTAAAAAGCGGAAGATGGGTGACGTTCTTGTAAAATTACGTACAGTCAAGAGCACATCAAGCTTTACACGTGCAGTTCGATTGTAACGCTTATGGCGCACTAAATAAGAACGGTACAAAGTCCAAAGTGTCAAGCTTGACGTGCTCTTGACTGTACCTACTCGAAAAATGGACCTGCTTTTCATTACGAGTGAAAAGTAAGTAAGCCGTGTGATTTGTTTTTTTCTTTTTGAATGATTTGTACATTCAAGTCGCTGAGATGAAGATGTTACGCTGGATGTGCGGGGTTACGAGATACGACAGAATACGCAACGAGTTCGTGCGAGGTAGTCTCGGAGTCCGTGACGTAGCTGATAAGATTCAAGAAAATCGACTGAGATGGTTTGGTCATGTAAAAAGAAGACCACCTGATTATATAGGCAACAGAGCAATGGACTTAACCCTACCAGGTCAACGTGGCGTAGGCAGGCCAAAACTCAGATGGTCTGATGTTGTAAAGAAAGAAATGGACAGCTGCGAGCTCTCCGTCGACGATGTTCAGGATAGAGCGAAGTGGAAGAAACAGACTAGGAAAGCAGACCCTGCTACCCAGCGGGACAGCAGCTAGGAAGATGATGAATGATTTGTACAACGATTTTTAAGCACGCGAAGACATTGTGGTACCTTTATCCCGCGTAAAATCAAAAAAGTATCTCAATCACGCAATACCGCTTCTAAGTAAAAATAAATAAAAAAAAAAAAGGCAGGGGCATTTACGCAGTAAATTAGGCGACAGGGGCTCAATTTATTCGATCCTATCCTTCTATTTTAATTTAATCAATGTGGATTATTATTTTGAATACCGTGTGGTTGTCCAGTCTGTCAAAAAGAGTGCATGTGTGTTTAGCGCAAACATTAGGGCTCCCCCACACATTACTGCGATGCAAATTCGCAGTTATGTGTGGGAGCCCTTAAGAGGGGGTCATACCTATTTTGTCTGTTTTCGAACCGATTTTTGAGAACCAAATTATTACATTTAATATATGTACACATAACAGTGTAGATACGTTCTTTCTGCAGGGCATCTAACCGTTGAAAACACGATTCTATTAAATTTTCTCGATAGAAAAGAGGAGCAAAGTAAGCTCGATTTCAGATTTATAACCAGTTTTACAAGAATCACACTACACCATTTCTTCTGAATATACCATCATTTGAAAGGTAAATAATTATAGCAGGGCTTCTAACTGATGGATTTTTCCCCAAACACCCAAGAGAAAAGATATTGATGAAAAATGCGTTTTTTTGCGATCTTGCTTTCAATTGAAGCGGGATGGCTAATTGCGAAAGTTTGCTTGTTAGAAAGAGAGGCTTTTTCTATTAATACCCAGCCTTAATGCACTTAAATTGTATCCTGCGTACAGTCAAGAGCACGTCAAGCTTGACACTTTGGACTTTGTACCGTTCTTATTTAGTGCGCCATAAGCGTTACAATCGAACTGCAAGTGTAAAGCTTGATGTGCTCTTGACTGCATGACTGCTTTTCTATAAAGATTAGCAATCGCCGTAGTTGAAATCTACTTCTTCTTATCGTGTGGGCAAAGCCCTGGTGTCTGAGTTTTTTCAGACCGCCTTACGGCCTCTGACGTGGTTTTCATGTAACGACTACTACCACCAGAGATGGTAGACGGGACCAATGGCTTAACGTGCCATCCGAAGCACGGAATCATAATCTTTTCAGACAATCAGGTGATTCAACCTGCAATGTCCTTACCAACTGGGGACAAACGCACAAAGTGACATATCACAGGGTGTACCCCATGGGAATTGAACCCACGACCTCCGTGTCGAGAGCCCAATGCTCTTAACCATTAGACTACGGAGGCAGTTGAAATCTACTAGGAATCCATCATCATCATAGTCATTGTAACATACGACCAGAAGCCGTAGTATGGCAGCGTGATAGCGCTATCGAGCTCTCTGTAGCGCGCGAAAGATAAAAGGCATGCTAAGGCTATTTAGACAATATATTTATTAGTTTAAAAAAAAAAACTCATTACTTCCAGTCATTGAATACTCAAAATACAACTAAGCCGTCATCCTGCAAAATCCCCCTCGTTGAAAACAAAAAGCCGGGAGCCAACCGAAAAACTGACAATATTCGTTACACCCGCAGCATTCAATGAGTGACAAACCGCGGGCTTCGTAATTTTCCTGTTCTGTTTTGTCTAGAACAATAGAACTCATTTTGGCGGCACAATGAATTTTATTTTTGGACGCTATCTACCAAAGTATGCTGCTATTAAAACTGCTATTAAATGAACGCATTTAGGACCGATATAAAAGCCAGAGTTCTCGGAAAGCGCAGCGTGGTTAGGCGTCCACAAGGTGGACCGACGACCTGGTGAAGGCGGCGGGAAGCCGTTGTATGAGGGCAGTACATGACCGGTCGTTATGGCGTACCTTGGGGGAAAGCTATGCTGATGATGGCGGCGGGAAGCCGTTGTATGAGAGCAGCACATGACCGGTCGTTGTGGCGATCCTGGGGGGAAGCCTATGCTGTTGATGGCGGTGGGAAGCTGTTGTATGAGGGCAGCACATGACCGATCGTTGTGGCGATCATTGGGGGAAGCCTATGACCAACAGTGGCCGTCTATCGGCTTAGATGATGATAAACGCCGTGGTGGTCTTGTTTCGAGTATCCATGCAAGCCGTGCAGGAGGCGATGGTTCGATCCCCGTCCAGGCAGATTCGTACCAAAGAGTTTTTCGGATTTTCGGTGAAGGAAAACATCCAGAGGAAACCTGCATGATTCAATTTCGAGGCATGCTTGGATCCACTGACCATTATAAGTGGTGACGGGCTCACAACCCGACTGGATACATAGAAACTACTTTCTGACTAGCCCCTCGGGAAATTCAGTCATGAACATTTTGCTTATGTGAAAAATGTAAATAATTTCTTATGCTTTGTTTCTGTGTGGATGTAGAGTAACGGTAACTGAAATAAATATGCTAAAAGAGAGTATTACTAATCAAATTAAAGACTGAAAAATTCAGTCTCGGGCGGGATTCGAACCCGCACTCTTCAATTTCGGTCTCTGAGCAAATGGCTCGGTGGCGAAATCGGATAACGCATTTCCCCGGTTTTGAAGAGTGCGGGTTCGAATCCCGCCCGAGACCATGGTACAATAATATACTGCGCCTGGTATTCTCTTCCGATCACGTGACTGACCATGTGACTGACACAAGCCTACGTCATCATACCCTTTTACCATGTTTACCGGCCATTTTTTTGTGACGTAGGCTTGTGTCACTCTGGGAATAGAAGACCTTGTTTTTTTAGACTATGCCCGAGACTGAATTATTCAATCTTTAATTTGATTCGAAATAGCACAACATGGCTGTAACATGTTTAAAAATCAATAATGTTTGAAAGACTTACTACTTAACTACAACTTCACGCTTAATAAATTCTTACTCGAACTACCTAGTTAATTAAACAGTTTCATATATGGCAAACACTTTCTCATATATAAAATAACTTGACTAAACTCCGCTTAAAGCTGTCCCCGAAAACAAGTTAATATGTCGCAAGTGCTGTGTGACATTACATCGTGTCGTGTCAGACATTATACAACTTATGGAGATAGTTGGGAGGACTTGGAGATGAAAGTTGGAAGTCTGGAGTGGTCTTTACAAGTTTGGTAACTTCAATCAACCACATGTAGCTTAAATTAGGGGGCTTGTGTGAAGGGTGCTTTTGGAATACCATTTCATATTAGTGGAGTCCCAGAAGGTTTTTACTTCGGGACCCGTTAAAACTACTCCGATTTCAATAATTTTTTTTTAAATGTTGTGAATTTAAAATACTACAACCTCTATACAGTTTAAAAATTGACGCTTTTTTTTCGAATGGTAATCTTTGAGCCAGTGTTAGTTTGAAACTATACATATAACATAACGGAAATCTGACAAATCACAGACAAGGAAATTCAAATTTATTTGGCAGTCTCAGTTAAAATTGCCTCAATGTAAAGAGAATGTCCTGTTCTTACATAAATTCGCAAATTGTGAAGCATTTTTTATTAAAATTTGTTTTTTTTGGGTTACAACTTTTTACATCAAAGTGCGTCAATTTTTAAAATATAAAGGTTGTAGTATTTTAGATTACGGACTTTATAAAAAAAATCATGAAAATCGTAGTAGTAGACCGGTCGGTTTTGACCGGTTCCGAAACAATAGACTTTTTAAAGCTACAGGAACCTACTCGGTTATATCGAGCAGCTGCTAAACCACAAATTTGATTTCTTCAAAATGGATTGAATAAAAACTTGTAAGTACACACGGCGACACATCAGGTTACGCACTCTATATACCGTATATACCCATAACTACACCACGTACAAAACACAAAATAGTGCGGTAGAGACCTGCATAGACGCGGCTGCTGGCGCGGGCGCAGCGTGCTGTGAGACGAAACAACAACAACATACCGTACCCTTTCGCACGATTCGCAGCGTTCAACTTCTAATAGTTCAAAGTCCAAACAGGGTAACCTGACCTGTCGCCGTGTGTACCTACCTTTTACAGCGATTTCGATGTTGGTCCCATAAAAAAAGGGCGGTGTCCTATTGCCATCGCACGCGCGGGTTTTTCTTTCATTTTCTTAAAAAACCTTCAGCATATTAAGAAAAACCCTGTTTGATAAAAAGATAAATTAACCTTAAATAATCTTTGCAAATAAAAAGGTTTTCTTTACTTTGCCTCTAAATAACACCGCAGATAAGAAATAAACTGACCCAAAAACCGGATTATCAGACCACAGAGCTACTTTAAGGGTAAAAAACGATATTTCACCGATATCTCCAAATGTGTAATTGATCGATGTATTGTGGGCGCGAGACAAATTGTGCTGACCTTACGCTGACCCGTGTCAACGGTCCGTGACTCGCATGCTCGTATGCTGACTGTACTTTTTCATACCTACGTCTGTATGTATTAAAACATAATACAGGGCTTGAAAGTAAAATTATGGCCTGACGAGAATGGCCTGGCCATTTCAAACGAGAAAAAGAAGCCGAAGCCTGTGGTAGATTTTAGTTAGGTAATTTGACCAAGCATGTTGCGGATATCTAACTGTTTATCAAATCAAATCAAATCCAAATTTTTTATTCAAAATAATATCACATAAAAATGACGTCAAAAAGCTGTCTATAGATAGCTTTTAGACGTAATTTTTTGACTCTACCACCGCATCGGAAGGTGTTCCGTTGAGAGAAGATGCGGCCAGAAACTCTACAACACACATCTTTTAAACAAAACAAGATGTACAAAGTACAATTAAATTCCGCCTTATTTGTACCATAATTATTTTTGTATCCTGCTCTGTACTGTATTTATGTGTTTGGTGTAAATAAAGTATATTTGATTGATTGATTGAATTAAAATATAATATTGCATAACATAGTGTAACATTGTCAAGACATTTTGGTCATTCAAATAATCATCCAGTTTATTGTAACTTTTTTTACAGAGGACTTGTTTAACATGGGACTTAAACTTTTTCTCTGGCAAGTTTAGAATATCATCTGGTATCTTATTATAATAGCGTATACGTGCCCCATGAAAACTGTGTTGACCTTACTGAGTCGACAATGTGGGAATAAGTACTAATTTATTTTTATTTCTTGTGTTGTAATTATGAACGTCACTGTTTTTGGGAAAGAGAGACAAATAATAATAATATACCTAAAACAAAATAAATAATATCTAAGGTTTTGACAAAGCGTGTCGCTTATTATTACTGGCAGTTGGGTTATGTTATGTTGTGATTGACGGAACGTGTGCTGACTGCTTGGTTTGTGTAGACTTTAACGAATTATTTTTGGATGTATTAAACTAATAACGAGAAAAATAAGTCAAAACAATTGCTAGTCCATATTGACCAGGGAGGTATGATGATTCACCATACCTGATGCTAACTTCCTGGTCAATTCATCTTCTTCTTATCGTGTGGGCAGAGCCCTGGTGTAAGAGTTTTTTCAGACCGCCTTACGGCCTCTGACGTGGTTTTTATGTAACGACTACTACCACCAGAGATATGAGCCGGGACCAACGGCTTAACGTGCCATCCGAAGCACGAAATCATTTTTCTTTTCAGACAATCAGGTGATTCAGCCTGCAATGTCCTAACCAACTGGGGAAAAACGCACAAAGTGACATATCACTAAGTGTCCCCCGTGGGAATCGAACCCACGACCTCTATGTCGAGAGCCAAAGCTCTTAACCATTAGACCACGGAGGCAGTTGATGATATTGCTTTTAATTTGACGAAATATACTTCGAATACGTACCGAGATGACAGACCAAGTGTGCTACTTTTATGGACCTAGTGTGCTACTTGTGTGCTTAACTAAACGCGCTTTAAACTCTTTGCTTTGGGCCTATCCATTTATCTAAGATACTGGGTATTTTATAATATGGTACCTACTGCACATTTGGGTCCATTAGGTTAGCAGTTTTCCGCTATTTCGATGTTTCCAAAGTGAAAGTTGTTCAGTTTGATGGTCTGATCCCTTGAAAAATACAGGATGTAAACTTAAATGCGTTACATATTTTAATGGGTGCTTCAGGGCATCAAACTGAGGAACTTTTACTATTATGGGAGACTAACATAGAACTCGAGAAAAAAAAAACGGTTTCTCTGTTCTTGTGTCATTTTGGTCGAGTATTGTAGGTATTGAAATTTTCAATGGAATAGCAGATTTTTTTTCGATGTTGTCTCCATTGTGAAAGTCTACGTCTACAGGCAATCGCAATGTGAATACGTCACGTTAAAAAAATCAAATATGAATTACATGTCTGTCTGTATCATTTAGGAGAAGCGTATATTGCTAACCGTGACATACAATAAGCTGCAAACACCTTTATGAGATATAATATTCATAAGTTACTGATGAACGTGGATTTTCTTTTCATTCTGTCGTTGGTTTATACAGCGTGTTTATACTCATACACCCCAACTGATTTACAACCAAATAATTAGATTGAAACAATAATTTCATTATTTAGATAGTAAAAATTTTAAGTTTAGAGGAAAAAATGATTTGTTATCATTTCAGCAATGAATGACAGCGCTAACGTACTCATGGATACATTTTTATAATCTTGTTTTGGTAGTAAGTAGGGTGAGGCGGTGTCCTATTGCCATCGCACGCGCGATGGTGCGATGCGATGTGATCGTACTGATGGGTAATTCTCCGAAATTTTACAAATCGTTGAAATTTTTCCATAGAAAAATTTGAAAATTTGAAAAATTTCGGAGAATTACACATCAGTACGATCACATCGCATCGCACCATCGCGCGTGCGATGGCAATAGGACACCGCCTAAGTGTGCGCGTGCGGTGGGTTGACATCGGGTTCATTAAATTTTAAATTTTACAAAAAATTATTTAATATTTTGAAAAAAATTCCTATATACTATTACCTATTCTGTGCCTATGTTGAAACCATGATAATTCGATTATCCTCTCGATTCTGAAATAAAATAAATAAAATAACGCTCACAGGCACATACATTGTAATGATCCCCAGATTCCCAAGGTAAGCCTTAGGCTTTTTGTTATGGGAATCATACAACAACGGCACAAATATATAACATCCATGACTGAACCGGGATTCGAACCCAGGGCCCTGGTTTGGCATTCCGGCGTGGCAACCATCACACCAACCGGATCGTGCACAAACTCCTTTCTAGTTTTGCGTTAAACACGTTGTATAGGAAATATTATGACCGTGACCTTTACGTGTATGTCTGATTAAATGATCCAATTTATAGGTATTCAGATACCCTCGTATCTCTCGAGAGCACAAATGTGAAGTTATTGATACTAACACACACATTTAGTTTCTGAAGGCGGAAATATTTACCGAACAAACACTTGTGATAAGTTGTGATTAATGACTTGAATCAAGTAGTTTGCTATCTATCGCCTACCTACACATTTCATTATCTCTGAAATGCAGATGCCGAACTATGCTTAGTAAAGTTGATCCACGTATTTATAATTTGTGTAGTTTACGCCTGCCACACGGCTCACACGCAATTCCGAATCGGAATTCCGTTTTAAGGCCTGAAAGATAAGAATAAGTTTTTAACAGATCTGTTGTTTTTGTCAGTCGTAGGTACTCATTATCCGTAAAAATATACAGTATGGGACTCTAGGCACACGGCGGACAAAAAGATTGGACTGAACGCCTTACAAATGAGTCCATCCTCGATGAGTTGAACATCAAGACGAGGCTCTCCAACATCTGTATGCAACGAGTCCTTAAATTCTTTACGCATACGGTCAGGAGATAATATAGTTTGGAAAAACTCATGATCATCGACCGGCCATATTGGAGGAAAAGAGAGTAGAGGTCGCATGCTTTCGAGATGTACCGAAGTGTTAAAAGAAATTTGCCGAGACAACACTACAGGCCAGCATACA
Organism: Agonopterix subpropinquella; assembly: GCA_922987775.1. Classification (NCBI taxonomy): domain Eukaryota; kingdom Metazoa; phylum Arthropoda; class Insecta; order Lepidoptera; family Depressariidae; genus Agonopterix; species Agonopterix subpropinquella. Next base: position 2,688,729 of record OV277711.1, read on the forward strand.
CCGGGCCCAAGATCGAGCGGCCTGGAGAGCTGTGGTGGCACAAGCGGCCCACGATGGTCACGTCCCTCCGCCATGAGGTTACCAAGAAAAAGAAGAATTTCCAGAATTTGGTCCTGCGTCTCAGCGCCTTAAAAAATCATGCTGGCGAAAGGTAAGGCGAATAAGAATTTGACACATACATACATACATATTCTCACGCCTGTCTCCCACTGGGGTAGGCAGAGACAACGGAACGCCACCTGCTACGATCCTGACATACCTCTCTAGCTTCCTCCACATTCATTCATTAAGAATTTGACAAAAGAAGAATTTGACGAATGTCGTGGCTACCAAGGAAGTCGAGGAGAGGGATATACCTCGTGGGATGACCTACTTGCCATCAATCTATACGTGGCAGTGTAGGGGGTATGGTGGTGCGGGTTCTCATCCTTTACCGTCCGTGAAGATAGAAGAGTGGACCGAGAATTTGATTTGTCTGTCGAATGTCGGGAATAGTCCAGTAAAATAAGATTGGAGATTGCATTAAATAACCAATGTTATTCTTCGTAAAACTAAATACATACCAGGTAGACCCCTGGTAAATATTTATGTAAATTACCTGTAAAAAGAAGAATTAAATACATACCTACATATTGGTTTGTTCCCGCCTGCAATACCTACCTAATAACATTAAAATTATATTTGCTCAAGAAAACAAAGTTGGTATAGCTGATTAGTGATTGAAGAGCTTGTTTTTCTCTTTATAGTTAATACATAGTTTTTTTATGCAGTCGGGTTTTTTGTTTTTTTAATAATTTAGTTTATTTCATACTTTTTAGTCTTGAGTCTAAATGGTAGCATAAAAGTACTATAACATATATTTTTTTGGAATCGTCTTTTTACTAGCTTTCATTTGATACCCATATTGTAAATTTTAACAAAAAAAAATTTTATGCCCCCTCTTTTTTTTTAATTCACAACAGCCTTATTAAAATAATATAGCCTATGTCACTCTCACAATTTTTACAAATCTAACGACACCTCATACGTCAAAATTCATCAAGCCGTTTAGGCTGTAGGCCGTGCCAAAGAAATATAAATACAAACATACATACATACCTACATACATACATACATACGTACATACATACGCTCGAAAAACTTAACCCTCCTTCTGGCGCAGTCGGGTAAAAAGGACGCCTCGCTCTTCCATAACAAATCGTTTCAATTGTGAAGAAACAAACATTATTGTTTTTAAAATTGTAAATCGTCATCTGAGCCTGAGTCCCTACTGACATTTACAGTAATTTAAGTAGAAAACGGGCGAATTAACTAGGCACCTAGCTCGCACGTGGCTCGGAATCAAAAACTCGGAAAACTCGGAAAGAATAACTCGAAAATGTTAAAGCGCAGGGATACGTGCAACGGTAACTGAAATGCTATGCTACGGCCTCGCACGGCAACGGCGGGGGGTAGCAGGAAGGGTGTCAAATTCCGAGCCACGTGCGAGCCAAGGGGTTGTACTCTGTGTTCTTTGAACCGGAGGCATGTAGGTATTATTTAGTGGTTTCTGTCTTGCAGTTAAAGACTTCATGCTATTTCAAAAGGTTTATGAATTATGAGTGACCAATGTAGTGCTTTATGTTATTATTATTTCAAATAGCTATTTATAATATAACACCTTTAAATGTTTCATCCTCACCAAAAACAGATAAACCCCACCTATCAACCCCCTTCCCCCTGGATACGTGCTTGATCGGGCACTAAATTAAACTGATACTGAAGTAAGCAGGACTGAGAATGTACAAGTCAGCAGCAATAACGCAGGTAAAAATAGAAGAACTGATTGTCTGTAGGTAACAGTGAATAGGCATCTTTCTAGGTAAGCATGCTACATCTTCGGCCTCATCATCACTCAAGATCAGGTGAGATTGGGGTTAAATGTTTACCGATGAAACATAAAAAAAAAAAAAAAAACTCGAATCCAAATCAACTAGCAGCGAACCCTTGCCCTCACGTTCGGCAGACTGTGCCTCTTCAATAGGTATGTTCAAAATTTCCCTCCGCGATTTTGTGATACAAAAATGGATACCAAATCCAAAAACCCTGACTCTGTAGATTTATCACTCTCCCCCATATTGCGGCACATTTGTATCGTAGCGTGTCCTTATCGCTAACCTGTCACGGGGTCCCATAAATTTAACCCTATCACTTATATCGTATAAATAAATATAACAGGCAGACGGTTTTCTATAAATAACTCTGACTAGATTAGATGGAGAATTTATGAGTAAAAAGAGAATGATGAAATTTTTGGAAAGACAAATATTACTAACATTCTCTAAAAGGAGTAGGGGGGCCTTGTTATCTTCAGTCTTATTTCAAACAAAACTGTAAATAATTAAAATTTACTTATTTTTAGTTTAAAGAGTACCAAAAGCAACCAGAAACAGTGCACTCACGTTTGAAAACTGCGATAAGTACTATTCTGCGCGGCGTATCGCACGCGATAAAGGCTGTGTCAATGCTGTGATAATCTGTGCCAAAGAGCTGACTAAGCAACAATGCCGATGCATCGATCGACTCAATGTAAACAACAAAAGTGCTGTTTTTGAATCATGAGATTCGAAATCAGGGCCAAATGAATAGGTACACAAACTTCATACTAACGTGTGAAATAAAAACCGCACTCCAGACCTAGGTCAGCGCATGCGACACAGCTAGTCACACGTATAACAGCCAATCAGAAGATGAAACCCCAATGCGTCAAAGCGCGTCTCTTATATCATATGGCGAGTCCTAAGCCACACTATCAAAGTTATCAGGAGAATTAGCATAACTACAACATCCAACCAAAGACAGTTGGACCGCGGTCCCTAGCTTTCCAACAGCCCGTGGCAAATTTTTCCCTTTTCTCCAAAAATATGTAGATGACATTGACTAAATTCTTTAATTTACTGTCTCACTCGGCTTGAAAATAGGAGTGCCTGCCTATCAAATCTTTTAAAATAGATATCGTATGGGACGATATAAGGAAATTGCTTTAATTGTTTCTAGTCTCTGCCTACCCCAGTGGGAGACAGGCGTGAGAATATGCATGTATGCTTCTTGAGTGCAAGTTTTGAGATCGGACCGGTGACCATATAGTGTAGTTTACACCAAAGATAAACATTTCGATATTATTGTGAAGCAAGACGTAAAAATGCTACTTGACATCTATGGGCTCTTACAGACCAGCGACAGTTGTCTGCGACAGCTCGCGACCTCAGAGAACGGGGCGGGGGGCGGGGAAGTGGAGGTTGAAATTTGAATTTTAGCTGAAATAGTATGAGCAAAAAAAAAGCTATCTATATGATATTATTTTGAATTTTGAATTCAAATATGTTGTTAGTAATCTGATTTCTATGACTGTCTTATTTTTTTAAATCTTCAAATTAAAGCGTCGCCTGCTCTGTCTATAAGATTTTATACAGTTCAATAGAGTACTTAACTACTTACCTATGGGTAGTAATTGAATAATTTGTGCCTATGGTTGGAGCTTCAGGCAGAAGAAAAACACCGTTGAAATAAGAATTCAGTATTAAAATCCATCATTTATTATTCTGATTTACAACTCAAACAATTCTAAAGCCAACAGCGTGGCTGACCTTTCTGCCCCTTCATAACATCAACATTCTTCGCGAAACACTTCAACACCTCCTTTTCCATCACTTCTTTACCAAACAGCTCCGTCACTTTCCATTCCAAGTCCGTCACCATCACCTGACCTTCAACCGTCCTAACTTGAACATTAGATTTATAATTACAAGACTGCAAAATGCTATACGCGCCATTGACTTCTGTGATGTAACGGTCAAAAGATTCTGGATCTAGACCTCTAATAGAAACAGCCAGTTTGATGTTGTCTGCGTCTTCAGCAGGAACTCCTGATTCTTCGCATTTTCTTTTGTATTCTTCTATAGAATCTTGAGCAGCTGGGTAAATATCGATCACTAGACAAGTTGGTACTCCAGTATCATCTGCATCGTCCATCCAATAGTAATTATTGTACCACACACCTACGAGTTCATTTGGACTATCAATCGGTTTTGAAACATGAGTAGTTTCTTCACAACCACCTATAGAAAGGGCTGTTATTTGAGTTAAGAAGATTGGCACCAAAAATAGATACATATTTATTGCACTTATTGATTTATAAATGATTATATTGTTTGTTTTTGCTTTTATATGGTGTGTTATCAGTTATCGGATTGTATGCAATATGTGTGAGTGTTTTTTTCCTTATTACAGAAAAGTACTTCATTCATTATTCAATCTTAAGTGTTGTTGTGTAAAAGTCCTTTAAAATTCTTGGAATTTTTACTTTTAACAAGGTTTGTCGGTTTTTATGTTTTTATCCTTAATTCGGATGACGTTTTCTGAAAAACAGGGTTTAACTTTATTTTGTTTTATAATATTCGGGACGCTAAATTATACTACATTATGTATAATGTACTTAGGTACTTCAAATGACAGGTTATTTGTAATTTACAAACATGACTGAGGTATGAGTGATTTGTGTATACGAAGCCACGGGCTTGTAGTTAGCTGAAGAGATGTTGACAGCATGAAGTCAACAGGAAGTGTACGATTATCATTTGTTATACCAAACACTTGTGGTGGCCCACTCTCTCTAACCTTATTTTGAGAGTAGACCTTTTCCTTGCATTGGAACCATGAGGAAGAAACCAGGTTTCTTACTTCATGCTTGGAACTTAATCAGGCTGACGATGAGGACTCATTTTTAGGGTTCCGTACCTAAAGATGAAAACAGGACCCTATTACAAAACATTCGTTGTCCGTCCGTCCGTCCTACCTATTTAGGGCTGTAACTTTTGAACCGTAATACAGATAGTTGAAATTTTCACAGAATATGCTTTATTATGGCGGATTTTTTTTTTGTTTTTTTTTTTTTGGCTTCTGCTATGAAGCAATTTAGCCAGTCTCAAGTAGGCGGATTTGTTATTTTGTTAACAAATAAAAATGACAAAAAAAATCAGGGGGGTCCTCATACAAGAAACTAGTTTTTATCAACGTTTTTTCATTTCGCTCTGTCGTAAAAACGGTAATACATACAAGCATCAAACATGGTGTGATTATGAAGCAAACTCTACAGAATAACAACAAATAATAAAACCGACTAAGTTCTGAGTCAGTCTCGCGCTAAAGGTCCCGGAGAAAACAAAACTTTTTTCTAAGTTAATAATTATGTTGTGTGGTGCTAGTGGCCCGACTCACACTTGACCGGTTTTATTTGTGTCTATTTTACTTATCTCCCAGTAAAAATAACACAACAATAATCAACAACAAATGATCGATTTGGACAACGGCGACTGCTAATCTTTATAGAAAAGCAGTCATATAGATACGCAGGATATTTTGAAGTGCATAAGTGTACGTGCAAAACATAGATGCACTCTCTCGTCCTTACCCTCCTATGTCAGATGGAACAGGAGGCCGATACGATCAGAGGATCAGATGCAGGCGGGTACAAAATAAATAAATAAAATGAGATGCACTTTATTGCCACACAAATCTATAAAATAGGTACGAGACAGTACGTTTACTACAATGAATATAAAATTATTCCTCTATAGTAGCAAGTTTTGCCTATAAGAAAAATTCCACAAATCTATTGTGGATTGGAATTCCCTCCCTTGCAATTTCATTTAGAATTTTTTGATAAAACTTTATTTCTTGGCTTTGACCTTTAGAAATTAGAAATAAACTGTCAAAGTCAATAGAAAAGGCAGCCAGGCAAAGGAACCCATTTCATTCAGCGTAGCTTTAAATTTTTCAGCATTTTTTAAATAACTCGAGAAATAATGGATAAAAAATCTGATTATTTTTATTTATGCTTTGAATCTCATAATGTCCAAATCTAAACTATTATAAAACTGTAACAGAAATGTGTCTGTACATTGAAGATATTTACACAAAAAAATACGACATGGTTTTTACATGTTCCTGATTGCAAATCACCAATTTTTGGATTTTTTGTCTGTCTGTTTGTTTGTTTGTTTGTTTGTTTGTATGTTTGTATGTTTGTTTGTTTGTTTGTTTGTTTGTTTGGGTGTTTGTTTGTTCGAGTATCACGCAAAAACTACTGAACCAATTTTGATGAAACTTTTTTTGTTTGATAGCTTAACATCTGACTTAAAATCTGGCATATAATTTATGCGGACGAAGTCGCAGGTAAAAGCTCGTGGTTATTAAATTTGAGTATCTCTCATAGATTATCTATATTCACGTAGTTGCTTTCCATAATTCTAAAAAACTAGTGTTTTTTAGATAGTAGTTACCTTGCTTTCATGTTTTTATTCGTTCATCCAGTCCCGAGCTAAGACTATGAGTAGGTACTAAGCTTAAGTGGCAACTAGCAAGCGCTTTTGTACTGAGATTAGGCGGTTCTGGAACTCCAGGGATAATCCCCTTGTTGCTGTTTTATATTGTTTCCAGACCGGTGAATTGAAGATCTTAATGAAAAAAACACTCGCTGCAAAAGAAAATTAACAATGCTAAATGTAAGAAAGCAAAAAGCAGACTCCCCTTCTTCTTCATTATCTTTGGTCCATCCCATTTTAATTACACTTTAGTTTCCACTCCCAACGTACTAGGAGTGATAAAATCTGCTCGACTACGCTGGCTCGGGCACATAGAACGGATGGGGGATATAGTGCGGTGACGAGAGCGTATCTGGGACGACAATCTGGGCGTCACCCGGTGGGCAGACCCAGGTATCGCTGGATAGACCAGATTACTAAGGATGTCGAGAAGCTGAAGGTGCCCAACTGGACTGAGATGGCACAGAAAAGAGATGAATGGCGTGCTTTGTTGTCGGAGGCCAAGACCCACTTCGGGTCCCTGAGCCAGCATAGTATACTTACTAGCAGCGTAGTCGAGTAAGTAAGCATCCCACTTTAGGTGGGGTCACTCTTAATTTTGCGGCGCCAGGACAGCATGTCTTGGGTTATCGGATCGGGTAAATTCTCCTTTTGTATAAGATTGGTAATTCTGGTCCACCACGTTAAAAGGCTTTGCTATCCTGCCTAGCAGTCCGCCGCTCACACAATGTCCTGTGGGCGGATTTTGCACGGTTTGTGCTGTCTCAAGATGTATCATGCTCGATGCTGCCCGACGCCATGCAGGCTGTGACAATATTCACAATCCTGTATAACTGGCGGGGACTGTAAAGCTGACTGCTGTGAATGGGGCCCCTTAACATAGGACGTCGTCAGTCTCTTTTGTTTTCTGGGAGACAAAGCCCTTTACTCAGGTCTCGGTTCTTCATCTCTGCTCATTAGCAAATATTAGGCTCCCCTTGATAGTGAATATAGCAAGCTGAAGTGGCGATGGGCTGATGTCGAGATTCTAGAATGGAGACTATGAACTGGCAGGCGTAGTGTGGGATGCCCTGCGGCGCTGAAATAGGCTGATGCCGACTGGATGAGGAAACACGAGGATAGAGTTTTGTCACACATGTAAAGTGTTCCGTACAAAAATTTGCAAAACGGAACACTTATGGAATCAGCTCGGTGTCTGTCCGTCCGTCCGTCTGTCACAGGCATTTTTCTCAGAGACCGTAAGACATAGGAAGTTGAAACTTGGTACAGATATAGCAATTGCTGGTCCAATATCATAAATGAAGTAAAAAAACTAAATTTTTATTTTGGGGTGCAATTTCGGGTGGTAGAAAGGGTAAATAAAAAAAAAAAAATTTTTTTGTGGCCATACGGCCACCTTTGAGAGAGGCCTTTGATTAACAGTGGCTGATGATGATGAGAGTGCATATAAAATACAAGCCGTCGTTTTGAAATGTGGTCTAATTTGAAATGGTGATAAGACCATCAAACCAAACAACTTTCACTATGGGACCAATTTCGAAACCGAGATAAATAAATTGTGCATTTTAAGTAATTACCTAAAAAGTTCAAATGTCTAATGTATGGAATAAGGAAAACCTGGTTATCATTTCAAATAAACAAACAGTGGGTAAAAGAACAATTTCAAGGATATTTTAATCTGTGACACTTTTCAATCGAAATAATTATAAGAAGTAATATTTTGCCTCTCAAGGAAAACAGAAATGGTCCATTAATGAATGTCCAGGACACTTGTGCTCATCTTTTGAAGAATTCAATTGCTCTGAGTGTCTTTTTAGCTCCTTTTGATTTCGAGAGAGTGGCATTTTAGGGACGGCGGCTGAATGAACTTTGGACCGCTAAAATGGTGCTTGAATTCAACGAGATACTTTTTTGAAACGAATTGCGTTGTTAATGTTACGTGATGGCTACTAAAGAGATATGCAGAAGGAGATTCGGAATAACGCACAATAACGCACACTTCTTCTTCTGTGATAATGATAAATTATTAGTCGAGTCTACAACAACGCACATTTCTTCTTCTGTGATAATGATAAATTATTTGTCGAGTCTATTGACATAAATAAAGTTGTCCTCATCATTTTGTTCCTTTTTTATTAAAAGATAGTTTAAGATAATAATGGTTAGTTTTTGCTACCGCAGCGAATCATAATTAATTATGAACTCAATAAAGTTAAAAGAGGCGCAAGCAAACAATGAAACAAACAAACAATTAGTTTTTTAAAATAAATAAATTTATAGGTACTTATTTATTATTTTTTGTGTTTCAAGCTGCTAAGATTTTAAAAGGTTTATAATACAATGTTCCAAGATCTTATTTACGGTTCCTCCTGGAATGAAAAGTCAGTTAATTTTAAAATTCATATACCTTTAGAGGCTTATTTTTGATGTAATTTTCAAGTTATTTTGTTTGGAGCCTCAGTAAGGTTTTTTGATTTACTTATTTTTTAGTAAAGCAGCATATTACCACCGCAATCGACTAACTCTTAACTTGGCTCTTACAAACGGTCTTGGATTAATGGTACTTGTTTAGTTTGAAAATGTTTGTCACTGACCAGGTGGGTACTTTGATTTACTGGCACATTACATCGATGAAGGAGCGGAGGAAAAATGTCGGCGACACAGTTTAAACGAGCTTTCTGGCTTGTATGGTTTTGTCGTTGGGTTTTGAAAGGATTTTTCGATCGGGTAACAATTTTCTACAGGGTGTAACAAAACACCTCTGCAATGCAATGAGGAGTTTTCTGACAGCTTGTCAAATGTAGTTCAACAAACCGGCGATAGATGGCGTTGACTAGAGAAGGGTCCATAATAGAGGAACTGACAGCTGAGAGAGCGAGATGTACCTAGCGGCGCCACTGTATAATAGAAAGAGATACGTGACGCGAGGAAATAGAACCGTATTATTCGTGCTCTGTGAATAATTAGTGAATCTAAAGTGAAGTCGTAGATTATTTTGTGAAATATACTAACACTATTTCATTAAATTACCTATGATTTCACGTTAGATTCACAATTATACACAGAACTTAGAAGTTTTAGGGTGCCGATAAGTGCCGACAAATGGTGGACAAATGCACAAAAAACGGTTTCATTTGACAACTCATGTCAGTTACTCTATTCCGACAGGTATAATAACTTTATGGAAGGGTCCGAAGACAGGCTAAAAAGTAAACAAAAATGCATTTGTCACTGAGTGAGGTCGCATCCGTTGACGAAATATAATTATGTTCATATTTTGATGCTTACTTAAAAACACAAAATCTTATGAGTACTGGAGGGCGATCGCGCTAAATTAAAACATCCAAATTCAATCCTAACCCAATCCAATTTCTGTTCTTATCACATGGTAATCCAATTACTATTCAACTGTGCTGATGTGACCGTCAGTAAAAACGGCTCTACGGCGGCTATCAAATGAATAGCGCAATACCGAATGCTGTGCCGAATGTGTTAAAAGTTGCGGTTTGCACGCGGTCCGATCATAATTCAGTGGATATTTATTTAGGGCATATGCCCTATTTAGAAAGGTGTATTTAGTTGAAGCACACCAATGATTTTATAGTATGTTACTACAAGCGCAGCGCCCCGGTGTGCACTGGTCTGTCCTCTGGGTCAAGGCGATATGGCGATATTGACTATTCAATTGTTGACAATTGTTTTTAGGGTTCCGTACCCAAAGGGTGAAAACGGGACCCTATTACTAAACCTACGTTATTGTCCGTCCGTCCGTCTGTCCTTCCTATTTAGGGTTGTAACTTTTGAACCGTAATAGCTAGATAGTTGAAATTGCGTTATTACGGCGGATTTGTTAACAATTAAAAAAATGACAAAAAGTTTAAAATTAAGGGAGGTTCTCAACAAGAAACTAGTTTTTACCAACGTTTTTTCTTCACGCTCTATCGTTAAAACGGTAATACATACAAGCGTCAAACTTAGTGTGATTATAGAATAAACTCTGCAGAATAACAACAAATACTAAAAACCGGCCAAGTGTGAGTCGGTCTCACGCGAAAGGTCCCGGACCAAAAAATTTTTTTTCTAATTTAATAATGTTGTGTTTTGTGGTGGTGTGGTACGGAACCGTCGGTGCGCGAGTAGCCCGACTCGCACTTGACAGGTTTTTATTATTTAACTTATTTTTCTTATTTAAAATGTTCGCGTCCATCTATTCATTTTACTTTGATCGATAGAAGCGAACGAAGGAACGTTGTTTATATATATTTTTTTCTTAAAACGGCTATCCGTCTATCCAGCCAGCTACATAAGTAATTCAGAGGTGCGTTCCGAAACCCTCACCATCTATTAATCTTCACCTTTTTCGCGACATTACTTATAGTTTCTTCTTGTACTCTATATTCAGAACGCACGTCCTGTTACATTGATGTCAGAAAACAGTGGACATGCCTTCATAGAGTTTGAAGCATCATTCTAAAGTAAAATGCATTAGAGGGACATCATACCTACTCAGATGGCAAAGCGTTTTAGGGTTGAACTTCAATTTGGCAGCACCGCATCGCCTTTTTCTGTCGCTCCATCCTTTTCTGTCACTCAGGAACGTAATTTGCTAGAGCAAATAAGGTAGACGGAACGCCATCGCACGCCGCAGCACCGCCGCGCGCGATCGCGTTCCGTCTATCTTATTTGCTCTAACAAATGATGTTCCTGAGTGACAGAAAAGGACGGAGCGACAGAAAAAGGCGATGAGGTGATGCCAGATGAGGTTCAACCCTTATACCGTCACGTCCTAGCGTTCTGTTATAATACGGGGTGTAAACTTAAATGCGTAACATACTTTATGGGGTGCTTCAGTCAGACCATCAAATTGTACAACTTTCACTATCGCCAACATCGAAATCGCGAAAATAAAGTTTGCTGTCTCATAGAAAATGTCAATAGCTACTCGACCAAAATGTATGAAACAAAATTGTTTTAGTTATTTATTGCATATAAAAAATGGCATCGTTATCTTTAAATTAAGGTTCATATCAACAAATTGAGATCTTAAACTCATTGTAGTGGAGTAAGCTAGATCTTAAGGTATAATATCCAATGTTTATCCAAATATACAACAGTCTAACCCTTGACATCGTAGTTTCAATACATCTCCAACGTCCATCCCTTTTAAACTTGCGTGAGATACAACGGCGACAGTTTCTCTTATTCTTTAAAAGTTGTTATTCAAAATAATTATACAAATACGTTAACCCCAATTACTTAATGTGAAGACCATCAAACTGAACAACTTTCACTATGGAGCCAATACAGAAATCACGAAAAAAATTCACTGTTCCATACATTTGGGTCGATTACGCACGACGACACATCAAGCTATACAAAACAAACATAAGCTGGCCGCGTAACGTTATTCGTTACTTGACATACGCGCGGCCAGAAGTGCGATTTTTGAAAATCATACGAGCTACTTTGCAGTAGAAAATGTCAAAATTACTATGGAGATTATGCATCCCAAGTCAAGTCAGCCAAGCCAGCCAAGTCGCTCGTATGATTTTCAAAAATCGCACTTCAGCTTATGTTGGTTTTGTATAGCTTGATGTGTCGCCGTGCGTGTGCCATACTTTGCCATACAGACGTTTTCTAATTTAAAAATTGGCTCCATTGTGAAAATTGTTCAGTTTGATGGTCTGAAGCACCACGTTAAATATTATATATTTAATTATTGTAAACCCTGCATATTTATAACAATTTTCCGTATCTTGATTACAAATAATGTCCTGAAATCGAAACATTGTAAAGATAGCACCGGTACCCACCGGGAACCGGTGGTAGTAGTCCGTGTGGTGTCGGCTAAGAATAGCACCATCCCATTTTCTCCCGTGAGTGTCGTAAAAGGCGACTAAGGGATCTACCGGAGGATGGGCAGCAGCATCCTCTGAGTACACACATTCAATCCAACTGCGATTGCCAACCCGCCTGCAAAGCGTGGCGATTATGGCAAATCACCCCATTTCGGGGGAGGCCTATGTCCGGCAGTGTCCACTGTCTATCGGCTGATATGATGATGATGATGTTTGGTAGTTATATCAAAGTTTATGTCCATCCCGTCAGTGAATACAATCGTGAGCAGTATAATAAATATAATAATGATTACATCAATCACCTTCGAAGATTCACTTTTTATATCTTGTCACAACTTTACTATGATACCGAGCAAGACATCAAAATATCGTATCCATTATTTTCTCACGTCGAGATACGGTACGTGGGGTAGTTGGGTACCGTTTACCCCTTGTCTCGTATGACCCCATTTTGTGGCTGAAATGTGAAATATAAAATTTTATTTACAACTCTTTTGTATGGTAACGTTATGTTTGTTTTATGTGATGTGACTTTACATGTACCTACTTAGGCAAATTTTGGAAGACGCGAGGACACGTGAGGTCCTCTTTTGTATTTATTTCGCTATTTTAGGCTCTATTTTAGGTTATTCTTAGTCTATTAGGGTTAACATTCCATACGAAACTTTTAGTCAGTAAAAGAGTGCCTAAAATGGAAAAACTCTAGTTGTTTTTTAAATATTTTAATTCAGTTGGGAAAATAGGCACCAAAGAGACATTATTGGGATTATTTGGAATTTCAGTATAAAAACTTTTTATTGATTCAATTTCTTTTTATGTGAACTGGCTAGATGTCTTGCAAAAAAAATATCAAAAACCATAAAAACTAAAAAGGAAGAAAACTTTTTTCTTTTTAATTGAAGTATTTGGCTTATCGTAATTTTTTTCTGACCGATAGCTGCCAGTTCTGTATTACTTTAGATGTAATGAAAACTCTTTGGTTGTATGAAGAATAATATTTAGCTGTATTTAGCCGAGAAATAAAATCTTTTTGGATTCCCAAAATGTTTTTTTAGCTTCTCTTGATTTATCAAGCTGGCATAGGAATCCCAATCGTACTGATTCGTAACATAAAAATATTAGGTAAGTATACAGCATAATATTATTATCTTTGTTCGTATTTCTAATGTTTTCGTATGAGGTTGATGTTTTTGGATACACACCTTATAATTTATTTTATGAAAACGATACATTTTATTCATAGAGATAAAAGACCAATCCCGTTTACCTATAAATGAATTTTATAAGAAACTAGCTTTTACCCGCGACTTCGTCCGCATAAATTATATATCAGATTTTAAGTCAGATGTTACGCTACCAAACAAAAAAAGTTTCATCAAAATCGGTTCAGTAGTTTTTGCGTGATACTCGAACAAACAAACACCCAAACAAACAAACAAACTAAATTCTTTTTTCAAATTTACAGTTTTATAATAGTCAAGATACCATTAGAAGAAAAAATAATTTAATGATGAGATTAATTATGATATTCCTCCTATTTTGTGTATAATTTTAGCTATCATACTCTTTTTATTTGTTCTTTGATCATAATCATTCGATAGTTGTGAAACGATTTGAATCGAATACAGTTTGTCACGTGGGAAATGTCTTTTTATCTGGCGATTGAAAAATCTGCCCTAAAAGACTGCTCTGTGGTAATTATAGTACCCTGTACTATCATCATCATCATCATCATCATCATCTCAGCCGACGGACGTTCACTGCTGGACATAGGCCTCCGCAAGGATCGCCATATAACGACCGGTCCTGCGCTGTCGAACTTTGCACAGCCTGAGAAAATCAGTTTTCACAGCAACAAAAAAACATTACTTTCGATGTAACTATTTACTAGATTTCTACTATGCTTTGAATTCATTGATTTCATTTGTTTGAATGCATAAAATTTTTATTGTTTAATTAAATAAAACACTGTTTTAGTAATAATTATTACAAAACGAGTTTCTAGTTTTGATATAGACGTGCCAGGTATAGTTTATGTTAAATTATTGTTTATTTTTTGTTACATATTCTATTTAACTACGTCTCCTACGGTGTAATTTATGGTTAAAAGCTAGTTCACTTTGATCTCATTTGCCAGCGAACCGTTTGTTTAAATTTTATTATTAAATAAGAAAAATCTATCTTTTAAAAAAAAAAAATCTCGACAACTCGAGAAAACTCTGGAGTGCAATTTTTGAAACTCAGTCGCTGAGTTCAGCAGTTGAAAATGTCAAAATTACTGTGGAGATATGCATCTTTCTACTGCTGATTTGACTTTCAAAAATAATACTTCAGGAGTGCTTTTTTGAAAGTCAAATCAGCAGTAGAAAGATGCGTATCTCTATATTAATTTTGACATTTTCAACTGCTGAACTCTGCGAATGAGATTCAAAAATCGCACTCCTGGTCGAGAATTCTAATGCCTCGAGAAGAGAAATCAGAAATCCTATTATAATTGTGTAGCGTCCGTATAACTAAATTAAAAAAAAAAATTGTGCCAGATCTTATCAAGTGACAGAGAAAATCAAAGAATTTCACATTATTTTACACTTTTCCTGGAATATCAGGGTTATGAAAATAAAGATTCTTACGTGTAGTAAGCCCATGTAAAATGTCCAAAAGAAAAGCTAAAAAACCCAACCTACTTATCTCTACTACCGTCGCAATATATTCACAGTTTCAAGACGGTGAAACCTAAAAATAATGCGTAAAAAGGCCAAAAGTGTAGCGTTCGGAATCATCCCGACCGACGGCACTTGAATTTATGACCACTTAATATCATGCTCGCTTTTATACCGCGCCGAGCAAATATTTTTTACCTCTTTGAATATTTGTACTTTCATTAGCCAAGGGACACAAAGTTTCAAGTGAAAGTTGTTCACTATTGCACACTTTATAAGATAGCTAAAGAGTCACGTTGCAGGGATTAACCCGAGCACACGTCTCGCGTGGTTTCGTGCGTCGCGTTTTTGCCTGCCACGAGGCTCCGCAATCCTCAGTCTCTTCTTGTTCTTGTCCAAAAACAATCCCTGAGATTGGGATAGATTCTCCCATAAAATACTTGACACTGGCGGAAATGCAGTGCTGACGCACAAGCAAGAGTCCATTTAATATAAATAAAAAAAAAAGATAGCTAAAGTGGCAGTTGGTGTATAGGATAAAATAATCTCTACTTTGAGTTATGGCTGATGATGACAAAATTTGGATTATCACATAAATTTAAATTTTTGATATCTCGTTAACTATTAATCCGATAAAAAACTTAAATATAGAGCTTCGCACATAGTTTAGGATTGTGTAAAAAACCGAAATTGCCCAAATGCCAATACGCCAATTGCCACTTTAAGCATCGATGGTTGGTAGTTGAAGCAAAGCTTCTATGCAACTCGAGAGAGAAGAAGGAAGTGAGGTTTTTTAAATGATTGGAACACTAGAATAAATTTTGAATCAATAACATTTTTTTATTGGTCATAACTCATAACATAAGGCCCACCACACGTTTCCACCGCTATGGATCGTTGATCCTACGGCGACCATTCAGAACACTATTGTCTACGAAGTCTATCGAGCCCGGAGATGACTCTAAATCTGTCTTGGAATTCGTAATAAACTTAATCAAAGAAGATAGACGTAAAATAAAAACTTGGATCAGTATTAGGCGGCGACCGACGGGTATACTTATATGACGGGTATATCATCATCATCATTTTTAGCCCGTATCCACCCACTGCAGGGCATAAGCCTCCTCCCTATTTTGCCATTCTTCTCGGTCCTGTGCCAGTCGCATCCAGGTCTTGCCGATACTTTTCCAGATGTCGTCAACCCATCTGGCTGCTAGACGACCCACTCCTCTTTTGCCTAATCTCGGCCACCAATCTGTCAAGGCTTTGCTCCACCTGCCATCATATCATATATCATCATACAATACGGGTATATGTTGGTTTTCAATTGATTACCTCCTTTCAAAGTTGAGCAATAACTTGCGTCCTCAAAACGAAATGAGGAGCATACTCCTCAGTGAGGAGTGGATGGTGAGTGAAAGTGGGCGATGATGAGGAGTCCTACCCATAGCCCACTTTCTCGCACCCTTATTCTTGAGTGGAGGCCTTTGCCCTGAAGTGGTATCCTGTAATAAATAAATATGACATTCACATCTTTCCTACGGACTCACGGCCAAAAACTGACACGAGTAGGAAACGTTTTATCCTTTTTCATCACAGTATTTACAGGACAGTTTAATGCTAGTACCGGATGTGGTGTTTGCTCCATTATAGTGTCCTTTCAGTCAATAATCTCAAGAAGTCAATGTTGCTTAAATTGGATGAGATTTGCAAGATAATGCGTTCCTGGCTAGTTTAACATTCGACATCTTTTGCAGTGTAATCTGTGCTCTGTGTCTTGTTCTCTCGAGGACCTGACAGAAGCTTCCCCTTAAAGAATAACCCAAGAACTGGAGTACTTGGCCACCGCTATTCCTCAGGGGAAGCAGCAGAAGAAGTACTCCACTACTACGAGAAAGAAGAAGAATGTCTAACTTTGAAATTTTTTTCTAAATTCGCTGAACTTAAACGAACATTCTCTGCTCGCCTAAACCAAAAACATCTAAACTCAAAACGTTACAGGATCCCGCAAAACGAGGGAATGTATCCAATATTATTATAAATGGCACTTAGAAACGCGGCGTCGACTTAACGAATATTTAATATCGCTCCGACTCGATTTATGTGTGCTTTGAAATGTATTGCACCTTTTGGTTTGTAGTAGAAGTTATTTTTTTGTACCCGTAAAGCAGGAACGACACTTTGTAAAATATTTTCTGGAATTTTGGGTGTTTTATGGCTTTAGAATGTAGATGCTTGAGGAAGATACGAGGACAGATCGGACGAAGCAAGTGTTGTGACTGTATTATAATTCAGAATAAAATTAACACCAGCCTTTAATACGTCCCAATACAGAGCACAGGCCTATGATCAAGGAGGATGTAGATGCAGGGCCGGATTAAACCATGTACTCGTAGAGGCCCGCCGGCCATAAAAGTTTCGTGGTCCCCATGGGCAATTGCATAGCAATGATTTTTTTCCCGGTAAACCCGAGAGATGAAACAAAATTATCTCGATTGTTGTATTTGTCCCTTGTTTTTAATAAATACAAGTGATTCCTTTTAATTCTGGGGTTGTTAAGGGGCTTCCGCCCGGTTTTGAGTAACTTTGTAACCATTTTATACATTAACTATGGTACTTTTTAAGCAGAAAACAAAACTGAACAATCTACAGGATATAAGAAATGATGTGGTTTTTCTCTAAATCTATTTTAATTAATAAAACTGAAGAAAAACGAATCCAAAGTCACCCCTTTTTTTCCAGTTGTAACCGTTTTACTCTATTACATTATTGATCAGAAAAATATGAAAATTAACAATATTCTGCACAGTACAATATAGAATGATGAGGTTTTCTTATTTTTTGAAAATTCATTAAAATCATACAGGTTTTCAAAGAAAACGGAATATTCTGACCGGCGCCACGCTATTGAAGCGGGATGGCTAATTGCAAAAGTTTGCTTGTAAGAAAGAGAAGCCTTGCACCAGGGAGGGAGAGCCTTAAATCTTTGCGCTGGACTTATTTTTCTTACGGGCCATGGCGCGGCGGGGCCCCTAGGCCTCAGCTGCCTCAATGGATAATCCGGTCCTGTATAAGTGTTATTTCACCACGTGTGCCCAGTCAGGATTCGATAGACTTCACAATACGCATCAGAATGTCATCTTCAGCATATGCAGATTTCCTCACGAAGTTATCCTTCACCGTTTGAGAGCAGTCGATAAGTTAGAAAAGCTCAATGGAACATGACATCTCGTCCATGCGGATTCGAACCCGAACTATTGTGTTTGAGAGTTTATAACTTTGTGCAACGAGCTACAGATCTCTCTATAAGATGAACTTTGCACTGACACATACGGAAGCTGCGGCCACATATCATATTCTGCGTGTGGCGACTGCGGTTCGGCCAGGTGTGCGTTCACCCTTACATTACAATTGTGAACAAAATTGTAGGTAAGTACATTCGTTTACATATTTTGGTGAAATTTTATTCAAGTGTAAAACAACTCTCAACTATTTATACCGGGAGACGTATGACACGTGGGCGTACCTCGCGTGCGGGCGCATACGCTGACGTGAGGCACGCTCCGCGGTCATTTGTCTCCGGTGCTTGCGGTACGAGCACCTGTAGTTTATGTATGTCACCTATAAAAGCACGAGATGGGCTTTAAAATGGTGTGTTTATTTTTGAACTTGGGATAGGAATAGCAGATTGTCTCTTATGTCCAGAGCGATGATAGATCCATGAAGATGCGATGATGTCCATTTGTTTGAAATTACAGCAAAGTGTCTAAGGTGGTGCCAAAGAGATTATACCTAAAGGCATAGAGAGAGCCATACCAATGCAGGGCTGTCCACTTTTTTTGACGTTTGTGTTTGAGTGTGTGATGTCAAGTAATATGGACAAAAGATGACCAAGTGACATTTGCCCTTATGTTTACGGTAACTTTTCACACACACTAGCACAAAAAAAAGTGGACGGCCGCATAAACAAATATCTATAGTTCCGTCTCCTTCTACTATTAAAGGTACGTCATAAGATAAAAGAGACTAACTATAATCGTAAATTGATGCGGTCTCTATGCTTTAGAATAAAAAGATCCTTCCTCTGAGGGTGGTGCCATTGCAATGTTTGTGTAGCGACCATAAGGTTATTAATTTATTATAACCTTACAGTAGTAGACGTCGAGTTGTCAAATTAAACCGTTTTTGGACGTTTTCAGGAGATTATCAGCAGGGTATAAATTCGATTTCTGTGTATAATTCTCAATCTAACGTGAAATCGTGGATAATTTAATGAAATAATAGTAGTATATTTCGCAAAATTATCTACGATTTCACTTTAGGTTCGCAATTATTCACACAAACCGAATTTTTACCCGGAGACTAAACCCCAAAAATGGTTATATTGCCTCGCGTCACGTACATCTTTCTATTATGCAGTGATGCCGCTAAAGTACGTCTCGCTCTCTCAGCTGTCAGTTCCTCTCATAGAGAAAATATGCGCTCCCCTGGTTTCTCTATTCCGTAAGATATAATAACTTTATGGTAGCAACACACCTGCCGAATTTGGGCGGGAAAATGGCGTGACCTATGGTGTTTCACTGGGAAAAGCGTTGCCTGCGTAAATTACGACGCGT
Source organism: Agonopterix subpropinquella (assembly GCA_922987775.1). Taxonomy (NCBI): domain Eukaryota; kingdom Metazoa; phylum Arthropoda; class Insecta; order Lepidoptera; family Depressariidae; genus Agonopterix; species Agonopterix subpropinquella. The sequence goes on from OV277711.1 coordinate 2,708,225, forward strand.
TAATTCGGCAAATATTGTGTCGCTATGCTTAGAATATTGAAAAGTCAATGGTGAAAAAAGTAATCACACTTATTAATTCACGCAATTTTCTCAGCTTAAAAAAAAGCTTTAAAAACTGATTTACACTTTGATTTATCCACAATAAGGGTAACTTTTAATTTCGCGAAGCACAAGCGTCTGAGCCCGTTTCGCCTGGGCAGTAAAACTGTCTGCTTATGATATTTATTGTGCTCACTGTACCTTAATGTATTTGTATGCAGTGCTAGTCCAGATTACTGGGTTTGCTTTGGGTTTTAAGTTTTTAAAGTACCCATTTGGGTTAGTAATATTGTTGGCATATTCATATTATGCTCACTACTATTATAAATATTTCTTATTTAGGCGCCGCGAACTAATACTAGTTAGGGGGCATTTAGAAATGTTCTACAGGCTGTTAGGGTAAACAGTTTCACTAGTTTAAGGGGTGATTGTACCCATGGTACTGAACAACTTTCCCTAAGAAACGAAAGAAAATAAAAAATCTACTTTTCATTCAAACGTTCGATCAGCAGATTGCATTTAGTATGGAAAGTTCAATTTTTTTTGCGATTATCCTTTATGTATTTTAGGGAAAGTTGTCAGTATAATGAGTACAATCACCCCTTAAAGTAATGCAACTGTTAACTCTAACACCCTGTATATTCGGAATATTTTTTATTTCAGTTTTATTTTTTTATTAGCTGTTGCTGTTCCACTGTAGGGTGAAGACCTCCCTCGCTCCAATCTCACCACACGTTCCGTATTTCTTCCACAGGCCATCTATAGGGCATAGGCTTCGATAGGCCATTTGTTCCGCACTTTCTTCTAGGTCTGCCTCAGCTTTGACCGGACACGTGAAATGATATTCACTCCAGAACCCATGTGACAGACATCGCTACCACAGCTACCACTCTAAAGTGGATTTGGGCTGGACCATACCAGATGAGCTTTAGGCGAAAACCATCACAAACTGGTCCCAAAACATTTCACTAGAGCAGTCCCCAAACTATGTCCTATGTGAGCTATGGTAGTAATCCTGTCACCTCTTTTGATGCTTTGCAATTGTCATATTCCTCGTTATGAGTAAAAAGTTGATAAAAGTATCCCCATATACTTTAATACTCCATCAGAAAAAGTTACAGATTTAAATAACCCAAGCTGTTTATACATATGTAGGTATAACTACATGGACAAACCTCTATTGTTTTTTTGAATCCAATAAGTTATATTGAGCAGTATAACAAATAGGATTTTTTTTGTCCATTCTGTTATATTGTATAACTAATAGTATAACTAGATGGACTAACCCATTTAAATTCATCCGAAGTTGTTTTATTTTTCTGATAGTCTCTCCATTTTGTTCTTATGATTATATCGTGAAATTGGGACTTTTTGTTCCACAATTAATTTATTGAACTGTACCTAAAGTCAACTAATTTCTCTTATAGTTTTTTCTGTGCTTTGTTCTTTAGATAACTGCCTTTTGTGATGAAGTGAAGTTGGTTCCTTAGATTGTCTACTCATCTATCTTCTGCTATGGTTAGTTTTCACTAAGCACAAGCATATTTTGTAGAGTTTTGTATAGTTTCTGGCTGCATCTTTTCTACAACGTAACGCCTTCAGAAGCGGTGGTAAAGTCCAAAAAAGTTATGTCAAAAAGCTATTAGTCTACGAAGATTTTTTTTAATTTATTTTTTTTAATCTTTTGACAAACAGACCTTTCTTTTTACGTTTGTTTTTTCGTATAATGTATACAGCGGACCATTTTCAAGGCAGTTTATGTAAATCATAATGTTTAGTACGTGTTCGATTCGTTAAATGCTTGTTGATTCTTAGTAGGTTCTTTTTAATGACGATGAATTATGTAAACACATTTACTTTATAGGCATTAAAACTGTAAAGGAAAACAAAGCATTGCGGTGGTCCCAAGAGGATATTCTTGCGCTCCATATAAACTTTGAATACCTATTTACCGATTAAATTCATGTAATTTTTAAAACGCGATCTAGAAACTAGTTATCTATGTCTGTGGTTTGTCAAATTTCCATTAAAATGCATAGTGTCAAAGTTACGATTAATTTTAAAAGTGTATAAAAATCTTTGAGAGAGACAAACAATAACAGGCACGGATATTAGATTCTAGATCGTATTAAAAAATGCATGTACATAAATAATTAAGTGCTCGAGCACATAGCGTAGACGAAGAATTTTTCGCCTGCAGCTAGGACGAGTGCGAGTGAAAGATGAATATTACTGCCTCATTTTTGCATTATAAGAAGTTTGGCACGAAGACGGATAACATCATAGGTCTTTTCATCTATAACAGACGATTTAAGCAGCGTCTTGACGGCACTTACGGTCGTGGCTATACAGGGTGTAACAAAACGTATTACTAGTAATATTGGTGTATTACTAGTAATACTTAAGGGGGTGCTTCAGACCATCAAACTGAACAACTTTCACTATGGGGCCAACATCGAGAAAAAAAAAATCAGCTGTCCCATACAAAACTGCAGTATCGACTCGACTAAATGGTATGGGATAGCACATTTTTTTTATTTTTTCTCGATGTTGGCCCCATAGTGAAAGTTGTTCAGTTTGATAGTCTGAAGCGCCCCCTTAAGTATTACTAGGGTGTTTTGTTACACCCTGTAGAGCCCTATACGGGAGCGACAGGCACGGCCGCACGTGAGGCAAGTAAAATTTGGACTCACTGCGCTTGCTGGGTTTGCAACGCGCTGGTGTCTCCTTTCTCGCTTGTCAGCTAAGGAAGTACCTAAACCACACGCGTTCGTGCGCGGTTATTCCTTCCGTTAATAGCGTCCTCCACGAATCACGATTTTCAGTGAGATTTTCGCATTGCCCGCTGTCAAACGCAGTCCTACGCACCTAAACGCACCTTAATCCTTAAACCTTAAAACGGAGATATGGTCTCCCGACATTTCTCCTGGCATGCGCAACTTGACCTAGAAGAACTTGTCGTGGCAAATTAGAGCGATCCATACGATGCATATGCACCAGCCAACGCAGTCGTCTCTGTTTGAGGAGTGAGGTGATGCTGGGTAGCTGTGCCGCAGCAAGCACTCTCTCGTTTGTCACTTTATCCTGGAGGCAGGTTATGTCCAGAATACTTCGAAGGCAGCGCATGTGGAAGCATTTTATTCCACTCTCTTGCTTTGCGTACGACGTCCAGGTCTCCGCACCGTAAAAGAGTGTGCTTAAGGTGGTTTCAGTCCATACAAACGTTTGACGCACAATACACGTAGATGGAATTAATAAAAGTAATATTTTATATATGGAAAAATAGTTTAGAAAATCTAGATGTCGCGTATCAAATAATATTTGCAATTTGCAATTTATAATATAATTACGAAGATATAATGCTTTGAAAATTTTGTATCAAAAATGTTCAAAGCTTTATATCTTCGTAATTATAATTTGCAAATGTTATTTGAAAAGCGACATCTAGATTTTCTAAACTATTTTTCCATATATATAGTATAGTCACTTATATTATTCCGTCTACGCGTATTTTGCGTCAAAGTTTTGTATAAAATTGACCTCTTCACTGATACACTTTCATCTTAGTTTGACCCAAATAAATCGCGCTATCGCTATCGATTGCTTTTGAAGATTTTCTTAAGTTATCTAAGCTATATCAAAACAAGCCTTTCATACAATGACTACAGAAACAGAACCTTATAATGGGCGAATCCGACACACGTGAAAGACCTCCGACATCCGACATCCGTTTTTAGTTTCTTATTGTAGAGTTTCTTGCCGCATCTTCTCTCAACGGAACACCTTCCGACGCGGTGGTAGAGTCAAAAAATGACGTTAAAAAGCTATCTACGTGATATTATATTGAATAATAAAAAAAAATCTCAACAGATGTCATTGACACCAATACAAAAGGCTGTCCAAACACTGTAAACCGAGTTGTAAATTACATATTCTCTTACCACGATGCTCACAACTATTTCAGACATGTAAATCTTCTTAGACCGAAAGCCAGACGAAGTATTCCGAAGTGAAAACTATTCGCACATATGAAATTCATAAATGAAAACCGGTCTTTGATGCGGTTTTACTACCTCAAGACTAGATACGAACTTATGACTTTGTAGTTCACAAATTTATATTCAGTTTAATTGCTTAGTTTATTATGTATAAAGAAATAAATTATCTTTGCTTTTTCTAAGCAAATAAATCTGTAAATAAATAGGGATCCCTAAAAAATATGTTTAAGAGGGCTATTACAAGCTCAGTGGCGCCCTCGTTACAATAAAAAAGATTTCTCAACAAAGAGCATTCTTTGTTAAATTAAAAAAGTGCTCAACAGATAAACTACAAAAGCCTTCAAGCCATTGTTATACAATACTTATATAGGTTCTAAACATTCTACTTTTAGATAATTTCGAATAAAAACAAAAGCGGCAGTTTTATTTCTTTTTTAAAAATTTGTATGTTTAAAAAACCTATAAAAGTATTCCATGAAAATAGCTTAAAGGCTTTTGTGGTTTATCTGTTGAACACTTTTTAATTTAGGCTTTCTTTATTGAGAAATCTTTTTATTGTGACGAGGGCGCCACTAAGCTTGTAATAGCCCTCTTAATTATACAGAGTGTAAATTTAGATGCGTTACACATCGAACAGGGTGCTTTATTTAGACCATCAAACTAAATAATTTTTACTATCGGATCAACTTTGAAATAGCGAACAAAAAAAAATCAATTTTATTCATTTTGGTCGATTAGCTACTATACAGGGTGTAACATAAAATAGGACAGCTACTTAAAGGGGTGCTTTAGACCGTCAAACTGAACAACTTTCTCTAAGGGACCAATATCGAAATCGCGAAAAAAAAATCTGCTGTCCCATACATTTCAGTCGAGTTATGCTTGCACTTTTGTATGGGACAGCTGATTTTTTTTCGCGATTTCAGTGTTGGTCCCATTGTAGAAGTTGTTCAGTTTGATGGTCTAAAGCACCCCTTTAAGTAACTGTCCTATTTTATTATACACCCTGTATAGCTATATTTTTATGGAAAGTGTTTTTTTTTCGCGATTTCGTTGTAGGCTCCATAGTGAAAGTTATTCAGTTTGATGGCTGAAGCACTCCCTTAAATATTACTAGGGTGTTTTGTTACACCCTGTACTAGAAGTAAGCAGGCATTCTGCCTCAGGGGTCAAAATATGATCAGCAGTTAGTGAGGGTCAGTAACATTGTCATACATTAATAATAAGCACGGATACTAAATAACACCAATTAACACGATATCGTAGGTGAAACATTAGGTTACAATTTGCCAGAAGCTGCGTATCGGCTATAATAATATAATGGTAAGCTAGGAGGCATTGCCAATAACCCTACCTCATCGAGAACCAATATGAAAAATGTATTAGATACTTAAAAAGAATAATTGTGTATGTTAAAGTAAATATTGTATTTTAAAAAGGTTTTTCAGTCCAGGAAAAGGTAAACAAATTTCTACTAAAATAAATGAAAAATGAAAATGAAAATGAAAAATGATTTATTTCTCCTCAGAGTAGGGTACATTCCAATTTAAAACTAGTTTTAAAATTAAACAACGAACTTAATATTATACTAGGTGGTAGAAAATGGCAACGAAACTTCCACTCAGGGTCGTATCTGGTGCAGAGGATTTCATTGGCTATCCAGCACCGAAACGCTGCTGGTGTGAAGGGATCCTTTGTGCCGGGTACGATTATTGAAGAAAAGGCCGATTAATGTGTGTATTTTTGTTATTTAGTTGACGAAACGTGTTGTGGATTTTTATGTTTACCTTCTTGTGATGAAGCTTGTCGTGGATATTTGACTGAACATCCTTTTGGACGAGACATGTTGCTAATTTTATAATTATTTTTTTAAATAATGGTTTAATATTTTGTAATTTTGATCTTGTTCAATAATAAAATACAAAAATGTATAATAATATCATGAAATTTTTTGATTAAGACAGCTTCCTTCAGATGTTTCTATCATGGGTGGCGAAAGTTAGCTCTGTAACACATTATAAGTAAGAGTATGGTACGTACCACATACAGTACAGATACACTCTGCCTACCACACATTTTCCCTCGCCCCCTCTTGGAAGACGGTTGGAAGACGACAGTAAGCAATGGTATAGTCCTTTCTCAATCGCTCTCTGTATTTCACTAGCTTACCTATTGGATTAACTCTTGTCATTTCTTTTTTTTTTTCCTTTTTAGATAACTTATTAAGCTAAATAGAAATTGTATTGAATACATAGACAAATTGATGGTCAAATGCTGACAAACAGTTCCAAGAGCAGTAGAGTAGAGTAATAAAGACGATAAAAAAGAGATCCAGATAATATCCAGTTGAAAGCCTTATTGATACCTTCTGAAGTTTTCATCCAACCGAAAGACACAAGTAGTAAAGCTAATCTACAACTACATAGGTCAAAAAATCACCGCGACACACTCATGATGATAATGTCATACCGACAGTGTCCTCCCGGTCTATAATATAACAATAGCTGTATAAATTATTGTCATATAATATGTAAACCCTCTGTTATGATAAGGCTGCAATAAACGTTTAATGGGCTATAATAGAGCTATATTTTATGTTGTGTCACAGAATAGGTAATAGTATATAGTTCTAGATACAGAACGGCCACTCTCCGCCCCCCTCTGACTTCAGATACCCCACCCCCCCTCACAATCTCTGTGGTAACTTGAGGGAAGCCGAGCAAGGGAATGCAGTCAGACGCGCGCACCCGTTGGATATGACCTACATAAAATATATTTTATTTTTCTCCTCACAGTAAAAATAAACATTGGAAAATAACGCTAAATTCACATTTTCTGTGATTCATTAGCTTAAAAACAATTTTTAATAACAGAATAAACTATAAAAAGTAACGAAATGTATAATTTAGTTCATATGATGCGTGTTAAGTCAACCCTACACATATGTAATGCACAATTTTCGCAAAGTGCGCATGTGCGAACGTCATCATGTCAAATCTAAAACGTTGTTTGAAGTGCCGGACCTGTGGTTGTGTACTATTATAAATACTAGGTGCAAAATTATGCACCATTGGATATTGTAAGGCCTTCAGCTGCTAGATAATGACAGTTTTTTATGGATAGGTATATGCTTATGCTTACAACATAACTACAGGGTGTTACTTTCAGAAGTTATAGTAGGCTACTGAATAACTTTCCCTATGAAACTTATTAACTTGTAAAGAAATCATACCAGTCATACTTATTTAGTGTTAATTTCAGTGTCTTTAAGGCATGTTCATGTTTCGCTGTTAAAAATAAATAAAAAAATATATATATACAGGGTGAAATTGATATCATCGGCATCCTTTTAAACTAAGTGTCTACCCATCAAACTGAACAACTTTTACTATGGGAGCAAACCGATCGGAGCAACTAAAAAATCTGCTGTCCCATACTAAACTGCAATGCCTACTCAACTGAAATGTATGCAGCAGCAGATTTTTTTTTGCTCCGATCGGTTTGCTCCCATAGTAAAAGTTGTTCAGTTTGATGGGTAGATTCTTAGTTTAAAAGGATGCTAATGATATCAATTTCATCCTGTATATGGAAATGCAATTTTTTATTCGACTTTTCTTACAAACGTACGATTTTTTTTGAGAATTTTCTAAAGGTTTCTTAGGGAAAGTTGCTCAGTATCATGGGTATAATGTACCCCTTAAAGTAATGGAACTGTTTAATCTAACACCCTGTATATTCTCAGAGAGTTAGAGATATTCCGATCCAAATATCGACATCTTTTGATGATTCCATGGGAAAGCTTCGCAATAATATCCTTATTTCATAAATTCCATCCTTATTTAATACGTCTACTCTGTCACAGGCTTAATGTTAAGTGTGCTAAAATGTTAATTAGTAAGTAAATTTAAATCTTCGGCACTATTCAGAAACAATTCCGAATAAATTCAGAAAAAAATAGAGTTTCTTACAATGGATTGCTCTAAAGTTGCTCTACTTGCTACTGATTAAGCTAAATATTATTGCATGCTGTATTTCTTTATAAGTGGTTGTGCATTTAGCTTTAACTTGAACATTATGTACCTCTACCTTTGAACAATATAACAATCGTTAAGAAATCAATAAATAAAATAAAATAAATAAATAAATATTCAGAATAAACGTTTTATAAAGTTTTTAATCATTATTTTGCTATAAAAAAATATTTTAGCAGACTTTACTAGAAACTATGTAGTTATAAGTCGAATTTATTTAGATCTACCAAAGTTAGATTTATAACAACAAATGGTCATCATCATTATCACAGCCTATAAACATCCCACTGCAGGGCACAGGCCTACCCTCAGAAATAGAAAGAAATAGAAATAGAAATAGAAATCAATTTATTATGTGCATAATGTCAAGAAGTTGTTCACAAAGTATTATAACAGTACAATATGCTCTGCCTTTAATCGGCGTATAATAAAATTTATAATCAAATGTCAAACTACATTACTTATTAGGTATTCAAAATAAATTAAAATACAACTACAAATAAATTTTAAACTGAGATCAATTAGATAGTAATTATAATGTCAAACTGAATTATTAGGTACTCAAAATAAATTAAAATACAAATACAATGGAATTTTAAATCTGAGATAAATTAATTTTAGTCATAACATAATTAGGTACATCAAAATCATCAGGGAGGGTGTATGGGCGTTAGTCCACCACGAGTGCCCAATGTGGATTGATATACTTCACTAGATAATTTTCTCAGTGTAAAGGGTGGCATTGTAATCTATATTTTAAGAAAAATTTTTACACTTAGTACATAGGTACTGAGTGTACAATTAGTACAAAAACAATCATTTGGGTTCCGTACCCAAAAGGTAAAAACGGGACCCTATTACTAAGACTCCACAGTTCGTCTGTCTGTCACCAGGCTATAGAACCGTGATAGCTAGACAGTTGAAATTTTAACAGATGATGTATTTATTATGCCGCTATAACAAAAAAATACTACAAAAGGGATTTTTTTCCGTTTTTTACTCGAAAATAGTACGGAACTCTTCGTGCACGAGTCCGACTCTCACTTGGCCGGTTTTTTTTGTTGATCTGTCTTCACAAAGAAATAAGAAAAAAAAAAGATTCCTTTAGGTACGGGCTGATGGTGATGAAACAATAGCTACACCATGTAAATCAAGTTCCAAACGACAATTTCTAAGACATAACAAGCTTTATCTCGTCACACCCTGTAGGTACGAACAATGGATGAGGTGCATGCGCCGGTTGTTGGCAGGGTGACTCGCCTGTAGGGTAAATGTCACTGTTGACGTGCGCTTATCTCGAAGCCAGGCGCCCCGGGGTTAAACTATTCCGTTAAAGATGAGCTGCAGCTTGAAAGATAATAGAAATTAACAAAATATTTTGAAATATTTCGACATTGTAATAAATCGACATCGCCATAAATACACAGAAAAAAACATTTGAACACTAACTAGAATTTACTTCATTAAATAAATAAATAACGCTCGCAGGCACGTATAGTCGGCCGCAATAAGTTGCATACACTTTTGTTCTACGTCGTAGTACTATTTATAAAGTGTATATATATTATTGCAGCCAACTGTACCTACCTACACACGGCGAAATATAAAGCTATTCAAAACCAACACAAATGGCCGCTCGGCGTTATACGTCATGCAACGTACGCGCAGCCAGCTTATGTTGGTTTTGCTGATTTGCTGATTTGTTGGTTGGCTTGATGATGTAACACTAATGTAACACCTCATGATCCAACTGGGTTTCGAACCCAGGACCCCGATTTGGCAGTCCAGCGTGGCAACCTAATACACCAACCGGGTCATCGATTAGATGTCGCAATATGTTTAGATTGAACTAAAATATGTTTTTTTTAACTACAATTTTTGTAACATAAAATTTTTGATTTATTGTCAAATTATTGATAATTTTGGTAACCAAATTATTACTATGTACCTAGTATCAAAATTGTTTTCCATGTAAGTTACTCGTGTGAATATATTCGTAAGTTGTCACCATAGAATTTCCAAACAAAAATATTAAATCTCTCAAAACAAAAGTGAAAAAAAAGTGTTTCAACAAGAAAACAAGCCGTAAAAACTTTAACTATGGTCGTATAAATGTCAAGTAAAATGAATACCTATCTCTTAGGTACGTTTTTCTTAAAAGGTAAGTAAGTAGTAAAAAAGTTAGTCAAAAGACACCTAGCAATCGTAAAACATGAAATACTTAATAAACTGATGACCGTCCCTTTTGGGGTACTCAAAAACTTTATTACAACTACATTTTAAGGTCAACTTAGCCCAGCGCCAGCGTCTCTTTCTTACAAGCATAAGTTTGCAATTAGCAATCCCACTTTAATTGAAAGCAGGTCGCAAAAAAAATGAATTTTTCATCAATATCTTTTCTCTTGGGTGTACCCAAGAGAAAAGATATTGATGAAAAATACGTTTTTTTTGCGTGGTGTAAAAACTAGCCTCAGAATAATGTAGACAATATGTCATTTTCTACTTTTCAGTGTATTTTTTTAAATAGTGTTAATAATCTAAGTAAAAATTGAAAAATAGTCATACACTTACCTGTCTTTTTTATGATTTTATGAGCGAGAGAAGTTATTTTTTTTTGTTCTTTTTTTTTTGGAGCTTAATATCGTGTTTTGAGCCTAAGAATAATCAAGAACAGTTCATGAACGGCATCGTAGCTCCCAAACGGGTGGACCGATTTCGATGCGTTTTTTTTAAAAAGAAAGCTATGCGAAAGTGTTGTTAGCTTGTTTCATGCAAATCGGTTCAGTAGTTTTCATGTAACTTTAAAAAATGATTGAATGGAGGCCGGTAGCTTAACAATTTTCATAAGTCATAATTGCAACAAGGAATTATTTACCCGCGACTTCGTTCGCACAAATTATATACCAGATTTTTAGTCAAATCATAAGCTTTCAATCAAAAAAGTTTCATAAAAATCGGTTCAGTAGTTTTTGCGTGATGCTCGAACAAACAAACAAACGGACAGTTAAAAAATTAAAAAATTTGTTACTTGGAGTCAGGGACACCTGTAAACTATATCGTTATCTTTTTTTGTAATCAATGTACAGACACATTTCTTTTACAGCTTTATAATAGTTAAGGTATTAGCATTTTATAAGGTTTTCAGTGTAGTGGTCATTATGTACTGTAAAGTTAAGATCGGTAAGTAAGGTTAAAACTATACGAGCCAGAAAATAAAAAATCTGTCTTGTTTAAGATGCGATTAATATTTCTTTTCTTAAGAAAATATTCTGACTTCAGTGTTAAAACTTGAAGGGAGTAGAAACAGGGTTGGATTTAGAGGGCTATAGCATGATAATTTTGCTAAAAACTAGTTAAGGCCAGTCCGGATTCGTGGAGGTCAACTTGCTGTCAGATTATAGGCCTCCAACCTGACGGAAAAATCTGGGACCAACTGCTTAACGTGCCTACCGAAGTACGGAGATGCTCAGGAGATGCTCAAATATCAACAAACGGTCACCCCATCCAAAAACTGACCGGACCTGACGTTGCTTAACTTCGTTGATATAAAACAAAAATGTATTAAGTAAACAGTAATTTTCGTTATAACCAGCTACTAACTAACTTTAGCGGTCATCCACTCAACTATAACGTCAAATCACTTCTACTATTATACAGGGTGTTAGGAAAAGTATCATTAACCCACATACTCAACCCATCAAACTGAACAACTTTTGGAGCAAACCAACAGGAGCAAAAAAGAAAAAAACTGCTTTTGCAGCATTTGAGTCGATTGGAGTTTAGTATGGACCAGTTGATTTTTTTTGTGCTCTGACAGGTTTGCTCTCATAGTAAAAGTTGTTCAGTTTGATGGGTAGAGTATATATGGTTTAAAGGTTAATGATTCTTTTCGGTACAGCTGTGAAACTTGATTCTTCCGAAAAGTGGTCACAGATAGGCTCCAAGTTTTCAATTAGTGTCGCACTCGTGAGCAAAGGCCTTTTAATCTCCAATCCTATTGTATGCAAGTACTTACTAACTCTCCAAGAAGGCTTCCATGTTGTCTCTCCACCTTTTTCTGGGTCTACCCTGACGCCGAAGAAACCCAGTCTGTGATTATTTTTGGCCCATCTTTCCAAAAGCATGCAACAAACATGTCCAGCCCAGTTCCACTATAGCTGAGGTGTTTAGCACTTCACGTCCTAGAGCTCAGTTCCAGAGTGCTAAGGCAAATCTTAAAGATCTTCTAAACAAAAACAATCTAAAACGATGAGCTATGGAAATTAACATAATTTGAGAATGTGGGCATTAATTCACACAAACATTCATATTTACATCGATCAACATTAAATATTGATATAACACAAGCAAATAATCATAAATAATATATATCTTGGACAATGTCACACAAATTATCTAGTCACATTTAAAGTACCAGAATCTAGCCTGGACTTGTATTATGATGACTAGACAACGATATACAATACATACAACAGGGTCCTTCTTAATGTGCTGACACTTTTTTAAAGGGATGATTAGACCATCAAACTGAACTACTTTCTCTATGAGACCAACATCAAAATCGGGGAAAAATATCAGCTGTCTCATACATTTGGCTCGAGTATGTTTGCAGTTTTGTATGGAAGAGCTGATTTAGAATCATTATCAGAGCCATAGAGAAAGTTGTTCAGTTTAACGGTCTGATCATCCACTTGAAAAAGTGTCAGCATATTAAGAAGGACCCTATATAGATACAAACATCCAAGACTCGGGTACAAATACAAATACAAATATTTGTCCCTTACGGGATTCGAACCCGCGACCCTTGGCACAGCAGGCAGGTTCACTACCGACTGTGCTACCGGGCTGTCAAATACTTGTCCCTTGCGGGATCCGAAGCCGTGACCTTCAGTTCAGCATACAGGCCCCTAATAAACTATTTCTCGAGCCTAGATCCGTCCCTGTTATTTCTTAAGAGTTATTTTTTCTTCGCTGCGAGAAAAGAAGATTAATGTGCGGCGAGCGACTTAGTACAGGTGCCTGGGAAATGTAAGGTGCCTTATTGAACACAGAATAGCTGTTACACGTCCACTTTTTAATAAGTACTTGTTCTGAATAGGTACGGTTACAATACCTATTAGTATAGGAGATATACGTACTTTTTGGTAACCATCAGCTGCAAGGCTGATTCTGTATTCATAGGGTGTAGGGCATCTCTGTGATGGGGATGGACCAGGTCTGCCTGCATGACTCCAGTCGGTTTAGGAGTTACAGCCGTTCAAAGGTCAGTTCTGGTTTTCATGCCTATTAACTCTTAAACCGACTGGAGTTATGCAGTCAGACCTGACAAAAAGTACGTCTATTACCTTCTTCATTTATTAGAAAAACAAAATACAAGAACAAGAATAAACACAACAGTGATTTGATTACACAATTTTTTACGGAGCTCTGGAGGGTGGGGGGGGGTATGCCCCCCCCCCCCCCGCCCCCTAGAATTATAATATTGACCTAAAATCATCATCATTCTCTTGCCCATTTCCCATTATTTGGGGTCGGCGCAATATTGACCTAAAATATCTGTTAAAAAAGTAAAATATACATTTGCTTACATCAAAAATTGGGACCGAATTATATTTAACTTTTTTAAAATTTGTAACTTATTTCTCTTGCTTTCTCTGTTGTACAGGCCGTTAATTGGGATATGCCAAGGATAGTTAAACGTAATGCCTTTTAACAAGTCAACGTATACAAAGTACCTCCCTAGTTCACTACACTACATGACTGGCAAGATTGTCTAGAAATTTCAAAGCATATTTGTTCCGTGAGCACAAAAGATGGAAGTGAAACAGGTTGGTTTTACTTTAGGTTGACTCAGTAGCTAGAATATATTACCTACCAGTATCAGTATACCATTACCTTGTATACATATTATAGGGGTATATGCTGACGGTTTTTTTAAAGGAATGATAAGACTATCAAACTGAACATGTTTTTCTATGGGACCACCAACATTAAAACCGCAAAAAAAAAATAGTTTACTCATTTGGATCGAATAAGTTTCCAGTTTTGTATGGAACAGCAGATTTTTTTTCGCAAGTTCGTTGTTGGTCCCATACAGAATATTTTTTGGTCTGACCATCCCTTTAAAAACCGTTAGCATATTAAGAAGGACCCTCTATACAGACAGGGTGTAAAGTTAAATATATCACATACATTTGGAGGGGTACTTCAGACCATCAAACTGAACAACTTTCACCATGGAACCTGAACATATTTCTGTTACATACTTATATTTTTCTCAGAGAGAAGCTGAAACTTGGGACAGTTGGGTAATCACATAAATGAAGTCAAAAAAGTTTCATTTCTATAATGGGGACAAGAAATGGCAAACAGCAATATTTGTTTTTCTTCTTGTATATCGAGCCTTTTCGGGAAGAACATCGTAAGCGCCCAAAATTGCAAAATGTGATTTTTAACGTAACCTCTAGAACAGATGTTTAAAAAGCAGCTGTTAGTTAAAAACTATTCCACTAAATAATAGAAAATATCACACATAATTTTTTTTTCAAATATCAAGTATATATTACCATTCACGATATAATAATATGGAAAAACCTCGTTCTGTAAAAAAACTTAATCGTCGCTTACGATGTTCTTCCCAAAAAGGATCGATATAGTGTGGCCATCAAATTAAAAGCTTATGAAAATGCATACTGTGTAGAACAGCTGAGATTTTTTCCCGACTTCAATGTTGGTTTCAAAGTGACAGTTGTAAGTTAGACCATAGAGAATTCACACGCTCCCCCAGTTAGACGCATTTAAGTTTACACCCTGTATTAGGAATAAACCTGAGCAACGTAAGAAAGTACCTGAAACAGACTTAGGCAGGTGTCTGAGTCTCTCTCCCAAATAAACACGAAAAAAGAACCTTATCCCTTAGTAAATAAAGTGTTTAGTATTTAGCGTGTATCGACGAAATGCAGCAATTAAAAAACTTCATTACACCACACCACCCGTAGTCGTGTGCGGTGCGGTATGTGTCCTACCGTTAATGTCATTTAAGTTTGACCTTACTAGTTACAACTGTAGAATTCCACTGGAGGGTATATGCCTCCTCATATAAATCTGGGTGAGGGGATGAAAACCAATAAGTGCACTAAGATGGGTCAACTGTTCAACACCTATCGAGACCAAATTCTTAATTGTATCTATCTAAATACACGGGGAATCTAGATTAAATACCACTACGAGTACGTACCTAACATCCGCATAATTTATTTTAAGTTAGAACGAAACCGATATAATATGGTACTATTTTCGAACATCTTTGCTGTCATCCCTTCCTGAGTTACCACAGAGTTGCCACACTACCAATGAGCGAATCACGGAAGTGCGACATCATCAAAGAGCGAATCACGTCACGGAGGTGCTATTTTTTTAAATTAAAAATATTGTGTTTTCGAATTTCATATAAAATCTTAAACCGATTCACCGTGTTAAAGTTCAGTAATCGGGTCTAGAAAAACGTTTTTCAGGTTACGCGTTCAGTATGCTGCCGTACCGGGGTGAATAATCAGAGCGTTTAAACGCCGCGCCGTCACTCAAAGATTTTCATCTCGTTTAAAAGTAAACAATTTTATAGCCGGTTATAAAGGTCCAGGAGTGCGATTTTTGAATCTCATTCGTTGAACTCAGCGGTTGAAAATGTCAAAATTACTATGGAGACATGCATCTTTCTACTGCGGATTTGACTTTCAAAAATCATACTTCAGGAGTGCGATTTTTGAAAGTCAAATCAGCAGTAGAAAGATGCATATCTCCACAGTAATTTTGACATTTTCAATTACTAAACTCAGCGAATAAGATTCAAAAATCGTACTCCTGGAGTGCGATTTTTGAATCTCATTCGCTGAGTTTAGCAGTTGAAAATTTCATAATTACTACGGAGATATACATCGTTTTACTGCTGATTTGACTTTCAAAAATCATAATTCAGGAGTACGATTTTTTAAAGTCAAATTAGCAGTAGAAAGATGCGTATCTCCTTCTCCACAGTAATTTTGACATTTTCAACTGCTGAACTCAGCGAATGAGATTCAAAAATCACACTCCTGAAGCTTTACAAAAGCACTATTTTAAACTAGATGCAAATCTTTGAGAGAAGAATGACGGCGTTCAAACGCTCTAAATATTCACTCACCGTGTAGTGGGTGTCTGTCCCCACATACAGGTAGAGTTAAAAGCTATTGTTGGCTTGATACAGAGCACATTATGCGAGAGATTATCTTATTATGTAGTGTATGAGGGGGACTAGACAAACACTACAACCGTATCTAACGTATTTACAGTACTAAGAGTTCCAGCCCGTACAGTATATGTCCGAAAACAACAGCGCGCGCATTACCGCATCCAGCACATGGGTTCTCAGCCGCACCATGAAAAATTCATAACCAACCTCATAGAGCAGGGTATATGCTAGAACATTACAGATGGTTCGGAATGATAATTATGCCTACGCCCTCAGATTCATTTTCATTATTAGTACGATCTCAGATTCGTCGTCACTATCCACTTACTATAATCACTGCCCTCTCATATGAATAAATTAAATGAAAATGAAAATAAAAGCGGTCAAGTGCGAGTCGGGCTACTCGCGCACCGAGGGTTCCGTACCACACCACTACAGAACACAACATTACTAATTTAGAAAAAAAATTGCTGACCTTTAGTGCGAGACCGACTCACACTTGGTCGGTTTTTAGTATTTGTTGTTATTCTGTAGAGTATGCTCTATAATCACACTAAGTTTGACGCTTGTATATATTACCGTTTTTACGATAGAGCGTGAAGAAAAAATTTGATAAAAACTAGTTTCTTGTTGAGAACCCCCCTTAATTTTTAACTCTTTGACATTTTTATTATTTGTTAACAGATCCGCCGCAATAACGCATAATCGGAGAAAATTTCAACTATCTAGCAATTACGGTTCAAAAGTTACAGCCCTAAATAGGTATTAATAGGGTAGGCCAGCTAGTAATAGGGTCCCGTTTTCACCCTTTGGGTACCCAAAGGGTATATATAAAGGGAACTCTAAAAATATAATGAAAAAGTGCCAATAAGCAAATTAAGGCGCGCGCCATATTCCACCACGCGGGTCTGATGCGGATTGATAGAGGCAAGATAATGTTCATCTTTTTGGTCTCCACCATCAAATTGAACAACTTTTACTATGGGACCAACACTGAAATCGCGAGAAAAAACCGTTCTCCATATAAAACTGCAAACATAACTCGACTGAAATGTATGGGACAGCAGATTTTTTTTCCCGATTTCGATATTATTCCCATAAAGAAAGTTGTTCAGTTTGATGGTCTGAAGCACCCCTTTAAGTGTCCCATTCAATTTCCCCACTACTGGGCAAATGCCTCCCCTATTACTCTCAAATCTGCATTATCTATCATGTGCAACTACTGACCAACTCTTTGTGCAAAAATAAAAGTAAAAAAAATATATTTTCTAACGTAAATGCTGACACACAATTCGTTTATCTTCAACTTTTCAGAAAAGCAATTGAACATACAAAATTAGTTAATTGATTTCATATATTTTGTAGGTTATAAATGGTTATACATTTATTTATGTACGATGATTGCATCTCCAGAAATGTTGTATGTAGAATTTAAGTCACTGTACCCACAGCAGTGTTACCATGGGCGGGGCACATTGCTCGCAGAACCGATCGATGGCCGATGGGGCCGAAAAGTTCTCGAGTGGCGACCGTGTACCGGAAAGCGCTTAGACCCCCCACGGTGAACCGACGACCTGGTGAAGGCGGCGGGAAAACGTTGGACGAGGGCAGCGCAGGACCGGTCGTTATGGCGATCCTTGGGGGAGGCCTATGTCCAGCAGTGGACGTCCATCGGCTGAGATGATGATGATGACCTACAGCAGTCAAACAAACCACCCCTCTGTTTCAAATCCTCTGTAATCTTTGCCTCCAGTGTTCGACAGTAATAATAATGTGGTGCAGGCACATCATACACAACGTGTTCGGGAGTAAATGTGAATTTACTGGAACACTAGATCTCTTGCGACAACAAATCTTTGTTTCTCCCCGTACGTTATTGAAAACGTGTTTTCGCCTCTACAGCATTTTCCATTTTGTTCTATGACCTGTTTTTAATAATAATCTGGTTTGGCACGTTTGGAGATTGTTATGACATCGATTCTGTATTTTGTAATGAAGAAAATTTTGTCTTTTTCCTGTGGAAATTTCGGTTTAATATTTTCCTGTTTTTTTTTTTGCGTAGGTATCTATTTTTTCTGTGTTTTTCTTTTGCGAAATGTTGGTCCTATTTTAAGCTACTTCAAACCAGTGTTTAAGGTAAACTTTGATTGTAATTTACAATGACAATAAAATTGGAGACAGTACAATCGACCCATTAGAATCATGACGTAATTAACCCATCGTAGAACCTTGTTATAGTCACTTGTATTAACGTTATTAAGCTTCTCTTAAACGAGGCAGCAAATAGTTTGCTGTGAAAAGGTTCTACGGTGGGTAATGATGACTAAAATTGGTAGATCGTACATTACTTAAAATGTACATTACTTAAAATGTAGGACACAACATGTTGCTTAAGACACCGAAAAAAAATACGATTGAGGCAGAGGTCTCTACCCGGACATTCGAACTTCGCAATTGCGTGAACATTTTCGTTCCAATGTCAACTCTATTACAATGAAGTTCGGACCGAAACGGTCGCGATCCATCGAACATCGAAAGTCCGGGCACAGGGCCTGCCCTCAATCGTATTTTTTTTATTTCTAAACTATTATACCAATTTCCTAAAAATGGAGTCATTGTTGGTTTGCAAGTTATCGGGTCATTACGGCTTTGTTTTTATAATGTTTGTAGTAACTATCTTTAAAACCACAAAAAGAGGCTTTGACAATTTGAGATACATTACTGACAATGTTAGGACACCTGTTTTTTTACGCCTTATGTTACCAGCAATGTACTCTGAATTGTCATTTTAAATGTCATGTTACTGAAATAGGCCCCTGCTTCTCAGTGTGGATCTCTAATGGAGAGAGCACACAATAAATATTTTTATTATAAACCCGTATTATTTTGGGACGTTTAATTTCCTTTTTTGACTACTCATGAAAAAATTAATCGTCTTTAATAATTTACGTTATGAAATTAAACTTCCTTTTCGTAAATTAATCGTAAAAATATTTTTTAAATTATTTTCCTGATGTTGGAAATAAATGAAGATTGTTTTTCACAAATTGGTTTTGGTTAATTAGGTACATGGAAAAAGTACAAGAATAGATATGCTCACGACTATAATTCCCCGAGGGTGTAGTCAGAGTTGTCCTTAATGTAATGCTTTTTTTTTCAAATGTTTTTTATGGCTCTGGATACTATGTCCTTTAAAGCCATATCTACGTTTTCTTCTTCAAATTCTTAATTTTGATGGTGGATGAGGATGATAGATGAAGATGGCGATGAATTTTAAGCTTCGAAACGTTGGTGTTCGACGTTTTGACGCTTCTTTTGAGTTTTTGGAGGCAACGCAGGAATCGCAGAAGTCCACAGGAAAGAGGTGAACCGACCGCTTTGCCGCGCTAAAAATGACGGAACACTTTTTCTGTTTACGCCCATACACCATCATATTTCACTGAACTGTATATTGTTCACTTGCATGACACTTTGTTACGCAAAAAAACACCGATTTTACGAACCAAAACTCACTATAAACAATAAAAATTTGATGAAATATGTGGACTCCAAACGTAGCTGTTCAAATCCCGCCAAAAACTAATGTAATGCTATTTGTTAATTCTGGGGTAATCTGTTATTGGCCTTATTTTGTGTTATTTAAAGATAAGTTTAGTCACATTCTGTAACGCTATTAATTAGTATCTGAGGAAATAAAAAACCTGCCAAGAGCGTGTCTGACTCGGACTCGCCCATGATAGGGTTTCGTAGCCATTGTAGAAGTAGAATAAGCAGAAATGCATCAATCTGTTTATCTTATCTAAGAGAAAGAATAATGGCAAACTTAGACCTAGCCATTTGTTACGAAAACTAAAACCTATTCAGGATGGCAGTCATAATTATTTAAACTACCACATCTCCATAAGTTCGGATTCAAAAGTAGAAATTACTAGTCGGAACCTAATATTATCACTGAGGTATTTTTTTGTCCTAACGGAACGTATTTGCAAAGTATATTATAATTATGTGTGATTTCGTTTTCTTTCATTATCGTAATATTGTACAACTATCGTGAATTTTCATTAAAATAAACACAATGAATGCGCAGAAGATTGAGTGGACTATCTAATAAGAAAGATTATGAGTTTCACACACTTGATACAAAAGGTATCATAAGGAGAAACACCTTTTCCCCAACTTCTACAGGCTACAACCAATTTACTTTATTTTTAGTTTTGTTTCACTTTACATTGTTTGTATTACTAAGTTTCATTCATGTATAGGATCTCTAAGTCTGGAACTCAAATTACATGACCGTCGTCAGCCAAACTTCAATTTTGAAATATACTGATAGCTCGATTATATCTCATCTAGTTCCTTATTAGAAAATCAATCATGTTTTTTCCGTAACTGGTTGTGCTACAGTATAATTTTCATTGAAAGTACTCACGAAAACCTATCTGAATTTTTCTCCAGAATTTTAGAAGTTAGAGGGGGGAGGGGTTGTTAAAACAAAGACGGTCGAAGATAAGCAAATAGCACTAACAACTAATGCGATAGTTATGCAACAGATGCATCCATAGACCAGATGCACTTCACCGTCTTGAAGCGAACCGTTAATTTAGCTGACATTTAGCGGTGCACCACTGCACAGCTAACTTGCATTGCAGTTTAGGCCTTGCTATTGCAGTTACTATACTATACTATATATATACTAACCTTATGTTATCTAGTAATAGATACTCTTTCTTATATTATACTTATGAGTCGACACACGCGGGAAGAAACGATTCCAAGCCGGAAGCACACTGCAGAATTAAAGTACAATAGTTCATAATCTATATGAATCCATGGTCCATGGCCCGCGACTTCGTCTGTGTGGATTACCCCTTTAAGGGTCGATTATCAAAAATTCTTTTCATAGTGCACCCCTATACTTTCTGTATAGAATATTTTCATGTTTCTATTTTCAGCACTTTAGGCTGTGTGTTGTCCGTCAGTCAGTCACGGAACTCTTTTATAAGTACAGATAAATTTACATAATAATAATATTTCATATCTCAAAGGATAGAATCAGAAGCAGTTCCGGGGCTATGTTATCTTCTGATTATGAATTTCGCCTGCATACTGTTGCTTTGAGATGGTCGCTTTGAATTGGGTCAGGGTGTGGTCCAGTGTTAGCGGAGTAGCGTATTTGCGCGGATCTAACTTGCCTTCAACAATCCGCACTGTGCCCGCGTAGTGCTAAGGCATAGTGTAGTTGTGCCCGCGTATGCCCACGTAGTGCCAATGCGTAGTGTAGTAGTGCCCGCGTTGTCCCAAGGCATAGTGTAGTTGTGCACGCGTAGTGCCCGCCCAGGCTTAGTGGAGTATGGCCCACTCCTCTCACCCATATTTGTGAGAGGAGTCATTTAGTATTGGGACTATAACTCATGAACTTTTCATTAATTCTCGTTAGACGGCAATTACACCCTCTGCCCCGACTCACGGACACTTCTTCCGCACTTTATTTGCAGACAAACAAATTCCAGATTTTTTTAGACGTAATTATCAAGAACATCACTACCAGTATGAGTACGTTACTACTGTTGTTGCGGCGCCAATTTTGTATGACAGAATTAGTTCTCAAAGTACCACTAACCAATAGTAACCACTAGGAGTACGAAATTCTAATTTGAGTCTTCTCGATAATAAATTTCGTATTGTATTTTGATGAGCGGCCGCGGGGCGAGCGCGGGGAGAGCGCGTAATGGGTAAGAGGTGGGTGCGGGATGGGTGAGGGGCGAAAGCGAGGCGGTCGCGGGTACTCCCACAAAATACAATACGAGATTTATTATCGTGTCATAAGACTCAAATTGCAAGCAATGCATTTTAAGATCGCGAGGCGAGCGCGGGGAGAGCGCGTGTCGGGCGCGGAGCGGGCGTGGATCGTCTGAAATAATGGTCTGAACGCATGTCAAGCCTTATTTTTGTTCAGGAGCCCGATTGCGTGAAGTTAAAACATCGAAGTTCTATTCTTATCCAATACAGTTTTAATCACATTGCAATCCAATTTATATTCAACTGTGCTGAATTCCGCATCGCGCTAAACTCTATGTATTCTATTTTTCTTAATTAATGGCCGGTTGCTTGCGTCTAGCGCGGCAATTATGCCAATGTCAAGTAGTTTATAATCTCAAGTTACTGTTTTATAGTTAAAACACAAAAGAGCTTTACAAAATGGAGGAGCCACGTGCAAGCCTAACGCGCCGATACGCACGCGACCGTACTCCGAAAGACTTGCAGCGTGACTCCAAACTCTATATAACTGACAGCCAATAACGTCTGAGCGATCTGTCAAAACGGCTCTAACGGTAGTCAAGAGCAGTACCGCAATTAGCGCAATACCAAATGTGTCAAAAGTTATGGTTCGTATACGTAGTCCAATAACGGTTCAATCACAAAATATTTACTGCGATTGCAGCCCTGGGGCCCTAGACAAGTTGACATTCTATTGGCGTCGACGCTAATAGAAACGGAAAAAATGTATGGACTTGACGTATGGTGGAGAAAACAAACGTCAAAATGTTTCGATCGCCAATGTCAAATCCATACATTCTGCCATTTCTACTAGCGTCTACGCCAATAGAATACTTTGTCTATAGGCCCTGGTCCTCAAACGCAAACGTTACTATTTATTTTAGCAATTTAGATAAAGTTTAAATACTACAAATCCTCCGCTCCAACTCGCCCCTACCGCAACCCTCTAAGCCCCACCCTTAGCGGTGCTAACTATTTAGTATTTAATCACAGACTAGCGAATCTAGCTTTAATGAGTAGTTACGAATGTACCATTTCGCCTTTGTGATCACTGATTACCTTGTCTACAATATTTGAGTTCACTATTTTATTTATATTATCTTTCTCGTTTTGGTCCGAAACGTCCGAAAGTAGAAATTAGTCGCTACTACTTTTTCCAGTCTGTGGCAACTGTGGTAAAAACGAGGAAAAATTGTTTTTGTAAAAAATGAGAGAGGTGTTGGGTGTAGTTGGGGCTTAGAATGGGTCATCCCGTTTTTCCCGTTGGGTATCGAACAAGGCGATTAATGGATAATGAGTGATTTTGTGGCATAAAAGCTAGCTAATCACCATTATTAAAGTCATTCCATCTAAACTATTATAAAACTGTAACAGTAACAGAAAGTGTGTCTGTACATTGAAGATATTTACAAAAAAAAATATTAAGATAATGGTTTTTAGGTGTCTCTGATTCCAAATCACACATTTTTGAACTTTTTGTTTGTCTGTTTGTTTGTTTGTTTGTGTGTTTGTTTGTTTCTTTGATTGAGCATCACGCAAAAACTACACACAGAACTGATTTTGAAGAATTTTTTTTGTTTGATAGCTTATGATTTCTGACTTAAAATCTGGTATATAATTTATGTGGACGAAGTCGCGGGTAAATGCTCGTATTATTATAAAGTTAGATGATTTGGTGCAATGCATATGCTCAAAAATAGTCTCTCTAAGAGGGAGGTTACACGGTCAGTATTTCATCAGTCTGGTCATGTATGTATGTACAAAGACGTCTAAGAGCCCGGTTACACGTTCAGTATTTCGTCATTCTGGTCCATCAGTCTGGTCATGTTTATTTGATTTGAAGGGAAACTGACTCGAGATTGACCCGACTAACATGGTGCTTTAGTATATCAGTTTCCCTTCAAATCAAATAAACATGACCAGACTGATGGACCAGAATGACGAAATACTGAACGTGTAACCGGGCTCTTAGACGTCTTTGTCTTTCAGTAAGGCTATAAACTAATTAACTTTGTAAACTTATGTGCGTTACATACTTATTATTATTGGTTGGTTGAGGGCCTCAACAGATCACTATTATTATAAGTCATTCCATTATTAAAAAGTTAGATGATTTGGTACAATGCAATGCTTAAAAATAGTATCTCTTAGTCTTATTCAGTTGGAATTGAAAATATAACCAAGTTGAAATACACCGAAAATGATAAACTTTTATTCAAACATTGCAATACACTACCAGTCCATACTAAAGTAAAACACAACCTACTAAAAGAAAAATTTTTCAACTTCAACTTAAAAAATTTAGTAAAACACCCTATACAAAATACAAACGAGACACACTGTGCAAAAAAAACACGTCATCACCCGAGCGACCAACTGCTACGGCGAGCGGACTAGCGCGTACCTGATCCCGCGACTGATTAATTCTTTACCTACCGACGTTAGGGACGCATTATCTCAAAATTTCATATCCCAACTAAGTTAAATGGAAGGAAACTTTTACCATGTTTCTATTTATATTTATTATAACTGAGCTTTGTATCCAGTTAATGTAGGTACTGTTTACTGTTTGATTTGTAAAAACTGTGCAGAATTATTTATGTCACCTAAAAATCTCTTTTGGTTTATGTGATGTATTATTTAAGTCGTGTCAATTCATGTATCTGGTAAATAAATAAATACAAAAAAAAATAACCAGACTTCGTTTGTATGCAGTGCGCATTAGCGCTTTCAGAATAAACTTCTCTTAATGGCTGCTCTACAGGGTGAAATTGATATCACTAGCATCCTTTTAAACTAAGAGTCTATCCATCAAACTGAATAACTATCACTATGGGAGCAAACGGATCTGAGCAAAAAAAAAAAAAATCTACTGTTGCATACATTTGAATCGAGTAGGCATTGCAATTTAGTATGGAACAGCTGATTATTTTTTTGCTCCGATCGGTTTGCTCCCATAGTAAAAGTTGTTCAGTTTGATAGGTAGACTCTAGGTTTCAAAGGATGCAAAGGATATATCAATATCACCCTGTATACCCAAATGTACGGCATAGCCGTTATTTTTCACGATTTAACTGTTTGTTCCATACTAATTGTGTACCATGAAGTTCAATTTTCGCAAAATAATTGCGTCATCATTTTCGATCCAATGAATCCAGTCCTCCTCTAGTCCAGTGAAGTTCAGACAGAAACGGTCACGATACTATAAAAAATCTAAAATTCGTTTATAGGGCCTGAAATAAAATAATAATATATGCAGCGTATTTTAAATTCGCATCTCTAAGATAACATTAATTGGTTTAATTGGAGTCGGTGTCAAGCTTAAAAAATAACTCTAAGCCCAATCGAGAATCATACCGGCTTGACAGCGACTGAAATAAAACAAATTAATATTCTTATAGATTCGAATTTAAAATACGCTGGTTATATTATTATTTTTAACCGACTTCAAAAAAAGGAGTAGGTTCTCAGGTCGACCGTATATATTTTTTTTTTTTTTTAATGTGTGTTCGCGGATAACTTCTTCGTTTATGAACCGATTGTAATGATTCTTTTTTTGTTGGAAAGGAGATATCCCAAGGGTGGTCCCATGATAAGGAAACCAGGATCTGATGATGGCATCCCAGAGAAATCGAGGGGAACCTTCGAAAATCGTACTGCCGACTAGTGCGTTTCTTAATTTAAAACACTCCTATTAAATCGAACTAATGAATTCACCACTGAAAATTGTGAAATAAACAAAATTTTAACAAAAAAATTAAAACCGCCTTCAAAAAAACTAAAAAGTTAAAAAATAATATTGCAGCCTATGACTTTTTCGTTCGCATCATAAGAACATTAATTTGTTTTATAGAAGTCGGTGTCAAGCCAAGCCAAAAAATGCAAGCCATGTCGCGAATCGTACCGGCTTGACAGCGACTTCAATAAAACAAATTAATGTTCTTATGATGCGAACGAAAAAGTCATAGGCTGCAATATTATTTTTTAACTTTTTAGTTTTTTTGAAGGCGGTTTTTAGTACTTTTTTATTTAGTTTTGATGTCTGTTTTTTTTGTTAATTTTTTTTTAGCAATCATACTCTTTGTATTTGTTCTTTGATTCTACTCATTCTTTAGTTGTGTAACGATTTGAAACGAATACAGTTCGTCACGTGGGTGGGCAATATACGCATTTAAGTGAACATCCTGTATAAACTATTAAAATACACTACGCCAAGCAATCACAGAGACAATTGCTTTATTAGACATTAATAGAGACCTGCCACAGATCTGATAGGATTGTAATCTCATTAATATTATACCTATTCTGATAAACGCATATCAAATGTCTGACTTTGGCGGGGGTACAAAATCAATTTTCTAACCATGCGATGCTAAGGTTAACAGGTTTTGAAACTTGAATGGAGTACACAAAAACGTTGCAAAAGAAAATAATTTCTACACAGAAAAAAATACTTTCTAGAAACAAGAACCAAATATATTTCAAGTGATATTTCTTAATCTCAAATACAGGGTGTAAAATTAAATGGGACACTTACTGAAAGGGGTGCTTCAGACCATCAAACTGAACAACTTTTACTATGGGACCAATACTGAAAATTAAATCGCGAAGAAAAATCCGCTGTCCCATACAAAACTGCAAACATAACTTGACTGAAATGTAATTTTACAACCTGCATAATGTCTTGGACTAAGATAATCCCAGTAAAGTTTGAAGAAACTTTAATTCTCAAAATTAACGATTTAATTTTTTGTTTCGAGAATTGTATTACTCGATAATCGAGTTCGGTTCGGGTTCGATAATCAAAACAGATTTGTTTCTCTAATTATGAAGGAGAGAGTCTCTTTTATTAAAGAAACATTTAATTTTTAATACCAGAAATTAGTTCTTGACCCAAAAACTGTAAACGAAGACATTTTTGAGTTTCCTTAAATCGAAATGCGAATATATCTTGACTCGAGTAATTTTTTTTTCTGTGTACCTAGTCGGCTCTTTCGACTCGAACTGGTAAAAATGGTGGAGTCCATTATTATCTGGGAACCACACCGTGATCAAAGTGATCATACACATAAATTATGCTTCTTTTAATCTTTTGTGTCTTGAAAAAACGTTGAATCAGTTTCATATTATATTTGCGAGGTGTGTTTTATGCAGGTAGGCTCATCAATACAATACTACTACTACTACTACAACGACTATACGACGACTACGACTACGACTACGACTACGACTACGACTACGACTACGACTACGACTACGACTACGACTACGACTACGACTACGACTACGACTACGACTACGACTACGACTACGACTACGACTACGACTACGACTACGACTACGACTACGACTACGACTACGACTACGACTACGACTACGACTACGACTACGACTACGATACGACTATTTTTAATTACTAACAAATTTTTAAGGGTATTGGGTATTGTTGGTGTATTCATAAAATTAAACTACAAATTTCCCTAAGGAACATAGGTCAAACAATAACGAGATTTTTTTTTTTAGTTTTTCGACCCATGTTCCTTAGGGAAAGTTGTTTAGTTTCATTGTGTGAATACACCCTTAACAATTTGTTAGTAATTAAAACTTGTGGTGCATTATACAGGGTGTTAGGGTAAACAGTTGCATTACTTTAAGGGGTGATTGTACCCAGGATATTGAACATCTTTCCCTAAGAAAACTATAGGAAAATCGAAAATAAAAAAGTACTTTCCATACTAAATGCAATCAGCTGAAACGTTGACGTTTATTTGAAAATTCGAAATTTTTAAAAGCCTTTTACAATTAGTATAAAAAGACGAGCTTTTTAAACGCATTTAACCGATTCTTACTTTGATTTACGGAGGCTGAGGGTCCCTCTATAAGATTTAGCCAGGGGCCTTACATGGCGTAGTTATGCAGCTGCATCTGACTCCTCGAGTACGTAGTCTTGACGTGAGCTACGCTTATGCTTACAATGTTACGTGCAAACTGGAGTATTTCATCCGATTGTGACAAAACGACACTATCTGCCTTATAATATATTCATTCCTCGTGTCAGGTCATATCGCTAGCTGTAAGGACGCATTCACACTATAGTCTGTTTTAAAATACATATTTTTGATCGTATATACTCACGATTATATACCTTGAGGGGGTAGTCAGAAATAAAGAAAGTGGGAAGAGTTGTAGCGGTTTGCATTTTAAAATATCTCAAATTTTTAAGTTGTTTACAAAGATATTTTAATGTCCCATGGTGCTACTGCCTCGTGGTCTAATGGTTAAGAGCAGTGGGCTCTCGACACGGAGGTCGTGGGTTCGATTACCACGGGGGACACCTAGTGATATGGCACTTTGTGCATTTTTCCCCAGTTGTTTAGGACATTTCAGGTTGAATCACCTGATTGTCTGAAAAGAAAAGTGATCCCGTGCTTCGGATGGCACGTTAAGCCGTTGGTCCCGGCTACTATCTCTGGTAGTAGTAGTCGTTACATAAAAACCACGTCAGAGGCCGTATAGCGGTCTGAAAAAACTCTGACACCAGGGCTCTCTCCCCACACGATAAGAAGATCGTATATATTCACGACTATATTCTGTGATATAGAAGTAGTTAGACATATTATAGAAAGTGGGTAGAGTTGTAGCGGTTTGCATTTTAAAATATCTCTTTTAAAGTTATCTACTAAGATTATATTTTAATGTCCCATGTGTACTTGGGAAGTCGGAAATTTTTTATTGCAAGTGTAAGTATAATAATTATGTTTATAGTCGTCTTTTACAACACCCGACTGGGTTGGTGATATTCGAAGCCGGACTTCACACGGCTAATTCCTAACACCACCTACTAATTCCTTCAGGCTTCTTACATATCTTTGACGTCCAGACATTGTGACCTAGCTACTGCATCTGACTTGATCTGACACCACCTCGGTAACGGTCTTCCGTTCCGTCAGGCATTTATGTTTTGCGCATTCACTTATGCGCTTCAAAATATCCTGTGTACCAGACTGAAGAATCAGTCGACGGTGACTGCTGCCGCCGGTGAGTCGCCGTTGTCGAAATCGACTAGGAATCCATCATCATCATATTAATTATGTTCGTATCGTGTCTTTACTGCTTTAAAAAAAATACAGTATAAAATCACGCAACTATCAAAACGATCTCCATTCCAGCAAGCCTGTTAAAATTGATTTCACAAGCTGACAATAAAGATAAAAAATCTTTGACCTAAATCGACATCAATCTTATTAAAGTGACAAATGTGTATCCTACCTTAAATAGAATTCTTCGTATTATCGGCAACCCGTATCGTTAACAATATGCGCCCACCCTTACAGTAGGGTTCTCATAAATTCACAGGAATCACCCTTTTTGTCAACTGGACATGTTTAGGTTTTGGCCAGCATGATTTATAATTTCGACGGTTCACCCCTATTGGTGCGTTTTTTTACTTATTTCCTTTGCGTAAATCGGAACGTTTCGGCGTGTCAAGTTTTTTTGGGGGATTGTGAGAAATTGCGTTTCGTTTCACGGTTCGCCCAATATTTTCTTTTTTTGTAAATCAGATAGTTTATTTTGTTTGATTACGTTGAATTGTTTGTTTTTCTGTAAATGATGGGGGTGTAAATTATTTACCTTTTAACAAATCCCTTCCTGAGAACGCATTTTTTGGCGTATCTATATAGTATTTTATGAATAAAAGTTTTAAGTTCCATTTTGGACAAAGTTACGTATACTTAAGTCAATTAAGTGCAGATCAATTTGCCGTATAATCGGGCATGAAACCTTGAATGGACTAAAAAGTCTTTGCAGGAAAAGATTTTCCACGAGCTGTTGGAATGTCCAGGACTGCGGTCCCAGCTGTTCTTAGTCACATAATATGTATGCTTAGTATGCTCATATATTGCCTAGTCCGTTGTCACTTGTAATGGACAGTACAATAAATGCTTCGGAATTGAAGCATGCCTCACGATGTTTTCCGTCACCGAAAAGCCAGTGGTACAAATGGAACATAAATTCTGAAAAACTTATTGGTACGAGTCGGCCTGGACGGAGATCGATCCATCGCCTTCTACACGGCAAGGTTACTCGCCACTGGACCGCCATGGCTTGTTCCTAGTCAGATGTTGTATTTTTAAGCAGTCTATCGATAACTTTGTTAGTGTTTGATTGGTCGATATTCATAACGTGCTGTGCCGACATCGTCATCCCATTGGCTTATTACTTGAGACAAGCTGTGACGTGATGGACAGACTCATCTTCTGATTGGTTTTCATACGTGTGGCGTGCTGTGTCGCATGCGCTTACTAAGATCTGTTGTTGGTAGACCTATGTCTACAAGAATCTCGTGGCACAAAAAAAGTTAAGTTTAGATTTTTCACAAACTTATAGTATCAAACTGTGATCTGTCTAGTCAAAGTTTGAGAGTTTACAAACTCTGACTTTTTGCAGCAATACAAACGCGCGTTTGCCTATCGCTTGACTGCATAGCTAAACTAGCAATTATCAGGCGTTTGTATCGATTCAAACGCGTGATTGTAGCGATTCACACGCACGTTTGTATCGATGAACACGCACGTGTGCATTGCGACAAAGGGTGTTACGAATAACTGATTAAACAGGAACGTTTTGCGTCGTGGCTGTATCACGTTTGCATTTATGCTGTATCGCGTTTGCATCGATGCTGCTTCGCGACTGAATCGATTAGAAGCGCTGTAACAAGTCGCAGTGTGTAAATGGCCCTAAGTCGATTACCTCAGTGTTGCTTACTCTAAAATTTGATTTCCTTATTTGCCATCAGATTCTGGTACCTATACATTGACTAAGGCGTGATCATTGTTTCTTATTCAGGTCTTTACTGTAATTGCAACTGCTTGCTGTATGGTGGTAGTTTATTATAGTCAAGTTTTTGCACCGCGAAAGAATAAAAGTACAACATTACTGTACTGTGTTTAACTCTCTACTAGTATTAACACAGCCTGCCATGCCAGTATGAACGTAGCCATAATAGTTTGCATTCCACGACCGTGCACGGCCCGGTATGAGGTAACTTTTAAAAAACTCTGTCCATTACAAAATAATATACAATGCGGCATATTCCAATCGAGATAAAAGCCGAAAAACTCTTTCAATAAAGTGAATGTGTTCTAAAATTCGTTAAACCTTTTTTTGGTTCCGTAGTATAGTTATAGTTATCGGAGGCAACATTTGAATGTTTTTGAAAATGATATCCTTTTCTACAGCTATTTTACAGCCTGTCCCACTGATGGTCATAAGCAAACTGACAACTTGCACCTATAACTTTCTAACTGGATGCCTCAAAAAGGCATAATAATTTTATCTCTATCTCTCTTGGATCTATTTCTTTTTAGGGTTCAATTAGACAAGGTATTTGATTGAGTGTCGTTCGATAGGAGTTACAAATGGAACATAACACTGATTTAGATTACCTATACCTACGTTATGTTATTAATGCTTTTATCTCAAGATATTTGCCGTAGGTACCACTTTTTATTACCAGAACCTTTGATTAAAATAAAATAGCGTTGATAGGTGACTAGCCTATAGCGCATGGACTGCATAAATTGTGCCCCCGTTGCCTAATTTTCTTAGTCGCAATACGAGTGGCATTGCGTGATTGAGGTACTTTTTTGATTTTAGGCGGAATAATGCCTTGTCGGTGTCGTATCGGCTAAGAATAGCACCACCCATTTCCTCCCATATGGGTGTCGTAAAAGGCGACTTAGGGATCTACCGGAGGATGGGCAGCAGCATCCTCTGAGTACACATATTCTATCCAACTGCGATCGCCAACCCTCCTGCCAAGCGTGGCGATTATGGTAAATCCCCCCGTTTTGGGGGAGTCCAGCAGTGGACGTATATCGGCTGATATGATGATGATATGATGAATGCCTTCGTGTATTTTACTAGTTGTACAATAATACTTCAAATAGAATGATCAAATCAGACGGCATTACTTTTCACTCGTAAGATACATGAAAAGCATGGTACATTTTTCTATTACGTAATGCAAGAACCCCACCTATCTTCTGCTTTTTTAAATTAAATCAAAGACCAGAACCTAAAATTTTATCTGCTGATCTGAAGGAACCCTAAAAACCTTTTCAATACAGCAGCTACAGGCAATAAATATAAAAAAGGTAAATTTTAACGTGCGCCCGATAAAGATTTATTGATAAAAGTTACAAACAATCCTTTGTTTGGTTCATTTGTTAAAAAATGCATTGAGAATGTTAATCAATATGAACAATTTTACCTTTCTCATACATTATTGTAACGGTGGAAAACAATTGAAACCATATTTTTATTAATGACGAACGACATGTGAACGACTAAAAAACAGTCAAGTAGGTACGTAAGTTCTTCGAATAAAATTCGTTGTGGGTTCCATGGACTACCCGTATTTGCTGGACTTGATTTTCCAGTGTTATGAGTAATCGTTTTACAGAAGTTATAGAAGTGATAGGTAATGCTCGAGTTAAACTAAATGAACGCAGGATTATTTTATTGAAATCCTTCTGGATTGGTACTTTTCTAAGTCAGACCTCACACGGCATGTAACGATAGAAAATGTATCTAAAAATTGACTGTACTTTAGCTTATTTGTTATACAAGAGTGCAAAGTTGCTTTTTAACCGCGTGCTCAATTATGACGACCGAGCAAGCGAAGGATTCTAAAATTCTAAAATTAGAATCCTGAGCGTTAGCGAGGGAATCTAAAGAGCACGAGGTGAAAAATCTTTGCACTCGAGTGCAACACGTAACTTTTCATCCTACCCTCAGAGGAATGATCTCTTTATTCTAAAGCAATCCCACCTCAGCGAGGAAATGACGTGAAAAGAAAATGGCGCGCGCAAAGCAAATTAAAAAAAGTACACCAAGAAGGTTCCGAGTTTTTAAAAAATTAGAAAAGGTTGTATGATAAATTCGGCACCATGGAGGGATCGAAAAGCAAAAATACTCTTTCCGAGATAGAGCTTCTGCTTTTTGGGGTTCCGTACCCAAAGGGTGAAAACGGGACCCTATTACTAAGCCTACGTTGTCCGTCCGTCCGTCCGTCCGTCTGTCCGTCTATCCGGTTGTAACTTTTGAA
The DNA here is from genome assembly GCA_922987775.1 of Agonopterix subpropinquella. Taxonomy (NCBI): domain Eukaryota; kingdom Metazoa; phylum Arthropoda; class Insecta; order Lepidoptera; family Depressariidae; genus Agonopterix; species Agonopterix subpropinquella. Next base: position 2,741,408 of record OV277711.1, read on the forward strand.
CCGTAATAGCTAGATAGTTGAAATTTTTTCAGATTATGCGTTATTGCGGCGGATTTGTTAACAAATAATAAAAATGGCAGAAAGTTAAAAATTAAGGGGGGTTTTCAATAAGAAACTAGTTTTTATCAAAAATTTTTCTTCACGCTCTATAGTAAAAACGGTAATACATACAAGCGTCAAGCTTAGTGTGATCATAGAGCAAACTCTACAGAATAATAACAAATACTAAAAACCGGCCAAGTGTGAGTCGGTCTCGCACTAAAGGTCCCGGACATAAAAAGTTTTTTTTCTAAGTTAATAATGTTGTGTTCTGTGGTGGTCTGGTACGGAACCCTCGGTGCGCGAGTAGCCCGACTCGCACTTGACCGGTTTTTTTAGTTTGTCCTATTTATTAGTCTAATATGTTTACTAATTTTCCGAACTTCTAAAGATGCTGCATTTGCCCTTACTTCTCCTACTTACCTTCAAGATTTTATCTCGTATACGACTTGAAGTTTTTGTAAAAAAAGGATGTGTCGCCAATTGGCCATTATTCTTTGAATACCGAATATAATAATTGAGGTAGTATTACCGCTTTCACATTTCCCTTCTACACGTAGGCTTTACCAAAGGCCTAGACATTTGATGAACTACTTAAACCCATGAACGGTCTCCGAGGGATATAACGCGTAATAGTCGTAACTTTTGGAGTGTTTCATGAAATGCCACTAGAAGGGAAGTGTGGTGATGATAAATGAACACTTTTACTCGTTATGAGATAAGGGTAGGTTTAGGGTAGGTTAGTGTTATGAAGTAGTTAGTTAAGAATAACTTCTTTACGAGTATTTCATCAGAATAAGGTAGGAATTGGTAATACAGACCTATTACAGGTCTGTGGTTGCTCACTTTTTAAATAATGTCCTATAACCCTAGGGGTCTCATTTCTCTGTGGTCCATACTACACGGTGTTAGGGTAAACAGTTGCATTACTTTAAGAGGTGATTCGACTTTTCATACAAACTTTCGAACAGCTGATTGCATTTAGTATGGAAAGTAGAAATTTTCTTTTGCGAATTTCCTATAGGTTCCCACCACTGTAACTCATGTAAACCAGAATCAACAGCTGCAACCACTTACACCAATGAGGTCCAACGATCCCTTTGCTCTTTTACTCTATGTGTATTGAGACCCACTATGAATTTAATAAAAGAAGATAGGAAAAGCAGAAAAAATAATTTTGCTTTTTTTTGTTTTTCGGTTTGCTATTATTTTCTTTGGTGCTTTTTTCAATTGGAATTGGCTTACTTATAGTCATTCTTTTTCTATTGCTGTCTAACGTTTGCAAGAGAACCCTAAGTTCATTTTGTTAGCTTTCAATAAGATGTACTGTTTCATTTATAACATGAAATGAAATTGAGTTTCAAGGTCAAGTGGAAAGACGTTCAGAATTTTGAAAGGGCACGATTAGATTTATTATTTATTAGCGCAGACAAATTGAGTTGCTAGCTAAAACGCTTGGAGATTAAAATCAGTAGTGCTAGTGTTGTAACGTGACGTGACGGATATTTTGATCCAAATAATATACGTTTTATATTTCCTTCGATCACTAATAGAAACGCACAGCCTCCTGTAAAATGTTAAGTTTTGTCCGAATTGAAATCTTCTTTTTTTGTGTCAGCATCATAACTATTGATTATTACCTACTCATGTTTTAGTAGTAAGATTAAGAAGCTCGTATCGAGGCTGACTGCCCAGGATGCGCCAGATGAACTCAAGATTCGTCACTCAGGAAGGCTCTTTCCTTGACCTCCGAATTTACATGTACTAACAACGAAATGGCACGATACCAACTAAGTATTAAAAATAAAATCATAACGTAAGCTTATAAGGCGTTAAAAGCTGTAAAGGGATCCCAATTTCCTGTATATCTGATGTTACGGATACCGGATTAACACCGGAACTTTACATCCCTAATTTAAATCTTTGTAAGTCGAAAGTATTGAACGGAATGGGGTTACAACGTAGATTTTTAGGGGTAATCTTGGGGTGGTAAAATTTTATTGAGTTTTTCATTAGTTTAATATCTAGTTGTTTGTAAAAGGATTTGTTTAAATAATAATTTTGAGCATTTTAGTAATTTGCCTAACGATGTAGAAGATGTTCTTACTTTTCTAGGGAAATTTTTGGTGAAGGAACGAGAGAGAAACATGGAGGTTTATATGCTTCATTTTCAAGACGTGGTCTTTCTAATGTGGTTCACTACCTGTAGGTATATTTTGAAATTCTGAATAACATACTATGTTTAAATAATATCTCTAATCCGTAATGCCATTACGTTATGCTATTGGTCCTGATTTGCACTTATTTGCACCTGATTGGCACTTATTTATGTTGTGAATACCCCGTTTTATCCATCGCTATCATTCTGAACCAGTTTCTGAACCAATTCCTTTGAATGTCAGTACGTGGAAACGCGCAAAGAGTCACCTAATTGCGTAAATACATCTGCACGTATCTTGGACATTCCAAAGGTTCACATAGTCTTTTCTGTTCACTCCTAAGCGCATTGGTATGGGTTAAAGTAAGACGGGAAATGGGGTAAGGGGTATTAGCTTTGTAAATTCCGGGCACTGAAAGGGTTTTGATAGAAATATTACCTACGCTTGCGTCTTGTCGTCTGTTTCTATATATAAGCGAATTTGAGCCTAGGCGATATCGCAACTGCTTCACGGTCGCGCGACCCTCCGCGACACCCGGCGACCGCAAAGTGTCGCTCGTCTGTGAGAGGATGCTAATGATATGAATTTCACCCTGTAGAGTCATGTCCTGGACATGGCTGTTCACATGTCTGAACGTCCAAAGGGTTCAGTTGTGTAAGTGACAAAATTTACAAAACTTAATGGTTAAAATAAGCAGATTTAATTTCAAGAAACACAGTCTAACTCTTCAAGCAAACTTTGCCCTATAACTCAGCTCCATTGCTTTATTAGGACACTGATTTGCCAGCGAACTTCCAAGTAATAGTCAAGCATCACTTAAATTACGATGCACACGCAACTCCTAAGTTCTACCATACATCAAACACTATGGGAAACTTATCAACCGAGTACAAGACTAAGCCCAACTTAACAAAGTGCGCTGTCGGGAATGGAGCGGTATTCTGGGGATTTTCTGTTAGTTTTTAATAATTTTTGTGAGTTTTTTCTAATGAATTGAAAAAATCAAAACATTAAAGATTAGAAGACACGATTCGATATAATAATTCGGAGTGTTAAGTTTTTTTTTGGGTGCTGATGCTGAATCGAAAACCATGCCACGAGATCATAATTCGGTATGTAAAGTTGTTTTTCAGGTGTTTTTTACAGTTTAGTTTTGTAGATTATTCTACATTGAACAAATTAATTTTATTATTTTCGATATCCAAGTTATAGTTAATTTTCTATAATTATTCAAAGCTTTTCTAGTGATGACGTCATATCACAGGCTGAATAGTTTAAACTCAGTGTTTTACTAAAAAGAATTTAAAAAAGAAGTTACTCTATTGACATTGACATTTGAAACCAGTGCTGCATGATGTGATTTCGGAAATTTCCCTAGATTCATGTTTTTATCCCCCAAAATTATACGTTTTGACTGTCTCCTCCAAAATCTCCACAGAACTATATTCATCACTTTGCTTACCTCCTGATTGATAGGCACAGGTATCAAACCATGATAGTTAGTTAAGCTATAAATAACAGAACACCCTAAGTGAATGTTGTTTTTACGATAATAAATTGATTAAGAAAACACGAAATTCTCCATTTGAAAAAAATTTCCCCCACGATTTCATTTCCCCTGAGACCAAATTTTTCCCCATAAACGCGGAAATATTTCAAATATGACAACATTTTCGTTGACATTGACGTTTATATGACGTTTGTTTTTTTATCAAAGGCAGCGGATTTAAGCCCATTCAGCCTCTGATATGACGTCATTTAGAGGTCGAATGAATGTCAAGTATATTTTGTATTTTTGTTAAAATATCCTCGATCTTATAATTTTAAGAGTTTTAATAATAGAAAATAAAGTTTCTAAGTATAAAATCTCGAAATGGTTTTGGAATCAGCATAGCTTAAGTTTTACTTTACATAACGAAATGTCTCAATAACAATATTTTCGATGTTAGAAATTGTTTTAAAATGGGTTAAATATTTATTTGACTATAAACTGAATAATATAGAACAAACAAAACGTACCATAAACTATAAACCTTAAGAAAAAAACAGACAAAATGTATCTGGAAAGCAGTACTTATTTTTCAAAAATGCACCGAATCGCTTTATAGTGTACTGCTCGTTTGACTTGATAGGATGGTACTTAGCATGCATGTTTGCTTCGTTTAAATACATTTAACTATTTGTTTTGCTAACGTATAATTTACTTTGACGTATAATTAAACGTTGAATTAGGATTTTCGGTCAAACCGGGATCTGTGTTTGCATTCGCCGATGTCTGTCTGTGGCTATCTCCAGTATTTTCATCAGGTACAGCCTTTTTTCTGCGTTCGATGTTTTCGGTTGCATTCTGCGGTACAGTGACGGTGTACACACTATAAAACACACAAGGAGAAAAAGGAACAGAAAAACGTTCACAACAAACTTCGTTAAAAGCCCAGAATCTGGATGCCAGAGCGATATTTTAAAAATCAATTTCGCTCGCATCTTGTGTAATAGCCATGCATTGTCGGCAAGTAACAGGGGACTATTCAGCAATTTGTGTGCAAACTACGAGTTCCTATGCGTTTGCTTGCTCAGGGAAAATAATATCCGCTGTATAAGCTTGGAGGTTATGGAATTTGAAATCAAATAAACCAGTCAATATCGAAGAATTTTGAAATCAGTTCATGTTTGTTTTCAAAAATGAATGATATGAACAAAAAAACGATGTGATTGTTGTATAAATGTAATCGCTCCGTCGCAGTATATGATATTCTCAAAACATCATAATAGCAAGACATTATATTCGCAAATCATCTTATTCTCAAAACATCATAATTTCACCCTAAATAAGTATCGTTTTTGTTAGTTTAATGTGAAAAGACAATTTAATGGGAAAAACAACGCGCGACAATTTGCAAGTGAGACGTCATACATGGACTTAAATAAATACATTACATAATAAGAAGGGTTTTTAGACCATCAAACTGAACAACTTTCACTACATACGCCATCTCTTTGGGAAGCAATGTTTGAAGAATCAAATAAGTCAGTAATACCAACGATCGCGTTTCCTGTAAAGTATGAAAAGTTATAATTACCTATTTTTTTAAATAAACATATTAGCAGTAAAATGAAAGCATCATCACTACCAGTCATAGTATGAAACAATGTTGCTTCCCGCTGTCTGTCTGTCACTATGTATGCTTAGATATTTAAAACTACGCAACGGATTTTGATGCGGTTTTTTTAAATATATAGAGTGATTCAAGAGGAAGGTTTATATGTATATTGGTATCAGCATTGCACCCGTGCGAAGCCGGGGCGATTCGCTAGTTAGAAATAAAACAACTCTAATTACTAATGGCCTTTGTCCAGCAGTGGGACACAGCACCCTTTGTTTATATCAATTATTATGATTTACTTTAAATAATAGGGTATTCTCTAAATAGTCAAATCAGCAACTCTTAGCCTGCTCTAGATTTGAAATTTTTCGCAGGCTTTACGATCAACGCCAAAACAAACAGTTCAGTTTTTTGCATACGTTCAGGTGAATATTTTTTTCTATGAGAAACGCGATTGTCCAGCCCTCCGAAAAGTGCGTTTTCGAAAAGGATTAATAAAGTAGTATTTATAGATTTTTTACGATTTCACTAGATAAGCCAATGGTGAATATGTGAGTAAAATTCCAGTAATTATAAACTGTTGAAAGGTATTCTAGTTTGTACATGTAATAATGTTAAAAATGCGTTATTTTCTTAACTTTTCGAAAATAAATTCTATCGTGTGAAGTAATTTCAATCTTGTAGACCGACATGTAAATTGCGTTAAAATTCAGCTGTTCTGAAACGCTGAAAACTTCAATGGTGACTTGACCCAAATATAAACAGTTGTTTTTTTCGCTGTTTCAATTTCGGTTCGATATAATAATGTTGTAAAGTTTGATGGTCTGAAGCACCTCCGTAAACATTTATATTTATATCATCTATACTATTTCACGATTCCGAGCTTCGGATGGCACGTTAAGACGTTGGTCCTGGCTACTATCTCTGGTGATAGTAGTCGTTACATATATAAATACCACGTCAGAGGCCGTAAGGCAGTCTGAAAAAACTCTGACACCAGGGCTCTGCCCACACGATAAGAAGAAGATCTAATCAATTAAAGATTGAAAAATTTAGTCTCGGGCGGGACTTGAACCCGCACCCGCACTTCCCCGGTTTGGAAGGGTGCGGGTGCGGGTTCAAGTCCCGCCCGAGACTAAATTTTTCAATCTTTAATTGATTCGAAATAGCACAACATGGCTGTAACATGTTAAAAATCCATAATATTTGAAAGAAGAAGATCTATACTATAGGTCCCACTGTAGGGCTGAGGAAGATAATAGAAGACAGTGTGCGTATCTACCTAATAAATAAAAATTTATAAAAATAGGTAAGTATGCTTATATCTGATGCATAAGCCAGTTTATGTGTCATCGTATTTTTGATCCAGGTATATGTAAAAGTTAGAATGCCTTAAATCAAAATGATCAAAAACGGTAAAAACATGAACTCTCGTTCACCACCCACTAAACTTTATATCATTCCGTTAACACCCTGTAAAACATAACTACTAGAGATGTGACAGTGTTTCGGCCGACTAGCCTGCTAACCTTCTGCTTAAATATTCTGCTTTTTAGGATGCATAAAGCTAGCAAAAAGTTAATCCAATAATAGAAACAAATTAATTGAGTTCAATTCTTTAAGAAGATATAACAAATTTTAATAAACTTAATGAAATTTTCTGAACACCTAAAAACGAAATGCACTGACAAACTACAGACGACAGAACGTCGTCTGTAGTTTGTCAGATTTCCTTTTAGTTTTCATACAGTTTTAAAGTTACACTGACGAACATATTGCTTTACTTATAAGGACTAATCCTTAATTAATCGTTACTTTGTAATTAAGTACATTTTAAATAAAATTTGTCTTTTTATCCCAGTAGTGACCTCTATAGTGTATTTGTATTAATAGAGAGGTCAGTGCTTTATCTAAATACTTTACCTATATCAACGTTTCAAAGTATTCAATTTTTAAGGTTCTGTAGTCAATATATACTTTTGTCCGTTCTGTCTGTCTGTATTTTCTTTAGTTTATTCGATGACTTAGGTACGTACAAACATATTGAAATGACAAACCAATCATATCACAGACTATTCGGCGACTAACGCACTGAATAAATTCAGCCAGGAACACCTCTAATAACATAACCTACCTATACAGTAACATCATACTATAGGGTCTAAGTGGTTAATGAGGCAGAAATAATGGGTACTGCGGCGTAACCTGTCTTCAAAGCATGGGTGAATGACCGAATGACAAACGGTTTGTGGGTATGTAGGTAAAGTATGAAACCTTCTTATGATCGTGTAATAAAGGTACGATGACGTACGATGGTTCATTGGCACAGTGGCATGATTGATTCAGTATAGGAAATGGTCACAGCAGTTAAGCAGCATCCGGTCCGGCCAGTCTTTGGATGGGTGACCGTTTTAGTAGTAGTTCATCTTGAACGCTGTTTGCTGTTTGTCGCGCGTTCTCTGACAGCAAGTTGACTAGCCTCCACCAATCGGCTTGCATGGTGGAGTATGGCCCACTTCTCTCTTGGACCTGCTGTCTTCTCCTTATCGTGTGGGCAGAGCCTCGGTGTCCGAGTTTTTTTTAGACCGCTTTACGGCCTCTAACGTGGTTTTTATGTAACGACTACTACCACCAGAGTAGCCGGGACCAACGGCTTATCGTGCCACCCGAAGCACGAAATCATCTTTCTTTTCAGACAATCTGGTGATTCAGCCTGCAATGTCCTAACCAATGGAGGAAAACACACAAAGTGACATACCACTAGGTGTCCCCAGAGGAAATGGAACCCGAACCCACGACCTCCGTGTCAAAATTAGATCACGGAGGTAGTTGCAGTGCAAAGAAAAGTTTGACGTGTGGTGGAGAAAATTATTTTTTTTTGGACCCACCATAGACCGATTTTCTATGGTGGGTCCAAAAAAAAACTCGTTTTTCGACCATGTTTCTTAGGTCTGAATAAACCCTTAAAGTTATGTTAGTAATTAATAAAATCGGTCAAGTGCGAGTCGGGCTACTCGCGCACAGAGGGTTCCGTACCACACCACCACAGAACACAACATTATAAACTCAGAAAAGTAATTTTTTTTTGTCCGGGACCTTTAGCGCAAGACCGACTCACACTTGGCCAGTTTTTAGTATTTGTTGTTATTCTGTAGAATTTTCTCTATAATCACACTAAGTTTGACACTTGTATGTATTACCGTTTTTACGATAGAGCGTGAAGAAAAAACGTTGATAAAAACTAGTTTCTTGTTGAGAACCCCCCTTAATTTTTAACTTTTTGACATTTTTATTATTTGTTATCAAATCTGTAACAATATATCTATAATATATCTGTAATCTGTAGCTGTAATAACACATAATCTGAGAAAATTCTATCTAGCTATTACGGTTCAAAAGTTACAGCCCTAATAGGTAGTACAGACGGACGGACGGACAGACGGACAGACGGACAGACGGACAGACGGACAGAGGGACGGACGGACGGACGGACGGACGCACGGACGGACGGACGGACGCACGGACGGACGGACAACGTAGGATTAGTAATAGGGTCCCGTTTTCACCCTTTGGGTACGGAACCCTAAAAACCGTTAAAAACTATTGTCGTACACAGCTTGGAAAATAATAATAATAATCATACTCGAATATTGAGAATATCTAATTCTCGTTTTGACGCAGTCCATAAGTTGTTCGGTTACACAACTCATATTGAAGCTATATAAAACTTTATCTAAAGTAGACCCACGATTCGATAATAACTTTGAACTTGCACGTGCCTTTAAGGTCCTGGAGCTAATCACCCGAGAGTTATTGACATGAATCTCAACTCTAATTGCGTTAATATTAGTTACGGTGCCTTACGGTAGTAATTATAGTACTCTGTGATAATAGTTTTAGAATTGCACTTGCTATTTATATGATTTTTGTGATCGTCCTGGAGTGCCATTTTTTTATCTCATACGTTGAACGCAGCAGTTGAAAATGTATGGAGATACGCATCTTTCTACTGCTGATTTGACTTTCAAAAATCGCCCCCAGCAAAAAAAGTGATAAAGCCGTATCACGGCTATCGCGGGTGTGCATGCTACCAGTGCTGGAGTATGATTTTTGAAAGTCAAATCATGAGTAGAAAGATGCGTATCTCCATAGTAATTTTGACATTTACAACTGCTGAGTTCAACGAATGAGTTTCAAAAATCGCACTCCAGGGCCCTGTTTAATAATTGTTACAATTGTAATTTACAATTATAATTCAGGGTGCATTGCTGGTTACTATTGACGCTAAACATGTAGTAGGTAATGTGTCACTAACATTATCAGCAATGTACCCTGAATTGTAATTGTAAATTACAATTGTAACGTTTATTAAATAGGGCTCTGGTTGAAATAAAATCAGACCTGCATTAAAATAGATGCTGGAAGAAATCTTAGAGATAGACAACTACTTGTAAATATATTTTTCCGCGATTCGATGTAAGACCCATAGAAACAGTTATTTGATTTGATAGTCTGATCAGTGATCATCCCATCAAATATACCTACATATAAGCTTATTATATATTGATGCCTATATATAGTCTCATCATCATCGTCATCAGCCTATAAACGTCCCACTGCAGGGCACAGGCCTACCCTCAGGGAGGGTGTATGGGCGTCCACCACGCGTGCCCAATGCGGATTGGTAGACTTCACATACACATCAGAATTTCTTCTTCAGTGCATGCAGGTTTCCTCACGATGTTTTCCTTCACCGTTTGAGAGCAGTTTTGTTATGTAGCCTAAGTATACATATAATATGTATCCGCTTTTATGCAAAATACAAAAATTCTGAACAGCAATAGAAAGCGGATATTGATAGGTACAAATAAGGCGGTCTTATCGTTAAAAAGTGATGTTTTCCAGTAATGATGACGTTACGCTAGAAATATGATACCAGAGCTACTGGTAGTAACATCGCAAAGTTCCTAAAGCTCCGTCTACACGTACAAGTTTACTTGCACCAACTCAGAATAAGTACCCTGCATGTACTCACAACCGTAATACCTGTCGGGGTTGACAAAAACTTTGCTTCAACTGCTTACTTTATTCTAAACGTATACAGTTGTAGCCAGCAACGGCTGCATGTTTGCGCTGCGGTATAAAGCGCTATCGCACCTTAGCTCTCTTTCTATTAGCGCGCGAACGAACGAAATAAAAGGCGCGATATAACCTTATCGCGCGCATCATGCAGATTCCACATGCCACTGTTAGCATATTAAAGGTTTCAAGTTGGAATGACGTGTCGAATGGCAATATCCTTTGACAGAGATACTGCGAAGAAATCCTTATCCCTGAATCAGGAATTCAGGACTCCTATAGATTGTTCGGTGTTAGATTCAAGGTGTAGATGCGTGAATATTTTTTTAACCAGCATCTCTTTTATTTGAACTCCTCATAAAAATAAAAAGAGGAGTATGTATGTATTAAGTACTACCAATATTTTAGGTACCATTTGAAACTGAAATAGTTCAAAATAAACAAGCCGCATTCCATTCGCCTCATAAAAAGGCTGAAAGTCACTCAAAGGGCAATGGAGAGGGCTATGCTCGGAGGTTCCCTGCGAGTTCGAATCAGAAATGAAGAGATCCGCGGAAGAACCAGAATAGCTGACATAGCCATAAGAATTGCTAAACTAAAGTGGAAGTGGGCGGGGCACATTGCTCGCAGAACCGATGGCCGATAGGGCCGAAAAGTTTTTGAGTGGCGACCGCGTACCGGAAAGCGCAGCGTGGGTAGGTGGACTCACAAGGTGGACCGATGACTTGGTGAAGGCAGCGAGTGAACCCGTGAGATGAGGGCAGCGCAGGACCGGTCGTTATGGCGATCCTTGGGAGAGGCCTATGTGTAGCAGTGGCCGTCCATCGGCTGAGATGATGATGACTTAACCGTCTCCTTTTCAGAGGGCCGGATACGTGTCTACGTACCTCACAAACGGTTTAGTAGCGATGCTGTGTGCATGCCGCACGTATTCCATGTTTTTACTTCAACTATTTCCTCGTGCTAGTAGCCGTCGTGTAGATGGAGCTTAAGAAGCTAATAAAAAGATTTTACGGCTCTTCTCACGGATGCACCGATTTGAGACTCGCTGATAACTTTTACGAGATATCCGAACTTGCCAAGTGTGTTTTATATCCGATGTGAAACACTACAGTAAGTTCGAATTTTACACGATGTTTTAGTGAAATTTTGAGGGATACTTATTTTCACGTGGGGAACTTATTCGGAGGGTAAAAGAAAATCTGTTATACAGAGTGTTAGGGTAAACAGTTGCATTACTTTAAGGGGTGTTCGTACCCATGCTTAGACAATTTAATAGGGACGAGTTACGCGTGTCATTATACTAAGAAACATTTCTGCCACTTTTTGCGGGGGGCGAGGTAACATGAAATGCGCAACATTGGAATTTATTCCCTATAAGTTTAGATTCTAATTTTGAATGTTAAAAATCATGAAAAGTAGTCTCGTGTGAACCCCAAACATTCTAAGTTCAAAATTATTGTTTCGCTATTATAGGCTGCCTCGTTTAGTGATAAGGTATAAAATTGGGTGTAAATGCGCAAGATTAATTGATCTAATACCGTGGCAGACGGGAAATGCTACCGCAAGGCGAGTCCCTATTAAATTGTCTAAGTACCCATGATACTGAACAACTTTCCCTAAGAAACCTTTAGGAAATTCGCAAATTTTTTGTTTTAGCTTTCCATATTAAATTCAATCAGCTGACCAAAACTTTGTATGAAAAGACGAAAAACAAAAAATTTGCGAATTTCCTATCAGTTTCTTAGGGAAAGTTGTTCAGTATCATATCATGGGCACAATCACCCCTTAAAGTAATGCAACTGTTTACCCTAACACTCTGTATACACGTGCAATTTTAATATTGCTATAAGCAAAGAGCAAAGAAAAATAGCAAGCAAGCATTACAAACGGAGGCATCTACCCAGCAGTGGGTGGTTTCAGGCTGTTCAATCAATAATTTATCAGAATGTTTTATTCAAAATATTATCTCATGCATAGTTTTCTGATGTAGTTTTTGACTCTACCACCGCGTCGGGAGGTGTTCCATTGTAGAGAAGATGCAGCGGATGATGATGATGATGACTAGCATTATACAGGGTGTAAAATTCAATGCGTTACATACTTAAAAGGGTGCTGCAGACCATCAAACTGAACAACTTTCACAAAGGGACCAACATTGAAATCGCGAATAAAAATCTGCTGTACACAGATTTTGGGTCGAGTGCCATTGACTTTTTCTAACTGTTTGGACCAGCAGATTTTTTTCGTGTTTGAAGCACTTTAAGATTACACCCTGTACAGTGTGCATGTGATTGTTTACTTTTTTCATTAGAGTGATTTCCGCCACTGATTTTAAAACTGCATATCTACTAGAAGATTTCTTTCGCGATCGAGTTTGCTCCCATAGAGAAAGTTATTCTTTTTAAACGATTTTATTTAACTTCGAAGCTGTCTAACTATCTAACTAACTAACAATGGATTCTTGTAATCGAATTCTGACCCATTTCCTATCAACCGATAAAGTTGAAACTTTACACACACGTATAGTTCTGATGACAATACAATATTATGGTAACATGGAGTTGATCTGATGATGGAGACGGAAGGTGGTCAAGGGATCTCCTCGATGAATTATAGCAGAGGACTCGTATTTGGTATCATTTAAATTGTTTCGAAGGGTACTTTATGGTACCGGTAAGATTGAGGATCTGATGATGGAGACGGAAGGTGGTCAAGGGATCTCCTCGATAACTTATAGCAATACACTCGTGTTTGGGCTCATTTCAATTGTTGCGACGAGACCTTTGAGGTACAAGTAATATTGAGGGTCTGATGATGGAGAAGGAAGGTGTTCAAGGGATCTTCTCGATGAATTATAGCAGAGCATTCGTGTTTGGTATCATTTAAATTGTTTCGATGAGAACTTTGTGGTACCGTTAACATTGAGGATCTGATGATGGAGACGGAAGGTGGTCAAGGGATCTCCTCGATGAATTGTAGCAAAACACTCGTGTTTGGGCTCATTTCAATTGTTGCGATGAGAACTTTATGATACCAGTAAGATTGAGGATCTGATGATGGAGACGGAAGGTGGTCAAGGGATCTCCAAGATGAATTAAAGCAAAACAGTCGTGTTTGGTCTTACTTCAATTGTAGAGACAAGAACTTTGTGGTACCAGTAACATTGAGGATCTGATGATGGAGACGGAAGGTGGTCAAGGGATCTCCAAGATGAATGAAAGCAAAACAGTCGTGTTTGGTCCTACTTCAATTGTAGAGATGAGAACTTTGTGGTACCGATAACATTGAGGATCTGATGATGGAGACGGAAGGTGGTCAAGGGATCTCTTCGATGAATTGTAGCAAAACACTCGTGTTTGGGCTCATTTCAATTGTTGCTATGAGAACTTTGTTTTGCCAGTAAGATTGAGGATCTGACGATGGAGACGGAAGGTGGTCAAGGGATCTCCAAGATGAATGAAAGCAAAACAGTCGTGTTTGGTCTTACTTCAATTTTAGAGATGAGAACTTTGTGGTACCAGTAACATTGAGGATCTGATGATGGAGACGGAAGGTGGTCAAGGGATCTCCAAGATAAATGAAAGCAAAACAGTCGTGTTTGGTCTTACCTCAATTGTAGAGATGAGAAATTTGTGGTACCAGTAACATTGAGGATCTGATGATGGAGACGGAAGGTGGTCAAGGGATCTTCAAGATAAATGAAAGCAAAACAGTCGTGTTTGTCTTACTTCAATTGTAGAGATGAGATCTTTGTGGTACCAGTAAAATTGAGGATCTGATGATGGAGACGGAAGGTGGTCATATGATCTCCTCAATGAATTATAGAAAAAAAGTCGTGTTTGGTCTCACTTCAATTGTTGCGATGAGAACTTTGTGGTACCAGTAAGATTGAGGATATGATGATGGAGACGAAGGTGGTCAAGGGATCTCCTCAGTAAATTGTAGCAGTACATCCGTGTTTGATGTCATTTCATTTGTTTTGATAAGGACTTTTTAGTCCGGGTAAGACTGAGATTCTGATGTTGGATATGGAAGATGGTAAAGGGATCTCCGCGATGAATTATAGAAGAACATTCGTGTTTGATGTAATTTAAATTTTTGCGATGAGAACTTTGTGGTACTTACTAGGAAGGGATCTCCTCCTTGAATTATAGCAGAATACTCTGTTTGTTGTAATTTCAATTGTTTCGATGAGAACTTTATGGTACCAGTAAGATTGAGGGTCTGATAATGGAGATGGATGGTGGACTCTACAAGTGTAGCAAATCATTCGGGTTTGATCTCGTTTCAATTGCTTCGATAAGAACTTTGTAGTGTCAGTAAGATTGAGGATCTGATGATGGAGACGGAAGGTGGTTAAGGGATTTCCTCAGTTAATTGAAGTAGAACACTCGTGTTTGGTGACATTTAATAGATTTTGATGAGGATTCTATAGTCTCGGTTAGATTGAGGGACTGATAATGGAGCACAGTCGTAGGTATTTGATAACATTTAATTCTTTTTGATAACGACCTTATAGTTCCGGTATGATTGAGGGTCTGAAGGAAGGTGACTAAGGGATCTTCTCAGTAAACTGTTGCACAATATTGGTCATTGGTATCATACAACTTTTGGCGATGAGAACTTAATGATAGGTACTGGTAAGATTGAGTGTCTGATAATGGAGATGGAAGGTTGTCAAAGGATCTATACACTTATAACTAATTGTAGCAGAACACTCATGTTTGGTATCATTTAATTTGTTTCGATGAATACTTTTTTAGTCTCGGTAAGATTGAGCGTCTGATGATGGAGTCATCTCAACTAATTGTAGCAGATCATGAGTCAGAAACTAAAAAGTAAAAAATAAAATAAGTAAAAAAAATTTTTTAAGTAAAACGATTTTAATAAAACTGCACTAAACGGTAAAAAATAATTTTGTTAAATTTTCGTACTATGTTGCACCATACTGTTGTTAGCTGGAAATTTGTGAGTATAACCTATGTTAACCTATCTTCAAAATAATTATGACGAAAAAAGGTATTACAATAGGGATTCATATTTTAGATTAATACTTTGTTCATTAATTTTGATTATAAAATCGTGGGCGCTTGCATAGTAATAGGTATAACTCAAATGTTATATATACTTATGATATATATACCTACTATTTAAATTACAAAATAAAAAATTACATCAAAACATTTTCAAACTAAATAGGCCTAGTAAACGCGGCTAATCTATCGATGTGGTTTTCATTGTTTTATGGTATCGAGCTATGAAGGCTGTCGTACCTGTACTATAAGGTAAGAATGATAGCAAAATTGCTAGGAAAGTTTTATATTTTACTAGCAAGCGCCCACGATTTTATAATCAAAATTAATGAACAAAGTATTAATCTAAAATATGAATCCCTATTGTAATACCTTTTTTCGTCATAATTATTTTGAAGATAGGTTAACATAGGTTATACTCACAAATTTCCAGCTAACAACAGTATGGTGCAACATAGTACGAAAATTTAACAAAATTATTTTTTACCGTTTAGTGCAGTTTTATTAAAATCGTTTTACTTAAAAAATTTTTTTTACTTATTTTTTTTATTGTCTGGTCTTAAAAAACCATCACCATATTAAGAATGATGCGATAGTTATGTCTTAATAACTAGCTCGGCTGTGTGGGAAAACATCGCGAAGAAACCTGCAAAGTTGAACGAAACAATTTTTTTTTTTATTATCGATCGGTTTTTATTACCTCAATCTAGTCCACAGGACAGAGATGGGGTCGAAGATGTAGCGAGCTTACCCAGAATGGCACTGGCACTCCTGCACACCGACGGAACACAGCAAGCTGCTTGGCGTCAGACTCCGGCAGGAGGGTGATCGCGAACCAGGCGGCTCCTTGCGGAGCCTACCACTACTGTCGGGGATCGTTCAGCCGACACCACAAACTTGGTAGCTTCTGATGCCGTTGCCCGTTGAAATCAGAGGCATGTCTAAAAACCGGCCAAGTGCGTGTCGGACCACGTGCAGTGCAGGGTTCCATAGTTTCCCGTCACAATATAATTATGAAGATTAGAAGGGGGCTTTTTGTTTTATACTACGGTTTAACCGTCAACAAGTACATTTTTTAAATTGGTCGACTAAAACTCGTTAACTTTATTTTATCACTTTGTCGGCGTGATAATATGTATGTAAACCCATGCCAAATTACAATTTTCTAGTAGGTACTAAGTGTCCCTGAACAAGCCGCGGACAGACAGACGGACAGACGGACAGACGGACAGACGGACAGACGGACGGACAGACGGACAGACGGACAGACGGACAGACGGACAGACGGACAGACGGACAGACGGACAGATGGACAGACGGACAGACGGACAGACGGACGGACGGACGGACAGACGGACGGACGGCCAGACGGACGGACGGACGGACGGACGGACGGACGGACGGAAAGACGGACGGACGGACGGACGGACGGACGGACGGACGGACGGACTGACGGACGGACGGACGGACGGACTGACGGACGGACGGACGGACCGACGGAAAGACGGACGGACGGACGGACGGACGGACAGACGGACAGACGATCAGACGGACGGACATGGCGAAACTATAAGGGTTCCTTGTTGACTACGGAACCCTAAAAATATAGGCGAGTACAAAAACAAATTGATCAGAAAGATCGCAGTGCTTTAACACATCAGTTTGCAATAAAGCTCTCTCCCAAATAATAATAATACCATCAAAGATCATCGCAACATCGTTACATCAAACGAACAACCCTTCCCGCCTTTGATATTATACCTATTTCTATCCAAAACATAATCTTATCATTAAATCCTGACAGAGCACTCCCCGCACCCCTCGCTCCCTTTGCTCCCCTTTGCATCGCTTGTTCAGCATTCCTTGATTAGCACCAATTTGAGCGCTTTTATTTTAAAGTGCTTAAAAGTGCTTGTTTCGGCAATTTTTTTGTGTTTATCTTTTGGTTAAGCCAGTGTTGTTTTTTGTCTGGTTATAAGGGTGCTTGAATATTTGGTTGGTTTTATAATAGACAACGATTCTGCAAGTTTTCTAAAGGATTTTGTTTAGGCAATGATACATAATACCGGTGGAAATGTACTTTAACACATTCGCGGACAGTGAACGAGATACAAAAGAACTTTTATTGTTATCACTGCTATAGGCCGGTCAGTGTTCGCGAATGTGTTAAGGATTCTAAAAAAATAGGGCTGGCACTCCGAAGCTTATCGCAACTCTATTATAGAGCCAACGTCGAAATCGCGAAAAAGAAATCCGTTCTTTCATACAAAACTGCAGTTACGTCTCGACTCAAATGTATGGGACGGCAGTTTTTTTTTTGTTGCAGACCATAAAACTGAACAACTTTTACTATGGCACCAACTTTGAACTCGCGGAAAAGAAATCAGCTGTTTCGCACATTTTGGTTGAGTAGCTATTTAATCCACCAGAAAATAAATAAAAACACCCATAAGAGTAAAGTAGTTCAGTCCTAAACCAGTAAGCACAATTTCATAAAACGAACTACTTGCCTGAAAAATAACAACTTGATTGCATTTAACACCCAGTAATTCCCTTAGCAACACCAAGAAAATAATCTCGTACAAGAAATTAAAGCGATCCAACGCCTCGACTAAAACCTCATACAGCCCACATTGCTCCCTGGCCGACACTAAGAACTGTATGAACTCAAACCAATCTAATTTGGTGGCCGAGCACCATTAATTGTGCATTAAGAAGAGAGCTACACGCCCCGCCACTCCTAGGTGCCTTATAAAAATCTATTTTCTAAGTGTTTGTGTACAATGGTAGTCAGACGGAATTCTTATGTTTGTATGCATTGAGGCGGATGGTCTCGATGATATTTAAGAGCCTATGTCGAAAAATAATTTTAGCGAAACAGGCGTGTGATAGCTTATATTACTGCCAGATGCGAGAGAAAGAGATGGGGCGGCGCGCGCGCCTGGATCGAATCAAGCGAAAAAACAAACTTTATTTAATTGTGATTGTACTATTTATGTAAGTTCAATTCTGCTCTAATCAAAACTTAGATAATAGCAATCTCTTTTTTTTAAATCAAGTCTCATGTTTCTATTATTCACCGTTTAGCAGTTACAAGCGTTTATAGACAAAAACGGAGGCTACTTTGGCTTGTTTTTCTATCGAGAAAATTTGTCTTAATCGTGTTTTGGCTCTAATCAAAACTTCAATTATATGTTCAATTTACACATATCCGCAAATAATACTCCTACTATTAGTACTTCATGAATTTCATGATATATGGAGCTTTGAAGAATCCTATTTTTTTTACATAGCCCCTTAACGCAAGAATATGATCTCATTGGGAAACAGAGTGCGTGCTAGCAGTAATAAATTTGATAGTCCTCTAATAATGGGCTGGCACGCACATTATTACTTACCTACCTCATTATCTTAGCCGATGAACGTCCACTGCTGGACATAGGCCTCTCCCATGGATCGCCACAACTAGCGGTCCTGCGCTGCCCTCATCCAGCGGGATTCTGCCGCCTTCACCGTTCGTTGGTCCACCTTGTTGCCTTGCCTACCGACCCACGCTGCGCTTTCCTGTATGCGGTCGCCACTTTTTTCGGCCCCATCGTGGGTCAATGGGTGAGGCACATCACTTTTAGTGATAAGGCCGCCTTTTATACCCTTCTTGTTCGTGTATATTCTTGTTTTTTGTGTATTAGCTTATTATAGCTCATTGTTACATACATACATACATACATACATATTCTCACGCCTGTTTCCCACTGGGGTAGGCAGAGACAACGGAACGCCACCTGCTACGATCCTGACATACCTCTCTAGCTTCCTCCACATTCATAAGACCTTTCATGCATGCTCGTCGGTTTCGGGTAGATCTGACCTGGCCCTTCTTAAGCACGTCGCCAATTTGGTCCGTATATGTACGTCTAGGCCGTCCCCTTCCAACATTTCCACTTACGCTTGCCTTATAAATTGCTCTCGTCAATCTGCTCTCATCCATTCTTTCCACATGACCAAACCATCGCAACATACCTTTCTCTATTTTTGTTTAAAAAAAAAAAAAGATAGCTCATTGTTAATACTTATAATCAAGTTTTACTAACCCAAATTTGGATCATAATCTAGAGATTATGAGAAACAAAACGACATGACATGGTAGGTTCCAAAACTATACGCCAACTATACGCTAACATTTTTGGAGGGCCTTTTTCCCATAGCTGGAGAAATTATCTTGTTTATCTTTGTTTTCCTAAATAAAGAAGTACCTGGGCGATCGAGCTCTGCTTGCTGAAAACGATTTTTCACAGAAATGAGACCGAATGATGGAATGAGATGATTGAATTTTATGTAGATAAATTTTTTGCCCCCCATAAACGCCTATTCTGAACAAATAAAAAACCAATAATCGAATCCTATTCATCGTCTTCGCTGACTATAGTTGTACAGACATACACAACATGTTGTTGGTATGAAGATACGTGTAGAGATGGAAGGGGGCAGTGTACACTCACAATAACAATGGTTTTACGTGAGAGCACCCCAACGTGCAAACACGAGACGTTGCTTTCGGCTTTTTTCTTCGCAATAAGCAGCGGCCTAATCGCCTCTTTGGATGCAATAACTCTTTATGGCCGCCAGTGTAAATGGAAAGTGATATTGACTGAATCTGTGAAAGATTTTTTTAGCACCAAATGGTAATTGTGGGGCAAGTGTGTCATTTGAGTGGTGCTATGAAAATAAGCTTATGAGAGAATTTAGGATTAGCATATCTAGGTATATGCAGAACGTCGCTGCAGGCTGGTTAACAGTGAACAATAACATTTACCTAAGTAAGAACTTAATATTTAATAATAATAATCAATTCGATGTACCTACTGTTACAAGTAATGTGGTCTGCCATAGAAGAGAAGCGAGAAGAAGACAGTTTTAGGAAATATTAAAGAAGATTCGCTGAATTAATTAATTGGAATCTTAAATTGTAAATGCTAGTATATCAATATCAATATTTTGTTTTGTTTATATTGTTAACGTATAGGTAGGTTCTTACTTAAATACACAGGGTGTAAAATTAAATGCCTTACAGGGGCTTTTAATATCAAAAGTGCAATTCACTACGCGCAAACATCGTCACAACCTTAAATTCGGCGTTGAAACAACAGCGAACTTTCAATTTCATGTGTCACACACATATAAAACCTCCGACGATCTGAAGGATGCGAGCTCGTCGATGTTTTTGACAGAGATGTAACGCTTAGTGAATTGCACTCCAGTCCATCACAAACTTTCGTTATGGACCCAAAAATCGAAATCGCGAAATAAAAATCAGCTGTTCCATAGAAAACGTCAATGGCTACTCGACCTTTTACGGAACTGCTGTTTTTTTTTCGCATAGTGAAAATTTATCAGTTTCAGAGTTTGAATAACTAATTCTAAATCAAATCGTACCTCCAAAGAAACATTTAAGCGAAACATTTTGTTACTATGTAAATAGAAACTAAATTGAAATGTAAATTTCCAAAAGCGTTGCGTTTAGTGCTTATCCCAAAATTTTGATTCAAAAGACTTCATGAATATTTAAATCATTCAGGGTGGACCTTAGTTACATAGCTATAGGAGAATTATTAATTGTTCATAAGCCTGAGATGTATAAACTTTGCTATTGGCTTTTCTCTTAGACAATTTAATAGGGACGAGTTACGCGTGTCATTCTACTAAGAAACATTTCTGCCACTTTTTGCGGGGGGCGAGGTAACATGAAATCCGCAACATTGGATTTTATTCCCCATAAGTTTAAATTCTAATTTTGAATGTTAAAAATCATGAAAAGTAGTCTCGTGTGAACCAGAAACGTTCTAAGTTCAAAATTATTGTTTCGCTATCTCGTTTCGTGATAAGGTATAAAATTGGGTGTAAATGCGCAAGATTAATTGATCTTATACCGTGGCAGAGGGGAAATGCTACCGCAAGGCGAGTCCCTATTAAATTGTCTAAGGCTTTTCTTGAGCTTTTAAGTAAGGGTCGTTATGGTCAAATTAGTTGCTGGTTTGTTTTGTCAACATTTCGTCGCTTATGTAATATGCACCAGTTTATTAAAGAGTACAGGTTTTTGCGGCCACTTGTTGAAGAAGAGTAAAATTCGTTGATGGCTTAAATTTTTCGACTACGCATAGATTTTTTATGGCGTTGCGACAATATGAAAAATCTCGTCTCAGTATCGTCTCCTGATTGTCGATAGTAGACTCTAATTAAAAAGAATAGTCAACCTATTTGAAATGTAGGCCACTTTAAAACTGTAATCCTTTTGGTATCCTCAGTGATGTAGCCTTTAAGCTTCTGTCAAACCCAAAAAGATTCGAAGGTATTGTCTATACTTTCTTTAACCTACCCAGGAAACTCGCGTGTACAGGTATGGTTTATACAGGGTGAAATTGATATCATAAGCATCCTTTATAACCGACTTCAAAAAAGGAGGAGGTTTCTCAGATCGACCGTATATATATATATATATATTTTTTTTTTTTTTGTGTTCGCGGATAACTTCGTCGTTTATGAACCGATTTTGATAATTCTTTTTTTGTTGGAAAGGAGATGTTCCGAGGGTGGTACCATGATAAGGAATCCAGGATCTGATGATGAAAACCCAGAGAAATCGAGGGGAACCTTCGAAAATTGTAGTGCCGACTAGTGCGATTGTTAATTTAAAGCACTCCTATTAAATCGAACTAATCAATTCACCACTAAAAATTGTGAAATAAACAAAATTTTAACAAAAAATTAAAACCGCCTTCAAAAAAACTAAAAAGTTAAAAAATAATATTGCAGCCTATGACTTTTTCGTTCGCATCATAAGAACATTAATTTGTTTTATAGAAGTCGGTGTCAAGACAAGCCAAAAAATGCAAGCCCTGTCGCGAATCGTACCGGCTTGACAGCGACTTCAATAAAACAAATTAATGTTCTTATGATGCGAACGAAAAAGTCATAGGCTGCAATATTATTTTTTAACTTTTTAGTTTTTTTGAAGGCGGTTTTATAAACTAAGAGTCTACCCATCAAACTTAACAACTTTTACTATGGGAGCAAACTGATTGGAGCAAAAAAAAGTCTGCTGTTCCATACTAAACTGCAACACCTACTCGACTCAAATGTATGCAACAGTAGATTTTTTTGTGATCCGATCGGTTTGCTCCCATAGTAAAAGATGTTCAGTTTGATGGGTAGACTCTTAGTTTAAAAGGAGGCAAATTATATCAATGTCACCTGTATAAGTGATAGATATGCCAGCTTCCAATGACATTAGTAAACAAGCCAGCTTCCTGGTTTATACAACGTGTTAATGAATTAACGCAAAACTAAAAAGTAGTTTGTTTAGAATCGAGAGCAGAATCGAATTATCATGTTTTCAACATAGGTATTTTTTATCAAAATATGAAATCCTTTTTTTTGCTAAATTTAAAATTTACTGAACCCGATGACAACCCTCCGCACACTCACCCTACTTACTACCAAAACAAGATTATTAAAATGTATCCATGAGTACGTTAGCGCTTTCTTTCAGTGCTGAAATGATAACAAATCATTTTTGCCTCAAAACTTAAAATGCTAATAACTTAAAATTTTAATTATCAAAATAATGAAATTATTGTTGCAATCTAACTATTTTGTTATAAATCAGTTGGGGTGTATGAGGTTTTGCGCTAATTCATTAACACGTTGTATACACGGTCAACCCACAGTACGCTTTTCCTGGTTTACATACACGGTCAACCCATAGTACCTACTACTACAATGTCCAACTTAATTGAAATACGTTTGATGTGAAAAGGCTCTATGGTGACCTACATTTTAAGTTGGTTGACTGTACCCCACAAAACTCCCATCAGGAAACAAAGAGGGTACAGTGTATGTAAAATAATCGTTATTCCATCGAAATGGCTGGAAGCTCCATGTTGGCCCCAGAGGTGAGTGGCACTCAGGTTGAGAGTGCGCCCTTTGCTATGTACTCGTCCCGAGGGCCCTCGATCCGTCTCACGATTAGTATTAAGCGAAACCTTATGTTATCTGCTAAGGCGTGAACGTCACTGGCGACAATAAGAAAACTGTATTTTTTATTGTTGTTAACATCAATCAAAGACAAAAGAACTGTATTTATTTACCTGTTTTTTATTTATTTTGAGTATCTCTGACTACCCCCTCGGGGAATGTAGTCGTGAGCATGCTATGATATGCTATGCATGCTATTATTTATTTTTGAAGAAAACAAATAAAATATAAGAAACTTAATGGTAGCGGCGCCCGCGACTTCGTACGCGCAGACCAATGACTTTAAATACTCACGAGCTTTTACCCGCGACTTCGTCCGCATAAATTATATACCAGATTTTAAGTCAGATGATAAGCTATCAAACAAAAAAAGTTTCATCAAAATCTATTCAGTAGTTTTTGCGTGATACTCGAACAAACATACACCCAAACAAACAAACAAACAAACAGACAGACAAAAAATCCAAAAATTGGTAAGTTGGAATCAGGGACAGGTAAAAATCATGTCGTAAATTTTATTTTTTTAATTATCTTTAATGTACAGACACACTTCTGTTACAGTTTTATAATAGTTTAGATATTTTTTGACTGGGTGAACCGATTGCAAAACTAAGCCCTTGACTTCTGTGAAAACCCCATCCATATCGATAGACCTACCCTGAAAGCGAGCCCAATGCGGATTGTTGGTCTTCAACATTATACGCATCGGAATTTCTTCTTCAGCGTATGCAGGTTTCCTCACGATGTTTTCCTTCACCGTTTGAGACCAGTCGATATGTTCATCTAAACTATTGTAAAACTGTAACAGAAGTGTGTCAAAAAAAGATTACGATAGTCCCTGATTCCAAATCACAAATTTTTTGATTTTTTGTCTGTCTGTTTGTTTGTTTGTTTGTTCGTTTGTTTGTTTGTTTGGGTGTTTGTTTGTTCGAGTATCACGCAAAAACTACTGAACCGATTTTGATGAAACTTTTTTGTTTGATAGCTTATCATCTGACTTAAAATCTGGTATATAATTTATGCGGACGAAGTCGCGGGTAAAAGCTCGTAAGTTAGTAAATCTCGTTCCAGGACATGGCTGTTCACATACATGTCTAAACGTACAACTAGTTCGATTGCCTATGTGCTAAATAATACGAGAGTCTAACAGACATACGATTGTTAGAAACAACGATTGTTAAATGCATTACTAGTCTTAAAGTTCAATTGTCAGAATACATGGTATGGCAATAAGAGAACTAGATGAATAATCTCATGTAAAATCTTTGCAATTCGTTGTCAGAATTGACAGGTAGTTTGGTTCTGCCATTTTCGAGCGTTGAATGAGTCAGTTTTCTATTAAAGATTGAAGGTTATTAAGTAATCTGTCAATCGTAAACGCTGATCCTTTGGCATCCAAAAGAAAGCTGTACGAACGTAGACAAGACTACAGCCTTAACTCCTTTTTTGTCATGGACGTCTGTCTTCAAGAGGGACGTATTGTAGATACTTCAATATTATGGATCTAAAAATGATTGTTAGCATTTTCTTAAGAACACACTATTTGAATGCATGCATATTCATAAGAGTTTTAATATGATTTCGCATTCTAAAGCATCGTAAACACTAATCAATTAGTCAGACCTTTTTTAACGTGGGGGCTACATTTCTAGTGAAATGTGGATGATCTGAATCTGTTAAAGGAAAACGCCCAATTCCGTTTCGCCTCAAAACTAGTAAAGGTCACTGGGCACCTTAGTATGAATTCTATACCCACGGCCTACAGAAAAAAATAGTATAGGATGTTTGGAAAAATGTCTCTAGTTCATGAATATATATGTCGCATTAATGTAGACCATGAGATTCAGGCCAAAAACTAATAAAGAAAAATGTAATATTTTGGCAATTTTTTTTACATTTTCTTACATTTTGTACATTTTAGTATTTTTAGTACATTTTAGTACATTTTGTTAATTTTTTAGGTACATTTTCGTACATTTCGAACATTTTTGGACATTTTATTATTATAGCATATATCATAGCATATGCTCACGACTATATTCCCCGAGGGGGTAGTCAGAGATATTCTGAAACTTCAGAACATCCGCTATTATTATAGTAGGTACATTTAGTACATTTTCCCATGGTTTAAAAAATAAATAACTATATAAAATTAAACGTGGGTTAATACTAAATAATTTGAAACCAATTTGATTTTTGTAGGAAAAATTTAGTTAGCTTTGTCAGATTTCGCCCAATGACCTTTGAATTTGAAATTTATAAGAATAGAAAAGGATAATTTCCATTTCCTTGGGAAGTATGATATTCCTCAGATTTCTATCATACTATTTGTATGTGTTCTTTGATCATACTCATTCGTTTGTTGTGAAGCGATTTGAAAAGAATACATTTCGTCACGTGGCAATGTATTTTGTTTCGAAACTGCAATAGGTAGGTACTACTCGACTCTATTTATGAGCATTTATATCACAGAGATTTACACGCTCCCTTAGGATTTATTTATCTCTATTTAGATACCTACTCTGTATTATAACATGGTGTTAGTTATTATTGGTAAATCCCTACTAAATATTGAAAGAAAATCAATACGCAGTCATTCTTCTTCCGATGGTCGAAGCCAATATAGGTCAGGTCTCAGGTATCAAGAGATACGAGACAAACAAATTAAGCTATAATTTGTTTTTAATTAGCCCCGATTGTTCCATTACGCGGTCGGCTACAACAAAATTGTACTTATTAGCTGAATAAGTGAATGTCGACCTCTTATCCTTAGCAGACACAGAATTAGATAGAATAGATGATGCAAGCAAGTCTATGGGTTTTAGCATCGATTTAAGGGCCTTAGTTGGAACACGCTGCATGCTCCCCATTTAGTCAAACTGATTTGTTTAAGGCTCTCCCTCCCTGGCGCAAGGCTCTCTTTCTTACAAGCAAACTTTTGCAATTAGCCATCCCGCTTCAATTGCGTGGGTCCGGTCAGAATTTTCCGTTTTCTTTGAAAACCTGAATGATTTTCTATGAATTTTCAAAAAATGAGAAAACCACATCATTCTATATTGTATTGTGAAGAATATTGTAAATTTTCATATTCTTCTGATCAACAATGTAAGAGTAAAACGGTTACAACTGGGAAAAAAGGGGTGACTTTTGATTCGTTTTTCTTCAGTTTTATTAATTAAAATAGATTTCGAGAAAAACGACATCACTTCTCATATCCTGTAGATTGTTCAATTTTGTTTTCTGCTTAAAAATTGCCATAGTTAATGTATAAAATGGTTACAAAGTTACTCAAAACCGGGCGGACGCCCCTAAGCATTGTGGTCAAATCTCCGTACTGTATGTAGCATACTTTCCAGTAGGTATTTTTCCAAAAATCGCTAGGTGGTACAACAGATTCGTCAGAAAAAAAAAGGTCCAGCAGATGATTATTTACTTCTGACAAGACTTTATGTACGGGCTCGGATACCCTTTGCCTTTCCGTAACAAAAAATACAAAAACAAACGAAGGTAGGCATGATTTCTCATAATCAATTTTGACTACATCTTCTTCTCTGAAGGTGATCAATCACACTTTGTCTTTTCAATACTACTAATGTTCGTGCCGTTGTTGTATGGTTACCATATTAAAAAAAAAACCTATAGTGCTTAACTTGGGATCATTACAATGTATGTGCCTGTGAGCGTTATTTATTAATACTTCCTATTCGTCGTGGGGAACCCCTATTTGGTTCTGGAGGGAGCAAGACACTGCACAGGGCAGAAGCTACACTGCGATAGGATGTCAAGTGGTTTGCACTTGCCCACATCCACATTCCACATACGCATTCGCCGGCTTACATTACAAAAGCAGTACTAACTTGAATCCCATATTACTAAATTTAACTTGCGTTATCTATTACTTAACATTTAAGTCTGTGTTAGCGGCTTACTTAAAGAATAATGTGAACACTTAACGGTGGCTTAGTCTTTGCTGGAATAGATGAATATTTTACTTAGTGTTATTGTGCCTATTTTCTTTAGGGTTCTGAGAGTAAAAGATAGTGCTTAAGTTATGTGAGTGGTTATTTGTTTCTTTTATTTAGGGAAACCTAAATAAGGTCGGGATACAAATGGGACGGGAGCGTTTTGTTTAGATTTAGTATTTTGTTGAGGAGGGAATGATGAGATAGGGTCAGTTCCTATTGAAAGAGCAGCGCGCTGCTCCAGCTTTTTAAACTTTATCTACAGTAAGATCATAGATATATTATAATATTATATCTATGAGTAAGATAAGATAAAATGTTTGCTCTCTGTATACTATGTTTTTTCTTTTTGGTGTGAAATAAAGTATAATTGATTGATTGATTGATAAAACTCCAATTGACAGGATAGAATGGCAGTTCAATCGCACCGGTCGCTGCTCTTTCTGTAGAAATTAACTCTTTAGCCATCGAAGATAAGATAAGATCTTTATTTGCACACCAGGAATATACAATTTGTAGGGGTTCTACAGTTATATGCTAAGATGATGCTAAGTTGATGATAGATCGTGTGTGCGGAGTATTGTTAGAAGGAAACTACCGCTGCTGTTGAGTGCGTTTATTGAACTGATTTAATAATGATAATGTGCTAATAATGTTAACTCTAAATTGCTAACGCCAGCAATGTAAATACAATAACCTTTGTACAGTTGACTGTACATGCTGCCGAGAGCAAAGAATGAATATAAATCAAGAAACATTAAAAAAGGTAAACTTAAATAAAGTCTTACAAAACATGACAATTGTTTCTCAATAAGTAGGTAAATTATACATTTAAACAATAATTGAATAATTAACTAAACTTAGGTAGCTCAAACTTGATTGCTTGAGGTTCTTGCGGCGAGGTGCCCTGGTCCACTGTTCTCCTCCAGTACATAGACCGCGGCTGCGGCACAGGCGCGTCCTGGACAGCAAGTATCTTCTGTAGTCGCCTCTTCCTTATCCAGATTATGGCGATGATAAAAGCTGCTAATAGTAGCAATCCGACCGCACTGTACGATACAATGTATTGGTGTATATCGTGAACGGTAAGTTGCTGTGAAGATTGCTGCTTCAGTTGTTCAATTTGTGCTCCTAGTTGGTTGAACAGGTTTGTGTTGTTCTCTTCTGGGAACGGTGGCGTAAGATCATGGACCACGCTGGTACTAATAATGCTGTTCAAGATGGACATTTGCGGTAGCTCCACCTTCTCTGCTTCCGTGTTGACACGATTGAAGAAATTTCGGTGAGAATAGATCGTGAACGTATTCCCCTTCAATGTACAGCCTTGACCTAGGCTAACAATGCCACTGCCCGATAAGGTTCGTACTTCCGTATCAGCTGGGCATAAAATGCGCACGGCGCATTCTTTGCAACAGGTGTACAACCAGTCGTTCTGTCTATGTTGTAATTTGATCCACTTGTCGTCACACGATGATTGTTTTAATGTACAGGGTGATGCTATATTTAATTCCATATCTACTATTTTCAAGTCGCAAATGGATTGTCTTGCTCGCATGTCGTAGATCGGTTTATCAATCGGACATAATATTTTCTCGTGCGATGCGTGAATGCAGGTTTGCAAGTCATTCTGAGACAGAAACAAAATAATATCCTTTCTCATGTTGAACGCCAGATACGGGTATGCTGTTGCCAAACGATATGTGCTCTGATTCCTCTGATACGGTAGGCTGATGATCTTGTCCAATTCATATGCTTCATTGGTGATGAGTGGAACTTTAAATTCCATGATGAGGTAGTCATCTATGACCCTTGCAAAGACTCGCAGTAACTTATACAAATCTCTTATGTTTTCTTTGTCTGGTACGGTGAGATCACCCTGTAGTTTACGAGTGATAATGTCTGTTTGCGCCTCTAATTGCTCGGGAGATAAGAGGTGAGTATCAATGCGCCCGTGACTGATGTCGGTCACAGTTCCGATCAAAGCTTGCTGGATGTTCCTTAAATTTGATATGATGATATTTGCTGACAATGTGGATGATGTAATAAATAGGCCATTTTGGCTATCAAGCTGTGATTGATTAACGTTCATAGAAACGTTACGAAGGTACTGGTTCATAAAGTTGAATTGAGTGTTGATTATTTTCTCATGACGTTGCAAAATGTTGTACTCTGATTCAACAACTAGAGTCTGGTTCCTGATCAGATTGTTGAGATGATTTTCGTTCACTGCAACCTTCTCTATGTCCTTCTTGTACTGCTCTGCAAATTTTTCATCCAAAACGCCGAAAAAATAATTGGCTACGTTACCAACTCCGTTTATTAATCCTCGTTTGTATCTTTTGCTTCGATATTTGAGTAACTCATTGTAGTGATTAATTTCATTCAGTTGATGCTCCAACTGCAATATGATACTCTCATATTGCTTTCCTTGGTGTTGACACGTAGTGCGACACATTTTCTTTAAATGTGTTATGTATAGCTCTATATCTTGTACGCTTTGCCAATACGACGACATATTATAGTAAACAATTAGTTTCCATTCGTCCTTAATGTGCTGGAGATCGGAAACCTTATCAAAATAAAAGTTTTGATTTTGCTTAAGTGAAGTAATGTTGTATGCCATTGTAGCTTGTTGCGTGCTTGACGATATTAATGACATCAGCATAATAAATGCAAGTGCGAAAAGGTTTTTGAAGTTATTTCTTCGTTGACCTCGTTGTTTTCGTATGTCTTGTGTAGAACTCGAAGTCGATGTTGACGACGTAGGTAATGTAGTATCTGTCGATTGATCTGTTGTGCTGTTGTTAACTGGCAATATGACTAATTTGTTGATAGGCCGTTTTAGGACGTTATTTTGCGTTTTAATTGAAACGACCCGAATTAGTCCATCTTTTCCAGGGTGAAGTTCTTCCACGCGCCCCATGGCCCACTTGCCTGGAGGTAGATTATCTTCTTTGATGATAACTACGTCGTCAATTTTCAGGTTTTCTTTAGGAGTCCTCCATTTTGTTCTTGTTTGTAGTTGCTGTAGGTACTCGCTGGACCATTTCTTCCAGAACTGTTTGTTTATAGCCTGGACGAGTTGCCATCGCGTTGATAGATTTATATGCTCAGGATCTGTTTGCGGTCTAGATAGCAAAGATCCTCCGATGAGAACGTATTTTTAACCATCTTCTTTTCTTGTTGAATAAATTGTGCAGTTGCCTTTGCTTTTGATAACCCAAGATGTTGTTCGAAGCCTGGTTTCATAGGTAGAGCGACTTCATATCTACCGTTCTCCAGTCTTCTGGTAGTAGCTTTATAGAGATCCTCGCAGAACTGATCTTCTGTTGATAAAAAGTCTGAAGATTCCTTGAGGTCTTCAACTTCCCAGTATCTTCTTATGTCATCCAGGTTTTTAATGATTACGTTGCAGGCAAATGTTCTGACGTGCCCTGATAGTATCCAGCCCATTTTGGTTTGCTGAGCTATTGGAGTTTGATGTGTACCCTTAACGAGCCCACTCATGATGATCTCTGAATAGACACTTGCGTCCAGTAGGATGTCGATAGGCTTAGACACGTGATACTCAGGATCTGCTAATCTTGTATGTTGAAGATGTTCCCATGGTGTATTTGGGAGTGTAGCGCTCGGCAGATTGTTTATGACTCGTGATACGACCAGAGCTTGTGTGGTGAACTGATAATCACCATAAATTGATTGGCATTCCAGAGATACTATTCCCTTGCTCTGTTTTAAGCTAGTACCAATGCCTGATATCGATGCTTGGTAGCGCTGCCGCTTTACACCTAACAGTTGGGCAGCGTTCTCTGATATGAGGGACACTTGAGAGCCTTGATCCAGAAGAGCTCTGAAGTTATAAAAAATCCCATCTGAAGCTTTGATATTCAGTGATAAAGTTGTTAATAAAATCTCTTCATCTTCGCTTGCGACATAATTTACGTTATGTTGTCGAGGCGGCGAATTTGATAACGAAGGATCTGGAATTACAGGTGGCGTCGGCGGTGTCGAGTTCTTTGGGTTCGTTGGCACCGGAACTGCAGCGTCATGAATAATTGTGTTGTGACTTTCGCTGCACACTCTGCATTTTTTTGTAGAATTACATTTATTGTCAATGTGCTTGTATAGACAATTTTTGCATACTTGTAATTTCGCAATTGTTTCCATCACCTTGTTTGTTGGCAGGCTAATGAACTTTTTACATTTGAATAATTCATGTTCTAAGTCACAAAATGGACATTTTCGTGTGTATGATGTCACGACGGCTTGATAATTTTTTGGTTGAAATCTTCGCTGATTAAAGTTGCTGTTATTATACTTGAAATGTTGTTGCCCAGGCGGTTTGATAGGTGCTGATGGTTCTTTTACCTTCTTTTGCATGGGTTCCAGAGCCATAAATTTCTTTTCAATGAAAGCCATAAAACCATCGAAGGACGGTAAATCCCTCGGCGACTTACGTGACTCCTTGTAATCAGTGTAGGTGTCCGTATCTAGCTTCTTTGCTATGAGATGCACTAAGATAGGATCCCAACTTGTTGTATCTATGCCCAGGTTGTGAATGGCATGAATGCATTCCATCGTTGTGTCGTATAGCTTCTTTAGTTCATACGATGATTGTTTTTGGATGCTGGGTTGATTCAGAAAGACTTCAATTTGATTGGTAAACAGGACTTGAGGATTATTGTACCGTCCAGTCAGAAGGCTCCATGCCGTGTCGTAATTTTCAGCCGTTATGTTCAAGTGTTGAATTAAACGTTCTGCCTCGCCCTTGAGCTTGCCCTTTAAATGCTGCATTTTCTGAGTTTTGGTGAGGAACTTGCTGTTATGAATTGTCTCGGTGAACAGGTCGAAAAACGTAGGCCATTGTGCATATTTCCCAATGAAGATTGGGATATCAATCTGTGGTGTAGAATGTCGGAGATGATCGGAGGAAGATAGTTTTCTATTCAGCATCTTCTTTATTTCGATGTATTGATCTTCTATTGTTGAAAAATCATTGTCGTAGCCATTGTCAGAGCCTTGTAAAATATTATCAAGGCGCAGATGAAGCCCGTCGATGGTGTTCCAAAGATGCTGTAGATTTTTTAATCCATCTTCGATCTCCCACTTCTCTTCCATAGCGCTTACATTGATCCTGTTCCTGAGTCGCTCGAATGCTCTGAAATTAGTATTTTGTTGACTCATTAAATGCTCGATCGCTCCTGCCTCTTCAAAGACAGGAATATGAAATTTTGTTTTAGGTGTCGACCCGCCAGGTTTAAATGACGAAATCATTTGCTTTGTTTTTTCATAATAACCTTTCCACACGCCGTAAATGTTGTTGGAAAAGTATTCGTAATTTTTGTCTTCATATGCTTGCAGTATAGTGTTGTTATTGTCAAACTCCCTCCAGAGAAGTTCTAAGGAGTCTAACCGTTTTTTCAGATATTCTGATGTCTTACGGCTCGCGCTATCCTTGTTAAAATTGACATTGATTCGTTCAATCTCTTTGAGGATTTCACTTTGACGAGAAAATATTTCTTCGGCCATGATGGATGATGCCTTAATTCAGCTGCTTCTGCTTGTACCGAAGAAAACTGCTCGATGTGCGATGATATACTAAACCAGCTGCTGATGCTGCGTCTAGTTTGATGTGCTAATACTTCACCCAGCTGCTCTTGCTGCGGTTTTTTAGAAGTATTTATGGTGTGTTAACCCAGCTGCTCTTGCTGTGGTTTGCTTGATAAAGATGTAATAAGAACCCAGCTGCTCCTGCTGTGACTTATTTGCTTCAATGTTGTTGTAAAAAACCCAGCTGCTCCTGCTGTGGCTTCTTTGCTTGATTGACTCGTGTGCTCGATGTAGGACTGTAGTTGTCAATATATGCTGTGTCCTTACGGCTTAGCGTTCCTGCGGCTCTTTCGTGTGATATAAGCACCTTCTCAATCAACTGGTGAGACCCGCTTGTGGGAGGCCAGTCAACCGATTGCTAACACACTAGGAACCAACAGAAACCACCAAGTCGTAGTAGGTTCGAAGGACCAAAAACTGTAGGGGTTCTACAGTTATATGCTAAGATGATGCTAAGTTGATGATAGATCGTGTGTGCGGAGTATTGTTAGAAGGAAACTACCGCTGCTGTTGAGTGCGTTTATTGAACTGATTTAATAATGATAATGTGCTAATAATGTTAACTCTAAATTGCTAACGCCAGCAATGTAAATACAATAACCTTTGTACAGTTGACTGTACACAATTAAAATTTTAAAGAAGAATAAGGGTACAAAGGGCGGTCTTATCACTAAAAGCGATTTCTTCCAGACAACCATCGAAGAATTTTATAACATCCAAACGGATGAAAATGACGTGATATCATATTTATCTAACCCTGTGTATGATATTGATTTAGCATAGAATGTATTGAGTTTCAAGGAATCCGATCATTGGTTCTGATGGCAATCGCATAAAAAAGCTATTAATTTAAAAACAAAAAAGTTTGAAGACTTAAATGAAATGGAATTAATTAATTTGATATTATTTTAGAAATAAAACCGGTCAAGTGCGAATCGGGCTACTCGCGCACCGAGGGTTCCGTACCTCACCACCACAGAACACAACATTATTAACTTAGAAAAAAAACTTTTTTGATCCGGGACCTTTAGCGCAAGACCGACTCACACTTGGCCGCGTAGAGGCCGATAGAGCGTAAAGAAAAAACGTTGATAAGAACTAGTTTCTTGTTGAAAACCCCCCTTAATTTTGAACTTTTTTGACTTTTTTATTATTTGTTAACAAATCCGCCGTAATAACGCATAATCTGAGAAAATTTCAACAATCTAGCTATTACGGTTCAAAAGTTACAGCCCTAAATAGGTAGGACAGACGGACGGACGGACGGACCGACGGACAGACGGACAGACGGACGGACGGACGGACAACGTAGGCTTAGTAATAGGGTCCCGTTTTCACCCTTTGGGTAAGGAACCCTAAAAACCAACCGTTGATGTGATTACAGCGTTCTACTTGTGAATGTAGGGCTAATTCTTACTTGAAGCTGATTCAAACGACTGCCACTTCTGACTTGAACAGATACTTTGATAAAAAAGTTTGTGACTATCAAAATACTGCAAGCGCCAGCCCGCAAAATTAATTAATTCCGACGCAGTGCGCATTTCTTAATCTCTGGTTTGACGTTCATTTAGACGTTTTGGTGACGAGACAGTTTGTGGGAATTTAAGTGGTCTAACCAACTTGGTTTGCGGTTGCGGTGACAATTGGGGTAATTATACATGATTACCCCCACATAATTGTAGTAACTATCTACTCAGTATCCCTGAAAGGGAGAGCAAAGCGGAGCCTCAGGTGTCGTACTTTAATGTACACAAGGCGACACGTCAAGCTATACATAAACAGCATAATAAGCTAAATTGATTCACATATTACAACGTCACGTGGCCAGCTTATGACAGTCATGTGTAGCTTGATGTGTCGCAATTTAAAGCCACTCACGAGTTGTCATTAATATTCCTAATAGTGACAAGTTTTCATCATGAATGTGTCGTCTATAATAAAATTTGTAACACTGAATATTGCTGACACTTGCTCATTCCTTCAGTAAACTTTCTCATCTTATGCGGGATGATAAACAGCTGATTCATTCTTAAGTTTTCCTTCTACTTCTTTATAGAACAGAGTAAATATTGTTATTTGTTTTATTCTACTAACTATTAACTCTATAGTATTTATGTATAATGTAATGAGATGCCATCGACTCATTCACTCGACAGAAGAGGATGAATTTATTAACTCTAAATTTAGCCTATGTCTAAAAATGGCGCCTTTTTTTCTTTTTTTAGCGCGGCCATCAATCAAACTTGAATATTATAGTTCAGAATAAAGTTCAAAACAAAACTTTGTATTACAAATATCTCGGAACTCAGTCCCAACTGAGATATAAAGGCTTAAAGTGCTCGTAATGGTAATATTTTCAACTTCAAGCCTTTATATCTCCGTCCAGACTGAGCTTAGGGATATACATGTTAATAAGTTTTGTTTGTTACTTTATTCTGAAATAAAATATAGAAGTTCGGTTGGTGGCCGCGCCAAAATCAACGGCGAAACATAAGGCACCATCCTTACATACAAAACCCGCATTGTCTTTTGATCTAAATTATTAAACTCATTATCAGCCTATCATTGCCCACTGCTGAACATAGGGCTCTCCAAGGCCCGACACAAGAGCATATCTACGGCCTTCCATATGTAGTCGTTCCCAGCTACCTTTTTTAGGTCGTTGGTCCAACAGGTTGCAGGGAGTCCCACTGCAGTTAGATGATGTTCAGATAGTTAGTAAGATATTGGTGACGAGACGGCCCTCTTGTAGGGCAAAAACAAATAAGTCATAAAAAAGCAAGCGTTATCCCAGACTTTTAGACCGCAGACCGCGTTACATTGTTTACTTGAACCAAATCAAGACCAAAGCCGAGTATGAGATTTAGTTGACACTTTTTAATGGTCCACAACTTTAGATTTTAATGTGAAAGTCCAATTGTGAATTAACAAGCGCTAATTTTTGTAAAAGTTAACCGATAGATTAAATCATAATAAAAAATTCAACCGTAGATTCCCATCATTGAATGAAGTGGACATCATTCAGCTGAAATAAAAGAGTAGTTAACCTATAGCCAGTAGGATCTGACTGCGATCTGTGTTCGACATTAAATCCAAAGCCTGACATTGTTTAACTTCGGCGATAGTTTCCAATACCATTTCGAAACAAAACACGATCTCTCATAAAATTCAAATCGATATGTTTCAAGCTAAAATTCAATAACTGTTCGTTCAATCCATTTACGTCGTTAAAAAACGTCATACATAACTGGAGAACATGAATGAAATATAATGTATAGTAGGAAACGTTGTAGATTGCAAGTCGGTGCTGTGCTGTAGTGTTTATTGAACACGTCTTCGCCACAAGGGCCCCATTCACTCCGGGCGGAGCCGTTTATTTCGATCGACGAGTTATTTTTGCTTCTCGCTATTTGGTTTACTTTGGGATATGGTAGCTGACTTTAACATTGCGCTGAAACAGGTTTATGATTTACGAGCTTTTACTCGCGATTTCGTCCGCCTAAATTATATACCAGATTTTAAGTCAGATGATAAGCTATCAAACAAAAAAAGTTTCATCAAAATCGATTCAGTAGTTTTTGCGTGATACTCGAACAAACAAACACCCAAACAAACAAACAAATGAACAAACAAACAGACAGACAAAAAATCCAAAAATTGGTGATTTGGAATCAGGGACATCTAAAAACCATATCGTAATCTTTTATTTGTAAATGCCTCCGTGGTCTAATGGTTAAGAGCATTGGCTCTCGATACGGAGGTCGTGGGTTCGATTCCCATGGGGGACACCTAGTGATATGTCACTTTGTGCGTTTTTCCCCAGTTGGTTAGGACATTGCAGGCTGAATCACCTGATTGTCCGAAAAGAAAAATGATTCCGTGCTCCGGATGGCACGTTAAGCCGTTGGTCCCGGCTACTATCTCTGGTGGTAGTAGTCGTTACATAAAAACCACGTCAGAGGCCGTAAGGCGGTCTGAAAAAACTCTGACACCAGGGCTCTGCCCACACGATAAGAAGAAGATTTGTAAATATCTTCAATGTACACTTTTGTTACAGTTTTATAATAGTTCAGAATTATAGTCGGGATAGTTTAAGGATTTTGGAGTGTTATTGTGATTGAAAGGCTAGCACCAGTCATGTCATTTCCCTCTGAAACCTAAATTGACTTTGATTGTTATTATTCTACTAAAAGCAAACGATTTCACCCTTAAAAGGTGGATGGTACCTATAGTAGTTCTAGTATCATCATCAGCCTATTTATACGTCCCAATACAGGGCACAGACCTTCTAGGAGGGTTTATAGGCGTTAGTCCTCCACGCATGCCTGACACAGATTGGTCGACTTTACATACGCGCATCAGAATTTCTTCATTTGAGATAAGTCGGTATTACGCAGGTACATACTCCTGTCAGGAATCACGAGTTTCTCTATGGTAGTATGTGACAGCGATTGCTATGACGATATCGCTATTGCATGTCTGGTCAGTT
This sequence comes from Agonopterix subpropinquella, assembly GCA_922987775.1. NCBI lineage: Eukaryota > Metazoa > Arthropoda > Insecta > Lepidoptera > Depressariidae > Agonopterix > Agonopterix subpropinquella. Next base: position 2,778,917 of record OV277711.1, read on the forward strand.
CCATACATTTTAGATTTAGTATAGTCTTGGTGCAAACAGATGTCGCTACACGTATCATCTGACCTGAACGAGAGATAAATCTTAATTAAACGTTATTAGATCACTATTATATGAGTTTTGTTCCACGGAAATTAATTATGTAGATACATTTTCTTACATTTTTTTATGACAAATGTGTTTAACACGTATTTTAAACGTAATTAAACATTGCTGTAGTACCGTTACTCATCACCGTCGTCGCTGTACTTGTGCGAGCAACTAAGAAAGAAGGTGGCAACTTTCTTAGTATGGGCATTGACACTCTGTTGTGTATAATTTATTTACTCTATGGCAAAAGCATCTGTGTCACAGAAAGGACGACTCGGACGATTTCGGATGCTATAGTATTTGTGTCAGCGATGACCGTTTATGAACTGTTAGAATTCCCAATTTCAGATACCACTTCCCAACCGAGACCAGCAAACGAAATACCGTACCGAACAAAGCAGTTTGTTAGCAGTACTTTGGCTTTACACCGTCGCCTCTCGAAACTCGAGAGCTTTTTCATTTCCTGCCGCCAGAGGGCGGTGGGAGTGCTACCGTTTTACTTTTGTTAATGCATTCCGGGTTCATAAAATTTCGTCATTTATTAAATTTTTGAAGTTTTTAGTGTAATGTGTTTTAAATGGTTGGATTTGTTTTTAAACATTATGTTATAATAGTTATGTTTTCAATATCAAGTTTGAAAGTAGCGACTGTGATTGAAAAACGACATGGTAATCGATTATCGTGGTATGGGCATTGTGATGCGGAGAGACGAGTGTCATATCACAAGACGAGTGTTAAATAATAATTGATTATGACGACCAATGACTTTCATGACGACCGAAGAAAAGATGAATGGATTGTGTGAAAAATGGCATGTGTAAAAAAAGAGTGAGCGCTCCAATCACAAACAAAAATTAAAGATCGCTGAAGAACCAGCGTAGCCGACATAGCCCAAAGAAGAACTAAACTAACATGGGCGGAGCACATTTGCTTACAGAACGAAATATGCTGATAGTTTTTTAAGGGGATGATCACACTATCAAACTGAATAACATTCACTGTGAGACCAACGTCGAAATAGCAAAAAATAATCTGGTGTTTCTTCCAAAACTGCGTTTATACCTACTCTACCCAAATGTAAGAGACAGAAGTAGGTCTACCTTGAGTTTTCATTGTACGTTACTACCGTAGTTGCGGCGCCAATTTTGTATGATAGAATTAGTTCTCAACGGAACCACTAGGAGCGCTGTACAAAATTCAATACAAAGACTGTAGTTTACTACAGTAGTTTTACTGTAGTTTACTACAGTGCATACTCATGGTAGGCCGTCAACAGGTGTTTCTTGGCGATTTCGATGTTGGTCCCATAGAGAAAGTTGTCCAGTTTGATGGTCTGTCTGATCACCCTTAAAAAAAACCGTCACCATATTAAGTAGGACCCTGTATAACATGTGATAGATAAAAATAAAATGGTAAAGAAACGGTAACGGCATAGAGTAAATAAATTATACACACCAGAGGGTCAATGCTCATACTAAGAAAGTTGCCACCTTCTTATATGAAAACTCGCGCAAGTACAGCGACGGTGGTGAGCACCGGTACTACAGCAGTGTTTAATTACGTTAAAATAAGTGTTAAACACATTTGTTATTAAAATTTTTAAGAAAATTAATCTTGATTTAATAACGTTTAATTAAGATTTATCTCTCGTTCAGGCCAGTAGCGACATCTGTTTGCGCCAAGACTATAATACTAAATCTAAAATGTATGGAACTGTCCAGACATGGTAACGGTAACGGAATTCTCGGGATCGCTATCCTTCGCCAATCTAAAATTAACTAGAATTTATATTTGACGCAATTAAGTTCTTCAAGTCTTCAGTGTTATGAGATAATTATTAGAATATTGATCAGTTTCGTGTTGTTTTAGGTCTTCGGGTGATTCAATTAGTTTGCCCCGAACATTGTAATTGGACAATCTATTCTTCATCTACAGATTATTCGGGAAACTATATTATTGTTCTATTCGATGGTACCAATAAATTGATCGTTATTTCTGGCGTTTTTGGCTTCGAGTATACCCAATCCTGTGGCGTATGATACGACTAAGGGGTGAGGTTTCTGGTGCAGTGTTTTAGTGGGAGAAAGGCGAACTATAATTTAACTGTTTGGAAACCTTAAAAATGCTAAATGTGAACATAGCTTAGAATAAATTGTTCCGATATGTAGGTATAGACCCTGATGATAGGACTAGTTCATCAATTCAAGGTCGCTCAGCGAGCTATGGAGAGAGCTATGCTCGGTGTTTCTCTGAGAGATCACATCAGAAATGAAGTGATACGTCAGAGAACTAAAGTGGTTGACATAGCTCAGAAAATTAGCAAGCTGAAGTGGCAATGGGCTGGTCATATCTGCCGAAGAACTGACAACCGGTGGGGTGTCAGAGTTCTAGAGTGGAGACCGCGAACTGGTAGGCGTAGTGTTGGACGCCCTGCTGCCCGCTGGAGAGACGATCTAAAAAAAGTAGCGGAGAGCGACTGGATGAGGAAGGCCGAGGATAGAGTTTTGTGGCGCGCCTTGGGAGAGGCCTATGTTCAGCAGTGGACGATGATAGGCTGATGATGATGATGATGTAGGTATAGTCATCTGCAGCTATAAGTATACAAGGGTAAGAAAACATCATAGTTATATTTGAAGGGGTGGTTGAGACCTTAGATCAAAGTAAAATGAACATTGGTTGAGACTATCAAACCTTTCACTATGGAGACCATCATTTGGTTGAGACTATCAAACCTTTCACTATGGAGACCATCATAATAGAAAAAAATAATTAAAAAGTTTTCCATACATTTGAGTCGAGTAGGTAGGTACTGTAGTTTTGTATGAAACAGCTGTTTTATTTTATTTTTTCTCGATGTTGGCTCCATAATGAAAGTAGTTATCTCCAATGTCTATACTTACTAGAGTTTTCCCGCGACTTTGACCACACGGGTTCCCGTCACCGTAGTGAGATAAATGATAATATCCCAATTTTAAGTCTAATCATAAGCTTTCAAATAAAAATGTTTAATCGAAATCGGTTCTGTAGTTTTCGCGTGATGCGCGAAAAAACAAACATACAGACAAAAAATCTATACATTTTTGATTTGGAATCAGGGACACCTAAAAACCATAACGTAATTTTTTGTTGTACAGACACATTTCTGAAGTTTTACAGGGTGCAACAAAACACCCTAGTAATACTTAAGGAGATGCTTCAGACCATCAAACTGAACAGTTTTCACTATGGAGCAAACATCGAGAAAAAAAAATCTGCTGTCCCATACAAAACTGCAGCACTGACTCGTCTAAAATGTATGGGGCAGCAGATTTTTTTTATTTTATTCTCGATGTTGGCTCCATAGTGAAAGTTGTTCAGTTTGATGGTCTGAAGCAGGGTGTTTTGTTACACCCTGTATAATAGTTAGAGATTAGGGTGTTTTGTTACACCCTGTATACAGGCATTCTAAACAATAAAATTTTCATTAGAGATTCATACATGCCTGTAAATTCGTGACCTCTTCCTATTTGGGATTATTCTCTCAGTGCCTTTAATTCGTTTATAATGAGCACATACAAAGATAGATGCATTATCATTAGAGATCGGATATTCGCTTAGACTAATTATATCCGGACCGGCCTTGCGGTAGCATTTCCCCTCTGCCACGGTATTAGATCAATTAATCTAACGCATTTACACCCAATTTTATACCTTATCACTAAACGAGAAAGCCTATAATAGCGAAACAATAATTTTGAACTTAGAACGTTTGGGGTTTACACGAGACTACTTTTCATGATTTTGAACATTCAAAATTAGAATCTAAAGTCATAGGGAATAAAATCCAAAGTTGCGGATAACATGTTACCTCGCCCCCCGCAAAAAGTGGCAGAAAGTTTGTTAGTAGAATGACACGATATAATTAGTCTAAGGATATTCGGATGCATATTTACCTAAACTTCATTTTTGGCTATAAAATTATGGAAGCGGCTTCTTAAAATTATCTTTATTAAATATTTTTCGGAATGCCAGGAAATCCAGGAATTCACAACTAATCGGATGCATAGTATGGAAGCAACTTCTTAAAACTATTAAATTTAATAAAGTAACATTTTTTTTCGGTAAAATAAATCCCGGGGTGTCAGGAAGTCCGGGAATACATTAACTAATCGGATGCACAGTATAAAAGCGACTTCTTAAAAGTATAAAAGCAAACAAAATATTTTTTTTTCGTTACAGAAGTGCACTCCTTAATAGCCAACACCTCAACTTTAGGTAAATATGCATCCGATAATCCGAGCTCTAATTATCATATACCTAATGCGGTATGGGTACTCGTATATGCGTGAATGTATCAAAACTAGCATTGTTTAGCATTGGTTGTTCGCCTCAAATGTTTCCGTAACCTCCTGCACAAAAAGGCCAGTACATCGAAACCTATTAAACGGTAACGACGTACCGGGGTCGTATTTCTTCTTTACTATTCTGGCCTTAGTTTGTGAGTCTGTGGATAATGTCCACAGTGTTCGTGTCTTGCGAGAAACGTGGTTGAGACGTTGCTATGATTCTGTTCAGCTACAAAACGTATTGAGGTAGAGTAAGCAAGTGAAAACAGAACAACTTTCACTATGGAGCCAAATTCGAAATCGCGAAAAAAATAATCTGCTGTCCCATACAAAACTGCTGTACCTACAGACTCGACTAAAATGTATGGGACAGCTGATTTTTTTTTCGCGATTTCGAATTTGGCTCCATAGTGAAAGTTGTTCTGTTTGATGGGCTGAAGCACCCCCTTAAGTATTACTAGGGTGTTTTGATACACCCTGTATAGGCTGGAAATTATCCACGGATATTAGCCACGGACCTGAAAAAAAAACCTGCGTAATGTCACTCTAAAAAGAGTTAAAGCATGCAAGGTCCTACAATTTCGTTTGTTCTACAAGGGACCTACACTCACACAGACGCACCAGTTCTAGGCACAGGTCCGACAACCCGCCGCCATATGTACCGCGCGAGAGGGCGACAGCACGCACATTCATATAAATGGGTGCTTCACTTTTGATTAGACGAGATTCCGTCCGTCTTTTTTTCAGATCCGTGATTAGAGCCAGATGAGGGCAGCTCAGGACCGGTCGTTATGGCGATCCTTGGGGAAGGCCTATGTCCAGCAGTGGACGTCCATCGGCTGAGATGATGATGATGATGATTAGACCCAGTCGTAAATAAGATAAAGGGCTTTCTTAACTCTTCCCACATTTCGTAACTTCATGTCTTACATACATAATTCAAGACAAAAGCAAGCTCCTTCTTAAAAATGAAAGCTTCAGAAGTTTAGTAATTATATTACAAAGGTTCCTGTTCTTATAAAATTTTCACATTAATCGATTTAACTACTAAAATTACATGAACATAGACCTAGCGCGTACTCAGGTTTTGCTTAAAGTTTAAGTGGCGGCCCTGATGATACTATTTGTATGGCGAATCTATTTATCCAAACATATAAAACTGTTCTCTAACTGACTGACTGACAGACAACGCACGCCCTAAACTGCTGAAGATAGAAGAAACATGCGACTTAGAAAATAAATATTATACAAAGTATTTATGCACAGAGAAATTCGTTTTCGAAAATCAACTTCTTTGGGAATGAAATGTGGGGTAAATGCTTGTAATCCACAAGTAGTTAACAGTTTATATTTTTAGACCGGTTCATCATCATCAGCCTATATACGTCCCACAACCTGACACAGGCATAAGAATAACTAATACACTATGTAGAAGTAAAACTCCTGCGCCAGATGTGTTCAAGGCTTTCAGGGTCAAGATTATACTGATAAGGCTACCTGTCTCGTGTTGGTTTGAACTTTGACTTCTACGTAATTTTATTTTTATGGCACACGTCTCCACTCATATTGCGAGAGATAGACGTAATACTATCACGAATAAGCTTATAAAGGGAGCGGGTCTGATGGTGTGATCATCCCCTTAAAAACCGTCCGCGTATTAAGAAGGACCTCTTTATAGAATGCGAGTTCAGTGCGGTAAGTTATGATAAGACCGTTTTGATTAATTAAGTGTATGTTAAGATAGAACCTCACTCTTCGAACGTACTAAAACAAATAGGCCAACTTTTTTATGTTGTGCGTAAGGCGTCATACAACTTATCTCCGTGTATATGGATAGGGTTTAGCAGCCTTACCTGCATGGGCAGCATGACAACCCGCGATAGCCGTGATACGGCTTTATCGCGTCTTTTATCTCTTTCGTTTGCGCGCGAACGAAAGAGATAAAATACGTGATATAGTCGTATCACGGCTATCGCTGGTTGGCGTACTACGGCGTGTTGCAATTTTTTTCGACGCATTCGTATCTTCGACTGTCTATCTTAACATATAAGTTATCAAAGTAAGAGGTTACTAAAAGTATACTTAAAACCTAGGCGGGCGGTAGAACTAATATTTTATTACTTACACGTGTAGGGTGCTCTCGAGTTTTGAACTTGAACGTTGGAATTATAAATAAGGTTTAAGTTTCTTGGAAGCTAGTTAAAGTACTAGGAATTTTCCTTAATGAAAGTTCTGAATATCAAGTGAGGAAGTAAGAGTAAACCTAATAGATAATTATATTAGGTTCGCTCTATATCCTGGGATACCTATAGATCAAACCATAGATAAGATGCAATATCTACAGGGTGAAATTGATTATCATTAGCATCCTTTTAAACTAAGAGTCTACCCATCAAACTGAACAACTTTTACTATGGGAGCAAACCGATCGGAGCAAGAAAAAATCAGCTGTCCCATACTAAACTGCAATGTCTATTCGACTAAAATGTATGGAAGAGCAGATTTTTTTTTGCTCCGTTTGGTTTGCTCCAATAGTAAAAGTAGTTCAGTTCAGTTTGATGGTGATTGAGATAGTTTTTTGATTCTAGCGGGATAAATGTACCACAATGTCTTCGCGTGCTAAAAACTCGATTTTTTTTTTTTTTTTTTTTTTATGTGTGATAGGTAAGCATTTGACCCCAATCTCACCTGATGTTGAGTGATGATGAGGCCGAAGATGTAGCATGCTTACCTAGAAAGATGCCTATTCACTCTCGCCTTGAAGAGGCCCAGGTTGTATTGCTCAGGGAACAGGTCCGCAGGCAGGGCATTCCACTCCTTAGCCGTGCGCATTATAAAAGAAGAAGCAAACTTCTTCGTGCGAATTGCTGGTAGGTCAACGACATAGGGGTGGAAACCCAGTCTGCGTCTCGTCCCCCGCAGATGAAAGGGAGACGGTGGTATCAGATCGTGTAATTCAGTCGCACACTCTCCGAAATGTATCCTATAAAAAACAGACAGACAGGCTACCTTGCGACGATGCTCAAGACTTTGTAGCTTCGCCACCGAGGTTGGATCACCTATGAGCTTCCTGGCACGCCTGTCGATTGAGTCCAGCGCGGCCAGCTGGTATTGGGCAGACCCGTCCCAAAGATGGCAGCAGTACTCCATACACGATCGGACTTGTGCTTGATAAAGTTGTAGAAGCTGTCCCGGAGTAAAGTACCGTCTGACCTTCGAGAGGACGCCCAGTTTTTTCGCTGCGGTTTTCGCCATGGACTCAATGTACCGTCCGAAATTCAGATCGGACGATATGTTAATGCCAAGGAGCTCCAGGCGATCAGCTATCGGTATGGACACATTTCGGAAAGTCGGGGTCAAAGCGAAGGGACTCCGTTTTGTGGAGAAAAGGCACGCCTGTGTTTTGCTTGCGTTGAAACTGACCCGATTAGCATCACCCCAGTCGGACACAGATTCAAGGGCCAAGTTTATTCGCTGCACCGTTTATTCGATGTACAATTATATCTTTTAAAAAGAAACAACAAATCTCACAATCACTTTTCACTCATAAGTAAATGAAAAGCAGGTCTATTTTTCGAGTATGTATTGCAAGAACGTCACCCATCTTCCGCTATTTTAATTTAATCAAAGGTTTAGGTGACTCATGTTACTGTCAAATGATTAGGACGAAATTGAATGTGCAAAAAGTTTTGATTAGGTAGCGATTCAGTGCCGATTCAGTGGACTTTTATGTAGCTCGTTCGGTCCCCAGTATGTTAGTAGCAACTATTTATTATTGTGTTGTAAATACCCCAGACGTGTCATGACCGGAGTCTGACAAAGTCACATTGTTTTCTAACTTTTCTTAAAGGCGACGAATTTTTAGTTTTAGTTGTATCAAAGATAAACAGATTATTTAGAATTTTTATCAAGCCTTTAGGTTTTAGACAGTCTTTAAAAATTAATATTTTAAAAATACACGAAATATTATTAGTGCCTTTAAAAATTATACGACAGCTAAAAGAATTTATCATCTTGATACAATCATCAAACAGTAGCGATAATGCTTAGAATTAGTACCTACTTGTTTGCATCTGGCATATGCAAATATTTTATGTAGTTTTCATAATCATCGGCCTATACAAGATGTACGTCATCTTCTCTACGGCGAAAACAGGTTCAGATGCGATGGAACTTTTAAACATTAACCCTCCTTCTGGCGCGCAGTCAGGTAAAAAGTATAATAAATAAAGAAAAGTTAGAAAGTGGTAGGCTTTTATTTTAATGTAAAATAGTTTAATATTGTGGAGTCTTAAGGATTAAGGCACGATGACGATGAGGCTGACGTAACCTCAGGGTTAAAAGTTTAAAAATAATAAGTTGGCTTGCCGCCTCTATACGGGGTGTGACGTTTTACTTTTTTCAACACACTTGCTCATAAAATGGCTCTAATTTCACCGCAATTAGGCACATAATGACACCTCTGATCAAACTGTGACTTTTTCATTATTCACAAGTGAGTTATAGGTTTTTTTTTATTGGTTGAGTTGCTTTGTTCTTAAAGAAGTTTCGATCGTGTTCAATTGTACAAATAAATTAATGTACCTATTGCTTGCTCATTTCATGCAACTTCGTATTTAAGGGGCTATGTGAATAAAATAGGATTCTTCAAAGCTTCATATATCATGAAGTACTAACAGTAGGAGTATGATTTTCGGATATATGTAAATTGAACATATAATTGAAGTTTTGATTAGAGCCAAAACACGATTAAGACAAATTTTCTCGATAGAAAAACAAGCCAAAGTAGCCTCCATTTTTATCTATAAACGCTTGGAACTGCTAAACGGTGAATAATAGAAACACGAGACTTGATTTAAAAAAAAGAGATTGATATTTTCTAAATTTTGATTAGAGCAGAATTTAAATAACATAAATAGTACAATCACAATTAAATAAAGTTTGATTTGGCGCTCGATTCGCTTCAGGCGCGCGCGGCGCCCCATCTCTTTCTCTCGCATCAGCCCGTAATATAAGCTATCCCATGCCTGTTTCGCTTAAATTATTTTTCGACATAGGCTCTAATAGAAAAATTTTTATTTCGACATACAAGTTTTTCAAAAATACAACTTTCACTCAAATATAACTTTTGTTAACTCTGTAATAAAGAAAACTTTGAATTCCCCATTTTGTACATGGCTAAAACGCTATCCGCGAAAAGCCGAAAAAAAAGAAACCTCATTCTTTTAGTCTATAGACGATCGTCATTCTTAGATTCGCGCGCATAGGAAAATTGATAAATTTTTCCCGCCATTGCGAAATTTTTTTTTACATCTCGTTTTCACTTTTGAATTATAATTATTTTTAGTATTATTTTCTTCACAACTGTGTTGAAAAACGTCGTATGATACACGTGTGTATTGATGATTACCGTCCTCGGCTCTCTTAAAACCCTCGCCTGCGGCTCGGATCTCAATGGCGCCTCGGCGGTAATCACCAACAGTACACACTTGTTCTGTACCATAATGTACTATTTCGACGTTGTCTCTATAGAGACAGTTGTACAATTTTATGGTCTAACTAAACTACCCCTTTAAATATTAGTAGGGCGTTTTGTTACACCTATTACTATACTGTACTGTACTGGCTTTGTTTATCAGACAACAAGAAGGATAAAACTGTGTATATCACGCCTAAAGATAACATTATTTAGAGTCTTATGTATATAGTAATAAATCATATTATTGTTTAGTGTATAAACTTATTTTCTATACTTACTCCTACAAAGTTTGTTTAACAATGTTTCAATTAATATACAATTTCATAACTTGCTTTTAGGTAACGTTACACATACTTTGTACTAATATCACGAACAAGTCGTTAGTTGAAAATGTAGTAAGTTCAAAATTTACTTTTCTCTACCTCTTTATGAAGTAAAACAAGTAAGAACTTTAGACGGCATGAAAATAGTTTGTATATAACTTTTAGAATTTGGTTCATATCGTTTTAAACAGATTGAATAGAGTCTGTCTGTTATTTTGGACATTTAACTGTTTAAAGTATGAAAAACAAACCTCATAAAAATATAAGAACACTTTTATGACATAAGGATGTCATTAACATTAAAGTTTTTAAGCTGCGGTCGTTTTTTTTCTAGTGGCAGCAAATAAACAATTTATATGTAACTGTAATGTTTTATGTCTGCACAACAATATAAACAGAACAGAAAATTATCTATCTACCTACAGAATTTTGCAAAAAAAAACAGAATTTTGCCAAAAAAACTGAATTTTGCCATGAAAACTGAATTTTGCCAAGAAAACCAAATTTTGCCAAATAAACGACTTACAAATTTCTAACATCCGCCATCAAAATATAAAGATATGTATCGAAGAAATACGTTGGAAATACAGTTTTTTTTAGTAGACTTGAACTAGCGACAAGGCAGTAACATCTAGTGAGCGGCTATAAGGTTGTAGAGAGGAGAATCCGCGGGTGCCAGTTCCCGGTGCTAAGCGCACTAGTCAGCAGGCCCCCGGCGTGATGAAATTTAACATAGTTTCCGCTCTTGCAACTTCACTCCTGGCCGGTTGGTTAAGGCAAGACAGGAGGTGAGGGAAAAATCAAACCGAGCCCTCTGGAGAATCGAGTGTTATTATTTATCATCATACATTCATCATCATCAGCGTATATAAACGTCTAATTACTGGGCACATGTCTACGTAAAAGGAGGATGTGCCGATGTTCGTTGATCTCACGTTGCCAATGCGGATTGGTAGACTTCACATACTTATGCATCAGAATTTCTTCTAGAGCGTATGCAGATTTCCTTACGGTGTTTTCCTTCACCATATGAGCATAGTATAAGAAAGAGTATCTATTACTAGATACTACTTGTTTCTCCTCAGACGGCCCATCAGATGGCCCATCTTGTGTCCTGCCCTTCCTGCTCGGACACCTGCACGCGAACGGAGCTTATGGACGCTGCCGATAATGCTATCCGTGTGGCGATATACTGGGCTGGAAAGATTTGAATGACATGCCATCGACTCGATAGAAGAGTGTCCGTATAGTTAGCAGCCTCACCAGCTCATTCGAAGGTTTTGACTAAGCCACGATTTAGTGCCCAATTAGTGCAATTTGGTGCCCAAAGCGCAGATTTGGTGCTCATGTAGTTTAAAAGATATTTGGGTACCTTATTGAGGCTGCTAGATAGACGTCAAGCTAGCAGTCGCATTTTGAAATACTGTTTGTATCGATATGATTTATATGTCACGATTTAGTGCTCATTTAGTGATTCCTATATCCAAAATTTCATTAATATTGATCCAATACAAGCCGAGATATGATAGTACATTGTTGAGGCTGCTAACTAGACGTTTCTTCCAACGATGATTCCAATGAAACGGATGCACATTTGAAACAGATAAATACATAGCGATTTAGTGCTCGATTTGGTGACTCTTATGATATTTATGAAAAGTAGAATTTTCTTTCCAATTTCCCAAAAAAATTACGTAAACTTCTACATACTAATCGTAATTTAGGTCTGTCGAAACCGTTGATCAAATTTAGACTTTATTCAACTGTGATAGGGTTTAAAATTGTTTTTAATTTTATGGTTAGTACTGCCAAGCAAAAAAGTTAAATGACTCTAAATTTTTATAACTGTGACAATACTCACTCTCTTATGTATGTATTGAGCGACTCAATTTGAGTCCAGGAGTGCGATTATTGAATCTCATTCGCTGAGTTTAGCAGTTGAAAATGTCAAAATTACTGTGGAGATATGCATCTTTCTACTGCTGATTTGACTTTCAAAAATCATACTTAAGGAGTGCGATTTTTGAAAGTCAAATCAGCAGTAGAAAGATGCTTATCTCCATAGTAATTTTGACATTTTCAACTGCTGAACTCAGCGAATGAGATTCAAAAATCGCACTCCAGGAGTCTATTATTCTTCTCTACTATTTGACTATTACTGTATTAATTGACTAGCCCCAAATCATTTGTGTCAAGCTTGTGTCAGGTAATGAGGATTTTTGCCGACAGATTAGGTAATTTTTTGCAAACTACGTCCTTATTTTACTTTACGATTACTATTACCCTCCTTTAGCGCAGTCGGGTAAAAACTGAATGTTTATTAGAAAAACTAAATGAAACTAGGAGAATAATGAACAGATTTATTATAAGTGAATAAATCACACACAGATTTTTGACTTTTCTTATTGAAATGCCCTGCCAATAACTGCCTCTCTGTGCTCTAATGGTTAAGAGCACTGGGCTCTCGACACGGAGGTCGTGGGTTCGATTCCCACGGGGGACACCTCCTGATATGTCACTGTGTGCGTTTTTCCCCAGTTGGTAAGGAGATTACAGGCTAAATCACCAGATTGTCTGAAAAGAAAGATGATTCCGTGCTTCGGATGGCACGTTAAGCCGTTGGTCCCTGCTACTATCTCTTGTGGTAGTAGCCGTTACATAGTTACATAGTTTTTTTTGTTTTTGCTACCAAAATCTACCAGAATTACCAAAAACTAGGTACCAGAAGAAACAAAAATTTCCAAAATCTACAAAAAAGAACCAAAATCTAAAAAAAATCGAGGAAAAACGTTCCAAATTTATCATAAAGAACCGAAATATACTGAAATTTAAAATTTGTATTTTATTTTGTTACGTGAGCGTAACATTGTACACGTCTGACCACTTGACGCGCGCTTCCCGCTCCGCTGACGCTGCCTTCCCGCGTCATGGTCGCGTTGGTTTGGGCGACTTGGCGGTACGCCGTAAGATTACATGGGCAGCGACCGCCGCGCGGTAGACGCTCCCGCTTCCCAGTCGCTTTGGTCGTGCGGGTCTGAACACTCCATTAGTCTTCTTCTTATCACGTGGGCAGAGCCCTGATGTCAAAGTTTTTTTAGACCGCCTGACGTGGTTTTTATACAGGGTGTACAATAAAATGGGACAGCTACTTAAAGGTGCTTCAGACCATCAAACTGAACAACTTTCTCTATGGGACCAATATCGAAATCGCAAAAAAAAATCTGCTGTCCCATACATTTCAGTCGAGTTATGTTTGCAGTTTTGTATGGGAGAGCGGATTTTTTTTTCGCGATTTCGATATTGGTCCCATAGAGAAAGTTGTTCAGTTTGATGGTCTGAAGCACCCCTTTGAGTAGCTGTCCCATTTTATTGTACACCCTGTATAATGACTACTACCACCAGAGATAGTAGCAGGGACGAACGGCTTAACGCGCCATCCGAAGCACGGAATCATTTTTCTTTTCAGACAATCAGGTGACTCAGCCTGCAATGTCCTAATCAACTGTTTAAAAACGCACAAAGTGACATATCACTAGGTGTCCCCTGTGGTAATCGAACCCACGACCTCCGTGTCGAAAGCCCAATATTCTTAACCACGGAGGCAGTTAGTTAATTTATAGTATAAATAATACAATGTGGAACTGTAGACGAGGATAAGAAGTTATAACTTATAATGCACTATTTTGTATCAAGCAATTAGTTCTTCATTCTATGTAATAAAAAGACACGTTTTTGCATCTCCGTAACTCACGTAAACAATCCGCCAGTCCCGCCATCTCTCGGTATAACTATGAACTACTTGCGCGAGCGCAAGCGCTAGCTCATGGCAGTAGTTCCGAGACATGAAAATTTTTGTGCACGGTTGTACCGAAAATCGTTGTATGTAGAAGTTTACGTATTTTTTTTGGGAAATAGGAAAGAAAATTCTACTTTTCATAAATATCATAAGAGTCACCAAATCGAGCACTAAATCGCTATGTATTTATCTGTTTCAAATGTGCATCCGTTTCATTGGAATCATCGTTGGAAGAAACGTCTAGTTAGCAGCCTCAACAATGTACTATCATATCTCGGCTTGTATTGGATCAATATTAATGAAATTTTGGATATAGGAATCACTAAATGAGCACTAAATCGTGACATATAAATCACATCGATACAAACAGTATTTCAAAATGCGACTGCTAGCTTGACGTCTATCTAGCAGCCTCAGTAAGGTACCCAAATATCTTTTAAACTACATGAGCACCAAATCTGCGCTTTGGGCACCAAATTGCACTAATTGGGCACTAAATCGTGGCTTAGTCAAAACCTTCGAATGAGCTGGTGAGGCTGCTAACTATACGGACACATAGAAGAAGACTAGATACATTACAGTACGGACACTCCCTTCCTCCCACCAACTTCTTACCTCACCCCCTCTATCGCCCTCTGGTTACCTTGCACTGGTTACTCGTTACCTAAGAAGAAGACTTAAGGGTCAATTTCTTTGGTTTCGCATGTGCTGACGTCATCTTGTCAATTTCAATTTTTTGTATGAAGTGTCCGGGCTTGTGATATGAGAGTAGTCGGCATTGAATATATATAAGTAACAATAAATTATAACATAAATGATAAAACACAAAGCTCCTTTTCTGAGTTACAACGTTTTGTCTTAGGACGAGATCTTATAAGATTTCTAATATCAACGTCTTGATTAAATTCATGATTAGTGTAATTAGAACTTATTAAATAAACTTGGGTTTCGTTAAACGTAAATTGGCTTATGATAATACAAGGGGACTTGAATATTATTAACATGTAACCTAGATATCTGGATTTTAGGCATGTAAAAGGCTTAAAAGGCGTCTAATGGAAAAGTTTTTTTAGTGTTATGAAAAAAAGGTTGACGAGTCGGCCCTGGACGAGGATCCAACCATCACCGCAAGCTATGGTACTTCGCCACTCACCACGGATTCCTTTTATTCCAATTACCAGCTTATTTGTTTAGTATTGAACCACAATATAAAGATACTCGTAAGTATACAAAAACGGCTTATAAATATCCCAAACCTATTTATCACAGGCTTCCTTCGTATCGCAAACTAATTGATCTACGGACAGACAGCTACCCCTTGGGACGTCATCAATAAAGATAAGTGAAGTCTGAAGGCGCCCTAGTACCATAAGGCATCCATTTCACGGCTTTCAATATTTATAAAGAAACGGTGGGTTGGGAGTTGGTGTTAGATAAATTACTGGTAAATAAAATTCAGTGTTTTGGCCTGAACAGATCGAGTCATCTTCCCCTCTATCGTCTTTCCCCTCTTTTTTTCCATCGGATATAAAACTAGAATTAAAAGCCGCAGCGAAGTTCAAGTCGGACTACACGCCCATCGAGGGTTCCGCTTCCGTAGAACAATAAAAATTTACAGATTTCGTGCCTCACACGACTGTCAAGCACATTGGAAATGAATCTACGGAATTCGAAAAAACATCGTCTTAAAAAGGTTAGGCTACAGGCAAACCCGATCGTCTTTGTTTTAGGCTCAAATTGTAGCTGACTAAATTGTCCAGAGGAATTTTCCTCAAATTTTTGATATCATTCTTCGTTTCTAAAATATCGAGCGCCAAAATAAAAAATTCGGAAAAAATATTCACTATTTCGGCCATAACTTTTTTGTTTTTGACTTTCTCATATCTTCACAACTCTCCGAGATATAAGGGATCGCACTTTTTCGTGAAATTGGAGCCTATACTGGAGCGAACGAAAAGACATTTCCAATGTCATAATTGTGTTTTCTTCGGAATCCTTAGCACGGGCGAGACTCATACTTTTTATTTATTATTTGTTGGCCGGTTTTTTATTATTTTTGTTGTTTTACTTTAGAGTATGAGCTATAATCACACCAAGAGTGCGATTTTTGAATGGCATTCGCTGAGTTCAGCAGTTGAAAATGTCAAAATAACTGTGGAAATATGCATCTTTCTACTGCTGATTTGACTTTCAAAAATCATACTTCAGGAGTGCGATTTTTGAAAGTCAAATCAGCAGTAGAAAGATGCGTATCTCGATAGTAATTTTGACATTTTCAACTGCTGAACTCAGCGACTGACATTAAAAAATCGCACTCTTTGTGCGATTATCAGCGAATGACATTCAAAAATCGCACTCCAAGTATTTTCGTTGAAAAAAAAAAATTGTTTCTTTTCCCTATAATTATGCAGGGTAACAAAACACCCTAGTAATGCTTCAGACCATCAAACTGAACAACTTTCGCTATGAAGTCAGTATCGAGAAACAATAAAAAAATCTGCTGCTGTATGGTTTAGTCGAGTCGGTACTGCAGTTTTGTATGGGACAGCAGATATTTTTTAATTTTTTCTCGTTGTTGGCTCCATAGTGAAAGTTGTTCAGTGTGTTTACTAGGGTGTTTTTACTAGTCGAGTCGGTACTGCAGTTTTGTATGGAACAGCCGATTTTTTAATTTTTTCTCACTGTCGGCTCCATAGTGAAAGTTGTTCAGTGTGTTTACTGGCGTGGTTTGTTACACCCTGTATATGTAATTATAGCCTTATTTTTTTTTATTTTGTTTCTTTTTAAATATCAATTAACGAATCCGTCATAATAACACATACTCGTATTGTGTGAAAATTTCGACCTGCTGCTTTTTATGGTTCAAAAGATTTAAAGCCCTTTTAAGTTAGGACAGACATACGGACTGACGTTGTAAGCTTAGTAATAGGATACCGTTGGTACCCTTTGGACACGGAACCCTAAACAACGTTTGAAAACATTGCTTTTGCATAATATTAAGGCCTACCACATACATGCTGAATAATTATTAATTAGTATAGATTTGAAATTCCGTTCGAAATCCATACGAAGCTCAATTCTGATTTGGAATTCCGTATTATACGTGGTAGGCGTTAAGGACGATCTGCTACAATTATTGTAAACTTTGAAAGATAATTTGTAGTTTCTGAACGGAGCCGTGGTGGCCAGAATGAAGCAAAAACTAACTTCTCAAAGGATTCAAACCTTCTTATTCGCAAGCGTCATTAACTTTAAAGCTACGCTATTAGGCCAAACTGTCGATACCATAAACGAATTGATAAAATATCTATTAAGAACGATATAGATCAAAGCAATAAAACGGTTGATCCAGTTGAATCCGATGGCTGGGGCTGTTGTGACAGGTTTGATCCGGTCTCGTCCTGCTATAATCGTGCTGTAACCGGCGAGAACCGGTTCTCGGTGCTGCCATTTTAGTATCACGCGATTCAGGCACTTTTCATTAAATTTACGATCACTCGAAAAAAAAGTAAAATTAACTACAAACGAACATTGCTTCTGTGGGCGTGAGAAGTCTTACTGCTTTCGGTTCCGGAGCTGGAGGTAAATTACGGCAAGAAGTGGGCGGGACACAAGATGTCAAGATGTTGAAATTCACACAAACACAAAGCTCATGATTGTCCCGTTAATTGGACAATCCTGTAAAAATTGTAAAATGCGTCTTTTATTGGGAAAGGTATATTTTTTAAAGGATTTAAGTTTTTGTAGTTAAAAATAACCTATTGAACATAAATGAAAATTAAACGTTTTATAGCGATAGGTACGAAATATCGAATCAGTTTATGAGCGGTCGCCTGCTCTCTGGCTTGCTATGAGGCGCCATCATTTTGTAGTAGCTCAAGTGTGTGTTTTTTTTATAAAGGTATATATATAGTAGTCCAACCGATTTCGGTTATGGCGACCGCTGGGCTCTTTCACGCCGCACATGTGCTCTCATGTGGCTAGCGTATCCAATTTTTGCCTTGAATGTTCTTCTGCACAGAGCACACGTCAGCACTCCATTCACATAATTATAATGATAGGCCACAGGTGGGCGGGCCTTTAGCTCGTCACGCTTTAAAGGTATCATATAGAGGAACTGACAGCTGAGAGAGCGAGATGTACCTAGCGGCGCCACTGTATAATAGAAAGAGATACGTGACGCGAGGCAATAGAACCGTTTTTGGGAACTTGTCAGCACAATCGACTGGGTAAATATTCGTGCTCTGTGAATAATTAGTGAATCTAAAGTGAAGTCGTAGATTTTGTTAAATATACTAACACTATTTCATTAAATTACCTACGATTTCACGTTAGATTCACAATTATACACAGAACTCGAAGTTTTAGGGTGCCGATCAGTGCCGACAAATGCACAAAAAACGGTTTCATTTGACAACTCATGTCAGTTACTCTATTCCGACAGGTATGATAACTTTATGGTTTTTTTACATAAAACAATCCTTGAAGTCTCAAAATATTTATTTACCAAACGACATCATGAACCTTTGATACTTATACTGGAGAGACTTATTATAATGAAGAGCGTCGGTGGCGCGTTTCAGAGAGGTATGGATACCCAATCTTGAGACCCGGGTTCGAATCCGTAAGGACGACACGCCGTGGACCAATGAGTTTTTCTAACTTATGAATGAAAACATTGTGAGGAAACCTGCATACGCTGAAGAAGAAATTCCGATGCGTATGTGAAGTCCACCAATCCGCTTTAGGCACGCGTGGTTGACTGACGCCCACACACCTTGAGGGGGGGTAGGTCTGTGCCATGCAGTGGGACGTGTATATGTGCTGAAGATGATGGAGATTTCATTGGTGGCTACGAGCTCACTACGTCACACTGGACAGAGTTTCGGTACTCAAAGTCAAAGTCAAAGTCAACATAATTTATTCAATATAGGAGCTTGAAGCCAGCTTGAAGCACATTTATTAAACGTCAAATCTTTTTTTAAGCTACCACCGCGTCGGAACGTGTTGTTGCTGTAGAGAAGATGCGGCCAGAAACTCTACAACATAACACGACTTAATAACTAAACAATATATTATAAATTCTTATACTAAGGTTATGTATACAATAGTCTATTTAATAAAATAATTGATACTACACAGTACTATAAGTTAGTGTCACTCAGACCCAAGCACTACTAGTGAAACGTGGATGTTCTGAGTTGACTACCTCCTCGGGGAATATAGTCGTAAACATATTGGGAAAATCACCAATACTAACGATGGAGGCACAATTTCAAGATTAGAATAAAATTTGACAATGATACGCAAAAAACGGATACCCTTGTTGCTAGCAACACTGTCGGCTGGATCGAATCGGTCAGCCGCTATCCGTCGCCAACTAGTATCCACATAGTATCCATCACGATTAGCTGGATCTGGCAGCAGATTGACAGCTGAACGAAGCGTGCTCTTTTTTAAACGTTTTGCTATTAGGATTCTTTTTTAAATGTTACTGAAAATTCGTCAAGTTTCGAATTGGCTTTCTATGTAGGTTATACGGGGTATAACAAAAGAGGGTAGCAGTATTTAAATTGGTGGTTCAGACCGTGAAACTGTGTCCACTAAAACTGTAATACCGATATCGAATCGACTTCAATGTGATGGAACAGAAGATTTATTATTTTATTTTGAAGTTGGCTTCATATAGTGAAAGTTGTTTATTTTGATTATTTAAACGACCTCACTAAATATTACCCAAAAAAAAGGCTCAAATGTACCCTCTTTTGTTTCAGTTCCGTGAGCTCTAGGATTTAACTGTCGGGTAAAATCGTTTATTTTCGTATAATTTACTTCTCGAGAATTAATTGTTACTGATTTCAAAAAGATTGTCACTGGCCGCGATCGAGGAGGTTATATACTAGCCGCAATCTTATCTATTATACCTACGAATATAACCGCTTTTACCCCAAAGCCGAATCCTATTCTAATTGCTCACGGACTGTAGATTCATATGCGCAGGGAGGGGGGTGCAAGGTGACGCACTTGCACCCCCTGGGTTCCATAGACTTGGAAGAAAATACACAGAATAATATAAAGAAAATTCAAACACCTACTTGCGCATTACACGCCCTACTTGAAGGTAGCGTAAACGCCTAATTTATTAAAGTACCTGAATTTAATTATAAGCAATTCGTTAGACGGCGACTAAGTGTTAAATTAAATACGTTACGTGTCTTTAGGCTTTAGACCATCAAACTGAACAACTTTCACTATGAAGCCAACTTTGAAATCGAAACAAAAAGCTGTTCCATAGAAAATTTTGAAATGGCTACTCAAATGTAAGCAGTTTTATTATCCGCGATTTCGATATTGACTTTATTGTAAAAGTTGTTCAATTTGATCATCTGAAGCATCCCCTAAGTATGTTACGCATTTAAATTTACACCCTGCACAGGGTGTTAGGGTAAACAGTTGCATTACTTTAAGCGATGTATGTACCCATGACACTGAACAACTTTCCCAAAGGATCATAAGTGAAAACGGAAAAATAAGTCAACTTTTCATAAAAACCAATCAATCAATCAATATACTTTATTTTACACCAAAACATAAATACAGAGATAAAAATACAAAAGGCACAAAATAAGGCGGTCTTATCGCGAAGAAGTACGTTCGATCAGTTGATTGCATTTAGTATAGAAAGTCCCAAACATTGTTTTGCGAATTTCCTATAGAAATAGAAGAAATATAAATATGGGTAATATAGGTTTCTTAGGGAAAATTGTTCAGTATCATGAGTACAATTACCCCTTAAATTAATGCAACTGTTTAGGTATCCTAACACACTGTTTAGTTCTAAGAACATGCACCCTCCTAAAATAATCTTGCTGGGACCCCTTAAATTAATGCAACTGTTTAGGTATCCTAACACACTGTATAGTTCTAAGAACATGCACCCTCCTAAAATAATCTTGCTGGGACCCCTTAAATTAATGCAACTGTTTAGGTATCCTAACACACTGTTTAGTTCTAGGAACATGCACCCTCCTAAAATAATTTTGCCGCTGCCTATAATTATTGTATAGATTGATTAGGGGACGCTGTGAATTAAGAAATTAGTGGATGACGGAGGATGATAGAACATGTCGGTTACATAAACTGGGTAAACTCTATTATCGGAAGGGCTAGCATCACGACAAAGCGACAAAACGAGAAAACCGTCATGTGCGTTCTCTTTCGCTTATGCAAAGTAACAAAGGCAAGGCACGTCCTGATTTTTGAAGTTTTCTCGGGGTTGGCATAATAATAATATGCTAGCCCTACAGCTACAGGTGTGACATGACTTATGTAACCTCCCCAAAAAATATGCTGTCCCCAAAGGGGGCCCCCACAGGGGTAGTCAAAGATATTCTGAAACAGAAAATATGCAAAAAAAAGAAAAGAAAAGTAAAGTTTAAAACTACGCTAAAATGCTTTTAAATAATTTGTAAAGCAGAATAGTAGTTTATGGAATTTCAACTCGGCATTAAATCATTCTATTAACACTAGATTCCGATTTATGAAGTGAAAATTATCAAACTAAAGAGACATCACTTTATCATTTTGAATGTGGAGGGTTTGAGAGGTATTTTCAATATACATTATTGTTACTAGCCGAGAGATTGACCGGTCCTGTGCTGCCCTCATCCAACGGGTTCCCCGTCACCAGGCCTTATTATTTATAGCTTTAAATTTAACCTGTTATAAATTATTTTATTTTGTTCTAGCCAAGTTCAGACCGTTTTGTTTCTAGCTATCGTTGGTGTCTTATAAGTAGAGATCGGATAATCGGATGCATATTTACCTAAAGTTGAGGTGTTGGCTATTATGGAGTGCACTTTTCTAACAAAAAAATATGTTTTTTGTTTAATTTTATAATTTTAAGAAGTCGCTTTCTTATTATGCATCCGATTAGTTATACATTCCCTGACTTCCTGACATCTTGGGATTTATTTTAACGAAAAAGCGTTTTTTTTCTTTTTTGAATAAATAATTTTAAGAAGTTGCTTACCTACTTTGCATTCAATTAGTTATTCCCGCATTTTCCTGGCATCCCGACAAATATAAACAAAATAAAAAATTTTTGAAGCCGCTTCCATAATTTTATAGCCAAAAATGAAGTTTAGGTAAATATGCATCTGAATATCCGATCTTTACTTATGAGGCGACTAAGAAAAAAGTATTTCTTTTTGAGAAGATGTGGCCGCCTTGTTACTCCTTGCGAGCGGCCGTTTTGGGAGGCTCATTAAAGCTATTCTACCGTTGGCGCGCTCCATACAAACATAGTATGGTGATATTTTCAATACTATCTAATTAAAGTCAATGAAATTTTTCAAAAACAATCAAGTAACTAATCTCTATGTCGGTATGAAGTCAGATTTTCGTTAAAATATACAGTTTCAATGCAAGGATTAATTTAAGATTTGTATGGAAATATTTGTGGCACTGTAACTTTAAAACTATAAATTTTATCGAAAATCTGACTTCATACTGACATAGAAATTAGTTACTAGATTGTTTTTGAAAAATTTCATTGACTTTAATTGGATAGTATTGAAAATATCACCATACTACGTTTGTATGGAGCGCGCCAACGGTAGAATAGCCTTAAATGAGTTGGCGAGTCACCGACTGCCATTTTGGCCTTTGTTACAGCTGACTTCCCGAGTCTATCAGCAATAACCCAGATTTCCCGATCCAGCCAGTTCACCCCCATAACCCGAGTTATTGTCTGTCCTTGCTGCAGTCGTTTCTGCACCAAACGTGGGATGTCTTCTGGTGCATTTACATATTGCATTCAGAAATAGACAACGAATGGTGCATCCCATCGCATTTAGGATAAAAGTGTCCCTAAGGGGTCTCTACGTGTTATTATTATAACACTTTATTGTACACACAGACATAATAATATACAAAGTTAAGAAAATTAAGGCTGTCACCTCACAGGAATGATCCCTTTATTCTTAGAGACCACATCAATTTACGATTGTAGTTAGTTTCTTTTGTCTTGTGACGTACCTTTAATAGTATAAGGAGACGGAACTATAGATATTTGTTTATGCGGCTGTCCACTTTTTTCGTGCTAGTGTGTGTGAAAAGTGACCGTAAACATTAGGGCAAATGTCAATTTGGTCTAATTGGTCTCTTTTTTCCATACTACTTGACACCACACACTCAAACACAAAAGTAAAAAAAAGTGGACATTCTTGCAATGATATGGCTCTCTCTATGCCTAGGTGTAATTTCTTTGGCTGTCACAATCCCACCTTTATCTACCGGCGTACTGTTCTGCTGTAGAGGCTGTGGCCAGCCATGAGAAAAAGTGCTTCTCCAAAAACAATGCTTAAACCATCTGCAACAGATTTAAAGGCATATGATGATGATGATGATGATGAGAAAACATGTATAAAGGGCGTCTATATGTTGGACCTGTGTCTCCACGCAAGCATTCCGAAGGTCCCGGCTACGGCATATGAAATACCCTCAGAGATACAATAATAATAACTGTTTAATTTAAAACATATCTCAAAAACTTTAATAATTTTAACGGCAAAAAAAAAAGAGAATTCAACATTCAAATCCAATTGAGATATCAATCAGTACACTCACAATTTTAATTACATCTTGTCGTCAACAGGTCGCTTGCAAAAACCATGCAAATCATATTAAAAATCAGCCAAGTGCGAGTGGAACTCGAGAGTTCCGTACTGGTGAATTATTAAATTATTATTTTGTTTTTGTGGGCGCATTTGGGCCAGGTATGACGTGATGCTCGTGGCATGTTGCTAAATAGTAATTTATTAATTCGACGACGCTGTGACGAAACCAACTTTTCAAACAAAATTTTAACAAAAAAATTAAAACCGCCTTCAAAAAACTAAAAAGTTAAAAAATAATATTGCAGCCGATGACTTTCCCGTTCGCATCATAAGAACATTAATTTGTTTTATTGAAGTCGCTGTCAAGCCGGTACGATTCGCGACAGGGCTTGCATTTTTTGGCTTGGCTTGACACCGACTTCTATAAAACAAATTAATGTTCTTATGATGCGAACGGGAAAGTCATCGGCTGCAATATTATTTTTTAACTTTTTATTTTTTTGAAGGCGGTTAAAAATTTTTTTGTTAAAATTTTGTTTATTTCACAATTTTCAGTGGCAAATTCATTAGTTCGATTTAATAGTAGTGCTTTAAATCAACAAACGCACTAGTCGGCACTACGATTTTCGAAGGTTCCCCTCGATATCTTTGGGATCCATCATCAGATCCTGGTTTCCTTATCATGGGACCTCACTTGGGATATCTCCTTTCCAACAAAAAAAGAATCATCGAAATTGGTTCATAAACGACGAAGTTATCCGCAAACACACATAAAAAAAAATGTATATATACGGTCGAATTGAGAAACCTCATCCTTTTTTGAAGTCGGTTAAAAATAGAATTATTCATGTTTTTTTCTTGTGTCTCTGTGTTTAAGGAATTTTAGAAAATCCCCTATCGTGTCCAGTGTTTTTTCACATGGCAAACATTTCATTAACAACGCCATCTAGTTTACTTTTATGATAGCTAGAAGCTATGATAATGATGGTTATATTCATTCTATTATGACACCAGGCGCCATCTAGTTTACGCGTCACTAATACAAGATCATTAGGTTGGCACGACACGGCGTGTGGGCCAATCAGTGCCTTTCTAAAATCGCCATCATGCGACTACCACCGCCGCCTAGCGGTCCGCGTAGTGCATATTAGGTTGGTACTATACCTTATCTGAGATGTTTACGCCAATCAGCATCGTAGGATCTACTTTCTGGTATTAACTTCATGCAAAATATAATTAATGTATGAAGTTTGTTCGATTCCTCATTGGCTGAATTTTTGTGGCCAAAATCGGAACTAATGCGCTTGAGAGCCTATTGGCTAATTTTAAAAAACCGTTTTCATTGGCCATCGCTCTCAAAAGAATGATATAAAATTGCGTGCAAGCCCATATTGGATCAGTTTTATTTTACCATCTTGATGGTAGAGAACTACGGAAGTACTGGCGTCGGTCCGATACACAGTGCTTTCTGGAGGGAAACATATTCCACTCCTCGGAAATGTGCTTCTAGCCAACGCGTGGCAACCGGCCCGTTGTGCTATTTATTCGCGTATCCAGATTCCGAATTTAGCAAAGTCAATTTAGGTTTTAGAATTCGAACTAGTATAGCTGAACAACAGCTTATTATAAAGTATAGAAGTACGGGAGTGCGTAGGTAAATTGTAGGGATTCATTTAGCTATCGCGTCCTAACAGCTGCTGCAGAAGATGCTGATCTCCTGAGCCTGGTTTCCTGAGATGCTGATTGCTTGACGCTGTACCGAGGTCAGTGAATTTTATAATTATCGGTTAGGGTCGTATGTTACGGTGTGTGTGTCATTCATTACAGGTTTCTAAATTTGTGTATGTATGTGTATGTAATTTATTTATTTTCCTTACAGATCTCCGGTTGTCATAATCTAATTTTGTTTTATTTCTTTCAGCTATGTTGTGTCTAATCTTATTTTTCTTTCAGCAATTTTGTCCTGTTTTACCATTCTTTAATTAATTTTGTGTTTTATCTTACTTATTTTAATCGTACCATTTTTCGTTGACATTTTGAATACGTGACGTGATTTATATGCCTATTCTTTTACTTTGATTTACGTAACAGATTGATAATAGGAAATTCTATAGGAACTGTAGGTAGGTAGTTGAGTAGGTTAGCAGAATTTTCTTAATGTAGGTAGATACGATTGGGTTGGAAAGAAATTAGGTAGGTAGATGTAGGTAAGCAACATGCTGCGATCTCTGATAAAATGTTGTAGACGGCTCATTTGATTGAACTAGGGTGGATGCCCCGAATACCGGCCCTTTAGTGCAAATTTCAATTTCAGAAAATCGTACTGCTCTAACTATAGCTCAATATGAGTAAGTGAATGGTTTGATCGATAGAATATTTATCTAAGAAATGTAATCTATATCGAAATTTATCATATATTTACAAAGTAAATTTTAAATTTTTTTTAGAGAAAAATACCCTATGGCTCTAATGCCGGCCCCTCTGTCCCTAATGCCGGTTTTTCTTAATAAATACCAGCCCATCATAGGGTCATGCCTTTTGAGTTTTTGTGTTGCAGTTTACGTATATAAATCAAACAAAATATTTTTGTGATTTATTGTTTGCTTAGAGCATTTTAATTATTCTGTATGATGGCTAAAGCTTCATTTTTACAATTATAAAATTATGATTATATTAAAAAGAACATACGTAGTGACGTTTATATTGATAAAACAAGATACAAATATTAAATAAGCACATATTTAAGACAGTCATATGCAGGAATTACTCAAAATTTCGATGTCTTAAGCACACTAGTTTGTGGCATCCTTGATGTTTAGACGAGGGCTGGAATTAGATATGCGACAAATCAAATACCAGCACACCCGGACTGGTATTATGTACACCATACATTGCGCGTATCTAATTGCAGCCCCATCAATTCCCACTGATAGAAAAGAAAAAGTCAGGAAATCAAGACAAAAATTCATACATTATCATATCTATAATCCATATCATACAAATCACAAAGTGTAAAGTTGAAAATATGTGAAATGTACCTTGTTTAATAAAGTCCCAAACTAAGCCAAAAAATAGGAAAATGGCCGATTTCGGTGACTTGCATATTTCAATTACTAACTGACACTGACTGAAAAGTGCCAGTGTTACCAAATTTGGCATGTGTCTTCCACAGAATATAAAGTATTTTTTAAAAAAGGATATTGGTATGTCAAACTATTAGAAACCTTATAATCAAGCAAAAAAGGCGAAAGGGCCGGTATTAGGGGCAGGGCCGGTATTCAGGGCATCCACCCTAAATTGGAGCAGGACAGCTCATTACGTAGCATTTCGAATGATGCGACTAAGGGATGAAGATTCCTTTCTATGCAGTGTTGTGTGGGACAAAGGGTTGACTTGACCGTCTGTATTTGTTAGGCGTGATTCCCTTCCGTAGTATTTAATTTTATACTGAATTCTGACCACTCTAGGGAACATGTGGTCGTGAGGATATCTAAATGTGAATGTATAGTTGTATGTATGCATGTATAAAGGCCGCGTGGATATTTTGAGTAAGCCGACTAAGGGATAAGATTCCTTCCAGTACAGTGATATGTGGGACAAACGGTTGACTGGACCGTCTGTAGCTATATGGCGTGATTCTATCTTGTAGTATTTAATTTTATACTGAAATCTGACCACCCTAGGGAAACTGTGGTCGTGAGGATATCGGGAAGTGAATGTAGAATTGTATCATTGTATGTATAAAGGCTATGTGGTGTCGGATTGAACCTGGACCGCCCATTATTTCGCATTTCGAATGATGTGACTAAGGGATAAAGATTTCTTCCTATGCAGTGCAATGAGGGACAAAGGGCTGACTTAACCGCCTGTAGCTGTTTGGTGTGATTTAATATATTATGCTAAAGAATGCTGACCACCCTAGGCAGATTCCGGTCGTAGGGATGTATGTTTGTATGTATATCTAGATCTTTATGAAGGACATTCTACGAGGGGCGTGTCTCAGCCAAGGTTGGACTGCACTTCTTATAAGCCTGTCTACCCTCAATAAGAATAAACGCCGCGTGAAAATATTTAGTACGAACTGTGGGTGTATGTATAATTGTTACGGGTTGTACCTACATAGTTTTACATGTATGTATGTTGGTATGAATCCTTTTGATGCCATAATGATTTCTAAACTAAACATGAAATCTGATCATTTGGAGGAATTAGTTATTTTATAGTTACCTACATTATTTAAATATGATCGTCGTTTTATATTTTATTCACATTTTGCTTTTAAAAGGATCTGTGATAATTCATATTTAAATAGTGTCCTATATTTCCATTGATTTTGATACATAGGCTGTATTTTAGTACGGCCGATAGCTCGGATTGATGGTGGGCTTGCCTGCCGAGGGCTGCGGGTTCGAGTCCCGAGAGTGCACAGTTTCTGTTTGATGAATGTGGAAAGATTATTCTTGCGTTTTCGCTCTCTTTCTATTTGCGCGCATGCGAACGGGATGGGGAGCGTGATATAGCTGATTTCGTTGCTATTTGGAATGGATATAGATTCATGAGTTTCGATGGATGATTTGAGTGAAATGTCTAGAATATTTTCTTATTTTACAAATATCTACCTTATATTCCTAAGATTAAGTCCTACATTGGATTGGAGCTTAGATTTTGAATATTTTATGTTCGTATTTTATAAGAATTCTTTGTTGTTTTAAAATTACTTCAATTCAACTTATTGTGGGGCAGCCGTGTAATAGCTACGCCATCTAGTGGAAAATTCGTGAATTTCTTAGAGTGCGTGCGCTTTACAGATAACGTTCAATATATTTTAAGTAGTTCAATTCTTTGCGACTAGAGGCCGCCACTAGTGATAGAATTCGTCTTTGTTATTTATAAATTTTATAATGAATGTTTTTATTCTTTAAATTTATTTAAATACTTATGAATGAGTTTAGTTCTTTATATTGCTTTTTTATATTTATACAGAGACGTCTGGTGAGATATTTATGAACTTTTACGAAAGCAAGCGCTCTGTGTATTTAACGCTCAATTATATTGAGGTAGTACACTTTGTCACCACTGGAGGTCGTTACTAGTGACATGATTCAGTTACTCTAATTTTATTTTATAATATTATTTAAATATAAATAAACCAAATCAATTGTGATAGCTTCTAAAATAACCAACGCTATTTAAAATTATTTTCACTTTCTTTAGAACGGAATAAGGTGGAAATTAGCCTAACTTAGCTTTACAAAAACTTTAGTATTTTACCTTTGGGAAATGAAATGATTTTCATCGGCAATACGTCTAATATTTTTAATTGAATCTTAATTAATAAACTTCCAACATGTGAGGTTTTTAATAGATATATATATTTTTTGATAATATAATCTTTTAAATTTTTTACAGTGATCCTATATAGTGGAACAAGTTGTCAAAGCAATCTTTCAATTGCTTTTAATTATTATGATGTCAAATTGATATTTGGTATTTATTTTGCTATAACATTATTATTAAATACTTACTTAATTAAATTCAATATTTAGATAGGATTATTTTATAAACCTAGGTACTTGTTTGCCTGGTTTTGGTTGTTAAAAGGCGATGCCAGTTTCAGACATTGGCGTTTATTTGTGGTTGATTGGTGTGGTGCCATTTATTTTATAAACCTAGGTACTTGTTTGCCTGGTTTTGGTTGTTAAAAGGCAATGCTATTTTCAGGCATTGACTTTTATTAGTAGTTGCTATACTTGTTGCCATTTTTCCTAGTGCACACTTCAGGTTGTCTAACTTACCTTACCTAACACCTCTTTTATCATATTTTGGTTGCAGTCATGGAGTTTGTTTGGCTATTTCTTCTCAATGACAAAGCACCTTGCTGAAATAGCTCTTAAATGTCGAGTCAGTCAAAAATATGATCATGAAACAAAACAAAATACAATGATCACATGGATTCCTACTCTACATAAGAAATTATTTTCATACATATTTTATTATACCCTAGTGCTATGACACTTTTATACAGACCCAATCTTTTTTATCTCTACTATTTTAGTGTCTTTGACACAATTCCTTCTAGAATTCCAGGGATGGAGTTTAGAGTTTTATTTTCACTGAATAATCTATTTTGTGAGAGATCTTTAGCCAGTCACTACGGGATATGTTCACCTCAATTTCAATATGACTCTACACGGAGGAAGGACCATCTCAAAGTGACTCTCTACAAAAGTTGGAATGCATAGCATATTTTTAATTCTACAGTAGAAAAACATTTTTCATCACTTTCTGTGTGGGGATTGCCATTGCAATAGTCACTTATCTAAAAATCCTCGAGATGCCGATAAGGACCGGATTGGATATAGTCGTGTCGAACAAAAAACATAATGCTTTGGCCTGGGCTTCTACTATGCTTGATGGACACCTTATTGAAGAACTTGAGAGACGGAGGGTGAGGTTTTGCAGGTTATATTCACACATAGAGCCAATTTTATTTGAGTTAATAATTATTTTACTATTAGCAGTGCACGAAGGCTGTTCACACTATCATATAATTCACCACATAAATTACATTAATATCGGTATTGATTGGACATATTGAATTTAATAATATGGATCGCCACACATGAAATAGATTTTGTGTAGTTTTGATTTTATTCAACTCTGGCTTCTTCCTAAGGGATAGTCACACATGAAATAGATTTTGTGTAGTTTTGATTTTATTCAACTCTGGCTTCTTCCTAAGGGATAGTCATCTCATTATTTAATTCAATTCAAATACCTTGAGTCATTCAATTTATATTTATGGTTTATAACCATAAAATTCAAATAACATCGAATTTCATTTCAATATATTTTATACCTTCTTTCAGGAAAATAATACATAAAAAAAAAAGGTTTCCCCTTTAGTTTGTCCAGTTTCCCTGGAGGAGGTTACCCCTGGTTGACCTCCACAGTAGAGGGAGCGAAGGTTGGGGCTCCCTCTGATCCCCTCTGTCATGGGGGGCCCCCTTTCCCATTATTCCCCTCGCTTCTGAGGGGACCCTATTTCCTTTCCTCTTACCTATACAGATTCCAAATACACTAACCAGTATGAATACCCTTTACCTTATCTACTTTACTTCCATCAATTATAATATTCTCTTACTCTAGTTTATTTTGAAATATTTATTTATGCCAGATTATCTTTTTCATACATCTCACAACCTCTACAAAGTTCTTGCGTTGCTACACAACTGTCCACAATATAGGGTTCCTACCTTTCAAATAGACGATCACATCAAAGGCCATAATAACTTCTTGTAACTTCATGACTGTATTTCCTAATTTTTATATTTTCGAAATATTTTTTAGGTAAAGATTTTATCTTTTAGTTTTATTATTTTTTTAAACAACCCAGGAGGGGTAGTTACAACGCATATTGCTGAAGTGGATTTTGTAAATAATTTTGTAATTTGATTAATCTTTTGATCAATATAATTTAATATTTCATAAAACATTAAATTGTTATAAAATAATTTGGAACAAAACTTTCGTTGCTCTGAGATTTGTAGCGTAAATTATTTATATCAAGAGTATTTATGTTGTGAAAGATAGTTTATGAACAAAATTCGAGTAGTTAGCTGTCACGTACAGAGTGTAACTGCCTAGCAAATACCGAAACGGTGAACTTAGACTATTAAACTGAACAACTTTCACTATGGAGCCTACCTCAGGAAACGCGAAAAAAATCAGCCATCCCATACAAAACTGCCGTACCTACCCGACTCAAATGTAAGGGACAGCAGATTTTTTTTCTTGTTTCCTGAGGTAGGTTCCTTAGGGCTCTTACAGACGAGCGACACTTTGCTGTCGCCGTGGGTCGCAGAGCGTCGCGCTCATATATTTTACGGTCGCGCGACCCTTCGCAACACCCAGCGATCGTAAAGTGTCACTCGTCTGTGAGAGCGCTTAGTGAAAGTTGTTCAGTTTGATGGTCTGAGTTTACCGTTTCAGTATTTGCTAGGCTGTCACTTACTACTACTACTCACAGTGTAAGTATAGATGAACAGACATGGATGAACAGGAGTACGATTTTTGAAACTCATTTGTTGAACTCAGCAGTTGTAAATGTCAAAATAACTATGGAGATATGTATTGCTGATTAGACTTTCAAAAATCATACTTCAGGAGTGTGATTTTTGAAAGTCAAATACGCAGTAGAAAGATGCATATCTCCATAGTAATTTGGACATTTTCAACTGCTGAGTTCAACGAAAGAATTTCGAAAATCTCACTCCAGGATACGAAATAAAATAAAAAGGTTAAACCCTGAAAAGGAACCCTAAAAACATTAAAATCCATGCCTTCAAAAACTTTACTCATTATGCTATCCCAAGTCCTAACTACACAATCAGTGGAAAAAATTATCAAAGCGTCCTCAATTAATTCACCAAACTTCAAAGTAATATAAAGGCTAAACCAAAACAAACTTTTTTAGAGTAGAAAAAGGCAGAGGGACAAAATCTCGTTCAGCCAGTCAGAATTTATGCACGGTAGTTTCTTTTTCAATTTGGACCGAGAAGCGTTCGTTAAAAATTCAAAGGACACCCGCAGGTTGAGAGGCGGCTGGGCAGAGCAGACGAGCGTTTCTGACGCCGAGTTTTTACGCGGTTACAAAAGCTAAAACGATTATCAAATTAAAGATTGAAAAAATTTGTCTCGGGCATGATTTAAATCCGCACTCTTTCCAAACTGGGGAATTGCGTTATCCAATTTCGCCAAATCTAGTCAAACGATTATTGTACAAACACCTACCTAAATGTACCACAAAATCTTCGTTTTTAGTGTACAAAACAATTTTCCGTTTTTACCTGCACCCAATACAAGCAAGCGTCCTGGGACCCATACTCTATCTGCTTCACACAGCCGATCTCCCAACCAACCACCACCACCGGTATATTCGCCGATGACACAGCAATTCTCGTATCTAATAAAGATCCCGAAAGAGCATCTTCCATATTACAAGAAAGCCTGAATGATATAAGTGTATGGCTGAAGAACTGGAGAATCAAAGCTAACGAGACGAAGTCCGCACGGTAGTGCCCCCGCCAAGTCGAGCGCGAAGCAAACATCACATTTACCACAAGGCGAGATACTTGCCCCCATGTAAAAATAAATAATTAAGAGATACCGCAAAACTATTATGTAAAATATTTAGGCCTCTACCTAGACAGGAGACTGACATGGAAGAAACATAATTTTTACCAAAAGAAAGTAACTGGGACTGCAATTCTCTGCAGGAAGTCTCAACTAAGTTAGTAAGTAGTATAAGTAAGTATAAAGCCATCATAAAACCTATCTGGACCTATGGTATCCAGCTCTGGGGAACAGCCGCTAACTCCAATATCGAAATTATACAGCGCTTCCAATCAAAGGTCCTGCGGACTATAATCGATGCACCTTGGTATGTCACAAACGACATACTTCACAATGACCTTAATGTTCGCTACGTGAAGGTGGAAATAGTAGAGTTGACACGAAATTATCAGAAAAGGATACTAAACCACCCAAATACAGGGTGTACAATAAAATAGGACAGCTACTTAAAGAGGTGCTTCAGACCATCAAACTGAACAACTTTCTCTATGAGACCAATATCGAAATCGCGAAAAAAAAATCTGCTGTCCCATACATTTCAGTCGAGTTATGTTTGCAGTTTTGTATGGGAGAGCGGATTTTTTTTTCGCGATTTTGATATTGGTCCCATAGAGAAAGTTGTTCAGTTTGATGGTCTGAAGCACCCCTTTAAGTAGCTGTCCCATTTTATTGTACACCTGTATATTAGCTCAAAATCTAATGAGGGAAGAGACTCAGACCCGCAGACTTATGAAAAAGATACCACAGTACAATCTACTGGGAGTGTAACCATTCCATAAGACACTTTAATTTGGATGCATCACTGGGTGCATACCAAGCAAGCCGACATTAATAAACGTCAGACGTTTTGCAGAATGTCAAAAAAAAAAACGACAGATTGCGAAAGATAAACGAGATAACAAAAAAAACCCTTATGTGAAAGTAAAAAACCCGTCCGTCTGCACAGTCTTCATTGTTTTGAGAATTGTATATTTGGTTAGTATTTGCCTTTCTGTGCCACTGTGACGTAGCATAATTTTGTGCTTCATTAAAAGTCCACACATTTTGTGTGATGCGTTTAAATACTGAATTGTTTTAACGAGTTTCGCAACATAACTTTTTGCTGACTCGTCGTCAGTGAGAGATCGTCGTTGGTCAAATATATTTAGGCCAGTAATATAAACTAATTCCATGAGTTTACGGGCTCTCAAACTCACGACTGAGTATGTATTAGAGGTGACTAGGCCTATGCTAGATATTGCGCAATATCAGTTATGCAAAATGCCAATGTATGCTTATTTTGAAATTCCTTGAACTTAATATGCCTCCACGCTACGAATAAGAATGTATAGAAATGTAAATCAAGCTCAAAAAGTGACCCCAAAAAAACTACACCGTGTTTGAAATTTGTTCCTTAAAAACTACACCTTGCCGCCAAAACTCATACAAAAATTCATTTTTCAAAGGGTGCCAAAAATTGTGTTGCTTTTGTTTAGAGTTATTCTTCTATAACCTCCACGTGGTTAGTTTCTAAGAAAAACCCACCTCATTTCTTTTTATTTTATACAGGGTGTAACAAAACACCCTAGTAATACTTAAGGAGGTGCTTCAGACCATCAAACTGAACAACTTTCACTATGAAGCCAACTTCGAGAAAAAATATAAAAAATCTGCTGTCGGATACAAAACTGCAGTACCGACTCGACTAAAATGTATGTTGACTCCATAGTGAAAGTTGTTCAGTTTGATGGTCTGAAACTAAGTTGTTTTTTAACGTATTGCTAAGTTGTTTTGTTACACTCTGTATATTATGGCATAGAGCGATCAAGGAAAAGGATTTCTTTTCCAGTGTTTTTGTGAGCAAAAGAACACGTATGCCACACGGAAAGAGCGTACCTTAAATATTATCTTTCCTTACCGTAACGTGGCACACCCTGTATACTAAGTTACTATAAACGCACCCTAAGGTCAACACAAAAACGAACACCAGTTGTTATGATTGGAAAGAAAGCTCCAACTTTGGCGTGTAATTAAGTGTTGGAAAAAATATGTATATTATGCAAGTCAGAGGTTTTTGCTTCCCGGGATACGGCGTAGTACGCCTGCGCGGTTACAGCCTCAAAGGGTGTGTGGTGTGAGGGTAGCGGCGGGAGCGGGGCGACAGGCGATAGCGGATTTTGGTTTGTCAAGCTTTGACACTATTTAATTTTACAGTAAAGTTTAAATCTAAATATTGTGAATGTAGGCCCGCCCTTTCGTCACCATTTCAGCCGCCCTTTCGTCGGTAGAGGCAAAAACGGTGTACCTTTTTATTTATAGTACTAGTGTTTAGTTGTGTTTTCGGTAGGAAGTGTTCGGTTTTCATTTTATTGTTTTGTAGAGTCAAGGTTAAGGCACAACGGGGCTAACATAACCTCAGGGCTAAAAGCTCCAATAAAAAAAAGGATATAAAAAAACGAAAAAAATGAAAAAAATTATGCTGAATGATTTAAGAAAATCTGCCTCCGTGGTCTAATGGTTAAGAGCATTGGTCTCTTGACACGGAGGTCGTAGGTTCGATTTCCACTTGGGACACAAGTGATATGTCACTTTGTGCGTTTTTCCCCAGTTGGTTAGGAGATTGCAGGCTGAATCACCTGATTGTCTGAAAAGAAAAATGATTCCTTGCTTCGGATGGCACGTTAAGCCCTTGGTCCCGGCTACTATCTCTGGTGGTTGTAGTCGTTACATAAAAACCACCTCAGGGGCCGTAAGGCAGTCTGATAAAAACTCTGACACCAGGGCTCTGCCCACACGATAAGAAAGAAGGATGTAGCA
Source organism: Agonopterix subpropinquella (assembly GCA_922987775.1). Classification (NCBI taxonomy): domain Eukaryota; kingdom Metazoa; phylum Arthropoda; class Insecta; order Lepidoptera; family Depressariidae; genus Agonopterix; species Agonopterix subpropinquella. The sequence continues at coordinate 2,814,478 of OV277711.1, forward strand.
ATGTTCACTTTTAGCAATATAAGTTTCTGGATGGCTATAATGTGTCAACTGGTGAGACATGACTATAGATCGGTAACTATTGTGCGTTTCGCGGCATTTTCAGGGTTGATAATAAGCGAGTTTTTTGTGGCCGTGAGTTTTAATTATTATTCTTACAAGTCATGTTCTAAATGTGTTCTAACCGGTGTGCCATTTCAATTATATTGTGAAATTACCAATATGATACAAAGATACAGTCGAGAACACGTCAAGTTCGATCCTCGACCTTGATCGTCGTACTGTTCTTATGTCGTTCGTATAAAAAAACAATATCACACTTCAAATCTTAAGCTTGACGTGGCCTTGACTGCACATGGCTGTATGGGTTAGTTCCCTTTGCCTTTTACAAACAGGAAAAAATAAAACAGTGAGAAACGTGAAAATAACTCTAATCTGGGGCCGTATTAGAAAAAACTAAAAGAACATGAGACATGACAAAATCGAAAAAAATCGCTTCTCTTGTTCATCGTCCGCTATCGCTTAT